>CM042088.1:32195663-34595663 GCA_023512835.1 Taxillus chinensis | reverse complement strand
TAAGGAATGGGAAATGATGGACCAGTTGGCAATGATGAAGTTCCAGATAGTGACCATTGGTGGGCGAGGGATGCTTAGTGTTGTTGTGGTAGTCCTAGAGTTGCAGCACAGGATCATAGAGGATCAACTGGGGGACCTTGACTATGAGGTCATCAGAGAAAAGATTCAGACAGGGCAGGCATCTTCTGATTAGATGGAGGGGTAGACTGATAGTTTCCATTTCTCTTCAAGAGGAAGTTTTTTGGGAATTTCACTAGTCACGGTTAGCTGTACATCCTAGTGGGACCAAGATGTACCATGTAGTGAGGAGGCAGTATTGGTTATAAAAACTCGTATTTGGGTAGTCTTAAGAGATAGTCATTCTATGGGAATGCAACTATCTGGACAGTAGTATAGCCGTCGATGTGAGTATTGATAGTACTTGGGCCTGATTCTGAGTCTAGGCCCCCAAGTGGTTCGATTGTTGACTTATTGGGGTTTATTGGTTGACTTTGTATTTGAGTAGTTATTTGAGTGTGATGATATTGGACTAGTGCTGTGCTCGTCATTTCGATCATTTTGACAGTAATTTAACTCAATTTGGAGTTAAGAACCTTAGAGGTCAATTATTGTGGTCAATAATTGACAAGGTTAATTATTGTGGTTAATTATTGGCAGAAATATAAATAGGGAGAGAGAGAGAGAGAGAGAGAGAGAGAGAGAGAGAGAGAGAGCTATCTCCTAACGTGTGGTCATTTGTGGTGCACGACTTTGGTGAAAACAGAGGGAGTGAAGAGAGCTTGGAGCTTAGAGCTTGGAGCTAGGAGCTTGGATTTTGGGGCGATTTGGGTTCGTGGAGCTTAAAGAATCACTCCATGTAGGTGTCCTTGACTTTCTTATCTTGATCCTAGCTTTGGATGCATGAATTTGTCTTGATTTATGATTATGAAATTAAGCATGAGCATGAACCTTAAGTTTTGGGGGAAATCTACTTTTGGGCTAGATCTGATGATTTAGCATAAGATTTGTAGATTTGTGGTCTGATTTATATCAGTGGGTATGTGTTTCTGAAATCTGGAGTTTGATACTTGCGTATTTCATGAGGGTTGAGAAGTCAACCATGGAAATCTAGACTTAGAATCTAGATAGATATAATCTGTATGTATTTATGGGTATTATTGTTGTTACTGTGCGATTTAGAGGCGTTTAGGACGCGTTTTGAGGTGACTATGGTAGTCTGTACGTTAAACATGTGTTTATGGGCGTCTAGGAGGTCGCTGGGTTGATTCCAGGCGAAGAACAGGCGAATCGATGATGAACAGTACCCTGGGCGAGCGATTGAGTCAAAGGGGCTGAAGACCCCAAGAGAAGGGTCTTAGTCGTAGGGTTGAAGGTTGTATACCCGTAGTCGTAGGGTCGTAGTCGCAGGGTCGAAGGTCAAAGGTCAGCTTCGAGTCTTCGAGGCAGCGTTCCAGCGAGCTTCGAGGCAGCGTTCCAGTGAGCTTCGAGGCAGCATTCCAGAAGACCTTTGAGGTAGATCTTCGAGGTTGTTTCTAGAAGATCTTCGAGGCAGATCTTTGGGGCAGTGTTTCCAGAAAGTCTTCGAGGCTGGACTACAAGTCTTCGAGGCTGGGCTTCGAGTCTTCGAGGCTGGGCTTCGAGACTTCGAAGCTAGATTGTAAGGGAGCCTTCGGGCTGGTATGAGAATCAAAGGAAGGTTGTGAACCATGATGCCATATGGGTGTGGTATGATAGATGTGGATTTGGGACTTGGGTTCCATGACTTATTTGTGTTCTCACCGGGAAGCATAGATGGTTCTATGTGGTTGACGGGGCAGGCATATGCGCTGATGGCGGGCCTGTGTGGCACTATGGTCGGGCTTGTTGCGCTGTGGTCGTGGCAGACATATGTACCGATGGCAGGCTTATGTAGCACTGTGTCCGGGCATATTACGCTGTGGTAGGGCTGTGCCTTGAGCTGGGATCCTGTTGAGGATCGTATTGAGCCGTTGAGCTCGTGGAGCTAGGGCTGAATGCCTTGAGCTAGGATCCTGTTGAAGATTGTGGACAAGTTGTCCTGTGTGGGTAGGCTAAGTCCTGATGTTTGTTTGCAGGCTAAGTCCTAATGATTGCACACACTACATAGTGCACAAGTACACTGAGCATATAGTGTAGACTTTGTGTTTGCATGATGTGGTATTCTAGGGTCACCTACTGAGCTTGTAGCTCACACCTACTTTATTGTTTACCCTTTTCGGGTGTGACCCGAGACTAGTGGAGGACTTTCCCACAGGAGGATGTGCCCACTACTCTGATGTATGATATAGTAGTGTATTCTGTATTATTTTGTATGTTATCCCGGACATGGATCCGTGGACAGTTGTATTGCATATTGTTTGCAATATGAGATGTCTGTATGACTGTATGCATGTTAATGTATGGGAAAGTACAGGATTAGCCTCGATATATGACTGTACAGGTTGCATTATTTAGACAACACCCACTATATAGTCTCTTTTAGTGCTAGTCACCAACCCCTTGACCTTTCAGGTGCAGGCAAGGGGAAGTCATATTCCTGATTTCGGGTTCCCAGGAATTCGGAGGTGTAACATTGGTGGCCAGGCCTGAAGAAGGTTGTTGCTGATTATTTGAGGAGATGTTTGACCTATTAGCAGGTCAAAGCAGAGTACTTGAGAGCAGATGGTGAGTTGCAGTCATTGTCAATGCTAGAATGGAAATGGGACCACGTAACCATGGATTTTGTCACTAGACTTCCTCGTTCCAGGGGACATGACACTATATGGGTTATTGTGGACCGATTGACCAAATCGGCGCATTTTATTCCGATTCGGAAGACAGACCCAGTGAGGACTTTGGGACAGAGGTATTTTGATGTTATTGTGCGGTTGCATGGAGTCCCATTATCTATTGTATCTGATCGGGATGCTAGGTTCATCTCTCAGTTTTAGAGACAGTTGCAGTGAGCTTTGGGTACTAGGGTGAACCTTAGTACAGCTTTTTATCCGCAGACTGATGGTCAGTCGAAGCGGACAATTTAGACACTCGAGGACATGTTGCGTCAATGTATTCTAGATGTTGGAGGCTATTGGGAGACTCACCTTCCTTTGGGATGGCTGCGTATGAGGCATTTTATGGGCGGCCTTGAAGATCACCTTTATGTTGGGCACAGACGGGAGAGACAACGGTTCTCGGCCCCGATATGATTCGAGAGACTACGAAGAGTGTGCAGCTGATTCGACAGCATATGTTGACAGCGCAGAGTAGGCAGAAGTCCTATGTGGATCAGAGGTGTAGACCTTTGTAGTTTGAGGTGGGTGATCGTGTATTTTTGCGAGTTTCACCATGTCGAGGGCATTGGAGGTTTGCACGCAGATCCAAACTCTCCTCTCGTTTTGTAGGGCCTTTTGATGTTGTTGCCACTATGGGCGCCGTGACTTATCGGTTAGCTTTGCCACCTAAGTTGATACGAGTACATGATGTATTCCATGTGTATCAGTTGAGACGGTATCACCCAAATCCTTCTCATGTGTTGGATTATCGTGAGATAGACTTGTCTGATGATGGTGCTATTATCAAAATGCTGGCACAGATTTTGGACAAGCGGGAACAGGTCTTGCGGGGCCAAATAATCTCACTAGTCCGGGTGTTATGGCGACACTGAGGCATGGAGGAGTAAACTTGGGAGAAAGAGAGCCAAACGCGGTTTCTTCATCCTGAGCTGTTCGAGGACAATCAGTCCTGAGGTAGGGAGGATGTGAGGGCCTTCCCTGAGGTATACATTATGTTTTTTGCATTTGTTTTGCATATGAGTCTTTGAGATGTGGTTTAGTTTGTTGTTAGATGTGGTTTAACTTATTGTTATTGTTAGATATTTTGAGCTTTTTTGGCTTGTTGTGCATTGTATTGTACCTATGTTGTTGGTGATCATGTTGATGATCATGTTTTATGTCTTGTTGTTGTGCGGCGCTTGAGCTTGAATTTTGCCATGTCCTTTGGGCAAGTGTTTTATTTTTGAGGACGAAAAGTCCTAAGGTGGGGGGATGTAAAGACTCGTATTTGAATAGTATTGAGAGATGGTCATTCTATGGGAATACAACTATCTGAATAGTAATGTAGCCATCGATGTGAGCATTTTGACAGTACTTGGGCCCAATTCCGAGTCAGGGCCCTGAATGGCCCAAATGTTGACTTTCTAGGGGTTTATTGGTTAACTTTGTGTTTAAGCAGTCATTTGAGTGTGATAATATCTAAATAGTATTATGCTCGTTATTTTGAGCGTTTTGACAGTAATTTGACTCAATTTGGAGTTCGTGACGTTGGAGGTCAATTATTAAGGCCAATTCTTGACAAGGTTAATTATTGGTCAATGATTAGCAGACATATAAATAGAATGAAAAGGAAGAGCCTTCACTTTATACTATCATGTTGGTGTATTTGAGAGAAAGAGAGAGAGAGAGAGAGAGCTTGGAAGCCTGAAGCCTTGGCGATTTGGGGTGATTTACGTTCGTGGAGCTCAAAGAAACACTCCAGGTAGGTGTCCTTGAACATCTTACCTCGATCCTATCTTTGAATATGCACGAATTTATCAGATTTTATGAAATTGAGTATGAACCCTAGATTTTGGGGGAAACCTAATTTAGGGTTAGATCTAATGGTTTAGCATAAGATCTATGGTTAAGAATTAATTTATATCAGTTTGGACATGTAATTTTGTAGTCTGTTGAGTAAAACGTGTGTTTGTGAGTGTCTGGGGGTCATTGGGTTGATTCTAAAAAAAGAACAGGCAAAAACGACGATGAACAGTACCCTGGGCAAACTTTAAGGCCAAAGTTCGCAGTCAACAGCTGCAATTAGCAGCTTCATAGTCAGCAGCTTTGGAGTCCGTAGCATCGCTCTGCAGCTTCACTCCAGCAGTGTTCCGCAGTGGTGTTTCGCAGTAGTGCAACTGCACTGGACTGGACCATTTACATTGTAACCTTTAAGTTTCTCCACAATTTAGTAGTATACTTAAGTTACAATGTAAATAGTGAAATGCCCCCCTTTCGAATTTAAAGAAAAATACTATAAAATTTAATTCTCACTCTTTCAAAATGTAAAAATTGGATTTAGTGCAAAATTTTAGAAAAAATCAGTTTTTCATAGAGGTGACTTTTTGGTTAGACATCTCAAAAAAATCCCCAAAAATTAGATTATCTTAGTTATGACATAAGGACCCAATGCCGGGACTTTTATTGCAAAAAAACAACTACTATGAGTATCATCTTCCTTGGTTAAGGCATGAGGATCGATTTGTGAATACTGGCCTCAATTATAAAGGGAGTGTTGTGAATCTTAATGTCATACTGGTGTTGGTATATTGGTTTGAGGATTTGGAGCTTGGACTCCATGACTTGTTTGTGTCATACTGGTGTTGGTATGTTGGTTTGAGGATTTGGAGTTTGGCACCTCACATTTTTGATCAATTGGTGATACTATGTGGTTGATGTGATAAGCTAAAGCCTGGGTTGAGCAGTTTAGCTCGTGAGCCGTTGAGCTCGTGGAGCTAGGACTGAGTGCCCTGAGCTGAGATCCTATTGAGAATCGTGTTGAGCCGTTGAGCTCATGGAGTTAGGGCTTAGTGCCCTGAGCTGGGATCCTATTGAGGATCGTAGACAAGTTGTCCTGTGTGGGTAGGCTGGGTCCTGATGTTTGTTTGCAGACTGAGTCCTGATGATTGTGCACACTACACAGTGCACGAGTACACAGAGCATATATTATAGACTTGTATATTTGCATGATGTGGAGTATTAGGGTCACCTACTGAGTTTGTCACTCACCCCTACTTGTTATTTCCCATTTTCAGGTGTGACCTGTAATGACTCGTGTTTAGGGGTATGAGGAGATAGTCATAGTTATGCCTTTTGAGTGGCGATTGTCGGGTTTTTGGGAGATTTCTTCTCATACTCTTTGGCTAGAACACTATGTATTATGATGAGCAAGCAAGAGGCAAGAGATGAGCTCAAAAGGGAGCATTTTGGGGCTGCACGCGACAATGCACGTGATAATGCCTTTGTCACGTGTAGTGAGGTTGTTGCATGGGAGCCTTCCAGACTACGTTATAAGGCTTGTAGCAAAGTTTTAGTCCATTTGGAGGTTGCACGTGACAATGGCCTTTGTCACATGCAGCCATGTTTTTGCACCGACTTCTTTGTTTTATTATGCTGATGATCTTTTCCTAAAGGACCATGTTCAGATTGTGGGTATTTTGTTCTGTGTGGAAGCAAAAAGGTTAATACATGTTTCATTTATCAAAATTATGTCGTTTTAATGCTGGGTTTCATTTATCAAAACTACGTTGTTTTAATGATGAGTTTCATTTATCAAAACTACGTCGTTTTGATGATGGGTTTCACTTATCAAAACTATATCATTTTGATAAGTGAGGTGTCTATATAAGGAGGTGGAGGTCTCTTGTTCTTAGGTTTAGGGTTCTTCTTTCCATCACCGTCGCCGCGGCGGGAGAGAGAGAGAGAGAGAGAGAGAGAGAGAGAGAGAGAGGACCTTCTCCCGATCGCTACTTGGTTATTCGTGTGGGTGGACAACGTTTAGCGTGGAAACAAGAGCAAGGAGGATCCTTCTGAGGTAGGGGTTCTGTTCTTCCTTAAACCTATCCTAGGGTTTTGGCCTTATGGTAGGAGATTTGTGGCTTATTGGTTTATATATATACATAAATTCATATAGGTGTGATCTCCTATATGAATGTTGGCCTTCAACAAAGAAAATTGTGTTTGGATATGTCTTTGTGTTCCGAGTCTGGGGAATTTGAGTTCGTTCGCGTGGCAGTGGACTTCGCGGGCCATTGGGGCGTCTGCACTATTCGTTCTGTGGTTGGGATCGTTAGAGTTAGTCCTACGGTAGGACCACGTGGGGAAACCTTAGAGTTTCCGGAATAGTTATGTCGATATAAAAATTATGATTGATATGATAACTTTGTGGATATGATAATTATGATTTGTGTGTGGATTTTTGAATACATGTGTATATTTCATGTGCTGTGAATGTGATTATGTGTGCTATATGGTTATGATAGCCTATGTTGCTGTGGAGCTTGTGGGGTTGTGGATGTGGAGCGGCTGTGGATGTGGAGCCTGTGTTGCTGTGGCTGTAGTTGTGTTTGCCCTTGTGGCTTGTTTGTGTTGACATATTTTTAAATGTTGAATATATCTATTTATATATTATTGCCACGACACTACACTTGTGCACGACTTCATGTAATTGCTAGGAGCATGGGATGGGTTAGGGAGACTTGATCCCTACTAAGTTGTGTTGCTCACCCCTCCTACTGTGATGTGTTTTCTTTCAAGAACCTACAGGCGTTAGGTGGAATCTCAAGGTGGAAGACCGTATTTGTTGTTTTATTATTTTTTTTTCAATTATGTTATTTTGGGAAAAATGATGTAACCCCAGTGGGAAAAGATTATAAAAGGGATTTGACTGTAATAAAGGCATGTTGTTTGGTTTGTAAACATTTATTGTGGTTTGAAATTAATAAAGATATAATTTTGTTTTTGTGAATATCTATTGTGGAAGTTTGTGATGTCCAGTGTGGAGTTATATTATCTTAATCCCTTATCCACCACGTGGGTAAAGGGGAGTCACGAACCGGTTTCCTCCGGTTGGAAATCCAGGGCGTGACATGACCCAAGACTAATGGAGGACTTTCTTCCATGCGGACGTGCCCACTACCCTAATGTATGATACAATATTGTAGTCTGTATTGTTTTGTGTGATATCCCAGACAAGGGTCCGTGAACAGTTGTATTACACACTATTTGTCATTTGATGTTTATATGACTGTTTGACATATTATATGCATGTTGATGTATGGGAAAGTATAGGATTACCCTTAATGTATGACTGTACATGGTTACATATTTGAGACAGCACCCGCGGTGTAGTCTCTATTGGTGCGGGCAAGGAAAAGTCATGTTCCTAGTTCCGAGTACCCCTAGAATTCGGGAGCGTGACACTACGGATCCAGAAAACCTTTGCACTGTCAATTTAGACAAGTCAATATATACACTTTGCAAATATGGACACCAATTTAACTTTAAGCTTTACCAATGTAGACTCTTAACTTCCATTGATCACTCAACATTTGGCGTTGATTTTCATTTACTTTTGTTAATGCCTTCTTAGAGTAAACTTTCGTTAACTTTTCAACTGTCCTTTGATTTCTTTAATGCAATGTCCTTCTGATTTTCATTGAATTAAATTTGAGACTTCATTATGTGATTAAGACTTATGTAAACTTAAACTCTCTATACTAGCTCACTTCAAATCGATCAACTTATAAAGTTATTTGAGCATACAAGTTCAATCTTGTTAACTATTAAACCATGGTTTGAACAAATTAAACTTTTTAATAGTTTTGCTAGCTTAATCAAATCCAAGGTCCAACATTACTCTTTCTTCAAAAGAAATGTATTAATATTCTTTTAAAATATTGATTTACATTTTTTTATTTATATTCTTTAAGAGCAAATAATATTCTAGAAAATAATAACTATGAAGTTGTGCTACTTTAAAAGTTTAATAACAACATGATAAAATTTAATTTAATATTTAAATAATAATAATAAATATCACTAAAACATTAAGAAAAAAATACTTGAACCTAAAATGAGGTTGGTTTTTTTTCTTCTCTTTCTTTTTTTTAACCCTTTTTTTTTCCCTTTCTTTGTTGTCTTTTCTTTGAGATTAATAATAACGACCGTCAACGACTAGCACTTTGGAAGTGTTTAACATATAAGAATAAGACTTTTTTTTTCTATCAACTAAACTAAGGCAAAGGTTATTTTTGTTTTTTTTTTAACAAAAACTAAGATAAAGGTTGTGCTGTCAAAATGGGGAGAAGAAAAAATGAACTCAAGATAATGATTTTTATGACTATTAGAGTATTCACGAGATTTTCTTTAAATTTGACCCTTTAAAATGATCAAAAGTAATTTTCTTATTTTAACAACGTAAGCACATTTTTTAGTCATTCTATTTTAATCACTTATCAATTGAAAATTACTTTTTAAATATTTATTTATACTATTAAATAAAAAATAAAAGTGAGAAGAAAAATAAAATAAAAAAGTAAATGTGCTAAGAGAAAATATAATATTTTAACAAATAGAAAGTAAATAGTATTATGTTAAATTTAAAGAATTACTATTCTTTTTGTTAAAATTTTGATTATAATATAGTGTAAAAAGTATAATTTTTAAATATTTTTATTAAACTAACTCTTCAAACTAACTAAAAAATACGAATAGAAAGCTCCTAATGATAAATATAACCCCATATATTATAAGGTTATGTTAGTAATGAATTATAGGGCAACCAACATACAATTGTCATTCACTTGTGAAATTTTAATAATCTTTCCTTTTACAACATATTTTAATTTCCTATGGGTACTGGCGTACTGCGTGGGGCCTAGGCAGATTGGTGTAGGATTTAGATAGCATTTAGAAAATTCCTTGTATTATTAAAAAAAGAAAAAGAAAAAAAGAAGAAGAAAAGAAAAATGACTGAAATAACTAAATGCATTTACTAAATCGATACCCGTGCTTGACTGAGTGAGTGATTGAATTTTCTTGAACATCACATTAATCGGTAATAAGTTCATTGATTTCCCTCTACGGCAGTTAATGGTGTCTCAGACTCTCAAATGGTCAATAGATTTTATTATTAATTTAGGATATTTGGTGGGCCCATACCGTAAATGAGGGGGAGAGAGCCGTTGGGGAAACCCCAATAGCCGGCCCTGCTGGGGCTTTATAATTTAAATCCACGTCGAAGTTATTTTTCTATAAGTGCTTCCACATGCCACATACCCCTTTCCCTACAGGCCCAACTCATTTTTATTTTTATTTTTTTTGGGGGAAAGCTAATTTATTAGATGAAGAAAGAAAAATACATCAAATATGGCAGGCCTCCATAAAGGGAAGACGCCTCGGCCAAACTAAGGACAAACCCCCTAGAGTCAAAAGGAAAATAGCATAGAGCCCCTTAGCCCTCATTAAAAACCCCCAAAAAGAATAGCCCCAGAGACTCGAAGCTATGAGAAACAAAAAATAATACATCAAGTTCAAGTGCAAAGTAAGCCTTTAACACAAAGAGGAGTACAAAGGCGTTACGCCTGACACATAAAGGGCAGCCCCAACTCATCTCATCTCACAGAAAAACTAGCCGTTACGCCTGCAAAGAAATGCACTTCATCCACTCTCCCTCCTGACACATACGTGCCCACCTTCTGTCTCAATACATGGTTCCTCTCTCTCCCTTTTAAACTTGCGTGCCCACCTTAAGGTTTCTACAAAACATTCCATCTTGTCTCTTCATCACCTAACCACTACAAATATATTTACTTCATCACAGATAAAAAGTCACTCCACTTTCGTACTCTGCGTCCGTTCTGATCTTCTTCACCTTCCGTTCCCTGATTATCTGTAGGCCCCAGTTGTTAAAGAACCAGAATCAACCAGTGTTTGGCCGTTGGCGATGGACAATACAACTCCATCGCAGAAATGTGGACGGCTCTTATCGTTTCTCGTAATAATATTGGTCATGGTTCGCCGGGTTTCCACCCAGGCAGGGGATGGCGTAGTGGTGACACAAGCCGACTTTCAGGCTCTCCAGGCCATCAAGCGAGAGCTCATTGATACCAAAGGCTTCCTCCAGAGTTGGAACGACAGCGGCTTCGGGGCCTGCTCCGGTGGCTGGGCTGGAATCAAGTGCGCTGGCGGCCAGGTCATCGTCATCCAGCTCCCCTGGAAGTTGTTGGCCGGAAAAATTTCCCACGAAATTGGTCAACTCCAAGCCCTCCGGAAGTTCAGCCTCCACGACAACCTCATCACCGGTCCGATTCCTCACACTTTAGGGATGCTCCCCAGCCTCCGGGGACTCCAATTGTTTAATAACCGCCTTTCCGCCTCTATCCCTCCTTCCCTTGCCTCGTGCGCTCTGCTCCAGACACTTGACCTCAGCAACAATTCGCTAACAGGACTGTTGCCCGAGACCCTGGGAAAGGCCACCAAGCTTTTGCGGCTCGATGTCAGCTTCAACTCCATCTCCGGACCCATTCCGGTCGGTGTCTCCGCCTTGTCCTCCCTCGCATTCCTCCATTTGCAGCACAACAATCTCACCGGAGAAATACCGGCCGCACTCGCGAACCGTCTTCCCATCCTCGTATCCTTCGACGTGGCTTACAATAATCTGTCGGGCTGGGTCCCGATTCGCCTCGCTCAGAGATTCAATTCAACTGCCTTCGTGGGAAACATTCAGCTGTGCGGATACAGCAGCGCCTCCGCACCGTGTCGTGCTCCCCCGCCTCCTCCTTGGGAGAAGGCGAAACGGCGCCGGCGCAGGCTGGGCACGAAAGACATAATTCTCATCGCCGCCGTAGCTCTTCTCGTGATCCTAGTTCTGCTCTGTTGTGTTCTCCTCTTCTGCTTGATCAGGAGGAGAAGGAGCGGCGCTGCGTCCAACGCCAAGGATGATGAGAAACAAGCCTCTGAAGGAAGCGGCGGCGGCGAAGGTGCAGGGAAGCTGGTCCATTTCGACGGGTCGATGGCATTCACGGCGGAGGATCTACTGTGCTCGACGGCTGAAGTCATGGGAAAAAGCACGTACGGAACTGTTTACAAGGCCACATTAGAGGATGGGAGTCAAGTTGCGGTGAAGAGACTGAGAGAGAAGATAACCAAAAGCAGGAGGGAGTTCGAGGCGGAAATCAGTGTGCTGGGTGAAATTCGACACCCAAATCTGGTGTCATTCAGAGCCTACTATTTGGGGCCCAAGGGAGAGAAGCTCCTTGTGTTTGATTACATGCCCATTGGTAGCCTCGCAGCTTTTCTCCACGGTAGGGGATATGGATCATTATGATGGATTTATATATATATATATATATATATATATATTATTATCCTTATAGTTTTTTATTGTTTCCTTGACAATCACAAAATTGATGCTTGACGTTGAGTCAAATTGAAATAAATTTGTTTGCGTGCACCAACCAGGTCGCGGCTCAGACAGTGCGGTGGATTGGAGGACGCGGAAGAACATAGTTCGTTGTGTGACCCAAGGGCTCTTACACCTGCACGCGCAACAGAACATAATCCACGGCAACCTCACGTCCAGCAACATCCTGTTGGACGAGGAAGGAAACGCCCGGATCGCTGACTTCGGGCTCTCGCGCCTGATGAGCGAAGCGGCGAACTCCAATGTCATAGCCACCGCGGGCGCGCTGGGCTACCGCGCCCCCGAGCTGTCCAAGCTAAAGAAGGCCAACAGCAAGACGGACGTGTACAGCCTAGGCGTGGTGGTGCTAGAGCTTTTGACAGGGAAACCCCCGGGGGGAAGCCATCAACGGCGTAGATCTGCCGCAATGGGTGGCGTCGGTGGTGAAGGAGGAGTGGACCAACGAAGTTTTCGATGAGGAGCTGATGAAGGAAGCCAGCACCAGCACCATTGGTGATGAGCTGCTCAACACGCTCAAGCTCGCTCTCCACTGCATCGACCCTTCACCTGCGGCCAGACCTGAGATGGATCAGATTCTACACCAACTAGAGCAAATCCGCCTCGCGGCTGCCACTTCCAGCGATGAGATTCGCTGCTGATTATTATTATTATTATTGATATTATTATTATTTAGGAGGGAGGGCCGACAAAAGTGAGGAAGAAGAATAGTATTCTTCAATTCATTCTTAAATTTTGTTTGGTTGTATTGTTTGTTTCGGGTGAAGGTAGTGTTGTTCTAGTACCGAGTCACTCATTACTCATTGATTCGCTAAAAGTCTCAATGAATTTAGTAATTCGACTTGCGTTGTTCTTAGATGTTGCCGGGTACGTCTTATTTTAATTAATGCGCTAATTTTGAATTGAGATCTCATGCCAAAACATAAACCCGAAATATGGTTAAAATAAATCACTATGTAATTTATTTTAGAAAATAAATAATATATTATTTAATATATTTTATTTATTTATTATTTTTAAAATTATATTTATTTTATTTTATATTATTATTTTCTTTTTCATTTATTATAATCAATTAAAAGTGTGTACATATGTCAAAAATATATTAAAATAATATTTAATATATAAATATTAATTCTTTAAATATGAATATTCTCTAGTCAATTTCTATTATAAACTCTATTTTGGATAACATAATATAGACTATTTTTTACTAAAAGCCTAAAATTATATTTAAGTTATAGAAAAATACCATTATAGAGGACTGATTTACAAATTTATTGCAAATTCAAATATGGTTTCAAATTAGATTATTAGTCTGGATATTATTATAGTCGTGCTCCTATGAGTACTATTATATGTTGTCTTACTATGCAACCCTACACATTATCGTCATGATGACATATGATTGGAGCTTATGACACATTAGCACCAAGTCATCCAACCGCATACCACCACATCAAATGGTAGTGCACATAGGTCTCACAGTAAAACTACAAGAAAGACTTTTCCATTATTATATATCATCCTTTTCATGTAAGCTTGATTGCTTCGTTCTTATTAATTAATTAATTTTATAGCTTTTTTGTAAAGTTTTTTAAAATAAATAAATAAAAAGTATTTTTTTTATTTTAACAAAAAAAAATATAAAACACAAAAAAAAATCAATGTTATCATTATTATCTTTTTACCATTATGAGTATTATTGTTGTGGTTTATATTGGTATATAAAAAATAGGGGTGGGAAAAAATCAATATTTTTGTTTTATTTGATATATGATACCTACTACTACACCCATTTTTCGTCCCACTCCCATTATGTGGGACAAATTATCTAGCCTAAGAGGGGGCGGAGAGTAGTAATTGATATCAGGGTACCTCGCCCTCGTCTCACCTAATTTTAATTGTTTATATTTATAATTTTATAATATTTCAAATATCATTATCTAATTATTTTGTAATTAGTATTTACAAATTTTGATATTTTTGAATGTTTATTTGTTATTGTGAAATTAAATCAGTTTTAATAATTTTTTGTGTAAAAACATGTGCTTGTGAGTTTCGGGTGTTAATCATATGTTAGAAGACTTATGTTGGTAAATAGATATGATTATAGTAATGTGCATGTTAGATAGAGTATTTTGACTATATTTATGTCTGATTTGGAAATCGAGGCTCCATGAAGCAATTTTGTTATTTTTATTGCCGTTTTGAGTTAATTTGATTAAATAATTTCATTGAGAAAAAAGTGTACGAATTTACTACATGATCGATTTATGCCTAAAATTATTTAATACAAACTATGAGTCTTAATCGGAAGCGTACCTAGATTCATGAGTGAATTAAAAGTATTGATTTTATCACCTTTCAGCTTCTCTTTTATGGCATTCAGAATGGAGAAGAACTACCGCCACACTCACGTTTCGTGTCGCGATAGTTCAACAACTATCATATTAAGCCTTCATTAATTTAAAAAATCAGTCTTTTAATTACATGTGGTCCATTAATAGCATGTAACCCCTTTAATTATATGGGCCACATAATAGAATATTAAAAACACAATAATAATCTAACAATCTCCACTTGGCCCATGTCAAGACTTGGTGATTCAACAACTTTAAGTGCACACCGTTCATTGAATCAATCAAGACATCTATAATTAAATTAAAATGATTGGATCATGGTGGTCATAAGTCTTCAAACAACATGATTCCTTCCATGTATTAAAAACCAACTCAATTCAGAATCTTTAATTGGGATATACTTTAATTATTGCATTCACTGTTATCTCACTAAAATAATACTATATACAACATAATGCGAGTAATAAATAAATAACCAAAAACTTAACTTTGATTGAATTCACATGTTTTGCACCTTTAGAATACTTGTCATTCTTTGAAAAAAAAAACTGCAAAATTATCACAATAAAGTCTAAACGGTCTAGCTATATTATCAACAATGTTTAGACCTGAGACAAAGTTCCGCAACCACAATGCATGAACAGTGGCCTCAAAGCATGCCTCGAATTCAGCCTCCATAGTGGAAGTAGCAATGGTGGATTGCTTTCTACTTTTCCAAGAAATTCCTCCTCTAGCTAATTAGAACAAATAATCAAATGTAAATTTCCTTGAATCTACATATCCTACATAGTCTGAATCTGAATACTCAATCATCTCAAGGTGGTTGGATTTTATGTATATGAGCATGTGATCATTAGTGCCTTGTAAATATCTAAGCACTTTCTTTGCAACCTTCCAATGTTCTATTTCAAGATTACTTTGATATCGGCCTAACATCCCAACAATAAGCTGATGTTTGGTTGAGTACATGTCTGGACATACAATAAGCTCCCCACAACTGACAAATATAGAATAGACTCCATTACCTTTCTTTCCAAATCATTTTTGGGATATTGCATCTCACTAAATTTGTTCCCTTTTTGAATTAGAACTATCCCTGCAGAGCACCTTTTCATTTTAAATCTCTCTAATACTTTGCCAGGTAAGCTTTTTTGAGACAATTATAATAATTCTTGTAATCTATCATGAAATATTTATATTCCTATCACATAAGATGTCTCACCCATATCTTTCATTCCAAAGTTATTAGAGAGATACCTTTTAATATTATGTATCAAACCAATATCATTTGCATCAAGAAAGATATCATCAACATATAGGACTAATATGATAAAATTACTGACTAACCTTCATATAGATACACCTATCAACAATATTTTCTATAAAACCATATGATATAATGGTATCATTAAACTTAAGGTACAATTGTCGGGAAGCTTGTTTTAGTCCATATATTGATTTCTTTAATTTACATACCAAGTGTTCCTTTCCTGTGGTTATGAAACGTTCTAGTTGGTCTATATAAACTTTATCCTCTAAGTCACCATTAAGAAAGGTAGTTTTAACATCCATTTGGTGAAGATATAAATCATAATGAGCCACCAAAGCCATAACAATCCTCAAAGAATCCTTCTTTGAAACTGGAGAAAAGGTTTCTTTATAGTCAATGTCATCCTTTTGAATATAACCTTTAGCAACAAGTCTAGCCTTATACCTTTCAATGTTGCCCTTTAAGTCACGTTTGGTCTTAAAGAGCACTTACAACCCACTTGTTTTGAACCTTTGGGCAACTCAACTAAATCCCAAACCTTATTGTTATACATTGGTGTTTAACTCTTCTTTCATAGCATTAAACCACTTTTCAGAATTGTTACATTCCATGGCTTGTATAAATAAGACTAAATCCTTATACAGAGTCAAGTCACATTCATGCTCTAGTGAATAAACCACATAATCATTCGAAATAGCTGGTCTTTTTTGCTTTACAAACCTTCTTATTTCTTATGGTATCACTTGCTCATTTATAACTTGATCACTGTTAACTAGTTCATTGTTAATTTGTTCATCTAGTGGATTCAAGATATTATTTTGTTGCTTTAACACATTGTGAGACTGTGATATAATAAGAGGAACAACAACTAACGAAAAAACAGTAAATATAGAACTTTCCACCCTAATTTCTTAAATATCCACCTTATGTGGTTCACTACTGCCACTAAATTGACTATACTCAATGAACCTAGCATTACCAGAATCAACTATTCTCGTACTATGGTTAGCACAGTAAAATTTATAACCTTTTGACTTTTCAGGGTAGCAGATGAAATAGCCACTAATGGTTCTTGCATCAAGCTTCTTTCCATGTGGATTATATATCCTTACTTCTATCAGGCATCCCCAAATATATAGGTGTCTTAAATTGAGTTTCCTTCCTGTCCATAATTCATAAGGTATTTTATGAATTACTTTACCAGGAACCCTATTAAGCAGATATGCAGCAGTCTTTAATGCATGCATTCACAAAAATAAAGGTACAGTATTGTAATTTAACGTGCTCTTAACCATGTCCATGATAGTACGATTTTGCCTTTCTGCTACACCATTTTGTTGAGGTGTACCAGGCATTATATATTGTGCACATATGCCTCGATTTCAAGGAACTTTACAAATAGACCTGAACATTGTCCCTTTTCATTAAACTTACCATATTATTCACCACCTTTATCAAACCTCATAACTTTTACCTTTTTGTCTAGTTGTCTTTCAACTTCGTTAATGAACTCCTCTATGATGTCCACTGACTCAGACTTTTCATGCAACAAATATAAATAACTATATCGTAAGTAGTCATTAATAAAAGTAATAAATACTTTTCACCGCCCCAAGACAAATGTCAAAAAGACCACAAATATTAGTGTGAATTAACTTTAAAAGTGCATTTCTTGTGGTTAGATTCTTTGATATATGTCTAATTTACTTACCTTTAATTCAATTTATACATACATCCCAATCAATAAAATCCAATTGAGGTAATATTTCATTTTTTACTCATCTCAATACTCTTTCCTTTGATATGTGACCTAACCTTTAATGTCATAGAAAAGCTAAGTTTTTATTATGTGCACTACATCTATTTCTTATACTATGATAAACATGAATAGAGATTCAACAAAATTAACATCAAGATTAAAACAATATAAACCATCAATTAAAGTACTAGAACCATAATAGTACTTTTGTTTATAAAAAGAAAAACTATTATTTTTAATCTTAAAATTAAAACTCTCATGATTCATCTTTCCAACAAAAACCAAATTTCTAGCATAATTATGAATATAGAAACACTTTTCTAGATCCAGGTGGTGTCCAAGATCTAGAATCAATCAGTATATTCCAATTCCCTCTATTCGTGCCTTCATTATGCCACCTATAGACAAAAAAATTCAGTTTCATTTATGGGCTGAATCATAATGAATCCCTGTGTAACATATGATGCATGGGAAATTGCATTAGAATCTAACCACCAAGTATTATTAGGCACCTCAATAAGATTTGATTCAAAACATACTGAAATATAGTACTTACCTTTCTTTTCGAACCAAATTTTCCTTTTCAGGCAATCTTTCTTGATATGATCATCCTTTTTACAGAAGTAGCACTTCACCTCCTTATAGATTTGACCCTTTTTAATCTTTAGTGGGACTTTATCCTTCTTTTTATCCTTCTTTCCTTTGCTGCTACTGACTCCATTATGAAATGTGAGATGGACAGAATAATCTTTCATTGTCTTTAATCTCTCTTCCTCTTGAACGAACATGGCTTTAATTTCTTAAATGTTCCATTTTTCCTTAATGGTGCTATAATTCACCTGGCCAAACTCATGAGGAAGTGAGTTAATAATAAACTATACTAAGAAAGATTCATTCACATCCATCCCCTTTGATCAACTTTGCTACTAGATTTACCATATGAGTCATATAATCATGAATGGGCTGTGACCAATCAAACATTTTAGTTGTCACTCACTCATTATAGTTCCCATAATAGACTTATCAATTTTGTCTGATTGTGAGTATTCTTTAATCTTTAACATTAACTCCTTTACATTATCGGTTTTAGGCATTGATGGCTTCACATTTTCAACCATTGACATCCTCATCAAGTTCAAACTCAACCTATTAGACCATTCCCAGATCTCATATTTAGATCTTTCAGCTCTTGTACTAGTCTTAGTAATGGCTTCAGGTTTGTCAGAAACTATTGAAAAATCCAAATCCAGAACACCTAGTTGAAAATGAATTTGCTCAGACCAATTCACATAATTTAACCCATTGAACTTGATCATCCCATTGCCCATAGCAAACATATTGGTAAAAAGTGCAAATTATTATATATACTCGCATATTAATGCTTTGAGAAAACTTTAATCAGATTCAGGTAAACAATAAACCTTAATTACATATTCAAGTTCACCTTTGAGTGATCCCTAAACACATAACATTAACTAATAATGATGCAAATAATAAACACTTTAATAGACTATCAATTATACTAAAGTCAATACTCATGTCATCTTTGGATATACAATTATATTAACTTAATATACTGATAAGTCAGTATAATGTTATTAATTATAAGCAATGGTTTAGCTTTGGGTCATCTCCTAGCAAAATAATTAATGAACTTAATTATTCGGTAATTTAATTGCATCACATAAACACGAATAATAAAAATATATAATTAAATGTCTAATATTTTGATAAGTCAGGCCACTTTGGTGACTAACATGCTTTATATACAATGAACATTTAATTATATAAATCTTTAATGAGATATACCTAAAATCTCAAATAAATATAAATATATAATTAAATATCTAAATATCTTAATAAGTTAAACTACTTTGGTAAATAACAAACTTCCATGCTATAGATATTTAATTATATATAACATTTTATGAGATCTACTTTACAATCTCAAATCATATGGATAACATATTAAAATTTTATTTTATTTCATATTTGACCTTTTAGCAAATTAAATTCACATAACCATAATGTAATTTAATTCAATATAATAATAATCCTAACCAAATATGTTAAATTCATAACATAAATGCAAACTTTAATTCCAAACAATCATATAATGACAAAATTTAATGCTCCATTTTGAGCCCCATTAATTAACCCGAGATAAATAAATTTGAAGTATCTTTTATTATATTAAAAACACAATAATTGCCATGCACACCTTATGAACCATACTAATAAAAACGAAAAAACAAACAAAACACAAATATTAACAATATACTTGTGGGCCATGCTTTTATGACAATGATATCAATAATTAATTAAGGTTAGAACGGGTGTCAGAAATCTATAATTTCCTCAGGGACTTGTGATCGTCCTAATGAGAGATGGAGTTGTGGCTAGCACGGACATGGTACAGGGGAACAAATTGAGGCACTTTAGCCACTTAACTAATTCGTCCAAAAAACAATTAAAAGAACAAAATTTGATTTATGTTCCAAACAAAAAAATTCTAATGCAAACCTACTCTAATACCAATTGTAAGAATTTACTATAGGATTGATTCATGTCTATAATTATTTAATATAAACTATGAGTCTTAATCGGAAGCATACATGGATCCATAAGTGAATTAGAAGTATTGATTTTATCACCTTTCACTTCTCTTTTATGGTGTTCTCCGATGGAGAAAAACTACCGTCACAAGCATACGTTCAGATCGCGTTAAACCCTATATGAAGCAAAAGAGAAGGAATACATTTATATATATAACCCTATTATTTCCAATTTCTATTAAGTCCAATAACCATCATGTCGGGTCTCCACTAATTTAGAAAATAGTCTTTTAATTACATGCGGTCCATTAATGACATGTAATCCCTTTAATTACATGAGCCACATAATACATTATTAAAAACACAATAATAATCTAAAAAAAAGAAAATGAGATTTATTTTAATAAAGGGCTATTTGGTACTTTTGTTGGATTAAAAGAGGTTGTTTGGTGTGCAAGTAGCAAGTAAATGATTTTCTAATTGGTTTAAAACTTTTGGGAGGCATGATTTACTTGTAGATTAAGTAAACCCTTATTTAAGTATTTGAGTGTGGCTAGAACTTTTTAACTCCTTAAAATTTATCATAGAACCTTCCTCTCATGTTTTTGGCAATTTAGATAGAAGAAGAGGCACTAAAAAGCAATGGGAAAACAATTTGTGGACATTGGGCAGTCAAGACTTCGTTTTAAAGGTTTTTTAAGGTAGGAAATCATGTTTTTTGGCTTATCTTTGGTCCAAACACTATAAACCCATTTTGAAATCTTAAAAGACCTTAAAACATTTGTTATAGGACCAACTATATCACCATTTGTCATTATGAAATGAGGTATCTGTATACGTGTGCGTTGATACACACACACACACACACACACACACACACATATATATATATATATTGGTATGAGATTGAGATGTGATGAGTTGTTATGTAATGTATTTGTGAATAATTGTGATAGAGGAACTTTGTTTGATTGACTAATGTGTGGTTAAGTCTATGATAAACTATTATGTAATGTATCTATATATTGTACCCCAATTTGAAATTTTGTGCTATAAGCCATATTGTCTAGAAGTTACTCGAGTTCTCCTCGCTACCCAAAATTGTCATTCACCGCCTAGAGTCCGAAAAAACTTATTCAAAGACCATTAGTATTGCTAGCCTCTTTTTGTGTTTGCCATTGGAGTTGTTTTGCTACTTTTATTTTATTTGTTTTGATTGTTGTTTTATGTTGTAATATGTAAGAAAGAAGTAAAAGGAAGGAAAATAATAATAATAATAATAATAATAATAATAATAATAATAATAATAATAATAATAATAATAAGAAGAAGAAAAAAAGAAAAAAAATTACAATAAAATTCAACCCTTAATCACCTAGGATAAAACTCTTAAGGTTATCTCATAAAAAAACCATGATGGCACTTTGGATCTAAATTTTGGTTGTCTTGTAACATATTTTAGGAATTAATCCATCTTAATTTCAACCTAAATAAAAATAGTATATAATTTTTTTTTAAATGTAGAAACCCTAGACCGCCATCTAATGGTAGACAATCAAAGTTTATATCGTAATTGCTTAGACCTATATCAAATGTGACAAGGGTATTCTAGGTACTTAGGGATTGAAAACTTAATTATGTTAATTTATCCTTGTCACGAATGATCTAAACTTGTGATAATGGTTACTTCCCCTTGAAAATAAATTGTACATTATCACTACTATTGATTTATCTGATGAGTCGATGGTTTACATGAGATACTCTATGAGCATATGCCTACACTTTGCATATAGAGTATTTAAGCTGGGATAGCTCAAGGAGATATGATCATGTTAGTTAATGATTTGATTTGTTGAAGCTGCTACAAATATATTTAAGTTTAGAGGCTCAAAGATCTAAAGATTTGTAGGGTCGAAGAATCAAAGCCTTGAAATATAAAAATGGTCAATGCGTACTAACATGTTAATAAACCCGAAAACCAAAGGGCCGAAGATACTTCAAATAAGTGGAAGCTATAAAAAACAATGAACGAAACCGAGACTCGAAGACTCGAAGGTTATAAAGTCGAAGGCCCATCACCAATCGCTAAGAGTGGTTGAGCTGAGTCGAAAATATGGGTGTAAAATGGAACTATCTGGTATGGTCCAGTTCATGGTGGAACGGGCCTAAACGAGCTAATATGTTTAGGCCCACACTTTAATGGATCAGAAATTAACCGATCTGGGCCGGTCCGCAAGCAAACTGATTCCCAGACCGGTTCATATTTATTTATTTATTTAAAATAAATATTATAAGTTATTTTTGTTAAATATTTTTTAAAATTTTAATTTTAAAATCATATTTTAAAGTTTATATTTTTAAACTTTAATTTTAAAATTAATAAGTTTAGGCTCTAAGTACTAATATACTAGGTAGGATAGACAATAGTTCTAAAAAAATATTTAAAAAAAAAACTAATACGCAAACCGGACCGCGTTTATACAAATTTGGTCCGCATGGCCTACGATTGAAATGAACTAGAATTTTCTTAGTCCAATCCACACGACCGTGGCTAGTTCGCAGCCGCGATCCATTTTACACCCCTAATCGAAAAGTCGAAGACTCGAAGCGCCAAAGATTTAGCTTATAGAACATCTTGAAGATTAAGTGAATGCTTCATTGAAAATTCAAAGACTCGAAGACCCAAAGGGTCGAAGACTAAAAACCTTAACTGTAAAGACTCGTATTTGGGTAGTTTTGAGAGATAGTCATTCTATAGGAATGTAACTATTTGGACGGTAGTGTAGCCGTCGATGTGAGCATTTTGACCGTACTTGGGCCCGATTCCGAGTCGGGGCCCCGTTTGACCCGATTGTTGACTTTTTGGGGTTTATTGGTTGACTTTGCGTTTGAGCAGTCATTTGAGTGTGATAATATCTCGAACAGTTGTTGTGCTCGTTATTTCGAGCATTTTGACAATAATTTGACTCAATTTGGAGTTCGTGACCTCGGGAGGTCAATTATTGCGTTCGGGTCAATTATTGCTGGGAGGCCAATTATTGGCAACGGTATATATATAATTAAGAACTGCCTTATATCTTTAATTGCCAATTATTGGTACGTGCATGTTTGAGCGAGAGAGAGAGAGAGAGAGAGAGAGAAGGTGAAGAGCGTAGAGCTTTCTTGGCGATTTTGGGGCAATTGGAGCTCGTGGATCGCAAAGAATCTTCCAGGTAGGTGATTCTAACTCCTTATATGATTCATAGTAGGCTTAGCATGCTTAATTTGGGTGAAATCATGGAATTTGGGGGTGAACCTTAAGATTTGGGGGAAACCCAATTTTTGGTTGAATCTTGTGATTTAAATGCATAAAAGAGGTATTTCGTTTGATTACATGAAATTTAGAGTTATTTAAGACGTGTAATGGGGTGTATATCAAAATAAATGTGTTTATGAGTGTTTGGGGTTGCTGGGTTGCCGTTCTAGCTGAGAAAATTGGCAAAAACGACGATGAACAGTGTTTTTCCGGGACTAAGTGAATAGTGTTTCCGGGACTAAGTGAACAAGTGTTTTTCCAGGACTAAGTGAACGGTGTTTTTCCTGGGACTAAGTGAACAGTGTTTCCGGGACTAAGTGAATAGTGTTTCCGGGACTAAGTGAACAGTGTTTTTCCGGATCAGTAGTCCGGAGGAGTTAGTCCGGATCAGTAGTCCGGAGTAGTTAGTCCGGAGGAGTTAGTCCGGATCAGTAGTCCGGAGTAATCACTCCAGACGATCAAATCCGTAGGGAGTGAAACAAGATGTTCATTTGCGGTCAGCCGCATATTGGACATTTACATTGTAAACCATTATGCCTATAATACTTAAGTTACAATGTAAATAACGAAATACCCCCCATTTGGATTCAAAGAAAAATACTAGAAAAATTAATTCCCACTATTTCAAAATGTGAAAATTGGGTTTTAGTGTAAAATCTCGGAAAAACCCAAAAGTTCGTAGTGGTGAATTTTTGGAAAGTGGGGTTAGACATCTCAGAAAAATCCCCAAAAATCAGATTATCTTATTTATGATAAGGGAACCCAATGCCGGGACTTTTAATTTCAAGAAAATAGTTGCTATGAGTACTTCCTTCATAAATCAAGGGTTGAGGATTTACTTGTGAAGACTGGCTACAATTCTAAAGGAAATGTTGAGAATGACATGCCATACTAATGTTAGTATGTTGATGTGAGGTATTGGGGCATGGACTCCGTGACTTGTTTGGGTTTTCACCGTGATGCACCGATGGTGCTATGTGGTTGACGTGGCGTGATATGCACCGATGGCGGGCCTGTGTGGCGACGTGGCCGGGCATATTGCGCGTGGACAGGCTAAGGCCTGAGTTGAGCCGTTGAGCTCGTGGAGCTAGGGCCGAGTGCCCTGAGCTGGGATCCCATGGAGGATCGTGGACAAGTTGTCCTGATGTTTGTTGCAGGTGAGTCCGATGATTGTGCACACTACACGGTGCACGAGTACACCGAGCATATAGTATAGACTTATATGTGTTGCATGATGTGGAGTGTTAGGGTCACCTACTGAGCTTGTCGCTCACCCCTACTTGTTGCTTACCCTTTTCGGGTGTGACCCGAGACTAGTGGAGGACTTTCTTCCAGGAGGACGCCCATTACTCGATGTATGATACGCTTATATTCTGTATTGTTTTATGTGATATCCCGGACATGGGTCCGTGGAAAGTTGTATTTGCATACCGTATGATGTGATGTCCGTATGATTGTTTGACTCTTTGTATGCATGATGATATATGGGAAAGTACAGGATTACCCTTGATGTATGACTGTACAGGGGTTGCATATTTGAGACAAGACCCGCGGTGTAGTCTCTATTGGTGCTAGTCACGAACCCCTTGACCTTTCGGGTGCGGGCAAGGGGAAGTCATGTACCCGGTTCCGGGTTCCCCGGAATTCGGGGGCGTGACAAGTTGGTATCGAGCATGGTCTAGTGGACCTAGGTTAGTAAGGGTGGTTAATTGATTCCATGTGACTTGGAAAATCGTAGGGAGGGCGCCTGATCAACGCAGTCTTTACATGTATTCTAGGTTATTTTGGTGTCGGTTAGATCATCCTAGGAGCATACATGGGGATGGGGTGCATTGCTAGTGGTATGATTGTGTGCATATAGGGCACTAGCTTGTCTTTGTGTGTGATGTGCTTGTATGTGGTGCCAGGGATGGCACATGGCCGTGAGAGCCAGGACTTGATTGTGGTGTACCATGAGGGGTGACACGATGCTATATGCATGGTATGGACCTACGGGTCGTGTGGTGAGAACCTACAAGTCGGTTGTGCCTTTGATGGTCTGTTTGTCTTAGCGGTGCTAGTATTGATTGTTTGTTGTTTGTTGTTGTAGCCGGTGTGATGGCACCACCGAGGAGGGTTGTCCGAGGCCAGGGTCCGGCAGAGGAACCCACGATAGAGTCGGGGCACCAGGGCAGCGAGCCCGCAAAGAAAGTCATCGGCTCCCGTTGTGGGACCTGATTTGACGCAGTGTTGATTCGATTGCGGAGGAGGCCATGCGGGGTATGCAGGGCTCGATGAGGGATATGGCTAGAGAGGTGGATGAGCTGAAGAGGCAACAGCAGCCTCGGCAGCCACCACAGCCTCGGCGGCAGGGAGGCGAGGGTGGTGCGGGATGTGCACCAGCCAGGAGGTCGTGGTAGAGCCGGACGACGAGGGAGTGGACTGGGCTCGGTTTTGAAACACGCACCCAGGACTTTTGAGGATGGTTCGCGGCCAGAGGTAGCCGAGGACTTGGATTAGATGGACAGAGGACATCTTTGAGATGATTGGGGTGCCGGATGAGGAGCGGGTGCGCGTGGCGACCACTATTTGTTGGGTATCCCACGCAGGTGGTGGGAATCCACTAGAGCTGTCCATGGCGATCGGATGAGCTGGAGAGAGTTTGTTGAGCGCTTCTTTGGGGAGTATTTTCCCAGCTCGTTGCGGTATGCTCGACGTAGAGAGTATTATGAGCTTGTGCGGGGTAGCATGAGTGTGGGGGGAGTATGTGCGGCCTTCGCGAATTTGGGGCGGTTTGCTCTGGAGTCTTGGGAAAAGGAAGGCCGGAAGACGCAGGACTTCATTCAGGGCTTGAGGCCATCTTTGAAAAGACAATTGGAACCGATGCGATTGACCAGCTACCGGGAGGCGGTCGACAAGGCGATCATTATTGAGCGAGGTCGGATCGGGCGAGAGCCCAGAGGCCGGCGGTTCGGCAAGGTCCGAGCAAGAAGAGGCGAGTGGGGAGAGCGGTGCTCCTCGGCTGAGAGAGGAGGCAGGTGCGAGGGTTTCCGACCAGGCGGTGGGCCCCCGGAGAGTTCAGCCGACGGAGGCCAGGGACCTGTTGGAGTTGTGGTTTGACCGGGCATGTCTCGAGAGACGCCCAAGGAAAAGATGACCTGTTTCCGATGCGGGAAAGTAGGGCATGGAGCTAGGGAATGTGTTACCCTTAGCTCAACCAGGAAGGTAGGCCCTCGTCCGAGAGATCACGGACGAGAGGAGTGGGGCTCCGTCTCGCAGGGTCGGTGCTGCCGGCACGAGCACGCGACGCGACTGCGGTACGGCAGCCTCGGCGGGAGGCACAGGGTCATGTTGATCAGCGGGGCAAGGCCCCAATGGGCCAGGCTAGTGGCAGTGGACCACGAGGGAGGACTTTTGCCCTTACCAGTAGAGAGGCAGAGTGTCACGCCCCGGATTTCCAACCCGAGGAAACCGGTACGTGACTCCCCTTTTTCCCACACGGAGGGCAAAGGGGTTAGGATACGAATCAATTTAACAATTTAAACATTCACAACACACTCAAGAAAAGTAAAGTCCATCAAAGCAGTCCACAAACCAAATCAGTCTTTATTACAAAGTCCTCTTTTCCATCCATCCCCATTGGGGTTACATCAGTTCCCATAATAATAACATAAACAATAAAGTACATAAGGTCTTCCACCTTGGGGTCCCACCTAACGCCTGTAGGTTCCTGAAAGAAAACAACATGGTAGGAGGGGTGAGCAACCACACCAAGAGGAATCATGTCTCCCCAACCCATCCCATGCACCTATTATCTACATGCCTTGTGTACAAGTGTTGTGTCGTGATACAATTATTCCACCAGATATAGTTACAGGTATAACAAAGAAACACAATTATACATGGATCTGGTACATAAACACTCCCGGCTTCCACAACCACCGGGTTCCACAAAACAGTCCTGGGCTTCCACAGCACCGGGTTCCACAAAAACGGTCCCGGGCTTCCACGACCACCGGGTTCCACAAAACAGTCCGGGCTTCCACAACACCGGGTTCCACAAAAAACGTCCCGGCTTCCACAACCACCGGGTTCCACAACAGATCCGGGCTTCCACGCCACCGGGTGTACAAGCAAACACGCAAGACACATGGCCATACAGGCATATCATCAACCACTTAGTATGCTTAGTCACACAGAATAACATCGAACACTTAGCATGCATACATTCACCAGCTCATAAACCCACCACACGGATACAATCTCACACATAATATGCACAGCTTCACGGCATAATTTCAAACACATAACATGCACTGCCTCACAGGCATTACCTCAAACACATAACATGCACACCTCACGGGCATTATGTCAAACACTTGCAGCATATTTACATATATCCAAACAACACGCCATTGAAGGCCAACATTCATATAGGAGATCACACATATGAATTTACATATAAATAATATAACAAGTATAACTCATATTCTCGCCTAACCCCAGGACGGAGGAGGACTTAGGAAGAACAGAATCCCTACCTTGAAAACGTCCTCCTGCTCTTGCTTCCACGCTAGACGTTGTCCTCCCCACGCAAAGACGCTCCAGGCAAAGAACCGGCAGCCTCTCCTTCCTTCCCTCTCTCTAGCTCTCTCTCTCTCTCGACGGCCGCAGTTGGTCAAGAGAACCCTAAACCTAAAACAGGGGGTCTTGACCTCTTTATATAGACAACTAAAACCTCAAAACGACGTAGTTTTGATTAAATGAATCCCAAAGATCAAAACGACGTAGTTTTGATTACAGACTACAACCTTTTTGCAACCACACAGGGCAAAGCACTCCTAATTTCACCATGGTCCTTTAGCAAAAGAGGATCAAAACAACAAAACAAAGGTAATGGAGGCTGCACGTGAGAAAGCATTCTCACGTGCATTCTCACGGGCACCTCCAAATGCTCTATAATTTCACCACAAGACTTGGAACAACATCAGGAAGGCTCCCATGCAAAAATCTCACTGCACGTGAAAAGCATTCTCACGTGCATTCTCACGTGCACTCCCAATTGGGCTCAAACTTTGCCTCTTGCTTGCTCACCAACATACCAGATGATTAAGCCAAAGTGTGTGGAAAGAAAACTCCCTGAAACCTAACAATTTCCACCTAAAAAGGCAAAACGGACTAACTCCTCACATCCAAAATACGGGTCATTACATCCTCTCCCCCTTAAGACTTTTCGTCCTCGAAAAGAAATGACATACAAAGAAAACACACCAGAAATTGCCACCCTGCAAGCCACCACACCCAAATGGGTCATACACCACGCACAAGACAACGGCACATAACAAGATACCACCATAATCCATAACCACAATAATGCACATAACACATGTCCACATGGCACGAATACACATCTCAAGGCACATCACAAATAAGAACACATGTCTTGAAAAGACAATACAAATACATCAACTAATACAAGAAAACACATCACAAGAAAACACAAAACACATCACACCCCTGGCCAACGACCACCTCCCACGCTTAAGATTGTTCGTCCTCGAACAAGTCTCGGGTATCGCTCACGCATCACGGACTCACGTTCCCATGTCTCCTCCTCAATGCCACGGTGCCGCCACAAAGACGCGAACCAAAGGAAGAGCACGACCACGCAAAAGCTTCTCTTGCCGATCTAGGATACGGATAGGGGCCTCAATGCCGGACATGTCATCCTCAATGTCCAACGTCCCCCAATCAATCACATGAGTGGGGTCAGGGTGATACTTCCTCAACCGGGACACGTGAAACACGTTGTGCACTCGACTCGGCCTGCGGTGGTAACGCTAACCGGTAGGCCACAGGCCCTACACGATCCAGAATCTCAAAAGGACCAATAAACCGCGGAGATAGCTTGGAACCGCGCCCAAACCGTCGATGTCCACGACGTGGAGAGACACGAAGGAACACATGATCACCAACGAAAACTCCAAAGGTCGCCGCCTGATCCGCATAAGATTTCCGACTCGAGCCGACAACAAACGCCGACGAATCAACTTGACCTTCTCGGTAGCCTCTTGGACCAACCGTGGCCCCAAGAGAGCTGTCTCCCCCACCTCGGTCCAACACAAAGGTGACCGACACGGCCGTCCATACAACGCCTCAAAAGGAGCCATCCCAATGGATGCCTGATAATCGTTGTTGTAGGCAAACTCCACCAAAGGAAGGTGAGTTGCCCACGAACCCCCGAAATCTAACACACAGGCCCGTAACATGTCCTCCAAAGTCCGATTCGTCCTCTCCGTCCGGCCGTCAGTCTCAGGGTGAAAGGCTGTACTCAAGTGAAGCTTGGTCCCCATAGCCTCCTGCCAACCTCGCCTGAAACGGGAAGTGAACCTCGAATCCCGGTCGGAGACAACCGATGATGGTACTCCATGCGGTCTCACAATCTCGTTCATGTACAAGGACTCAAGGTCCCAATAGAGTCCGCTCGTGAACGACCAGGAAATGGGCCGACTTTGTGAGTCGATCCACAATTACCCAAACCATATCCTTCCTCCCGGTGGTGGGTGGAAGACCGGCCACAAAATCCATCGCTATATGGTCCCACTTCCACTCCGCTATGGGCAAGGGCAGTAACATGCCCACCGGCCGGCGATGCTCCACCTTCACTGGCCGACACGTGAGGCACCGCGAAACAAAGCGGCCACATCGCGTTTCATCCCAGGCCACCAAAAGTGTGCCCGGAGCGCATGGTACATCTTCGTACCCCTGGATGCACATCAACTCTAGATTGGTGAAACGCCCTCATCACCTCATCCCCGAGGGAAGTTGCCACTACCAACCGCCCCGAAATGACAACTCATGCTCGGGACCCTCTCGTCCAGTCCCCGGATAGCTCCCCGGCCTCAATACGGGCACGGAGAACCTCACACTCAATGTCACCCAACTGCTCCTCCCGGACGCGCTGGTACAACTCGCACTTACCACCAAAGGACTCAGGACTGTCCCACCTTCACGAACAACGGTGCAAATGCAACGTCGCCAATCGCTCCATCGCCTTCCACTCTCTCACGGCCACCTCAGCTTTCCCTTTTTCTCGCAATGCATCGCCCACAACATTACCCTTGCCCGGGGTATAGGCAAGAGTAAAATCAAGGTCCGCAAATACTCCCACCCATCTCCTTTGCCTCAAATTCAAGTCCTTTTGAGTAAAGATGTATTGAAGGCTCTTGTGATCCGAGAACACCACAAACTTTTTCCCCAAGAGGTAGTCTTGCCAACTCTTCAGGGCGAAGATAACGGCCCGCTAACTCAAGGTCATGAGTAAGGATAATTCTGCTCATGAGGCTTCACCGCCTCGACCCATAAGCTACCACACTGTGCTCCCGCATAAGCACACACCCCAAACCAACCCCGGACGCATCACAAAGATACCTCATACTTAATATCCTCCCTAGGCAACCTCAACACGGGTGTAGTGGTCAAACGGGTTTGAGAGTCTCAAACGCTGCCGACACTTGTCCGTCCACTCAAATTTCACGCCCTTCCGAGTCAACGTCGTCATAGGAGCCGCCAAACGAGAGAACCCCTCTACAAAACGACGATAGTACCCCGGCTAAGCCAAGAAAACTACGGATCTCAAAACGTTGGTTGGCCTCGCCCATGATGCCACGGCCTCAATCTTGGCCGGGTCCACCCTAACTCCCTCGCTGACACCACATGGCCAAGAAAGTGAACCTCCTGCACCCAAAACTCACACTTGCTAAACTTAAGAAACACTGTGGTCCCTCAAGGTTCTGCAACACTTGTTGCCAAGTGCTCCACATGTTCCTTCTCGGTCTTGGAATAAACCAAGATATCGTCGATAAACACCACCACGAACGAGTCTAAGTATGGGGCAAAGACTTGGTTCATCAAATGCATGAACACTGGCGGCGCATTAGTGAGCCCGAAAGGCATCACTACCCACTCATAATGCCCATACCGCACCGAAAAGCCGTCTTAGGGATGTCCTCCTCCTCTAACCCCGAGTCGGTGATACCCCGACCGTAAATCTATTTTGGAAAACCACTGGGCCCCACTCAACCGGTCAAACAGTCATCTATCCGAGGCAACGGGTACTTGTTCTTCACGATCACCGACTCGCACTTAGTCGAGGCAAAGACGAGCGTGCCATCACCCTTCTTAGCAAAGAGCACTGAGCACCCCAGGGTGAGGTACTCGGCCTAATATACCCCCTGGCCCACCAACTCCTCGATTTGCCTCCGAAGCTCCTCAACTCACCCGCCCCATACGATACGCTACTGGGAAATCGGACCCGTCCCCGCACCAACTCAACGGTGAACTCCACACCCCTCTAGGTGGCAAACTCCTCAACTACTCGTGAAAAACATCCCGGAATCGGTCCACAACAAATGGCCACACCCTCCTTTCCACCTTACCCTCCTCAAAGAAGGTCGTGGCTCCCAACCCGTGGGTAATGGCACCCCACCGGTCCAACATCGGCCCGGCCCGACTCGCCTCACAATCCCACCCCTCGCAGGGTGCAAGAGGTCCCCGCAGTGTCACGAAGGTCACACGCCGCCGATAACAATCTATCTTGGCCTGGAAAGCCATAAGCCAATCCATACCCAAGATCAGTCGAACGTTCTCAAAGGCATCACATTTAAGTCAAAACTCGCCTCCACCTCGCCTATGGTTAATATACGCTCACGACACACTCGCCGTACTAATCATGCTCCTACCGAGACTCCACAACTAAGGGCCTCGCGGCCTCCACACAAGCTAACCCCAAGCCGTCAACTACAAGCTCGCCGACAAACGAATATGATGCACCCGTATCGTAAAAGAATGTGGCTAAGGCACGGGAGATCAAGAGGGTACCTCTAACCACCGACGGTCCCGCTCCACCCTCACGGCCGGTGGGGTGGTAGCTTTCCCTCCTCCTCCGGCTGCCGCCTCCGCCGCAAACACCCTCCCTTGGCCCGTGCAAGCATCGGTCGGCTCACCCACCGGGCGCTTCCCGCCAAGGTCGCTCCAGCCCTGGCCGTCGCCGCTCCGGCTCCCCCGAGGTCGGGTCCGATTCGATCTGCCCGACTAGCCGGCCACCGACGAGCGGTCTCTCCACGCGCACGAAACCGGCATCACCCGCTCTTGGATGTCATGCCTCCAACTCCCCTCGGGCACTCCCCAGAACCCGCTCGGGATGGCCCTCTCGTCCACATCTATGGCATTTCACGGGCCCTCTAGGACACTCCTTTCTCAAGTGGCCTTGCTCCCCCATAAAGAGAACAACCGCTGTGAGACCCCCGCTGGACCGCCCGTCTACTACCACCGCCAAAGCTAGACTCTCCCGGGGTTCACCAATGTCTTCGTCCCCCGTCGCGGAAGGAACCGCTTATCCCTCTCCTCCATCTTCGAGCCTCTTGGACCCCGCATCTCGATCAGGCCCACTCGCAACCGGCGACCCCCGATGGGCCCGCTCCCCACCATCCAGCTTTCTCCGCTATACGGGCCGTCTCCACAGCCTCAAGATAAGTCCTCGCGTAGAATTGCCACCCTCTCCCTGGGCCGGCCGAAGACCCAGAGTGAACTTGTGGCCTTCGTGTCCTCCTTTTGCCACCGTCTCGGGGGCAAACCTACTCAGTTCCGAACTCCCGCTCATACTCGGGCACCGTCTTTGATCCTTGCTTCAGTTGCCAAATTCCTCCTCTTCTCCATCTCACTCGATTCCCGGAAGAACTCATCATGGAAGAGTGTGCAAGAACTCCTCCCAAAACATGAGCCAGAACCGCACGGCCCCCGCAACACTCGTCCACCACTCCAAGGCGTCCTCCAGCCTCTCGACTGCTGCCGCACCTTATCCTCCTCCCGGGCAGGGAGGAAAGGAGAACACATGCTCAACTGCCTCAACCACCGCTCACCACCACAGGTCTTCCCCCCTTTAAATCGCGGAGGTTGTTCCTTTCTGAACCGTGTCACCACGTCATCCTCTCGCACGGGTCGGCACACCACCCGCCGAACTCTCACGCTCACGAGGCGCCTCTCCTACTGGTGGCGGTGGCGGTGGCACCACCCGCGTGTCGCTATCTCACGGCGCACCTCCTCCCGAACGTCCCGTCGGAGTCCCTCCCGTAGCTCTCGTACCTCCCGCCCGGATGCCTTCTAGTCGTGCTGCAATAACAACGCATGCCCTCCAACGGATGGTCCCGCACCCGGGTACCCTCATGGGCGACGACTCATCGCCCATCGCCCCGATGCACGTGTCACTCTTCTCGCGGCATTCTTACTACACGAAGTTAAGCACAACGTCAAAACAAATTTTTTTTTTTTTTTATAATCTATCGCGTCACTACCTCTACCTCACCGATCAATTTCACTAACACATGACATTACACACATACATCGCATCAATTACATTTCACGCCACGGCCCAAGACACATTTCCAACCAAATCGTAGCCGCACATTTCACGTAATCATGTGATCCTATCCACAGCTTACATACATTCACAAAGAAATGCAACTAGTGCCCTAACGCCTATGCACGCAAATCCTATCACAAGACCGGACTACCCTAAGTACACCTTAGAGGCTCCAAGAGGACCGTACTGATCGGGCACGTCCCTCCGTGCTCCTCCAAAGGACTCAAGATAACCAAGTCCGCCCACTACCCTAGGCCAACTAGACCATGCTCGATATTATATTGTCACGCCCCGGATTTCCAACCCGAGGAAACCGTACGTGACTCCCTTTTTCCCACACCTGAGGGCAAAGGGGTTAGGATACTAATCAATTTAACAATTTAAACATTCACAACACACTCAAGAAAAGTAAAGTCCATCAAAGTAGTCCACAAACCAAATCACTTTTATTACAAAATCCTCTTTTCCATCCATCCCCATGAGTTACATCAGCCTCATAATAATAACATAAACAATAAAGTACATAAGGTCTTCCACCTTGGGGTCCCACCTAACGCTTGTAGGTTCCTCGTAAAAAAAACAACATGGCAGGAGGGCGAGCAACCACAAACTCGTAGGGATCATGTCTCCCCAACCCATCCTACGCACCTATTATCTACATGCCTAGTGTACAAGTGTCGTGTCGTGATACAATTATTCCACCGTATATAGTTACAAAGTTATAACAAAGAACACAATTATACATGGACCGGTACATAAACACTCCCGGCTTCCACAAACACCGGTTTCAAGAACAATCCGGCTTCCACAAACACCGGGTTCCATTAAAACCAATCCCACTCCCATACCACCGGGTTCCATAAAAACATCCCGGCTCCACAACCACCGGGTTCCATAAATTGCCCCGGCTTCCACAAACACCGGGTTCCACAAAATACCCTCCAGCCTACCAGACCACCGGGTTCCACAATGCTCCCAAGCCCACAGCCCACCGGTGTACAAGCAAACACGCAAAGACACATGGCCATACAGTACATATCATCAACCACTTAGTATGCTTAATACACAGAATAACATCGAACACTTAAAGATGCATACATTCACTAACTTCATAAACCCAACACACAGATACAATCTCATTACACATGCACACCATTAATGTGCATAATTTCAAACACATAACATGCACAAATTTCACTGCATTACCTCAAACACATAATACGCACACCTCATGTGCATTATGTCAAACACTTTCAAGGTATATTTACATATATCCAAACAACACGCCATTGGAAAGGCCAACATTCATATAGAGATCACACCTATACGAATTTACATATAAATAATATAACAGAGTATAATCATATTCCTCATTCTAAACCTGTGGACAGAGAAGGACTTAGGGGAGAATGTAATCCCTACCTCGAAAACGTCCTCCCGCTTCTGCTTCCACGCTGGGGACGTTGTCCTCCCCACGCAAAGACGCCTCCTAAAAGAACTGCAGCAATTCCTTCCTTCCTAGCTCTCTAGCCTCTCTACGTGGCCACAATGGGTAATATAAACCTAAACTTAAAAACAGGGGGTCTTCGACCTTTTATATGGACTAACTAAACCTCAAAACGACGTAGCTTTTGATTAAATGAATCCCAAAGATCAAAACGACGCAGTTTTGACTATGCACTACAACCTTTTTGCAACCACGCAGGCAAAGCACTTAACTTCACCATGGTCCTTTGAAGAAAAGAGGATCAAAACAACAAAACAAAGGAATTGGAGGTCGCACGTGAGAAAGCATTCTCACGCAGCATTCTCACGGCACCTCCAAATGCTCTATAATTCACCACAAGACTTGAACAACATCAGGAAGGCTCCATGCAAAAATCTCACCGCACGTGAAAGCATTCTCACGTGCATTCTCACGCGCACTTAATCGGGCTCAAACTTTGCCTCTTGTTTCGCTTTTCACCAACATACCACGACGATTAAGCCAAAGTGTGGAAAGAAAAACTCCCCAAATTTCCAACAATTTCCACCTAAAAAGGCAAAACGCACTAACCTCACATCCAAAATACGGGTCATTACAACGTAGGTTCCACCACAGGGACTAGACAGAGACAGACTTTCAAAGCTGAGAGGCACCATTATCATTTCTCATACTATTTGTTCACTTGACGATAACTGTGTACCCATTCTTTTATTTCGTATGCTACGGTGGTCGGGACACCAGAGACAAAGGAGTCGGGCCTCTCGATGGTCGCTTCACCTTTGGCGGACTATGATACTGGAGACATTCTGTTTGCTGAGTAACACTTGGGGGTGTTAACCCGTTAGGTGATTTGTATATCATGGAGTTAGAGATTTTGACGTTATCCTGGGTATGGCTGGACTGGTCTCCAAGGAGGCCAAGATTGATTAGTTTTCGACGCGCAGACGTTCCTCACACTGCAGGGCACGCAGGTGGGTTTTTAGGGGTGGAGCTGGACTTCAGGAGGCATGAAGTGGGGGACCTTTGAGGTATGGGTGGGGTGGATGTGACCCACCGCCAGTCAACTGACGCTGGTTGAGAAGGAGAGAGGGGAAGGCCGTTTTGCCACCCATTGCAGATCGCGTCCCGGACGTGAGCCTTGAGACTCGGTCGCTTTGCCACCCATGAGGAGGTAGAGTTTTTGATCGAGTAGCTGCAGGGGACAACACCGATCAAAAAAGTGGCCCAAGGATGGCACCTAGCGGCTTAGAGAGCTCAAGAGACAGTAGATGATCTATTGGCACGAGGCTTTATCGGGCGAGGAAGCTCACCGTGGGCGCAGTTGTTGTTCGCGAAGAGTGCGGATGGTTCACTTTGGCTGTGTATAACCTAAGTCTTACGACCAGGATCGTCCCGAAGAACGGTATCCATTGCCGAGGATCGATGACCTGTTTGATCAGCTGAGGGGAAGATGGTTTTCCAAGATGGACTAGGTCCGGATACTATCGCTGAGGGTTAGGGAGGCGAGCATCCCAAAGACTACGGGTTGTCGTGGGCATTATGAGGCGTCAGATGCCGTTGGCTCACGAATGCTCCAAAGAAGAGCGTGGATCACGAACCAGTGTTCGCTCCATATTTGGAGATGTTCGTTGTGGTGTTTATCGATCATATCTTGGCTCATTCAAGCCGACCAAGAGGAGCATGAGGAGCATTTGCAGGCCAGGGCGTGTGACTCTGCGGAGCATCGGTTGTACGCGAAGTTCACGTTAAATGTACTTCAAGTTGCAAATGTGTGCACTTTGGGGTACGTGGTGTCTTCAGAGGGTATCACAAGGGGACTGAGAAGACTGAGAAGTGGGCCATGTCGTGGAAGAGGCTCACGAATGTGTTTGAGATCTGTAGCTCTTTGGTTTAAGGTGGCTATTATCTAGAGGTTCGTGGGAGGATTTTTCCTACAAGGTGCCTCCTAATATATACTTGACTAGGAAGGGAGTTCCTTTCATTTAATTCATGCGCGCGAGAGTGCTTTCACGGAGCTAAGGCACGTATCGACCTCACCAGACCTATCTTGATTCTCCCCACAGGAGGGTGTGCCTTTTGAGGTGTACTGCATAAAGCTTCTGCAGTGGGGTCTTGGTCATGTCGATGCACTTGTCAGTGATTGCTTATGGATCTAGGCAGCCGAGACCACACGAGCGTAACTATCCTACATGCACACTTTGGGAGTTGGCTCAGTGATCTTTGCTTTAAAGAGCTGTATAAAGATTATCTCCTTGGGAGAAATTTGTGGTGTATACGTACCACAAGAGCTTGCGTATATCTTCTCCGGGCCGGGCACTCCTCAACCTTAAAGCAGAGACGGTGGGCGGAGTACCGTTAGTCAGGGTCAATACATGATGTATACCGGGAAGGTAAATGGTAACAGATACTCGAGGTCGGCTGAGCCAGGCCGTGGTGGCCCACCTGTGCCATTAAAGAATGGGAGACGATGGGTCCCCCACCAGCACATGAGGTTGCAAATGGGTGACCAAGTGAGGGGCCAGGGACCCTCAAGGTTGTCGTCGCCATCTCGAGTCGCAGTCACAGGGATCATAGAGGATCTCGACCGGGGACATTGATCAGGAGGTCATCAGAGACAAGATTCGGCACGGGCAGGCATCTTCTCGATTGGACCGAGGATGCCGAGCATATATCGAGGTATAGGGGTCGCCCGATACTCCCAACGACTTCTCTCAGGAGGAGGTTCTTCGGGAATTTCACCAATTGAGGTTACCGTACATTCCGGTGGGACCAAGATGCACCATGCCAGAGGCGGGGGGATTGGTGGCCAGGTTCAAGAAGGTCGTTGCTGATTTTGTGAGGAGGTGCTTGACCCGTCACAGGTCGGGCGCAGCACCCGAGATCACCCGGTCAGCTTATGGGCCTTACCGCGCAAGCGTAGGGAAAATGGGACCACGTGACCATGGATTTTGTCGCCGGACTTCCTCGTTCCAGGGACACGACACGAGGGTGTAGTTGCCGACCGGTCGACCAACTCCAGACATTTTATTCCGATTCGAGAGACAGACCCAAAGGGAGGACTTCGTACACAGGTATATCGATGTTATCGTGCGGCCGCATGGAGTCCCATTATCTATTGTATCTGATCGGGACGCGAGGTTCACATCTCGCTGGAGACAATGGCAAATGTAGCCTGGGTGACCAGGGGGAACCCCCCTCAAGATACCTTTCACCCACAGACGGACGGTCACTGGTCATGGACGATCGGACACCCGAGGATATGTCACAAGTAGCTCCAGGTCTCAGATTTCCTGGAGGTTCTCGGAGACTGGCCTCCTTTGGTGGAGCTCTCTTACAACAACAACCATCGTGCCATGATCGGGACGGCCCATACGAGGCGCCGTATGGGCGGCCTTGTCGATCACCCTCAGAGCCGTTGGGCCGTACGTGAGAGACAAGAAGCCTGTCCCGATATGGTTCGAGAGACCACAGAGATAATAGCCCTTGATTCGGCAATGATACAACAATACAGAGTAAAGTGTGGTCCCACCCAGACTGTGAGGCGTCGACCTTTATGGTAACAGAGGTGGGTGACCGTGGTATTTCAAGGGTTTTACCGTCAGCCGAGGGCACTGGAGGTTTGGACGTGGATCCAAACTTTCTGCTTGTTTTTGGGAAGCTATTTGAGATTGTCATACCGTGGCAAGCAGCTGGCTTATCGCAAGCTTCTCATGACCCAGTCAGTTCAGCAAGGCATGATGGTTCCATGTGTCTCAAGCCAAGGGACGCGTATCGTCTCGATCCTCTCATGTGTTGGACCACTGCGAGATATCACTATTGATGGTGCCGTCATTGAGATGCCGGCACGTATTTTGGACAAAAAGGACTGTGTCTCACAGGGGCAAGACAATCCCACTAGTTCGGCAAGGTGTTAGTGGCGACACCGAGGCATGGAGGAGCAAGATTTGGAAAAAAGAGTGTTAGACGCGTGGTTCTTCATCCCCGAGCTGCTCTGAGGACGAGGATCAGCCCTGGCGGTGAAGATGAGGACCTTTCCCGAGGTATGAGTTATGTTTTATGCATTTGTTTTGCATATGCGCTGTCAGACGTGTTTGAGCCATGGTTTCATAGCTGCATCCCGCATCGTGCAGGAGCCTTTTTTGGCTTATCAGGAGGTCACATGTCACTGGTTGGTGGGGGATCATGTTGATGATGACTATATTTTTGTCTGTTGTTCTGCATAAGGTTCTTGAGAGCTTGGATTTTGCTATGTCTTTGGGCTTGTGTTTTTGATTTCTTCAGAGACAAAGTCCCAAGGTAGATGGAGGGGGCAGTCGTATTTGGCTATTTTTGTGAGATAGTCATTCTGATAAGAATGGGGCTATCCGGACGGTAAGGTAGCCGTCAGCGTGAGCATTTTCAATCTCACTGGCCCGACTCTGAGTCGGGGCCCTGGTTGACCCGATTGTTGACTTTTTGTCCGTCATTGGTCGACTTTGCGTTTGAGCGCTCATTTGAGTGTGATAATATCTCGAATGTTGTCAGTGCTCAAGTATTTCCAGCTTTGACTGCAATGACCTCAATTCTGGAGTTCGTGACTCGGGAGGTCAATTATCATGTCCCAAGTCAATTATCATTGGAGGCCAATTATTGCAAATCTTAGATATATAATTAAGAATTTTCGCTTATATCTTTAATTGCCAATTATTGGTACGTGCTGCTCGAGCAAGAGAGAGGGGGGGGGGGAGAGAGAGAGAGAGAGAAGGTGAAGAGCGTAGAGCATTCTTGGCGATTTTGGGGCAATTGGAGCTCGTGGATCGCAAAGAATCTTCCAGGTAGGTGATTCTAACTCCTTATATGATTCATAGTAGGCTTAGCATGCTTAATTTGGGTGAAATCATGGAATTTGGGGGTGAACCTTAAGATTTGGGGGAAACCCAATTTTTGGTTGAATCTTGTGATTTAAATGCATAAAAGAGGTATTTCTGTTGATTACATGAAATTTAGAGTTATTTAAGACGTGTAATGGGGTGTATATCAAAATAAATGTGTTTATGAGTGTTTGGGGTTGCTGGGTTGCCGTTCTAGCTGAGAAAATTGGCAAAAACGACGATGAACAGTGTTTTTCCGGGACTAAGTGAATAGTGTTTCCGGGACTAAGTGAACAGTGTTTTTCCAGGACTAAGTGAACAGTGTTTTTCCGGGACTAAGTGAACAGTGTTTCCGGGACTAAGTGAATAGTGTTTCCGGGACTAAGTGAACAGTGTTTTTCCGGATCAGTAGTCCGGAGGAGTTAGTCCGGATCAGTAGTCCGGAGTAGTTAGTCCGGAGGAGTTAGTCCGGATCGTAGTCCAGGAGTAATCACTCCAGTAGCATCAAATCCGTAGGAGTGAAACAAGAATTTCATTGCGGTGCAACCGCATCGCCCGGACATTTACATTGTAAACCATTATGCCTATAATACTTAAGTTACAATGTAAATAACGAAATACCCCCCATTTGGATTCAAAGAAAAATACTAGAAAAATTAATTCCCACTATTTCAAAATGTGAAAATTGGGTTTTAGTGTAAAATCTCGGAAAAACCCAAAAGTTCGTAGTGGTGAATTTTTGGAAAGTGGGGTTAGACATCTCGAAAAAATCCCCAAAAATCAGATTATCTTATTTATGATAAGGGAACCCAATGCCGGGACTTTTAATTTCAAGAAAATAGGCTGCTATGAGTACTTCCTTCATAAATCAAGGGTTGAGGATTTACTTGTGAAGACTGGCTACAATTCTAAAGGAAATGTTGAGAATGACATGCCATACTAATGTTAGTATGTTGATGTGAGGTATTGGGGCATGGACTCCGTGACTTGTTTGGGTTTTCACCGTGATGCACCGATGGTGCTATGTGGTTGACGTGGCAGGCATATGCACCGATGGCAGGCCTGTGTGGCGACTGTGGCCGGGCATATTGCGCTGTGGACAGGCTAAGGCCTGAGTTGAGCCGTTGAGCTCGTGGAGCTAGGGCTGAGTGCCCTGAGCTGGGATCCCATGGAGGATCGTGGACAAGTTGTCCTGATGTTTGTTGCAGGCTGAGTCCTGATGATTGTGCACACTACACGGTGCACGAGTACACTGAGCATATAGTATAGACTTATATGTGTTGCATGATGTGGAGTGTTAGGGTCACCTACTGAGCTTGTCGCTCACCCCTACTTGTTGCTTACCCTTTTCAGGTGTGACCCGAGACTAGTGGAGGACTTTCTTCCAGGAGGACGCCCATTACTCTGATGTATGATACAGTTATATTCTGTATTGTTTTATGTGATATCCCGGACATGGGTCCGTGGAAAGTTGTATTTGCATACTGTATGATGTGATGTCTGTATGACTGTTTGACTCTTTGTATGCATGATGATATATGGGAAAGTACAGGATTACCCTTGATGTATGACTGTACAGGGTTGCATATTTGAGACAGCACCCGCGGTGTAGTCTCTATTGGTGCTAGTCACGAACCCCTTGACCTTTCGGGTGCGGGCAAGGGGAAGTCATGTACCCGGTTCCGGGTTCCCTGGAATTCGGGGGCGTGACATTAACCATATTATTGATAAGCTAGTCAAGACTTGAAAACCTAAAAGGTTAGGGTCGAAGACCCGAAAGGTCAGGGACTTAGCTCATAAGACTCCAATAAGGTTAAACGAGCGCTCAATAGGTGAAGACCTGTAGGGTTGAATATCTATAGGGATCAGAATGGGTCGTTGAATCCAGAATGGTCACGATACTTAGATATAGGCTTCAACCCAAATCTTTGGGGCATGGGAACTTCAAAGGAATGTGTCATCTAAAGAGTCAGTCATATTTGTGAGGCACAGATCTTTAAGGCAATGCTAAGAAGACTTCAACACAAATGACCACACAAATTCTTTGAGGAAAATCTTCGAGGCACCGACCTTTGAAGCAACCATCACTAAAACTCAAAAAATATTCTGTTATTGTCTTTGAGTCAAATCATAGCCTCAAGGTAGACATACCTGAAACCCAATAGAGTAATACATAGCGAAATTATTAGTTAGGGTTTGTATGTCTCCGCACCACCGTTCTCCATAGTCAAGCACATTTATTATTACATTTAATGTTGCATTAATGATTATTAACTACCAATAGCATATCAAAAGAAATGGCATGGGCATGAGATATACAGTATGGGCAACAAATTACAAGATATGGGTAAATGTGTACATCCTCTATACTTACCGTAATTTAATGGCAGGAAATTAAATTATCGAGATGGAAATGCGCACACACATACATTGAGCATTAAAATGATCACGCTTACAGAATACGAAGTGAGGAACTCCAAAGAACACTAATAAATAATTCTAATGTATTAAATGAATAATTTTTTAGAATTTGAATCAAGAGTTCACAATATTAAGAGCTTCTGTGAGCTATGTGAAAACTTCTAAGTGTTGTGCGTGTATGAGACCAAAATCAAAGATCATAATTTTAAGATCTTTATTTCAATCTTTATTTTGAAAGATCCAACACAATCCAATTTTCAAGCTCTTCGTTGAACATTTACAATCAACAACAAGCTCGAAGAATACTGCACAAATTGTTCTCTCTCTCTCAAATAGTTTGTCATATAGTCATTACTTCTGTGCATTAAGTTCTTATTGTATTGTAAGAATATTCTTCACTCGATCTGAGTTGTCTTTTCGAGTGCGGACATGGGAAATCATTAACTAGTTTCTCGGGTTGGAAGTTCGGGACGTAACAGATGTGTTAATGGATTTTATTTTGGGATTACCTCATACTCAAAGAGAAAACAATTATGTATTTGTGGTAGTTAACATATTTTTCAAAATGTCTCACTTTATCTAATGCAAGAAGACTGGTAATGAACAAGCTATTGCAATGTTGTTTTTCAAGGAGGTGGTTCGTTTGCATGGAGTGGAAATGTGCAAGGTCACCGCTACATGTTTTGGATTTGGCACAATTACTTAGTGGCAAGGTGGAAATGTGCCTGCTAAACACATAGTTGAGCAATATCAGAATGTTGTGCAGACGTTAGAGAGAAGATTAAGCGAGCTAATGCCAAATATAAAGTGACTACTGATTCATAGAGACGACAAATATTATTTGTTGTGGGATATAAAGACTCGTATTTTGGGTAGTGTTAGGAGATAATCATTCTATCATAATGCATTTATTTGGATGGTAATGTGGCTGTCGATATGAGTATTTTGATACTAATTGGGCTCAATCCGAAGCCGGAGCCACGAGTGGCTCGTTTGTTGACTTTTTGGTGGTTTGTTGGTTAACCTTGTGTATAAGTGGCCATTTGAGCTTGGAAACATCTAGATAGTGATATGTTCTCCATTTCAACCGTTTTAACTGTACTTGGCTCAATTTGGAATTCGTGACCTTAAGAAGTCAATTATTTATTTTTGGGGATTTTTTGTTATTATTTTCACAATAGTATAAATAGCTGGAGGAGAGAGAGAGAGAGAGAGAGAGAGAGAGAGAGAGAGAGAGAGAGAGAGAATGCAATTGCATTCTTCATTTTGGAACTATGCGTGGGAGAGGAGCTATGAAATTGGAGATGCCGATTTTAGGTGATTAGGAGCAATCCAAGTAGCGGATTTGCTTCTAGGTTGGTGTTCCTTGATTTCTCACTCTTTACTTGTTTTTTTTCATTGGATTACTATACATGAAATTGGGGAAGATGGTAAACTCGTGATAAACCATAGGAATTAGGGAATTCGCATGAAACCTTGAAACTCTAGGTTATTTGGTAGCCTAATGTGGCTAAGATATGTTAGAAACCCGGTATAGGAGTGAACTAATGCTTTAGACTACATTTTTGGGGTCTTTAGATTGGATTTCGACGAACAAAATTAAAGGGCCACTTCAAGCAAGGTGCTCGATGCCTGCTTCTGATGACAGGTTGTGGCCTAGATAGTGTCTGTTTGATGGTATTCAATGGTCGAACTAATATATTAGGGGTTTGAGCTTGTGTTAACAGGTGACTATGGTCCCTAAGCTCAGGTACCCTTGAATAGGTATGACGTGTGAGTTGGGTATAATAGGCTCAAGCCTGAGATGAGCTTTTGGTGAGCTGATGTTTTACCTTATTGGGTGAGGCAGTTGTGTTGGACTGTTGTGAGAAAGGCTGGAGCATCGGGTTGAGTTATAGAGCTTGTGGTGACAGTTTAGGCCTGGTTTGAGCTCATAGTGCTAAGTGTCACGGGATCAGGTTTCCTGTGCCTCTCTACCCATTACGGCACTTAGCTTCTCTATCAACAGTCCGCTAAGTTTAGCCTTTGAGGGTTGAAACGCACTGTCATGCCCCGGATTTTCAACCCGAGGAAACCGGTACGTGACTCCCCTTTTACCCACACGGAGGGCAAAGGGGTTAGGATGCAAACCCCGAATATAACATTTTAAACATCCTCAACACATTCAAGAAAGTAATGTTCATTAAGCAATCCACAATCCAAACCAGTCTTTATTACAACAAAATCCTCTTTTCAATCCATCCCCACTGGGGTTACATCAATTCCCACAAAATAACATAAATGAAAGACAGTAAAGTAAATAAGGTCTTCCACCTTGGGGTCCCACCTAATGCCTGTATGTTCCTGAAAGAAAACACAACATAGAGGGAGGGGTGAGCAACCACAGCTCAGTAGGGATCATGTCTCCCCAACCCATCCCATGCTCCAAGCGTCTACATGAGGGTGTTTACAGGTGCAGTGTAGTGACAATAAGATATAAACAGGTTGTATTCCATAATCACACGGCATACACATATCCACAGCCATACAGGCTTAGCCATATAGGCTAACATATCCACAGCCACTCAGGCTTAGCCACACGGGCTAACATATCCACAGCCACTCAGGCTTAGCCACACGGGCTAACATATCCACGGGCTAACATATCCACAGCCACTCAGGCTTAGCCACATGGGCTAACAGTTCTAGTCCCGGGCTTCCACAGCCACCGGGTTCCACATACCCAGCATACAAGGTCACACAGGCATTAAACCAAACACGTAGCATACACACTTTCACAGGCATAAAATCAACCACTTGACATGCAAAGTCCCACAGGTATTTTATCAAACGCTTAACATGCATACATTCACAAACCCACAAACCCAGCCAAACAGGCATATTATCAAACACATACTAGGCATATTCACACAGGCATTTTATCGAACACTTAATATGCACTCACCATCCAACACCAAAATACATCAAAAACCGCCATCGAAGGCCAACATCCATATAGGAGATCACACCTATATGGATTACATATATATATATATGAACAGGTATAATCCATAATCTACCCTAGAACCCTAGAACAGAGGAGGATTTAGGAAGAATAGAACCCCTACCTTGTATGTCCTCCTACTCCCACTTCCACGCAAGACTCCGACCACCCACGCAAGACGCTCCGGCAGCCACCAGAAGCTCTCCTTCACTCTCTCTCTCTCTCTCTCTCTCTCTCTCTCTCTCTCTCTCTCTCTCTCGACGGCTAGTGGAACAACAAACCCTAAAACCTAAAACAGAGGGCTTCTCCTCCTTATATAGACAACACAACATCAAAACGACGTAGTTTTGATTATGTGAATCCCAACATCAAAACGACGTAGTTTTGATGAAACAAGCTATGACCTTCCCACATCCATACGCACCAAAATATCCACAATTCCAACATACCCCTTTGGGAAAAGATGTTTAGAATCACAAAACCAAAGTGACGGTGCAAAAATATGCCTGCACGTCACAATACACGTCATATCCCCATATGACGTGCAGCTCCAAATGCTCTGAAAATCCACCCCAAGCTTCCTTGAATCATGAAGAAGACAGGCAAGCATTAATACCCTTGCACGTCATATGCCCCATATGACGTGCACCCCATGTATGCCTCCCTAGGCAGCCCAAATCTTGCCTATTGCTTGATCAACATCATACAAGGTGTTTTATCCAAAGAGAGTGGGGAAAAACTCCCTAAAACCCAATAATTGCCACCCAAAGGGCATAATTGTGACTAACTCCACATCCCAAAAGTACGGGTCATTACGTGCACTGTAAGGACCCGTATTTGAGGGGCCTTAGAGATAGCCTTGAGTAAGAGACCTTATTTTAACAAATGAATATCAGCACAATGATGTGCTCATCAAATGGAGAATTTTGACTGTACTTGGACTAAATTTGGGATTTTAGGCCCTGAGGGGTATTTTTGGGATTTCACAAATAATTTTATATTCCCTTTTAAATTACCTGGGTTTGTATTTTGAGCTTTGGGCCTCCCTTCAAGGGAAAAACCCAATATGAGAGAGAGTGGGCTGTTTTGCCTTTCTTCTTGGGTTTACTTAACCATTGGGCTGCATTTGGTCTTGGGCTTCTATTAAAACCAAAATAATAAAAAGAAATCAAATAAGAGAAAAGAAAAGGAAGAACCAAACCCTACCTTCCCTGCAGCCGTCACACACACACGCCCAGAGAGAGAGAGAGAGAGAGAGAGAGAGAGAGAGCGATCCAGAGTGGAGGGGTTCCTGACGATCAAGGATTTCCTACAGACGACGGGAGGCCGGAGGTGTTGAGGTAGCAAGGACACAGATCGCTCCGTTCTTTTCCCCAATTTTTTTTTCTGCAATACGAGGTAGGGATTTCAAGTTTGTCTATTTGCCGTCTCTCTCTTACAGATTTCTAGAAAATAAAATTTATGTGATGATCTGGGATGTTGAGAAGGGACCTTTTTATATATATTGAGTTATCTAAATTCTACCTTGAGCCTATGGATGATCTGGGGTTTTTGTCTGAGTTTTCTAAATTTCTAAATTTTCTGCGTGAGATTATTTGTGCCTTTGGGTTAGGTGTCATTTGTATACCATTTGTCTTGAGATTATTTAGATGAAAATTTTAGGAAAAACCCTGTATTTGGCTTAGCTAAGGCCTCTGGTATTGGGAAATCAAATGAGAGTGAGGCCAGAGTTAGATTTAGACCCTGTTTATGGGATTAAAACCTCAATAACTTCTAAACTAAGGCGATTTTGAGGTTAGTTCTTTAGGGAAAAATGATTAGAATGACAAAAGGAAGGTTTTGGAGCCTACACGTGAGAATGCCTTTTTCACTTGCAGATTCGTTCTTGCTCCAAATTGCCCCAAATTTTAGGTGGAGCTTCCTTAAAGGCATAGGAGTTGAAATACCCTTGCACGTGAGAATGACCTTTTCACGTGCAACCTTGTTTTTGGCTAAAAATCATCCCTGAACCTTCTGGGATGGTTAGATTGATGTTTGGAGTTAATTTTCCTCTGCACGTGATAATAGGTTGTCACGTGCAGCTTGTTTTGGGCTCCCCTTGAGGTGGATAAGCTTCCTTTGAAAGGTTTATGATCTAGACTATGAGTGAGAAATGTGTGGACTTCAGGGACCATGAGGGGTTGGGTGATGTTATGTGTAATGATTTGATTGTTCTGAGACTATCTGTTGTTTTACATTCTGAGTTGAGTTTTCTGTATGTTGAATGAGTTGCATGTTTGTACTGTGTTTGTTGAGTTATGTTTATTGAGTTGAGATTGTTGAGTTGTATATGTTGAAATGTGTATGTTGAGCACCCCAGAAACGCGGGGAGTTAAGATAAGAACCCCAAAAAAGCGGGGAATTGAGCTGAGTATGGGACAGTCATTATACTGTACCCCTTGAGATGAGATTCACATGTGCCTGGTGTGGCATGTCACGTCGCCGTGGTGGCAGGGTGTCCTCTGCCCTCCTGTGCAGGCAGAGGTATAAGGTGTGTTTACTGGGTGATGGTTGTAGTTTTAGCTTAAGTTACTGCACGAGCACATGCATCCACTTGACATGCATAGTTTTAGAGTGGGACGGGACTGGGGAGACTTGATCCCTTCTAAGCTGTGGTGTGCTCACCCCTCCTATGAACTGTTCTTTGCAAGACCTAGCAGGCGATAGGCAGAAGAGCTGAGTTGGTAGGCCGCTGGGGCTGTATGGCCTTATATATATATACATTTGGTTATTTCGTTGTATTTGAGATTCTGTTTGCTTGAACTGTGTACCCTGGTTTTATTATTGGGAGCTTGTTCCCTAGTGGGTTGTAAAAGAGCTTGAAACCTCTGAGCAATGTAATGGATGTTTTGGGTTGTGAATACCTTATGTATGTATATTGTGGTGGTGTGGTTGGCATGGAAACAGGTACATGCCCCTTGGCATGTTGACATGTGATATAGGGATAGGATAGCACCCGCGGTAGGTGTCCTCACTTTGGTGTTTACACCAAACCCTTGACCCTTCGGGTGCAGGCATGGGCAGTCATTAGCCATTTCCAAAGGGGAAGGAAATTTGGGGCGTGACACGCACGTAGACTGGTTTCGCCCTGCCACTGGGCTCATCAGGAGAACGGCTCCAGTTCCCGACCAGTTTGTGTAAGGATGGCCAAAAACTCTTCTTCAACGTCAAGTCCTTGACTAGCGGTGTGCTCCCCGCATTCAACCGGGTCGGCACGTCTGAACTCTGAAGGGGTTCCATCCATTTTCCTCCACGAACTGCCTGGAACCTTCCGCTGTGCACCATCTACGCTTTCAACCAACCCCTCTCCTTTACGTAGCACGAATACATTCCTGAATCGTGCCACTGAGAAACGTCCCGCCAGCACCACGCTGCTCGGGTCGTGATATAGAGTTCGGCAAGGGAGTACGAAGGAGCGTGTCGGAGCGATCTTGGAAGCCTCCTATCCTTTGGACATTGGGCAAGCGGGAAAGCATCTTGGTAAAGGTGTTACAACCTGCAGGGAAGCAATGTCCAACCAGTTGACATTGGGCGAGTGGGAGGGCGTCGAATGAAGATGCCATCGCCTGCGGGGAAGCGATGTCGACTAACGCAACGAGGACGTTGCGAGGATTGGGTGGAGGAGAATGTCACGACCCGAGCAGCGTGGTGCTGGCGGGATGTTTCTCAGTGGCACGATTCAGGAATGTATTCGTGCTACGTAAAGGAGAGGGGTTAGTTGAAAGCGTAGATGGTGCGCAGCGGAAGGTTCCAGGCAGCTCGTGGAGGAAAACAGATGGAACCCCTTCGGAGTTCAGACGTGCCGACCCGGTTGAATGCGGGGAGCACGCCACTAGTCAAGGACTTGACGTTGAAGAAGGGATTTGGCCATCCTTACACAAACTGGTCGGGAACTGGAGCCGTTCTCCTGATGAGCCCAGTAGCAGGGCGAAACCAGTCTACGTGCGCATCAACCCTCAAAGGCTAAACTTAGCGGACTGTGGATAGATAAGCTAAGTGCCGCAATGGGTTGAGAGGCGCAAGAAACCTGACCTCGTGAGAAGTGGTATCAAAGCCGAACCAGCCCGTATCCTGAAGAATCGCCGAGCACTCTCGTGAGTAGCGTGATCCCAAGGTGGGAGCTCACAGAGGTGAGTCGACCGATAGTGTCTTGCACGCCTTGCGTCCATAGAGTTGGAGTATCCTAGAGTGTGATATAGAGTTGGGCAAGGGAGTACGAAGGATCGCGTCGGAGCGATCTTGGAAGCCTCCTATCCTTTGGTCATTGGGTGAGCGGGAGAGCATCTTGGTAAAGGTGTTACAACCTGCAGGGAAGCAATGTCCAACCAGTTGACATTGGGCGAGTGGGAGGGCGTCGAATGAAGATGCCATCGCCTGCGGGGAAGCGATGTCGACTAACGCAACGAGGACGTTGCGAGGATTGGGTGGAGGAGAATGTCACGACCCGAGCAGCGTGGTGCTGGTGGGATGTTTCTCAGTGGCACGATTTAGGAATGTATCCGTGCTACGTAAAGGAGAGGGGTTGGTTGAAAGCGTAGATGGTGCGCAGCGGAAGATTCCAGGCAGTTCGTGGAGGAAAACGGATGGAACCCCTTCGGAGTTCAGACGTGCCGACCCGGTTGAATGCGGGGAGCACGCCGCTAGTCAAGGACTTGACGTTGAAGAAGGGATTTGGCCATCCATACACAAACTGATCGGGAACTGGAGCCATTCTCCTGATGAGCCCAATGGCAGGGCGAAACCAGTCTACGTGCGCTTCAAACCTCAAAGGCTAAACTTAGCGGACCGTGGATAGAGAAGCTAAGTGCCGCAATGGGTTGAGAGGCGCAAGAAACCTGACCCCGTGACATAAGGCTGAGTCTCTTGAGTTGGGATCTCATTGAGGATTGTGGATAAGCTCTCCTGATGTGGACAAGCTGCGTCCTATTGTTTGATGCTACAGTTAGGGCTATAAGGGCTAAGGAGTGCTAGTGGCGCAGTGAGGGTGGTTGGCACTGTGAGAGCCTCATAGTTTATTATTGTTATGGTTAGCTTTTACATATGTGTACTGTGTGGGACCTTTTAGTCTGTTGTGATATGTTATGCTTGCTTATGATGTGTGTGATATATGGGCTCATTGGGTTCATGTGATATTGATTGTGCTAGGTGGCATATTTAGTGGTTAAGCTTGAGTAGTTGAGCTCTGTGCAGATGTATCCTTGCATGGGTGTGATATGTCACGCCCCTAAATTCTGAAACCCACAGAATCAGGAACGCGACTTCCCCACGCCCACTCCAGGGGTCGAGGGGTTGGTGACCGATTCAATCCTGTACAATACTACAACGGGGGTAGCATTGTACTTACAAATAATCAAATGCAACACACAAGCTATCAATAAATATATCTGCAAATAATATTGCTGAAGTCTAGCAAATCAAGTTTGTACAACTGCCACGGACCCAAGTCCAGAAAAGGAAATAATTAAATAATCAAAAGTAAAAGGATAAGTCCATAAAATGAACCCTACACTGAAAATACTCTAACCAGCTCTGCTATGGCTCCACCAACTACTCCCTACGACCTGTAGGAAAATAGAAATAAAGTAGGGTGAGCACGAATGCCCAGTAGGTGATCCCCATCTCCACTATCCCATTACATAAATTCCCAGGTCTATATGAACAGTGTATGCTTGTGCCAGTGTAGTGTCATTCTATCATAATTAAATTTCATTTAAAATCACAAATAATACATCACATCATATTTCAATTATTAAAGGTTCGCACTAGCCATTCATCTATCCACGGGATTCCCACTACCAACTCCAAGAATTCAAATCACTACTAGACAGCCATATGTAGGACCTGTGGTGCCCTTAACGACAACCTGCCACATATGGGACCTGGGTTACCAGCCACATAGGGGACCTGTGGTCTCTTGCCAGCCCTATGTGGGACCCACAATTAACCCAACCAGTTTCACCACCATTCCCCACGTATAATCAACAAATAATAATTTCACACACATATAATCAATTGACAAAATTTTCCAACAATCCATACTTGATACAACAATCTTACAATATTTCAATTTCCAATCCAGCATTAGCGTAACACGGATGATATATATATATCCATCAAACAATTAATACCTTAAATGTCAAATAAATGATATTAAATTATAAATAATGTTTTAATAATAAATTATTAATATTAAACTACAAACAATAATATAACAAAGATTCAAAATTTTGCTGCTGTCCCCCCCAACCAGGCTGTACATAAATAGCCTGGAGCCTACATACCAGACGACACCAGGCCGTTGGGCCTGGTGTCTCAAATGCCAAAAAAACCGGGCTTTGATGAAGACAAGATGATAACCCCCTTTTTTTATATATTCATTTAATGATTAAATACTAGTTTGGTGGAGACAAAAAGAAGGAAGAGGAGAACAAGTGCCACTGTTGGCTTTAACGAAGGCGGAAAGGAGTGACAATGATTGTTAATAAATAAAGAAGGAAAGAGGGTGTAGACCCATGCAATAGAGTACGGCTCGGAGAAGATGCAGAAATGATTGGAAACCGATATGTACATAAAGTTCGGCTCGGTTATAGGTACATGAATACCACAAAAAAAATTGCAACAACAAATAAGAAAATAAAATAAAATGTATAAACAATACGGCTGAAGGCATCTACTGTGGCGAGTAATAGGTCCAGCATTTAAACATGTAACGTGCAAATTGGATATGTGGAAATATATATATATATATATATATATATATATATATATATTTATATGTCGGGCCCTGCCACCACGCTCGTCGTGCAGGAAGAAGACCACGGCCTGGCATCATCTGACGAAATATATATATACTGATGCTCTGTTAAAATCCTTATCTCTGCACTCGTCATCATCATATAATAATAATAACGATAATAGCTAAGATCCTATTTCCTCCCCCTTTTCCCATTCTCGCACGCGATCGTGCTGCCCTGCGCGTAATGGACCAGGCCAGTCGGCCTGGTCAACCTCCTATAATAATAATAATAATAATAATATAGTTTAGCTAAATAGGTAATTAGGAGCAGCCTTGTCCGTCGGAGTGTGTTCGGCTGGAGAACGAAGTCGAAGAGGAAGAAAAGACGTCCATCGTACTCATGTATATATATATAAGTTCATATCCAAAATCCATTCGCGTGCGATAGGTACGAGTTTACATACACATATATCTATTTCTAACGATTTGCAGACATGAACAACAGAGAATAACACCTACTTGATTTCAAACTAGAGATGAAGAATGTGGCGGCTTCAAACACAGCGTTCCTCCCTTGTCAAGCCCTGCGCACGCACAACAAATGTAAGGTTTTACCCTAGGTTCCCTCTATTTATGCTTATATGTGTTAATTGATTTATAATAATAATAATTATAATTATAATTATAATAACAATAACAATTTGATTAATAACAATAATTATAATAATTCACCATAATAAATAATAATAATAATTTCTCAACTATAATACTCAATATTATAGGAATAACTCAAAATATTAAAGTAATTATAATAATTAATAAAAATGCATACTAATAAATTTTAGATATTAAAATAATATTAATAATAACTCAAACGCTCGCTCAGATAATAAATTTCCAAGGCCACACTGATGAAGAAATATTCCAAATCCTTATTCGGGCCTAACTCTAACCACACAGGTACAGGTCTCTACAAGATAGGTGGCTAAGGCCCCTAGGATTGTAATGTACCTTATTGGGTGAAGCTATAGCCTGATGGGCTTTGGGTGAGCTAATGTTGTACCCTGTTGGGATCCTATTGAGAATCATGGATAAACTGCCCTTATGTGAATAGGTTGCGTCCCCAAATTGATACAAGCTATATCCTGATGTGTTATAGATCTAGTTTGGGATTGTGGTGGACATGTTGAGTCATGTTGTGGATAGGTTGTCCTAATGATGTAAGCTTCTGGTGATCCTTTGGGATCAGGAGGGACATGTCGAGTCCTTATGTGGATAGGTTGTCCTGGTGTGATGTTGTGATTGTATGTGGCTAAGCTTCCTGATGAGAGGTGGTTGTGGCCTTTGAGATGTTGTGCTGGTATGCCCATGAGTTGGGGGACAGGTTATAGCCTGAGTGAAAATTGAGAGCTAAGTGATGGGGAATACATTCCCTAATTGTGGTTTGAGGCAGGTTAAGCCATAATGATTGATGCTTGTTTAGTTGTGCCTTACACAACACTTGTATACTAAGCATGTATTGCATGGTAGGGTGTAGAGCTATAGTTTACCTACTAAGCTTATGGTTCACCTCTACTATTGTTTGCCTTTTAGGTGTTACTAGAGGTTGGTGGAGGCTTTCCCTTTATGAGGACATTGCCTATTGGTACTTTTATGTACAGTTATAGTATGTTTGTTTGGATATCTATATTATGATATATTATGTTTGATGATATGGTAGTGTTATACATGATTACCCATGATATATGATTATGCATGTTGGTATGTTGGGAAAACACCTGTCATTTTGTCTCTTTCGGTACTTGTCACAAACCCCTTAATCCTTTGAGTGCGAGCAAGAGAAAGTTGCATTCTCAATTCTAGGTTCTTGGAATTGAGAGAGTGACATATGAGATTAAGGGATAATGTTTCTACGTAAGGAATAATTTCTAGTTGGCAAATACAACAAGGTACAATCGAAGAAATATGAACCTTATAAGATTATGTACAAGATCAATGACAATGCTTATATCGTTGCTTTAATTACCAGATGATATGATGATTTCTCGAACTTTTAATGTAACTAATATTTATCAATTTTATTCTGATAATGTACCTTTATATCCAGTTACAAACTTAAAGTCAAGTTCTTCTTAAGTAGAAGAGAATGATGCTATGATTTGACACACAAAAAAATTGAAAATCAAGGAACAATTTTCTTCCCATTAATTAGTCTTTTCTTTTATTTTTCATTACTTAATTGTTTGTTAAATTAATAATTTTCATTTGGATATTATACCATGGTTAAATTATAGAATTTTCTTTTAAGTAACTCTTTTTTAATAGACTTTTAGGATCATTGTAATGACACATAAATTTTACACTTAGTTTTATAAATGTATGAATTAATTTTATCTATTTATTCTTTGCTTAGATTAACGTTTTTTTTTTTTTGAGTTTGCTAAAATTTGTAACTTGTAGCTTATTTATCATTGATATCAAATCTTGTGCCTTCTCCGTTGGTCCTAAGCGTTGACTAAAGAGAGAAGAGGCAGCTACGTACATTCTTGGCATGTCTACATAATTGCACTACACTCTCTCTCCTGCATCACCTTCTCTTTGTCTACGCATGCGAACAACCATCAACATGAGATAGAATCGTGTATAGACAGGGGATATCATGTTCTCTCTTTCTCCTTTTACGGAGGCATAGTCGTGCCTATGTTGTGCAACCGTGCTTTTTAAAATTTTAAGCATTTATAATAATAATTATTATTTATTTATTTATTTTACATTTATTTGTTAAATAAGGCATTTAATAAGAAGATTCGTTTTTCAAATATAAAGTGTAAGAGCACTAACTAATAGTAAATTTTTCATAAAAATCTGTTTTTTTATATTTAAAAAAAAAGTCATAAAATCATTCCGTAATAAATATTTAATATTTAATTTTTTTCATAAGATTTATATATTATTTTTTAATATATTTAAAAATATTATTCACTTCTTATAATTTTATTTTTCTTTTCACGATTTCATAATATTTAATTTTATTTTATATTAAATTATAAAAATTATTACTAAACAAAAAAGTAACATAAAATATTATTTTAATAATATAAAAGTAATTTAAAAAATCTATGTAAAAAAAATAAAAAATAATTTAAATATATAAATTTAAAAAAACAATCGAGTATTTAATGTTAGTCACACAATCGTAATCGTCGAACTTTTTTTACCGTGAGTGTTGAAATTATTTCTTCAACTTTTGTCATTTGCAATCCATGCTTTGTAAAATGATTTATGTTTTGCCTTTAAACCATTGTCGCTAAAATTGCTGACTTGAGATGCAACACCCGAAACAATTGAATGGTCCCCTCCTTTTTTTGATTGTCCTAACATTATTTTCGTTGATATTTTATTTGTTGTTGTTGCCAATTAATTTGGTTAGATCAGAGAGGGTAGTGGTAAAGCTTTCAAAATCAAATATTAATTGAAGTACAAATTAAGGTTATGGAAGTTGGCACCCACCACCCATAAGGCGATAACAACCGGCAATATTGACAAACAAGAGAACATTGAGAGGGAAGGAAAAGGCGGGCCGGCCGGCCGGAAGGCGAGAGCGATGATTTGATACTTGAAACAACGCGGCACCAGAAATTAACGAAACGCTTTGTTGTTTGTTACGACAACGAAATCCCAAACCCCTTTTCAGGTCCGCTGTCAATTCCCCGTTTTGCGTGGTGGTCGTGCTCGTTGTAAGCCACTCTATGTGCATCTTTTCCACCCGCAACCAGACTTGAATAGTTAATGGTTACACTAATATTAAGACCACTTTTAAAATAGATACATAATCTAATAATACTACATATTAAAAAGTCACAAAGTAATAAGGTTATAATTATTATTTTAAAAGTGAAAAACTAAACATATATTTTGTGTGACTTTGCCCTTCTAAAAAATTGGAAAATCATTAACAAAACTATGCCAAATCTGATGTTGATATATTCGGCCATTAGTGGGGGCGGCAATTCTTATTCAACTACTCAACCCATCCCCCTTTGATTTCTTCATTACTATTAATATGATTAATTACAAAGTTTGTAGGCCTCCCTAGTTGTTCCTTTCATTGTGTCAGTCAACCCACTGCTTCCTCCTCCAACACAGAAGAGTTAACCATTGTTGAAGCGTTGAACTACTAACAAGTAGTTAAAACAAAAACGCCTATCCATCACAATGATATTGTTTAACTTCAATTTCACAATGTTTTTTCCAAAAACTTTTTTTATTTATCTTAATGTTTAAAAACATTACTATAAAGACCGTGTGACACATGCTAATTAAACTATTATTAATATAAAAGGGCACCAGCCTTTTATAATATATAAAAGTACCCTTAAAAACATATGAACAATTAATAAAGCGATAAAACTATGCCTGCAAAATAAACTGGGCTAGAAAATTTTACGTGCATGTTACAAGTAGTTTTATTAATATATGACGGCACTAATACCGGGTTTAATATTTTTTCATTAAAATTGGAAAAAAAACTTTAACAAATTTTAGGCAGTTACATTTTATAATATCAAATACGGGCTAAAATAATTTTTTTACTATTCTATTAAAATATTAATTTTAAACTTTATATATATATTTTAAACTATCTCTCCTCTCCCCTCTCTTTTGAATGGATCAATTGAGATGATGACACCAATTATTTTAATGTTGGAATAAATTTTAATTACTAAATGTCACGGAGTTATACTTATGACTTTCCTAACCTGCGAGGCACTTAGTTACATTGCGATTGAAGTGTAAACTAAGTAAGTTTTAAGTTTAAGTAAATTAATTTTAAAGTCATGCCACAATTAAAAGGCAAAGGAATTAAAAGTTGTAGACTGCCTGAAAGTAAAAAAAATTGTATTCAAACTATTATTACAAGAATGCTAAGTATGAGATTCAACACTAAAGTAATACTCTACAAGTAAATTTTAGGCCTATTTCAAATAGGTCATTAGTAGACATTTAGTTGACATTTCTATACATAACGATTATACCTATGTATACTTTGCTCTATCAGTTATATAAACATTAAAATGATACAAAATTAGTAAAAAAATGTGTCATGTGGCTACAAATCGTAACATCCTCCCCTACTTAAGCTTGTGATATCCTCGTTAATTAATTGCTTCTCAGAGGAGGGATTTTAAGCTTTCTGCTAACCATCCAAGTCAAAATGCAAAAAAAAAAAAAAAAAAAGAACCAGTCTATGTGTGTTCCAAGCAGTAAGGTTTGCTTAGATTGACCTTCTCTCACAGTGGCAACTGAGTGCCGCATTAGTTAAAATTGTCACCCTGTGACAAATGGTATCAAAGTAATCTGGCCTGTATCCCCAAAGCTCGACAAGCACTCTCACAAATTGGTATGTGTGGTTCGCAAAGGGTGTGAGAGCCTATAAAAGATATGAGTCGACTGGATAGTATCTTGTATGCATCACGTCCACCATTTTTGGTGAATCCAGGGGTGAAATACCCATTGATCGGTATAGAGGTGTAAAAAGGCAGTCGCATGAAATGCGTTTGATGATCTTGGTTTCCTTGAGGCCAAGCGACGAGACAAGAGCGTTACGAAATCAAGGGGGTAAGGAAGTCACGCTCCAAGCATCTAGGACGTCTCCCAATGGCGCAACTCAAATTGGCATTCATACTACTTAAAGGAGGGCAGTGTGGAAAACGTGTCTTGTATGTAGCGGAAGGCTCCATGACAATTCATGTGGGAAATTTATTGTTGCCCCTTCAAAGTTTAAACGTGCCAACCTAGTTAAGTGTGGATAGCACTCCGCTAGCCATGGACTTTATGATGAAGAGGGGATTTGGTTATCCCTATACAAACTAGTTGAGAACTGAAATCATTCTTCTAACGAGTCCAAGGCAAGTAAAACAAGTCTACGTGTGCTCTAAGTGGTAAGGTTTTCTTAGATCGACCTTTTCTCGCAAAGGTGACTAAGCACTGTATGGGTTGAAATTCTCACCCTATAACAAGAAATTGGATAACTAAATTTGACTGATTGTTTAGGTGAAGGCCAAATTTACTATAGCATTATTCAGTTCTTTGTAATACTTTTCCCCACTTTTTCTCTAGTGTTTAGCTATATTTTAGCTTTGTTAAGCTTAATATTAGTACTCTTAATAGTACGGCACCAATATACACTGAGAGATCGAACCCCTATGGAGATGGGTACGATCACTATAGAACAGTTCGATCATGACGGTATAGGCGTGTGCCTACATGCATGTATTGCAATAGAGATTATGATGAAAACTTTCCTTTTATTTATCCTTAATTAATTAAAGATTTTCTTTTCTTTTCTTATTACTTTTAATTAGCGTGAGATATCTTATTGATTAAAAGTTTTCATTTAGCCATTAGGTTATTAATTATGAATCTAACCCTCTATAAGGCTATAAATATGCCTCTATAATCATTATAACAACACACGTAAATTTTACTCTCATTTTTATTAACTTATAAATTGACTTTTATCAATTTCTTATTTGAGTTTTTTTAGATTAGCAACCTATTTGAGAGATTCGATCTTTGTTATTGATCTCTTATAGTTACTATGTTAGTTGGTATTAGAGCAAGGTTTTGCCTGGGTGATGCTGATGAGTCCTCCTGTTCAAGATGGTCGTGTTCTTAACGTTGTTTAGAATGCAGGAGTCCAAAGAGCCGATCAATGAGTTTTAATGGTGGAGTTTGATGTTGTAAGTTAGGGAATGGGAATCCAACATGTGGAATGAGGTCTTGAAGACCTAACCGAGCGTGTCAACTCGATGGATATTGAAGGTTGTGGTAGAAGAGTGCTTAGCGAATAGCATCAAAGAGCAAGGAGAGTCTATGATTATGCTAGCCAATTTGATTCTGATGATGACTTGATTGATAGGTTCATATGAGGGGAAGAGGTGAGTTTGTTTATCACACCCCGGATTTCTGATCTACAGAAATCAGTTAGTGAATCCATATGGCCACACCCAAAGGGACAATGGGTTGGTGATAACACTCAGAAAGGGACCTTAGCATGGGTGTCGTCTCTAAACCATACCACATATATATCACACACATACAAAAAATCTTATTTCAAATCACAGGGCAAACATACATACATATTACTTCCTGTACGGGGATACATTATATCATTACAATCCAATAAAATAAACACACACAAACAGAGTTTCCACCTTAGGTGAACCTCCTAACTCCTGTAGGCACCTGAAACAAACAAATACAAACACAACAGGAGTAAGCGACCACAGCTTAGTAGGGATCATGTCTCCCCGACCCATCCCAACTCATAAACTAGTGTAGGCATGTGCTCATGTAGTGCTACACATACATCACCAACTCAATTATGTACTCATGCATTAAAATATAAAGCAATCCTCCCAGGTAACCCGAAACATTATTGCCTCTCAGGCACAATCTTGCCCTCCATGTATAATATTACCTCCCAAGTAATCCCAAACATTACCTATCAGGCATTGTATTACCTCTCAGGCACAGTAGCCTCTTAGGCTCTAAATAAATCTCGTCTCTCAGACCCTCAACAGTAGCCTCCCAGGCTTATCAAGGTAGCCTCGCAGGCCCACGTGACCACTAGGGTTTTACGACACTTCCTCTGTAATAGAGAGCAGTCTTCACAACTCTATCCTAGACAGAGGTATCAGTTGCGATTAAGGTTGTGTAAGAGGAATTTACATATGTTGTTCAGGATGACTTACCAGAGGGGTTACCACCTTTGAGGGACATCCAACATCATATAGGTTTAGTACCTTGTAACAGTTTACCGAATTTACCTTACTATAGGATAAGTTCGAAGGAAATAAAGATCTTATAGGAAAAGGTCCAAGAACTATTGGACAAAAGATTCATTCATGATAGTTTGAGTTTGTGTGCTTTGCTAGATTTATTAACACCTAAAAGAGATGTGAGTTGGAGGATGTATGTGTATAGTCGTGTTATTAAAAAAATTACTATTGAATATAAATTTCTTATCCTTCGAGTGGGTTACATGTGGGATCACTTCTCAAATATTTTTTAAAATTAATTTGTGTAGTGGTTATCATCAAATTTGGATTAAACTTGGAGATGAATAGAAGGCTACTTTCAAGACCAACAAGGGGTTGTTCAAGTGGTTGGTAATGTCATTTGGTTTTAACAACACTCTTAGTACATTTATACGCATTGTTGGACCCCATTTTGTCCGGGTTGGACATACTAACCCATTTGATATAATATGTATATACCTTGTTGAACAGGTCCTCAAGGATTCCCCACTACCAAGGAATGGTGTGGCATTGATGTTAGCCCCAATTTGCACAAGATGGATACATTGGCACGAACAGGGAAGCCCGAAATTGATAATCTCTGTTACAAGCCTTGAAAGTACCCCAAGACCAACACCAAATTTTAGAGGAGGAAATTTGGAAATCAACGCACTTGACCAAGCTCAATTCTGATTTAAAACGAAGAAGTTATGGCTAAAACAATTTTCGTTGGAAAAAGTTAAATTTACCAAAAGATGGTCAATGCCCCTGGTCAAACTGTCCGAAAATGTGCATGTGAGAAATAGTCTGAAATGTCTATATACACAAATACGGGTCCTCCCAAACAATCCCCAAAAGTTGGTCTATTTTAGCATTTTGGGTGAGGGTAGAAAGGTAATTAAAAGTTAAAAAAGAAACTCATAGACTCGAAGCCCCAAAGCCTGCCTTCGAGTCTTCGAGGATTGACCTTCAAGGATTAACCTTCGAGGGCTGACCTTCGACTCTTGACCTTCGACCCTTAGCCTTTCGACCTGTTGACTGTGGACCTTCGACCTGCCGACACTTTGACCCGTTGACCTTCGACCCGTTGATCGTTGACCTTCGACTCACCGACCTTCGACTCTGCCGACACATTGACCCTATTGACCTTTGACTTTCGCTGTTTGGCCTTATACCCGTGGTCGCTCTCCCACATTATTCACGGGACGCATTTTTATTAGTTGGCAATTGTCAGAGATGCTTTTCAACGATTGTCAGACGCATGTGTTTACAAAAAAAAAAAACAATCATAAGCTGCCCCATTTTACACACAGGTCGTCCAACCGCCAGACAAAGGTCAGAATCTTACAATTAAAAATGCTAGCATTCATAATAGAGCAATAAATGCATAATAATGATGGCCCGGCCAAATTGAGCCAACCCCTTTAAAAGCAAGTCGTCTATCTATGCAAAAAGAGAGGATAAGACCCAGAGAACGCCCAGATTACGCCCAAAAAAAATGGCAAAAAAATAAACAAAAAGGTTTTGCTATTCTGTCATCTGCCCAGTCTTCACACTTAGTTCTCTGATCCAAAAAAAAAAAAAAAACGCCCAGATTTTTTTCTCTCCCTTTCCTAAAGGTTTTCTTACGCCCATAATTTCGCCCAACTACCTCTCTTCAAAAACACCAAAAAAAAGTCACACAGTTTGATTCCTTTTTCTCGTTTTCTCTCCTTTTCTCCCCACTTCTTTCCTAACTTTACCAATACTCATACATACACTCTTCTCCATCTCCAACCTAGAAATTTCTGAAACTCCCTTTTCATCCCCCTAGTTTCGTTTTCGTTTCTTTTCCTGATATTTCCAATAATAAAAATAAAAATAAAACAAAAAAAGCGACAACAAGAGAGGAACAGGTCCATTTCTAGTTTTAGTCCGTGGCGCCCAACCTACGGCTCAATTCCAACCGACCAGCCTTTGAAGTCTCCTCCTCAAAGACGTATTTGCACTTCTGTCCAACGCCAACGTTCTTATTTGCAGTTCCAGCCACCGTTGCCGCCACCGAAGTCAAGAAGAATCACAACATCGTCTACGCTCAAGAAAAGTCGGTCATTATTATTATATATATCTATATTGTTATCTTCACATATTCTTATCACTTATGTTATAATTTTCGTTGGGCTATTTCGTTTATTGTTTTCATTATTTAGTTGTTATTTTCTCCATTCTATTTGTAATATGTAATAGCTAATAGTAAAAAGGGAGACAAAGAAAAAAGGAAGAAAAGGAAAAAAGAGAAGAGAGTGAATTGTTATTTCATTTGTGGATGTCATAATCACACACTCCACGTTTGTTTATTTTAATGTATGTGTTCGTTACTTTGATATGCATTTGTGACTTTGGGTTTTCAAGACAAAACAACCGGGAAAAGTTTTCAAAAAAACACAAACAAAAACAAAGCAAAGCAAAAAACACGTTTTCAAAACAAAAAAACAAAAAAAACGTTTTTCAAAAACAAAAAAACAAAACAACAAAAAATTGTTACTAAAAAAACAAAAACAAAAAAAAGCATAAAAACAAAATAAATATTTTCAAACCCAAAACCAAAAAAGATTTCATTTTCCACTTCAAAACCAAAACTTTTAGGATCCCCTTTGAAAAAATCAATTTTAACCATACTTTAACAAATAACTTAGCTAAATAAAAATCATAGACTTTCTCGGAAACCCAACCCAATCACAACAGTAGAAACAAATAGAAAACCTCCTCTTCCGAATAGATACCGAAAGGGCGTTGTAGGGGTGCTAATCTTTCCCTACACGTAACCAATTCTCGAACCCTTCTCTGATAATGCAGACCACATTTTTTCTTCTCAAGGTAGAGGGTATCCAACTGTACCCCATAAACCTTTTGTGGCGACTTTAAATTTTCTCACCATTGGTTTAGTTTGAGCCCACCCCAAATGGGCCCGAGCGAAAACCAGTGATGACACGCATGATGAACCATGTACTCAAACCTTTTAATTGTCAGTTTGTTGTAGTTTATTTTGATGATATTCTAATAACAAGAAGTCTAAGTATGAGCATATTGAGCATTTGAAGTGAGTATTCACTGTGTTGCGCAAGAATAAATTTTATACCAATTTGAAGAAGTGCATCTTCTTAGCCAAGAAAATATTGTTTTTAGGATGTGTGGTTAACTGTGATGGTATTGTTGGACTACATTTTGCTTGGGTTGGATATGCAATCACTTAACACGAAAGTCCAAAATTAGGGACCTCTTCGAGAAATGTTCAAAGTTCATGAGAGCCCATACCAAATGATATAATTAAAGATAAAAATTAGAGACTAACGCACATAACCATGCTCAATTCTTAGTATAAATGAAGAGGTTATAGCCAAAATAGTTGCGGTCATAAAAAGTCAAACTTGATCAAAAAGACAGTTAACGTCCATGACCAAAGGGCCCAAAAATGTGACTATGTGAGCTTCTCTAGAACAACGTTATACATGAGTAGGTGGCTTCTGAAATCATCCCCGCAAAATGTCATAATTTGGCATTTTGGGTGAAGGCAAAAGCAAATGTTCTTTGAGGCTCCAATCTTTGAAGCTTCAACCTTCGAAGCTTTAATCTTTGACCTTCGAGACTTCAATCTTTGACCTTTGAAACTTCAACCTTCAACCTTTAACTTTCGATCTTCAAGGTTGCAACCTTCAAAGCTTCGACCTTTGACCTCTAAGGCTTTGACCATCAAACTTCAAGGCTATAACCTTTGAGGTTTCAACTTTCAACCTTCGAGCTTCGACCTTTGAGAATGTAACTTTTGGGGCTTCGACCTTCGAGGCTTCGATCTTTGACTTTCACCTTTGAGGGGACGCTAGTTTTCACTTGGGAATTTGGATTTGCCCCTATTTACTTCCGTTGGCTCCTTTGTGACATGGTTTTTCATGCCTAGAATTTGTGAAATTTCTAAAAATCAATGTTCAACGTCTTGGGACTCCATTTCTCAAATATGGGAATTAGTAGCCTCCAAAAATTAAATACTGATTCCTCAGGACACCACATAGGAACTCCAAAGTAATGTAATTAATGTCCAATGTCCCCCTATTTCCAATGTGTCAGCTGGTTTTCACCTATCATCTATAAATAGTTGTTTTCCATCTTTGAAGATAACAAGAAAAAGGAGCAAAAATAGGCAATAAATAGAGAGAAGAGATTGTGCTACTATAAGGATAATGATCACATTTCAACAAAAGAAGTGAGTTACAAACATAGACTTTGGACATTGAAGTTTTCCAAGATTTATAGATCTAAAGATGAAACTTAAAAAAGAAAAAAAGGAGAAAGTTTGATATTATAGCCTTGGTTCTTTTTCATTTTTTTAATTGCATGTAGCATTGACCAATTTCTACTTGCGTTGTTTGTGAAAATAAAATAAAAATAACTAAAAATAGTATATATCTTAAGATTTTGTCCAAACTTTTTTTCTTAATAAAACAAAAAAATCCCTTTTTCCAGAAAACATAAAATAAAGGCATAGATGGCCACAGAGGATGAGCAACTATGCTCATACTCTAGCTATTCATGTCGAAAACAAATTGTACCAATATTTTCTTTATTTTTCTTATATCCTTGCATATTTGAAGTTCCTTTTTTAAAAAAAAAATTCACACTCCTTTTCTCTTCTCTAAAATAAAATGCCTTTTTAGGTAAAGAGATAAGAAAATATAAAATAAGTAACTTTCATAGACCGAGAATATGTACAAATCTTTCGGCATCATGAGGGTTTCTTCCTTTTTTATATGTAATTGACTTTCAAACCTTCTTCTCTAGACTCATAGCACATTTAGGTGGCCAATCACTCCTTTAATTTGTTTATTGCTGACTTTATACTTTGTTTTTATTGTATGTTTCATCATGTAAATGTTCTGTACATGTTGTTGTACTATGATGACTCAAGTACTAAAACCCAATCCAACTAAGTTCAAAGCTAGCAACGAGAACGGACAATGTCAGGTGATGACGGGTATCATGGTAGATGATGTCAAAGCAAAGGGAGTAGCTTTCTGTTTTGATTGTTACAGACCTCGAGAGCTTTCTAGGATTTACTAGTTTTTACAAGAGGTTCATCAGGCAATTTAGTATCATTATTGCTTCATTAACTGAATGTTTGAAGATAAAGTTCTAATGGAATATTGAAGAGGTCAAGAAGACTTTCTGGGTGTTAAAGGAACAATTATGTAAGACATCAATATTAACACTTTTAGATTTTTCTAAGTTATTCAAGGTAAACTGCAAGGCAAATAGAGTTAGCATTGGCACTGTGTTGTCTCGAGGAAAAAGGCCTATAGTCTTTTTTAGCAAGAAGTTGTGTGAAGCTCAAAGGACTTGGTCTACTTATGATAAGGAGTTATATGCAGTTGTGAAAGCTCTACAGAATTGGAAGCATTATCTGGTGGGTAAAGAATTTATTCTTTATTTTAATTATGTGGCTTTGAAATAGCTTAGTGGATAGGCAAGGATCAGCAAGAATATGCATATCAAGTGGATATCGTTTTTGTAAAACTTCACATTCAAACTTATGTATAAATTTGGAATTCAGAACAGGGTCATTGATGCATTGACCAAAAGAACTGATTTGTTTGTAACTTGATGTGCTAAAATTGTGAGATTTAAGGAGTTAAAGCACTTGCGTCATAGATGTGCCAACACGCACATATTACGATGGAAATAAAAATGAAGGCTTTTCTTTTATTTATTTTTAATTCATTTAAATTTTACTCTCATTTTCTTATTATTTTAATTAACACGATATATATATCTTATTAATTAAGAATTAACAAGAGATATCTTTTAATTACATATGTAATCTTTTCCGAAACTATAAATGGCCTTTACGATCATTATAATGCCACAGAGAAATTTTACTTAGTTTTTTATTAACTTATAAATTAATCTTTTATCAATATTTTCTTTAAATTTGCTTGAATTAGCAATATATTTGGAGATTTGTTAATTGTTATCAATCTCTAGTTAATTTTGTGTTGCCAAGATGAGGAATCGAACCCAGAACCTCCACTGCAAGCAGCATATCACTCAACCATTAGGCTAAACTGTTTTTGTTATATATGCTTATATATTTAGTATATATACTTATAATATAATATATAAATAATTATAACAATAACAATACTATTATTATTAGTAGTAGTAATGATAATAATAATAAAATGTATGATTAATTTTAATAATAATAATTACAAAGTTTATATATTTATATTAGAATAAAAACTAAATGTAATATTAATATTTTGATATAAAATACAAATTAATTATATTCAACATTAATTTTGAAGTTATATATTAGTTCATACTAATATATTATATAATTATAAATTATATCACTTTCTTATATTTTATATGCTTGTATTTTATATTAAAACATTACTACTACTTTTAATAAATATTTAATTTTATTTAAACATAAGTATATATACTTTGTGAGTAATATTATTTTTAAAATCAAATATTTACTCATTATTATTAGTAGTAGTGGTACTATTTTTGCTACTAATATTATTTATATGTTAGATTTTAAATATATACACCAATTATTTATATGTAATTAGTATTGTATAATTAACCAATAACATTAATTATAATTAGAATAATATATATATATATATATATATATATATATATATATAAACTCATATCAAATTATCACTATATATGCATGTATAAATTCTAATTAATGACTAATAATTTAAGTAACGAATAGTGATAATCTAAGTAATATAATTATCATCAATAATAAATGATAATATGAGTAGTGATAACCTAACTAATATAATTATATATCATGGTTGTCATATTACTTATGCTATAAACAATACAATAGTTTAAGAAGTCGGATTTCTCTAACTTATTTCCTTTAACGTAATTAAAATTATCACTAATATAATTATTAAGTGTGAGTTTATATATAATATTAGAACCATGATATATAATTATATTAGTTAGTTTATCACTACTCATATTATCATTTATTATTGACGATAATTATAATTATTGAGTATCTAGAGTTTAACAATTGATGTAAAAATGTGTGTCCATAACTATTATATATATATATCGTAAATGAATATTAGTTATTATGTTTACATAATTAGTATATATATTTAAAATCTAACATATAAATAATATTAGTAGCAAAAATAGTACCACTAATAATAATAATGATTAAGTATTTGATTTTAAAAATAATATTACTCACAAAGTATATATACTTATATTTAAACAAAATTAAATATTTATTAAAATTAGTAGTAATGTTTTAATATAAAATAAAATCATATAAAATATAATAAAGTAATATAATTTATAATTATATAGTATATTAGTGTGAACTAATATATAACTTCAAAATTAATGTTGAATATAATTAATTTGTATTTTATATCAAAATATTAATATTACATTTAGTTTTTATTCTAATATAAATATATAAACTTTTTAATTATTATTATTATTAAAATAAATCATGCACTCTTTTTTTTATTATTATCATTAATAATAATAATAATAGTATTATCATTAATGATAATGATAATAATAATAATAATAATAGTATTATTATTGTTATAATTATTTATACGTTATATTATAAGTATATCTTTTATAAATATATAAGCATATTTAACAAAAATGGTTTAACCTGATGGTTGAGTGACTTGTTGCCTGCATGGGAGGTTTTGGGTTCAATTCCTTATTCTTGCAAAATATTTTGTCAAAATTTTTCGCAAGGGTCAGCTGGGCTCGGGTGGGATAGCAGTTGGGCAGGGATGGAGCGAAAAATTTGATACCTGCCGAGCACGGAGCGAATACGGATAATTTTTCCTTAACGGGAATGAAGACGGGGTGACCCAATACCCGCCCCATTGTCATCTCTAACCTTGCACATTTCTTGCCTTAGACTTAATTTTAAATTAATCCAAGATAAAATAGTTTTACATGGAATTATTAAGGTTGACCGGAATGAATTCAGTGTATATTCATTTAGAGTTGGAACTCAATAACAAGATGATAAATTTTTTTCGAAAGCATTGGACATTACAATGTTTGACAATAATATTATATCGGATGTCAAAAGTTGGTATCCCACCTTCATTCTATATCCATTTAATCTAAGAACAGTTGCTCACAAGTTTTAATATACTATACAATAAATCCAAATCAGTCTGAACTCAAAGTTAAAAAAATGACCGGAGCTATTCCGTTTAAATTAAATATTGAATTGAACTTAAATCCGCCGTCCCCTGCCCATGTAAAGCATGTTGCATGCACGAGAACAGCCAACCGATGTTGTTGACCAAGCAGTGCATTTTTTCAAGCGGCCACTCCTTGTATTGTAACAACTGCACCGAACTGAACGCATTGACTTCAAAGGATCTTATAAAGCTTTCGAAGAAGCCAGCGCAAAGTTTTCTAGAACTGCTTCTCAATTGATAATACAGCCGCAATAGTGATTATATATAAAACAAAAAAAAACAAAAACAACGGTGGTACCCAATACACGCATTTGAAAAACACTGGTAAAAAAACATTTATTTAAAAACTCGGTAAAAATGCCCGCATTTTTTAGAAACATTAATAAAAATGTCAATATTTTAAAAAATGTCACTAAAGTTTTTTTCACTGTTTAATTGAATTAATTATGTTATTTAATTGAAACAAATAATATAATTAATTATTATAATTAATTAATTAAAATAATTAATTATGTTATTTGTTTTAATTAAATTAAATTATTTTAATTAATTACATTAAATTATTTTAATTAATTACATTAAATTATTTTAATTAATTACATTAAATTATTTTAATTAATTATATTAAATAAATAATTTCTTATATGTAATATTAGATTAAGATAAAACAAATTCAACACATTAAAATTAAAAAGTAGGAATAAGTAGTAAATTTTTGATAAATACTAATATAATAAAAAGTAAAATAATAAATATAAATATAAAAAAAGATAAAAGGTGGCTTATAGGTCGGTTGTGATAGGTTGGTAGGGATGTCAAAATGAACTCAACCTGTCTCGAATTGTCTAGCTCTGAGTTAACTCGTCTCAACAAGACATTGGGTTGGATCTGAGTCTTGTCCGATTCACCCCGATTCAAAATTTTTAAAGAAATATAGAGTAAAAAATACCAACTTATCCCTCTTGGAACTGCCCAAACATCGAGTCGGGCTATATATTTTTGGGTCAGGCAATACCCTGGCCCGTCCTGACCCAATGTTATCCCTATTGGTTGGTAATAAGGGCAGTTGCAGTAGACATCTAATCATTTTCCTTACTTTTACATATTTAACCTATTTTTTGTTTTCCTATGTAAATATACATCATAATAGAATACCTTAATCACTCTTTATATAATTAAAATAATATTTTATATTACTTTTCTATTTAATAATAAGTTTTTATAATCTAATATGAAATAAAAATAAAATTTACGGAAAACGTAAAAGAGAGGGGTGAGTGAAATTTTTTATATATAATTTAATAATTATAGGGAATGATTTTAACATGAAGCAGTGTTTCCCAATGCATTGGAAAATATTGTACAAAACCATATAGGGTTTTTGGTGTAGGGATGATTTTTTAACTTTTTAAACTTTTTTTTCCTAAATAAAGAGAAACGAACTTCTATAGGAAATTTTCTACTAATACTCTAAGTAGATAGATCACATATTTAATTAATTAGATTTTATAATTTATAAAAAAAAGTCATTATTTATTTATAAATTTACAATTGAACTTACAATATAAATAGACACTCAAGTCTTAAATCATTTCATCCTAACTTATAAACTCTCTCTCTCTCTCTCTCTCTCTCTCTCTCTCTCTCTCTCTCTCTCTCTCTCTCTCTCTCTCTCTCTCTCTCTCTCTCTCTCTCTTGTGAGTTTCAAGAAATTAATTTGTTTAACGTCCAAATTTCACGAAAGGAGGGTGGATATTGAGTAATCTTAAAATTTATTTTCAACTCATAATGATTTATCTATATAGTTGATTTTACCACCTAATTTATATTTTCTCTCAGTACCATGTGAGCTAGTTTAACCTGTAGAACAAAATTAATTAATAATTGTCTATGATTGGTTTTACCATCTAATTTATATTTTATGTCTCATGAGCTGGTTTAATTCCATAGAGGCAAAACTAATTTAAGTGATGGATTTTCTCTAAATGTCTCATAAGGCGGTTTAATCTCATGATAACAAAGAAAATTTAAGTAATTTAAAAATTAATCAAGTGTTGTGAGGTTTTAAGATGTAATACGAGAAATGATAAAAGGATATTAATGGGTTTTCTTTAGCCTTCTCTATGTCTCACTTTTTCTTTCCATCTTTATTTCTTTATTTTATTTGTAAGGAGACTTTAGTCTCTTTTATAACCTCTCTTAAAAATTAATTTTATTGATTGGGACTAAGTAACCTTTCGGGGTTATCATTGCAAGATTTATTTCCTAATGTTGTTAAATATCTTATTATTATTCGAATATCATCATTATGTGACTATATGACAATAAATCATATTATGTTAACACTACTCTATTATGTTTTATATTTGAACCAAACAAGTTGATGAATGACTTCAAAAAGACTTCTAATGCATTGAGTAAAGAACATCATTGGTATCTAAAGAAAACTCCTAGACAAGGAGTCTTATTGTCTGCCATTGGAGAATTGAAGCTTATGATCTACTGTGATGTGGATTGAGCTCGCTATCCGAACACAAGATGGTCAACAACAAGATTCTATGTGTTCATGGGAGAGGCATCAATTACTTTTAGAAGAAGAAACAACACATAGTTTCTAGAAGCAATGTCGAGGCTAAGTATAAGTCCATGGCGACTATATGTTGCGAAGTTACATAATTGAAAAGCCTTCTGCAAGACCTCCATGTACATCCAAAGTCTTTGATAAGAATATTTTGTGACAACAAGGCAGCAATTCATATAAAATCTATTTCGGTCTTCCATGAACGGAATAAGCATATAGAGATCAATTGCTATATTGTGCGAGAAAAGGTGGCACAAGGATTCATGACAACTCATCACGTTCAAATAAATTAATAGTTGGCTAATTTATTCGCAAATCCTTTACCGATCAAATAGTTTATATTCCTTTTATTCAAGTTGGGTGTAGTTAATATACATACATTCCAACTTGAGAGGGAATCTTGAAGGAAATAAATCATCTTATTATCATGGATAGACTGGATTTTTATAAATAACTATAATCATGGACGTTACTTATCGTACAAAATAATTAAAATAGATTTAATTTCTTTCCTAGAATGTATAATTGTATATATATATATATATCTTTGTTATTATAGTTTAATAAAATACAACGTGAATATTATAATTCTATAGGTCTGCTTATACAAAGCAATTATTTGTGATAGTCGTGGCACTGAGCCATAGCCACACCCCCATCCAACACCAGTTCTCCCTTGACAGTTATAACTGTGCGTCAGGATCACGGGCCTCCAATCACAGCCACTAGTTGCAGGTGTGCGGTAAATCCTCTCATTTTTGCATTTTTTCCCAGTTCCAAGCGTACGTAACCCAAAGTATCAACCATTACCTAATGTTTAGGCCATAAACACCAAAATAAGCCATTATATAGCACTATATGAATCAAATGAAGCATAAACATGATTAAATATATTATATAACTCAACTTATATCAAATTACATTTAATTTTAGGGCTCTTCACCAAAAACCCATCCCAAATGCGAATTTTTTGAATTCCAACCTTTTTAATCCATTGTTCAACATGAAATCAATATAAATAATTTAAAAACAACATTAAATATCAAACAACCCTTAATTCAATCAATTAAACTCAAAATCCCAATTTCCCCAAATTTTAAAGTTCTTTACAATTTCCTAATTACCGTATAATCCAAGCACGATTAACCCAATGTAATGGTATAGAAAGGTAAGAACACTTGCCCGGAGTTGTTTTCATTGATAAAACGAGCCACAATTGCGTCACCTTTGTTCATTTTTCTTGCATAAGAACAATACAAGCGATGTGATTTTGTCCTCACAGTCGTTGCCTTATTTTGTATACTATTCTTTAATTATTTTAAGTTTCAAAAATCTAATAAAATCCTTTTTAAAAATAGACTTATAGGACCTTAAACTCTAAATTGTGCTCAATTACAGTTAAAATTATTGTATCAATAGCTATATCACCTTACAGATATTTCCATCATCAAATAGTGGCTATCTTAATATGTTACCTAAAACACAAGTCTTTACAAAGGTGAACAATAGTTGTAGTTGATTCTCAATGTGAAGTATTTTTTTAAACAATTCATCAATGTTAGTTGGAGTTTCTCACACTTGAATGACACTAGAGAGATGCTTATAAGAATCATCACGACCATTGAGAATCTAAATGGATAATTCATCAAAATCAATAGATGTACCTATCAGAGCAAGAGAATCAATGCATTATTGAATTTCCTACATAGATTTTGTGATAGAGCGAAATCCTTTCATTGGATTGACAAGTATATCTTATAACTTCATAATTCTTTTGTGTAAATGAGAGTCATAATTCTTTTCAAGAGATTTCCACGTCTCAAAGGAAACTTTCTTTGTCACAATAAATGCAATCTGTAAGAGAGTCAATTATGGCATTGAGAAGTAATTTATTGTGACAAATCCATATGGAATATACCAGATTGGGTAGTGTAATTATTGTGTATAAAGTAGTAATAGTGGCAAAGGAACATGGGTGAGAGCCATCAACAAAGCCATAAAGGTCCTAATCATTCAGAAGAAAGCCAAATTGTGCACACCATGCACAATAATTTGTGGCAATTAATTTAGAGGCACTTGATTTGTAACATTTATCGCAATTAAGGGTGTCTAAAGGTCAGAAATGGTAGATAGGATTAGGCTAGTTGTGGTACATAGTGGAGGAAGCCATAAGGGTGAGAGAGTCAACAATATAATCAGTGATAATGGTCATGAGTTAAAAGCTATAAAGCGGTAGAAAGACAAGAGTTAATTGAAAATTTAGCCATGAAGTAGTGGCTGGTTAGAGATGAAGGTATTGACATGATTTGTAGAAACTTGATTCTAATAATTGCTCATATATTATTAAAGTTAGGATTGGTATTGATATTAAAATCTAAAAACTAAAAAAAACTAAAGAAACTAACTAAAAATAATAGTAAATATTTCCTAACGGGTAAGATTCTTTAGGAGATTCCAAAGTGATGGTAACTCGGCTCTAATAAGGCTTCCATTACCCACATTCTCTAACTAATCTTTTCATGAGTAGCTAGATGCCTTGAAATCTCATGAGTTTTAGGTGTTTGGACACTAAATGATACAGAATTTGCTTAAGCGTGCGAGAGTAATTTCTCTACCTATGCTATCACATAGGTTTTGCATATAACATCTTTTACTAAGTTAATGACGAATAGAATCAACACTTTTGGATTGCCCTAGACAAGAAAAATTTAAAAAAAAACTTTTCTTATTACACATTTTTTCTCAAATTGTAGGAGTTATATATCCTTGAGTTGTTGTGCGTATTTTTCATTTTAAATTTGGGTGCGCAAAATCTTAGTATGAGATTAAGACTGAGCAACCTCTTTCGCTAAAATTACATTCAAATTCGAAAATTTCTTGCATCCGATCAGCGTCGAACGAATTAGCCTAAGAGCTTTAGAATTGTTATTTTTCAATAACACAGATTACCTAAAAGAAAACGCTTGTATCCGTGTACTTGGACTACATTGAATTTTTTTGGTTATGTAATTTTGCTACAACATATTCATGATTTCCTGTAATGATTTTATTCGCGTATTAAAAGCTCTTTCAAAAAATAATTGTGCTTCGTATTGTTTTATTACTGCTGTTCCAGCATATATAATGATGATGGTTGTTTAGATTAAATTGATTGAAATGACTTTAGTCCAGCAATATTAAATAAATCAGTCAAAATTTGGGATTGGTCCATAAGATAAAAAGAAAACGAAAGCAAAAGCGTCTGCGGTTTGGCATGTATGAAAAGTGGACTTCCAGATGAAATACTTGCATGCGAAAGACGAAACACTATTATACTAATTTTGATGCGAGTGAATATTCAACCACAACCCAAGATGAGCTAATGCTTCGTGAGACAAGCATATGATAAGACATGTTGTTACAGTTATTGATTGGGCCCAGTGGGTGCAACAACCCCACCTTTGATGTTGAACCGAGTTTCGCTGACCCAAAAAACCTCACCCGTCACCATCTGTGCACACCCCAATTCAATCCCATTAAACCTAATCTGCCGACCTCAGATTGAAACCCAGTGCTGTCTCTACCCTCCTCCTTGAATCTCCCCTATAAGAAGACCCCTCTTCTCTCCCTTTCTGTCACAAACCTATCACCTAGCTCATTGCATTAAAGGCGATAGCTGTTCCTTAAAAAAAAAGGCTATAGCGCCATCCGGGGTTTATCTATGGAGTCCCGTTCTTGCATCTGCAAGTACACGTTCCACTTTCTGCTTCTCCTTGTCTCTGCATTGTCCGCGCAGCTTGTGAATGGGGAAACCCGCAGCTACCAATTTATTGTACGTACCTTTCTATACATATATAAATATAATTTATCTTAATATGAGGAGTCGTTGTTTTTCAATCATCTACTTCAGTTTGATACAGTGCAGTAAGAAATGAAATAAACACAACCTTGTTTTTTACTGAATAAAAGTATTGTGCAACCGTTTATTGATAATAATAATAGTAATAATGCATATATACAGGTGCAAGCAACACCAGTGAAGAGGCTGTGCAAAACCCGTAATGCCATTACGGTGAACGGGCAGTTTCCGGGCCCAACCTTGGAAGTAAACAACGGAGATACTCTGGTGGTCGAAGTTGTGAACAGAGCACAATACAATGTCACCATTCACTGGTAATTTATTATTTTTATTATAATTGACTTATACTTATACTCGCAGCAAATGCAATGCAGATAATTATGTAACATAACATTATGTTAAAATTTTAATTGGTTGCCTTTATTATTATTATTGTTGTGATATATATATATATATATAGGCATGGGGTTCGTCAGATGAGGACAGGTTGGGCGGATGGACCAGAGTTTGTGACGCAGTGCCCAATCCGGCCCGGTCAGAGCTACACTTACCGGTTCACTATTCAGGGACAGGAAGGAACTCTGTGGTGGCATGCTCATAGCTCTTGGCTCCGAGCCACCGTGTATGGAGCTCTCGTGATTCGCCCGGGACACGGAGCCTCCTACCCATTCAAAAAGCCCACGCGTGAAACACCTATCCTCCTTGGTAAAAAATGACGCAATTATTCATTTATGTATTCTCAACAAAACAATTATATTTATCTTATATATTCATTAATTGGCAAATTAACATGGTGATGGTGCAATAATTTGTAATTTGAATTGATTTTGACTAGGGGAATGGTGGAATGCAAATCCCATCGATGTGGTTAACGAGGCCACCAGAACCGGGGGGGCTCCAAATGTTTCGGATGCGTACACAATTAATGGCCAACCCGGTGATCTTTACAATTGCTCCAGCAAAGGTGTTGTTTTATTACTTTCCCAAAGTATCTTTTAGCGTTAATGATCGTACGTATTTAATAAATTATAAATTTATAAATTATAATGGGTCGAGGCCGGAAGTGCTCAAGTGTAGGGTACCAATCTCGTCTAATAATTTTAATAATACAACTCACCCCACGCGGCCACGCCATTTGAATTTGAAGTGTAGGGTAAAAGAATAGATATGTGGGGGACGAGTCAACCACTGGGTCAGTTATTTAGCTGGGCCGGGCCATGCATGCCTCCCTTTCTATTCTCTTATATTATATTATATTATATTATATTATAGTAGCCTCTAAATTAAATTAAATTACATTACATTACTTAAATGGACGGGTTTGGTTGTGACAGAAACAGTGATGGTGCCGGTGGAAAGCGGCGAAACGAACCTGCTCCGAGTCATAAACTCGGCGCTGAACCAGGAGCTGTTCTTTTCGGTGGCCAACCACCAATTGACGGTGGTGGGAGCGGATGCCTCCTACTTGAAGCCGTTCACCACCTCCGTCATTATGTTGGGACCCGGTCAGACCACGGACGTGCTGATCACCGCCGACCAGTCCCCGGGGCAGTACTACTTAGCAGCGCGTGCGTACGCCAGCGCCCAGGGCGCCCCCTTCGACAACACCACCACCACCGCCATCCTCCAATACAAGTCCGCTCCCTGCACCTCCTCCAAGTCCACCAACACCGGCTGCGCCACCGCGGCCAAACCCGCCCTCCCCTCTCTCCCCGCCTTCAACGACACCAACGCCGTCACCGCCTTCACCAGACGCTTCCGAAGCCTGGGCAAGGCCTTGGTCCCCAGGACGGTGGACGAGGACCTGCACATCACGGTGGGGCTGGGCCTGAACAACTGCCCTCCGGCTGCTCCCAACAGCACCTGCCAGGGTCCCAACCGCACGCGCTTCACTGCCAGCATGAACAACGTGTCCTTCCAGCTCCCTTCCAGCTTCTCAATCCTGCAGGCCCACCACCTGCGTGTCCCCCGCGTGTTCACAACCGACTTCCCCGCGTCGCCGCCGCTGACGTTCGATTACACCGGGAATGTGAGCCGGTCGCTTTGGCAGCCGTCCACCGGGACCAAAGTGTACAAATTGAAGTACGGGGCGAGGGTTCAGCTGGTGTTGCAGGGGACCAACATCGCCACCGCCGAGAATCACCCCATTCACCTCCACGGTTACGACTTTTATATCCTGGCCACCGGTTTCGGTAACTTCAATCCCAGGACTGACACCGCCAAGTTCAATCTCCTGGATCCGCCACTCAGGAACACCGTGGGTGTTCCGGTGAATGGATGGGCAGTCGTCAGATTCGTCGCCGACAATCCAGGTACACGCACGCATATGCAATTTGCAATATTGTCGTTTCGCTCTTCCACTCACTCACTCATGATGAATCGCGATGCTTCACATGATGCTATTTATTAGATTAATTAGCCCCTTAAATTAATAATGACTGAGACTAACTACTATATATGTTGTTAATCAAAAATGAAACACCAACAGGGGTTTGGTTAATGCACTGCCACTTGGATGTGCACATAACGTGGGGATTGGCTATGGCCTTCCTCGTAGAGAATGGAGTTGGAGAACTGGAGACGCTGGAGGATCCTCCATTGGATCTGCCCCTTTGTTGAGCCTTAATCATATTCAGCATCATCAGATCAGATTCAGATTCAGATTCAGAACCTGCCTGCCTGCGCTAGCCCAGTAATTGGGGTTTCTTCCTCCATTTTGCAACTTTATAGCTACAGAAATTCCTTGATTGTACTCCCAGCAGTTCTGTTGGGGATGGTTTTCTTTGTTTCTTTTTAAGGTCCATTGTTTATTTTTCTCCACACACCTATGTCGACAATAAACTAGGGTATTTCAGGCGCCGCCATCTATGACTGTTGTATACCGTCAATCTGGTTATCGAGTCCTAGTAGCAGTGTTTCATTTTAGTAGGTACAGTGTTTCTTTAAGTGTTTGGAATTACAATATATCGATCAATACATTCAATGTAGAATTGTTCGAAAATGGTATAATAATATCATACGTTTGATTCGAGAAACAGCTCCTCCAGTAGAGAATTAAAAAAAACGGATCTATTGCTCCAACTATATGCTATGTTTCACCCTATTTTTGTGTAACTCTGCAGAATTTCATATGGCGCAGCACTGCGTATCGTCGCAGCTTTTACTTTCCCGCATGCAAGGCCCCCACCCCCCTCTCTCTTCCTCGGCAGTGACTTTTCCCCTTCCCACACCACACTCTTCCCCAGCGTTTTTGTACAATGATTAAATGATCGATAAAAATGACTCTATTTTAATAAAAAAAAATTACATTAAATTAAAGTACTAGGTTAGAAATAATCGAATAGGATAATCGTGACAATATATCGGAATAGAGAAAGATAAAATAAAAATAAATTATAACGGGCTCTAATTTCGATATCACATATCATTTCTCTTGGCAACATGATAGATAACCCATGAGGGAAGAAAATGGTATAATTTCAAAAAAAAAAAAACAGAGAACAAGAAATCAATAAATTATAATCGTGGCAATATATCATATTATCGGAATAAAAAAAATTATAGTGGACTATAATTTTAATACCACGTAATCATTTATCATTATTATATTTCCCTTTGCAACACGATAGATAACCATGAGGAAAGAAAATGGTATAATTCCAAAAAAAAAAAAAACAGAGAATAAGAAATCAATGAATTATAACGTGAGTATTTAATTTCATCCTCTCTGGATACTTCACTCCACGGCTTGGCTCCGCTTGGAAGATTTACTCTATTTGTCCACTACCTCTGCCTCTGTCCTTTTCTTTCCCTCGACACCTTCCATAGAAAATGGTATAGATTGACTGTAGATCCTTGGGGAATTTCTTTACATTCAAATGTGATTTTTGAAACTTACCATGATAGCCACTCGAGATCCACAGCCTCCATGATAAAAGGCAGACTATTGATTATTTTGAATTACAAAATCCAAGCGTTGAGTTTCTATATATTATTACTATGTCAGGATTTAGAATAAGATACTATTTGTCGCTACAAAAATAGAACCAATAAAATCTTTGTCCATAGTTGTCAAATTATAAATTGAATTGTAAATTATTTTGGTCATTTTACAAATCATAAATGGAATCAAATTGTCAATCATAAGACTCAAGGAAAAATTCAAAATCATTTTAGAGAAATATAGTAACGCACTTAATAATTAAAAACATGATTATTTAATATAATTAAATAGCCACATTATCAAATAACTCTAATGAAATAAAAATTAAGTCTAAAAGTTTGAAACATTCAATACAAATGATGAGTCTCCACGTATAACCTACTATAGTAGCTATTAGCTATTAGGGGTGGACAAAGATAATAGCTATCTATTAATAGTAGCTAGCAAAACCAAGGGAGAGAAAGGAAAAAACAGAAGGAATGAGAAGAGAAAAGAATATTCATGAGTTTAAATTCATTTATTCACAAATGTCCAGATGAAAGGAAAATATAAGTGATTTAGATCTAGGGCTTTTGACCTCTTTTACATTTGTAATATTATATATATATATATATACATATATATATATATATAACAATGTATATTCTATATAACATATAATTTATTAAACCAATAAAAAGTTCAAGATAACATATGCTTCAAAGGCCTAATGTAACTTTTATAGAAATTCAAACTATTAGTTAGTTTTAAAGCCTATTAATTATGACCAAAATTAAACATTTTTGAAAAATATATTGAATCCTAAAACCAAATTGAATTGTGAATTGCAAAACTAACTATACCATTTAATTCAAAAATGATTATATGAATCGGTTCAAATCAGCTTACTCCTATGAATTGAATCGTGAATCATACAATTATGATAAACATTACTTAATCTTTTAAATTCAGTCCATTTATGCCATTATAGATTATTTCAATCTCTCATACTAAAATAAAGGTTATGTTAACTGATTTTGGGTTGGTAAGGACATTAATCAATTAAGCATATTCAATTAAAAAAAATTAGTTTGGGTGCTTGTATGGTGATGAGGAGTGGTAATTCACCTACTGGCGATTAGCTCACCCTACTTTGTTAATTTGTTTTTCAGGTGATGATCGGAGCTAGCTGGAAATCTCGCAGTCAGGCTAGGACTTACCTTAGACTAGTAGATATATGCTATATTTTACTTTGTGTTGGAAATCATGTAGTGTATTTGAATATTTACTTTTCCTACGGACAAGAGTCCATAAATAGTTATATTTCTTAGTTTTACTTTAATGATATTTTTAATTATTAATTGGCAATTCATAATTATACCATATCATTGTTATCCCATTAGGGGAGTACTTTTGTACTATCAATGTGTGCACTTGGATAGCACCCTTAATGTGGTCTATATATGTACTTGTTGTTAATCCCTTGACATTTTGAATACGGATATGAGGAGTCACTCACTCAATTTCAGGTTTCCTTTAATTTTGGCACATGGCAGTTTAGACTAACTATGAGGGCTTTAAACTCTAATTATGAAGGCTTTAGTGTAATAAAAAAAGGTTTGCTAAATTAGATTTGTTCAAAAATAAGGGTTTAAGCTTGTCATCAAGATTTACAAACCTATTAGCAAAGTTTTTGTTAACTAACAAGGTTTCTAGACTATTAACAAAGTTTTAGGCCTAATAGTGAGTTTGTGGAACTTAAACAATGATATTCGAAGTCATTCTTTTAACTTAGAACTTAATATTTTTAATCTTTTGACTGTTATTCATATTGGGAATCACGTTTACATTTTAAGTTGACTAAAGTCGACATTAATGTTGATAACTACTTTGTTGAGGGGGACACTAAATGCTCTATAATCATGGAAGTTTGTTGAATCCCTGCTTGTGTAGGATACCTTATTAAGATTATGGTACCAAAGCTATCTTGTTGAGGTTATCTCATTGAGGTTGTCTTTCAGAGGTTGAGGTCTAGCATTTGCCTTATTAAGATTGATGTGCCAAGGTTCCTTTCCAAGGACATTGATTTTAATCATTGACATTAACCTTTCTAGGTCATAGTAAGTTTAACCAAACAAAATTAATTCAAAGATCAACCTCATTTTAGACATTGTTCAAAAGCAGGAAATCAGAAGCTCGAATTTATTGGCCCAAAATGAAGACTTGCTTGAAAAAAGGGCTTGAAGATGCAGTAATCGAGTATATATTCAAGCAAGATCGTAATTCCAGTTGAGCAATATGAAGAAAAAGGGAAACCAGAAGCTCAAATACATTGCCTCGATAGTATGACACTTGCTCAAAAGTGTGAAGACTAGATGCTCAAATACCTAACATTCAAGTAACGTATAAAGGATTCGGGCATAGACCAACTTTGCGGTCTCCAGGAGGTTTTTATCCATCTTAAGAGATTGGTGACATTATTAGAGCTACTGTCTGATGTCACTAGAGCTACTTCTTATATCACCATAAACTTCTTGGGAATCTAAGAGACTTTTGGCGATCTTATGAGGTTGGTGACATCATTAAAGATGTACCATGACATCACCAAAGCTACTACTTACATAACTATAAATTTCTCGGGCTCTAAGAGATTTTTGGCAATTTCATGAGGTTGGTGATGTCATCAGAGCTATTACGTGACACCACTAAAGTTGTTATATGATGTTACTAGAGCTATTGCTTACATGATTATAAATTTATAGGGACTCCAGGAGATTTTCAGCCATTCTAGGAGGTTGGTGACATCATTAGAGTTGTTGCTTACATCATTATAAATATCTCGGGACTTTAAGAGATTTTTGGCTATTTCATGATGTTAGTGACATTATCATAGTTATTGCTTGCATCACTAGAGCTGGAATTATGATGTTATTAGCGCTGCTAACTACATTATCAGAGTTATTTTTGGGAACTCTAGGAAGTTTTCAGCTGAAATTGGGAGGTTGGTGACATCATCGAAGGCAGTTACTTATGCCATCGAAGTTGTTTTTGGAGACTCTAGGAAGTTTTTGCCTTCTTTACTCGCTTAAAGTATGGTATCTTGCTCGAAAGTGTGAAGATTGGATGCTCGAATACTTAACATGTCACACCTCAGATCTCCAAACCCAAGGAAATCAGTTGGTGACTCCCCTTGCCCACCCGATGGTATAGAGGGTCGATCATGATAGAAGAGAACCATCACAACCGATCTTGTCAGTCAATATTCTACTCTCTATTGGCCACTACCGAAGGGAATCGATCATGACCAATCACCTCTTCCACACTAAGACACCCCTTGTCGGTTGTGACCAAAGAAAACTAGCCACGATTGGATATCAACAATTACTGTTCTTTATCCTATTCTTTGTCTACAACCTAGCCCTACGGCCTCCAACTCTAATGATCGATCTTTATCCTCTTTCTATCACAAGAACATGCCTCTAACCTACTCAAATTGTAATCTTATCGCGTAATATCAACATTATTCACAGAATACACCAATGAAGGCCAAGATTTATGTAGGAGATCACACCTATATGAATTTACAAATATTTATATGATTTTAATACACAATCCTTACTCAAACATGTTTTAATCCCTCAAATTACCACATACTAATAATATTAAGAGAGAGGTATGGAATCCCTACCTCGTATGCGATTAATTGTAGTCTAGATCAAAAGAATTCCTCCTCCAAGCTCCAGAAGCCTCCTCTCTCTCTCTCTCTCTCTCTCTCTCTCTCTCTCTCTCTCTCTCTCTCTCTCCTCTAAAAAACATGACGACTAGGTTTAGGTTTAGGGTTTTCTCTACGGTGCTCCTCCTTTTATACTTTCAAGTAATTAATTAATTAAAAAAATGAAATATAACAAAAAAAACCATTTTGGACCCCAAACTTTGAATTAAGCCCAACTATTGTCAAAATGCTATGTTTAACAAAAACAACAATGTGCATATATCTTCTTTCTTGAATATCAACCCAAATTGAAAAATCATGCGAAAAAATCTTAAGCCCATAAAAATATCCATTTGGGGGTCCCAACTCCAAATTAGGCTCACTTACAGTTAAAATTCTCCATTCAACACACGACATTGTACTGATATTGGTTCCTCAAAATCTTAACCTCATAATAAGGCTAACTCCTTATCCCCTAAACACGAGTCATTACAGAACGTTCGTGTCATGCCCCCGAATTCCAAGAAAACCCAGAACCAGGAACATGACTTCCCCTTGCCTGCACCCGAAAGGTCAAGGGGTTGGTGACTAGCACCAATAGAGACTACACCGCGGGTGCTGTCTCAAATATGCAACCCTGTACAGTCATACATCAAGGGTAATCCTATACTTTCCCATACATCATCATGCATATAATAAGTCAAAAAGTCATACAGACATCACATCACAAACAGTATGCAAATACAACTGTCCACGGACCCATGTCCGGGATATAAACATAATACAATACACAATACAGAATACAGTACTGTATCATACATTAGAGTTGTGGGCACGTCCTCCTGGAAGAAAGTCCTCCACTGGGTATTTCGTTATTTACATTGTAGCTTAAGTAATACTTAGGCATAATGGTTTACAATGTAAATGTCCAGTGCAGTGCAGTTGCACTGCTGCGAAACACTGTTGCGGAACACTGCTGCGGAAACACTGTTGATCACTGCTGCGGAACACTACTGCGGAATGGATGCTACGGAAAAACTGCTGTGGAGCGATGCTACGGATCACAGCTGCTAATCCGGACTACTGATCCGGACTAACTACTCCGACTACTGATCCGGACTAACTACTCCGGACTCATGGTCCAGACTATCGCTCCGGACTAACTACTCGGACTACGATCCGATTAATCGCCTCGGACTATTGATCCGGACCGACTTAAATCGCGACTCCATAGTCTGCGACTCCATAGCTGCTGACTCCATAGTCGCTGACTCCACAGCTGGCGACGACGAAGTCGTTGACTACGAACTTCGACCTACATTCGCCAGTGGTATCGTTTCATCATCGTTTTTGGCCTGGTTTTCGTCTGGAATCAACCCAAAGAACCCTCCAGGCACTCGCAAACACGCGTTTTACTAAACAGAGTACCAAATTACGTACCCAAACTGATATAAATCAGTTCTTAACCACAGATTTTATGCTAAATCATCATATCTAACCCCAAAATTGGGTTTCCCCCAAAACTTAGGGCTCAAGCTCAAATTCATAATTCATGATAAATTCACGCATATTCCAAGACAGAATCGAGATAAGAGGTTCAAGGACACCTACCTGGAAGATTATTTGCGATCCTCGAGCTCCAATCGCCCCAAAATCGCCAGGTGAAGCTTTTCACCTTCTCTTTTTCTCTCTCTTGCTCAAACACACACGCACCAAGCAAAATTAAAGGGATAATGCAGTTTCTTAATTATTTATACTGCTGCTAATAATTGGCCTCCCAGCAATAATTGATCTCCCAAACGCAATAATTGACCTCCCGAGGTCACGAACTCCAAATTGAGCCCAATTACTGTCAAAACGCTCGAAATGATGAGCACAACACTAAACAAATATTATTACACCCAAAAGACTACCCAAACGCAAAGTCAACTAATAAACCCTGAAAAGTCAACAATCGGGTCAAACGGGGCCCTGACTCGGAATCGGGCCCAAGTACAGTCAAAATGCTCACATCGACGACTACACTACCATCTAGATAGTTGCATTCCCATAGAATGGCAATCTCTCAAAACTACCCAAATACGAGTCTTTACATCCTTCCCACCTTAGGACTTTTCGTCCTCGAAAATAAAACACATGCCCAAAAGACATAGCAAAATCTAAGCTCAAGCACTGCACAACAACAAGACACAAAATATGATCATCAACATGATCACCAACCACATAGGTACAATGCAACTCACAACAAGCCAAAAAGGCTCACAAGATGTCAGGATGCCAACAATCAACAAGCTACACAATATCTCAAGTAACATATGCAAAACAAATGCATAAAACATAACTCATACATCAGGGAAGGTCCTCACATCCTCCCCACCTCAGGACTGATCGTCCTCAAACAGCTCAGGATGAAGAACCCGCATCTGGCTCTCTTTCTCCCAAGTCTGCTCCTCCATGCCTCGGTGTCGCCATAACACCCGAACTAGTGGGATCGTCTTGCCACATAAGACCTAGTCCCGCCTGTCCAAAATCTGTGCCGGCAGCTCAACAACAGGGCACCATCATCAGCCAAGTCTATCTCGCGATAGTCCAACACATGAGAAGGATCTGGGTGATACCGCCTCAACTAAGACACATGAAACACATCATGTACTCGCGCCAACTCCGGTGGCAAAGCTAACCGATAAGCCACTGCGCCCACGGTGGCAACAATCTCAAACGGCCCCACAAAACAAGGGGAAAGTTTGGATCCATGTCCAAACCTCTGATGCCCTCGACGCAGTGAAAGTCGCAAAAATACACGGTCACCCACCTCAAACTGCAAAGGTCGACGCCTCTGATCTGTGTAGGACTTTTGCCCACTCTGTGCTGTCAGCATACGCTGTCTAATCAACTGCACTATCTCCGTGGTTTCTCAAACCATATCGGGACCGAGAACTGCTGTCTCTCCAGTCTGTGCCCAACACAAGGGTGATCTACAAGGCCGCCCATACAACGCCTCATACGGAGCCATCCCAATCGTGGCCTGATAATTGTTGTTGTAAGAGAACTCCACCAAAGGAAGGTGAGTCTCCCAACAACCTCCAAAATCTAGGACGCAGGCACGCAATATATCCTCGAGCGTCTGAATCATCCGCTCCAACTGACCATCCGTCTGCGGATGAAAGGCTGTACCGAGGTTCACCCTAGTACCCAAAGCTCGCTGCAGCTATCTCCAAAACTAAAAGGTGAACCTCGCATCCCAATCAGATACAATAGACAATGGGTCTCCATGCAACCGCACAATAACATCAATATACCTCTGTCCCAAAGTCCTCACTGGGTCTGTCTCTCGAATCGGAATAAAATGCGCCGATTTGGTTAATCGGTCCACAATAACCCATATAGTGTCGTGTCCCCTGGAACGAGGAAGTCCAGTGACAAAATCCATGGTCACGTGGTCCCATTTCCACTCGGCACCGGCAATGATCGCAACTCACCACTGATCCCAGGTGCTGCGCTTGACCCGCCGACAGGTCAAACACCTCCTCACAAAATCGGCAACGGCCTTCTTCGGGCCTGGCCACCAAAACGCCTCCTCACGGCATGGTACATCTTGGTCCCACCAGGATGTACGACTAACCTCGACCGGTGAAATTCCCGAAGAACCTCCTCCTGAAGAGAAGTGGGAACTATCAGGGCACCCCCATACCTCAATATATGCTCAGCATCCTCGGTCCAATCGAAGATGCCTGCCCGGTCGAATCCTGTCGCGGATGACCTCACAATCAACGTCCCCCAGCTGATCCTCTATGATCCTGTGCTGCATCTCTGGGACTGCTACAACAACACTGAGGGTCCCTTGCCCCTCGCTGGTCACCATCTGCAACCTCATCACTGCCAACTAACCCATCATCTCCCATTCCTTAATGGCACAATGGGCCACCATGGCCCTGCTCTTCCTACTCAGAGCATCTGCCACCACATTACCCTTCCCAGGGGTGTACATCATATCAAACTGAAACTGCTGTAGGTACTCCACCCACCGCCTCTGCCTAAGGTTCAAATCTCGCTGAGAGAAGATATACTGTAAGCTCTTGTGGTCCGTATACACCACAAACTTCTCCCCAAGGAGATAATGCTGCCAGCTCTTAAGTGCAAAGATCACTGCAGCCAACTCCAAATCATGCGTGGGATAGTTTTGCTCATGTGGTCTCAACTGCCTAGATCCATAAGCAATCATCTGCCGAGTCTGCATTAACACACAACGAAGTCCCACCCTGGAAGCATCACAATACACCTCGAAAGGCACACCCTCCTGTGGAAGAATCAAGATAGGTGCTGAGGTCAATCGTGCCTTCAGCTCCATGAAAGCACTCTCACACGCATCAGACCAAATTAAAGGAACTCCCTTCCTGGTCAGGTTCGTCATAGGAGCTGCCAACCTGGAAAAATCCTCCACGAACCTCCGATAGTAGCCTGCCAAACCAAGGAAGCTACGAATCTCAAACACATTCGTGGGCCTCTTCCACGACATAACCACCTCGATCTTCTCAGGATCCACTGTGATACCCTCCGAAGATACCACATGCCCCAAGAAGTGCACCTGTTGCAACCAGAAGTTACATTTCGTGAACTTCGCATACAACCGATGCTCTCGCAAGGTCTGCAACACAACCTGCAAATGCTCCTCATACTCCCTCTTGGTCCCTGAATAGACCAAAATATCGTCGATGAACACCACAACGAACATATTTCTAAATATGGAGCAAACACCTGGTTCATCAATCCCATAAACACTGCTGGAGCATTCGTGAGCCCAAACGGCATCACAAGCCACTCATAATGCCCATAACGACAACTGAATGCGGTCTTAGGGATATTTGCCTCCCTAACCCTCAACTGATGGTATCCAAATCTCAAGTCTATCTTGGAAAACCATCTTGCACCTCGAAACTGATCGAACAGGTCATCAATCCTCGGCAATGGATACCGGTTCTTCACAGTCACCTGGTTCATCTTTCGGTAGTCTATACACAGCCGAAGTGAACCATCTGCCTTCTTGGCAAACAACACTGGAGCGCCCCACGGTGAGCTACTCCGCCTGATAAAACCTCGTGCCAATAGGTCATCTATCTGTCTCTTGAGCTCTCTAAGCTCTGTCGGTGCCATCCTGTAGGCCGCTAACCTGATCGGTGTTGTCCCTGGCAACAACTCGATCGAAAACTTTACCTCCCTCACGGGTGGCAAACTAACTAAGTCCTCGGGAAACATATCCGGGAACTGATCTACAATGGGTGGCAAAACAGCCTTCCCCTCTCTCCTCCTGTCAACTAACGTCAAGATGGCTAACTGGTGGGTCACATCACCCCACCCATGCCTCAAAGGTCCCAACCTACATGCCTCCTCGGTCCACTCACCCACAAAGACACCCCGCGTGCCCTCTGGCGTGAGGAACGTCATGTGCCGTCGGAAACAATCAATCTTGGCCTCCACGGAGACAAACCAGTCCATACCCAGGATAACATCAAAATCATCTAACTCCATGATATACAAATCACACAACAGGTTAACACCCCCAAGTGTTATCTGACAAGCACGACAGATACTCTCAAGTATCACAATTCTACCCAAAGGTGAAGCAACCGTCAGAGACTGACTAACTGTCTCCTGGTCCAACTCTAACCCAACCACCGTAGCATACGAAATAAAAGAATGGGTAGCACCAGTATCAATCAAAACTGAATAGATAGTATGAGAAATGATAATGGTACCTCTCACCACTGAAGGTCCTACTCCTGCCTCGTCCACTGGTGGAACCTTTGCCTCTCTGCTGGTGAGGGCAAAAGTCCTCCCTCATGGCCCACTGCCACTAGCCTGGCCCATTGGGGCCTTGCCCCGCTGATCAACATGACCCTGTGCCTCCCGCTGAGGCTGCTGCACCGCAGGTCGCATCTGCGTGCTCTGTGTCGGCGGCACTGACCTCTGAGACGGAGCCCCACTCCTCTGTCCCTGCTCTCTCGGACGAGGACCTACACTGCTGGTTGAGCTAAGGGTAACATATTCCCTAGCTCCATGCCCCACTTTCCCACATCGGAAATAGGTCATCTTTTTCCTTGGGCAGTCTCTCGATACATGCCCGGTCAAACCACAACTCCAACAAGTACCTGGCCTCCTACTGGCTGAACTCTCACGGGGTCCCACTATCTGGATGGAAACCCTCTGTACCTGCCTCCTCTCAGGCTGAGCGGCACTGCTCTCCACACTCTGTCTCTTCTTGCCCGAACCTGCCGAACCGCCCGGCCTCTGGGCTCTCGCCTAATCCTGACCTCGCTCAATAATGAGCGCCTTCTCGACCGCCTCCCGGTAGCTGGTCAACTGCATCGGTTCCAGCTGTCTTTTCAGAGATGGCCTCAAGCCCTGAATGAAGTCCTGTGTCTTTCGGCCTTCCTTTTCCCAAGCCTCAAAAGCAAACCGCCCTAAATCTGTGAAGGCTTGCACATACTCACCTACCGTCTGGCCACCCTGCTGAAGCTCATAATACTCTCTCCGTCGAGCATACTACAACGAGCTGGGAAAATACTCCCCAAAGAAGCGCTCAACAAACTCTCTCCAACTCATCTGACTGCCATGGACAGCTCTAGTGGATTCCCACCACCTGCGTGGGATACCCAACAGATAGTGCGTCGCCACGCGCACTCTCTCCTCATCTGGCACCCCGATCATATCAAACATATCCTCTGTCCACTTAATCCAGTCCTCGGCTACCTCTGGCCGTGAACCATCCTCAAAAGTCCTGGGTGCGTGTTTCAAAAACTACGCAGCCCAGTCCACTCCTCGTCGTGTTGGCTCTATCACGACCTCCTACTGGTGCACATCCTGCACCACCCTCGCCTCCTGCTGCTGAGGCTGCTGCTGCCTCTTCAGCTCATCCACCTCTCTAGCCATATCCCTCATCGAGCCCTGCATACCCTGCATGGCCTCCTGCAACTGATTCAACACCTGAGCCAAATCAGGTCCCACAACGGGAGCTAACGATCTCTGCTGCGGGCTCTGCTGCCCCTGGTGTCCCGACTCTATCATGGGCTCCTCTGCCGGACCCTGGCCTCGGACAACTCTCCTCGGTGGTGCCATCACACTGGCCACAACAACAAACAACAAACGATCAATACTAAGCTCGCTAAGACAAACAGCCATCAAAGGCACATTCGACTCGTAGGTTCTCACCACACGACCCGTAGGTCCATACCATGCATATAGCATCGTGTCCCCCATCAGGGTACACCACATGACCCGTAGGTCCCCAACCATGCATATAGCATCGTGTCACCCCATAGGGTACACCACATCCAGTCCTGGCTCTCACGGCCACGTGCCATCCTGGCACCAAATGCAATCATATCACAAACAAAGACAATCTAGTGCCCTATATGCACACAATTATACCACTAGAAATGCACCCCATGTATACTCCTAGGATGATCTAACTGACACCAAAATAACCTAGAACACATGTAAGGACTGCGTTGATCAGGCGCCCTCCCTACAGTTTTCCAAGTCACATGGAATCAATTAACCACCCCTCACTAACCTAGGTCCGCTAGACCATGCTCTGATACCAAGTTGTCACGCCCCCGAATTCCAAGAAAACCCAGAACCAGGAACATGACTTCCCCTTGCCTGCACCCGAAAGGTCAAGGGGTTGATGACTAACACCAATAGAGACTACACCATGGGTGTCGTCTCTCAAATATGCAACCCCGTACATGATCATACATCAAGAGTAATCCTGTACTTTCCCATATATCATCATGCATACAATAAGTCAAACAGTCATACAAATATCACATCACAAACAGTATGCAAATACAACTGTCCACGGACCCATGTCCGGGATATAAACATAATACAATACACAATACAGAATACAGTACTGTATCATACATCAGAGTAGTGGGCACGTCCTCCTGGAAGAAAGTCCTCCACTAGTCTCGGGTCACACCTGAAAAAGGTAAACAACAAGTAGGGGTGAGCGACAAGCTCGTAGGTGACCCCAACATTCCACTTCATGCAGGACATACAAGTCTATACTACATGCTTTGTGTACTCGTGCACTGTGTAGTGTGCACGATCATTAGGACTCAGCCTGGAAACAAACATCAGGACCTAGCCTGCCCACATAGGACAGCTTGTCCACAATCCTCAACAGGATCCCAGCTCAGGGCACTCAGCCCTACCACATCGCTATATGCCCGGACACAGTCGCCACACCGGCCTGCCATCGGCGCATATGCCTGCCACGACACAACGCAATATGCCCGGCCACAGTCACCACACAGGCCTGCCATCGGCGCATATGCCTGCCCCGTCAACCACATCGCACCCTCGGTGCATCACGGTGAGAACCCAAACAAGTCATGGAGTTCATGCCCCAATACCTCACACCAACATACTAACATGAGTATGGCATGTCATTCTCAACATTTCCTTTAAAACTGTAGCCAGTCTTTACAAGTAAATCCTCAATCCTTGATTTATGAAGGAAGTACCCATAGTAGCTATTTTCTTGAAGTCAAAAGTCTCGGCATTGGGTTCCCATATCATAAATAAGATAATCTGATTTTTGGGGATTTTTCTGAGATGTCTAACCCCACTTTCCAAAAATTCACCACTACGAATTTTTGGGTTTTTCCGAGATTTTACACTAAATCCCAATTTTCACATTTTGAAATAGTGGGAATTAACTTTTCTAGTATTTTTATTTGAATCCAAATGGGAGGTATTTCGTTATTTACATTGTAACTTAAATGTGGAGAGCCATAATGGTTTACAATGTAAATGTCCAGGCGATCGCGGTCAGCTGCTGCGCTAAACACCGTTGCGGAACACCTTTGCTGGGAAACACTGCTGGGATCATCGTCACGGAATGGATGCTACGGAAACATCGTTGCGGAGGAGCGATGCTATGGATCACTGCTTGCTGGTCCGGACTATTGATCCGGACTAACTACTCCGGACTACTGCTCCGGACTAACTGCTACGGACTACTGATCCGGACTAACGAAGCTGCTGACTCCATAGCTGCTGACTCCACAGCTGCTGAGTACGAAGCTGCTGACTCGACTCACGACTCGACTCACGAAGTTGCGACCACGAAGTCGCGACCACGAAGCAGCTGATTGACTACGAACTTCGACCTTACGGTTCGCCTGTGTACTGTTCATCATCGTTTTTGGCCTGGTTTTCGTCTGGAATCAACCCAAAGAACCCCCCCCAGGCACTCGCAAACACGCGTTTTACTAAACAGAGTACCAAATTACGTACCCAAACTGATATAAATCAGTTCTTAACCACAGATTTTATGCTAAATCATCATATCTAACCCCAAAATTGGGTTTCTCCCAAAACTTAGGGTTCATGCTCAAATTCATAATTCATGATAAATTCACGCATATTCCAAGACAGAATCGAGATAAGAGGTTCAAGGACACCTACCTGGAAGATTATTTGTGATCCTCGAGCTCCAATCGCCCCAAAATCGCCAAGTGAAGCTCTTCACCTTCTCTCTTTCTCTCTCTTGCTCAAACACGCACGCACCAAGCAAAATTAAAGGGATAATGCAGTTTTTTAATTATTTATATTGCTGCTAATAATTGGCCTCCCAGCAATAATTGAATGCAATAATTGACCTCCCGAGGTCACGAACTCCAAATTGAGCCCAATTACGGTCAAAACGCTCGAAATGATGAGCACAACACTAAACAGATATTATTACACCCAAAAGACTGCCCAAACGCAAAGTCAACCAATAAACCCTAAAAAGTCAACAATCGGGTCAAACGGGGCCCCGACTCGGAATCGGGCTCAAGTACAGTCAAAATGCTCACATCGACAACTACACTACCATCTAGATAGTTACATTCCCATAGAATGGCTATCTCTCAAAACTACCCAAATACAAGTCTTTACAGTTCGTGTAAGGTACCAAGATTTAAGTATGCAACTCATAAAATAACGATGGATGACCCTAGTATTTGAGGAACACTATCTCCTATTGGCTCCTTTCAATGCCTTGAGATGCGGTCCATCATGGTCGGAATTAGTGCAACCTTAAGATTCCACTTTCTTTGAATAGTAATTATGAAGAGAAATTATAAGACACATAAGGCAAGCAAATACCCTTAGGTTAAGACTAAGTATAAAATTTAGACATTTTGGGGGGTATGAGAACTTTTTCCTTTTCCCCATACGTAATCGACCTCTGAACCTATTTTTTAAAAGCTTAGACCATCCTAGGTGACCAATCACACATTCAATTTTGTTTGTTAGTGATTCATTCTTTTCTTTCTCTTGCTTTGGTTCTATGTGAGCAATGTGTATAATATATTAACTTAATGACCAATCTAAATGAGTATCACATACCAGTCACAGGCCTAGATGGCACTGGGTGATGACATTTACTACACGGTTGATTTTGCTACATAAAATATATCTATATTGTCATGCCTCGAATTTCCAACCCGAGGAAATCGGTTCATGACTTCCCTTTACCTGCCTAGTGGGGTAAGGGGTTGAGTTAAACAATATCACACAGAGAATGACAACAAATACTTAACAAATACCCACAAGACAAACCATATGTTTATTCAAAATTTAAAAACTCTTTTACATCATTTTCCACATGAAGTTACATCAGTTCCTTAGAATGACTCTGTCACGCCCCTAAATCCTGTAATCTATAGAACTAGGAACGCGACTTCCCCACGACCACACCAGGGGGAGGGTCGAGGGGTTGGTGATTGATTCACCCCTGTACAGTACTACAACGGGGGTAGCATTGCACTCATAAACAATCCAATGCAACATACAAGCACTTAATAGATGTATCAATGCAAGCAATATTACTAAAGCCAAACAACACCCACACAATATAAAGAGGTCTAGCCAATTGAGTTCATACAACTGTCACGGACCCAAGTCCGGAAAATAAAATAATAAAATGATAAACAAATCCATAGCATTAATCCTACACCCGAGAAGTCCCAACCTGCTCCGCTATGGCTCCACCAGCTACTCCTTATAACCTGTAGGAAAATAATAGAAATATAGTAGGGTGAGCACGTACGCCCAGTAGATGATTCCCACCCCTACTATCCTATTACATAAATTCCTAGGTCTGAATGATCAGTGTATGCTTGTGCCAGTGTAGTATTACTTTCTATCACGATTAAATTCTAGTAAATCACAAATAAGACATCACATCTCACTTCAATTAATAAAAGTTTACGCCAGCAAACCGGCCATCCATGGAAATTCTCGCTACCAACTCCAAGAATTTCAGCTACTACTAGATAGCCATATGTGGGATCCATGGTGTCCCTAACGACAACCAGCCACATATGGGACCTGGGTTACCAGCCACGTAGGAGACCTGTGACCTCTTACCAACCCTAGGTGGGACCCGTGATTAACCCAACAAATTTTATCACAAAATCCATATACATAATTTAATTAACTCCAATCTTATCACAAAGTCGTACACATAATTATTTAACTAAATTTCCAACATCATACTACAAACGATACTTATATCTATACACATCGAACTTACAACCAATCCATCAATTCTGTTCCTAATGTTAAATCAATAGTACCAAGCAGACTAATATATATTATTTACATATTTATATTTTTCTTGTGTCGAATTAATGGAAACACACACAGATATTACCTTAAATGTCAATTTTATAAATATCAGTCCAATGATACGTATAATGTCCACACTATAATTTTAAGCACAAACGATATATATATATATATATATATATATATATATATATATATATATATATATAGCATACCAACCAACAATATCAAACACCATTATATATATATTAGCTATTAATACCCAGCCAAAACCTAACCCCACACTACCGCCCCTCAACACCAGCTGCAGCAGGGTCACCCAAGCTGCCGCAGGATCGCCGGCCTGTCTGTCGTGGGTAGACTGGGGTTCAACGTCAGGAAGGCCATATGTGGATAGGCACCATCACGTAGGGCAGCGCATAGGACAACGTAGCTTCAGGAGCATCGCACGTGAAACCAGTACTCATCTACGATTTGGTGGTCCACGCACAGGATATACAGGCCAAGCAAATTAAGAGACCAACCTTTATAATGATGAGACTAAATAAAGAAAAGGGGCATATAAGGACAATTCCAAAAAAAAATCGTGAAAACATGAGGTGGGGCTGCCTGGTCTAATTATGTGTAACATAATAATAATAATAAGACTAAATAGAAGAATACGTACATGGACAAATTCCGGAAGAAGACGATTCGTGAAGAGGGAAGATTATACCCAGACGAAGGGGGAAGGAAATCAACCCATCATACGCCGATACAATATTTATATATATCTTTTAATTCATGCGTATATGCCCTAACTATCCGCGTTTATGCAATACAACAGGGAAACTAGAATCACCTACCTAGATTCAAACTGGAGAGATGAAGAACACGAAGGCTTCAATTCACGCTTTCTCCCAACTGTTAAATGTGCGCAGACAACGAATGTAGGGTTTTACCCTAGTTCCCCTCTATTTATACTACCTTAACAATAATTATAATTATAATAATATTAGTAATAATAATAATAATAATAATAATATCAATAATAATATTGCGTTAATAATTAATACTAGCAATATTAATAAGGTCTTTATATTTAATGCTTGGGTTAATAATAATCACATAATATTAATAACGATAATAATAAACCCAATAATCACAATAACAATAACAATCGCAATATTAATTATTATAATAATATCCCAAATAATTAAATATTAATATTATCTTAAAAACAACACACATTAAAATAATTAAAATAATTATTTTAATAATCATAATAATATATAATAACAATTCCAGCCTATTTGAATCACTGAATAATAATAATGATCCAAATTGCTAATACATATTTTAAACTCTAACCGGGCCTAACTTCTGACCTCCCTCCGATACAGGTCCTTACATCCTCCCCACCTTAGGACTTTTCGTCCCCGAAAAGACAAGTCGAACGACACTTCCTAGGCGAAAATAATTACGCATAATCTAGCTACTAGCATGATAAACAAAATAACACCCATGAACAAAAATAACCAACAACGCATCAAAGCACACGCAAAAGCATAATAAACAAAAACAAACTAGGTTAACTACCTTAACGCAAGGTAAAGATCTTGACATCCTCCCCACCTTAGGACTGTTCGTCCTCGAACAGCTCGGGGTGAAGAGCACGCATTTGACTCTCCCGCTCCCAGGTCTGCTCCTCCATATTACGGTGGCGCCACAAAACTCTGACTAATGGAATCGTCTTGCCTCGCAAGACCTACTCCCGTCGGTCCAAAATCTGAACTGGTGCCTCCACGATAGAACCATCATCTGCTAACTCTATCTCATGCCAATCGAGCACATGGGAAGGATCCGGATAGTATTTCCGCAACTGGGAAACATGGAAAACGTCATGAACACGAGCTAGCTCGGGTGGTAACTCCAATCGATAAGCAACCGGTCCCACAATAGCAATAATAGGAAAAATACCCACAAATCGAGGTGAGAGTTTGTACCCTCGCCCAAACCGTCTGTGCCCCCGTCGTGGCGAGACTCGTAAGAAGACGCGATCCCCTATGACAAACTGTAGCGATCGCCGTCGCCTATCAGCATAAGACTTCTGTCGACTCTGGGCCGTTAACATCCACTGTCGGATCAGCTGAACCAGCTCGGTAGTCTCCTGAACCATATCGGGACCTAAAACAACTGCCTCCCCTACCTGGGCCCAACACAGAGGGGAGCGACAAGGTCGCCCATACAATGCCTCATATGGCGCCATCCCTATCGTAGCCTGATAGCTGCTATTGTAGGAAAACTCTACCAAGGAAAGGTGAGCCTCCCAACAACCTCCAAAATCCAACACACAAGCACGAAGCATATCCTCAAGAATCTGAATAGTGCGCTCCGACTGGCCATCTGTCTGAGGGTGGTAAGCTGTACTCAAGTGCACCCGGGTGCCCAATGCACGCTGTAACTGCCGCTAGAACTGCGAAGTGAACCGAGCATCCCTATCAGAAACGATCGACAACGGCACACCATGCAACCGTACCACCACGTCGACATATCGTTGTCCCAAGGTTCGGACTGGATCGGTCTCACGAATCGGAATAAAGTAGGCAGATTTCGTCAAAGGGTCAACAACAACCCAAATAGTATCATGACCTCTAGAACGAGGAAGCCCTGTGACGAAATCCATAGTCACATGATCCCACTTCCACTCCGGCACAGGTAACGACTGCAATTCACCAGGCAGACCGCAAATGCTCGGCCTTGACCTGCTGGCATATCAAGCACCGTCGAACAAACTCCGCAATGGCTTTCTTAAGGCCCGACCACCAGAACTGCTGCCGAACAGCATGATACATCTTCGTTCCTCCAGGGTGAACAGCCAAACGAAAGTGATGGAATTCCCGTAGAACTGTCTCCCGGAGAGAAGATGGAACTATCAATCGACTTCAATAGCGCAACACATGGTCGATATCCTTTGTCCAATCCGTAGAAAGTACGGCGGTCTGAATCTGATCCCAGAGGACCTCACACTCAACATCCCCCAACTGACCTTCAATAACTTGACGCTGCAACTCAGGCACTGCTACAACCACACTCAGCATGCCCTGCTCTACTCCCTGCACTGGTTGTAACCTCAGAGCAGCTAGTTGCCCCATCATCTCCCATTCCTTGACAACACAGAGAGCCACTACGGCTTGGCTCTTCCGGCTCAGGGCATCAGCTACTATATTCCCTTTCCCAGGTGTATACTGAAGATCGAACTGAAACTGCTACATATACTTTACCCAATGCCTCTGCCTAAGATTCAGATCCCTCTGAGAGAAGATGTACTGCAAACTCTTGTGGTCAGTATATACCACAAACTTCTCCCCAAGGAGATAGTGCTGCCAACTCTTCAATGCAAAGATCACTGCAGCCATCTCTAAATCGTGCGTAGGGTAGTTCTTCTCATGGGTCCTCAACTAACGGGAACCATAAGAAATTACCCGCCCTTCCTGCATGAGCACGCAACCCAATCCAACATTAGAGGCATCACAGTAGACCTCATAGGGTACACCCTCCTGTGGTAGGACCAGGATAGGTGCTGAAGTCAATCTAGCCTTCAGCTGACTAAAAGCCTCCTTACAAGCATCCGACCAGTCAAACCGCACTCCCTTTCGGGTCAAGCCAGTCATCCGTGCAGCTAATCGGGAGAAGTCCTTGACAAACCTCCTGTAATAACCCGCCAACCCCAGAAAACTCTGAATCTCAAAAACATTTGTTGGCCGCTTCCAAGACATCACTGCCTCAATCTTGCCAGGATCCACTGTAATACCCTCCGATGACACCACATGCCCTAAAAATTTCACCCGCTGCAGCCAAAAATCACACTTCGTGAATTTTGCGTATAGTCTATGGTCCCTCAACATCTGCAACACCACCTGTAGATGCTCCTCATGCTCGTACTCTGTCCGGGAATAAATCAAGATATCATCAATAAAGACTACCACGAACTAATCGAGATAGGGTGTGAAAATCTGGTTCATCAACCCCATGAACACCACTGGGGCATTTGTGAGCCCAAAGGGCATCACTAGCCACTCATAATGGCCATATCTACAACTGAAGGCTGTCTTCGGGATATCAGACTCCCCCACACGTAGCTGATGGTATCCAGACCTCAGATCGATCTTGGAAAACCAACGGGCACTCCTGAACTGGTCAAACAAATCATCGATCCTCGGTAGGGGGTATCGGTTCTTCATTGTCACCTGGTTCAACCGTCGGTAGTCAATACACAACCGAAGCGAACCATCCGCCTTTTTGGCGAATAACACCGGAGCACTCCAAGGTGAACTACTCCGTCTAATAAAGCCACGCGCCAAAAGATCGTCAATCTGCCTCTTGAGCTCTCGAAGCTTAACTGGTGCCATCCTGTAAGCCGCCAATCTGATAGGTGTCGTCCCCGGTAGCAATTCTATCGAAAAGTCCACTTCTCTCTCTGGTGATAAATCAACCAAGTCTTCGGGAAATACGTCAGAAAACTGATCCACCACCTTAGGTAACACCGCCTTATCCTCCCGCTGGGTGTCAACATGTGTCAGACTGGCCAACTGATGGGTTACATCACCCCATCCTTGCCTCAAAGGCCCCAACTTACATGCATCATCAGACCACTCACCCATGAAGGTGCCTCGGGTGCCCTCAGGTGTGAGGAAGGTCACTCATCGCCTATAACACTCAATCACTGCCTCTACACGGGTCAACCAGTCCATACCCAATATCACATCAAAAGCATCAAAGTGCATTACAAATAGGTTACACCAGAGGTCAACACCTCCGAGAGTAACCTCACATTCCGAACAGACCCTATCAATCATCACCAGGCCCCCTACGGGTGTATCAACCACAAGGGGCTGATTAACGGTGGTACAAACCAACTCTAGTCCCTCTACAGTGGAGTGTGCAATGAACGAGTGTGTAGCACCAGTATCAATCAAAACAGTACAAATAGTGCGTGAAACCAAAATTGTACCTCTCACCGCAGCTGGCCCCTGACTCGCCTCGTCCACTGGTGGAACTTCTGCCTCCCTGTCAGTGATAGCATAGTTCCTCCCCTTCTGTACACTGCCGCTGGCCTGACTCATCGTAGCTCGATCATTCTGTCCCTTCTGAGCCTGGGCCTCCCGCTGAGGTTGCTGTGTAACAGGTCGTCCCTGTACTGACTGTCCTGACTGAGCTGGTCTCTGATATGGAGCCCCGCTCCTCTGGCCCTAGTCACGAGGTCGATGAGGCCCCGTAACACTAGCTGAGCTGGCAGAAGGACACTCTCCTATCCTGTGTCCCAGTCCCCCACATCGAAAACACTTGAGTGGGTTGCCACTCTTCCGCCTACAATCTGCCTCCTTATGCCCCCGAAGTCCGCAAGATCGACACGTCCCTGAAAACCGTGAGGTAGAACTGCTGCCTGAGTTTCCCGTATGTGAGAATTTGGGCACCGGCCTCTTGTCCCCCTGTCCTTCAGACTTCTCCTCTCTTGGCCTCTTTTGGCTAGGCCCCGATGAGCTTCCTGGTTTCTGAGTCCTGATTTGGTTTAAGTCCCGCTCTCCAATAAGTGCCTTGTTGACCGCGTCACTGTACGTGGTCAACTCCATCATGTTCAGTCCCCTCCTGAGTGATGGTCTCAGCCCATCAATGAAATCTTGGGTCTTATTAGCCTCAACCCTCCATGACTTTGGGGCAAATCTCCCTAGCTCAGTGAAAGCAGTGACATACTCTGTCACAGTCCGACTGCCCTGCTCCAAAGTGTAGTACTCCCATCGCCTCGTCTTCTGCACAGAGCGAGGGAAATACTCTGTGTAGAAGAGCTCCACGAATTCTTCCCTTCCAATCGGGCTCTCGTAAACATGCTTCACAGTGTCCCACTACCGTGGGCCCCACCTACTAGGAAATGCGTGGCTAAGCGGACCTTGGCCTCTTCGGGCACCTGGATCAGCTCGAAAATGTCTTCTGTCCATTTGACCCATTCCTTGGCCTCATCGGGTCTCGTATTCGCCTCAAACTTTGTCAGTTTCTGCTTCAGGAACCGACTCACCCAGTCGATCGGTACTGCGGGCGGTACTATCATGAGCTGTGGCTGGCTCTCCTCTAAAATGTCCTGCTGCTGCTGCCTCCTCAGTTCCTCCTGCATCACTTCTTTGGCCACCTCCCTCATGGTACCCTGCATGGCACCCTGGATTTGGTTCAATATTTGAGCCCCAATCTGAGCAGCAATCTCTAAACCCAAGGCAGGTATTGGAGAACTCTGCTCTCCTTGTGATTCAGACTGAATGGATAGCTCCTCTGCTGGACCTTGAGCCCTAGTCTTGGGTGTCATTCTGCACCAACACATATGAACAATATCTATTAACTACTGCGCACTAGTCAAACAACCAAATTATTTAAACCCATAGGCAGAACCAAGTCCGCCGCACAAATAATGAGGTCTCTAAGCCTCTTATGCTATTCACCAAATTATGTGGTTATTTACTTAGACCTCCTAAGTTTGAATTAGCACAATAGCATTTTCAATTAAGCACAATCAATCACCAAAGAAAAACAAACCACAGATAGCCAATTGTTTAATCAATACAAGCACATTATTAAAGCATCATTAGCAGATAATTTCTAGTGCCTAGATATGCACATAATCACGCAGCATGTATGCACCCAACCCAAATGTTTCCTAGGATGATCTGATGAACCCTCAGTCAACCCAGAACACATATAAGGACTATGTTGATCAGGCGCCCTCCCTATAGTCTTCCAAGCTTTTAAGTGTCTATCAACCACCCCTCACTAACCTAGGTCCACTAAACCACGCTCTGATACCAAATTGTCACGCCCCTAAATCCTGTAATCTATAAAACTAGGAACGCGACTTCCCCACGACCACACCAGGGGGAGGGTCGAGGGGTTGGTGACTGATTCACCCCTGTACAGTACTACAACGGGGGTAGCATTGCACTCATAAACAATCCAATGCAACATACAAGCACTTAATAGATGTATCAATGCAAGCAATATTACTAAAGCCAAACAACACCCACATAGTATAAAGAGGTCTAGCCAATTGAGTTCATACAACTGTCACGGACCCAAGTCCGGAAAATAAAATGATAAAATGATAAACAAATCCATAGCATTAATCCTACACCCGAGAAGTCCCAACTTGCTCCGCTATGGCTCCACCAGCTACTCCCTATAACCTGTAGGAAATAATAGAAATATAGTAGGGCGAGCACGTACGCCCAGTAGATGATTCCCGCCCCTACTATCCTATTATATAAATTCCTAGGTCTGAATGATCAGTGTATGCTTGTGCCAGTGTAGTATCACTTTCTATCACGATTAAATTCTAGTAAATCACAAATAAGACATCACATCTCACTTCAATTAATAAAAGTTTACGCTAGCAAACCGGCCATCCATGGAAATTCTCGCTACCAACTCCAAGAATTCCAGCTACTACTAGATAACCATATGTGGGATCCATGGTGTCCCTAACGACAACCAGCCACATATGGGACCTGGGTTACCAGCCACGTAGGGGACCTGCGGCCTCTTACCAACCCTAGGTGGGACCCATGATTAACCCAACAAATTTTATCACAAAATCCATATACATAATTTAATTAACTCCAATCTTAACACAAAGCCGTACACATAATTATTTAACTAAATTTCCAACATCATACTACAAACGATACTTATATCTATACACATCGAACTTACAACCAATCCATCAATTTTGTTCCTAATGTTAAATCAATAGTACCAAGCAGACTAATATATATTATTTACATATTTATATTTTTCTTGTGTCGAATTAATGGAAACACACACAGATATTACCTTAAGTGTCAAATTTATAAATATCAGTCCAATGATACGTATAATGTCCACACGATAATTTTAAGCACAAACGATATATATATATTTAGCATACCAACCAACAATATCAAACACCATTATATATATATATATATATTAGCTATTAATACCCAGCCAAAACCTAACTGATAACGTGCATTTATGCCGTTATCCTATGCCTTATATAGGGTGTTTTAGCGTATGTTTTGTACCTATTTGCATGTTATTTTCGACATATTTGCTCTAACCCCTAGGAAGACCCTGTTTGGTGTATAGTGGTACTTTTTGAGTGTTTTTGGCAGGTTTTGGAGCAACCTTTTCCCACACACTTTGGCTAGATCACTACATCAACTCACAAGGAAGCTATAGGAAGAAGATGGAAACAAAATGAAGGCAAAATCAAGGTGCACGTGAAAAGCCTTCTCACGTGCATTCTCACGTGCAAGGATTTTATTGCATGGATGCTTTCTACAACTCAAGAGGAAGCTTTGGAGCAAATTTGAGTCAAATTGGAGCTGCACGTGAAGAGGGTCTTCTCACGTGCATTCTCACGTGCAAGCATTTTTGCGCTCCAAATGATGTATTTTGTTGGTTTAATCATTTTCCTTTAAAGAACTGGGGTCAAATTTGGTGTAGTTTGAGTTTTATTTCGCCTAGAACGTCGATTAGTGTCACTAACCAAAACGACGTCGTTTTGGTCGTGACCACATTTATAATTAGGGCACACCTTTTGTAACCCTAATTTGGCCCACTAAAACCTATAAATAGGGGTCTTTGGAGGCATTGTAAATCATCTTGAGTGGGAGAATCTGATCCGAGTTCTGAAAAGAGCTATAGCCATTGCTAAAAGATCGGATTGTCCTTGGCAAGGAGTGAGTTTGGGCAGCAGACGCCGGAGTCTTTGGAGGCTGGAGTCCTGGTTCATCTTGGGGTCTTCCTTTATTGTCCTGGTACTGTAATCATGTTCCTTCTTGTAATTGTTATTGCTTTTGTCATGATTATGGAGTAGTTTTATTAGTCTAGGGGAGCAATGTAGCCCCCAATAAATTGTAGTCAGTTTGGTTATGGTTGTTCAATAAAATAGAATTCAGTTCTTGTTTAATTCACTTGCTTGAATGGAAATGCCTAGTTTATGCATAATTAGGTAATCTTAGCCCTTGTCTAGGGTGGAACACTAGTGAATTAGATTTAATATTGTATGATGGACCAAGTCTACAACTATTAGATTGTTTATCTACCTTGATCACTTTTATTCACATGGACCAAATGGGATAAAAGCCTTAAATCTATCTTAGCATGGACCAAATGTAAGATAGGTAGGAGATAATCAACATGAACTTGAACTAGAACATAAATCAAGAACAAGAGCCATAACTAGATTAGTACAATTGAATGGGTGGTAAACATTGTGACCCTAGATGTCTATACCAACCGCTTGCCAACATTCTGATTTAATATCTTTTTGTTCAAAATATTTGCACAACAAACATCAATTGTCCAGACATAAAATCAACTTGTTAGCTTAGTGCTTGCTGCTTAACAGCATTAGCTACCTCCCTGTGGGTTCGACAACCGGAGTCTTAATACTCTATTTTATTACTTGACCAGTGCACTTGCTGCAAAACCTTCAGACATAATTTATGCGGGTCAAGTTTTTGGCGCCGTTGCCGGGAAAGCAAGCCAAACGTTGTTAGGGTTAGGTGACATGAGGTGATCAAGCTCATTTGTGATTTGGAATTTTGATTTTCTATTTTTCTAGTGTGGTGTGGCTTTGTATTTCTCTGTTTTGTTTTCTTTTAGGGGTACACAGCAAGTGTTTGTTTTAATTCCTCAGTGTATGCGACATACTCGAGGAGAGTTATTGCCTTACAATCCTCACAGATAATGGACTTTGCTTTAGGATGTGAATATGTATGTGTGAGTGCTCATGTTTCTGCTTTTTGGTTTGGGTTTATGTGTGGTATTTGGTTGTTTTTGTTTTTGTAGGTTTAAAAACCAAACACAGTTGCCAAATCAAACATTCCAATGGATTGGAGCTATGAAGTTGATCCCAAGCAAGCAATGGAGGATTTGTTGGAGTCGTACTGCCCAACATTTCGTCCTACCCAAGAAGACCGAGGGAGATTTTGGGATTGTCCATATGAAGTTTATTCTGACCCAAGTTATATAAAGTGTTCAACATCTAAAAATTGGGACTACAACCAAGGACATCTTGCCACTAATTCTACTTACCAGCAGCCCCTGAATACTACTAATAACTTTTATGGAGATGGCTATGGAGTTTGGCCAAGTGAAGCACAATTCAAGGCTGAATATTCTCCACAAGAAGCATCACCCCAGCACATGACTGAATTCTTCGAGAAGTGTGACGAGGACACATGGGCAAGGATGCACAATGATGAATTAATTTGTTCATCCTCACTCTTTGGAGGCAATGATTTACAGCAGCATGATCCTCCGTTACAAGATCTTCATGAAGAAATGAGGGAGTTCTTTTTAAATGTCAACAAGGAAACTGAAAAACAACTCCAAGATACAAAGGTTGAGGGGTTTATACAACCTACTTCTCCAAATGTTTTATTACCAGAGACAAGAGAAGTGAAGATCGAAAAGACTATTGAAGAATTAGACGCTGAGATGGCAGACCTAGCGAGACGAATGCGAGACGGTGGTTGGGCAAGTATTAGACAATACACACACCATCAATGCCCGACAACCCATTCAACCTTTATGTAGCAGTAGTTACTATGGAAAACAAGACCAGTTTGTTTTCACTTTGCCATCAGAGCAACTAGCTCTCGCCAATGAATCTACAAAAGAAGGTCGAGCAGGGATAGCAGACCTATATCCCTACTACAATGAAGTTGTTGTTCCTAGATTTGAAGAAAAAGAAGAGGAGGAAAGAGCACTAATTCCAATGACCAGCCGCATAAGAATGGCAACATAGGATTCGATCGGGATGGTTTACCTGCTTCAAGATGTTCATTCTCACTTTCTTCATCAAAAATATGGGACTTTGTGGATGATGATGATTCTTCTTATCCCATTCTAGATCACCACAATGATGCTGCTAATATTACAAAACCTGAAGTGGTACAAAGGACAATGTCTGACCATGACAAGGTGGCTCTTCCATCTCAACTATTTTGCCCATCTAATGTATCTACTTGTTTTCTCCCAAAAAGTCAAGAACATATAAGCAATTTGATGCCCCAAACCGAACAACCTGCTTTACATTGGTCTCTTCCAACCAAGAAGAGGAGGATGGCTTGACCATTTCTGGATTGTTTGAAAAAGAAGAAGAACCACAAACAATGGAGAATCTGGATATGCAACCCCCAGAATTTGGGTGTTGATCGGTTTATTTTGATATCCTGGAGACCTATCAATCAAAGTTGTTCGGTATGAAGAAGATTTGCATGCGTCAAGCTTTACGAGTTTCCTTGGGGATTAACTTATCCTATCTTTAAAGAGGAAGTGTTAGATGAGGAAGGTACACACATGAGCATATTGACTATTCCAATTGTGGAGTATATCGAATTTTTGTTGCCTACCCAACATGAGAGGAAAGAGAACCTCAAGTTTGTGGGGGTGCTCTTCATTTTGTACGTGCTCCTGGAGTTCAAGTTGTTGCCACAACAATTCTTTCATCTGATTGCCGTGGAATATGAAACTGCTCAAGTGTATATGGCAAGGATGAAGGCTTACCATGTGTTGGTTACACATACTAAGAACAGTCAAGCTACAGACTTAAAATAAAGCGCTTGTTGGGAGGCAACCCAATTTCTTTTCATTTTTTTTTATTTTTTGTTATGTTTTTATGTTTAGCAATTATTATGATTGTGCTGCTGCCACTAACCACTGATGCAGGGGATGTTTTTAAGACTACACAAACCAGCTTTTAGGATTTTAAATGAAATAAGGAGGGAATCTGAGACATCCAACTGACGCATTTTATTCATTGAAGAGGGTCCCACATACAGGAGAAACCTCGGCTGACTTTGTCGCACGTCTTAGAAGAATGGTGGCCCATGTTATCTTCTACTATAACGTACCCACCAACCGGTAACGCTCCTTTTCCTTTTACTTTTTCCATGCTCTGAGGACATCGCTTTGTTTAAGTATGGGGGGGGGGGTATGTCCCTTGAACCGGTTGCTTGTTTGTTTGCATGCATGTTTTGTTTTCATTTTTGTTATGTTTTGTTGTGAATGTTTGTTTTGCTTGTGAGGTGCAATGGCTACCAAGGTATGACAATTCTGGTTGACTATACTGACCACCTTAGTATCTTATTGTGATAAAGATGTTTCACTTGTTAAGGTGTGTTATGAGTTAGTTGAGCATGTCTTTACTTTTTGAATGATATCACCATGATTTTGGAGCTGACATTTGAATAGTTAGCTGAGCATGTTATGATAGGATGAACTTTGTAAACCCTGAGGTTGAGTGCAGAATAGGCATATACGTTTTGAGAGCACCATTGTCTTGCCTTTGAGTGGATTTTATGGGTTATTGGGTTCTCAATTTTCTCTTAATATTCATCACTAGCTATTTAATGGTTGGAGTTACTTAGGCATAAGAAGTACCTTTTCGTGCTCAGTGTTTGGTGTATGGTGTTAGTGATTCCAGTATTTCAGCTCCGTTATTGTTTAAAAAAAAAGGGGCTTGTGTGAGGACAATAGCAGAGTGAATAATCCATCAAGGGAGAGCATAAAATGCAACCTTGTAAGATTATTACTAAAAATAAGTGTCAAAAAAAAAAAGAAACAGAAAAAAAGTGTTTGCCAGAATAAAAGCCATAATGGCTTACTGTTTATATGTGTTTTTGTTTTCGTGTTGTAGCCATAATGGCTAAGTTGTTTTGTCTTGCAATTTGTTTCACAAGTGTGAGCTTCCATCTTTAGCTCCAAGTGTTGGTCCAAAAGTAGACTAGAGGGTGTGTTTTCCTTGACGAGCACAATGGGGATCTCTTATGTTTACGTGGCAAAACTTAATCAATAGTTAGTAGTGGGTGTAAGAGTAAATCCTTAGCTGTTAGGCATTGATAGTAGGGCCTGCGAGGAGAGAAAAGAAAGTGACATTTAAGTGAGGCTGCTCTAACCTTGGTGAGGACTTTCAGGGGGAGCTAAGTTCATTTTATCCTGGCATGTTTGCTTCTATCTGAACTGTTAGTAACGATATTACATGGTTGTTGGACTTAATAGTAAGGGCATGTTTTGATTAACTTATGATTCATTTTTAGCTATTGGAATGTCTACTTCATCATGATAGAATTGTATGCCTTGGGAAACCATGCCTCTCTTGTTTGTTAGTTTATTCGTTCTTTTCCGTTTGACTGTGTGTTTATTTCTTTTTGCTTGAGGACAAGCAAAGGTTCAAGTATGGGGGAATTTGATAACGTGCATTTATGCCGTTATCCTATGCCTTATATAGGGTGTTTTAGCGTATGTTTTGTACCTATTTGCATGTTATTTTCGACATATTTGCTCTAACACCTAGGAAGACCCTGTTTGGTGTATAGTGGTACTTTTTGAGTGTTTTTGGCAGGTTTTGGAGCAACCTTTTCCCACACACTTTGGCTAGATCACTACATCAACTCACAAGGAAGCTATAGGAAGAAGATGGAAGCAAAATGAAGGCAAAATCAAGGTGCACGTGAAAAGCCTTCTCACGTGCATTCTCACGTGCAAGGATTTTATTGCATGGATGCTTTCTACAACTCAAGAGGAAGCTTTGGAGCAAATTTGAGTCAAATTGGAGCTGCACGTGAAGAGGGTCTTCTCACGTGCATTCTCATGTGCAAGCATTTTTGCGCTCCAAATGATGTATTTTGTTGGTTTAATCATTTTTCTCTAAAGAACTGGGGTCAAATTTGGTGTAGTTTGAGTTTTATTTCGCCTAGAACGTCGATTAGTGTCACTAACCAAAACGACGTCATTTTGGTCGCGACCACATTTATAATTAGGGCACACCTTTTGTAACCCTAATTTGGCCCACTAAAACCTATAAATAGGGGTCTTTGGAGGCATTGTAAATCATCTTGAGTGGGAGAATCTGATCTGAGTTCTGAAAAGAGTTATAGCCATTGCTAAAAGATCAGATTGTCCTTGGCAAGGAGTGAGTTTGGGCAGCAGACGCCGGAGTCTTTGGAGGCTGGAGTCCTGGTTCATCTTGGGGTCTTCCTTTATTGTCCTAGTACTGTAATCATGTTCCTTCTTGTAATTGTTATTGCTTTTGTCATGATTATGGAGTAGTTTTATTAGTCTAGGGGAGCAATGTAGCCCCCAATAAATTGTAGTCAGTTTGGTTATGGTTGTTCAATAAAATAGAATTCAGTTCTTGTTTAATTCACTTGCTTGAATGGAAATGCCTAGTTTATGCATAATTAGGTAATCTTAGCCCTTGTCTAGGGTGGAACACTAGTGAATTAGATTTAATATTGTATGATGGACCAAGTCTACAACTATTAGATTGTTTATCTACCTTGATCACTTTTATTCACATGGACCAAATGGGATAAAAGCCTTAAATCTATCTTAGCATGGACCAAATGTAAGATAGGTAGGAGATAATCAACATGAACTTGAACTAGAACATAAATCAAGAACAAGAGCCATAATCAGATTAGTACAATCGATTGGGTGGTAAACATTGTGACCCTAGATGTCTATACCAACCGCTTGCCAACATTCTGATTTAATATCTTTTTGTTCAAAATATTTGCACAACAAACATCAATTGTCCAGACATAAAATCAACTTGTTAGCTTAGTGCTTGCTGCTTAACAGCATTAGCTACCTCCTTGTGGGTTCGACAACCGGAGTCTTAATACTCCATTTTATTACTTGACCAGTGCACTTGCTGCAAAACCTTCAGACATAATTTATGCGGGTCACTAACCCCACACTACCGCCCCTCAACACCAGCTGCGACAGGGTCACCCAAGCTGCCACAAGATCACCGGCCTGTCTGTCGTGGGTAGACTGGGGTTCAACGTCAGGAAGGCCATATGTGGATAGGCATCATCACGCAGGGCAACGCATAGGACAACGTAGCTTCAGGAGCGTCGCACATTAAACCAGTACTCATCTACGATTTGGTGGTCCACGCACAGGATATACAGGCCAAGCAAATTAAGAGACCAACCTTTATAATGATGAGACTAAATAAAGAAAAGGGGCATATAAGGACAATTCCAGAAAAAAATCGTGAAAACATGAGGTGGGGCTGCCTGGTCTAATTATGTGTAACATAATAATAATAATAAGACTAAATAGAAGAATACGTACATGGACAAATTCCGGAAGAAGACGATTCGTGAAGAGGGAAGATTATACCCAGACGAAGGGGGAAGGAAATCAACCCATCGTACGCCGATACAATATTTATATATATCTTTTAATTCATGCGTATATGCCCTAACTATCCGCGTTTATGCAATACAACAGGGAAACTAGAATCACCTACCTAGATTCAAACTGGAGAGATGAAGAACACGAAGGCTTCAATTCACTGCTCTCCCCAACCAGATTCTGTGCGCGCACAACGAATGTAGGGTTTTACCCTAGTTCCCCTCTATTTATACTACCTTAACAATAATTATAATTATAATAATATTAGTAATAATAATAATATCAATAAGAATATTGCGTTAATAATTAATACTAGCAATATTAATAAGCTCTTTATATTTAATGCTTGGGTTAATAATAATCACATAATATTAATAATGATAATAATAAACCCAATAATCACAATAACAATAACAATCACAATATTAATTATTATAATAATATCCCAAATAATTAAATATTAATATTATCTTAAAAACAGCATACATTAAAATAATTATTTTAATAATCATAATAATATATAATAACAACTCCAGCCTATTTAAATCACCGAATAATAATAATGATCCAAATTGCTAATACATATTTTAAACTCTAACCGGGCCTAACTTCCGACCTCCCTCCGATACGGGTCCTTATAGACTCAAAAATAAATCAAAACAAACAAGAAAATAATAAACTTAGAGTCAACCAACCATTTCACATCAACCAATACGTTTGGAAAACTCTCAGGAATCTCCTTTGGTCGACCTCGACCACTCCCATGCCATATTGACCATACATCAACCTCACGTCAAAAATCATTTTCGCATTGGCCAACTTATGAAGAAAACTCTTTGGAGTCTCTCTTTGGTCGACTTTGACCACTATTATGCCAGGTCAACTACATTAACCACTCACATCAACCAAGACTTGAAACAACAATCCCACTTAGTTTCTCTAAAATAATTTGGCTTATGAGGCGTTGCTTTTTTGACCCATATTCGCTAACCGGTTAGCAAGACTCCCACCGAGGCTCTACGCCCTCAAACTCTCGCTAATTGAATGATCAAAAGTCCTAACCCAAGCCTAACATACAAATGACAACTTCTCAAATCCCCAAACACGGGTCATTACATATATAATTATTTTTAATTATGGTATTAAAATAGAAAGAGGGAAAAAAATTAATGTTTTAATTTTCAAGATTTTAGGACGTGAAGAATGACAAGAGGATAGAAAAGTTTCTTTTCTCTTTCTCAACTTTATATTTTCATTGAACTTCTCTTTTTATTTCTTTATTTTATTCGTAAGAGGACATTAGCCACTTTTTTTATCTCTCCTTAATAATCCATTTTATTGATTCAAGTAAATGACCTTTTGTTAATTAGTATTATATTGATGACCTTATGCTCTTTACTTTCATTATACTTTATGAAAATTCTATGATATGCTTTATGTAATGAACTTTGATCTTGTTAAGATGACTTTTATGCTAGGACAAAGTAAGTTGATGGATGGTTCCAGAAAGATTTCCAATGATTGAGTAAAAAACAATACTGGAGAGTATTAATCTAGTTGATAATATGTTATGTTATAGTATCTAAATTATTAACCTGAATTCTTATATTATGATACGATATCTAACATAATTTGAACCTCCATGAAATCTTTTATATCATGATTCTCATTGTAATATGATAGGTTTTAATATGTTATAATTATCTTTATCTTATTTATTTTTATTATGCTATTTGAGCTCACTCATTTTATAATTTCTTTCTAACCATAAGTAATTAAAAAATGAAAATACTAGGATAAAGAGTCAAGATATGCTTCAAAATAAAGTTGTAAAGAATTTTAAACTTTGTAAATTTATGTATAATAGCTCGTGTGCTATGTTATATAATAATGAATTATGAACTAGCCTCAAAATCTTTAAATCTTAAAAGTTTTGAATTGAATTTATATAATAATTGAGGGTATGTTTGATAAATTAATCAATGGTTTGAAATTTATATTCAACTTATATTTAATCTCATTAATGTACATAGTCTGAAAGTCTCATATCTGAATGCGTTATAGTTAAGGTGAACAAGGATTATTCAGTTTTTTAAAACTTCCCAAAAGGTTACATATTGATGAAGGCATGATTTTAAAAATGGTATAGTGTGCAAGGTCAAATTGATACATAAACAAACATATCAAAATTAGCTCATGGATTCGGGCTGATCATTGGTGGGAAAGACATTTTGGGGCTTAAGACATCTGGGGCTTATCTTGAAGTAGAGAGCCATCTAGGGGCTGATGGTGGAATACTAACATCGAAGACAAATGAATGCTTAGTTTTGTGATTTTGAGAACACAAACTCATAGCACACGCATATCAAATGTGAGTGAGAATGATGCAATGGAGTGTAATGTATATATCTAAGGATGTGAATACATATTAATGCCCTGTTTATATGCTTAAGCACAACTAAGGGTAACAATAAATCCAAAATCCATCAAGGAGCCATGTATGGAATGAGCTCTGCATTTTGATTGCCTACTCCTTTTCTCTTTTTTTTTTTTTTTTGAACTTTCTGCTTTTGATGTTCCTTTAATGCAGTTTTTTGGGGTCTCACACTTTTGGGTTTAATTATATATATATATAATAGTCTCAATGTAGAGTAAATTATTACATCAGATAATTTTAATAGAAAAGAATAATATATATAAGTTCAAAGTGGCTAACACTAATATATATAAAACTAGATAACAAAATAATGACTTTTTTCATTTCAAATTTCCATTACATCCTCGAATGTGTAACAAATAGTGGTTAATCATAAACCTTCTAACAATATCACTATTCACAGTGTCTAGAAAATGATCACCTCTATCCATAATGTACTGTTTCATTTCTAATAACTTGTGCACTTCTGCTGAGTTTATCTCTCAAATCCGAAGCTTGCAACTTTGGACTTATGTGCATTCCTAGAATGAACGCATTGTTCATCATTAGTTTCCCGTACTAATCTCATACGGACCGGTCATTCACGATATTTACCATTAATTACAGCATCAATTACATTTATGCTCGGCAAATATGTTTTTTTACTCATATTGCGTACGTACAAAGATCAGAAATGATATAGTTAACACAGATAATATAAAAATGTTAATCATTTTTTTCATAAGATACAAACAAAAAAACAGAGGGTAAAATAAAGAGTGAAATAACATTTTGTCGTTTTATAAGATTTTGATATTTTTTTAAAAGCCTTGAATTATATATAGAAATTAAAAAGTATTTTTTGACGATACATTAAAATACTTTAATATTAAATTTTAATAAAAGACAAATTAAAATACTTCAACACTTTTGACATTTTTTTTCCCCCAAATAGTATTTTAATAATGTTTGTCTACACCCTCAACTTTGCTGTCTTTAGTCCTTCGTGGCCGAACGGAACGGGGGTTTCGACTTTGGAGTCGCACGATGTCAGAGTCCGCTTTTTACGCGAAGCGACAACGTATGACTCACTGTACTTTCCAGCGAGTCCATGTCCATCGCTCGCTCCTCACGGACACGCACCATATGAGGAAAGCAAAGCCGGTTTGGCCGTTTGGGTTTCAGTATGAAGCACCGGCAATACAACAACTACTTTAATGCAAACAACAAGGGTAACAGGGCCCGAATCTAATAAAATTCAGCACCCTTTTTGCGTATCGTACCCAGTACCAAGTACCCAGTATTCCGAAATTGCCCTTGCTGTGACCTTGACCACCCTGGCTCGCCGTGCGCGACTCCCAACGGTTGTCACCACCCCCAACGGTTGTTCCCCGTGACCGTGAGAAATGAACAAAACTGAGACACTAGATAAAAATGCCAAATATGAGTTCGGCTCACGCAGCAGCACAGACGCTGATTTCTCGGCCTCGCTTTTGGTCACTCCTCTCTCTCACTACCACCTCAGGTGCAGCTGGGCCGCATGACCTAGCTACCGGCCTTCTTCTCAATCGCATCGGTGTCGTCGCCTCCCGGTGTGCTCTCCCCCTCCGTTCCTCGCCTTCTCCGGTATTGTTTCTGCTCCTGCGATGTTTTTCGTCGCCTCTGCATTTTCGTGGACATCTCTATGTGTGTGTGCGCATTCACATGCGAATACAGTCGAGTGTTGTTTTGCATTGTGTTGAGTCTTGCTGGATATCGATCGTTGCGTTGTTTGGGTGCATTATAGCTCAATTGTGTCATTTCTTAACCTCTAAAGTCTATTTTCTTTCTTTCTATACATGAGATGTCATCAGTAGCGTTCCAGCTTTGATTTCGCCTTTTGTTTTTGGACTTCTGTTTAATTTTTGATATTTTGGTAATTTGGTATTTTGATATTGTTTTAAAAAAGAAAAAAAAAATTATTTTACGCCCCTCACCCCCACACCTCCCTGTTTATTGGCGAGGAGGTCTGTAGTTGAATTCTGATGTTTTCGTGCATTATTTGCTATTCTGGTGCGCTTTCGATAGATGCACGTGACTGTACCTGCTGCTCTGCTGCCACCTTACGCCATCCTTACGCTGGGAGACGTTGGTCCCTCCGTTCCTGGTAAATTATGGCCGCAGGGTGCTAAAAGGGGAATCTGAGAACAGAGTTGTTTTCCCGGAAAGTTTGGTAGTATTTTAGGATCAGGAAATGTGCGCAGCTGCCAATGCATTTTCTAGAGATTTTAACACTTTCTGCATGTGTATATAAAAATGGTAATGACGAGTCTCAATTGGGTTAATTTCTAGTGCATAATTTCCTTATTTGGCAATTTCAAAATCTAAATATACCTAATAAAGTTGGACAACATTTCGGTGCAAATTCTTTTGTTTTAATACTGTCGTGGCTGTTATATTTTTTTATTGAGCGAAGATAATGTTGTGTCACTATTCTCATGCTTTATACATTTGAACTGCTAGCTGCATGTAAGTGAAGCGAATGGGGCTTGCTATTCCAAAACCTTTCCAAACACGAGCAAAAGCATCAATGCTACTCAAGCATGCATAGGTTATAAGTTCAATGTGTATGGTGGTCAACTAGGGGGTCTACAAATTGCACCTCTTTGGCATAAGAGTAAAGTTATTGTTTCGTGATCAAGAAGTCATGGGTTCAAGTCACGAACAGGCCTCTTGTAATTAAAATTACTCGTGAGAGAAGGTTGTGGTCATATTGGTCCATGTGGCCCAATCTCTTTTCGGATCCCGCCTTTCGTGGGAGCTTTGTGTATCGGGTTTGTCTTTTTTTTTTTTTTTTTTTTTTCGCAATTAAACTCAACCGTACCTTGTATACTCTTTCATACTACTATGGAATATATGCTTCCTTGTCAGATTGAAGCTGCTTATTTGGGAAATTGAAATCCATATATTTTAGAAAAAAACAGATTCTATTTCTATGCAATATCTTCTTCTTACATAGTCAGTGCTCTTATTGTGATTCGATTTTCTTTGTTTGTTTGAACTGCTGGATCATAGATGTAAGCACAATTAGCAAAAGTTTCCGATACCTATCGATGAATGATTAAAAGCCACTATGCTACTACTAAAGCATGCATTAGTTGTAAATTAAATGTTCTTGGTGTGTGGTCCAGCGACTGCATGCCAAGAGGTAGCAATCTATGCACACCTTTCGTCATTAAAAAGGAAGTTTAATGCATATACGAGTAGGATTTCATATCCACTGCATGCTAAAAGGAAGCCATCTATGTGATTCTCTTTGTCATAAAAATAAATAAATAAGTTTAATGCGTACTTGTACTGCAGGTACTTGACTTTAACTACAGGTCCACATGTACTTTTAGACTACCAAGAATTGGAGCTTCCTTGCAGAGTTGCTGAGCAAGCATGAAACGAAGGAACTTGTATCAAAGCAAACATCCTTTTGATCCATTTCGTAAGTGAATTGAACTCTCCTCTAACCCCTCATGATATTTGTTCATTACTATTCCTTTTAAGTACTTGTGTAGCCATTCCAACAGGTTTTCTTAACTGAAATCATTAGGGCCTAGCTGTCAGATATGTTTTGCTTCTAGGAATCATTTCCAGTGCAGAATGTACATCCAAAGCATATCAACCATGGCTATGGGCACATTGGGCTGTTAATTCCTCTAGATTTTACAATCAACTTGTTTCATAGTACTTGGTTATTTTGATCGCAGATATTGAGTTTGAGCTTAGAAGGAATCTCAGTTCCCTAACAATACAGTATTAAAAGGGTGATAAAGACATGTTGTGTGATGAAGATGCACCCCATCATTTTGCTGTCTCAAAATTATAAATTGTCAATTATAATTTGTACCAAATCCTTTATTATTTTCTTCCTAATTCTTTAAAATTTAAAATTAAATTTATAATTTTTGAAGACAAACATTCAATTAACTAATTATGATTGGATTGTTGTTTGGATGATGTTCATATTGATATTTTGTAAACAAGCTCTTCTTTTTCCCTTTAACATGACATTACTGTTCTGGAGATGTCGTAACCTTATTTGAGCTGCTTGACCATGTTTTTGTTGAAACTTGGAACGAGGTGGATGGATTCATATCAATTGCTGATGGAATTTCATATAACTATTATTGCATTATTGTGATTCTATTCTTTTAATGTTTATAAAAATGGTTTGTTAATATAAAATTTTATTGCCCATGCGAGGGCAGCTGAGTGGTCTGCAGACCCCATCTTTGGGTGGAGGTCTTGCGTTCTATCCGGGGAGCACCTGCATGGTTAGGGGTGGGTTGGGGTGTGGTATATATATATATATATATGCACACAATTTTATTCCCCTCTTTATTGATGTGAATTATGACAGCTTTTGAGGCATTTTGTAATGGCTCATGGGAAACAGTAGAGCTAATTAGAATAGAGGAGGGTACCATGACTCTGGTATTTGAAGACGGTGGCTTTGATACTGCCATGAGAGCTCCATTCTCAAACCTCCGATTAAGGTCCCGTAAAGCAGCTCCATCTGATTGCACCTGCTTTCTCAGGCCAGGAGTTGATATATGTGCACTTTCAACAACTCAACAGAAAGGAAGATCAAATGAGAAGCATGAATCTGTAAGTTATTGATATTTTATAACTTAAGGTGCTTTGTTGGATTCAGAATATAATAATACATCTCTGTAGTCATTGTTATTTTGAAATGAATTTCTTTAGCTTATATGAAATGCTTGGATTGGTGAAATTTACAACTATATTCTCACTTTTTGAAAGCTAGAAGTACTTGAAGAGATCATATTGTTGCATCAGACACATAAAAAATGGATATTGCTGTCTATTTTGAAACGGATCACCTGAATCTCTTTCTGATGTAGGTCTGGATCGATGCAAAAATAAGCTCCATTGAAAGGAAACCTCATGACAATGGCTGCAAATGCCAGTATTATGTAAACTTTCATATTTCTGATGAACCTCTTAGTTCGGATAAGTCAACTCTCAGTAAAGATGATAGCATTCTACAACTCCATCATATTTCAATCCTCCAAAAGCTTGAACGAAATCCCTGTGAAAGTGAACACTTTCGGTGGAATTTCTCCTTGGACTGCTCTTCTGTGCCAAAAACTAAACTGCTGCTTGGTAAATTCCTTTCCGACATGACATGGCTGCTTGTTGTATCAGCTCTGAGGCATGTTGCATTTGATGTGAGATCAATACAAAACAAGATTGTCTACCAGATAGTTGGTAGCGGGCTTGAATATTCAGCAATCACTGAGAAAGAATTAAATGCCATAAATTTTAGACTTGACAATGGGGTCTCAATTTCTACTGTGGTGCCATTTGCTCCAGCTGAGATATCTCAGACAGATATTTCCATTCATGAAATATGTGAGGAAGAGACACTTTCATTTTATGATGTGATGGACTTGCGCCGCTCCAAGCGTCGAAATGTACAGCCTGACCGTTTCTTAAGCGAAGGAGGCCTTGTGGAGGCAGCTGATGTTTGCTTAAATGGGACATTAACATACACATTGAAAAGTGGTGAACTGCCATTGGTACCTGTAACTTCGTCTGAGGACATTTCTAATGAGAGCGTGAGGGTCCAATCTTGTAAGCTAGATTCAAGTGAGAATCCTGGGAGTAAAAGGGCAAGGGTCCAATCTTTGAAGTTAGATTCAAGTGAGAATCATGGGAGTACAAGGGTCCAGTCTTTGAAATTAGATTCAAGTGAGAATCATTTTATGTACAAAAGTGATGTAACATCAAAAGAGGTACCAATAAGTTTGGAATGGCCTGATCATGATGACCAACTCGCTATTGTTCCAGTGTTGGATCCAATTGTCCAAGAGGAAGAGTATTTCCATGCTGAGTTCAGTAGAAATCATTCAGAAGAGATGGATGGCACCATTTCGAGCTATATTTGTATGAGTGATTCTCCCAAAGTACATACAAATAATAAGTATGTTTCAGAAAGTACTCGTAGTGGTTCAAAGAATAAAATTAAAAGGAGAAGGGATTTTGTTAAAAGTTCAAAAAGGGGGAACTTTTATGAAGTTGAAACTTCTAAGAGAAAATCATTACACGCTGGAAGGTACAATGAAATGATTAGAAAATACATGATGAATATAACTTGCACAAGAGAAAAAGAAGAGCCCAATATTATTGAACAGTGGAAAGACTTTCGGTCAATGGCGGGTTTAAACCCAATCCAGAGGCAACCTAATTTTAAGCCCTCTGTGCAAGATGAGGAAGAAGCTTCAGAAAATGAAATGTTGTGGCAAGAGATGGAACTTGCCATCGCAACGTCTTATATTTCTGATGAAAATGAGGTAATTGTGCTTACAATGTATTGTGTTTTAAGGATATAATAATTATGTTATATTGCTTTATGATGGAATTGATTGATCAAACATAGCAGGAAAGTTAATGTAACTTTAAATGGCTAATTAAAGTCTGATTTATGACCAAACAATGAACAGTAATTGGAAACAAGGAGTATCCATAGTTTAACTTCTTTCCATTGAATCTGTATTTCTATGGTGTAATGATTTTACTGGAATAATATCCAGGGCTTAAATATTGAAGCATCCACAGGAAGTGTACAAAAATCAAGTAAAGGCAGCCCACAAGTTTGTCAACATGACTACAGATTGGATGAACAAATTGGGATTGTTTGCCTAATGTGTGGCTGTGTGCGTGTTGAAATCAGAGATGTCCTTCCATCTTTTGTAAGTGTCTTGCTACTCCTTTTGATTCTCCAGTACACCCTGTGCAACTTATATGAGCTAAAATAGTGCAGACCTAAAACCTGGAAAAATTCCTGCTATATCTTTGTATTCTTGCTTTTTCCCTTTATACCGTCTGAAAATTTTGCTTCCCATAATGCCATCCTTTTGAAAACGTGATATCATTGAAGTCATCTTTCATGGTTTTTATTTTTATCTTTTTCTCTTGTATACCGTATGTGGGAGTGGGAAGGAAATTTTAGTTTGTCAAAAAAAGAGCATGGTGAGCTCATATGAGCTTTATGACTGCATATTCAAAAGTAAAAATTGTTGCCCATGGCGTACTAGCCGAAGAAAAGTTCAAAAAAGGGCTATTTTTTTATTTGATTTGTGATACCACCATTTGTCAACTAGATTATAGCATATTTGATTTGTTATCTTTTCAAATATCTTTTTTCTTCAAAGATGCTATCATACATTTATTAATTTATTTTAAGAAAAACACATATGTTATATGACCGCAATATGTCATTGGGTTTAAAATAAAAGTTTTATAAGATAGCTATTTGACCTTCTTTGTTACATGGAACGAAATGTTAAGCTAATAAGAAACAACATATATAAAAACTCAGTGTTGTTGAAATGTGAATGTTAAGATGGATGTTTGATAAGACGGATAGACAAAATTCAAAATTAGAATATTCGTCGTGTCATTGGAGTAGTTTCAATTATAAATAAAATAAAAAAAATCGGTTACATTGGTTTAACCATTTAGAATATAGGCTAATAAATGCACCTATTAGGAAGGTGGAGCAGATTGACATTGGATGTGGTAAAAATTTAAGAAAAAGACAAAAAATGACTTGAATGAGAGTTATAATAAGAGATTTAAAATTATTAGATTTGAAAGAAAGAATGACAATCGATAGAAATGTTTGAAAGAGAAAGATTTGTATTTTAGATCAAATATAAGCTTTTTATTTGTCTCTATTCATATAGATGATCTTATTTTAATGGGATTAAGTAGGGGTGATCATTGGTTTGTATATAATTTTTAAACCAAACTAAAGACATTCAGTTTGAAAAAAATTCAAATCAAAATCAACCAATAAAGGTTAAAAATCATCGGTTTTTGGTTCGGTTCAGTTCGGTCTATTGGTTTGAATTGGTTTTTAAAATTTAACGATAAATTTAAAAAAAAATACATTCATCTTAAATATCATCATCAATTAGCTTCTAAGACACCAAATTTTTTTTTTTTTGAAAACATGAGATATTCATATAAGAAAACGAGATATTAAATTCAAATTTAAAATGTTCTTGCCCAAAAACTCAACAAATAAAATACGAAATACGAGAAATATTATCAATTTCAGATATTGCTAAACAACATACTAGGGGCATCATAGGATATATAAATTTATCATACTACATTAAATCCAAGGATTGACAAACATCTAAGCACATTCATCATAGGATAGTATGTTTGGTTGGTTCAGTAACTAAATGGCCGAAACCATAAACCGATCGAATACTATCGTTTCTTCAAAAATAAAAACCAAATAAATTAATTTTATTGTAAAAACTATTTTTTCGATACAATCGGTTTGGTTTGGTTTGGTTCACCGGTTTGATTTGGTTCTTGATCACCTCTAGGATTAAAGCTTGTTGGTTTAGTTTGATTTGGTTTTTAAAAACATAATGTTGATGTAATAGCTAATTTCTCACAAAAAAAATCTCTTATAAAAAATTAATGAAATTTAATTTTTAAATATTATTTTTCAAACTTAAATTTATGGTTAATGATTTATACAAACAATATTGTGTGAGAGAAAAATATATAAATTCTAATTTTTTTTTTCAAGAAATGTTCTTATAATTAAGTTTGAATTTTATTTGTGTGTAATTATTTATATGAAAAAATAAATGCTCAAAAAAATTGACTTTTAAGAGCATCTTTGAGCAAATTAAAATTAAAATGTAAACTGAATTATACATTTTGTTTCTTCAAAAATGCTCTTATACATAAAAAGAGTAAAGGAGTTTTTTTTTACACAATTTTATCTCATATATATTGTTTGCACGCATGTGCACACACAAAAATAACTTTAGAATTTATATATTGTAATTAAGTTTACATTTTAATTTTAAAAAATAATTTTTTAGGAAAAAGTTAAATTTCATTCATTTTAATAGGAGAATAATGTGTGAGAAAATTAGCTATTATATCAACATCATCCTGTTTTTGTTTTTTTAATAATTACATTTTAAAGGACAAAAATATTTGAAAAATAATAAATCAAATATGCGGCAAGTTAAGCTTCCTTTAAAAAATGACATTTATTGTTTGAAAGACTAATTATATATTAAATAGCTATTGTCAGATGTGGGCAATAAATACGTGGACAACAATTTTGAATTTTCAAAGATAGGGGGCTAAGCTCCCTTTTAGATGCAAGCTCACCAAAGCTCACTTTTTGCCAAAACAAATTTCCTTGAATATGGTATACATACGGTGATTTTTTTTTTTTTTAAAACATGAACACGACTTCATTGAAGTCATATTTTTGAAATGATGGTATTTTGAGAAACAATTTTCAAAGATTGGTATGAAGGGAAAGAAATACAAAAGGGTGGTACAATGAGAATTTTTCCTAAAAACTGCAGGAGAACAACCAAATGCAGTCCTAAAATGGAGAAACCTTATGTTTAATTGGCTATTTTGGGTTTTGTATATATGATGACAGGGATAACTTAGTTTTGTTATTATGCTTCTAATTTTTGTTTAGAGTTGGGATCCCCCCTCCCCACCCCCCTTGCTTTTATCCTGCTCATTTATGCTATTAGTAGTTTATTTTATTTTATTTAATTCACCTGGAATCATGAACAAGTTGTTTTTGTAAAATTTATCGATTTTTAGTTGTTTGTGGTAGGATAATTGTGTATGCCTGAAACACGTATCTCATCACTTCCTTCTGTGTATGTGCAGATGCCACCCACAATTAAAAGCAGTAAAAGGTATTTCCTCGAAGAAGATTCAGAAAATAATACTGAAGATGAGAGCTTAGTTCCATTTGGAAATTATTCTGCTACTCGCTCAGGATCATCGTTATCAAAAGGAAGTGATAATGTTTGGGCCTTAATACCTGATTTTGAAAGCAAGTTACTTCTTCACCAGAGAAAAGCTTATGAATTTCTTTGGCAGAACATTGCCGGTTCTTTGGAACCAGCACATATGGAGTTAGAAGCTAAGAAGAGAGGTGGCTGTGTTATATCCCATGCTCCAGGAGCTGGTAAGACTCTGCTCATTATTGCATTCCTTGTGAGCTACTTGAAATTATTCCCTGGGAATCGACCTTTAGTCCTTGCTCCAAAGACAACACTATATACCTGGTACCAAGAAGTTAAAAAGTGGAAAGTCCCAATTCCAGTTTATCAAGTTCATGGTTGTAGAACCTACAGTTATCAAAGTTCTAATTTTAGAATGGACAATTATAAAGGTGATACGAAACCTGGAAGAGATGTAATGCATGTTATTGACTGCTTGGAAAAAATACGGATGTGGCATTCGCACCCTAGTGTTCTCCTTATGGGTTATACCTCCTTCTTATCACTAACACGGGAAGATAAAATAGCTCCTCACAGGAGATATATGAGTGAAGTGTTGCGTGAAAGTCCAGGGATTCTAATACTAGATGAAGGACACAACCCAAGAAGTACAAAATCGAGATTGAGGAAAGCTTTGATGAAGGTTAAAACAGACTTGAGAGTTTTGCTCTCTGGAACACTGTTTCAAAATAATTTTGGAGAATATTTCAATACCCTATGCCTGGCAAGACCAAGTTTTATTAAGGAGGTCTTGAGGGAATTGGACCCAAATTTCAAGAGAAAGAAGAAGAAAGGTTTGAAGCAGACGCAATTTGCAATTGAAAACAGGGCCAGAAAATTCTTCATAGAGAATATAGCAAGCAAAATCAATTCAAGCGATGCAGATGACAGAATTGATGGTCTAAACTTGCTGAGGACAATGACTGGTGGGTTCATTGATGTGTATGAAGGTGGTTCTTCTGATAACCTTCCTGGTTTACACTGTTACACCTTGTTAATGAAGCCAACAACAATGCAGCATGATATTCTCGTGAAGCTTCAAAATAAAATGGATGAATGTAATGGATACCCACTGGAGTTAGAACTTTTGATAACCCTCGGATCTATACATCCATGGTTGATTAAAACTGCAACTTGTGTTCTTAAGTTTTTTAGTGAGGAGGAAGTGGAAGCACTTGAGAAGCACAAGTTTGAGCTAAACAAGGGTTCAAAAGTGAAATTTGTTGTGAGCCTAGTGCACCGTTCCATGCTCAAGAAGGAGAAGGTTCTAATCTTTTGCCACAATATTGCACCCATAAATTTATTTTTGGAGATATTTGGGTGGTTGTATGGGTGGCGGAGGAACGAGGAAATTTTGGTTCTCCAGGGAGATCTTGAGCTGTTTGAAAGAGGGAGAGTGATAGACAAGTTTGAAGATCCATCCGGATCCTCAAGGATTCTACTAGCCTCAATCTCGGCCTGTGCTGAAGGTGTAAGTTTAACTGCAGCTTCTCGGGTGATTTTATTGGATACTGAGTGGAACCCGTCCAAGAGAAAGCAGGCTATTGCACGAGCTTTTCGGCCTGGTCAGGAGAAGATGGTTTTTGTGTATCAGCTTTTGATCACAGGCACTTTAGAGGAAGACAAATATGGTCGGACAAACTATAAGGAGTGGGTATCAAGTCTGATATTCAGTGATGAACTCATGGAGGATCCATCTTGCTGCAAAGCAGAGAAAATTGAAGATGATTTGCTGAGGGAGATTGTGGAGGAGGACCGTGCAAAATCATTTCATATGATAATGAAAAACGAGAAAGCTTCAAACTCAATCAATAAAGGCAAGGAATGATTGTCCTAGCGTTTATGAATAGCGTTTTCCTATTGTTGATGCAGGTTCAAGTCTCAGTGTCTCACCCATTAAAAGGCAATGACTGCTGTTTTTAGTATCAAGAAGTAAAGGCTGCTGGTTTGGTACTATGCTCTCTCCTCACATAATTAATCAGGTCTATGCTCTTTCTCTATTGACCGGTTGGGGATTCTTTGCCCAGCCCTAGTGAGTCCTCTTCTATGCCCTGCGTACAAGAATAACTACCTGTATGTTTGACGGTCTGCATCTTGGAATTTCCATATTAAATTGATTATTACCAGGATGGCGCTTAATCCACAATCTGTCTTGGCATCCTGGCTAATTAGGAGAGTTTTGGTCTTTCTTGTTCCTTTAATAGACGTGGGAGTAGACCATGCTGAGACTATGTTGTGCCTCTTTGAGGCTTATAATAACTATGTTGTGCCTTGAGGCTTGTATAATAACTCTATTCCATTTCTCTAAAATAAAATTAATAAAAATTTTGAACATTATATCTTCAATTTGTCTTGCTAGCAAAGTCTGCTTGTTTAGGGTTTTTGGGTGCTATTCTCCTGTTTCGTAAAACCTGTTCTCAGGTAGATTGATTTTCTCTTGGGTGATTTATTGTACTTTCATCCTTTTCTTGAGTGATATGTTATACTTTTATCCTTTTAAAATTTATCTCATGACTTTATCCTCTTTGAGGCTTATATAATAACTCTTTATTCCATTTCTCTAAAATAAAATAATAAAAATCTTGAACATTCTATCTTCAATTTGTCTTGCTAGCAAAGTCTGCTTGTTTAGGGTTTTTGAGTCCTGTTCTCTTGTTTCGTGAAACCCATTCTCAGGTAGATTGGTTTTCTTTTTTTGGTGATATGTTATATTTTCATCATTTTAACATTTCTCTCATAACTTTCTCCTCCTACAATTACCTCGTCATAGCATTGGATTATACAATATTTGTGTTACTCTTGTCACACTATCTAATGAGATCAGCGATTAAACTGATTGGGAATGAATGTCTTGTTTAAACTGATTTTCCCAAGCTGTTTTTAATGAAAAGAAAGAAAAAAACTGCTTAAAACTGGATTATACTCTTTGCAATATGCAAATTTTGAAAGTAATTATGAGTTTTGTATTGCAATGATAAGATGCATACCGGCAAACACTTATCAACTGCAATTTCAAGGAGTTTTAATTATTGAGTATTAAAGAGAGCAAGAAAATAAAATAAAAATAAAAACAAGAAAAAAAAAAGAAGCAAAATACAACTTATACTATTAGGAGTTTTTGTGTGTAGAGTAACCTATAGCGAAATAAAAGGAAAAAATTAACTGTAAAGCTTGAAGGGTAATTATACTATGAATGGTAATGAGATGAGTTAAGATTGGATAGTGGGTAATTTGAATTCATCTTGGGAGAATTTGGGTTAGGGCAGGATGACTTTAGATTAAAGCTTGAATATCCACTTTAAAGGTGAAGTTCTGTCATATGTCATTACCCTCTTTTACTTTTAAGATTGAAGCTAGTAAGAGTGTTAATTGAATCAACAATGTCCCACTTTATTGCACTAGATTAAAACTAATTCAATATTGACATTCATTTCTTCCAAAAAAAACCTATTCCTTGTCGTAGGATGTTAGATCTTAAGCTCAATTCCTAATGTTTGATAGTATGATATTGAAGCATCTTAGTTTATTAATAATATCAAATTCATGTAAGAAATTATGACTATCTAGTTCAAAGCATTCAAACTTGATATTTCCAAGATCCTAGACTACACACATTTAAACTTGATATTGCTTCGAAGCTATCCCTTTCGAGCTTTGAGCTTCGATGCTCTTAACTTCATAAGCTTCGAGCCTAGGTTCTCAGAGTCTACATCTAGGACCTTCGAGCTTCAACAAAGATAGAGTCTTCGACCTTCAAATCTTGATCTTTAAGTTTGTAACTCTTTCACCTTTGATCTTTGAGTTTTTGTTTTGAAGTAGTACACATCAACACTTCATCGCATTTGCTTACTACAAGAGACTAACACTGTTGACAACAATTATAACATATTACTACACTAGGAACAACAAAATTTAAAATTTTATTGATCGTTGGAATATGAATTAAAAATATAAAAAATATAAAATAAAATTTTATGCTAACCTAATATCCCTTAAATAACTAATAAGATTATGTGTTTGCGTTAGAGTCGTGAGACAATTATATTCAACTGGTGAAACTTGAATTGAATTGAGTAAGTTTAGAATGATAATGGAGTGATTGTATTAGGCAATGGGCTCATACATGAATAGAGTAACCTTGCATAATGTTGGGTGAATTAGGTAAATCCTTGTTTTTATAGTAGTTATTTGAGAGTTTGGATTGTTTATAAATACTTGCAAATTAACTATTGGATTTCATTTTGTCCGGGTTAGATTTATCATCACACTTAGTAATGAAGTCCAAAATTGAGGACCTTTCTAAAAGACCTTAAAATGCCTCAAGGCTAGCACCAAATGATAGATGAAATTTGGAGACCAACGCACATGAATGCACTTAATTTCGAATATAAACAAAAAAAATTATGGCAAAAACAATTTCGGATACAAAAGTCAAACTAGACCGAAAAGCAATCAACTTTGAAATGAAGGACTTCGGTCAAGACCAAAGACTTCGGTTTGGGTCAAGGGACCTAGGTTCGGATCAAAAGGCTTCGTTTGGATCAAGGGATTTCGGTTCGGATTCAAGATGAAGGACTTAGTTCGATTCGAGATGAAGCATTTCAATTCAAAATGAGGCTTTTTGCTTCGAGATATAGCTTTTTAACTTGAGATAGGTAGCAAGAATGTCGTGATTTGGCTCTCTAACTTTGAGAGAGGTTTTGTGCTTTAAGATTTGATCTTCCAGCTTAAAATAGCCAGTAGAACTTCGAGATTTGGCCTAAAAAATGGTTTATACACATAAGATGCAAATATAAATCTAGATGCTCTCGAAAATAACATTTCAACACCTTAGGTGCCTAGTGCCCTCCAAATTCCGAGGTGTCAGTTGTCCCCTTTTAAGCCTCTATAAATAGCAACTCGTCCCACAATAGAAAAAGGGAGCAATATTTTTAAAAGAGAGAACAATAATTGTAAAAAAAAGGGCAACAAATTCTAAAAAAAGGAAACAATATTATTCTAAAAATTAAATTCTTGTTACCTCTTGCTGGAAAATACACATCTTTTCCACCTCTTGGTGGAATTATTTCCTAATATTCCTCAACATTCCACAGAAGGAGCAAGGCATTAGTGGGATCATTCAATATCAACATCAATATTTTCCAAGTTCTTTTTTTGCTTTATGTAATTCAATTATCTAAAAACCTCATTGTATGGTGTTTCAAAAAATCAAAATTGAATAATAAATTATATATCTTCTTATTTTCCTAAATAAAATCTAAATTTTTTCTAGGAAAGAAAAAGGCCAAGTGGTGGCCACGGGATTGAGTTTCTCATGCTCATATCTTTGCCACTTGATCTAATATCAACTATGACTAGTTTTTTTATTCTATCAAATTTTCTTTTACATCCTAGCATGTTAAAAGTTTTGATTTATTTTTCAAAATATGTCATTGGGGACTTGATTTTCATATCTAGTTTTTCTAAATAAAATCATTCTCACTCGTAAAAATAATAATAAAAGAAAATATAACTTAAAACAAGTAAACACCTTTAAACAAAAGCTAGGTGTCAATTTTAGGCATTTTAGGCCATGGGATTGAGTTTCTCATGCTCATATCCTTCCTCACACGTAATCGGCTCTCAAATTTTTTCTCTGGAACCATTGACCCTTCTAGGTGACCAAACACACCTTTATTTTGTTTGGTGGCAATTCATTATTTTTCGTTCTCTTATTTTGGTTTTGTGTGAGCTATGACAATGATGGCTCAATGATCAAATCTTCATCTAAAAGAGTATCTCGTGCCAGTCACGAATCCAGATGAGATTGGATAATGACATCAACAACACCACATTTGTAGACTCAGTATTAATACGAATAAATTTTTTATGATTCTTAATTGTCTTCTATAAAGCTTATTTTATTACAATCAAAGAATCTCGTGTGTGTGATAAATTCCCAAGTTTTATAAAGGAGATCTATTCACTCACCCCCACCCCCAACCTTGCCCCTTTTTAGATCCCCCTTGGGACCTATAACTTTGATATTATGTGTTGGTCCCTAGGAGCCTAGAAGGGGGTGAATAGGCTCTAATCGAAAACTCTTCGCTCGTCTCTGGCACAACACTTATCTGGTTAAGAGATAGAATCAATGTGGAAGATAACCAGATAGTGGAAGTATTTTGTTTTATTATCAAAGGATAATTAAAACAAAATATAGAAGTAGATTAAAGCTTATAAAGCTTTTTGATCTACTGAACAAATCTCTTACACTAGTTTATAGTTACTCACACACTAGCCAACTATTATCTCTATGAGCTCTTGTACATGTACGTGCGCTTTCTCTTTTGTTCTTACACTATTGCACTCGCGCACGCATACAAGCTTCACATAACATAAAAATATACAAGTGTTAATATATATATCCATCCAACAAAAACATCTTTGGAACTTATTCTTCCAAACAACGTGCAACATTGACTGTTCCTCGGAAATCTCTCTACCTTGATTGCTGCGGATGTAGAGCTCAAGATCTTGGGTCTTTAAAACATAAGTGTCTTTGCGAGTTCCCAAGTGCAGTTAAAGTTATATCCACATATCCGCGGGATCCATGTGTAAGATGTTTTAGGATATCAATGAGTTTGTCTTACATCGGGACGCAGCGAGCTGACTACTTTGAATGCGAAGATAATAAGTTGAAGTAGTGTCTTCTTAATCCATCGTAAAGTTACTTACTTCGTGTTACTGAAGCTCAGATCCTTACTCCTTATCAGTGGTTACTTACTCTGTGTCAGTTTGATACTAGAATCCTTATTCCGTGCCAGCGCTTTCTTACTCCGTATGAATGAGAAGTCCGGAGAGTTTACTCCGTATTAGCACTTCCTTAATCCGTATAAGTTGAAAGGCCGGATGGCTTACTCCGTATCAGCGCATCCTTACTCTGCATGAGTAAAAGGTTCGGATTCCTTACTCCGCATCTATTTTCCTTACTCCGTGCGAATAAAGGACTTGGGTCCTTATTCTGCACAAGTCGTTCCTTATTCCGCATGTATGGAAGACTCAGATTCCCTACTCCATGTTTTCTTGTCCTTAGTCCACTTGAGTGGAAGACTTAGCTTTTTATTCCGCGATAACTGTCTCTAACTCCGTGCTAGATGTAGACTAGGATTCTTATTCCGCATCTATTTGACTTAATCCATTAAGGTATTAGACGCAGATTCCTTAGTCCGTTGCTTTAAGTGTTTAGTCTGCACGAATTATCCTTATTTCGTATGAAGTGTAGACTTAGTTATTTACCAAGTGTTTGACGACACTCACGTATGTCCGGATCAGGATTATATATCCTGTCCTTAGCTTTGCTCTCATGAGTGAACATTCGGATTAAGATCATATCTTCTGCAATAACTTAAGAATAAACATGCAATGTCTCAAATCAAATTACATAGGGTTTTATCTGCATCATTCAAATTTTGGACTTGATCCAACATTATGTTTATGTGCAACGAATTAAGTTTCTTTATTTTACATGTCTTGAGTGATTTTTATTGATTCACGAGGTCAGTTGATCATGACTTATGTAAGCATGATCTAATTGTTTTAGGAGTTTACTTAAGGTTAGAGTTAATTTTATGGGAATTTTTATTCTTGATCCATCCTAGGGTTGAATTGAGTTTGCAATCTATTTGAAATCATAAGGTATTGTTTGATGAAATTGTGGATGCCTATTTTGTTTTAGGGATTTAACTACATTAGGATTTTTCTTGGGATACTCGTGGGTTATGACAAAAGAGCTATATCGAAAAGGTTCTTCGAAGATTTGGCATGTTGGACTGTAAACCAAAAGACAATGTTGTGGCTAAGGGAGATAAGTTCAGTTTAAGTCAACGCCCCAAGAATGACTTTGAAACTAAAGAAATGAAAAGATTACTTATACTTCAATAGTAGGGAGTCTAATATATGTTCAGGTTTATACACATTCAAATATTACGTACATATATAGTTGGGTTATTATGAAGATATTCGAGTAATCCAAGCATGGATCATTATAAAGTAACCAAATGAGTCATGTGGTATTTAAAGTGAACAACATACAAGAAGTTAGATTAGTTGGAGATCATTAGTTATTCTGATTATGATTTTTCCGGATGTCAAGTGTCACGGGGTGAGAATTCAACCCGCGCAGTACCTAGCTTTCCTTTTAACTCAGATCACTAAGTTTAGCCGTCCACCATTTGGATCGTTGGACTATGATCCTGGAACCTGTTAATAATCACACAAATAATGGCAAACACACACGCAGAAGCAATGTGAGAAATACGTTCTCTCTATATTGATTAAATGAAAAGTTTACAGAATTGAAACTATCCTATAGAGCCTTGCTCTATATATAGATGTTAATACTTTTTTGTCTCTGCCACCAGGAGACATAGATTATGATACAAATGACATGATGGCACTAACTAAGTTAGTTCCTATTAGGAGTTGTACAAAACATAAGAGGCTACAAAATTCTCTAAGTGTGACATTCTCCCCCACTCAATCTCGCAATGCCCTCGATGCGAGTGTTGCATAAAATGCCTTGATCTCTTTGAAAAATTGCCACAAGTCCACTTCTCATTCCCAACTTGCTTCTTCATTAGGTTTATCCTTCCATTTGACGTAATACTCCACATGACTTGGAGTTACGCCTCTTCTCGACACGACTTGATGAATCATTATCTCCTTGATTTCTTTGTCATGCTCTTTTCAACTGTTGTAGGGGCTCACACTGCTTGTTGTCTACTCGGGTCTTCATCACCATGAAAGGGTTTGAGTAGACTCACGTGAACCACCCGACATCCCTGCATCTTTGATGGGAGTTCCAACTTGTACGCCACCTTCCCGACTCGCTTCAGGATTCGGAAAGGTCCTTCATATCTATGCACCAAACCCTTGTGCTTTTGCCTTAGTGTCTTGGTTTGGCGTGGAAGGAGTTTGAGCATCACTATGTTGCCCTCCTAGAACTCCACTTCTCGTTGATGTTGATCCGCCCACTTCTTCATCTTTTTCCATGCCTTGTATAATTGCAAGGTTAGTTTGTTCATGTCATCCCTTAGCAAACTTGTATGCCATAGGACTTCTTCCAGTATAACCAATTGTAAAGGACATTGGCGTCATTGGCTGTTGTCCAATAGCAAGCTCGAACGAACTCACGTTCGTCAACTTGCTCTTTTGTAAGTTATATGAGAATTGGGCAATGTCCAGCAATTTCACCCAATCCTTCTAGTTAGCACTCACATAGTGCCTCAAATATAGCTCTATCAAACCATTGACAGGCTCCGTCTGTCCATCCATTTGTGGGTGAAAACTTGTGGAGAAGTTTAAGTCTGAACCCATTAGACGGAACAACTCTGTCCAAAATCTTCCCATAAACCTTGAGTTTAGGTCACTAATGATAGACTTTGGAATGCCCCAATACTTCACCACATGTTTGAAAAATGGTCGGGTCGTGTCGTCCGTTGTGCAATCCTTCAGAGCTGCAATGAAAATCCCATATTTTGAGAATTTGTCGGCCACTACAATGATCGTGCTGCATCCTTCGGTCTTGGGGAGGGCAACGATGAAGTCAATCGAAATGCTTTCCTAAGGTCTTTCTGGAGTAGGCAACGACTCCATCAATCGCATCGGTTGTCGATTCTCAATCTTGTCTTATTGGCACACAAGATATGTTCGCACGTACACTTGGACATCTTCTACCATTTGAGGCCAATAGTAGGTCCATTTTACTAATGCCAATGTACGATCCACTCCAAGATGTCCCACCCATTTTGAGTCATGACACTCCTTTAGAATTTCCCTCCGAAGGTTTCCCCACTTCGACACAAAGACACGCTCTCCTCGCGTGTATAGCAGTCTGTCCCTCAACCAAAATCTGTGTCTTCCCTTCCTTGATGCACTCCACCAAGTACTTGGCTAACGAATCATGCTCCATCCCTTCCTTCAACCTCGAAAGTAAAAGGAATTGTGGTTGACTGATGGCTGCAAACTCTGCCTTCCTGCTTAGTGTATCTGCCACCACATTTGTTGTGCCTGGCTTGAATTCCAACACAAATTCAAATTCCATTAGGAATCCTTGCCACCTCGCTTGCTTTGGAGTTAAGTTTCGTTGGGTGAGGAAGTAACTCATCGCAATGTTGTCCATCTTTACCACAAACTTCACTCTAAGCAAGTAGTGTCTCCATGTCTGCAAACAATGGATGACCACCATCATCTCCTTCTCATGCACCGCATACCTTAGTTCGGGGTCATTAAGTTTTCGGCTATCATAAGCAATAGGGTGTCCTTCTTGCATAAGAACACCACCAATGGCAAAGTCAGAAGCGTCAGTATTCACTTCATACGGCTTCTTGTGATCCGGCAATGCCATCATCGGTTCTGCCATCACCATCTGCTTCAACTCCTCAAAGGCTTCACAGCAAGTCTCACTCCATACCCAACGCTTGTTCTTCTTTAATAACTCCGTTAAGGGAGCGGCAATGTGGGAATAGCCGCAGATGAATTTTCGATAATAGTTCACCAATCCAAGAAACGATCACAGTTCTGGAACTTTTTTGGGCGTTTTCCATTCTTGGATGGCTCGTATCTTTTTCTTGTACATTCAAAGATTTCCTCCGCCAATAATATGACCAATGTCACGCCCCCAAATTCCAGGGAACCCGAAACTAGGAACATGACTTCCCCTTGCCCGCACCCGAAAGGTCAAGGGGTTAGTGACTAGCACCAATGGAGACTACACCGCGGGTGCTGTCTCAAATATGTAACCCTGTACAGTCATACATCAAGGGTAATCCTGTACTTTCTCATATATCATTATGCATACAATAAGTCAAACAGTCATACAGACATCACATCACAAACATTATGCAAATACAACTGTCTACGGATCCATGTCCGGGATACAATACATAATATAATACAAGATACAATACTCATCCATCAGAGTAGTGGGCACGCCCTCCTGGAAGAAAGTCCTCCACTAGTCTTGGGTCACACCTGAAAAAGGTAAACAACAAGTAGGGGTGAGCGACAAGCTCAGTAGGTGACCCTAACCCTCCACATCATGCAAACATACAAGTCTATACTACATGCTCTGTGTACTTGTGCACTGTGTAGTGTGCACAATCATCAGGACTCAGCCTGCCCACACAGGACAGCCTATCCACGATCCTCCACGGGATCCCAGCTCAGGGCACTCAGCCCTAGCTCCACGAGCTCAACGGCTCACTTAGGCCCAACCACAGTCACCACACATCGCAATATGCCCAACCATAGTCGCCACACGGGCCTGCCATCGACGCATATGCCTGCCACGTCAACCACATAGCACCATCAGTGTATCGTGGTGAGAACCCAACAAGTCATGGAACCTAAGTCCCAAATCCACAAACCAATCCTACCAACACTAATATGGTCTTAAGGTGTACAACACTCCCTTTAGAACTGTAGCCAGTCTTCACAAGTCGATCCTCATTCCTTGATTAAGGAAGGAGATACTCATAGCAGCTATTTTCTTGCAATAAAAAGTCCCGGCATTGGGTCTCCATATCATAACTAAGATAATATGATTTTTGGGGATTTTTTTCTAAGATGTCTAACCCCACTTTCCAAAAATTCACCTCTACGAAAAACTGAATTTTTCTGAGATTTTACACTAAATCCCAATTTTCACATTTTGAAGGAGTGGAAATTTATTTTTCTAGTATTTTTCTTTGAATCCAAATGGGGGGTATTTCGTTATTTACATTGTAACTTAAAATACTTAAATGTGGCATAATGGTTTACAATGTAAATGTCCAGTGCAGTGTAGTTGCACTGCTACGGAACACTGCTGCAGATTGATGCTGCGAAATGGATGCTACGGATTGATGCTATAGAAACACTACTGCGGAAACACTGCTGCGGAATGGATGCTACGGATCACTGCTGCTGATCCGGACTAACTGATCCGGATTGCTGATCCGGACTACTAATCTGGACTAACTAATCCGGACTACTGATCTGGACTAACGAAGCTGCTGACTCTACAACTACAGACTACGAAGCTGCCGACTCCATAGTTGCTGACTACGAACCAGCTGACTCCACAGCTATGGACTACGAAGCTGCTGACTACGAACTTCGACCCTACAGTTCGCCCAAGGTACTGTTCATCATCATTTTGACCTATTTTTCATCTGGAATCAACCCAGCAACCCCCAGACACTCACAAACACGCGTTTTACCAAACAGGGTACAAAATTACATACCCAAACTAATATAAATCAGTTCTTAACCATAGATCTTATGCTAAATCATTATATCTAACCCCAAAATTAGGTTTCCCCCAAAACCTAGGGTTCATGCTTAGATTCATAAATCATGATAAATTCATGCATATTCAAAGACAGAATCGAGATAAGAGGTTCAAGGACACCTACCTAGAAAGATTATTTGTGATCCACGAACTCAAATCGCCCCAAATCACCAAGGGAAGCTCTTCACCTTCTCTCTCTCTCTCTCTCTTGCTCAAACACGCACGCACCAAGCAAATTAAAGGGATAAGACAGTTTCTTAATTATTTATACTACTACCAATAATTAGCCTCCCAGTAATAATTAACCTTCCGAAGTCACGAACTCCAAATTGAGCCCAATTACTGTCAAAACGCTCTAAATGACGAGCACAACACTAAGCAGATATTATCACACTCAAATGACCGCCCAAATGCAAAGTCAACCAATAAACCCCAAAAAGTCAACAATCAGGTCAAATGGGGCCCTGACTCGGAATCGGGCCTAGGTACAGTCAAAATGCTCACATCGATGACTACACTACCGTCTAGATAGTTGCATGCCTATAAAATGGCTATCTCTCAACACTACCAAAATACGAGTCTTTACAACTAAGGAATGACACCTCATCCTGGCCAAAGCTACACTTCTCCTTTTTCACGTACAATTGATTCTCTTGCAATACTTAGAAGACTTGTCGTAAGTGTTCTCGATGTTCTTCCAACGAATTGCTATACACCACAATATCATCAAGGTACACCACGACAAATCTATCCAAGAACAGTTGGAAGACTGTTTATCAACGTGCAAAATGTGACAGGAACATTTGTGAGATCAAAGGGCATCACCAAAAATTCGTACGATCCATATCTCTTCATGCATGTTGTCAATGGCTCATCTCCTTCAGCTATCCGCATTGGCCAATATCCTAACCTTAGGTCCAACTTCAAGAACCATCTTGTGCCACCTAACTAGTCGAACAAGTCTGAGATGAGTGGAATCGGGTACTCGTTCTTCAATATGATCTTGTTCAATGCACGATAGTCAATACAAAGTCGCAACGACCCATCTTGCTTCTTTTGGAATGACACCGGGGCTCCAAAAGGCGCCTTGGATAATCGAATAAATCCAGCGTCCAAGAGCTCTTTGAGTTATTTTTGAAGTTCCTCTAACTCTGGTGGTACCATGCGGTAAGGCACTGCTGCAAGGGGCCTCACGCCCTTCTCTAACTCGATTGTGTGGTCCACCTCCCTCTTCGGAGGAAGTTATTTAGGAAGTTCCGTAAGTATCACGTCTCAAAGCTCTCTAAGGACCATCTTCACCTCTGTTGGGATTTCACCCCCATCCTCCACGATCTCTTCCTCCTTAAGAGTCGCGAGAAAGGTTGACTCCCGTTGCTTAACTCCCTTCGATAGTTGCATTGTGGAAGGAGTCTTTGCCTTCAACTCTTCCTCCCTCATTATGGACACCATGCACATTCGCCTTTCATCCATGATACACATTGTGTTGGTGCTAGGAATTGGATCGCTCGTACTTGATCGAGAAATTTCATTCCAAGCACCATTGGACAGTGGTCCATCGAGACGACAGAGAGACTCACCTTGCCTTTCCATTCTCCAATGAAAAGCTTAACACCTTGAGCAACACCATGAATCAGGCTTGGCTTAGAATTCACCGTCTTTAGACAACCCTTTTCTTCCTTGAACACTATCACCATATGATGGGCTTCCTTCAAATCCATGAAGGTATTTGTCGCCCCCGTATCCACCAAGGACTTTGTCTCGCAACCACCGATTTTAGTAATCACGTACATCCTTCCTTTCCTTTCGGACTTTGGCACCTCTACCCGCACCTTGATTCCACTTAAAGTCGTGGATCATTTGCTTCTCTTTCTTCCTCATTTTGAATCATCACCGTTAGCTTCGACCGCTTTGGACACTTGAACACCTTATGAGGACCTTCACAAAGGAAGCAAGAGATACTTGGCTTCTCCCCACCCTTGGAGCTACTCGGATAAGTTTTCTTCCGAAAATCCTTAGGTGGTGGGAAGTTTCTCTCCTTCCCTTGATTTGGGCCATCTCTGATTTGGGCCATCTCCCCCATGTCTGTCCTTGCCAAATTTGTGATGTTTCTTCGATGACGAAGTTATAGTAGACTTCTCCGGCTGTTTATATTCAATTAAGGACTCGGCCACCGCCATAGCCGAAGCAAGGTCTTAAACATTCGTCTATTGTAGTTCAAGCTTCGCCCACGATTATAATCCGTCCATGAAAGCAAATAAAGAATCCTTCGGTGACATGTCCAGAAACTCTAGCACCAATTCTGAAAACTCTCGCGTATATTCACACACCGTGCCCTTTTGAGCAAGGCGCCTAAATTTCACCCTGGACTCGTCCTCCGCATTTTGGGGATAAAATTGAACCTTGATTTCCCTCTTAAAATCCGCCCAACATTCAATCACACATATGCCACACTCCATGTCGGCATGTCTGTGCCTCCACCATACCATTGCCGAATCGATTAGGTATAATGGTTCAGTCTTGATCTTCCAAGCATCTTCATTGATGTTTAATACGTCGAAGTATTGCTCCAATGTCCAAAGGAAGTTGTCAAGTTCCCTTGCACTCCTCGACCCACCATAGGTCTTGGGTTTCGGCACGTCCACCTTGGAGTAGGATTGGCTGCTAACTTCACCTCGAGTCACCACCATCTTACAAAAAGACCAATCTGCCATGACCTATTTGATCTCCTCTTGCATCGCCAGGATCTTCACCGAGAGATTCCCCACCAAGCTCTCGAATTGATTATTGAGATCACCCACCGCCGAGTTGAGTAGCCCTTGCATTCTCCCAAAGAGTTCGCAGTCACCTGACTCGATGTTGTTGATGCTTTTGTTGTGTTGCTCAGCGCCAACTCCAACTTGGTTAGTCGACCTTCCAACGGGCATGATTCTTTCGATACGGGCATGATTCTGTGCACTCTTTCTTCCTTTCGTCGTGGCCTTTGCCACTTGTGATGATCGATGCTCCTCTGTTTGATGTTGTGCCACCTTAAATTGGATAGTTTCTCTGCTCAAACAAGTTTGACGCCTCTTGATCGGAACTTGCTCTGATACCACTTGTCATGGGGTGATAATTCAACCCACGAAGCACCTAGCTTTCCTTTTAACTCAGATCGCTAAGTTTAGTCGTCCACCATTTGGATCGTTCGCCTACAATCCTGGAACCTATTAAACAATCACACAAACAATGGCAAACACACACGCGGAAGCAATGTGAGAAATACATTCTCTTTGTATTGATTGAATGAAAGGTTTACAGAATTAAAACTATCCTATAGAGCCTTGCTCTATATATAGATGTTAACACTTTTTTGTCTTTGCCACCAGGAGACATACATTATGATACAAATTACATGATGGCGCTAACTAAGTTAGCTCCTATTAGGAGTTGTACAAAACATAAGAGGCTACAAAATTTGTCGTGTGACATCGGGCTATATTTACCTACTTGCTGGTGGGGTTTTTTTATTGGAAGAGTGTTAAACAGACACCAATAGCTTCTTCCACTATGGCATCGAACTTTATAGCGTGTTATGAGGCATCCAACCATGTAATATGGTTATAAAACTTTTTTTAATGGGTTGTGCATTGTGAATGACATAAAAGGACCACTTGTGTTATTTTATGACAATAGGTCAATAGTTTTATATTTCAGTAAAAATAAGAGCTATACAAAGTCAAAGCATATAAACATCAAGTTCCTAGTTATTAAAGAAAGAGTTAAGAATAGATAGATATTTGTAGAGTACATCAGTACAAACTTTACCAAAGGATTATTACCTAAGGTTTTTCATGAGCACATTGCTCATATAGATATTATATTTCTTTAGAATAGGTAATTTTAGTGGGAGTTTTACTTTAGTTGCTCTTTAGATTTAAACACGTGTTATGGTACACTTTTGGACATTGTTTATGGATATTTTTATTATTGTTAGTTATAAAGTGTTGGATCTTTGGATTTTATTAAACCAAAGAAAGTCTAAAATGTCAAAGAACTTATTCAAAAAGATCAAAGTCACTTAATATATTTTTAAATATTGGAAGTTCGGTTCAACATTTCATTTATAGACCGAACTGAAACTACTTCATTTGAAGTGAAGCCTACCTCAAAAGTATGGTGAGAGAGAACTCACTTCTAGATAACAATTTACTTCAATATGAGTTAAATGATCATATGTCGATGTAATGAGCTATGACTACTCTAATGACACGTGTTTGAGGTTCTGGGAGATAGCTATGTGGTGAAATGCATATTGAGGGATGAAAATATCTATATGGGAATGTACTCGTTAAATAGAGTGTTTTAACAGTAATTAGGCTCGATTAGGAGTCGGGGCCTTGTAGGAGTAATTTTGATATTTTAAGAAATTTAATGAGAAAAGTATAAATAGAGAAAAATTGAGGAGAAACCTTAATTTCCTGTTGTGCGTGCGTGTGAACATGAAGAGATAGAAATAGAGAGCGTAAGCATGAAGAGAGAGAAATATTGAGCTTGTTTGAGGAGGAATAAAAGGAGGAACAGAATTTGCAAAGGGAATTGGCGATCTAGACTCAAATCGATCAAATTCGAGGCAGAGATTTATTCTTCTCACTCATATGTCGTTGATTATCCTTGCTAGAGTAGCTAAAATATGGTAATTAACCCAAATTCATGCAATTTGATGTATGAACCCTAAATGTGAAATTTTGTGGGAATTCATATTTTTGGTGTTTTAATGCTTTGAAAGTATAAAAATTGAGGTAAAGAAATGGTATGGAGTGTTTGGGTATGCGTTTTTGTGATTTGGGGGCTTAAACATGTGAATCTGGGCCGAAAATGGTGAATTCTCGAATTATGCAGTAGTATATCGACTGAAATGGGTTTAGTCGACCAAACTGGGTATTTTGATCGACAATGGCAATTTTGGACTAGTTGATCAATTAAAAATTTTGATCGACCATTTTATTAACCAAAATGTTTTGTTAAACCGAAGTAGTCACGTAAACCATAGTGGTCATGTGAGATATGATCATGTAAATTTAGGTCGGCCAAGGCATTTTTCATTGTTTCTTCGAGGTTTGATCCTCATGCTCTGTGGAGATCCCAATGGGGGGATTTGGGGTGTGAGCCTATGAGTCTGAAGGGACTTAAGAAGTTTAGTATCACGCCCCTAACTCCAGGAGATCCAAAACCAGGCACATGACTACCTCATACCCACACCCGAGGGCTAAGGGTTGGTGACTAGCACCAAAAGGGGCACACCGCGGGTGTTGCCCAAATGCACCTATATAATCATACAACAAGGGTATTCTTGTACACTTTCGAAACCATGCAACTGAATGACATATCAAATAAAATACCATCATATTATAGCATACATATGATGATAACTAGTACAACAGCTACGGACCCATGTCCAAGAAGAAAATGTAGTAATAATACAAAACAATCAAAATGGATAGTCTTATATATCAACAAGGTCTGGTCTGCTCGACTGCAAACCTTAAAGCTACCTCCTATCTTAACCTGAAAGTCAAGCCAGCAACATAGGGTGAGCACAAGGCTTAGTAGGTGACCTACAACACATTAACCACATAATAATATACAGAGTGTATCATGTAATACCAATGAAAGCATAAACACACACAACAACATCCACACAACATGGCACTATGCAATACCAATGAAAGCATAAACACACAAGGTCCACACAATCAAGTCACACAGACTTTGTGACTCAGCTGATCAGCATAGGGCAAGACTCTTACAGCCTCCCCGCCACAGTGGGAACACAGCATAAAAAGCAGCCACTTGTGGGAGCTTCCGCTGTTAACCAGCCATATAGGGGACCTTGGCTCCTAGTCATCCCTATATGAGACCTCGGTTAAGCATCCAATCATCAACAAATCAACCGAAGCATGGTATTAGGGTTTCACAACACCCCCTCTGTAACAAAGACTAGTTGCCACAAGTCTATCATGTTCCGACTAACAGAAAGGATTTTCGTAGAAGATGTTTTCTTGAAATAAGAAGTTCCAAAAATGGTTCCTCATATCATAACTAAAATAACCTGATTTTTAAGGATTTCTCTAAGAGGTCTAACCCACTTTACAAGTAGTCACCTCTAATCGAAAACTAGATTTTCTGAGATTCAGTGCTAATTTTTATTTTTCACATTTTGAAGGAGTAAGAATTTGATTTTCTAGTATTTTTCTTTGAATCCAAAAGGGGAATATTTCCTTATTTACATTGTAACTTAAGTAAATTGCTTAAATATGGAGATGCAGAATGGTTTACAATGTAAATAGTCATTCCAAATTGTCTTCAAAACTATCCTTCAAAACTGTCTTCGAAACTGTCCTTCGAAACTGTGTTTCAAAACTGCTTTTGACCTTCAAACCATCGACCTTCGAACTTTGAACTTCAAACTTTGACCTTCGAAACTTCAAACCTTCGACCTTTGAACTTCAAATCTGCCGACACTCTAACCCTTCGAACCTTAACATGCCAAGGGTACTATTTATCATTGTTTTAGTCTGTTCATCGTCTGTAATCAACTCAATGACCCCAGATGCTCATAAACCCATTTTTTACTCAACAAACTATAATTTACATTACAGAACGCGTCCTAAATGTCTCTAAACCACATAGTGACCATATATATATATATATATATATATATATATATATATACACACACACACACACACTGAGATTATAGTCCTCTAGATCTAGGTACAAGTTTCCATGGTTGACTTCTCAACCCTCATGAAATACATAATTATAAAACTCCCAAATCATGAAAACACATACTTACAACTATATGTCATATCTTAACCACCTTTTACATACTTAAATCACCAGATTTAACCCAAAATTGGGTTTTCCCCAAAACCTAGGGTTCATGTTAAAATTTACAGGTTATGCTCAAATCACACATATTCAAAAACAAAATCAAGACAAGAGATTAGGAACACCCACTTGGTAAAGATTCACAAATGAATCAACCCCCAAACCCAAGCTCCAAGCTCTAATTCGGCAACTCCTCTTCCAAGCTCTCTCTCTCTACGCTCTCTCTTTCACTTCAACGTGAAACACAAATGACGCCTGCTGAGAGTTTCTCTCTCTCCCCCCTATTTACATTTTCTGCTAATTCTTTAATTAATAAACACCAAAAATTACATAACTAGCCCTCTGGGGTCCTAAACTCCAAATTGAACCCAACTATAGCTAAAACGCTTATATCACAAAGCACAATACCAAAATGATATCTTTATTTCAAAATAAAGATTATCTCATAAATCAACCCAAACACAAGTCTCTATATGTAGCTTGTCTTATTGTTTTGCATGTATGTCTTATTATTTTTACATGTTTGGAATGTACATGAGATGTCATGAATGTTATAAATTATCTATTTATATGTGGTAACGACATGAGATGCTATATTTGTATGAATTATGGTACCTAGTGGTCATGTAAGCCTGTGAAGCTACCTTGATAAGCCTAGGAGGATATTATTGAGGGCCTGGAAGGCGAGATTTGTTTAGACCCTAAGAAGCAATACTGTGCCTAAGAGGCGCTACTATGCCTGAGAGGCAATACTGTGCCCAAGGGGCAATATTGTGCCTTGGGGGCAACACGGTGCCTGAGGGGAAAATGTTTGGGATTACTTAGGAGGCTTACTTAATATTTTAATGTGTGTATATGTTTGAGTTGCTGATGTACATGTGGCATTACACGAGCACATGCCTACACTAGTTTATAAGTTGGGATATGTCAGGGAGACGTGATCCCTACTGAGCTGTGGTTGCTCACCCCTCCTATTGTGTTTATCTTTATTTGTTCCAAGTGCTTACAGGAGCTAGAAGATTCACCGGTGGTGAAGATCTTGTGTGTATTTGTTTGTTTTGTTGGATTGCAAAACTATGATGTAACGTTATAGGGGAAAAGCATATATGTATGTGTGTTTGTACTGTGGATTGAAATGAGATTTTTGTATTCGTGTACTATAGGTGTGATATGGTTTGGGGACGACACTCATGCTAAGGTCCATTTCTCGGTGTTATCACCAACCCCATGTCCCTTTGGGTGTGAGCATAGGGATTCATTAACCGGTTTCTACACGCCGAAAATCCAAGGCATGACAACTACATTAGCATTCACTTGCTAAGACACAAGGCCTTGATTCGAGATGAGAATATATGTTTTAATGTTATTAGTATATCTCGAAGCATTGTGAAAGATCACTTAGATGACTTCAATTTTAAACAAGAGTTCGATTTGAGATTTGATATACTTTGATATCATGAAGAAGTTCGATATGTGCTTATTTCTCGAAGTGCCTAAAGGATAAATTGTGTTGATTTTAGAGTTTGTCTCGAAACAAAGGATGTTCATCATCTTAAAGTTATTCACACATAGTTATTCAACTCACAAAGAGTTTGTTCAAGATAAACAAGTTTGGTTCAAGATTTTCATTATCTCGAAGTATTTCATAACAAAGTTATATGGAACGTTTGTTCAAGATGATAAGTACGGTTCGAGATGAAGGTCTTAACTTGAAGTGAGCTCGCTTTATGCATAAGTTAATGAGTTCGAGTTCATATTAAGACTTTTATCTTGAAGTTCTTTGAAACCGAAGTAAGTCTTGTTGGACCTCAACCAGAACACTTACTACTATAATATTGTTTGCTTTAGGCTTCACCTTGCACGGCTTTGTTTCTAACGGACCACGACTTGTTAAAACACGTTATGACAAGGTACACATGAGCCTCCTCTTTAAGATAACCTCACAGTTCGCCCTGACCAATGTGGTATTGTTATGGGACTTCCAGTAGGAGGTTAGAGACCTAACAGTCTCTCCCCTAATTCCACTATCGGTCCATAGGACCTAGCTCTTATACTACTTGTTGGACCTCGGCCAAGACACTTACTACCACAATATTGTTTGCTTTGGGCCTTACCCACACGGTTTTGTTTCTAATGGGCTATGACCCATTAAAATGCATTATGATAAGGTGCACATGAGCCTCCTCTTTAGAATGACCTCATAATTCACTTTGACCGATGTGGGATTGTTTCATGGGACTCCCCACAAGACGTTAGAGACCCAACAAGTCTTTATCTTGTAACTAAACCTGAACAAGTTCAAGTTCAGATCATGACTTAATATCTCGAAGTATTTATCTCTTAAAGTAACTGAAAGCAAAATAATGGATTGTTACATGTGCACGAGGTGGTTTTCAGTTACAAGTCGTGCTGATATTCAACACATCTCTAATACAATAAAGAAAACATATATTATTGTCGACATTCATGGATTTAGTTGTTGATGTGGCTAGCTAATCTATTGTATTATATTTAAAAAGACACCTGAAGATTATGAAGATATTTGTGTTGCCAACTTTGAATTAAAATGTAGAGATTCACTTATGCTTTTTAGAGGTCGATAGGGTTTCTAGTTTTTGTTTATTGTTTGACTATTTATACAACTCTATGAATGATTTAAAATATATAATTGTGTATTGTTACAGTAATTGTTGTTACCTCTGGTTGTTCTTGTTTTTCGTGGTTTGTTGTAATAGTTTGCTAGGCTATCATTGTAACACAACAATCATTGTTTTAAAATAATAACAGTTTATTTTTACTTTTATTTAAATTATTTGTCTTCCACTTTATTGCAAACAAATTTAAATTTGAGTAAGTTAAGTCATAATTTAATATTATAGATCTATTCACGCCCCTCTAGACCTTTGGCTTGGGACAAACATAAAGTATTTGATTTATTTTGTCGTCGAACTTGATTAAAATTAATATTGGCAAGGTATATGGTTGGATTACTTAGAAATAAGTATGCTTAGTTCACATTGCATGTAATTTCTACGTTGCACATCCATGTCATTTAGTTATATTAATATACATGAGTGTTGACAAGTTTAACTATGATAATTGCAGCAAAAGCCGTTTTGATTCTATATTGATATGATTAATTGATTAGATTATTTCAAGATGCATTTGGTAATAATAGTATTCATAAGGTTATTTTAATGCACAATTACAAAGTGACATATATTGTTGGATTTAAATCCAAAATATGAACTTTTATATGTGATATATTGTGCAAAAAAGGCTATCAATTTTAATTAATTTCAATTTAAGACATGATAATGTTTTAAATATTTTGGATTTTAATGCATCAAAATTAAGTATGAGTGTTTATGTGCCCAGAGCAAAGCAAAGTGTAATTCCTGATTTGGTGATATATGAAATTATAAATAACAAAAATTAATTAAACAATTACCTTATATGTGATTATGGTCTCCAAATCAATTATCAAAGGTTTTTCCTTTACATCTCATCATTCTGGAGTGAGAGAAGATTTTATTGTAGAAAATTCCTTAGGTGAATATGATTTGAGAAAAGAAGCACAAAACTTGGATAGTCCATTTATTACATTTATTATTTTTGATAATTTGATATGCATTTTAGGGTTTGAATGATGGTTTTCAATGTGAATTAATTTATCATGTGATAATTTATTAGTCAAATCTTATCATTAAATATAACTTTGAATTTTAATTAAGCAAAAGTTTAGAAGCTAAATTTCTGGACACTATCTTAAAATAAAATTAAAAAAAGCTATAATTTCTCACTAGTTCTAAACAAATATTACCTATCTTGTTGTGCAAATCAATTTGAAGGATATATCGCAAAATTGAAAATCAAAATAAAAAAAGATCCACTCTTCTACTGTTTTTTAGGAAATCGATGTAAATTTGAGGGAGTTCATTTTATTAATGCATAAAAATAAACTCCCGAGCTATATATATTTATATATGTCGACTATAGGTAAAACAGCTTGGCAAAGAGGAGCTCATTCCATGTATCCTGAAGACCAGGCAGGCACCAGTGGACGCAGTCGGCGTAGCTGGCCGGGTTAGCAAGCTGCTCAGGATTTAGCGGGTTCCACTGCTTCTTATAGATGGAGGTGTGCGCATCCTTACGGTAGCTGGAGAGCTGCGTTATGTTGAGCAATGTGATGCGGAATTTGGACTCTTGGAACGCTTCTCCAATCACTTGCATTACGGATCTCCTAGAGTCCGATCCCCAGTACTCCGGGTCTTCAATCACTGTCGTTTCGTTGTAGCAGTTTCCGTTTTCATCCCCTCCCCAGTCTATGCTCCTGCCAACAAGCGTATCCAATTTTTTAGCCATTATGGAGATAGAGCAAAGCAAAGGGACAAGTAAAATGGTCACTTATTTTCTTCTATTAAAGGTCACTCATAGTGGAATTAAGATGTTCAATTCAATCCCCATGGGCTAGAGACTTCGGGCTCATGGTACTAGTATATTAACATTTTGTTCGAGAAAGAAAACAAAAACAAAAACTTATTTCCTCGACAAAGTCATTGGAAAAATGATCCTAAAGTTATAATATGTCATTCTATTTGAACTAGATATGTAATAAATTTAATTTAATAAATTTACAGTAGGTAGGTACACACTATTGAAATATAAAGAAATAAAAATACACACAAATGTTATATATATCTCATGGATTTGCTTTTTTTAAGCTCTTGTATTACATAACAAAGAGACTTTGCCTTTTTTAACCTCACACATTCTCATGGCTCATGATTTTTTTCTTCTTCACTTATACAATATACCATACCCTTGTGTGTGTGTGTGTGTGTGTGTGTGTGTGTATATATATATATATATATATTTATTTATTTATTTATTTATATTGATTAATGCCCATGCAGCTGACTCACATATAATTAATGCACTGCACGCGTATTGCATATTTAAGTAATGACACATTATATATTGGCACACATCATTCGGCGCCTACATGAACATATGTGCAACGTGCTTGTCTTGTTTAGTGCTTGCACAAAAGGACATGTGTATTTATTCGGTGCCTCTTCTACATAAATCTTTTCAGTTGGCATCAGCATAAGCAAATATTTTCTGCATGTCTATTAATATCTTTGGCCCATATTAATGTTGTTACATGTTATTTAAAGAAATAAAAAAAGATGGCATCTCAAATTAAAAAATTATGTTGACCTCTCTCTTTTTTAAGAAACAAATGTGTGCATGAGGGAGAATTCCATAACCTATAAAAGGGCAACCTAGAGGACATTCATTGCATCCCAAAATTGTGTTTCAATTTGTGTAAGAAAGAAATTGAGAGAGAGAGCCTCATGTAACTTTGAGAAAATTTAGTGAGGCAATTATTGAGTGTTGATTGTAAGTATATAATCCTTTTGTAAATTTTCTCCTTGGTAAAAGGATTTGCAACAACCTGGAGACGTATGCATAAATTGGCCGAACTTCGTTATCAATTTGTGTGTCATTTTTCTTTGCATTTTTTATACTTGTACAAACTGGCAATAAGAAAAAAATTCATAATTTCTTAATAACTGGTATCAAAGCAAAGTCGGTGAAAGCCAGATTCATGTAGGAGCAATGGCTGCAGACAAAAGAAAGGTAAAAATTGAGAAGTTTGATGGTGCAGACGTTGGCTTTTGGAAGATGTAGATCAAAGATTATCTGTACTAGAAAAAGCTCTATCAACCTCTCTCAAAAATGAATCTAGAGGGTATGAAAGATGAAAATTGGGCTCTTCTCGATAGATAGGCTCTCAGAGTTATTCGATTGGCGTTGTCTTATAACGTTGCTTTCAACATAGCAAAAGAAAATACCACAGCGGGTCTTATGGAAGCTCTTTCCAATATGTATGAAATGCCATCGGCCTCCAACAAAGTTCACTTGATGAGGCGATTATTCAATTTACGGATGACGGAAGGCACATCGGTAGCGTAACATCTCAATGAACTCAATATAGTTATAACTCAATTAAGTTCAGTTGAGATCGAATTTGACAATGAGGTAAGAGCATTGATACTTTTGTCTTCTCTACCAAAAAGTTGGAATACTACTGTTACTGCTGTAAGTAGCTCATCAGGAAATAATAAGTTAAAATTCAATGATTTTTGGGATCTGGTTCTTAATGAAAAGATTCAGCGAAGAGACTCTGGTGAATCTTCAACCTCTTTTGTATTACATATAGAGTTAAGAGAAAGAAGTTCAACCAAAGAAAATAGACATGGCAGATTCAACTATCGAGGCAAATCAAAGGATGGAGGTCCAAATCAAGAAATCCCAAAAATTCTCATAGCTCAAAGAACATTAACTGTTGGAATTGTCGGAAGATTGATCATTACAAAAATCAGTGCAAGAGTGCACTGAAAGACCAAGAGACAATGATACAAGCTAATGTCACTACAACTTCAGTAGGCGATGACGCATTAATATGATCTTTGGAGACCACGAAAGAGTCTTGGGTGTTAGACTCCGGAGCATCATTCCATGCTAACTGGTGAAAAAAAATTCAAGAGGTATGTCCCTGGAAACCTTGGAAAGGTATATTTTGGTGATGATCAACTTTGTGCTATTATCGGTAAAAGCATAATGAAAATTAAATTGAATGGGTCTGTTTGAAATCTAAATGATGTTAGACATATTCCCGACTTGAGAAAGAACTTAATCTCAATAGGGAAATTAGCTAGCAAAGGCTACAATATGTCCTTCCATGGTGATGATTGCAAGTTCTCCAAGGGTGCAATGACAGTTGCTCATGGTAAGAAGAGTGGTACTCTTTACATAACAACAAGCACATGTTATTCCAACATAATTGCTGAAGGAAATGATAATCTTAACCTGTGGCATCAAAGACTTAACCACATGAGTGAGAAAGGGATGAAGATTATACTCTCAAAGGGAAAACTTCCAGACTTGCAGTTAGTTGAGATTGACATGTGTGAAAATTACATACTTGGAAAGCAAAAAAGAGTTAGCTTTCCAACAAGAAAAATAATCCCAAAGAAGAAAAATTGGAGCTTGTTCACTTTGATGTTTAGGGTCCAACAACTATCCCATCCATTGGTAGGAAACACTACTTTGTGACCTTCATCGATGATCACTCGCGAAAGGTATGCGATTACTTTTTAAAACATAAGTCTGAAGTGTTTGATGCTTTCAACGGATGGAAAGCTATGGTTGAAAATAAGATAAGTCTAAAGATCAAAAAGCTTAGATCTGACAATGGTGGATAATATGAAGATACCAAATTCAAGAAGTTCTACTATGAGCACCGGATTAGAATGGAGAGAACCGTACCGGGTACACCTCAACACAACGGTGTAGCTGAGCATATGAATCGGACATTGACCAAAAGAGCTAGAAGCTTCCGTATTCAATCAAGATTGCCAAAGCGGTTCTGGGTAGAAGCAGTCAAGAGGTAAAACTCTCATGTCTTAGAGTTTTCAGTTGTGTAGCATATGTGCATATTAGTGATCAAGGAAAGAATAAGCTTGATCCTAAATCTAAGAAGTGCACTCTCATTGGCTATGGTGGGGATGAGTTTGGCAACTACATTTGGGATGGCAAAAATAATAAGGTGTTTTATATCAGAGATATGATTTTCAATGAAAAGGTCATGTACAAAGATAAACATAAAATATTTGACAACAACTCAGAGCAAGGTGAGCCAATGTAAATAGAGGTTGATGATGTTCCAAACATTCCTCTTATTAAAAGTCCTAAATTAGAGGAATTAAGTAAACAAAATAATGAACAGCATCTTAACAGACCAATTCTTCTTACTCTAGTTCCTATATTGAGAAGGTCTTGTTGACCTCATGTGCCCAATAGAAAATATGTGAACTATTTGTTGCTAACTGATGGAGAAGAACCTGAATATTATGATGACGCTTATCAGACTAAAGATGTTAGTAAGTGGGAGCTCGCTATGAAAGACGAGATGAAGTCTTTATTCTCTAACCAGACATGGGAACTAGATGAGCTACTCATGGGGAAAAAGGCACTTCATTATAAATGGGTATACCAGGTAAAAGAAGAACATGATGGTTCCAAGAGATACAAGGCCCAACTAGTTGTCAAAGGATTCCAGCAAAAGGAAAGAGTTAACTACACCGATATTTTTTCTCTCATTGTGAAGCTCAATACTATCAGATCAGTATTGAGTATTGTTGCCATTGAAGATCTTCATCTTGAACAGTTGGATGTGAAGATTACATTTCTTCACAGAGACTTGGAAGAGAAAATATACATGTACCAACCTGAAGGTTTTTCAGAAAAAGGGAAGGAGAACATGGTGTGTAGACTTAAAAAGAGTTTGTATGATTTGAAACAAGCCCCAATATAGTTGTACAAAAAGTTTGACGGTTTCATACACAAAGAAGGTTTCCAGAAGTGTAACGCCGACCACTATTGCTTCTTCAAGAAATATAAGTCTAGTTATATCATTTTATTACTTTATGTTAATGATATGTTAATAGCAGGCCAAGACATGGATTATATTAAAACATTGAAGCAGCAATTGTCAAAGGAGTTTGACATGAAAGACTTGGGTCTAGCAAAGAAGATTCTTGGAATGCAAATCAAAAGAGATAAACAAAGAGGTTTCTTGCAGTTATCTCAAGAAGATTGCATCAACTGTGTTTTGTAGAGATTCAATATGGGTGATGCCAAGCCAGTCAGCATACCCTTGGCTAGTCACTTTTGCCTATCCAAGGATCAGTCCCCTCAGACAGAAGAAGAAATAGATCTAATAGCTAGGGTTCCTTATACCTCGGTTATTGGAAGTTTGATGTATACAATGGTCTGTACTAGGCCAGGCATTAACCATGCAGTGGGAGTTGTAAGTAGATTTATGTCAAATCCAGGAAAAGCTTATTGGGAAGCAGTTAAGTGGATTTTGAGATATTTACGAGGCATTACAAAAAGGTATTTGTACTTTGGTAAAGGAAAAATTGAACTACAAGGCTATGTAGATGCAGACTTTGCAGGTGAAGTTGAACACCGAAGGAGCACCACTGGCTACATATTCACTATTGGAAAAACAGCTATTAGTTCGATGTCCCAAATATAAAGGATTGTTGCATTATCCACTACAAAAACCGAATATTTAGTAGTAACATAAGCTAATAAAGAATTAATATGGCTTCAAGGATTATTAACAGAGTTAGGATTTATCAAAGAAAAGAGTCTTATATATAGTGACAATCATAGTGCAATACATCTAGCAAAGAATTCCGCATTTCACTCCAAAACAAAACATATTGAACTTCAATATCACTTTATTAGGACTCTACTTGAAGATGAGATGCTAACACTGAACAAAATTCAAGGAAGCAAGAAGCTAGCAGGTATCTTAACAAAAGTGGTGACTATTGATAAATAGAAGTTGTATTCAACTTCTGTTGGTTTACTCGAGTAACAAACCATAAAAGGTTGTTGCATTGATTAAGATGTAAAGACAAATTAAAATCAATCTTCAAGTGGGAGATTGTTGCCGCATGCTATTTAAGGAAATGAAAAGAAGATGACGGCTAAAATTAAAGAATTATGTTGACCTCTCTCTTTTTTTAAAAACAAATATGTGATGGAAGGAGAATTTCATAACTTATAAAAGGGCAGCCTAGAGGACATTCATTGCATCCCAAAATTGTGTCTCAATTTGTATAAGAGAAAAATTGAAAGAGAGAATCTCCTGTAACTTTGAAATAATTCGGTGAGACAATTATTGAGTATGAATTATAAGTATATAATTACTTTGTAAATTTTCTCTCTAGTAAAAGATTTCGCAGCATTCCGGAGATGTAGACATAAATTGGCTAAACTCTATTATTAATTTATGTGTCATTTTTTTTACATTTCTTATAATTATAAAATCTAACAATAAAGAAACTTTACGTAACTTTCTAACAATTAATGTCTTTATTTAAACTTACTCAAATTAATAGTGTCCCCATCCCCATCCCCATCATGATTAGTTCTTGGTGAGGTCGGAAATGATGAACTTACTTGCCGTGGGTAGGAGACATGGTGGTGAAAAAGACCCTGGTGGTGTTAGGATCCATATTCTTGCGTGCCCATCTCAGCATACTCCTCATTGCCATTCCATAAGCTGCCTCTGTTGACACCTCCACAGTATTCTTCTCCTGGTCGCTGAAAGAAGACCCTTGCCTGTACCCGCACTAGGCATCAATCCGCCAGATCATTCAATTCCCGAATATAAATGTAGGCAAAACATAAATTTTACGTTTGGGTACGTACGTACGTACAAGACTTTCATGGTGAGGCCAGTCATCCACCACAGGTAGGTGTTGAACACCAAAATGTCGGCTCCTTTCCAGTGGTGGCCGTGCTTGTTGATGGATCCCTTCCTCACCACCCTGTCCGAAATCCTGTGGATCACCGCATTGTCGGCGTTGGATTCCATCAGGAATGGTGCCCAGTAGAACTCGATGGTAGCATTGTATTCCTAATTAATCATTAAAATGCTGTCGTTGATTAATTAATGAAAGACTACACGCGCGCAGAGAGAGAGAGAGAGAGAGAGAGAGAGAGAGAGAGAGAGAGAGAGAGAGAGAGAGAGGATATTCAGAATGTAGGTAGAGTGATATATGATCAAAATTGAATTGAAACCTTAGCAGTGAAGACGGTGAGGGAATCGAAAGTATCCATGGATTTAGCATTTTCGGGAATTAGCGACTGGAGTAGGCAAACCATGGACACGAACTGACCTCGATTTAGGGAGTCCCCCACGAACATCATCTTCTTCCCCCGGAGGCTCTCCAGCATCAATGTGGCGTTGAACCTGAATATATATTTTGTATACCACGTACAGTTTTAATTATTTATTAATATTACATCACTATTAATGCGTTTGCAAACAAATGAACTGAAGCTGATTCAATAAAAGTAATTAATTTATTAAAATTTTAAATTTTTGAGGAAAAGGGGAGAAAAAAAAGGGTGAAAGAGAAATGGAGTACAATGAACCTTGGGAGAGAGCAGTCGCGGGGTTGCCATCTCCAGTACTGGTATTCCCGCTCGGGCCTGCCGTGTTCTTGGCACGTCAGCTGCGGTTGGATGTAAGGGCATTCCGATTCTTCATAAAGAGGCCGATTCAACTCGTCCCGAACCCACCTCCCCTTAAAGACGTCACACCCTGCACCTTCGTTGTTGTCATTGCCTCCCACCGCGAATGGCAGCTCCCCTGTGGGCTTCCCTAAAAACCCGCCCCCGATCGAGCAGGTTCAATAAGTAAGCTTACAATCGCACGAGTGTCCAGTTGGACTCAAAACTACATCAAAACAATCATATACAATGGGATTGTTGTTTCAGTGTGGCTCACCGGTTTTGGAGACACCCGAGTCCTGCCCGAGTTGGCCAAAGATGCAGATGTAGTCCTCGCCGTATAGAACGGCGACGAAGAGGATGAAAGCTAGCAAGCTGAAGAGGAAGGGAGAGAAATGCGCTTTTCGGAGGACACAAGTCCTGGAGGAAGGCCGAGGCTTCATCTTCTTGTCTGCCTTAAAAACATTCAGCCTTCGCTTGCCTTCTATTTGTACTGCCTTATTTGTTGACGCTCAGCAGGGCTTTCTTGTCAACTGCCAATATATATAATTATATATACATAGATATAGATACTGGAATGGGATGATCATACGTAGGTGCTGGAATTTAATTACCAGTTACTGCGCAGCAATTAAGGAAAAAAACAGATTCAGTTTATTTAAAAGGCTGTAAGGTAGTGTCTAGTGGGTGACGAATGATATGGAAACCAGTGGGGCAGCGAGGTAGTGAGTGTCTAGTGGGAGGGTGGGTGACGAATGATATGGAAAATGAGTTGGGGTGTCAGTTCAGCAATTTGGCTTCTAAGCTAAGTAAAGGGCAAGAGGTGTCAAATTGTTGTCATTATTTAACAAATGTGTTTCGTGCTTTGATAATGTGACGGAGTTATTCACGCAAGGCAAAAATAAGTTACGGCACCCACTCAATCTGACTCGACAACTCAATGGAAGCCACCGCGAAGAGCTTCTTCTTAAAGCTGGCCATGGCCGCGCCATGTCACCATTGTGCTCTAATGATAATGAGAGAAGCTCAATATATATATCTAGCGGGTACAAAAAATTTTAAAATTTTAAATTGCAACCTTAGAATTTTGAGTTCAATAACCTTATGCCCAAAATGGGAATACTCTAGGTCTGCCACCAAGTTCACGAGATAATACTAGGGAAGATGATAGCATGGGGCCAAAATAGGGTGTCTGGCTAGAGCTAACGCTGTGGATGGGAAGCCTCCAGATGACCAACTAACAGGTAACAAATGAGACCAGGTAACAGGTAACCCTTTAGGGGGGGATCTCTAGGTCTGCCACCAAGTTCACAAGATAATACTAGGAAGTATGATAGCATGGGGCCAAAATGGGGTGTCTGGCTATAGCTAACGTCATGGATGAGAAGCCTCTAGGTGACCAACTAACAGGTAACAAATGCGATCAGATCCCAAAAATAAATTAAAAAAACCAATACTCTTCCAAAAGTATTTTTTAAAAAATCGTGTCTCACGTAAATTTATATATATGTTAAAAATATTTTGTGTATCCTAATGGACGGCTATAATTTTTTGTTTTTTCTCTCCCCTCTTAGATAATCTAGTATACTGTCATGTCATTATGGTTATTCAAAGATTATGTTACATAGATAATGTAAGGTCAGATTCTTGTCATAAAAAAATATAATTTAGACCGTTAGTTCAAAAATCAATGGTTCATATTAGACTTTTATTTAACTGTATCAGATTCACGATAGCAGAACTACAATTAAATGAAAATCTAATCTAAACTGTTGATTGCAACATCTAGGGGTCTAAATCTAAAATTCATGGAACTTGACTCTCATGTCGTTAAAGATTGATGACAAGTACAAAGAAAGATTAGGAGATGTCTCACTTTCTAATAGGAGTGTTAAATGGAAGTCAAGCCCATTTAGGCTTGCTTTTAAATGGGCCAAAAATATCTAGACCGGCCAGACCCGACCTGGCCCATTTAATATTTAAATTTTTTCAAATGATTTTTTTACTTTAAATATCTTTTTTTTTATAAAAAAATAATAATTTTAATCTCCATGAGTCAAACATGACCTACAAATAACTATAAATACGATCAAACTTATAAAATATTAATGTTATATATAAAATTATAATAAAATAAACTAAAAAACAAGTATTGGCCCATGAATCAGCCCATGAACTCATGAGCTTAGCTTGCTTTGGCCCGAAGCTCACAAGACAAAACCATTTTAACTCATAGACCAAAATTTATAAGCCCAATCCTAAAAAACATCACTACTTACTGACAAGCATATGCAACGGAGGTATAATGTATTTTCCAACAATGCCACAAAATAGTTAGTCCGACACGTAATAATAAATGGTTCAACAAGAATTTCAGAAAAAAATAGCTGGATCACGTGTTTCGCTCTAATTAAAAAATAGCTGGATGACTTGGAGGAGGAACTTATCCTATTGTTATTTTGCCAAAAGAATCATCAAGATCACGTCGTTTCGCAGCCGTGACCCCCTATCACTCAATTCGCACACTCCCATATCCCCAGTTTTGGGACGCTGCCGTGTTCCCAATGACCCACTGTATATGTTACCTGTGTTCCCTGAATATCGTACCCAGGGACTGTTGAACCTGCCAAGTATTAAAATTAGTAATTTCAATTTTATTTGGAAAACACAATTACTTAATTAATTATTTAATTAATTATTAAACTAATAAATAGTGAGTAAGATACCACATTATCAAAGTTGAGTTGCCGAGTATAAAACAAATGGAAAATAAAGCATTTAAAATCATGTCATGCAACCAACCACATTTACCCAATGACCCGTGATCAATTGAGCACATAATTGATTTGTTTAAGTAGGCGTGGGCAACGGATACCCGCCTCCGCTATCTCGCCCGCTATCCGCTCCATCCCTGCTATGCGGAGCGGGTTACCTCACCTAGGCAAGAGCGGGATGCGGTTTTTAAACTTGACATCCCGCCCCAGGCGGGGGCGGGGAGCGGTAATAGGTAGCGGGGTACCCCGCCCCGCCTCCACCCCGCCTAATTTTAATCATGTTTATTTAAAATTATATAAAATTTTAAATATTATTATTTAATTATTATTTATGATTTTTTATATTTTTGAATGATACTTATTATTGTAAAATTAAATCATTTTTAATAATTTTTTTGGTTAAAAATGATATAGAAATTTGATTTAAGCCCAAATTATTGATATGGACAGATCCAATAAAAAACGATAACAAGATGCGGGCAAATCGAACCTCATTCGCAAACACATTAAAGAACGGTATATCGTGTCACGCCTATATATGGAACGTGATATAATCTTAAAATTTAATCTACTGCCTAAGCGAGAACAGGAGGCGGTAATAGGTTGATTCCGCCGCCGATAAGATCTGAATTACTCCTATCAACTGCTTCGTGGAGCTTCTAAAAGGCAAGATTATCTTAAGAGATAAATCAATAAAAGCCGATAGCGGGGTGCAGGCGGATGAAGTCTCCCCCCGCTTACCCCGCCATAGGACGGAGTACCCCACCCCGCCTACACATGGGGCGGGGTACGGTTTTAAAATTTTATTACCCGCCTAGGCGGGGGCGAGGTACGATAATAGATAGATCCCGCCCCCGCTATGGTGGGTAGCACCCCTACGTTTAAGTGGTCGGCTAGTACCTTAAGTTGTGATTAATCTACATACGTAAAATAAGAATCAATTAATTAACCTCATTAATTTAAATAAGTACAAGAAAAACCAAATCCATCTCTATACTAAACTATCTAATTCCACCTTAACTCTCACGTTTAGTAAAGCATAATATGATTAAATCATACCATATATGAAAATAGATACCAATTAAAGCATTAAGGACAAAAAAGTTTAAACATATATAAGCCAAATAATCATGCAAATATTAAATACAAATATAATATTCTCACAAAATAAAGAAATCAAATCCCAAAACCATTTAAGTGAGACAAGAGAACCATGTTCCTTTAACAACTCTAACCCAAAAATCAACTATACTACCATTTGAGTGTAGCATAACATTCTTTCTTTAAGTTATGGCAACAGAGTACAAGCTCCTAATCTAAGCATGTTTAATTGGGGCACCTGCCTACACAATCTCTCCTTCATCCTTGTTGCAAACCCCAAATCACCTCTTAGGGCCGCCCATACATTCCAACCAAAAAGGGATATTAAAAATGTGTTCAACCGTGTTGTGTGTGTGTATATACTATATAGCTATCATCATCAATGATACCAAACATGGGTTTCAATTCATTATAGGATTAAAATAAAGGGAAAATGTTGCTAAAATAATCCAAAATGATATAGAAGTCATCAATTAGGGTTTTAGGCTGAAAAATAGGTTGAATAGACAAAAAATAACCTATGTTGATCGGAATTAAGGTTGAAGTCAACCATTAGGACTAATAAAATCACGTTGACCACCATTAAAAGTCGTGTCATTCAAGTAATTTTTGAATTCAAATGAACACTACTCTTTCATGTTGACGGCCATTAAAAGCTATGTCAACCAAGTTATTTTTGAATTCTAATAAATACTTCTCTTTCACATCGATCGGATGTGATCAGTATTAGGGGTGTAAAACGGACCGTTCCGGTTCGGTCCATGACGAAGCAGGCTTAAATGAACACTTTTAATAGATTAAAAAAATTTTGATCCAGTCCGATTCGCATGTGGATGTGGACCGATCTACGGATCGGTTCATATTTATTTATTTATTTTAAAATTTATTATAAATTAATTTTGTTAAAAATATTTTAAATTTAATTTTAAAATATTATTTGATATTTGATATTTTTAAATATTAATTTTAAAATTAATATGTTTAGGCTCTAGATACTAATATACTAGATAAAATATGTAATAGTTTTTTAAAAAATTATTTAAAAAAAACAGTACATGAATCGGTTCGTATCTGCATAAATTGGTCTTTTTAGGCCCTCGATTAAAGTAGATAAAAAAAAATCTGGTCTAGTCCACTCCAGTTCACACATACCACAGACTAATCCGCGGAACGACAGTCCATTTTACGCCCCTAATCAGTGTCAATTAATTATCGTCATTTTGACTTAAACATTAACTAATTTTTCTGTGTTGACCAGCCTGTTCAAGCCATTTTGTCCACTCTTCTCTATTTCTTTCAAAACCTGTAAAATCTCTAGATACATCTCCAAAACCAAAGGAACCAAGAAACTGTTATAGCACAAATAAGGGTATTAAAATCAAGAACAATAAACTAAATGAGTGTTTCTTAACAAAATAACACTAAAAATACCAGAGAATGATGGTAAATTCAACCATCATATATGATTCACATAATTCCACGGTATTTGTCATGTGTCTGTCACCCCTCTATGTTTCCAATTCCTAATTTTCTAAACCCATGTCTCCAAGAAATGGCTTGACTTGGCTGACTTGTATATATTGCCTACATAGGTGTCATTCGCAGTCATTCAAAACTAATTATATAAAATATGGTAAAATTGGCTCGATACGAAGGCTTCAGGTCGACAAAAAAAAAAACATTTGGAAGCAAAATTGGCCATATAAACTATTTCGAGGGAAAATTTTATATTTTTGTATATTTCAAGTAGAAAATACTCAGGTAAACGGTAATCTTCTCTGTAATCTATAACTACGTACTTAATAACGTAAACCTGTTTGTTAACTGACACGTGTAAGGAAGTAACGGGAGGGAGTTTTCGCTCCTTTAAAATTACCAACGAACTTCCACCACACTGCAGGCAGCCGCACCCACCCACCACACTCAGCCTCAGGGCCAACCCCTCCCAGAATCACACACAACAACACCACACCACACCAAGTGCAAGTGCAAGTGCAGTGCTGCAAAAAACAAAACAAAAAACAAAAAACAAAAAAAAAATGTTAATTTTGTTGCATTTTCTTCTCCTGTTATTCTCAGCCACGGTGTCTTCGTCTCCCAATTTTGGCCAGCGTCAGGAAGTGCCCAAAGAGTACTTGGAACTCGGCCAACCCCTGCCGTCGGATGACCTCAAATTGGAACCATCGTGCACTGCCCGCGTCCTCGACAACGACTTCGGCAACACCACTGGATCGCCTCCCATCTCCGTCCCCTACTCCCCGCCGTCCGATTGCCCCACTCCCTGGTCCTACGTCGTCCTCGAGTTCCGCGCCACCTGCCGAGGCCAGCAGCACGACCGCATCGCCGCCCTCTGGCTCGGCGGTGCCGAGATCCTCCGCACCAGCACCGCCCGTCCCACTCAATCAGGTATCTTCTGGACGGTTCGGAAAGACGTCACCAGGTACTCCGCTCTCCTCGCCCGCTCCGACCTCAACCTCAGCATGATGCTGCTGGAGAACGTGGTTGACCATGTCTTCACCGGCGTCTACCACGTTGGGGTGTCCCTCCTGTACTACTACTACCGCCCCAACGCCGACGGAGCAGGTCCCAAAGTAGCTGCAGACGTGCCCGAAGCGGAGAGGTTTGGTTTTGGGTTGGACGACATTAACCATGTCCCTTCATTCCATCCCCCGGCCGATTTGGTGGTACCAATAACCGGCGAAGAGGATCAAGGGTTTTGGTTACGAGTAAACGGCGGAAGGGACGTGCACCGGAAAAGGTTGGACATCCCTCCCAACACCCGACGGGCGGTCCTTGAAATGTACGCGTCCTTTCACGGGGACGACGAGTTTTGGTACTCCAACCCGCCGGATTCGTATATTAATATGAACAACCTAAGCACCCAGCGCGGCCACGGAGCTTTCCGGGAGGTTTACACAGCAGTGGACGGTAATTTAGTGAGCGCGGAGGTGGTGTTCCCGGTGATCTTCGCCGGCGGGATCAATCCGTTGCTCTGGGAACCTGTGGTGGCAATCGGAGCTTTCAATCTTCCTTCTTATGAAATGGAGTTGACCCCATTTCTGGGGCTCCTGCTGGATGGGAAGTCACACGAGTTTTGGGTGGGAGTAACCCACAGCGTTCCTTTCTGGCTTGTGGGTGCCAACTTGCACCTCTGGTTGGATCCAAGGTGGGCAAGGGTGCAGGCGGCGGCGGTTGTTCACGAGCCCCCTCGCGTGTGGACCAAGTGCAATTCCAGGTTCAAATTGCTTGACGGGTCCTTCAGAATAAGGGCAGAAAGAAAGATCGATGCCACCGGGTGGGTCCAATGGAGCGCGGGGAATTTCACCACCCACGTCGCCCGGGAGATGAGGTTTAAGAGCTCCCTAAGGTTGCGGGAGAATGGAACTCGCAAATGGGTGCGGCAGAACATGAAATCCAGGTCCCAAGTGAGGGTGGTATCATCAGAAACCGGCACTGTTGTTGGTCGCACAGATATTAAGAAGAGCTATCCGCTCAAAATGGTGATGATAAACACTCTACCCGCAGGAGGCGATGAAGACTACACCACCTCCATGTTGGTGATCACCAACGTTTCTCACGCTTTCAAGGAAAGCGTGGTTACTAAAAGCAGCAGCCGCCACGGCCGGGAATCGAAACGCAGCACTGTTACAAACAGTCAGGATCTTTGGGGGTGGATGGCGGTGAAGGATGACTCCGTGGTGTCCGGTGCGGCCCAAACTAGACAGAGCTTGAGCTGCAAGGGAGGGTCAACTTGCTACTTGCGCTCTGTTGAAGCTTCCAACGGTAGGCTTGTTCGCGATGAATCGTCTGCCTCCTGTGATTCTTCCTGGTAATTGGTAATTGATAATTGGTAATTGGTAACCAACCTCATGTATATGTTTGATCAGAGGGAGTTCTGATTTTGTCAAAGAATAAGCGGCTGGCTTAATAAATTTCACATGATTTTTCCTTGCGGTTACATTACAGTTAGTGGCGCATGTCACTTGCATTGACTTTAAAAATAAATTTAAATTCAATCCAGCGGGAACTTGCGTGGTGTCAGTCCCAAGCCGATTATCCTAAAATCGGGCTTTTCCATCTGTCTTTGCTTTCCTCCTAAAATATAATGTATACATAAAAGGTTTTGTTATAATGACATGCTACATGAAACTAATTATTTCCAAATGTTTCCATGTATACTTTTTTTATAAACTCTAATTATTTCTAGGTTTCACATTACTTGCAAAAAAGTCTTACATCCAAATTAATTTATAGCAATAAACCTATCCATCGAACTCACAATTTCTAAGTAACTCTATTAACTCTAAATAATAATTTTCCTCGAATTTATTATTTATATTGTAACCTAATAAATATTTAACAAATATTTATTGAACATAATAAAATATATTAAAACTTGTAACCAGCCAATAAGCACCTGCCTTGTCAAATGACAACTATAACTAGCAGAACACTCATACAGATATATATATATATATATATATTGATAATGTAAAGATGCAATCCTCCAACAATCTAAAATTAGCAAAATGCATTGTTGTGCCATTGAACACAAGAAAATCTGTTTATTATAAACGAAATTAACTCCAACTTTGACACCAGGATAAAGTTTTAGGATACAGGTTACTTACTATATAAAAAGTAAAATTCAACTACTCAATAATATTTATACTGTCCACCTTTTTTTATACCACAGTTAAAATTCAAATAAAATTGATAATAGATCATTCAAATAGTAAATAAATATCTTATAATAAATAATTCAAATAAACACATAAATACATGCCTTAATCTAAAATTAATATAATGAATAATTATAAATGTTAACAATTATGTTATAGAAACTAGTTGAAACAATAACAATTAACATATTATATGAATAATTATGCACATATAATTTTTATATTTAAAAAAACAAAAACAAAAACGGGTACATTAAAATTAATTTGTTTAAATAAAATTTAATATGTTTTGGTTAATTAGGACATTTACATAAATAAAATAAAATAAAAGTATGCTATTAATAAACATATGTAATAGTTACGCAACAAATATGATTGGATAGGCATTTAGCGGGTAACCGAACGCAGGTGCGGTGCGGTGGGTACTGGTTTAAGTTGACGGGTCCAGCCTGCTTTTGTCAACCTAAAAGAGAAAGAATCTCGCAGGGTGAGGTGGGTACGGGATTAAGCTGAAGGGTCTATATAGCCAGGTGATGATGTCATCATGTTGACTGATGATGTGTTTTTTTCTTTTCTTTTTTTCTTTTTTTGGGAATCAAATCACTATTTGGCAGGCTGCGCAGGGCCGGATTCCGGAGCAGAAGCACAAAAAAAAAAAAAAAAAACTTCCCCTGAATCTGATTTTTTTTTTTAAAAAAAGATGTTTATTTTTTTGGTTTTTCTTCCCCTGCTTGTCTCCACCACAGTGTCGTCGTCTTCGTCTCCCAAATTTTTTCCAGATCGTTTCCTCAAGTCCTCGCCGGCATCATCGTCGCCCGACGAGTACTTGGAACTCGCCCGACCCCTGCCGTCCGATGGGCTGGACGTGGAGCCATCCTGCATCCTCCCCGTCCTCCGCCACGACTTCGGCGACACCATTGGATCGCCTCCGATCTCCGCCCCCTACGCCCCGCCGTCCGATTGCCCCGCCCCCTGGTCCTACGTCGTCCTCGAGCTCCGCGCCTCCTGCCGAGGCGAGCAGTACGACCGCATCGCCGCCCTCTGGCTCGGCGGCGCTGAGATCCTCCGCACCAGCACTGCCGAACCCACCGAGTCGGGCGTCTCCTGGAAGGTTCGGAAGGACGTGAGCAGGTACTCCGCTCTCCTCGCGCGCTCGGACCTCAACCTCAGCATGATGCTGGAGAACGTGGTCAACGACGTCTTCACCGGCGTCTACCACGTCGAGGTGTCACTCTCGTACTACCACCGCCACTACACCGCCACCCACGCCAAGACGTACAAATATCCGATGACCATCCGGAGACCACCAGGTATGCCTCAGCCTCACCCGGAGGAGGAGGAGGAGGAGGAGGAGGAGGAGGAGACGTTGGGTTCTGCAGGTTCTTCTTTCCATACTCCGGCTGATTCGGTAATTCCGATGATCTCCGATGAAACGGAGGGTCAGGGGTTTTGGTTCCGAATAAGCGGCGGATGGGACGAGGCCCGGAAAAAACTCAGCATTCCTCCCAACACTCGCCGGGCGGTCCTGGAAGTCTACGCTTCCTTTCACGGGGATGACGAGTTTTGGTACTCTAACCCCCCGGATTCCTATATCATAATGAACGATCTAAGCACCCGGCGCGGCCACGGGGCTTTCCGGGAGGTTTACGCAGCAGTTGACGGAAATTTCGTGGGTTCAGAGGTGGCGTTTCCGGTCATCTTCACCGGGGGGATCAACCCCTTGTTCTGGGAACCTGTTGTGGCAATAGGAGCTTTCAATCTGCCTTCTTATGAAATGGAGTTGACGCCATTTCTGGAGCTTCTGCTGGATGGGAACCCACACGAGTTTCGGGTAGGAGTAACCCACAGCGTTCCTTTCTGGCTGGTGGGTGCGAATTTGCACCTCTGGTTGGATCCAAGCTCGGAGAGGGTGCAGGCAGCGCCGGTTGTTCTAAAACCGCCGCACCTGTCGATTGAGCGCAACTACAGGTTCAACCTGCTGGATGGGTCATTCGAAATTGAAGCAGAACGAAACATAGAGGCCTCGGGTTGGGTGCAAACCCACGTCGGAAACTTCACCACTCGCGTCTTCCGGGAATTCAGGTTTGACTGCATAGTAAGGTACCGCTCCAATGGGACTCACAAAACAGTCGACCAGGATGTCAAATCCAAAACTGAAGTTCGGGTGGTGTCTTCCGAAACTGGCGTTGTCGTTGATCGCACATACACTGAGAAGCACTATCCGCTCAGAATGAGTACGATCACTTTCCAAGGAACAGATCAGGGCGACTATATGGTGACCACCAACCTTTCTCACGCGGTGAAGGAAACTACGTTTACAGGCAAGGATAAATTAAGAAGCATTGTGTCCAACAGTCAGGATCTTGGGGGATGGATGACAGTGAAGGATCACTCGGTGCTCTCTGGTGCAGCCGAAACCCAGCAGAGCTTGAGCTATAGGGAAGGACCTAGTTGTTACTTGCGCTCCGTTGCAGCTGCCAATGGAAGGCTTGTTCGTGATGAATCGTCTGCCCTGTGTTATTCTTCCTGGTAACCAACCATGGCTTGCCGTTGCCATTATTTTGGCCGGAGGAACTTTATCGAGTTTCATTTGTAGGTTCCCTAAACGTATTGCTGCTCTCTGCATAAGCAACTGTCTCAGTATAGTTCAGCTCCATTCAAATGCATTCCTTTTTTTAAGCATCTTTTTTCCCAGGGTCATTGACTCATTGTTACAAAGCAATTAAAACACTTAAAAAAACCCAGCAGTAAATTGCATCGACAATTTTCTTTTATTTATTATTCAACACAATGAAAGAACACAAGGCATGGAGAAATCTCGTACAAAGCTTAATCGTTTGAATCACTTCAAGCTGATTTCATTGGGGCGCCAAAAACCTTTCTTACCAACCAGAAACTGTTCTTGGTACAGGGTAGTTGACCAGTGAAGTGAGTGTAAGATGGGCCGAAGCTTGTTGATCATCTCGATAGTGTCTCGAACCAGAATCCATCCACTCGGTCTCAATATGCGATCCATCTCTGCAGCTAGACCTACAATGTCGCATCTTTTTTTTTTAGGTGGGGGGGGGGGGGAGGAACAAGATTTTATGTTATAATCGAGGGTCAAAATCCCAGTGAGATCAGCGGGAACGGGTGATATGTTATTGCAAGTGATATACCAATTGAGCAGCATGCATGGGAGAAAGCCAAGCTTATAATTAGCGGGCATAAAATAATTAAAAAGGTTTGGGAAAATACCTTGACGTTATATTCCTGATAAGGAAGCTGGCGTGAAGTAGATCATATGTTCGGGGATATGTATTGAAGGGCTCACACCAGTCATGGTACACTCCAATCAACCCTCTATCGAAAACAATAGGTAGGGTATTGGGTCCGTCAATTGGAATTACATTCATTGTCCAGAGAGGCAGACCAATCAGTGCCGCTGCAAACCTTTACATGGACAGAAACTCAATATCAGGGAAGATAATAATCATCCTCTCTCTTTCTCGCGCACACACACCCCGCCCACATGCACAAATACACAAGCAAATCTGCCATCACCTTCACTTCTAGAATATTCCTTTAGAAACATCAATTGCATAACAAAATGAATATTACCGCCAACATACATGGATGCATGATGGACCAATGACCTTTAGCCGGAGGTATCACCTATCTACTTAGAGAGAGATCATGTGCTTGAATCCTCATTTTCTTACAGACTGAATAAAGCATTGGTACTGAATGTATGTGAACCATTTCTGCCTACGTGTACAGTGATGAATATAAACAAGCATCAATCCAAAGTACAAATTAATGAGGAAGAGACAGTAGCAGCAAGGCAATGGCAAACTAAAAACAAAACAAATCAATGGATCTTACCCTCCATACCCAGCATTCATATCCATTACGTTATGCACACTTGACCAGTCAATAGCAACGGCATCTAGATAAATGTCTGACACAAGGGCAGACCAGTGTTTCGTGTCTTCATAGAATATTTCTTCAGCATCTGGTTCCGTTGATAAGTTTGGAGGTCTGCCAGTAAGTCTTTTGGGCCAGGGCAAGGGCCAGCTGTTCAAGGCACCTCCTGGGAGCGGGGAAAGACAGCCACTAAGAGGCACATACCTAACACACAAATATAGACAACATTAACTGCAGCAGTAGGTTTTTTGTTGTTGTTTAAGTTTTCTAGCCTCTCAAACATTTACATATCATCAGCATATGAGATTAACCATCCTACACTCAAAAATGTTGTTTTTGCTCCTCCCTCACCCTTTGTGCACAAATCATGACTAACATTTTTTAAATTGACTGAATTTAAAACCCCATGGACTTTCATATTTTTTCATGTTCTTTCAATTCATACACTTGGAAGTGCCTTATTTGGAGCGCATTGGGAAGTGCAAACTTAAGCCTCACCTTAAGAATTTTAATGTAGATTGAGCCCGGCATCCACAATGAGCTCCTTTAGTGCCCTGAAGGCTTTGCATTTCTCTGAAGTAATTGAGGACCTAGAATTAACGGATCTGCTTTTAGGAGGGGCACATTTCACCTGTAGTAGCATGAGAGCTGTACCCTGCTCACAGCGCTTGAATTGTTTTCTGCTATCCCATCAGTTTGATTTCATGTTCCCAGACGCAGACCAGGTGACCCATGAACGGTTTTATTGTATCATGTAACTATTGTCTCGCACTGTAATGAGGTCCTTCAGAAACACGGCTTTTTTGGAGCAAGGATTTTGGTTTAAGCACTCAGATTTCACCAGATTTGTGGAACAATATTGGCTAGAATTCCCGTCAGTTGGCTCCAAATCCTACATCTTACTAGAAAACTTGAAGTTCCTCAAGCTTCACCTTAAGGCTTGGGGTCGACTGGTCATAGCACAGTAAACGCAGGACAGGCTCAATTTACTGAGTTGAGATCCTAAGTTAGATGGGTTGGAGGATACAGGTCAACTTACTGAATAGAGACCTGTATAGGATGGATCTTAAATCACACTTGAAACACTTAGTTTTCATGGAGTCCATTAAAGCAAAACAGCGCTGCAGAATCAAATGGACCTTTGAAGGAGACCAAAATACAAGCTCTTTTCATAAAGTAGCTAATGCTCGACCCCGATGGAATAATATATCTATGCTGCATGATGGCTCTTGGAAGTGAAGTGATTTTTTGGACATAGCCTGCAAAACTGAACGGTTCTTCACTGACCACTTTCTGGAACCTGTCCAGGTGAGGCCTTTTTCCTTTTCGTTTTTCTTGTGCTTGTCTGAAAGTTATGCAAAGAAGTCACCTAGGACGAGATCCAAGCTACAATCCTCTCCCTTGACTAGGAAGTTTTACAGGGTTTTTTGAGTGCTTCCCCAACTGGACCTGTTTTCCTTCATTGCTCAGTTGATGCAAACCAGGTGTTTCATTTGTCTATCTCAAGTCCACCTTTCTTGACTCCCCAAGGAGTCGGGAAAAGCTATAGGGCACCTGCATTCTATCAATATACTGGGCAAGCCATATACAATTTTGGCAAAACTTCTAAATAGTCATGTAAAACCATAACTCTTGTCCCTAGTGTCAAGCAATTAATTTACTTTCATGAAATAAAGGCAGATTAAAGAAGTTGTCTTTGTGGCTAATTAGATTGTTGACACTTGATGCTGATATGGTAGGTCAGGTTTTGTTCTTAAGTTGAATCTAGAGAATGACTATGACGGAGTCATTTACAACATCACAGAAAACATGTTGATAGTCATGGTCTTCCCAACCCAGTGGGTACAACTGGTGGGCTTCATGGTTTCTACTGCATCATTTTCAACTGTATTGAATGATGAGAATGAAGACCTTTTTTAGAGCATGCCCATCCCGATCTCCATACTGATATTTTTCCTATAATTTAATGATAAATTTTAGAGTTTTGATGAAAATGGATCTCCATCCCATTCCCTAAAATGTGGTTTGAAGATAGAATTTGTATAGTCAGTCTCCATATTTGAAAATTTACTGTGCAACTCCAAATCATTTTCCTCTTTCTTGATCCCATGTGGATAATTTTTTACCATGGGATTATAAATGAAAGAAAGAGAAAAAAAGTAATAAAAAAGAAATGAAATTTATTATTTAAAAAATAAAGATGGGATGGGAATGAGACGCAAGAGGTTTTAGAAGGTAACCAATTTTTTCAGAATAATCTACTGTACACTTCTCAATTTAGGGAAGGGGAGTTAAAACTGAATGTGGATGCCCTTAGAGTTCCCAGGAGCTGTGTCACGTTGATCCCCTCTTGCACTTTTATTCATAATAATTATGAAGGATCTGTTAGCTTACCTCAAAACAGTAGGAAGCAAGAGTTCTTCAAAGGGTTTAGCCTATCTGGGCTCCACAACAATATGGAATTCTCGCATCTTAGTTTGCATATGATGCATTGCTTTTCTATAAGAATGATATTTTCCAGCTGAAGGGGTTGGAGTTGACTATGGTTTGTTTTTAAGCAGCTTAGGGCTTGAAGGTGGACTACCAAAAAACAATGATTGTACTGATTAGAAATGTCAAGCAATTTTGTTTATATAATAGTTGTTTTAATTTATTAATACAAAGAAAAGAAACACAAAATGTGGCAGCCCTGCAAAGGGAAGGCTCCTCACAAAACTAGGGACAAGCAACTGAGGGGGAGGGGGGTTTCAATAAAAATTCAATCAGCATCAAAAATTCAAACCTCGAAACGAAACTTGAACCTCCCCTGCTTACCTTGGACACAAGCACTCCTCAAGGCTCCTCTTCTATTAGCCAGACATTCAATCTAAGCACAACGTTTATGGGGCTGTGGCATAAACTCTCTTCCATCCATGTTCCAAGGGCTTTCTCTGGGTGCAGACGCGAGAAACACTAATATATGGTGAGCAGTCCTTGAAAGGATGAACTGGCGACTATCGAGATAGCTCTAAGTTTCTCCCTATGTGAGTCAGTTAGTACACACTAAGGGTAATCTAATTGGAATGCCAAATCATATGTTTTCTTTGTACAAGGCCTCAATTTCAGTGATTGCCCATATGGAACGCATCCAACTTCAGCTTTTCTGGCAAGGCGGCCAATCAAAATTTAAATATCCATTGGTGGCTTAGGTCAGTTAACCATGCACTGCTAAGCTCTTGGATATGGAGTTACATCATGAAGGCTGATTCTTTATAGCGCTGCTTAATTGAGCATAGGTATCTATCAAAGCCTGGAAATTGATTGTCACGACAACCTACTAGTCCAATGGGGACAGGATGTTAATGGATCCTGTATCCATTTCTAGATAAACCTTTGGTGCTCAAAGGTTCCCTTAGCTAAGTCTTTCCCTTTGTTGTTTGTGTAAATAGTAGACCAACACCAAATGGTGGTTGAGATGTTTGACAGCTCATTCAGAGGCAACTAGTCTCTAGTATTTCGTCATCATTTGCAGGGGCAGAAGGTTGAATAAATAATTGTTTTACTTTAAATACTTCACAAGTTCTACGGCTGCCTAGACTCAAATAGGCGGGATATCATCACCTGGCTAGAGTGCTCAAATGGCGGATTCACAGTAAAGTTTTGCTATGACTCCCTTATCTCTCAGCCTAGTTCCTCAACATTTAAATGGAAAATGACGTGGTATCCAAAAGTCCCAATAAAGCAAAGATTATAGTGTGAATAAAAACTAAAAATAAAGACATATTTGGTTAAGCTATTTTTTATTTTCGTTCTGATAGCTATTTTCAAATGCAAGAAATAAAAATAATCTTTTATTATTTTTAATTTTCAATTTTCTATATCCGAAAATAGTTATTGAGAACGAAAATAAAAAACAACTAAAACAACATGACTTCTCATGATTGACGATTTGCAAAGAGCGATTTGTGTGGAAATAGAGGAGAACAAGGCCCTTATGTTTTCCTTCATTGCATGACAACATTTTTATGGTCTAGGGCTCTTTAGGTCTTGAGTGAAAGTCAGGTCTGGTCACCCCAACGGATCAAGTTACACTGTTTCAAGTTTGGCCATAATAACCGATGGGTACTATGATTAGAAAAAAAATAACATTGGAGATATTTGATTGGATGGTATTATTTTTGAAAATATAATTTTTTTTAAAACAGTGAGCCCGATGAATTTAAAAGTATTTATGAGTGGTATAAATTCTTTTGACCCCACAGTTTTTAAAAATAATCATGTTTTGAAAAAACATAAGTGTGAACCAAACAAGGCCATTATTTTCAGGAATCCCACTCAATATCAATTTTCACTTTGGATAAAGGTTGTTGATTTTGTAGCTTTCTTGATACTTTTCGACCTTTAGTTGTGTGGTACTACCATGCAAAATACCTATAGTTGTTTATGCACAGTTCCTCAGTTCTTGTAATTCTTGGGAAGTGTTCCTTTATTTTTATTCGTATTTACTCCTCCAAAAAAATTTGTACCTTAAATTTTATATATATGTGTGTGTATGTATATAAGCATCAATATAAGATATCTCTTAAAAGGAAATAGGACATACCATGAAATAATATTCCCTTCATTCTGATCACACAAGGGAGGAATGTTTTCTTTGCGTTCAATATAGCAGGAAGATGACGATGGCTTTTGATATATTACAAGCCCAATTCCACTTGAATCTATTGTCTTAGCCACAACTTTCCAGCATATTGACTCTGTCAAAGCTACCATAGCTGCAAAAACATTACATATAAATCTCAACATAGGTTAAACGTGAACCTAAGCTCATAATTTACCTTCTATACTAAAGCCCAAGGTTCACTGATCAATTGATGCTCTACCTATATAAATTTGTACCAGCCCTAGAAAATCACTACAACACATTAAACCACCCCAACCATAAAAAATTCAATTCCCTGTACTCAGTTCTTCATCAAAAGAAGTCCATTGTGCTCATTAATTTACCAAGAAAACAAAAAGAGATTTCTTATTTTCATTTACCAGAAGCAAATCCTCAACCAACAAGAAGCAAATGTTGGAAGCACACGCATATGGCAGAAATTAGTTTTGAAAATTGAAGAGACATCAACCTACAGACCGTTCCAGACATTCACATCTCTGGCATCATGACGATAAATTGGTGTAGCAGACCAGATAAAATATCCCCCTGGTCTAATAATCCTATTGAGCTCCATAATCGGTTTCCCACCTACATTTTCCACCAAATGCATCATAAAAGCCCATACCTTCATGCTGTAATGTCAAAAATAATATTTCTAACATAAACCAAAAATTCAGATGAAAAAAGTACCGTCTGCATCCCAGTGAACCCTGCATCTTGCACAGTGAACCAAATCATATGCATTATTTGGAAATGTCAGCTTTTGTGTACCAATCACTGAAAGTGTAGCAGGGATTCCTCGTTCCAAAGCCAGCTGTATCTGAGCCTCATGTTCATCTTTTGGGGCAAAGGACATTGTTATGACATTTTTGTCCATCAAATAACCACCAAAGCTAGCAACGCCACAACCGACATCTAATATAACCCTGATGTTCTTGCCCCATTTGATAGCTGGCAACGTCTGCAGAATGAGATACGAAATCAAATGCATTTACATAACACATCAGATAAATACCACCCAGAAGGGGCAGGAGACAAATCACCATCCCCTTTGTTCTCATTTATTGTTAATTAATTTCAATTGGGACTCTGTTTCTGAATGCCATGCTGTGATTTTAATTACAGAAGGAACACAGAGACTAGTTTATCAATTTGGAGAATGGTTTGACTTTTTCCCAAAGGAAAAGAAAAAACATTATCAAAAGAAAGAAGCGTTAAATGGGTATCTAAAATTATAGCTATGGTGACCGCATTGCAGTTAAACTAAAGAAACCATAAGATACCTTTTCTATAAAGTGAATATAGTTAGCGACTCCTTCCTTAAATTGAGTACCACCTCCAGGGAAAACAAGATAATCACCCGCCTTACGCACCCAATTTTGCTCCTTCTTGTATTCAACAAGCTTTGGGTGAGGGACATTGTCAAACCAAATCTGTATAACACGCAACGGTACCACATCAACACCTTCTCAGTCCTCACAAGGGAGGCACCTCAGAAACAAATAAACTAACTTAAGCACCCAGCACCCGGCTGGCTAGCTCTCAGGCAAAGAACAAGTGTAGATTTGATCATACATGAGAGATTTAAAATAAAACACAGAACCTCAAACGGCTTCGGTCACTTAGGTCAAGGTATGCAACGAATGGACAATGATGTGATAGAAAAGAAAAAGTGTTCACAATCCCCATATATGCAACAGTTGCAAACAATCGTGTGATTAATAAAAGGAAGAAAAAAGATGAAAGAATTACAATGGAATTACGTTTTCTTTTTTTTGGATAATGACAGAGCACAAATATATAGAAATAAAACCACAACAAGATAGGCGCATTTAGGACAAAGATAATTAAGCCGATTAAATCGAAGACTTGAATAGGCAGATGTTTTAAATCGATCTGATCTGATGAAACAACTAAAGGATCAAACAGACATATATGTGAAGTTTTACAGTTACACCAACTCTAGTCTCTTTCTTACCAAGTTATCAATCTCACCATGTCCCTGCTCTTGGGCCAAGGAACCGGGACCTTATATCCCGGCGGAAGAGGAGCCAAACATCGTGGACTCGGCTTGGGACAGTGTCGCTCCCGATGCTCCATTCTCCTCCTCGACTTCAGCTTCTTTATGGCCATCGCGTTATCGAGGCACGGTATGTAATCGGCGGCCACTGAGCCCTTGCAGGCTCTCCAATCCAGCGACGTGACATCATCGAAACCGGAGGAGACGGTAGCATTTTTTGCAGCAGCGGAGTCAGAGAGATGGTGCGCTCTCGGCGGCGCCGTATCAGCGGCGGGAACGGGCGTCGAGATCTGAGGAAGGATCGACGGCGACGGGGGAGAATGGGAAGATTGTAGATCGAGGGTGGTGAAGTTGAAGTAAGAGAGGTATTGATCGTTGGTTAGGAGAAGAAGAGAGGCGGAGATGAGTAAGAAGAAGAGAGAGAAGGCGAAGGGGAATTTTCTTTCTTGGATCAGATTTTGAATTGAGACGGCCATCGTCGTCGACTGGAGAGGCTTCGTCTAATCTAAGTAGGCGGCCTCCGACTTTACGTAATTCGCTGACACTACGTCGTCCAAGTACCCGCTATCACAACTCTTCGCGCTAAGGTAAGGTGGGAGATAAAAATAAAAAATAAAAATTGAAAGTTACCCACATTTCTCTCCACGCTATCGAATCTCACATCTCCGTAGCGTCCCCGAAGGCGACACCAGGAGTGACAGTGAGAGCGGAGCCTCGTAAGGGGGGTGGAATCCATGTCGGATGGTATTAACATTATGCGGCTGATATTATGGGATTCTACGCCCATAATATTTGGGATTTATTTTGATTCCTTTATGATTATTTGGTTAAGTTTATTGATTACAATATATGTATTCCTCTTTAGGCCTGTCATATATTCTTCCTATTTTAGGACTCTGTATCTATATAAACGTGCTTCATGAATAAAGAAGGGCAAGAGAAGCAATTCTTTTCTTTGATATTTCTTATCATGGTATCAGAGCCTTAGTAATTTCTCTCCATCCCAGCGTATGACAGACAAAGATGAGAAGAAGGTCAATATGACCTATTATCTTGGCTCAAATGATAATCCCGGCAACGTCATTACGCCAATTCAATTGCGTGGGCCAAACTATGATGAATGGGCGCGGGCTATTCGAACCTCGTTACAAGCAAAACGAAAATACGGTTTTGTGGAAGGAACAATTCCAAAACCTACGACACCCGAGCAATTGGAGGACTGGACCACAGTCCATTCAATGCTCATAGCCTGGTTACTCAACACTATCGAGCCCTCTCTGCGTTCCACTCTCTCTTATTACGATGATGCGCAGACCCTATGGGTGCATCTTCGACAGCGTTTTTGCGTTGTGAACGGGACTCGCATATGCCAATTAAAGGCATCCCTCGGTGAATGCAAGCAAGCCAAGGATGAAGAGGTGGCGATTTATTTTGGTCGTCTCTCACGTATTTGGGATGAACTTGTTACTTACGTCAAAATACCATCTTGCACTTGTACCTGGTTGTACGTGCAATGTTAATAAACAGGTGAATGACCTTCGTGATGAAGATTACTTGCATCATTTCCTCATCGGTCTTGATGGGGCTTTTGCATCACTTCGATCACATTTGCTCTCACAAGATCCCTTACCCACTATTGAACAAGCATATCAACGACCGATCCAAGATGAGACCCCCAACGAGGACAGGCCACTCGTGGAAATCGTGACAATCTCATGGATTTTCGGGTCACCTCTGAAGCACGTGGTAAGTCCAAATTTGTGGATCACTCTGACAAATTTTGCAATTATTGCAACAGAAAGGGGCATGACGAGACCTCATGCTTTCAAATTCATGGGTTTCCTGAGTGGTGGGGAGACCGTCCCCGAGGTGGGCGTGGTACTGCTCGCGGTGGATCATCAACATCTAAAGGAGACGGCGGGCGCTTCGGTGGGCGCGGGAGAGGTGGTTCCACTGTCCCGGTACGTGCGCACAAGACAATAACCGATACTGGTGGATCTGGCGCCAACGCAAGACAGCTCCAACCACCAGCGCCTGTAAATGAGGCGACGGGCATAGCAGGGATTACACCAGCCCAGTGGCAGCAGCTTCTTGATGCATTAAACGTCTCCAGCACTAAGGATCGTCTACACGGTAAGCATATAGATGCTTGGATTATCGATACCGGAGCCACCAATCATGTGACCGGGAATATCCATTGTCTGATTAATGTGAAACAAATTCCCAATGTTTCGGTGGAATTACCTGACGGGAAAGATGCAGTGGCGACCCAAGAAGGAAGTGTAATTTTGGATGGTGGTTTGCAACTTGACAATGTTCTTTTTGTCCCTCGCTTAAAATGCAACTTGATTTCGGTAACACAATTGATCGATGATTCTAATTGTATTGTTCAAGCTAATAAAACATTGTGTGTAATCCAGGACCGGAAGACGAGGACGTTGATTGGAGCGGGTGAACGAACTGATGGACTTTACTTTTTCCGAGGCATTCCTAAAATGCGTGTTATGGCGGTAGCTGGTGACTCGTTAATAGATTTGTGGCACAAACGTATGGGTCATCCCTCTGAGAAAGTATTGAAGTTCCTTCCCCATGTGAGTCAGCTTCCTCGCACTCAGCCTATACGCGCATGTGATGTTTGTCCTCGTGCTAAGCAGCGTAGGGATTGTTTTTCTTTGAGTGAAAATAATGCTAGCAGTCTCTTTGAATTAGTGCACTGTGACTTATGGGGGCCCTATCGAATCCCTTCCTCATGTGGGGCAACTTATTACCTTACCATTGTTGATGATTATTCGCGTGCTGTTTGGGTTTATTTACTTTGTAGTAAAACTGAAATAAAGCCTCTATTTTTGAACTTTGTTGCGTTGGTTGATCGTCAATTCGATAAGAAAATAAAGCGAGTTCGCAGTGACAATGGTACAGAATTTTATTGCCTTCATGAGTATTTTTTCCAGCATGGGATTGTCTTTGAGACTGCGTGTGTTGGGACTCCCCAACAAAATGGGAGAGTTGAGCGAAAACATCAACATATTATGAATGTTGCTCGTGCACTACGCTTCCAAGGTCATTTGCCTATGCAGTTCTGGGGAGAATGTGTTTTAGCAGCATGTTACTTGATTAATCGCACGCCATCTGCTTTGCTTCATCATATGACGCCGTATGAAAAGTTATTTGGTCACCTTCCCAAATATGAAAACATGAAAGTATTTGGGTGCCTCTGTTATGCTCATCATCAACGGCGTGACGGTGACAAGTTTGCTAGTCGCAGTCGTAAGTGCATTTTTGTGGGTTATCCTTACGGCAAAAAGGGGTGGAAATTGTATGATTTGGAATCCCATGTCTACTTCGTCTCTCGTGATGTGAAATTCTATGAAGAGGAGTTTCCCTTTGCCGTCCAGCAAGATCTTCTTCCTCCTACAGATCATGCTCCTCCAGATATTGTCCCTCCTGATGATGATATACCTTTAGAATTTTCTAATGCTTCTCCCGACCACGGGGGTCCCTCGCTAGCCTCACCCACAAATCGGGCCTCTCCCACAGCTCGGTCCTCACCCACCGATCGGCCATCACTTACAGAGCGGCCTTCCCTGCTTCTTGACGCTGGTGTTGACGGGGTCGATCTTGCAGGTGTCGATGGTCTGATTGGTGCGACCGCACCAGACCATGGAACGGAAGTCGTGGTTGCCCCCACGCGTTCTGTAGAGCCCGAACCAACTGTTCCTATAGTCAGTGATGATGTTATGGCCCCCGAAATGGGCAGGGGGATGCGCCATAAAATACCATCGACTCGGTATAAGGATTATATCACCCATACGATTCGCAAAGTAAAGTCCTCAGCAAGTTCATCTGCCCATCAACATGCCTCAGGTACTCCTTACCCTCTTACACACTTCGTTTCTTATGCTCAGTTTACTACTCGCCATCAAGCTTTTCTTGCAGCAGTTACCATAGGCAACGAACCTAGAAATTACCAGGAAGCCATCCGAGATCCTGGTTGGCGCACAGCCATGGCCACTGAGATACAAGCTCTTGAAGAGAATGGGACCTGGGTCATGGAAAAATTGCCCTCTGGAAAGACAGCTCTTGCGAGCAAATGGGTGTACAAAATAAAATATCATTCAGACGGCAGCATTGAACGCCTGAAAGCGCGCCTTGTTGTTTTTGGTCATCATCAGAAAGAGGGCATCGACTATGATGAGACATTTGCCCCGGTGGCCAAAATGGTCACGGTTCGCACCTTCTTGGCTGTAGCAGCTATTAACAAATGGGTCGTTCATCAAATGGACGTCCACAACGCCTTCCTTCACGGTGACTTGGATGAGGAGGTTTATATGAAAAGGCCACCAGGCTTTACAAATGCTGACCCCACTTTAGTTTGTCGCTTGAAGAAGTCTTTATATGGGCTCAAACAAGCCCCCCGTTGTTGGTTTGCTAAACTCTCCACGGCCTTGACACAATATGGGTTCGTTCAATCCTATTCTGACTACTCTCTTTTCACATTGCGCCGGGGTACACTCCATCTTCATGTGCTGGTCTATGTCGATGATTTAATCATTGCTGGCAATAATATCCCCGCATTGACACTCTTTAAAGCTTACTTGGGTCGTTGCTTTCATATGAAGGATTTGGGCACTTTGAAATATTTTTTGGGTCTTGAGGTCGCCCGGAGCCTTGAGGGGATCTTTCTTTGCCAACGGAAATACACCTTGGATATTATTGCTGAAGCCGGCTTATTGGGTGCCAAACCAGCTGACTTTCCTATGGAACAACACCACCGCCTGGCATTAGCTACTGGTCCACCTCTTGCCGATCCAGACTCCTATCGTCGTCTTATCGGGCGTTTGATTTATTTGTCTGTGACTCGACCTGATCTCTCTTATTCTGTTCATATTCTCGCCCAATTTATGCACAATCCTTGTGTTGATCATTGGCAGGCGGCCTTACGTGTTGTTCGGTACTTGAAAAAGCATCCGGGTCAGGGGATTCTTCTCCGGTCTGCTGGTCCCCTGCGTTTGGATGCATGGTGTGATTCGGATTGGGCTGGCTGCCCCCTCACACGTCGTTCTTTGACCGGTTGGTTGGTGTTGCTTGGCCATTCCCCTATCTCTTGGAAAACTAAGAAGCAGCCCACTGTGTCTCGTTCGTCTGCTGAAGCTGAATATCGTTCTATGGCTGCAACCACTTGTGAGTTAAAATGGCTCAAACAATTACTTGGTGATTTGGGTGTTCCTCATGCCCGCAGCATGTCATTACATTGTGACAGTCAATCCGCCCTCCATATCGCCCGCAATCCAGTCTTTCATGAGCGTACAAAGCATATTGAGGCTGATTGTCATCTTGTTCGTGATGCTGTCAAAGCTGGCGTAATTTCTCCTTCGTATACTCCTACTACCGTGCAACTTGCTAATCTTTTTACCAAGGCCTTGGGTCGCTCGCAATTTGAGTTTCTTCTCCGCAAGTCGGGCATTCGTGATCTTCATGCTCCGTCTTGAGGGGGGATATTAACATTATGCGGCTGATATTATGGGATTCTACGCCCATAATATTTGGGATTTATTTTGATTCCTTTATGATTATTTGGTTAAGTTTATTGATTACAATATATGTATTCCTCTTTAGGCCTGTCATATATTCTTCCTATTTTAGGACTCTGTATCTATATAAACGTGCTTCATGAATAAAGAAGGGCAAGAGAAGCAATTCTTTTCTTTGATATTTCTTATCAGATGGTTTAGAGCTTAGCCAAAGTTAGGGCATTCGCGGTCCCGAATCCTCGTCCGACGGTCCGAGTCCGCGAATTGGATCTCTGTTCACAAAACCTCGTCTCATGGCGTCTCCCTTGTCGATCAACCAGCCTGGCCTTACCCTCTACTGCTCGATCAGTTCTTCCATCTGGGATTCTGTTTGTTTCCGGAGAAAATACGGGAAGGAGAGCTCAATTTTAGTTAAAATGTTATTTCTTCTTCTTCTTTTCCTATGAATTGGGTTTCTTCGTGTCTCTTCGATTTTAGCAAGAAATGGTTTTAGTCTGTGTTTATCAATTTTGGTTGTTGGTACTAAGAGCATTTTCAACCATACTCCTGTATATACTTTCTATTTTAAGTAAAAGCAATAATAGGGAATTAATTTTATCGTATCTATTCCAATCATGCTCTCTATTTTATAATATTTTATCATTTTATAATGCAAGTTCATTTTCATTTGACTTCAATAATTGAAGAAGAAGCAGCAGCAAAGCCTACCACTAAGCCTGTTCGCCAAATTCAATTCCCTGACAGACGCAGAAGTCCCAACTCACCAGGGACAACCCCCTCAAGTCTGTTGTTGTCAGTCCCAAATTACACAAGTCCCTCAAGAACACCCCCATGGAAGCTGGTATTGTCCCAACCAGGCCTAGCCCTGAAAATCCCAGCCCCAAAATGCCCCCCAGCTTCTCCCCGTTCCCGCTCAATACACCTCCCTCAAATTGGGCATCCTCGCCAAGAACAAAGGCACCCCACAGTTGGCGAATCGATTGTGGCTCAGATCCAGAAACTCTAGCTTCTGTAAACATAGGCAAGAATTGCATCTACTTTCTAGGTTTGGGGGGCTTTTCCAGGGATGGATGATTACTTTTGGACTCTGTGAATTTTGGGGGCCGAAGAAGAGGTCATGTCACATATGAGGAATTGGCCTTTCCTAGGCGTGGTCTGAGTGTAATTTGCAGGCGTGAGATGAATGAACGCGCGTGGCGAGGGGTGGGGGAGGGGTGAGAGAGAGATGAATTAAGCGGGGCAGCAGGGGGGATTCCTGGTTTGTAATTTGCAGGTGTGAGATGTGAGACGAGTGAACGCGCGAGACAAACAGGACAATGCGAGACCTGTTTCCGTTAAATATTAAAATATTAATAGCAAGAGGCAAAACGCTGGCTATATATCATTTGGAGAGTTATGTATTTTGGGGAGTCATTTGGAGAGATGGTTGGAATAGCTACAGTATGTTTTTTCTCTCTAATATAAGGTAGAGAGCCATATAGGGATACGATTGGTGATGCTCTAACGTGTTTTAAAAACATTGGATTAGAAAAAGGAAAAAAAACTTATCAGTATTGATTTTGCATTTGAAAGTTATGTGTCTTTTGCTTCAATCATTTTTATTTTTCGATGTGAATTTTTTTTCGATGGTTCAATAATAATATTGAATTTTTTGGATGGGAAAATTTTAATTTCAACAATCATTTTTATTTTAGTTTTATTTTTAATAAAATAATAAAAATAATAAAACAATCAAAGAGAAAATATAAAAAATAATATAATATTATATAGAAAGTGAATAGTAACTTTTCATTTTTAAAGAGTTACTATAGTAAAATTCATTTGTAGAGAGTGGATATAGAGTTTGTTGGAGTGAAATTTTTAGGTTCGACTCTTTATTTGTAGATAATAAAGAACATTTTGAAGTTGCTCTTAGAAAACTGTCTTGAATTGAAAACCAAATCCAATAATTTTTTAAATATTTTTTCTATAGTATTTTAGTGTCTTATACAAGATCAAGCGAACAGCAAGTATGTATTGGAGATAAAAGACAAAGACATATGATTTATATGGTTCGATCAATGTTATTTACTCCACGGTGGTAAGGGTGTGCATACACCAAGTCTAATCCATTATATGTTTTTAATACGAAGAGTCTAGCCCTTCTTACAACAGGATTAACTCTCTTCTCTTTTAAATGCAAATACAGAAACAGTATTACTTCGGTACTCACTCACTGTGATGAGCTGTCTGATGCAATCTGCTCCTGCATATTCAACTGTATGCACTGTTTGACATTCAATCACTCCTTTGCCAAACTCACTATCTGCTCGTTGAATGTATGAAGAATGAAACCAGATGAACTCATTGTTATCTTTGTCACGGACCGAGGCATATCCTAGCACACTTAGGCCATTTTGAGGTATTTCTGTCAAGATCTTTATCATGCGATGAGGTAGTTAACTTTGTTGTCTGTTTATTGTGCTTATGGTTGTTAATGTTCTTTTTGTGTGCGATTTGATGAGTTGTTGGTTATTTTGTTTATGAGCGTGGTTTTGTTTAGCATGCTACTTATAGCTAGGTTGTGCATAATTATTTTAACCTGAAGAGTGTTATTTCGTTAAGAATGACTTGTCTTTTCGGAGACGAAAAGTCCTAAGGTGGGGAAGATGTAAAGACTCGTACCTATGTGAGATTGAAGTTAACCTCTGAATAGAGTGTGGGATACTTTCGGCAGCGTGGACATTTTGAATTATTATTATTATCATTATTATTATTTTGAGTCTGTTGACATGTCATCATCATTATAATTATTTTCTGGGTTTAATATTATTAATAAAATTATTTAAGTAATTTGGGTTATTATTGTAATAATAATTAATATCATAAATGTTATTATTGTTTATATAATTATTGAGGTGATTATTATAATTATAATTACTAATCCTATTATTATTATTATTACTTCATATTATTTGAAGAATATAAATAGAGGTGTAACGTAAAGTAGAAACCCTACATTCGTTGCGTTTATGCAAACCTGGTGAGGGAGGAACACAGGGTTGAAGCAGGCGATTTTTACCACCGGTGTGCGAAACTAGATCCAGGTAGGTGATTTCTTAGTTCTGACCACCCTATTGCATGAACGCAGGTTGTGAAGGTGTAGGGTAATTCTGTTTACTTGTGCATACAAATATAGGTATCTATTTTTATATATGGTCGTGTTGTTGCTTGCGCTGTGAAGCGTCTAAGGGAAGAAGCGCAGTGGGACGACGACAGCCAAGCCCACCTTGGTTAGCCTCGCGCGTTTCGTGCGCTCTGCACAACCGCGTGCTCCGCCGGAGATGAGGGGGAAGAGAGGGACGGGGGCCAGTGCCGCCCCAGTGAAGCCCCCATATGCTGCGGGACTGAAGAGAGGAGGGGTATGGAGGCACAATGGTCGTCCCGTAAAAGGTCCCCGTTTGCCTATGCCGTTGTGAAGGAAGGAGGAAAGGGGGCGGCTGCATCAGTGCCGCCCCTGTGGTTCGTGTCCTGTGCCCCGCGCGATAGGGTAGATAGGAGGGGGGGGGGGGGGAGCACGGCATGTGCCGCCCCGTGAGCTGAAGCATGGTCAGCGTCATGTTGACGTGGAGGGGGGGGGGGGGCATCAGTGCCGCCCCCATAGTCAAGCGCCAGCCCTAGTGGGCTGGCGTGTTGGGCCGGTCCATGTTTAAATTTGTTTTATATATATATATATATACATATATATACATATAATTTGTGGTAATATCATTATTTTAACGAGAGGGGATACCTGTAATTAACATTAATTGTTGGATGGGTGTATATATATATATATTGATGTCATTTGTGATAAGTTAATGCTAGTTTGGAAATTTTAATGCTCAAAAGGCCGTAGTAGTGAGTTGTGACTATTGAAAACTTTGTTTACTAATTATGTGTGGATGTGATTAAATTGGTGTTTATTAATTATGTGTGTGGACATGTGATAAATTGGTGTTTATCAGTTATGAGTGTGGATTTTGTCATGAAATTGGTTGGATAACCGCGGGTCCCATATAGGGCTGGCAAGAGGCTGCAGGTCCCCTATGTGGCTGGTAACCTAGATCCCATATGAGGCAGGTTGTCGAAGGGACACCACAGGTCCCATATATGGTTGTCCGATAGTGATTCAAATTTCTGGAGCTGGTAGCGGAAATTTCGTGAATGGCAAGGTTGCCGGTGTGAACCATTAATGATTTTAAAGTGGTGATGTCTTATATATGATTTTATGAAATTTTATTGTGATAGACATGACACTACACTGGCACAAGCATACACTGTTCATATAGACTTAGGATTTTATGTGTGTTGGTGGTGAGAATGGGAGTCACCTACTGGGCATTCGTGCTCACCCTACCTTATTCCTATTTCCTACAGGTCATAGGGAGTAGCAGGTGGAGCCTCAGCAGAGCAGGACGGGACATCCTTGGTGTAGGATTTATTCTAATTGCTACCGGTTTTGCTATTTATTATTTGATTTTCCGGACTAGGGTCCGTGACAGTTGTATGTAGCTTCTGGTAGAACTGATTTATGAGATGTTTGGTGTGAGACATTTATGTGGACTAATTGCACTGTTATGCTCATTTATTAAATTTGGATTTATCACATTAGCGTACAATCCTACCCTTGTTGTAGTATTGTACAGGTTTAGATCAATCACCAACCCCACGACTCTTGAGTGGGCGTGGGAAAGTCGCGTCCCTGGTTCTGTAGGTTTCAGAATTTGGGGGCGTGACAATTTCCTCTTTGTAAAGTGTTGTAACTTTGTTTATAGAGTGAGTTGTAGAGATTTAAATGCTCTGTTAGAAATGATATCTCTTGGTGTCAAAACCAGAAAAGTGTTAACATCTATATGTAGGGGAGTGATGTTGTAAAGCTTTCAAACAATCAATACAATCGATTTGTTGCCTTCGTTCAATCTTTCTTCCGCTAAGTGCTTCCCTACACAATTGCTTTACAACTGATCGATGGGTTCCGATCAAATGCGACTAGTTAGGCTGACCTAGCGTTCCTTCGTACGGGTGGGAACTAGGTGTTGCACGGGTTAAGCTGTGATAAAGGCTGACTCCGTGACAAGTAGTATCAGAGCACAATTCGGTGCTAAGTTCGGTGGGACAATCAAAAGCTTTGAGATAGTCTAAAATGACAAACGGAGGATCTGTTGTCATTAGTGGTGTTGGCCATGAAGGCTGCAACAAGAAGCACAACGCTAAGGAAATGAAAGAGAGATAAGTCCGTTTCGAGGGAAACATGTCCGTTGGAGAGTCGGTTAGCCAAATTAGAGTTGGCGTTAACCGACCAGATGGAGGTGATCGAGGAGCACACTGGAAGCATCAAAAGGCTGGAGTCAGAGGGTGACGAAAGCTATGGGAGGATGCAAAGGCTTATCAACTCCGCCATGGACGACATAAACTCACGATTCGAGGGCTTGAAGGATTCTCTCATGTCCCAAATCCTGGCGATGCAGGAGGAAATCAAAGAGACCAAGGCGGATTGGTCTCTCTACAAGATGGCGATCACCCAAGGTGGCGTTAGCGGCCATTCCAGCTCCAAAATCAACGTGTGGAAGCCTAAGGCCTATGCTGGGTCAAGGAATACAAGGGAGTTAAACAACTTCCTCTGGACCATGGAGCAATACCTCGATACCTTGAATATTGTGGATGAGGCAACGAAGGTGAAGACCGCTCCGCCATACTTAGTTGATTCGGCTATGGTGTGGTGGAGGCGGTGATATGCTGACAAGGAGTGCGGCTTATGTGTCATCGACAATTAGGCGAATTTTAAGCGGGAGATTAAGGCCCAATTCTATCTCTAGAATGTAGAGGACGAGTCCCGGGCGAAACTTCGGCGCCTTACCCACAAAGGCACAGTGTGAGAATACATCCACAAATTTTTAGAGCAGATATTGGAGATCTCGGATATGTCCGCGAAGGATTCATTATTTTCCTTCATGAATGAATTGCAACAATGGGTGAAGTTGGAGCTGCAATGGAGAAATGTGCAGGACTTGGCATTGACCATGGCAGTGGCCGAATCACTCATTGAATACAAGAAACATATCACGCCCCGGATTTCCGACCCGTAGAAACCGGTTAGTGATTCCCCCCATGCCCGCACCTGAAGGGACAAGGGGTTGGTGATAACACCGAGAAAGGAACCTTAGCATGGGTGTCGTCCCTAATCCATATCACACATATAACACAAAAGTACAGAAATCTCATTTCCATCCACAATACAAACATGCAACACACATACATACATGTCTTTCCCCCACGGGGTTACATCATAGTTTGATAATCCAATAAAACAAACAAATGCACACATAAGACCTTCACCTCTGGTAAACCTCCTAGCTCCTGTAAGTACCTGGAACAAACAAAGACAAATACAATAGAAGGGGTGAGCAACCACAGCTCAGTAGGGATCATATCTCCCTAACCCATCCCAACTCTCTAGCAATATGTAAGTGTATGCATGTGCTCGTGTCATTTTACATGTACATCACCAACTCAATCATATATTCACACATTAAAATAGAAAGCAAGCCTCCCAGGTATTCCCACACATGGCCTCTCAGGCACCGTGTTGCCCCCCAGGCACAATCTTACCCCTCGGGCACAATGTTGCCTCACAGGCATAATATTGCCTCTCAAACACATTAACATCTTAGGCTCTAAATAAATCTTGCCTCCCAGGCCCTTAGCAATAGCCTAACAGGCTTATCAAGGTAGCTCACAGGCTCACATGACCACTAGGTACCATAATTCATGCAAAGACAACATCACATGTCATTACCACATATAAACCGATGATTTAAAACACTAATGACATCTCATGCACCTTCCAAATATGTTAAAATAAACAAAACATACATATAAAACAATAAAACAAGTTAAACTTCTCAAGTCCCTTCAAACTCATAGGCTCATAGCCTTAAATCCCCCCATTGGGCTTTCCACAAAGCATAGGAATCAAACCCCGAAGAAACCACAGAAAACCGGCTCAAAACAACTCAAAACATCTTAAAACATGCCTTGGTCGACCTAAATATAGTTGATCATATCTCACATAACCCCTATAGTTCACCCGATTAAGTTGCTCTAACAAAACACTTTGATCTATCACATGGTCGATTCAAATAGTCATTTGAAATTTGCAGATGGTCAATTGAAAATTTGAGTTGACCATGCACTGCACCATTCGGGAATTTGCCATTTTAGGCCAAACTTCACATTTTTAAGCTCCTAAATCACACAAACTCATACCCAAACACCTCATATCATGTCTTTGCCTCATTTTTGTCACTTTATAAGCATTCAAACGCCACAAATATGAAATTCCACGAATTTCCCCAAATTTTCACACTTAGGGTTCATAGCTCAAATTCCATGAATTTGATGTTTGTTTTCATGTTTTAGCTACTCTAACAAGTATAATTAACAACATATGAGTGAGAAGCATGAATCCCTACCTCGGATTTGGTCGATTTGAGCCCGGATCGCAAATCTCCTTTGAAATTTCCTTAGTTCTCCTCTTTCTCCTTCTCAAACACGCTCCCTCTTTCTCTCTCTTCACATACATGTTTTCTCCTTCTCTATCTTCACTTACACGGACCACATAAACATAAAAGTACATATTTTCTTATATTTTCTCTATTTATTCCTTCCATTTAATTTCTGAAAATAATAAAATTACCCCCACAGGGCCCCGGCTCCAAATTGAGCTCAATTATTGTCAAAATGCTCCGTTTGATGAGTACATTCCCATTTAGATATTTTCATCTCTCAATATGCATTTTATCACATGACTATCTCCCAAAACCTCAAACACAGGTCCTTACAAAACCGGAGAAAGCCACCAATTCTTCATCAACTTCCAAGGATAACAAGTTCCACAAGGAGAAATGTGTGGGAGATAACCGGAGTAAAAGGAAAAAGGAGACCCTTCCAACCATTCAAGGACTATCACCCAAAACATTTCGCGAATGGTTACAAGGACGATGAGAAGCCAAAAATCTCCTATTTCCTTTGTGAAGGCCCTCACAAGGCGTTCGAGTGCCCGGAGCGCTCAAAGCTCTCCGCGATGATCAACGAAGACGAAGAGAGGGATGCGAGGAATCCAAGACTTGGTTCCTTGCAACTCCTTAATGCAATCAAGGTGAAGGTGGATGTGCCACCATCTAGAAGACAAAAGCGGCGTATGTACGTGCTCACTAAGGCCAACCACCTTGAAACTAAGGCCTTAATAGACACAAGTGCGACCAACAACTTCATCAAAGTGGAGGAAGCTCAAAGACTGGGATAGTCTACAAGGAAGAGAGGGGCTGGATAAAGGCAGTGAACTCCAGTGCTAGTCTAATCTATGGCGTTGTTCGAGGTGTCGAGATAAGTATCGGCGAATGGAGAGGTAAGGTGAATCTCTTCGTGGTGTCAATGGACAATTATCCCATGGTGTTGGGGATGAAGTTTGTTGATCACGTGTGAGTAATTCCGATACCTAGCACCAACACAATGTGCATCATGGACGAGGGGAAGACATGCATGGTGAAGGTAATGAGGGGGGAAGAAATCAAGGCGAAGTCTCTTTCGGCGCTTCAACTGTCCAAAGGAGTCAGGCGACAGGACAATTGAACAAAACCGAGGATTGGGCTTGGGCCTTAAATCGGACAATATCGTGTTACGGGAGACTTGGGCTGTTACAGATGGTATCAGAGCTGGGGGCTGGGTCAGTGTTTTATAGTCCCATAGGGACGTGGGCCTCCTAAGGGGGGTGGATTGTGGAGTCTGAGGACTTTGCAAGTCCCACATCGGCTGGGGAGGAGAACGAAGCGTGCCTCTTAAGAGGGCGTGGAGACTTCTCCTGGCACGAAGATTTTTGGGGTGCCTGTGTGGCACTGCCAAGAACAAAACCGGGGATTGGGCTTGGGCCCTGAACTGGACAATATCATGCTACAAGGGACTTGGGCTGTTACAGATGGTATCAGAGCTGGGGGCCGGGTCGGTGTGTGATAGTCCCACAGGGACGTGGGCCTCCTAAGGTGGTGGATTATGGAGTCTGAGGACTTTACAAGTCCCACATCGGCTAGGGAGGAGAACAAAGCGTGCCTCTTAAGAGGGCGTGGAGACCTCTCTTGCCACGAGGCCTTTTGGGGTGCCTGTGTGGCACTGCCAAGAACAAAACCGGAGATTGAGCTTGGGCCCTGAACTGGACAATATCGTGCTACAGAGAACTTGAGCTGTTATATCCACTGATACGGATTAAGGATCCAAGTCTTTCATTAGCATTGAGTAAGGATTCAAGCCTTCCATTAGCACGGAGTACAGATCCAAGCCTTCCACTGATCCGAAATAAGGCCTCAATGATACAGAGTAAAGATTCGAGCCTTCCACTGATACGGAACAAGCCTTCCACTGATATGAAGTAAGGATCTGAGCCTTCCATTGATCCAAAATAAGGCCTCAATGATATGGAATAAGGATCTAAGCCTTTCACTGATCCGAAATAAAGCTTCAATGATACGGAGTAAGGATCCGAGCCTTCCATTGCCTTTCACTAATAAGGAGTAAGGATTCGAGCCTTCCACTGATCTGGACTAAGCCTCAATGATACGAAGTAAGGATCTGAGCCTTCCATTAGCCCGAAAATCATAAGCTTCGAGTCAACTTCGACCCTCCGACCTTCAACCCTATCGACCTTTTGACCTTCACTGTTTGGCCTTATTTTGCATGGACTCTCTTGCTATTTGTTCACGGGATATGTTTTTTCTTAGCTGGACATGATCAGAGATGCTTGTTAACGCCTGTCGGACACATGTGCTCACAACAAAACAAAAAGGGTATTCACAAGCTGCCTTGTTTTTCCGCGCAAGTTGTCCAACCACGAGACAAATGCTAGAATTCTGCAATAAAAAAGGACTGACACTCATAATAGAGAAATAAATGCATATTAATGATGATACAACCAAATTTTGCCCACCCGAAAAGGAGGTTCCCTCCCCACAATAAAAGGGGATTCAACACATAGAGGATACATTCTAGCCATTTTGTGAAAAACTAAAAAGCCTATGTCATTCTCTTTCAATTCTCACCCAACTCCCTCACTCCACCATGAAAAAACCTTTACACTCATCATCAACTCTTTTTCTTTTCCAAAAAAAAAAGGCTTTTTGTTCTCTTTCCTCATCATCTGTCCATCAAACCAAAAACCACAAAACCAAGACAAATCCTCACCTCTCTCATTCCTATGCGTAACCAACTCCCGAACCCTTCTCTGATAACGCAGACCACATATTAGCTACTCAAGGTAGAGGGTATCCAACTGTACTTCAAAAGCAGTTGGTGGAGACTCTATTTTTCACCATTGGTTTCGGTTAAGCCTACCCCAAACGGGCCCGGACAAAAACCAATGATGATCTTATGTCCCCCACTTTTTGTAAGACAAAGAATGTCATACTATATGATCTTCTATATTTGATAGTTGTAACACATTAAAAAGTGTTATATAAAGAGTGTTATGGTAAGCCTACACAAAAATTATAGAAATAAGACAATAACATGTATTACTGTTTGATTTACTGTAACAAAAAATCGTAAAATATAAAAAATTATTATTAAAAAAAATAGAGGGAGATTTTTCATAAGCCAAGCAGACTTAATACCACAAAAAGTTTTACAATATCATTTGGTAACACATTTCATGTCTTATAAAAGGTTTGTTTTCTTGTCTGAAAAGTCTTATCAAACATGAGTCAATCAAATAAGATTCTTCTCTTAATTGCTCACAAATACATAATATTTATCATATTATTCCGATCTCATATAGGAGTGTAAAATAAACTATAATTCTGTGGATTTTAGGGATTGGACCAAAAAAATATAAGTCCATTTAAAACACGAGCCTATATGTACTAGTCTTGATATCAAATGATTGTTGATTATTTTTGTTGTAATGCTGTATTCGCACAAATCTGTTTGCAAAATTTGGGAACTTTTTATGATAATGATGGATTACATATTTTGTTTAATTAATTGATAAGTTAATGAAAAATAAAATGGTTTGAGCCGGATAATTATTGATCCATTGTAGACCTAAACGAATTAATCTGATTCATTTTAAACTCCTAATTTCATATAATAATGATAAACAAAGGTAAACACTCATTCATCTATCATCAACTCATAAAATACAAGATATAATGCTGCAGTATATCATATATTAAAGAAAAAAATATGAATAAATTATAATTATTTTATAATTTTACTATAATTTTTTTTTCATATTCGTCTCTCATACTGCTATTAGTAATGATAATACCAACATTCTATTTCTATTCCCAAATCAGTAGAAAATTAAAATCAATCTCCATGAGCGGTTGTGAATCCTGAAATTTTAAAGCGCCAAAAGCACCATTGTGCCCCCCACCCACCTAAAAAAAAAAAACTCATAGTGGCAAAATGATCCATGCATCATGCGGGCATGGCATCGGCAGCATGTATCATGCATGATCGCTGCTAGCGGATGTGGTGGTTGTATTTACTTTACTCTTTTTTTTTTTTTTTTTTTAAGAACGAAGTAAAATCACATGGTGATGGTTGTTAAATATTAGGAAAAGGACAGACATGCTTATGCTGAACGTATGGTAGATCCGCGTTAATAGCTTCACGTACATCCATACACATAAAAAAGGTTCTCTTTTAAAACAAAATAATACAAAAATTTAAGAATAAATTAAAATATAGGAGAGGAGAGAGGTACTGTTGGGGGTTGACTTCACAAGTCAGGTGTCCGAAGGCGAATCCCTTCTGAACAACCCGTAGTTTTAATAGCCATCACAGGCAACCCATACTCGCCCATCGCTATTACTCAACGGTCCATAAATAATGCGGGATTATTTTACTTTATAAATTATAATATCGGAAAGTTTATATATGAAATTAATATTTGTTCACCGTAAATAAGACAAAGATGTCTAAGTAGATTAAGCTCGTTAGTTGAATGAGTTGAACTAAAATGGTAATTAAAAGATCGGGTAAAATTATCGATGCTGCTACTGTTTCACCCATTTTCTAGGTTGAACATTTCTCTCCATTTTGTAATTCCAACATGCTATTACATATTGATGTCACTAACCTTTAATTATTTACTCTACAGCTTCAAAGTTAGTCCTTAATATGTTAAATTTTATTTGTAGTTGGTTTATGGAAGAAAAGGTAAAGACATTATGATCACAGTCAGTCAGATAGAAGAATGCCTCTATATATTTTTTCTTCCCGCCGTTCCTTTCATGGGTAGCTGTTCTGGAACAGCTGTAAACGGTGTCAAGATGCCCGTGATGATGATGGAGTAGTCATTCAACTTTGAATAAAGGGAAAGCCTCTGCGGGTGCTCGATCTCCTGGTCCATTAAGACCAACGCCTAGTGCCTTTGCCTTGCACACGTACGTACTGGGATATATACAATAAATAATATAATATCGAGTTCCATGTAATAATTATAGGTCATGATAGAAGAGCAGGTACGTAGATCTCTCCCCCTCTCTCACTCTCGAGTCTCTCACACACACACACACACACACAAATAGATATTATTACGGTATTACCAGTTTACCACCTTATATAGTGGTCAGTGGTATAAGGGTAAAACCGCTGTCAATTACATGTTTGATCAAACCGGAAATTAACGGAGAAAAAAAAACGATCGTGTTATTCAAGATCATCATTGTGGACGTAGTAGCCATCTAACGTACGTGGACTTTGAAGGTCGGGGGTGTGCAGTGTGCACCAGGTAGCATGATAAAGTTATATATGTCTGCCTATGGCTACGAACAAGACCATTTTAATTAATAAATAATAATATAAAAAAATTATTTGTACAATTAATTCAACTCATCATAAAACTGATGTGAACGTTGATTTACTTTTGATAATAATCTAATCGAAAAATTTAAGATTCAGATAATATACGTCGTCATGGGTGTGCGCGCGTGAGACACAACATTTATTACTATTGTTATTAGTATTATTAAAAAAGAAAAAAAATATGTGTGTGTGAGAGAGAAAGAATAGCACAGACCATCATCGACCATGTCATAATTAATTATAACTTGGGACAGTGTTCAATTCCGCGATTCTCGTCCGAACGACGGTCACGTTTTCATGGGATTTTGGACTTCTTCTTCACACCCCACGCAGCCTACAAATTCAAGTCCTCTCAATTCTTTTTAAGGCCTTTTTTTATTGTAAAAAAGCAAAAAAATATTTTAATCAAATGCTTTTATTATATATCAATTATTATTATTTTTTAAAATTCCTGTCGACTTTAATTTCCCTCACTACTTTAGTTTTGAGACAAAAATGTCTGTCCGATATTGCAGTCAATTAAAGCTCACGAGGCAGGTTAAGTATACCAACTTTTCGTGGTATACAGCTAGCTAATAGGTATGGGAACCTTCTTGGTATCACGCGCACCAAGAAAACCTCTCAAATATAGTAAATATTAATGCTTACCAGAAATGAGAGTAACTTGCTATCGAGGTAGTTATAGATGGGGATGCAATTAGTGTCTCGTATGATTGCCACATTTTTGTTTTGTTCAATCCAAGCGTGTGTGGTGTCCACGCCATTCCACGAGACAGATATCGCATCTCTCATCGAGTAAATTTTGGTGTTTTCCTCCATGCTGATATGGTCCTTCCATCCATGCATGTGATGTGTACATGCATGTGATGTGTACATATACATGATGGACAGGACAGACACCTCACATCATGTCTATATGCGAAGTCATATTTTCATGTTTTCAAAATTTGGGGGAGACCCTGCAGAAAGCAAGAGACAAAAGAGAGTGAGACAGGAATAGAGAAAGAGAGAGGCCACAGGGCCTAGGGTTGGTTTTTGGTCACATGGCTGCCGTAGGGACATGAAGAGAAGAGATCAAGCGTGTTCGCGATCGGATGATGACTTCGTAGTTCCCAAGAGAGACATCGAGCATGTGTGATGAACATCATCATCGTAATCCCCGGCGTTTTGTTTTGAAGGAAACCGAGGACATGGTGGGAGGTGACAGTAGCAGTAACAGCAATGAAGAGAAAATGGATCGGAGCGATGAGGAAGAAGATCAAGATGACTACTGTGGCGACGTTGAGATTAGCAGCAAGCTTATGAAGGTCGTTAACACTAATGAAGGGCGGAGCTCAAGCAACAGCACAGTGGAAGAGAACACTACAACAAATGGAGATGGTGATGGTGACGGCGATGATGAGAATAACTATAACAAAGCATCATCATCATCCCCGGCCAACAACTCTTCTGGATCCGTACGGCAGTATGTGCGTTCCAAGATGCCCAGGCTGCGTTGGACCCCTGATCTCCATCTTTGCTTCATTCACGCTGTCCAACGCTTGGGCGGTCCAGACAGTGAGTTCATCAACATCTCTTTCCAGTAACTATATAGCTACCTGCTAACATATTTTTACCAAATTTATATTAATTCATAATAATATATGCCCACATGCATAAACAAAAATTAAGGATTTTTATTTTGATTTTGGATTCCATCAATTAGATAGGTTCGGTATAACTGTTTTCATCATGCGGACCCATATGGATATTAGTGTGTTGTATTTATTTATGCAGGAGCAACACCCAAGCTGGTTCTTCAATTGATGAACATTAAAGGCCTCAGCATCGCCCATGTCAAGAGCCATCTTCAGGTGTATATGAACTTCAATTTCATCATTTCGCAATCGGAAATGAGTATAATCCCCGACACATACACACTCAATTATGTCTTAATTCGTGAATTACACTTTTATATATTAATTTTCTTCTTGAGGAAATGTAGTTTTTAATTAATTAGAGTTTGTTTGCTGCTAATTTTTAGATGTACAGAAGCAAGAAGATTGATGACCCCAGCCGAGGTACGTACGAAAATTGATTACATTCTCATTATATCGTCTCACTTCTCTTAAGTATGACGATGAAATTAATTATTCGCCATTATCAGGACTTGAATTCATTTTATTTAATTTAATTCATTTTTAATGAGACAGCAAGAACAGGCCAAAGGCCATTCACTCCGAGGGAGGGATCAGTAGATAATCATATCTACAACCTCAGCCAGCTCCCAATGCTTCAAAGCTATAGTCATCACCATACCAGGCCTAATTATTCTAGTATTTCAAGGTAATGAATAATCACGCACTTAAACTCCTTAATATCGAAATTAATTAAATGCACTTAAATTTCTAGCTAAAAGCATATGTATGTTTATAACATGTTAAAGATATGGCAGTGCTACGGATGACGCTACATGGGGCGGCCACAGTAGGCGGCAGATTTATAGACCTTATGATTACACTACCACTCTGAGAAGCAGCACGAGCAGCACTCTGGATAGTGATATTGTCCGTATGACAAAACCTAGCTCCCTTGCGGGGCTGGTACTGCAGGACTACCATAGCTCCAGGAAGACCCACGCGCTCACAAAAATTACGCCCAACGATCGGCTTCATCAGTTGTCACAACAACTGAAACCCTCCACAGCAATGGCAGTGCGACCCTATCATGCCTCCAGTCATCACCAATCCTTGCAACGAAAAGAAAAGGACTACTGCTGTTTGGATGGCTCAGATCAGACGCACAAGAGGAAGCTGATGAGTATCACTGCTCCAGCAGCAGAAAACTACCGCAACTTGGATTTGAACTTATGTCTCGGGATCTCACCCGGAAATATTGACATGGACCATGAGGACGATGGAAATGAAGCTGCTTTTGATCAGAAACCTTTTTTGGACGATGAAGCTAGTGGCTCGTGCCTTTCTTTATTCTCATCGAGGTGTTCATGCACGACGACGACGACGAGGCAAATGAATACCATGGAAGAAGAAGAAGAATGTGGGAAAAAGAATAATAATAAGGATGCGAAGGGGGCCAGTACCCTGGATCTGACTCTGTGAATCAGAAAATTCTGAGTGAGATCTTGTGGTACTCGTCCACAATTCCTTCATATCTTCGCTTTTGTTACCTTGGTGTGTTAAGAAGAAAAATCCATGCATCTACATGACATATCCTTTCTCTATGGTATTTTCATCTCTCTGTACGCGTCAAATATGTAGCTGATTAATAAGCTTTTTAATTCTTGAATATGTAGGACTATTTTCTCAATAATTTTTAAGCTTCGCGTGTTTAATTATAGCATCTTTTGTTGCAAAGAGGTGTGCATCGGGTAATATATGTTGTTTGAAAGTATAAATCTAAACGGGTCACTGCAAAATAATCAAGTTTTGATCATAGAGCATTAGTTTTAATAATAATTAACTGTAATGCAATCTGACAATTTGCTTGAACATCAAGGGAAAATTTAAAAATAATAATAACAATTTGTGGTATCACCTCAATCTCCTTTTTTCCTTATTGCAATTAAAAGAATAAAAAAATTTTATTAGATAAATTGACGGGATTGTTAGTTCGGATGTTAATATATCACAATCCTAGCCACTAATGATTGATATGATTTTTTTAAATATCATCTATGCTTCGCGTTAACATCTAACTTTCAATTCCAATTAACTCATCTTGTTAAAAATTGAAATTGCAATTAAAATATACCTATACTAACAAATGACATGTGCACATAATAAACAAAGAAAATGAGAGATATCAAAAATTATTATGGTTGGGAAAACCCTCAAGTGAAAAACCTATGAGACCTAATCAAAAAAAGAAAAGAAAAGAAAATGCTCCAAAAAAAATTAATGATTACACAAGTCCTCCTAGAATCACTAGGGTCTAGGGATAACAAAAATATAATCCTTACCAGTAGGTGGATATCAACACAATCACCAACATAAATAGAGAGGTAATTAACAATACACAGAAAAATTATTGGTACCAAAATAAAGCTCATCATATTAGCTTCCATTACAATACAAAACATATTTCTCTTATAAGAGACCTAACTATTGTAGGAATTTCTGCATCCATAAAAGTTCCTTAGTAGCTTTTATAATAGAGATATACTCTACTTTTGTTGAACATGTAGTAACATATTTCTATGACCTAGACTACGATGACAAACCACCCACCCCCCAAATAAATAAATAAATCTTGAAATCCACATCACCAGCCATATATAGATTTATATAACTATGTAACACATGTTTCCTACTTCCAAAACACAAATAAACTCTAGAAATTAATACCTTTGAGATATTTGAATATCTACTTTACAACTTGCCAATGCTTTTTATCAAGATTAAAGAGAAAATGATTGACTATGTCAATTGCATGAGCAATATCAAGTCTTGTGCATATCATCATATACATTAAGTTACCAACTGTAGATATATATATATATATATATATATATATATGAAATCTTTAGCATTTCTACTTTATGTTTCTTACTGTTGGAAAATTTTGTCTCACATCGAAAGAAAAAGGAGAAGTCAAGAAACTTATATGGTGAAGGAGGTCCAAAATGTCACAACGCGTTCTAAAGCCGTGCCAGCCGATGTGGCGAGCCCAAAACGAGACAATATTGTGACATGCGGGTGGACCTGCGCCTTGGCCAGATCCTAACAAACTGGTATTAGATCCTGGTTGTCTTTGTCTGGTGTTCCATTATATCGAAAGTCTTCTCGGTGTAGTCTGTGGCTGAGCGGCGTGTCCTGTAATATGCGGTGGTCTGGTGTTCCATTATATCAAAAGTCTTTTCGGTGTAGTCTGTGGCCGAGCGGCGTGTCCCGTAGTATGCGGCGGTATCTGATTTGGAATACAAATCCTTGTCTTCAGGTGATCGAATCGGTCTGCTCTCAATCAGAATGTACATTGAGGGGGAACTCCCATGATAGCCTATATGGTGGCAGCTCATTAGTTTCATAGGTGCGTCTTTAGCCTATGCTGTAGTTCGATATGTGACAAGGGGGAGATTGTTGGGAAATTGTGTCTCACATCGAAAGAAAAAGGAGAAGTCAAGAAGCTTATATGGTGAAGTAAGTCCAAAATGTCACAACGTGTTTTAAAGTCGTGCGGGCCGATGTGGCGTGCCCAAAGTGGACAATATTGTGACATGCGGGTGGACCTGTGCCTTGACCAGATCCTAACACTTACATATAGGACACTGCTTAGAGCTTAACTTGAAGTGACTTGCAAGTAGAGTACTAACTGATTTTGAATTGCCTATATTAAACCTCTCTAATACTTTCTCAATATACTTTAGTTGTGATAACCACAATTTACCATTCTTCCTATTATAGCGGATTTTTATGCCAAGGATTTGATTTGCAGCTAGACCTAAATCCTTCATTGCAAAGGACTTGTTCAATTAATCATGGTCACAAAGGCCATACAAGTAATAGTTAATCATAAGTAACATATAAATAAAATCAATAGTTAATTAGAAACAAGGCATAAATACAACTAATAATTAATTACAAAAAGGTAACATGGTCACACAAGCCACCATACGAACCAACATAGCCATACAGGCAACCAATCCAACCATAAGGCATATCCCTCATCTAAACTCATAGCTAATCACAAGCACAAGGGTTATCCCTTATCTGCGCTCATAACTAATCACAATCACAAGGATTATCCCTCATTCGAGCTCATAACCAATCACAAGAATAAAACTTATCCCTAATCCGGGCTCATAAACAATCACAAGCATAAGGCTTATTATTCGGGCTCATAACCAATTGCTACCCTAGGTGAATCAATAGTTCCGCTACATTGGTATCCAAACTAATCATTCCTATCACATTGGTGTCTATAACAATCATTCCCACCACATTAATGCTCATATCAATCATGCATAGCAACACAAACACAATGCCCAATACAATCACTTCATTCAAACATATATATATAATGATATATATATATATATATATATATATATAGTAATGCTAACTTGAAAAGGTGAGCAACTATCTTAAAATGAGCAAACTTAATATGAACCGTTAGATTTCATTTAAATTTGATCTAATGGTTCAAAATAATCATAATTGATTGATTTTTAAAATATCATCCAGTGAAAGGCGTGTCAATCTGAATGGAACAAACACGATGCAAATCTGCATAGGGTAGGGTTTGTATTTACAACGGATGGTATTTTTAAAAACCAATCAATTATGATTATTTTGAACCATTAGATCAAATTTAAATGAAATCTGATGGTTCATATTAAGTTTGCTCATTTTAAGATAGTTGCTCACCTTTTCAAGTTAGCATTACCCTATATATATATATATATATATATATATATATATATATATATATATATATATATATATATATTTATAAACAAGACAATCAATTTAACAGCATTCATATCTATGCCACGGTACACAATTCTCATAATTATGCAATCATTTGATATCAAGTTAACTTAAACATCAACTATGCACACAACATGATATATTCAGTAGGTAATCAAATATTATTGTGTTTCAACCTAATGGATTCACCTTAAGGTCCTAGAATTCATAATGAGTCAAAATACAAAAAGGAATCAAAACAAACAAAATTGGGCAAACTAGCCCTGTCTGCAGCGGGGGTGCCACGAGTGCCACTACGTGTATAGCCATAGGCATGCTATAGGCATGCCCAAACCAGGGGTTCCTCTTCTCCTGCCATGGTGGGGAGCCAAGGGCTAGGCCACCACCACGGGCTAAGCCGCCGCCATTGTCACTGACTGCTACTGTCACTTGTTGAAAACTATAAAGCCAAGACACCCTAATGTCATTTATACAACACCCACAATAGTTTTCAAATATTAGTTATGTAAACCATAACTCGTATACTAAGCCTGCACTAACACAAACCAACAACATGAAACCAATGAATTAATAACTAAACAACTATGATTAGGGTTGTAAACGAATCGGGCCGAACCGAGCAGTAAGGTGTTCAAGCTTAATTTGGTACTATTCCTTAACGAACCGAATCGAACATGAACACTAAATCACCATGTTCATGTTCGTTCGTTAGTGTTCGTGAACAGTTCATTAATGTTCACGAACAACTTACGAACACTTTCACGAACAGTATTTATAAATACACCAACATACTTGTTCACGAACATTATATTTTTACTTTGTTTAAAAACTTAATGTTTATTTATTTAATTGTTTATAAACTAAAATACATAATTATCCAAAATTTATAAACAAATTAGTTCATTCACTTGTTTGTTTGCAAACTCAAGGGATTGTACGCTTGTTTGACTGTTTGTGAACTAAAATATTAATGATTCAAAATTTATAATCAAGTATGCTTATTCGTTTATTCATTTACTCATTTGTTTGTTCATTTGTTTAACTGTTCATGAACATTTGTCCGTGAAATGCTATTCGTGGACATCTATTCATGAATTAATTATTAATGTTCTTAACATTATTCATGAAAATTTATTCCTGAATTAATTATTAATATTTTCAAATATTGTTCGTAAACACATGCTTACGAACATAAACGAACCGAACAAAGTCTTGTTTGTGTTCGTTTATTTATGTTCACGAACAAAAAAAGATTGTTCATGAACATCACCTTTCTTAAATAAATAAACATAAACGATCTTTTATCGAGACGAACGTGAGTTTGTTTATGAACGTTTGGTTCATTTACAACCCTAACTATGACTTATTGGCCCGTAAGAATTAAAGCCCCACATAACACGCATTCCATCAACCCTCATCTCAAGAGACAACACTAGGGTCCATGTTACCCCTATTACCTAACATTTATCATGTGCAAACATGCAATACACAAATATAATGCCAACATAAAATAAATGTTGGTCCCTGGGAGCCTAAAGGGGGGGGGGGGGGTGAATAGGCTCTTATCGAAAACTCTTTTTCGTCTCTAGTACAACACTTGTCTGGTTAAAAGATATAATTAGTGTGGAAGATAACCAGATAGTAGAAGTATTATGTTTTATTATTAAAAGATAATTATGTTGTTCCCGCGAGGTTGAGTTGTCATTGTTGTCAACATGTTGCCGGACTCGAAGATCTGTACTTGGTTGGATAACTTCGTAGAGTAATCTCTTAGAGTGAGCTCGTAGAGGGAGTTTAACTTTGTACGTTCTGACTCGAAGGTTGTAGATCAGAAGATCAGAAGATTTCAAGGTTGTAGACTCGAAGGTCGTAGATCAGAAGATCAGAAGACTTCAGGGTTGTAGACTCGAAGGTCGTAGATCAGAAGACTCGAAGGTCGTAGACCATCATACCATGAGGGTCAAAGCCTCGAAGGGCCACAGGACCACAGGATCAAAAGGTCGTAGTTGCAAAAATCCAAGGTGTAGAGCCATGTTTTGCAGAATCGAAGCGAAGACTCGTAGAGTTGAAGTCCGCAGGGTCGTAATCCAAGGTGTAGAGCCGCGTCTCGCAGAATCGAAGCGAAGACTCGTAGAGTCGAAGTCCACAGGGTCGTAGATTGAAAGACCCGGTATAGAGATCCATAAATAGAATAATGCGATCACTGACTCGAAGACTCATAAAGCTCTTTAGCTCATAGAATGAGATGTAAGTCAAGCACTGGTTTTGACCTAAGCTTCGAAGCCAGCGAGCAAAAGAATTGGAAGATCAAATGCCTTTGGTTCGAAGAATCTGACTCGAAGAATTGAAGAGGAAGACTCGTAGACTCGTAGAAAAGCTACGAGGTAGTATCTCCGAGGTTGTGGCTAGGCAAAGGAACGGAGTGAGCTACAAAGGAATGAAATGCGCAGAAATTCACCGTTTCAGTAAGTCGTTACCCAGGCAGCGATTTTAAGTATGTAAGTACTGGGAAACACATGGATAACATCTAAGGGTGATGTAACATGTTTCGACGATTGAGATCAAGGAAGAAACATGATTAACCCTAGCAGAAGGGTTTCCGACTCAGGCTGACCTATAAAAGCAAGGAATGTACCTGACTTCAAAAGAGCGCCGAAAATATACTTTGTGCAGTCAAGAAGCGTATAAAAAGATATTCAAGAGGCGACAAAGAGCAGTTAGATTTTTTACAGGGAGAGAGAGGAAGATTGAAGAAGAGATAACAGTGAGTTAATCTGTTTTACTTCCTCATACATTCAAAGAACAGATCGTGAGTCTGGTATAGGCGTGATTGAAGGTCGAGCATAGCAAACGGTCATCCACGCAGGAGCAGATTGCGTTAGACAGAGTGTTATAGTGAGTAAATTCTGGAGTAATACTGTTTTGTATTTGCGTTGAATAGAAGAGAGAGTTGATCCTATTGTAACAAGGGCTGGACCCTACTGTATTAAAGGAGAATAGTGGATTGGACTCGGTGTAGGTACACCCTCACCACCGTGGAGTAGATCACATTGATTGAACCACGTATATTGTGTATCTTTGTCTTTTCTTTCTCTTACATGCCTGCTTGTGACTAATATTGCATGAGACATTAAGATATCACCCAAACGAAGACCACATCTATTAGAGCAAACTCTCCAAAGTATTTTACTCATAAAACTTAAAGAAAAGTTTTATAGTATACAAATTCAGCCCCCTCTTTGTATACAAACACTTATATAAAGATAACTGTGCTTGGAACCTGAGAATAACAAATTACAATAAAATATAGCAGATTAAAGCTAATGAGGCTTTTCGATCTACTGAAAAACTCTCTAGTACTCTGTTTCACAGTTACTCACATATTAGCCAAATTAATCTCTAAGAGCTCTTGTACATGTACGCGCATATATGAAAATATACAAGGTTTAATATATATAGACATCCCTGGGAGACAATCTTGGAACACGATCTTCCGAGCACCATGTACCATTGAATTCTTCTCGGAAATGTCTCTGCTTTAATTACTACGGCTGTGGTGCTCAAAATCTTGGGTCTGTGAATGTATTAAATATCTTTGCGTGATCTCAATTTCATTTAAGGCTCTGTCCACATCTCCGTGTGATCCACGTATAAGACGACTTAGATATTCAACGGGTCTTTTTTACATCGGGATACAGCGAGCTGATGACTTTAAATGCGAAGCTGATAAAGTGAAGTATCGTCATCTTAATCCGTCGTAAAGTTCCTTACTTCATGTTAATGAAGTTGGGATCCTTACTCCATGTAAGTGGTTGCTTACTCTGTATCAGTTTGATATTGAAATCCTTATTCCGTGTCAGCGCTTTCTTACTCTGTGTGAACGAAAGGTTCGGAGAGCTTACTCCATATCAGTGCTTCCTTACTCCGCTTGAGTTCCTTACTCTGCATGAGTTCCTTACTCCGCATGAGTAAAAGGTCCGGATGGCTTACTCCGTATCAGTGCATCCTTACTTTGCTCGAGTAAAAGGTTCGGATTCCTTACTCCGCATATCTTTTCCTTACTCTATATGAATAAAGGACTTGGGTCCTTATTCCGTATAAGTCCTTTCTTACTTCGCATGAATGAAAGACTCGGATTCCTTAGTCCGTGTATTTTTGTCCTTAGCCCGCTTGAGTGAAAGACTTAGCTTTTTATTCCGCGACAGTTTTCTCTTACTCTGTGCGAGATATAGATTAGGATTCTTATTCCGCATCTATTTAACTTAGTCCATTAAAGTGTAAGACGCAGATTCCTTAGTCCATAATTTTAAGCATTTGGTCCGCATGAGTGATCATTATTTCGTATGAAGACTTGGTTATTTACCAAGTGTTTGACGACACTCACGTTGGTCCAGATCAGGATTATGTATTCTGTCACGAGTGAAGGTCCGGATTAAGGTTATATCTTCTACAACAACTAAGAATAAACATATAAGGTCTCAAATCAAATTACATAGGGTTTTATTCGCATCATTCAAATTCTGGGTTTGATCCAACAATAAATAATTTCATATATAACATCATTAGAGTGCAATACAATATGTTTAGTGCCTATAAATGCATAAACATCCATGCCACATGTATGCACCCAACCCAATGTTACCTAGGTTTGTTACGCCCTCAAATTCTGAGAAAAATAAAACTAGGAACACGATGGCCCCACACCCATACTCAAGAGATCGAGGGGTTGGTGACCGATCCAATCCTACTCAATATTACAATAGGGGTAGAATTATACTTACCAATGAATTTAAATATAAAATTTAATTTATTAAAAAGGTACAATAATGCAACTATTTTCCATAAATATTCAAAATCATAAATAACTCACAATTAAATTTCACTAATAAGGTTCATATAACTACCACCCAAGTTCGAAAAAAGAAATGAGATAAGATAATAAATAAAGTCTATAGGATAAATCCACACCAAGATTGTCCTGACCTACTCCGCTATGGCACCAACAAGTACTCTCTACAAAAACCTGTAGGGAATAGAAATAAAGCAGGGTGAGCACGAATGCCCAGTAGTTGATTTCTATCTTTATCATCCTATAACATGAAAACTTATCTACATAATTAGTATATGCTTGTGTCAGTGTAGTATCATATTTTATCATAGTTAGCTCACAAAAAAGACATCACACATTACACTCATTCATTAAAGATTTGCGCCGACAAAATCCCAGTCACTACAGACAGCCATATGTGGGACCTGTAGTGTAACGCCCCCAAATTCGGGACCTCCAAATCGGGTGCTTTAGCGGAAACTAAATATACAAGTTTGATAAAAATTTCAAACTTTTAACTATTTCATCAAACAAACCATTAATTATTACAAATTTCAATCCAAGATCTTTAAGGTTTAGGGATTTAGAGACTAAGTGTTCATAACCCATTATTACATAACAAAGCACATGAGCAGTCAAACTTAATAAATCTTTAAAATTTCACACAACTTTATTTCCAAGCACTTCTCAACTCTTTATCCTAGTTTCTCCATTCCTTTAATTACCTGAGGTTGGAAAAGAAATCATAAAAAGGGTGAGCTCAAATAGCCCAGTAAGGGTGAACATAAGTGGGCAAGGAAAATCATAAAGATATCGAACATAAGAAATACCATAAAAGATTTCATAACGTTTGCACATCATACGTGATCAACATTTCATAAGGGAATCATAACATGGAAGATTATGTTTGGACATCGTATCATAACATCATGATCCAGGTTAACTACCTAGATACCATATCATAATTAACATAACATATTATCAATTGGATTAACACTCTCCAGTGGTGTTCTTTACCCAATGCATTGGAGGTCTTTCTGGAACCACCCATCATAAACTTACTTTGTCCAACCATAAGAGGTTATAACAACTTTAACATACATAACATGAGGCATATCATAGAATTCCAATAAAATATTCAAGGTTAACAAGGATAACCACGAATATCAAAATGGTTATTTACCTCAATCAATAGTATAAATTGTCAAGACAGAGATTCAAAAGAGACTAATGTTCTCAACAATAAAATAAAAATAGAAGAATAAGAAACATAAAACTCTTACAATCATAATTTCATAGAAATAAAAGGGAATAAAACAAGATAAAGAGGAAGAGAAAAGTAAGAATGAAGAAAAGAAAACCCTTACAATCCGCTTGTCGTTTTCACATTCCAAACCTTAAAAATTATTACATTAAATTAATATGAGATGGTAAAACCAACCATGTAAATAATATATATATAAGGTGGTAAAACCAACCATAGATATAGTATATATGAGGTGGTAAAACCAACCATATAGATTTACATAACAAATAATAAGAAACTTTAAAATTTTAATATCTTGAGTATTACCTTTCATAGAACTTTGACGCTTGATAAGTATCAAAAATAAAAGAGGGTTTGAGTAGAGTATTTGGGTGTTAAGAGGGCTTAAGGGAGTTTTTGTAGAGAGAATTTTGTTGTATGACTTTAGGGAACTTGTGCATTAATAGGAGAGGCAAGCCACCCCTTAAAAGGGCAAAGGATGGTGGTGGTGGGTATGATAAGTGAAACTTTTGTCCATAATACCTTATTTTCTTCCTTAATTTTTTAATTTTCACATTATTTGATTCTTATCCCGTTATTATCTACCACATGGCCCCTTTGTTGTCCCCATTTTTGAATTTTTAGGATTTCGTTGACTTTGAAGGTTTCTTTGATCACAAAAGTCACATGGGTGCATGGCCTACTAGTTTGACTATAACTTTCTAGACTCTTTATTAAATTCAACAAGGCTAATTGGGATGGATTCCTAACTTAATTAACTACATTTAGAGACCAATTCTATTGGACTTGTATATTCAAAGTTATTGAATTTTGAAGTGAGATTGAAAATTATGGGCGTGCTACTAGACCTTTGTGTACTGTTTAAATTATTTATCTTAATAGGCTAATCCAATGAGTCTGGCATTTTAACCAAAGGTATATAACTAATGTTGGAACATGTTAGAAAAATATCAAATCGTTTCAATATACAAAAATGAAGTTATAAAATTTTAAAGTTGACTTCCAGAACTGCGCTAGTCTATCCTTTCTAAGCATAACTATTGTTATGGAGTAACAAATGCAAATTTTTGTCTTTTACAACTCTTAATAAATTTGGATGCGATAAATTCAAATTTGTATTCCATTTGACTTAGATTCAATATTTCAACCAATAAATTATTTATTTAACAAAACAATTAAAATAGCTATATAGTTAGGTAAAATAACATCACATTATAAAAATTAATAAAATACCACATTTATTTGTTTGAACTAAAATATATATGTCAAGTGTAATTTATTTATGAAAAGTAAATCTTATGAAAATGCGATATTAATATAATTATCATACATACTATCAAATAGTGTTTTCTAAATATATAATGATTTAACATGAAATAACATAATAACTACATATTATTTTATTAAAATCTCGGGTCTTACATACAGTGTCCCTAACGACACCCGTCACATAAGGGACCTGGGTTAACCAGCCACATAAGAGATCTGCAGCCTCTTGCCCACTTTATATGAGACCGGCGGTTAACCCAACCATCTCTACCACCAAATCCACTCATATAATTTATAAACAAAATTTCTCAAAAGTCAGTATTCAATACAATAGCCTTCCAAAATATTCAAATCACCAAAACAGTAATAATGTACCACAGATAAGATATATCTATTTATACATACATATATATATATATATATTATTAACACATTGATATTACAAAGCTACAAATGTTTTTTAAATTATTATTATTATTATTATTATTAAATGCCAAATTAATAATACAATGCTACAATATTAGTTCCAACGTTAAATTAATAATATCAAGCTCAACACTATATTTAACATCTCAAACTAACAATATTAAGCTCAATAATAATTTTAAAATGCTTAGTTGTTAACGTTAAACCACAGAATATTTATATTGTCAACAAATTAGACATAAAAGTTTAGAGTTAGGTTCTAAATTAACCTAATTCAAATCAGACCGAGACGGAAACCCTTGTAGGGCTTTGACAAAAAGGGCCAACCCAAAAAGACCGGGCCAGACAGCACTACTAGCCCGCTAGGACTGGCACGCACATGGGGGCGGCACAGTTGCCCCCCCCCCACTTGAAGAAAGACGTGGTAGGGCCTCATTGCCCTGTCGTTGACCAGGTTGTCGTTGGACAATCTAATGCACGCCCATCATGCGGAAGAAAACAAGGTTGAATGGCCTGGTTTCATCAAATAATAATAATAAATTGTTAGGATGCTACACAGTGCATCCTCATCGCACGCAAAAGAAGAACAAGCCATGCATGCCTCTTGTTACACGCAAAAAAAAGAATATGCCATGCACGCCTCTGCTACACACAAGAAAGGACTAGGCCGAATGGCCTAGTAACACTCAATAGTAATAATAATAATTGATAGATTGCATAAAGAATCAAGATGATAAAAGAAATTGTTGGTCCCTTGGAGCCTGGGGGGGGGGGGGGGGGTGAATAGGCTCTTATCAAAACTCTTCTTCTAACTCTTTGACACAACACCTATCTGGTTAAGAGATAGAATTAATGCGGAAAATAACCAGATAGTGGAAGTATTTTGTTTTATTATCAAAATGATAAGTACAACAAAATAGAAGCAAATTAAAGCTTAAGGAGCTTTTAGATCTACTAACAACTCTCTAACACTTAGTTTACAAAGCACTCACACACTAGCATCTATGATCAACTTGAGCTCTTTTACATTAATGCTTGCTTTTTGATATACAAGGTTTACATAATATATATAACACATCCTTGAGAGAAAATCTTGGAACTTGATGTTCCGGACTATGTGCACAATTACTGTTCCTCGGAATCCTCTTTGTCTGAAGTGCTACAGATGTGGAGCTCAATGTCTTACGTTTGCAAAACACAAATGCATTTGTGAGTTCCCAAGTTCAGTCTAAGTTATGTCCACATATTCGGATGATCCACATGTCAGATGCTTTAGGTTCTCAACAAGTTTATCTTACATCGGGAAGCAGCGAGCCGGTGACTTTGAATATGAAGAGATAAGTTAAAACAGCGTCTTCTCGAATCCGGTATAAGGTTCCTTACTCCGTGTTAAACTAAACTCGGATCCTTACTCCGTAGTAATGATTGCTTACTCCGTATCAATTTAGAACTGGAATCCTTATTCCGTGTAAGCGCTTCCTTACTCCGTATGAATGAGAAGGTCGAAGTGCTTACTTTGTGTTAGACCCCATTTTGACCGAGCCAGATCGCAATCGAACTCAGCAGAGAAGCCCAAGAATGAGAGCCATGTCCGAGAAACCTCAAAGTGCCCCAAGGTCAGTACTAAGAGATAGAGGACGAAATTTGGAAACTAACGCACTCGACCGTGCCCAAATCCGACTTGAAACAAGAAAGTTATGACCAAAATGGTTTTGGGCATGAAAAGTCAAACTTGCAAAAAGACGGTCAATGCCCCTGATAAAACTGCCCGAAAATGTAACCATGCGGAATTCTCCCAGATGTCGATTTAAGAAAAATCGGGTCCTCCCAAGTCATCCCCCCAAGGCACCACATTTTGCATTTTTGGTGGGGGCAAAAAGGTAATTTAAAGTTAAAAAAACTACGAGCCTCGTAGTCGCAGCCTCGTAGTCGTAGCCTCGTAGCCGCAGCTGCATAGTGCAGCCTCGTAGCCTCGTAGTCGCAGCCTCGTAGCCTCGTAGTCGCAGCCTCGTAGCCGTAGCCTCATAGCTGCAGCCTCGTAGCCGCAGCCGCATAGCGCAGCCTCGTAGCCACGTAGCCTCGCAGCGCAGCCTCGTAGCCTCATAGCTTCGTAGCCTCGTAGCCATAGCCTCGGAGATCAGCCTCGAAGTCTTGCCTCGAAACCTCGCAGCCCCGCAGCTCCTTCGGCTGGAACTCCAAAACGACGCTGTTTCACTTCTCTTTTAAGTGCACAGTGAGTAAAGCGTTGTATTTCTCGAGATTGCATTTTAAACAACTCAAAACACGTGTTTAAATACTTGGACTCTCGAAAATGCATTATTCAATGCCTGGGAACTCGTTTTTCACCTCGTAAATGCATATGTCGTTCTTGGGGCTCATTATTGATGCATGGGAACTCCAAAAATCATGTCATTTAATTCTCCAAATTCCAAGCGGCCGTCTGTCCCTTCCAAAAAACCTCTATAAAACGGTCACTTGTTCAACCAAAAAAGGGGGGTATCACCCATATTTGAGACTAACCTCTAGCCACATAGAGAGTTCAACAAGGAGTTCAAGGATTCGGCGAGTGAGATCCCGAAAAAGGCAGCTTGCAAATTCTGGGTTCCCATTTCTGAAAAGAAGGAAGCGTGGTGCTGTTCTTGGAATAAATTCTTGCTGGCTGAAGCTGAAAATGATATCAAGCATTCCCCTTGCTGGGTTTTGTCCTTGCACTCTCCAAGCCTTCAAAAGAAGGAATAAGGCACTGGCAGGAACATCGACTTCGATTTCCAGGTTTTTTATTCCCTTCTCTCTCACGTTTTTCATCATAAACTATATCAAAAATTTCCCTTTTTTATTCAAGAATACACAAAAACGTTTTCAAAGGCCCGGTGGCCATGGGATTGAGCTTTTATGCTCATATCCTCACCACTTGGCCAATAGTGTGTCCGGTAGTGAATCTGAGCTTCACAGTATGCTCTTCATGACATCAGGCCCTACCTTTTTGTTTTTAAGGTAAAACCTCAAATTCTTTTAAACAAATCCAGGCTTCTGTGGCTATAAGATAAGCCCTATTGCTTATGTCTTCACCACCTGGCCAACATTAATTGTGGTAATGAATCCGAGCTCCTTGCTGTGCTCTTCATGCCACTGGCTTTCTTTCTGTTTTTCTCGATAAAACAAAAGAATAACATCCTGTTTCTAATAAAAACCATCACAGTTTCTGCAATGAAATAAAAAGGAAGAAAAGAAAAGTAAAACAAGCAAGCACCCATAGACAAAGACTAGGTACTAATTTTGGGCGTTGTGGGGGTGCAAGAGCCTTTCTTCCTTCCCCACACGTAACCGACTCCTGAACCTATTCTCTGGAACCGTAGACCCTCCTAGGTGGCCAAACACACCTTCATCTTTGTTTGGTGGCGACTCTGTCTTTCTATCTCTCTTTTTGGTTCTGTGCGAGCTATGGCAATAATGGCTCAATGACCAAATCTCCATCCAAAGGAGTAATCTCAAGCCAGTCACGAGCCCGGACGACACCGGGTGATGACACTCCGCATTAGCGCTTCCTTACTCTGCGTCTAGTTTCCTTACTCCGCATGAGTTAAAGGAACGGATGGCTTACTCCGTATTAGCACATCCTTACTCCGCAAGAGTAACAGGTTCGGATTCCTTACTCCGCATCAAATTTCCTTACTCCGTGCGAAATGAAGACTCGGGTCCTTATTCCGCATAAGTCGTTCCTTACTCCGCATGTATAGAATGCTTCGGATTTCTTACTCCGTGATTCTTTTCCTTAGTCCGTTTGAGTGGAAGACTTAGCCTTTTTACTCCGTGATAACTGTGACTTTCTCTGTGGGACTTATAGACTAGGATTCTTACTCCGCATCTATTGACTTAGTCAATTTTAAAGTGTTAGGCGCAGACTCCTTAGTCCGTAGCTTTAACTCATTAGTCTGCACGTATGATCCTTATTCCGTATGAAGTGAAGACTTGGTTATGTACCAAGTTTTTGATGACACATACTTTCATCCGGATCAGGATTATGTATCCCGTCCTTAGCTTTCTCTCTCACGAGTATAGGTCTGAATTAAGTTTATATCTTCTGTAATAACTTAAAATGAAACAACAAAAGTCTCAGATCAAATTACAAGGGGTTTTATTTGCATAATCCAAATTCTGGGCTTGATCTAACAGAAATATTTATATAAAGCAGGCTGCAGACTGCAAATCATACTAACAGACACGGAGAGGGTAAGCGACAAACAAGGAATGAGGTGAACAACATAGATGAATATTTATCTCTAACAGTTTGCACTCATGAAATAGAACAACGAATAGTCTAGAATCACCTACCTGAATCTAGACTCGAGAGATTGGTCGAACAAAATGGCTTCAAAACCTCTCCTTCCTCACAAAACTCTGCGTAGAGACACGACAAACAGCACGTTGGGTTTTTACCCTAGCTTCCCCCTTTTATACTAATCAATATATTATTCTTTTATTATTAAATTTAATAAAAATAACATTAATAATAATAATAGTAGTAAGATTAATAATTATAATAATAAATTATAATAATAATAATAACAACCCCAATAATTACATTAATAATAATAATAACCTCAAAATATTTAAATAATTTTATTAGTCATATTAACATTATAATAATAATAAACTCAAAATATTAAAATGCTTATTAATTATCATCATAATAATAACAAACTCAAAATATTGAATAATAATAATATATTAGTATTATTATAATAAAGCCAAAATATTAAAAGAATTATATTAATAATAATAACTCAAAACGCTTACTTTAAAGCCATGCTGCCGAACAAATATTCCTGACTCTATTCGAGGGCTAACTTCCAACCTCACATAGGTACGGGTCTTTACAAGGGTGATCGGAAAGACCCATGGGAAACTCAAAACACATGTAAGGACTGCATTGTTTAGGCACCTTCCTTACAGTTGGCCAAGTTCCTAGGTATCTATCGACCACCCCTACTAACTTAGGTTCAACTAGGCCATGCTATGATACCAACTTGTAATGCCCCCAACTTTAGAAGACCTAGAACCGAGAATGTGACTGCCCCATGCCTGCACTCAAAGACAAGAGGTTAGTGACTAGCACTAAAAGGGACACACATAGTGAGTGCTGTCCTATATGCACATATACAATCATAGAACATAGGTGTTCTTGTACACTCCCAATGATATGTAAGTAAATAACATAATACTCATCACATAACATATTCAACCACAACAGGTCATGTGTCAAACTAAACTCATATAAAGGCAAGGGAAAAGATATATGCTAATCTAGTACAACAACCATGAACTCATGTCTAGGAAGAAAGAAATAATAATACAGAACAGATAATTCAACTAAAATGTAAACATAAAAATCCTCTACATCAAAGGGATTTGGTTTGCTCACCTGCATACCTAGTAGTTACCTCCTGTTAGGACTTAAAAATACATAACAATAATGTAGAGTGAGCACAAATGCCAAGTATATGACTTACTACTCCACACCACCCTATTAGCATCTAGGACTACATGTTTAGTGTATATATATGCCAATGTAGTGTCCTATGCGATACATGCACAATTACAATAGTTCACAAACAATCATATCCATGTATATCAACCCTAGTCATATCAAATCAAACAAACACAAAACAGTCCAAATAGACGAAATCCACGCAAATATACTAATGTAACACACATTTATTGGATCACTTAAAACCATAGTAAAGTTGTGATCTAATCACAAGATGCCACATCAATCGCAAGTAATGAGTATCACCATTACCCCTCCTCAACTGATCAATTCACGCAAGGCTTTCATAGCCTGTCATCCATATGTGGAATGTAGCGCCAAGCTAACCACATATGGGACCTCAACACTATCAACCAGCCATATAAAGGACCTCGGCCTCCAAGCAGCCCTATATGGGACCTTAATGCTGTTAACTAGACATATTGGGGACCTCGACCTCCAGCCAGCCTTATATGGGACCTCGGTTGACCAACAAACCCTTAAACTAGCAAAATGTCACAACCTAGGTCACTAAATGCCATGAGGTTCTTAACTCGTAACCATATGCACATTAAATAACATTCTATGCCAAACAAATAGCAATATTCCATACATTGACTTAAAAAAACAAGATATTTAGGTTAACCTAGAAATATTGATTGGTTGAAGTCGACCACGCCCTTTGGTCAAGGTCGAGCACATTGCACCTTGACCACCCCTAGTCGACCATCTCAACCAAACTCATCCACATCGACCACACCAATCGACCATGTTGACCACATCAACCACGTTGACCACCCGGGTTAACATATCATCTGCACTGCTTAGTCGGGCTTGTTGACTATCGTTCGATGAAATCCAATCTATAAACCCCCACTACAAATAAAATGATCTATACCAACGGATGTTTATACTAACAGATAAAAAATTCATGTGTAAAAATAGGGTTTATAGCAACGGAATTACTAGCCGTGAGTATACACCAATATATATACTCACAAACATATATTTCCATTGGTATAGATAGATTTATAGAAATGGTTTACTAATTATCAGTCTGTATAGATAGATTTCATAGCCTGCCAGCCATTTATGGAATGTAGCACCAAGCCAACCACATATGAGACCTCAACACTATCAACTAGCCATATAATGGACCTCGTCCTCTAGGCAGCCCTATATGGGACCTTAATGCTGTCAACTAGCCATATTGGGGACCTCGACCTTTAGCCGGCCTTATATGGGACCTCGGTTGACCAGCAAACCCTCAAACTAGCAAAATGTCACAATTTAGGCCCCTAAATGCCATAAGGTTCACAATTCATAACCATATGCACATTAAATAACATTCCATGCCAAACAAATAATAATATTCCATACATCGACCTAGAAAAATAGGATATATAAGTTAACCAAAACACTAAAAATATTGATTGGTTAAGGTCGACCATGCCCTTTGGTCAAGGTTGAGCACATTGCACCTTGACCACCCTTAGTCGACCATCTCAACCAAACTCATCCACATCGACCACACCGATTGACCATGTTGACCACATCAACCACATAGACCGCCCGGGTCAACCTATCATCTATACTGCCCAGCCATGCCTGTCAACTATTGTTCGATGAAATCTAATCTCTGAACCCAAAAATGTAGTTTCTAGTATATATTCACCCTAAAATGGGTTTCTAACACCATATAACCATCTTAGGCTGCCAAAACAACCTACAATTCAAGGTTCCATACTAAAATTGGTTTTCCCCCAAAACCTTGGGTTCATGTTAACCTCATAAATGATGCTCAAATCATACATATCCATATAGATAATTGATGTAAGAACTAGGAACACCTAAATAGAATGATTCTTATAGATCCAAAGAACTCAAAACACTCAAAATTGAAGGCTACATGCTCCTCCGCCAAGCTAGCTCTTTCTTTTTCTCTCAATCTCTCCAACGCACAACCAAAGAAATGCAACTTGGATGCTCCCTTTTTTTCTCCTATTTATATTTCTGTCTATTTCTTTAATTAATAAACACCCAAAATAATAATTGACCTATTGGGGTCATGAACTCCAAATTGAGCTCAATTACTGTCAAAATACTCGAAATGATGAGCATATCACCATTCAGATGATCTCATCCTCAAATAATAGCTCACACACAAGGTCAACTGAAAGATCTCCGAAAGTACACGGATTAGCCTTTCAGGACTTCGACTCAGAATCAATCTCAAACACTGTCAAATCACTCACATTGACTGTCATATCATCATCCAGATGTTTTCATCCACTAATAAGAACTATCTCATGGACCGACTCAAACACGGGTCTCTACACACATCAAATTCCAGTGGGTTTTCCAAGCTTAATTAATGAAGGTGGTCGAGTGAATAATGGTTAACTGAAATGCATTTGTTTTAGTCGACTAGTTGTCTATTTTCTCTATTTTTTTTGTCTTTTCTTTGTGGTTTAGCCCCAAGGTTTTGCAAAGAGTCTAATGAGGGGTTTGATGGCTATGAGCTAAGGGGACTTGAGAATTCTACCTTGCTTTTGATGCATGTGTGCCTTGTATTTATATAACATGTCGAATTTGTGACTTTGAGCATGAGATGCATGTTTGAGATATGAATTGAAGTGTTTAACTTTTTATATCTATTTATCAAGACATGATAGTGTTTGTGCCCATAAGGCTAATGCTATGCTTATGAGACCATATTTAATTAAAGGCTCAGGAGGCTAACACAAAGCTTATGGGGCTAGATTTGACTATAAGCCTAAGAGGTCAACACTAAACCTATGAGGTTAGATTTATTTGGAAAGCCTATGAGGCTAACACTGTGCCTAAGAGACCTTGACCAAAAGCCTATAAGGCTAATATGCTTGAGAGGTCAAGATAGAGTTTGAAATGCTAAACATGAGTTGTATGATTTATATTGGTAAGTTATTTGTTTACATGTGATACTACATGAGCATATTCCTACACCTTACATATAGAGTTTATGCATTGGGATGGATTGAGGAGACATGATCCTTACTAAGTTGTGGTTGCTCACTCCTCCTGTTGTATTTATCTTTCTTCCATAATCTTATAGAAAGATCACCCGAGGTGGATACCCTATTTGTATTATATTATTGCTCTTATTTAGTTTTCATTGTTGTAATGAGATAAATATGTTGTAACCTCGAGGGAGGTAAATAGTGTATCCATTAAATTGAATTGAAATGAGATTTTTGTTTAGCATATGTATATATGTATAGTTTATATTATGAGCAGGTGGGGAGGACACTCGTGCTAAGGTTCACTTCTAGGTGTTAATTATCACCAACTCCTTATCCCTTCGAGTACGAATATGAGGATTCACTAACCAGTTTCTTAAATATGTTTATTGTTGTCTTTATTGATGATATACTTATCTATTCCAAAAGTCAGGAGGAACATGAAAGCACTTGAGGATTGTGTTACAAATATTAAAGAGGAAGAAGTTTTTTGTTAAATTTATCAAGTATGAATATTTCCTAAAACAAGTGGTTTTTTTGGGGCATGTGGTCACTCATGATCGAAGACATCTTTGTAGACCCTGTAAAGAAAAAGGCAATAGAGGAGTGGCCAAGACACTATAATAGCAATAGGGATTTGTAGCTTTGTAGGAGTTATCGAATATCATCGGAGGTTCATAGAAAACTTTATAAAACTGGATAGCCCATTGACAAAGTTAACTCACAAAAGCACTAAGATCAAATAGATCAAGTGTGTAGATAGTTTTTATGAATTGAAATGATGGTTGATTAGTGCACTTATGCTAACATTGCCTTATGGAGATGGGAGCTTTATAATTTATAGTGATGCATTGAAGGAAGGACTTGGTAATGTGCTGATACAAAATGGTAAAGTAATTACATGCACATCGCTCTAACTAAAAACTCACAAAATGAATTATACCACATATAGCTTGCAGTAGGCAACTATTATCTTTGTGCTAAAGATTTTTCATCATTATATCTATAGTGAAGGGTTTGAGATCTAAATCAATCATAAAAGCCTCAAGTACATATTCACCCAAAATGAGATAAATATGCGGCAAAGAAGGTTGCTTGAGCTTTTAAGTATTGACTACGGATGCATTATCAACTACCATCCTGGGAAGGAAAACATGGTGGCAGATGCTCTTAAGTAGAAAATACTTAGGTACTTTAGTACTAATGATCACCATACAAAGACCTTTGATTAAAGATCTTAAAAGGATGGATATTGAGATTATTAATCATGGAGCAAAAGTAGTTAGCCTGGATAATTGCTCAACCATTACTTTTGGAGAGGATAAAAGTAGCGCAACATGGGGATCCCAACTTACAAAAGAAGATGGAGGCAACAAAAAAAATTTAAACTCCATGATTTCACTATTGGCCAAGATAACATCTTGAGATTTCATATGAGACTATGCGTACCATCATCCATAAAATTAAAAAGGGAGCTATGAACACTAATGCATAGCTCAACATTCTTTATATATCTTGGGAGCACTAAGGTGTATTGAGATCTATGAAAACACTTTCGGTGGGATAACATAAGCAGAGAAATTGTTGACTTTACATAAACGTATATGGTATGCCAACAAGTGAAAGCTAAGTAACAGTTACCAAAGGGATTTTCACAATTATTGTCGATGCTTGAATGGAAATGGTAGAATATAACTTTGGAGTTTGTTACAGCCCTACTAAGAACAATATAAGGATATAATGCAATTTGGGTTATGGTAGACTCCCCTACATAGACATCCCACTTCATTCTTATATGATATACATAATTTTTCTTTGGATTAATTGGTCAAGATTTACATCAAAGAAGTTATTGCACTTCCTAGAGCACCATTATCCAACATCTATAATTATGGCCCAAGGTTTACATAAAAATTTTGTAAGAGCCTTTAATATTCCCTAAGTACAAAGATAAGTTTAGTATCACTTTTCACCCTCGAAATAATAGACAATTGGAGAGTACAATTCAAACATTGGATGTATTCTCTTGACTTCCAAGGAAGCTAGGATCAACAGCTCCCTTGGATAAAATTTGATACAAAAATAGCTATCATTTAAGCATACAAATGGCTTTATATGAAGCTTTTTATGAGAAAAGATGCTAAACACGAACATTTTGCGATGAGGTAAGAAAAGAAAAGTTATTGGGTCCAAAATTAGTGCAAGAAACAACAGAAAAGGTATGCACCATCCAACGTTATATGTGAACTACACAAAGTAAACAAAAGAGCTATGTAGCTCATCAGCATGAAAATTTAGAGTTTAAGGTAGGTTATCGAGTATTTCTAAAGGTATCTCTATGGAAAAGTGTCAAGAGGTTTGAGAAGAAAGGAAAGTTAAGCACAAGATACAACGGCCTATTCGAAATAGTCGAGAAGATTGGAGTTATATTGTACTACTTAGCCCTACCACTAAGAGTATATATATGACATATTCTAGGTGTCTCTCCCGATGAAATACATACTTGACCGATCACATGTGCTAACCGTAGAGCCCATTCAACTCAGAGTTGACTTAAATTATGAAGAATAATTGTGCAAATACATGACCGAAAAAAGTAGGTACTACATGCGATACCGCTCATAAAAATATTATGAAGAAACCAATGAAAGAAAACTATCCTAACCTCTTCAATGATATGTAGTAATTTTGATGATGAAATTTTTTAAGAAGGGCAACATATAAAACCTACAATTTTATAATAAAATAATATATAATTTTTCCATAAATAAATTATTTTGAATTTTTTAATACCTAATATAGTTATGAGAAATAATAGTAGGAAGAATATACTCCATTAATAGTTGTTGCAATAACTAATCGTTATAATTGTTGCAATAACTAGTTGTTATAGTCGTTGGAATAATAATTAACCATCGGGTAAAAATATCCATTGATGGTAGAATTAGGAAGATAAGATGGCAACGGGCATTTAAGTAAACGTACAATCCAAATCTTCCACTACACACAACCAAGATAGGTGAAGGGTGCAAACTCAAATTACAGGCCTATTCTTTACAATATTTATGATGTTATGTTATAGTATTTATATTATTTAAATATGTTATTTATTTTACTTAAATATGTTAATTATAGTATTAAATAAATAAATTCTTGTGCGTAATGATGAATTTAGATAAAATGGATAACATATTTCAATATAACACGTCAAAATTAGCAATGAGGTTAAAATAATAAAATTTTGATGAATAGTAAAATAATAAAAATTAAAACGATAAAAATAAATATATAAGAACATCTCCAATAACTTAGCTATATGCTTATCTAAATCCATAATTAACTAAAATACTACTCCAATAGATTAGCTATACTATTACCGAAATTTAACTTTAGCTATAAATTTATCTAAATATAGTTAAACTTTTAGTTTTGCCACATCAGACAAGCACTTCATAATTCCTTCAAACCCTAACATATCCTCCCATCTTCCCTACATTGAACCGATCCCTCTACCTACTTCGTTTAGTGTACCATCCTCAAGTCCCTCAACCCGTCTATTAATTCTTAGGATTTCTCATTCTCCATCCCACCCCTTCTCATCGGAAATAGTCCTAGATCTCTCTCTCTCTTCTCCAAACACATCCCATCCCTCCCTGCCAGAAGACTGAACGTCTTGGATCTCTCTTCTCTAGCCCTATCCCCGTTGGAAGTTGCAGGTCTTAGCGTCTTGGATCTCTCTTCTTCTCCAGTGATTTGAGCCCTGCCCTCTGGGTTAGAGTTGTTCCTGTGCTAAAGAATGGCATCGAGGGGGATCGAATAGTGTTTTGGAGGGACAATTTAGGAAAAAAATTGTAAGCAAAATAAATAAATATTCTATTATTATAGATAGTTTTAGCTAAAGTAATATTTACCAAGTTAAATATAACTTTAGCTAATGAAATTTAGGTAAAGCTATTTGAGATGCTCTAAAAAATAAAGTAAAAGGGGTATGGTTAAATTCCGTGTGATTAGGTGTCATGTAAAAGTTAGATAGGGATAGAATAAAGTTAGATTGTATGTGATAAGGTAATAAAGTACATGAGAATTTTTAATTCATAATTAGCAATTTTATCACTCTATTTACAAAAATCATCATTGATTTTATCCTATAAATAGACACTCAAACCTTAAGTCTTTTTACACAAAATATTATAGGCAAACTCTCTCCCTCTCTTTATACTATTTTGATGTTGTGAAGAAGCTCGATAAGTGTTGAACTTCTGTAAAAGGTTTGATTTGAGATTTTAAGTTGCACCTTTTACAAGTTATTCGCTGTTTATTACATAATTGACTTTGTTACCTCACATGTATTTAATATTTATTATATGGTTGACTTTTTTACCTCATATATATCTATAATTACTGCATGGTTACTCTTGTCACCTCATGTGTACTTACAAATTATTACATGGTTGTTATTGTTACTTCATATATATTTAATGATTATAAATTGGATGACATTGCCATCATATGTATTTACTGATTATTACATTATTGGTTTTGCCTTTACTGATTACTATATGGTTGACTTTGCCATATTTTATTTACTAATTACTACATGGTTAATATTGGCACCTGATTGGCATTTCACAAGTGTACAAATCATGACAAGTAATAAGGTGGAATTTTAGTCTTGTTGTCAAACCCAAGGGAAGAATGAGGAATTTGGAAATATTTAACTAGCTTATAGAGAGATTTTTGATTGGAATATTGTAAAAATAGAACTGAATTTAAAAAATTTGTTTGAAAGAATGTGAGAGATGGAGAAATGTTTTTTAAAGTAGAGATTAGTTCAATTGATAAAGGTGATTGAAGTTAAGATTTCATTTGATGTATTTTTTCTAAGATTATGCCTTAGTTTAATCTAATTCTTTCTTTGTGATCATGTTTAATACCTAACCTCTAATGTATGAATTAGCCTTTTCAAGTGCCATAATTCGTGTGTATACCCTAGCATAGGGGATGGGTGACCCATTAAGATTTGAGTTGTTTGGTCTAGAGTTAGCATCACACCCACTCTTAACTTCGTATCTTAGATTTCACACTGGCTTTCACAAAGTATGCAACTCCTAGTTTGATTATCTTGCTTTTTCTAATAATTATGCTTTATTTTTTAATCCTTCACATAAATAACTATGATGATAAAATGAAGTGATCAAGTCCATTTTATATTTTATCCCAAGATATCTAATAAACACTCACAAGGTGAAAAAGATTAAACTAAAATATTACAAATTAATTTATTATATCAAACTCCATCCTAACTCCAATTAAGGGTTTTTAAGCTTCCATAGTTTGATTGAAGATAATAGAATTAAAATGCATAGAATAAGAATACCAAAAGGATTGCTTGCCTATTTTGACCAAGAAATTCCAAGGTTGATCTTCTTTTTCAAGCAAGTTGCCTTTAAGCTTTAAGTGATACTCCAAACCTTCTTTAATCTCACTTTCTCTACTCTAAATGATGATGGAATTGTAGAAATAGAATGGTAGAAAATTGGATGATTTACAATGGATGATCTGATGCCCTTTTATAGCCTCATCATTCTGATTTTGAATTTTTAAATTTGAATTTTCCATTATTTCTCATAATTCCTCCAAGTAATTACCCCCTATTTAATCTCTTGTAACTCCTTGTTTTTGAATTTGAAAAAGAGATCAAATAATGATCTTTTATCACTCACTTAATCCAAAGAGACTCCAATGCCAATACAAAGCACCCTTTTAAATTTGAATTTCTTCTACTAATTTTCCTTTGACTTAAGTGTTTGGTGCATATTCTTTGTTCAAATGACTTCAATTCAAAATGGAATAAGTAAACTGCCAAAATGAGGATTCCAACGCCGAAATTTGGGCTTGGTCGGGTGAAAAAGGTTTCACACAACCTTCACCCGACTATCACCAAACCACATCGAATTTCACCTGATCAAAAGAATATTTTCTTTGTTGAGGCTTGTAGACTCTAGATATGCAAAAATCAATTTCACCTGATTTGGTTGGGTGAAGAGTCTTTCACCCGATCATCACTAAACTATCTTAGATTTCACCCGACTAGAATAAAAGTATCTTCAATGAAGCTCATAGACTCGAAATGTGCAATATGGGCTTCACTCGACTAACTTTAAATTTGCTCATTGTGGTCTTTAGGTCTTTGGGATTCTAATTTCCTTCTGATGATCCGGTGAATTCTTCCTTGATTCTTGGATTCCTGTCAAAAACATAACAAAAATATCACAAAAACTCCAAGAAATCCTCTTTTCTGAGTTAGGGCAGAAAAATGTGACAATGTAGCTCAATTGGGCAATACATGAAACAAAAGAATATAAAAATGTATCTGAAATGGCCCTAAAAGAGAGTATAAATCCCCTTGATCACCACCTCATATCTACTGATTACTATATGATTAGATGTGTCACTTCATATGTATTTATCAATTACTACATGGTTTGTTTTGCCACTTACTACATATATATATATATATATCTAAATATATAAATATATGCTATATATATATATATGTTATATATGATTTTAATATTAATTTATTGTTAATTTTCAAGTTTTTAGGATGCAAGGAACGACGAGAAGATCGTAAAAGATTTTCTATATATATTTTTAATCTTTTCATGACTTCCTAATTCATTCTATTAGTCGAGGTAGATAATCCTTTTATCATTGAAAAACTTAGTTTCTTATGTCATTAAATATCATATTATTATTCAAAAGTTATTATTATATGTTATTTACCTTGACTAATTTGTGATGAATTTTATGTTATTATATTTATCCTACTCTTTATCATGTTTGGATAAGTAAGTTAGTGAGTGGTTCCAGAAAGACTTTTAGTGTATTAAGTAAAGAATATTATTAGAATATCAATCCAATTGATAATATATTTTACTATGATATCTGAATAGTTAGCTTGAATCATTATATTATGTTATAATGTGGAAACATAGATAAATTCGATGAGATTTCATACGACATGTTTATGCTTACAATATGATATTTATTATTTTATGTTTTACGATATTATGCTTTCTTTACCCTATTTTATCCTTATTTGAGTTTCTTTTTTATATTTTTTTCAACTCTAGGGAATTAATATCAGGAATGCTAAAATAACAGAGTCGAGACAGACTTGAGGAAAAAAGCCATGGAGACTTGGGAGTTAGGATTATGTAAATTGTGTTATAGAGTGGCATCAACAAATTTTATCTAAAATTTAACCAAAAACTTAACTTTTATAAAATTTAGCTATTCATTTTTTACAACTTCAAATAGCAGGCTCATTAATTCTTTAGTTATTTTAATAAAATATTAATATATTTAAAAAAAGCAAGACGACGTTGGTTTTCGCTCGCTGGACAGTCCTTCAGTTCCGCTCGTCGGGCAGTCCTTCAGTTCCGCTCGCCGGAGGTCCCAACCCGTCGTTGGAGATCACGTTGTAGAGCGAGTGCCACGCCTCCAGGATGCGCCGCCCTGCAGTGCCGTTGTTGCTGCACAGCGTCCCAGAGCAATCCACCGCCCAGCACGCATCCAACTCGTTGACGCAATAGGACAGTAGTAGGTCCCGAAAGTCTCTCCTCCCACCTCCGCTTGATTGCCAAGCGCGTCACGTTGTGCATCCCCGACATGTAGATAAAGCTGGATGTACAACATAGATGGATGGAATCATTGAAAGCGGGACCTTTACCAACATGCACATACAATACAAGGTTTGCCAAAATGTGGGTATTGTTTTGCCACAACCTGAAGGCAAATGCAAGTGAAGGCCCCCCCACCTCCAGGACAACGTCCCCATTCCCAAAAGCTGCATCAATTATATCAACCCAGGCAACTGCAACCCACGTCCTTGCTGTTTCATTGCTTTAAAATTTTCTTCTTCTCTCAACACTTTTTTTTTTCCTTTTCCTTCCTCAATTTCATACCTCCCCATCAGTCTATCACCATTCCATCTCCTACTTGCTTTCAAAAACCATATTCCCATAATCCACCACAACCAAGATTAAGATTCGAGAGACCCAAAAAAGAAAACAAAAATTCATTTCCCATTTTGTGCCGAATCAAATCTGAATTGTGTGTGCGTGTGTTTTTGGGTAGACTAATTAATGGGTTGCTCTGCTTCGAGACCCCTTACCCTCATTACCGAATCAGCTGCCGATCATCAGCCGTCGTCTTCATCGCCTTCCTCCTCCTCCTCCCATTCCTCGGTCCGAGTCACGCGGGCCTTCTCTCTCCCCACCCCCGTCGTCCACCACCCCCCACTTTGCAAGGGCGACTCGCAGCACCACGTTTGTCTCACCTCCACCACCTACGGCTCCCTCAGCCTAAGCACCACCGCCTCATTCCGTAACCCTGGCTTTGATGTCTCGGATCCGACCACATCTCCTCTACTCGCCACCGGAAAACCCCAATAGGCAGCAGCGGAGGTGGTTGATGAGTCTCTCTCGTCGGACTCCGTTATCAACACTTGGGAGCTTATGGATGGCCTAGATGATTTCGAAATCGGTACGGGATTGGGAAGGTTGAATCTGAACCAAGGTGATACGCTGGGGTTTGAGTTCGTCCCAGGAACGAGGAAGTGATCCCACCGCTTGATCTCATCCAGGCTGGTCCCGGAGCCACGCTAGCAACCGCTCTCCGTGTCGGTCGCACTCCCGGGCGCTGAACTCGGACCATAGGTACTTCCCCACTGCCAAGCTAGCGTAGAAGGGGATGTAGAATGCCGTAGTCGACTTCGTCTCCGTCGTCCTGCACTCGTGGTTCGCCACCCGGTTGTGGAACAGTAGCTCCAGGACAAACTAGACCGTCCAGTACCACACCAGGCTCGCTGGCGTCCTTCGGGGGGGGGGGGGTGAATGCATTGCATTGCATTGATTGATGAGCTCAATCAATATTTTAATAATAAATATTATTTGATGAGTGTAATTCGCTGGCTGAGTCATATATCCAGAAGTTAAAAATACTGTATCATTGAAGAGGCTATTGCATGAACGTTTTTTCCACATTAGCTATTATTTAAGTATTATTTAGCTTTTGCAGAGCCGACTGTGAGTGAGTGCTCTTATAGTCCCTAAATACCTAAAGCTTAAATCATCTTAGAATTTAATGTAATAATTGGATGTTTGAACTTTACATTTGATAAATTAATAAGTCCTGAACGGCTGTGCTGTGGCCGAGAAAAGAGAGATGGACAAGAACGTGATTTCAATTTCAATTCACGCCTGGTTTCAAGAATTGCCGAACAGGTGTTTTCGAAAGCAGCCGAAGGGCCCGCACCAATTCAAGTTCCCATTTGATTCGAATACACATTTAAGTTTCATTTATATCAAACGTGTTTTTCATTCATAGGATCCACCATGTTTTTGTTTTCAATCCAAAATCAGCATTTTAGTACAGGTACCAGGCACCACCGCATAAAAGTTTGTAGACCTGTCTATTGATTTTGATTTTCCACGGTTAGATAATTCCTTTTTTATCAATGACAAGATTGAGAGGTTGTGGCTGGAAGAACTCCCAATGCAATACAACGAAACTTGGCCAAAATACTTGGATGAAAATTGAATCAAATTTCTTCTTTCAGTAGTTTATTTCCATAATTGCAGTAGGCTCTTCAATAATTAGCTTTATCACCATGCACCCAGGATATTGTGCAAATCCAAGATTAAAAGTTTGTAGATATGCCCATCCATTTTGATTTACGACTATTAGGCAATTCTTTTTTCCAGCACCAATAAGATTGAGAGGCAGTGGATGGAAGAACTCACTATGCAATACAACCAAACTTGGCCAAAATACTCGGTCAGCAATACAGGCAGATTCTTAAGGAATTGCTGTGCCTTCCCAGGACACCACACTAATGTCTTACGTCAATGAAGGAGCTCCCTAACCCAACCGATAGTAATGTTTCGATTGATGGAGTAGCTGGCCGGATGATGACTCCAATGATGCTCCGAAGCCTGAGATAAGAATGCCCGACTATTAGGTAAAACATCGACTTTTGCAAAACAACGGTCAACAACTTTAATTGAATGACATTAATAAGCACGGACTAAATTTTGAAGGGCAACATCAACTTTTGCACCCTGCTAATAATTCTTGCACAGCACCAATAATTGAAAGCATTGGCGACGAGCAAGGTCTTGAAGGAGGCATGCATTGATTTCTCATTTCTTTGTTGGGTGATATCTTGCTTGAAAGAGGTATACATCGCTTTCATTAGTGTTCAATATGCAATTTGGTCTCATTATCAGATTTGGAAGAGATCAGTAGACAGTAGTGTGTTTTTCTCCTAGGAGCGTCAGTCCGTATTAAATGTTCATTCCATTTTCACAGAAAAAACCATTTAAGACAGGCGGGGACGGGGTACCCAGTTTCTTCCAACGGGTGTACATTTTTTCTCTTATAACAATTATAGAAAATTATAATATAATTATATAATGCCCGGCCAATGGTTTTTCGATTTTTCCTCCACCAGTGTCCTACTGACTAGGCAAGAAGAACCTCTGTCGCCTGCTAGTGAGGCTATAGCTTGAGGCCACAGACGTGGATGCTGCAATTCTACTCAACACCACTCTAACCGACTCCTTGAGAGCACTTCCCTCTTCACTCCTCTTTGTCTCTGCAGTCGGGCAGAGGATCAAAATGCTTTTGGTTCTGCCACCCACGCTGGCAATGTCGCATTGAACCAACGTCAGTCTCAGGGCTTTGAGGGCACCAACAATCTCCGCAAACAGCTCTGGACGGTCTTCACAGCACAGAGAAGCTCTGATAAAGACATTCTTCTGGTCCATACACTTCTTGTGACAGCTGGGTAGACCACCTAGTCTACGAATATCCGGATCATCACGGTCCATGTCGTAATATTCAATGCTCACTTCATCAACTTCTGTTGGAATGGTAAAAGATTTGGTAGACTCAGTTGCTTTTCTCTTTAGCTCCTTCACGCGTTTGATCACGCTCCCCAGTAGAGCAGCCTTGTCCATCTGCTTGCAAACAGAAGCAAACGTTTATTTGTTTCACTTTCAATCTACTTTTCTGCTCTGTTGTTCGCTCTTTTATCAAATGCTCCGGCCCAGATTCCAGTTTCTAATCGAATGCCCAGTTTGTGCAGGAGACGGTTTATTTTTACTTTTCTTCGTTTCCGAATGCCGAAGGAGGCAGAAGGGCAATGCTCTAGCCTCTAGTCTAGTCTAGAGTCGTGATATGGAGGGAAACGGTTTTTTGGAAATTGCAATACAGGTAATTGAAAGGAATAGAATGACAAAATTTTAAAATATAATGACTTGTTTGCAATTTCAAATAATAATAATAATAATAATAATAAATTTTAAAACACACACACACACACAAGCTTGTCCTACTCCATTATATCACGACTAAATAGATCTATGGGAGCGCGATAAATAAGAATATGAATGCATAAGTAATTTGTGGAGACAAAGAAAAATGTCATCAGGTCGCTTATACCCAAGATGGGAACAAATAGAGTTACATAGCAAAAGGCAAAATAGGCGAGTTTAATCAAAACATCAAGAAATGAAAATTTTATCAGCTGCTGAGAAACCGTGGAGAGTTAGTTACCTTTTCTGACCTGGGAATGAACTTCCTAAGAGTGGCAAGCTGGGCATTGATCCGCTCCCTGCGGCGCTTCTCGGCTAGGCTGTGGCTCTTGGAAGCGCTCGCAGCTTTACGCTCCACAACCCCTTCAACGGGGATCGGCCACGGCGGGGTGAGACCTTGAAATTGAGTGGAGGAGGAAGAAACATTGCCCGGTGGAGGCCAAGTAGGAACAATCAAGGAGTGGCAGGGAACCGCGTTTCCCTCCTCAGGCCAAGTATCGGGAGTACAGAAGCAATCCGCCATGTCGAACGCACCAGACGATGATCCTCCAAATGTTTATTCAACTGATGCAAAATCCAACTCCTTTGCCTTGATTTATTCCATATCCATCCGTCCATGTGCTATTACTATTTCCTTTTTCACACCTCGGGGGTAGTGTTTGTGTGATGTGGAGCGGTAGTAATAGCATTTTAATTGGTGAGATGAGAAACAATTTGGTTTGGCCTTATCCACCAGTCACTTCATCAATATTGTCAATCATGGAACCTTTTGAAAACTATGCAAACAAATATGAGGCCTTGAATGGCCTTCAATGATATGGGATGTGGGTGAGCAATCATAATATTGAAATTCTTGACCTGTACGCAATAGATACATGGAGGAGATTGATCTTGTATCTGTACAGTGCTACAGAATTATTGGCCTTTGCTTTTGAGAATTGAGACGACGCCAATGTTAATCCCGAGACGACGCCATGGGAGGAATTAAAAATTAAATAATTACTGTTTTTTGGTTTCATTTGTGTGTTCAATTCATATCAGGTTTAAGGGAATTTACGTCCATACTTTTCTCCAGCGGATAGCTTCTAGGCCCACTTGCCTAAGTGGTTTACCCGTCCTCTTGGATTGATTCTCTATGTACAGGATAGTCTGCACGCCAAAACAAAGAAAGAGATCTATATACCACAAGTCATGGGCAGCCCCCAAATATAAATAAAAAATAATTTATTTTGGTACGTGCGAGTATTCTTTGGTACAAATTTATTTTATTTTTATTTTATTTATATATTTTTTATAAATAAAAAATATAACTGTGTCTAAGGAAGAATCCAAGAAGCCAATTAATAGGTTTCAAGGTGGAGCTTAATGTTATAGGTCAAAACATATGAACTATATAACTGCATCTTGAAGATTTAACTAAACGAGTTGACTCAATGGTTATTGAGGTTCGCGGAGCAAGAGATCTTAGGGATGAGTGGCCAAGAGCGAGGAGAGGACGCAATTCTGCGGACCCCTTGATGGTAATGACTCGTACAAGAAATATGTGAGGTGATAGGTTGTATTTATAGTTAAAATGTTATTTTGATGTTGTGGCCAAAAATTCTAATATTTTGACTATAATTATGTTTTATTTGGAATTCAAACCAACTAAAGGTATTATAATAATTTATAATAATGTATTGAAGGGTTAATGTAAAGTCTCGTAAAGTGATGTACTCGTAAGATGAATTTTTTTTATTATAATTGGACATAATTTGGAGTTTGGAGACTCAAGAAGATTTGAGTTATTTAATATTATTTAAATTAATAATAGGGTTGTGTAAAAGGATAAAGAGGGACCCTTGTCTCACAACCACGTGGAGAGAGAGTGTTTGGGACTTTAAAGTGACGTAGACCTAACTTTTGCATGTTATCGAGCTAGGGATTCCAAATCTTCTCATCCCTCTTATGTGTATTCTACTTGGAATATTTTAGGATTCTTCCTCAAACGTTAGATGTTGAATTTGCATTTTGTAGATGTTGATATATATATATATATATATATATATATATATATATAAGTTGGATTGGGAAACCTTATGTAAATACGTAAGATTTATTATGTTTTCATTTAGAAAAGAGTTGTTTTGTTTGGGGATTGGTTATTGATACTAGCTAGTGTAAAGATTTCTTTGATTTGAAAAGAGAAACTAGATAATTTGGGGTGTGGATAATGTAGATCCAATTCTTGATATTCATAGTCTGTTTTTGGCATTACGATGCCTAAATTCTATATTGTTGGATTCCATTTTATTCGGGTTGGATATATACATTCATTTTTGCTTTAAACTATTTTTTTATCTGTTACTTACTTTATATAAGTAAAGAAACGTGACTATCAATTCAAAAGGGGGCGACTTCAATGACTTATTCAGAAAGGCTTTTAAATGCCAAAGAGCCAGCCCCAGGTAATAGAAAATCAAATTTGAGGATCAGCGCCTTCGACCGTGCTCAAATTCGAGTTCAAATGAGTAAGTTATGGCCAAAACTGTACTTGGACTGCTAATAGAGGTCAAATAAAGGCCAACATCCAAAACAACACTCCGATTTAGGTTACGAACCTCATCTTCTTAATCCTCTCATTATTATAAGAGTTTTGATGTATATATTGTATATATCCGCTCTCAGAGCCTTTTTCCAAAAAAAAAAAAAATTATTTTTCTATAATAAAGCAATTTAGGGATGTGCAGTACAGTCTTGGCACAAAAATAAAATCATTTTCAATAAAAAAAGGATATGGGGTCGCTCGTTGTGACTTTCATAATCCAAAAATAATTTTTTCACATTTTATTGAAACCTTACTCATTCCAAAAATCTAAAGACATCAGTTAAAATTATCCAATTGAAAAATTAAAAAACACTAGCCGTCATCTTTTTCTTTTTCCCGCCTACTCTAGTCCACATGTTATTTCCTTATTGGTTTAAGAATAAAAACCAAATAACAAAATCGAAAGCAAAAAAGAAAAACAAAACAAAAAAGAGAAAAAAGACAAAACAAAAAAAGAGAAAAACAAAAACAAAAACAAAACCCAATCAACTCTCTCTCTCTCTCTCTCCTCCATCCGGTCTTGTCTCTTTCATGCAGGCAACAACGCACGCAACTTCTTCTTCCCCAGGCACAGCACAGAGAAGCAGTGATGCAGGCACATGGATCCTCCTACAGTGGTATGTATTCCTTCCCCTCTTTCCCCTACCTTGCCGAAACTAGCTCTTCTTCTTGCCACTGCACGACCAGCCCTGCCTCCCCATACCTCCCTACTATCATGGGGTCATCCTTTATAACAGCTTAACCCGTGCGGCACCTAGTTCCTGCCCGTACGAAGGAACGCTAGGTCTGCCTAAGTCGTCGCATTTGAATCGGAGCCCATCAATCCGTTGTAAAGCAATTGTGTAGGGAAGCGTTTAGCAGAAAAACGATTGAACAAAGGCAACAAATGATTGTATTGATTGCTTGAAAGCTTTAAAACATCACTCCCCTACATATAGATGTTAACACTTTTCTGGCAGTGACACCAGGACACATAATATATGATCAAAATCTAAAATCTCTACAACTTACTCTATAAGCTAAGTTATAACACTTTACAAGGGGGAAACACCCCAAAATAGCCTAAGTATGCTAGGATAAGCCTCGGTCCGTGACATTCTTCCTCACCTGATTTCGCAGCGTCCTCGTTGCGTCTTCGGCTTCCTTGAACCCATCGAACTGCTGGATGTAGCGTTCGGTCTCTTCCCGGTACTCTTCAATCTCTTTGGACAATTGCCCTAGATCCTCTTCCTTCTCCCATCTTGCCTCTTCAACCGGCTTGTTCTTCCATTGGACGTAGTACTCCACCCGGCTTGGATCTACGCCTCTTCTTGGCATGACTCTACGAGAATAGATTTTCTCTATCTCTTTGTTGTAGGTCTTGTCCGTTGATGCTGTTGGTGTCCGCATTGCCCGCTGTCCACTCGTATCTTCTAAGTCTTCATGGTAAGGCTTGAGCAAACTAACGTGGAACACCGGATGTCTTTGTAAACTAGTCGGGAGGCCCAGTTTGTATGAGACCTTCCTAACTCTCTTAAGTACTTTGAAAGGCCCCTCATATCGGTGCACCAAACCCTTATGCAATTGTCTAAGTGCTTTGGTTTGGCGTGGAAGGAGTTTGAGTATCACCATGTCTCCTTCTTGAAATTCTAAGGGTCTCCATTGTTGATCCGCCCACTTCTTTATCTTCTTCGCTGTAAAGACTCGTATTTGGGTAGTATTGAGAGATAGCCATTCTATGGGAATGCAACTATCTGGACGGTAGTGTAGTCGTCGATGTGAGCATTTTGACTGTAATTGGGCCTAATTCCTGGGTCGGGGCCCCGAGTGGCCCGATTGTTGACTTTTCGGGGTTTATTGGTTAACCTTGCGTTTGAGTAGTCAATTGGGTTGGAAAATATCTGGATAGTGATGTGCTCGTTATTTTGAGCATTTTGACTGTACTTGGCTCAATTTGGAGTTCATGGCCTCGGGAGGTCAATTAATATTTTTGGGATTTATTAATAAAAGAAAATACAGAAATATAAATAGGAAGGGAGTAAGAGCTTCCACGTTACGTTTATGTGTTTGTGCGTTATAGAGAGAGAGAGAGAGAGAGAGAGAGAGAGAGAGAGAAGCTTGGAGCTGTTGATTTGGGGCATTTTAAGCTTGTTCGATCGTCAAGAATCATTCTAGGTAGGTGTTCCATTGATTCTTCACCCTTTTCTTGCTGTTTCATTGGATTAACATATAAGAATTAGATGAAATCATGAAAATTCATGATGAACCCTAGGAATTGGGGAAAAATAGAAATTGAGCATGAAACCTAGATGATTTAGATTGTTTGGTAGCCTATTGTGGCTAGATGATGTTAGAAACCCTTAATAGGGATGACTTGTTGCTTAAAAATGGAGATTTAATGAGTATATTTGGGTTTTGGGACGAAATCGGGAAGAACACAGTCGGCAGTTCGTGACTGGGGAACTGCTCGAGGCTAGCTTTGAGTAGAGTGTCGAGTAGAGCCTCGAGCAGGAGCCTCGAGCATGTTGCTCGAGCAAAGAGTGTCGAGCAGTATCGAGCAGAGCGTCGAGTAAGGTGTCTCGTGCAGTTAGACAGTGCAGTTGCCAGTGTATGTTGCCAGGGTGCCTAGATCCATTTACATTGTAACCATTATAAATATTATACTTAAGTTATAATATAAATAACGAAATACCCCCCATTTTGATTCAAAGAAAAATACTAGAAAAATAAATTTCACTCCTTCAAAATGTGAAAATTGGGATTTAGTGCAAAATCTCGGAAAAATCTAGTTTTTCGTAAAGGTGAATTTTTGGAAAGTGGGGTTAGACATCTCATAAAAATCCCAAAAAATCAGATTATCATAGTTATGATATGGAGACCCAATGTCGAGACTTTTTATTTCAAGAAAACAACTCTTATGGGTATCTCCTTCCTTGGTCATGGAATGATGATCGGTTTGCGAAGACTGACTTCAGTTATAAGGGAGTATGGTGACCCTTAATGCTATATTGGTGTTGGTATGTTGGTTTGAGGAATTGGGGCTTGGGCTTTATGACTTGTTGGGTTCTCACCGTGAAGCACAGATGATGCTATGTGGTTGACGGGATAGGCATATGCGCCGATGGCAGGTCTACGTGGCACTGTGGCTGGGCATATTGCGTTGTGGCCGTGGCAGGCATATGCGCTGATGGCAAGCCTGTGTGGCACTGTGTCCGGGCATATAGCGTTGTGGTAGGGCTGAGTGCCCTGAGCTGGGATGCTGTTGAGGATCATGTTGAGCCGTTGAGCTCGTGGAGCTAAGGCTGAGTGCCCTGAGCTAGGATCCAGTGGAGGATCGTGGACAAGCTGCCCTGTATGGGCAGGCTAGGTCCTGATGTTTGTTTGCAGGCTGTGTCCTTATGATTGTGCACACTACACAATGCACGAGTACACTGAGTATATAGTATAGACTTGTACGTTTGCATGATGTGGAGTTTTAGGGTCACCTACTGAGCTTATCGCTCACCCCTACTTGTTGTTTACCTTTTTCAGGTGTGACCCGAGACTAGTGGAGGACTTTCTTCCAGGAAGACGTGCCCACTACTCTGATGTATGATATAGTACTGTATTCTGTATTGTTTTGTATTGTATCCCGGACATGGGTTCGTGGACAGTTGTATTTGCATATTGTTTGTGGTGTGATGTCTGTATGACAGTTTGACTTATTCTATGCATGATGATTTATGGGAAAATACAGGATTACCCTTGATGTATGACTGTATATGGTTGCATGATTGAGACAGCACCCGCGGTGCAGTCTCTATTGGTGCTAGTCACCAATTCCTTGACCTTTCGGGTGCGGGTAAGGGGAAGTCATGTTCCTGGTTCCCTGGAATTTGGGGGCGTGACAATTCGCCGCTTTGTGCAAGTATGCCCTAGCCAGTTCGTCTATTCATGTCATCCTTTTGCAAACTTGAATGTCGCGGGGCTCTTTCTAGAGTACCCCCGAGTGATGGAAGTGGGCGTCAATGGTTGCTGCCCAGTTGTGAGTTCGAACGGGCTTTCGTTCGTGGACTCGCTCTTCTGTAAGTTGTATGAGAATTGGGCTATGTCGAGCAACTTGGCCCAATCTCTTTGATTGGCACTCATGTAGTGCCTCAGATACAGCTCCAGTAAGCTATTGACATGTTTCGTTTGGCCATCTGTTTGTGGGTGGAAACTTGTTGAAAAGTTTAAGTCCGAACCCATTATCCGGAACAGCTCGGTCCAAAACCGCCCAGTGAACCGTGAGTCCCGATCACTCACAATTGTCTTTGGAATGCCCAATACTTCACCACGTACTTGAAGAATAGTCGGGCCGTGTCATCTGCCGTGCAGTCCTTCGAAGCTGGAATGAACACTCCATACTTAGAGAATCGGTCAACCACCACAATGATTGTACCGCGTCCTTCAGATCTTAGGAGACAAACAATGAAGTCCATCGAAACACTTTCCCAAGGTCTTTCCGGAGTAGGCAACGGCTCCAACAATCCCGCCGGCTGCCGATTCTCTATCTTATCTTGTTGGCACACAAGACAAGTCCTCACGTACACTTGGACGTCCTCGTAAAGTTGAGGCCAGTAGTAGCTCCGTTCCACCAACGTCAAGGTACGATCGACTTCGGGATGGCCAGCCCACCGCGAGTAACGACATTCTTTGAGGATGTCTCTCCTCAAACTTCCCCACTCAGGAACGTACACCCGTTCCCCTCGAGTATGGAGCAAGTTATCCCTTAGCCAAAATCGCCTCGTCTTCCCAGCTTTGACGCATTCCACCAAGGACTTGGCTAACGGATCATGCTCCATTCCTTCCTTCAGTTTGTCCACCAGGGAGAATTATGGTTGGCTAATGGCTGCAAGTTTTGCCTTCGGACTTAGTGCATCGGCCACCACATTATTTGTGCCTGGTTTATACTCGAGCATAAAGTCGAATTCCGCTAGGAGTCCTTGCCACCGTGCTTGCTTTGGAGTTAAGTTCCTTTGAGTCAGGAAATAACTCGTAGCAATGTTGTCCGTTTTCACCACGAACTTGGACCCTAGCAAGTAATGCCTCCACACCCGAAGGCAATGCATAACTGCCGTCATCTCCTTTTCATGCACCACGTACCTCCGTTCGGTGTCATTGAGCTTCCGGCTTTCGTATGCTACAGGATGCCCCTCCTGCGTGAGAACTCCACCAATGGCAAAGTCTGAAGCATCGGTGTGAACTTCATAAGGTTTTGCATGGTCTGGCAGTGCCATCAGCGATCCGTTTGTCACCACTTACTTCAACTTTGCAAACGCCTCTCAGCAAGCATCATCCCACACCCAAGTCTTGTTCTTCTTCAACAGTTACGTCAAGGGTGTGGCAATGTGGTAATAACCGCGAATGAATCTTCTATAGTTGTTAACCAAGCCAAAGAAGGAATGCATCTCAGGGACTTTCTTGGGCGTCTCCCATTCCTTGATGGCTAACGCTTTCTTATTATCCATCTTTAATTTGTCACCGCCAATGATGTGACCCAAGAAGGGCACCTCCTTCTTCACAAAGAGTTGGTTCTCCCTTAAGATTTGGAAAACCCGCCGTAGGTGTGCCTTGTGCTCCTCCAAGGTTTTGCTATAGATGACAATGTCATCAAGGTACACCATGACGAATCTATCCAAGTATGGTTGGAAGATTCAGTTCATCAACATACAGAATGTGGCAGGGGCATTTGTGAGGCCAAAGGGCATCACCAAGAACTCGTAAGAGCCATATCTTGTGACGCACGCCGTCTTTGCCTCATCACCTTCGGCTATCCGCACTTTCCAATATCCCAACCGCAAATCTAGCTTTGAGAACTATCTTGCAGCAGTAAGTTGATCAAAGAGGTCGGAAATGAGTGGGATGGGGTAGTTGTTCTTCATCGTTATTTTGTTCAGCGCCCTATAGTCAATGAATAGCCGCATCGACCCATCGTGCTTCTTTTGGAACAACACCGGTGCTCCAAATGGCGCTTTGGATGGCCGAATGAACCTGACATTAAACAAGTCCTTCAATTGTTTCCGAAGTTCCTCCAACTCCGATGGTGCCATCCGATAGGGCACTGCAGCAGTAGGCCTTGCACCGGCCTCTAGCTCGATCCTGTGGTCCACCTTCCGCTTCAGCGGAAGTTGTTTGGGGAGTTTCGGTGGCATAACGTCCCCAAACTCTTCAAGGACCGTCTTCACTTCGGTTGGGGGCTCCTCCCCAACACTTGGGCATTCTTCCTTCACCATGGCAATGAAGGTTGGCTCCTGTCGCCTAACTCCTTTGGACAGTTAGAGCACCGAAAGAGACTTTGCCTTAAGCTCTTCCTCCCTCATTACCTTCACCATGCATGTTTTTCCCTCGTCCATGATGCACATTGTATTGGTGCTTGGAATTAGAATTGCCCGCACTTGGTCAACGAACTCCATCTCCAGCACTATGGGATAGTCGTCCATCGACACCACGGAGAGATTCACCTTGCCTCTCCACTCGCCAATACTTAGCTCGACACCTCGAGCCACGCCATGGATTGGACTGGCACTAGAGAGTCTACGAGCTTCTTCGACCTTGATGAAGTTATTGGTCGCACCCGTGTCCACCAAGGCCTTAGTTTCGAGGTTGTTGGCCTTAGCGAGCACGTACATGTGCCCCTTCTGTCGTCCGGATGATGGCACCTCCACCTTCACCTTGATTACATTGAGGAGTTGCAAGGAACCAAGTCTTGGATCCCTCGTATCCCTGTCTTCGTTTTCATTGATCATGGCAGAGAACTTGGAGCGCTTCGGGCACTCGAACGCCTTGTGAGGGCCTTCACAAAGGAAACAAGAGATCCTTGGCTTCTCCCCGTCCTTAGAACTATTGACGAAATGTTTAGGGTGAAAGTCCTTAGATTGTTGGAAGCGTCTCCATTTTCCTTCACTTCAGTTGTCTCCCCCACGTTTCTCCTTATGGAACCTGTTCAATTTGGAAGTCGATGAAGAGCTGGTGGTCTTCTCCGGCTTCTTGTATTCGATGAGTGATTTGGCCACCGCCATGGCCGATGCCAGGTTCTGCACATTTCTCCGCTGCAACTCCAACTTCACTAATTGTTGTAATCCGTCCATGAAGAAAAATAAGGAATCCTTCGCGGACATGTCCGGGATCTCTAATATCAGCTCCGAAAATTCGTGGATGTACTCCCGCACCGTGCCTTTGTGGGTAAGGTGCCGAAGTTTCGCCCGGGACTCATCCTCCGCATTCTGGGGATAGAATTGGGCCTTGATCTCCCGCTTGAAATCCACCCAATTATCGATAATGCATAGGCTGCACTCTTTGTTAACATATCGTCGCCTCCACCACACCATAGCCGAATCGACTAAGTATAGCGGAGCAGTCTTCACCTTCTTTGCCTTGTCGACAATATTCAAGGCATCGAAGTACTGCTACATGGTCCAGAGGAAGTTGTCTAACTCCCTCGCATTCCTTGACCCAACATAGGTCTTAGGCTTTGGCATGTCGATTTTAGAGCTGGAATGGCCGTCAACGCCACCTTGGGTGACCGCCATCTTGCATAGAGACCAATCTGCCTTGATGTCTTTTATTTCCTCATGCATCGCTAGGATTTGGGACATGAGAGAACCCTTCAAGCCCTCGAATCGAGAGTTCATGTTATCCATGACGGAGTTGAGAAGCTCTTGCATCCTCCCATAACTTTCCTTACCCTCTGAGTCTAACCTTTTGATGCTTCCAGTGTGCTCCTCGATCACCTCCATCTGGTCGGTTAACGCCAACTCCACTTTGGCTAGCCGACTCTCCAACGAACATGTTTCCCTCGAAACGGACTTGTCTCTCCTCCGTTCCTTAGTGGTTTGTTCTTTCTCGTGGCCTTTGTGCCCACCAGCACTAATGACAATGGATCCTCCGTTTGTCATTTTTACACCGTCTCGAAGTTTTGATTGTTCCACCGAACTGTGCTCTGATACCACTTGTTACGGGGTCAGCCTTTATAGCAGCTTAACCCGTGTGGCACCTAGTTCCCACCCGTACGAAGGAACGCTAGGTCAGCCTAACTCGTCGCATTTGGATCGGAACCCATCGATCTATTGTAAAGAAATTGAGTAGGGAAGCGTTTAACGAAAAAACGATTGAACGAAGGCAACAAACGATTGTATTGATTGCTTGAAAGCTTTACAACATTACTCCCCTACATATAGATGTTAACACTTTTCTAGCTATGTCACCAGGAGACATCATATATGATCGAAATCTAAAATCTTTACAACTTACTCTATAAGCTAAGTTACAACACTTTACAAGGGGGAAACACCCCAAAATAGCCTAAGTATGTTAGGATAAGCCTCGATCCGTGACACTACACCCTTCTAGCCATGCCAAACCCATCTCCAAATCATGTCCTTGCCACCCTTGATTCAAACAAAACACAACACCGGCCCCTATTTAAACCCACATCGAACCAATTGGAAAAGGGGGCTCTCACATTAAAGAAAAATCTGTCAATCTGTCAATCTCTCATCTCCCTCTTCCTCCGTAGAGTCTTCCTGGCTGGAAAACACAACACCGGCTGCCACCATTATAGCCTCCATCTAGCATGGTCCTTTCTTCCCCTATGATGGCTTGTTGAGCGCCGATCCATGGCTCTCCCGCACCAACCTGCCAGTGACGATTATCCTAACCATGGCTTGTCTCAGCCCTCCACAGGCCACCATATCAACCCGATGCCAATAGTTCCAACCATAGTTACCGCTCAAGGAGCCAAAAGTGCGTGAAGATGGAAAAAAGGTTGTGTTCAATCCTCTAGTGTGGGTTCGTTCAGCCTGGGTTTTTAGTTGAACTTTCCGGTTTTGATTTAGCTGATACATGATTTGTTTAGACTGTTTTGTGTTTTATTGATCTAATGATGACTAATTTTTATATTGTGTTTTAATTAGCTGTTGGTTTTCCATTTGGTTTTCTTTAGTTTGAATTTATGGCCTCCTTTACTAAGTTTTCCATTTTGTTCTCTTAGTTTCTAAATTCACGCTTTTATTTGCTCTAATTTTGTCAAAACTACACTGCCTGGTCTGAATATGTTAACTCACGTTACTGCACTCCATTTCTTAAACATAGTTTGAAAGAGTTTGTTTTTAGGATGTGTTTTCGTCGTGCCCGTCTCTGCATACCACATTTGCCAGCTCTGTGCTAGTTTAGGTCATGTTTTCAGGGTTTGAAGTGTTTTTTTGGTTTATTCCATATTTTAAATTAGAACAGGAAAAATGAGATGGTAGTGTCTCCATGCCTATGTTTCTTAGTATTTTGATTCCTCTTACACTTTGGCCTGTAACAGAAAAAAAGGGAAAAGGAGAATAAAATGATGGGGTAGTTTAAGCTATAACCTGTGTTGGTTTATTCATTTTGTTTTGCTAACGTTTAGCCCTTTTTTGGGTGGTTTTGTGGTGTTTGTTGCACTCATTCTAATGTCTGTTTTGCAGGAGCAACTGACATCTATATTTTTGATTCTATTATTATTATTTAGTCTTTTGTTTCTTTTATTTGTAATCAGCTCAAGGCTTCTCCATTGTAAATTGTTGTAAATTGTAATGACCCAACAAATAGTGGAAATGAGTGGAATGGAAAGAAAGGAAAAAGAGAAAGAGTGAAAAAGAAAAAAAATATGAGAAAAAAAGGAAAAAAAGAGAGTTGTTTTATTTTTATGGATGTCACTAATCACACAAGCACTTTTATTTTATTTGCTTGAGATTCTTGCTAAAAAAGTACTTTCTTTGTTTTTTTTCCCAATATGAAGAAAATTTGTTTTTAACCAAAATCAAAATAAAGATGTTTTCCAAAACCAAACAAAACAAAATAAAACAAATCAAATTCCTTTTTTAGAAAATGTTAGAAAAAACAAAAAAACAAAAACAAAAAAAAAAGAAAAAAAAAGGGGGTTGAGTTTTATTTATCTTGTGGATGTCCCAATTATAAATGCACTTTTACTTTTAATGTTTGTTTTTAATTCATTTTTTAACTTTTTAAAAAATGTGTTTTCTAAAAAAAACATAAACAAACAAACAAAGAAACAAACAAGCAAAACAAAAAATGTTTTTAAGCCATTTTCTTGTAGTTTAAAAAAAACACAAAAAAACCTTTTCAAACACTTGGGTTTTTACACACTTGTCATTTTTTTACTATATCTTTTACCCTTAGCACCACTGTAGCATTTAGAACATTAACATAGGACTTACAAATGAAACAATTCAAACCCTTTTAGACTTTAGATAATTTAGCTTTTATTTGAACTTTAACAACGATTTTAAAAGAACCTAAAACCATTAGGATTTCTTACTTAAAGTCTTAGAATAAATCGGATTCAATTTCAATATTAACAAATAACTTAGAAATAAAAAGAGTAAACTTTTAGGTCATAGGAAAGTCAACATTGCTTTAGACTAGTCAAATTCAAGCAAACGATCAAAACAAATTAAAAACCTCTAAACTTTTAAGATAGGTACCGAAAGGGCATTGTGGGGTGTTAATCCTTTCCCATGCGTAACAAACTCCCGAACCAAACTTAGGCGATGTAGATAATTTATTAGGTGACAAACTATACCCCAAAAATAGTTGTTAGCAACTTCGTATTTTTTCATCACCATTTGGGTGAAGGGTGGGGGAATCGTATCCCTGAAAGCGGGTTTTCCCCTGGACGGAATTCGAGGATGACATATCTGTAAAACTCTAAAATGGGTAGCATAACAAACGATGCAGGAAACACTAGATTATGTAAGAAAACTAAATGAAAACACTATATTCTAGTAGTAGCTCAAGTCTAGAATTGAGTTCAAAAGTTCGGAGTTTGAGTTGTCAAATGTTAGTTCGAGGGTTTGGTTCAAGGGCTAAGCTCTAGAGTAAGGTGTAATTCGAGGCTAGAGTTTTAGGTTTGAGAATGGTTCAGTTCGAGGGTATGATTCAAATCGAGACTGAGAGTGGTCTAAGACTGAGGTTCGGGACTAGGTGAGGTTCGAGACTAGACTACAGTTTAAAGGTGTGGTTCAAGGTTCGAAGTTTGAGACTTTTTGGACTCCGAGCTATTGGCCGTTCAAATTTTATGATGTGGAATCTATCAGGATGACATTTTAATGAGGAATTTCCCTATAGAACTGTAACTTACCATTTAGTGTCGCAAGCTTATCCTATTGCCCCCCCCCCCCCCTTTTTAAGTATCTACTTTAGGGATTTTGAGTTATGAGTTGACCCTAGGGACTAATAGGAAAACTATGACGTTCTCAACTGTAGTGTGAATCCTAAAAACAAAGTATATTATATGTTGACATGTGTTGTAATATGATCTATGTGGGTGTATATTACGTATGCCTATTTATTGTGATAAAATGTGATGACAAAGTGATGTGAATACATATTGTATCTTGATACTATGGAATCTCTGCTTGGGGCTATGTAATCCCTATGTGTAAAGTGTGATTTGGCTAGTTAAGAGGATTATGCCTTCATGTATGGAATGATGTATCACTCACGATGGCAGGCTAAGTCTACACACATTTATAAGGGTAGAATATGACATCCATATAGGTAGTACTACCATATTCGGCTTAGGTGGAAACGTTCCTTAAATGGGAAAAAAATAATATTTGCCTAGCAGGATATGATATGTCGTTGTGGTGGCAAGATATCCTCTGCCTTCTAGTGCAAGTAAATGTAAATAAATGATGATAATGTGTGATGTGAATTGTTTGCATTAGTAACACAATACGAGCACATGCATACACACGACATATATGTATTAGATACATTGGGATGGACTTAGGAGACTTGATCCCTACTAAAATGTGGTTGTTCGTCCTTCCTATTATTCATATTCCGTTTTAGGTACCTACAAACATTAGGTGAAAGATCCAAAGGTGGATGCTTCTTTAGTAAAAGGGCCACTTATATATTGCCTGCATATTTCTTTATGGTAAACTTGTAATGAATATACTGATTGACATGTAAACTCCTCTAAAAGACCTTATTTATGTTATTGAAGTTATTCATATGTTGTAGTGGGTGTAAGACCTGAGTATTTTTAAATGGTTTGCATGTTTTGGGCATGAATATGGGAAAAGACATATGCCCTATTATTTATAGATTGTTATGTAGGTTTAGACAGTACCCATGTTATAGTTATGTTCATGTATTAGTCACTAACCCCTTGAGCCTTCAAGTGTAGGCATAGACAGTCACAAATCGGTTCCTTTGGAATAGGGAACCGAGGTGTGACAGTTAATTTTTCAATTAAGTTGCATTAAGATTTAATATTGTTTATGTTTAAAGGAAAATGGAATTTAATTAGTAAAGCGCTTTTTGGTACTTTTCTTTTAAAAAAGGTTACTTGGTGGATAAGTAAGCAGAGATATAGTGGGTTTACGAAACCCAGAGAAATAAGTTACTTGTTGTGCAAGTAATCAATAGTATATATATTAGGATTTGAAGACTGAGAGAGGGAGAATGGCTCTATAAATAGGGAGGTTATCCTAGGGTGTTCATTATTGATCTTTCACTTTTTTGAGAGCCCTAACTGTTGTGGGAGGGGAGAGAGAGAGAGAGAGAGAGAGGCCAAAGCTTGAAGATCTTAAAGTGTTTTTGGGTGCTGTTAAGTCACACATTGGCTAAGGCAAATAACTAAGCACTCCTCTTAAGGGGGCATGAGAACTGCTCTAGTACAAGGCCTTTTAGGGGTTTATGACAGTGATGTAACCCACCAAAAACAAAACCGGGAATTGGGCTTGGGTGTTGAATCAGACAATATTAGGTTATGGGTGGCTTGGGCTATTACAAATGGTATCAAAGCTAGAGCCCAGGTCAAGTGTGGAGTGAGGATGTTAGGCCTCTTAAAGGAGGTGGATTATGAAGTCCCACATTGGTTGAAATAGAGAACTAAACACTATTCTTAAGGAGAGCGTGGGAATCGCTCAAGTACGAGGCCTTTTGAGGGTAACTATCTAATGAGTGCTTAATCTCACACCTATATTGTTGATCCCTTTGCAGATACTGAAGGAAGTTAGAGGAACTTGAGTAAACTAGCTAATTATGTAAGCCTCCTTATAACTTGTTGAGTTGTCCAATGATATATGCCACTTTAGTTTTAATTTCTCGAACATGGGTTCATGGACCTTGCAAATAGTTTACTTATCATTGAACAATATATATATATATATATATATATATATATATATATATATATTGATATTCGCAAGATTCAAATAAGATCCTACAGGTATATATGAGTGTATATATAGAGAGAGAGGTGAATCTGTATACTTAAAACTGTTTCCTTTACTTTTAAGGAGTAGTTTACTTATGAAAGAGATTCTTACAAATATGATTATCGTTTAAGTGGTGTGTTAGTGTCTCGTGTGCAATCAAGTGAGCAGCAAGTATGTATAAGAAAGAAAAGACGAAGACACACGATCTACGTGGATCAAGCTCAATATGATCTACTCCATGGTGGTGAAGGTGTACCTACAATGAGTCCAATTCACTATCACCTTTTAATACATTAGGGTCTTACCCTTGTTACAAAAGGATTAACTCTCTTCTCTTTTAAATGCAAATATAAAAATAGTATTACATCAGAACTTACTCACTATGATGAACTATCTACTGTAATCTATTTTTGCATGCTCAATCGTTTACATCTCTTGACCATAAACCATTCCTATGCCAAACTCATTGTCTGTTCGTTCTTTCAACCTTCTTCTCTCCGTATTCAGTGCGAACTGCTCCGCATCTCTTGTATATCTCTTGATACTTCTCGTGTATTCTGATAATGTTCTAACGTTACACTAAAGTATGGCATATGCTTTTCTTTTATGGGACAATCATTATATGAAAACCTTCCGCTAGGGTTAGACATGTTCCATCTTCTGATCTCCATCGTTGAAACATATTACTTCAGCTTCGGATAATATCCACATGTTTATTTTAATACTTAACATATTTAGATACGTTGTCCACATAACTTACTTAAATGGTGACCTTAACTGTGTTTTGATCCTTCAATTAGCTATTACCTCAAAGATGACTGCTTCGTAGCCTCACATATGCTTCGCATAGTACACATGCTACGATCTTCGAGTCTAAATCTTTGAACCTTCGAGTCAATACCTTCAGACCTTCGAATCAAAACCTTCGGATCTTCAAGTCAGATAAACTCCAATTTAGAGCCAACGACACTCTGATCTTTAGGTTAAGTCTTCGAGTCCAGGTTAGAGCCAGTGACCAACTAACTTTTGACTCTTCGAGTTTTCGGGTCTCTAGGTTAGAGCCAGTGACCACCTAACTTAGTTAATCATCTGTTGACATCAACGGGTCTCCAAATCTTCGACCTTAATCTGTTCACATCAATGGGTCTCCGAATCTTCAACCCTTCGAGCTTTGACTCTTTGACACCACCATTTTTCACCTGATGGGTCTGCGAATCTTCGAATCTATGAGACCACTACTCTTCACCCGATTGGGCTTTGGGTCTTTGAGTCTTCGATCCTACAGAACTTCGAGTCATCGGTTCTTTAAGCCTGAGGATCCTCGACTCTATAAATCTTTGAGTCTATGGATCTTCAACTTTGACTTTGTGGGGCTTCAACTCTGCGGATCTTTGAGTCTTCGGATCTTTGACCCTGGGAAGATTATGATATTACATAGGCAAACTACCGCTATGAGTTCACTCTAAGAGATCACTCTAGGAAGTTATCGAACCAAGTACAGAAAGCTACTGTCCGCTTGTGAAACACAAACAATTGACAACAATGACAACTCAGAAAGGCCATGGGAACAACAATATATATATATATGCTTGGTTTATTTATACCTTTCATTTTTGATTGTTGTCATTGGCACAACGACAACCCTAGGTCTATAAATATATGCATAGCCTCCGAGGTTAAAGAGTGTGAAATCATAGACAATCGAGAGAGAGAGAGAGAGAGAGAGAGAGAGAGAGAGAGAGAGAGAGAGAGAAGTGACTGCCAGCCTTAACAAAGGTGGTGCTTATGTTCTTTGATCTAAGGGTGCCACAGCCTTGTATTCCTTAACAAGGTGAATAACAAAAAAGGTTTAGTGGTGATTGCATTCAGGAGGCTATGGAGATGATCAAATGTTGATCATGACTTTGTTCTTGAAGGGAAAAGAAGAGAGTTCTTGCTTTACACTTCTTAAGGTTGGTTTCTTCTTTACCTTCATCACTAAGTTAAATTAATTGGTTCATGTTTAGATCTTTTTGTTCGTTTGCCAAAATTAAAATTTTAAAATTAGTTTCCGCTATGGTTAATTGTTAACCCAATTCTGGCTTCCAACACATGATCCCAAGAGGTCAATTATGATTTTTGGAAGTTTATTATTTAAAGAATATTCAAAAATATAAATAGGAGGAAAGAGAGAGGAGCTTCCATGCTATGCTTCCTTGCTTGTGTGTTGGAAAACTTAGAGAGAGAGAGAGAGAGAGAGAGAGAGAGAGAGAGAGAGAGAGAGAGGGGAGCTTGGAACCTTTACATTGGGCTAATTCGATCCGCGCAACATCTTCTATGTAGGTGTTCCTTTGATTCTCTACTCTCTACTTGGATTTTAGTTAGATTAACATGAATAATTTAAGTGCAATTATAAAATTCATGATGAACCCTAGAAATTAGGGAAAAGCATGAAATCTTGATTGTTTATGTTGCTTTGTAGCCTAATATGACTAGGAGGAGTTAAGGACCCATTTTATGGGTGAATTGATGCTTAAAACTGCAAATTTAGGAGTTTTCGATTAGAAATTGCCATCTAACAATTGATAAGGTCAACTAAAAGAGATAAACAATCGATGTGGTCAACTGAAACTTATAGTTTGGTCGGCTAATTTACTCAATTAGAGTGATTCCAGAGGCATTTCACATTTTAATTAACCTAATGTAGTCAAGCAAGGCTTGGTCAAGTGAAAAAAGGGTTGTTTGATCGACCAATTGTGCTTTAGAGAGTGATTGGGGTTTAATCAACCAAGGGTGGTTGAGTGAAGGAGTGGTCAACTAAAGGGCCAGTTGTGCCCGACCTGGTATGGTTGAGTAAGTAGTGGTTGAGTGACATGGTCCAGTTTGATCGACCAAATCGAATTTTAATGTTGTTTCTAGCGTTAATCGATCAGGGTGGTCGAGTAAGAGGTGGTTGATTGAACTGCTTCATTTTCAGTCGACCAATGGCCCTTTGGGTGGTATTTTCGGTTCTTTTCTATTAGTTTGACTTTGAGGCTTTGAAACCCGTGTATGAGGTAGATTTTGGGGTCTCTAGGGGAGCTTAGTGGCTAGAACCGTAGAGGATTAGATATGTTCTTGGGTCAGAAGGCTCAAAGGGTTGCTAGTTGGCACAATAAGAGCCTAATTAGGCCATTTTACGAACCTGTTGTGAGGTTTTGATCTATATTGTTATGTTTATGCCATGATTGCAATGATTAGTTTACAAATTTATGTTGTGTGACTATGGGATCTTTAGGTCCATGTGATATGATTGAGTGTAACAGGTGGTTAACGCTTTTGAGTTGGCATATTTGGAGGTTGAACTTCGGTTGACAGGTAGCTACGGCCCTCAAGTTGATGATGTAATAGCCCAAGCCACCTATAGCCTGATATTATTTGGTTCAAGGCCTAAGTCCAATCTTTAGTTTTGTTTGTCGTGGGCTACATCACTCTTTGAACTATCCAATCAAACCAATAAAACACCAACATCCAAGCCCATGAACGCCATGAAGTTGTAAAACCATATTCATATTCATACCAATTAACATTTCATGCCATGATTTATTTTAGACATGAAACACGAGTTTTTAACAACATTTCCAATTGCTCAAGCCTCTGCTCGACACTTGACGCTCAACGCTCAACGCTCGAAACTGCTTGATGTTCTGCTCGACACTCCCTAGGGTTCAATCGACTCACAACCCATTGCTTGAAGCACCCTGCTCGAGACTATAGCTTTGAGCTTACTCAACGCTCTACCTAGCTTGACACTCTTGCTCGAAAAACTACTCGACCCTAATGCTTGATACCTTGCTCGTGGCTAGCTCGACACTAGATCCTCAAGCAAGCATCGAGTTGCTTGCCAGAAGTGCCTTCGACTACGTTCTCTCTATAGCCTACTTATACCAATTCAATCCCACTTTCAAGCATGCATATACCCATAAAATGATCTCTTAAATACTTAAAAAGTTAATAACAAGATTCAACCCTCAAACAATATATGATTTCATCAATTCCCAATTAACCTCAAATCTTACCACCTAGGGTTCATGCTTGTTGCTACATCTTTTATCCTAAAGCTAAAGGAAAATAGAACATAAGGAAAATGCAAATATTAGAATCACCTACCTAGAATGAATCCACGAATCGAATCAACCCAAAATCTAAGCTCCAAGCTCAAATTCAAGCCACAAGCTTCAAGCTTTCCTCTACTCTCTCTCCAAATCGTAAATAATGACATGCTAGGAGCCTCTCTCTCTCTCTCTCTCTCTCTCTCTCTCTCTCTCTCTCTCTCTCTCCTCCTATTTATATTTTTTGCACATTTCTTTAATTACTTAATAAGCACCAAAATTACATAATTAACCTCCCTTGGTCCTAAATTCCAAATTGGATATAATTACCATCAAAATGCTCATATTGCCTAGCACATTACTATTCAAATAATGCCATCCACTAATACAGACTATCTCCTGTACTAACCCAAACATAGGTCTTTATAAGTTCCCACACCCTTCTTGAGAGTAGCACTTAGTTCTTTGCCTCAGCTGATGTGGAACTTCACAAATGATATGGACAAGTGGCTAAAGCCCTTGAGTTAATGTGCCCTTGAGTTGGATTTACAGGCCAAGTCCTAAGCTGAGCCAATTGTGATAAGGTTGAGTGTGAGTTGGTTATCCAATTTGGGATTGTTAATAGGCTAAGTCCTAATATTATAGACCGGATGAGTCCTGATGATTGTGAAAACTACACAACACGAGTACACTGAGCATGAAGTGTGTAGGAATCTTGTTTTGCATAGTATGGTGGTGTCAAGTTAGGGTAACCCATTGAGCTTATAACTCACCCTACTATATTGTTTTCTTTTCAGGTGCAACTCGAAACTATTAGAGGCCTTCTTTTTAAGAGGATTGTTTTGATGCACTATTATTATTTTACTATAATGTTTTGATCCTGAACATGGGTCCGTGGAAAGTTGTATATGAATATCAAATGTGATGTATAATTGTTGTTTAAAATATTTTATATATTATGATATAAAAGAAAGTATAAGATTGCTCTTGATGTATGACTGTATAAGATTACCTATTTAAGACATCCCCCGCGGTATAGTCTCTATTGGTGCTTGTTAATGAGAAGTTACATTCCTAGTTCTGGATTCTTGGAATCCAAGGGAGTGACAGGAAAGGTGTACATAATCGATGAATCTGGCTTATTCGATAAAGATATCATTAGTAGAGAGGTAATCTTTAGTAATAAAGGTGAGTGGAGGATAACTGAATTATAATAGAACACTTGGGAAGCTAAGTTATCTCTTGATGTCATGATAGGAGACTCAAAGCTAGCCACTATGAGGCTTATAGCATAGATTGGTACTTTTGAAGTTTTATTGCTAGTGTATTCGAGTTCCTCTCACAATTTTTTTCAACGTTAATATCATAAAGAAGATTGGACTACATGGGACAGACATAAAACAATTAATTGTGATAGTGGCCAGTGGAAAAAACTATAGTGTGAGGTGGTGGTTCGAGATGTGAAAATGAACATAAAATGAGTCACGATCACTATTGACCTGCATGTGTTAACTATGGTGGGGCACAAAATAGTAAGAGAGTAAGTCACGTCATTTACCACCTTCTTTCTTGCTTCACTAAGTCACTAAATTCTACCAAGAAAGGTATAGTATCCCGATGTTGACCTCCTATCAGTAATTGACCCAACATAGTCTGCATCTGTATATGCTTTAAGAATCAATCCTCCATTCCACTTAAAGAGAATACCTTCCCCTAGTGTCCCTTTAAGATAGTGTAACACTCAATGAGCTTTCTATATGTGAACTTGCCTTGGGCTATGCATAAATTGGCTAATAATATTCATTATATATGCAATATCTAGTCATGTGTGAGATAAATAAATAAGCTTTCCTACCATGTGTTGGTATATCTCCTTGTTTACCATAACATCTTCCCCAGTTAGTCTAGTTTTAACATCTTGATCTATTAGAGTACTTACTGGTTTGTAAGCTATCTTACCAGTTTCTTTGAGAAGATTTGTAATGTACTTCTGTTGTGATATGAGGATAGTATGTTAGGATTGAGCGTTTGATCTTTGGATTTGATTAAACCAAGCAAATTCTATAGTGTCAAGAACTTATTCAAAGAGCTCGTGTTTCTAATGAAAATCTCAAAGTATTGGAAGTTTGATTTGACATTTAGTTCATATACCAAACCCAGATTACATCGATTCAAGTTAAAACTTATCTTTTGAAGTATTGTGGCATATCTTGGAATACCATAGAGGGGACTCACTTCAAAGACCAAGTTTACTTTGATTCAAGATGTAAGATCATATCTTGAATTAAGTAGTGCATCTGGAGGTACTATGCAAAGATTTTGGATCAAGATAGATGACTTAAATTCGAGTTGGGAGACTTAAATTCTAGATTTAGTTTACTTCGATATGACAAAGGGGTTCAAGATGTGTGTATATCTCAAAGAACTTAAAGAATAAAGTATGTGTAGGTCCCAAGAGTGAGTCTAGAGGGGATGAATGGACTCTCTTCTTGGAAGCTTGACTCAAATGCAGACTTAAGGTCGGTAAACTCGATAAGTATGCTTCTATGATAAATGAGAAGCATACAAGAAATACATGCGAGTAATGAAGAAACAAACAGATAATCTACATGATTGTAAGAAACCCTATATTACAACACTTCAGATCATGTGAGGAATATTCCTACAATGTACAAAAAGTTAATGCACAAGAGTTATAACTGTAATACAAACTTGATGAGAGAGAGGATAGTTTATTGAATATTACTCAAGCTTGTTGTTATTGATTGTCATATTCCAACAGAGAGCTTACCGATCAGTTTGTGCTAGATCTTTCAAACAAAGATTGAATCTCCAACGAAATGCTCTTCGTTTTGACTCACATGCGCAAAACACTTGGAAGTATTTGTACTCTCGAAAGCTCTCTTTCTATTGGGAACTCTTGATTCAACTCACAAAAGTTATCCATTCAATGCATAAGAGTTGTTTTCTATATTCATTGGAGTTCCCTATCTCGATTTCTGTAATGCGTATATTTTAGTGCAAAGTGCATGTGCGCAAATTCCCACCCCTAACAATCTGACTTCCCACCAATAAAATATAGCGGGTAACGAGGGTATGCAGATTTGCCTGTATCTTGCAGAGGTTAGTTGCCCATACCTTCTCTTTTAATCTTATTCGTTCATATATTGTTGGTAGGTAGAAGTTATTAATATGACAATAAATATGTTTGATTGTGGAGAATGGCGTGGTAGAGATGCTAAAACCCTATCTAATAATTTTGCTAAGTATTTGGCTACTTAGGGTTTTAGGTATGTTTGCCTTGAAATTGTAGTTAGACTTGAAGATAACAATATAATGGAATTTTGAGTTTTAAGTGTGGTGGCCTCGAAACGCCTCTTCGAAGGGCTTCATGAAGTTAGTATACTTTCAAGTTCTTTTGGGCTCGGCCTCGAAGATCCATGTCTTAGAGATACGATTGACACTTCTCAAATAATGGTCTCCTTCGAAGTAGGCAACCTTGAAGATTTGATTGAGTCGAAGCCTCCAAATGAGGTGAGACACTTGGTGCTTTGACTTTTGACTTTGATGTCTTTTAGTCTTTAAGTCTTTGAATGTTCGAGTCATCGGGTTTGTCATCACCGGATTCTGTCTGGGAGGGAAACCGCTTTTGGGGTGCGGTCCCCCCCCCCCCCCATCCTTCATCCGAAGGGTGATGAAATAAACAGAGTCGCCACCAACCGTTTTTGGGGTGCGGTTGGTCACCTAAAAGGAAATTATTTATGCCGCTTAGGGATGGGCTCGGGATTTTGTTACGCATGGGGAAGGATTAGCACCCCCACAACGCCCTTTCGGTACCTATCTTAAGAGTCGGAGGTTTCTAACTTAGTTTACCCGCTATCTTTTAAATAGTCTAAAAGTGATAAGTTCTACTCTTTATTTTTCTAAGTTGTTTGTTGAAGTTACAATTAAATTTAATTTACCCTAGGTCTCTAAAGGGAGACTCTAATAAAAAGTCTACAAGTTGTAAGTCATATGTTAATGCTTTAAACAAAATACTACAATAATTCTAAGGATAAAAATTAATAAGAGTTTATGAAAAACAAAGAAAAAAAATCCAAGTGTTAAGAAACAGGTGTTTGAAAAGGTTTTTGTTTTTTTTGTTTTTTTTTTGTTTTAAATGGAGAAAGGTTTTTTTTTGTTTTTGTTTTTGTTTTTGTTTTGTTTTTTTTTTTTCAAATTATACCTAAGTTATCTCAAAGTTTTATTTCTAGGTTGAATGCTAATTTTTGTTTTGTTTTTTTGTTTTGTTTTTATATTTCAAAGAGACAAAAAGAAGAAGAGCCAAGAAATACTAAAGAAAATCAAATGACAAGTGAAAAACATTTTTTTTTCGTTTGCTTGTTTAGAAAACAACCTTTCCCCCCTTTTTTGACTTGTTTGGAAACATTTTGTTTTGTTTTGCTTTATTTTTTTTTATTTTTTTTATTTTATATTTCAAAGGGACAAAAAGAAGGAAAGCTAAGAAGCCCTAAAGAAAACCAAATGATAAGTGAAAAACATTTTTTTTGTTTGCTTGTTTAAAAAATAACCTTTCTAATTTTTTTTTTGACTTGTTTGGAAACATTTTGTTTTGTTTTTTTTTTAAAAACATTTGTTTTTTTTTACAAACACATTTTTAGGAATGTTTTTTTAATGTATTTAATTAAAAAGTTTTTTTTGTGAAAAAAAAGAAAAATAATAATCATAAAAAAGGGTTCACAATAAATAAGACAAACACAGTGTTGCGTGTGATTGTGACACAAAAAAAAAAACTCACTCTCCTTTTTTTTTTCTCTCTTTCTCTCCCTTCTTTTTGCTCTTTTTTTTCACTAATGTTTAGTTTACAAATTACAACAGTATGGGGTAAGAGTCCCAAAATTACATGAGTTGTAATGACCAATACTAACAGTTTTCCTATGACCCATAGAGAGGAAAGAGAACAACGAAACAAAACGAATAATTACAAGACTACGTAACGCAAATAATAAAAAAAGGCATATGTAAAACATTAATAAGCACGCAACAAAAAAAAAGACAAATATTGCACTAGTAAGACATTGATAAGCAAAGAAAGACTAGTTTTTGTACATGCACTGGATGCAAAACAAGTGATAGTAACAAGCGTTGGGGGAAGGTTTTTTTGTTTTGTTTTGTTTTTTTTGCTGCACTAGATTTTTAATTTTTTTTCTACATTTTTTTTCTGCACTAGATGGTTTTTCTGGTTTTTCCTACACTAATATTCTGGATTTTCTGCACTAGCTTTCTGTTTTTTTTCTGCACTAATTTTCTGGTTTTTTTACTAGTTTTCTAATTTTTTTTTTCTCTGCACTAATTTTTTTAGTTTTTTTTACTGGTTTTCTGCTTTTTTTTTTTGCACTAATTTTCTAGTTTTTTTTTCTTGGTTTTCTATTTTTTTCTGCACTGGTTTTCTATTTTTCTTTGCATTAATTTTCTGGTTTTTCTGCATCAGTTTTCTGTTTTTTTTTCTGCACTAAGTTGCTGATTTTTCTGTACTGGTTTTCTAGTTTTTCTGCACTATTTTTTTGTTTTTGTTGGACTATTCTGCATCAGTTTTCTGTTTTTCTTTCTGCACTAAGTTGCTGATTTTATTCTATTTAGAAGGGTTTGCATGCATGAAACACTAGCAAAACATAACAGCTAACAAACACTATGCAAAACAAAGAAAGACTACACGGGAAAGAAAAAAAATTGCATATAAAAACACCACAGCCAAGGCGCAACAGACGTTAGGTGTTCTTTGTTTGTTTGGTTTTTATTATTGTTGTTGTATTTTATTTTATTTTTCCACCACCCAATGCTGAGAAAATACAACTAATGCAGATACACACTTGCAAACCAAACACTATGCAGGAGTGAAATCATGCAAAAACATCGTTATAGGCACCATAGCATCAGGGTCTGAATTTTTTTACAGCATGGCTTACAAGAAATAGGAGACAAAGACATGACCAAAAAAAAAAATACAGCAACAGACAAACCAACATATAACAAAACAACACAAACTAATGACAAATCATACAAAAAAAAAACATATACCCAAAACTCCAATACCAACGTAAACTGACAAACTAACACAAACGCCAATTGAAAACATGGCCAAATAAAACAACGTAAATCAAACAGTCAATCAATTATCTAATTATCAAACAGCCAAGACCAACATAAATCAAACAGCCAACACCAACGTGAGCCATTTCACCAAACAACAGGCATAGGAGAGAACCAGTTATCCATAAATCAAACAAAAACGCAAGCAGTCAAATAGGCATCTCATACGTATGAATGAATTAAAAAAAAATTAACCAAGTCCACGAACCAGAGCACCTTCCTCTGGCTTCCTTGGACGGTCAGTGGGCGGTGGAGAGGCACGATGCAGCAGTGTGAGCTTGGAGCGGCAGATCTGTTATGTTGCTGAGCTGGTGTGGCTACGTTATGGGGTTGGTGCGTGCTGTGATTGGGGTCATCAGCGCTGTAGCCACGAGCATAGCAAAAAGGTGGGGGTGATGAGAGGTAGTGGCCGGCGACGACAGCAGCAGTGGCCGGCGGTGGTAGCGATGATGATAGTGGCGTGAGCTCGGAGCGTCAGATCTGTTAATATTGCTGTCAGGAAAGATGGAGGGTGCTGTTGTTGGAGCGATCGGGTCTGGTTGGTGTGGCTGTGTTGTGGGGTTGGTGCGTGCTGTGATTGGGATCGTCAGCAGGGACCCCCTAGGTTCGGCATTGGGGGAAGGAAGTTTTCGCGGAATTGGTGGAAGAGAAGAAAGAGGAAGGCTTTGCGTGTATTTTTCGGATTGTTGATTGCAGAGGTGGTGCTTCGTGGGAGCGGACCAGGGACACTCCACACCGGCCGGCGGGATGATTTCCGGCCAGGGGAGCGGGGCTCTTGGTGGGAGGAGACAGAAGAAGGATGAAGATTGGGTGTTTTGTGTTTTTCTTTCGAATTTTGAAGGGAGAGAGAGCCCGCCCACGAATTGAGAGGGGAGAGGAGTTTTATAGAGGATCTAGGGTTCAAGGATTCTTGAGGGCAGCGGCTATGGCAGGGTACGATGTCTAGGGTGAGGACCCGATTTTGCATGGGTTTGGTTTGGCCGAGAGAGAGAAAAGGAGATATGGGGCGAGGCGTGGCTGGCGTGAAGGAGGTTGGCCGGGGGAGAGGGAGAAAAGGAGGTAGGTTCATGATGGGCTAGCGTAGCAGTCCGGCGTGGAGGTGAGGAAGACGACGCCATGGAGAGAGAGACAGAGGAAGACGACACGGGAGAGATAAGGTGAGAATATGCTGTTTTTTTCTTTTCTTTTTTTTTTCTTTTTGCTTTTGCTTTCTCATTTTCTTATTTGATTTTTAATTTGCTTTATCCTTAGGCTAATGAGGAGATGACACGTGGACAGGGGTAGGCGGGAAAAAGAAAGAGATGGCGGCTAGGGTTTATGATTTTTTCAATGGGGTATTTTTAATTGATGTTTTTTAAGTTTTGGGATCGGTAAGTCAATCTGAATTTCGCTAAATCTTGAAAAAATTATTTTTGAACTCGGGGCATCGTGACAAGCATCCCCGTGTAATTTTTATTTAAAAATGATTTTATTTTCGTACCTAGCCTGTACTGTGCGTCCCGAAACTGTTTTATCATTGGAAAACATATTTTTTTTTTTTTTTGAAAATGTTTCAGGAGCTAAAATATGCAATATATATCAAAATTCTCAGAACGACGAGTAGAATAGGAAAATAAGGTTCGTGAGCTGATCCGAATTGCTATTTTGAAGATCAATTATTATTTGACCGCCGTTAGCGGTCCGAACACCGTTTTGCCTATAACTTCTTCGTTTGACCTCAGAATTAAGCGCGGTCAATTGCGTTGATCCTCGAATTGGATTTTCTATTGCCCAAGATTGATTCTTTGGCATTTGGAGGCCATTCAAATAATTTCTTGAAATCAAGCATTTGTGGCTCAATGGTCATGACTCCGTCGTTCTGCAAAATTTCAATAGATCGAGGCGGCATTGAAGAAAATTGAATTTGATAAAATATGTCCAACCCGGAAAAATTAGGGTCCAACAGGGTTAATCGACGTGATCTTAGCTTGTATATAGTTTAATTAAGGTTTCGACTCTTTGACCTTTCGGGATCGGATTTGTGACATCAGTTTCATGAGACTTGAGTTTGACCCTTCGACCATTTACGTAACTCACCTAACTCAACAAATTGGTGAGCCTTTAACTTTTTGACTTTCAAGTCTTCGAGTTTTCGAGTTAGTCATTGCATGTGATAGGTTCCACTATACTTTGAGGTATCTTCGACCCTTTGGATCTTCGGGTCTGTATACTTGTTGGTGAGTAGTGACCATTCTTCTATTTTGAGGCTTTGACCCTTTGACCTTTCGCATTTTCGAGTCTTTGAGTCTTCAGATTTAGATAAATTTATGGTAGCTTCAATAAATTAATTGTGTAGCTAATAATATGCTAATATGGGAGTTCGGTTCGAGACAAGAGTTTGATATTCGAAGTAATTTTTAATGAAGTTATTCAACTTATGAAGAGTTCGGTTCGAGGTGAAAATTTCAACTCGAATTAAGTTTATATTATGCATCTTAGTCCATCGAATTCAAGTTCAAGTCATGACTTTATATCTTGAAGTAACTTCAAACCAAAATAATTAAGTCTAAACCAAGAAGCTCAACATGAATGAGTTTGAATTAAGGTTTACATCTCAAAATAGCTTATATCTCGAAGGGTCTAAAACCAAAGCAATGTTATAACACCTGTGCAAAGATGGTTTTCAATTATATTTAGAAGTCATAAAGTCTGAGTTTTGGAAAGTTGTGAAGAGCAAGTTTTACTGTTTTATTGAAGACATCTTTGATACAAGCAAGGAAACAAAATATTGTTACTGACATTTATGGATTTAGTTAATAACATGACTAGCTGATTTGTTGCATTATATTTAAAAAGACAGCATGAAGATTTTGAAGATATTTATGATGCCGACTTTAAATTAAATGCAAAGATTTGCTTACTTTATGGAGGAATATTAAGGTTTCTAAATCGTGCGTATTGTTCATCTATATATAGAACTCTGGGTAAACCATGTAAGTGGTATGAGAGTTGTTATAGTTTTATTATTCTAGTCCAGTATTCAAGTTCTTTATTTTTCGTTGTTAGTTGTGATAAAGTGCTAAGTTATTATTGTAACGCAACAACCATCATTTCAAAAGTAATAACAATTTTTTTACTTTGTTTCATTCATCAAGCAATTTGTATTTCACATATTTAATAGTTTACAAATAGACTCATAATTAGTTTCCTTAGGTCTATTCACCCCCCCCCCCCCCCCAAACAAAAAAATATCTATTAAACCTTTGGCTTGAGAAAAACATTAACCACTTCAATCTAAGAAATTACTTTAGCCTCTCCCTAGCATTTTGATCTTAAATTCCATGGCTACACACTAGACCTATTGCTCCTTTTAATCGTTCCTTGTTACTATTATATCATCTACATACACCAAGAGAGTTGTAACTCCCTAGTAAGTGAGTACTTAATGAACAATATATGATGTTTATAGCCTATGACTCACATAACTCTTGCAACTATCCCAAACTAAGCCCATGGTGACTCTTTAAGGTCATACTATGCCTTTTTTTAGCTTACACACAAGGTTGGTGGCCAAACCACTTCCATAACCAACTGGAATCTTCATATAGACTTCCTACTCTAGATCTCAATGTAAAAAAATATTCTTCACATCAAATTATTGTAAGTTTAAATCATAGTTAGTTGCTAGACATAATAAGAGTCTAACTATATTCATCTTAGCATTTGGAGCAAAACTCTCCAGTTTAATTCATTATAAAAGTCATGCACATAGCGATAGAGAAATGCACATGGCAACATACAGCTCACCACACCTTAGCTTCCTTTATTTAATTCGTTATGGGTTATTTTCATATTTTGTTTCTATAACACATTAAAATAATAATGAATTTAAATAAAATGAAACAAAGGCATGGTGTAACATTTTTATCATATGATTCTTGGAGATATTATTCATACCCTACAAAAGTCAAGCAACGGGATATGGATGGCAGGTGGCGTGCAATGACAACTCATGAGTAACGTTATAGATAGGGCATTGACAGTGGATGACAACCTGTTAGGAGTGGGGTTTGAGGAATCAGTCATCTCTCGGTCTAAGATGTAGAGAAACTAGTGTCGCTCCATGGATTATACATATGGGTAACTTCGATATGTGGCCCTCTTCGAGATATAAATGTCATCTCAAAGTAATTCATTACAGGCATTGGGCTTCATCTCCGATATTGTTTCTCTTGAATGACTCTTGCCTGATCTAGGGTCTCAACATAAATGTACAAAGACCTTAAGCATTTAAATCAAGAACATAGCTTGTATGTTTCTGATTAAGGCTAATGCTAGAAAGGAAAAAAAAATGAGGTATTTGATTTATTATTTTTTAAATCAACATAACAATTTCCATTGTAATTATTTCTCTCTAATAGAAAGTATAGGTAAACAAACCACCTTGATTGTCTTCTACAACTCTTATTATTTGCAATCAAGATCATGTTCTTGATGATAAATCATAAACAATTTTGAAGTGGTAATCTCTTCACCTCCTTTACATTACCATGGGACCTAACAATCATACTCAAGAGATGTTATCTTCCGTAATATAAATACATGAGTGTGTCATCCAGAGTCATTTATCGTTATTGCATTGTACTAAATGACTTATAAAAATTTTTGTAAACAAACTCTTTTTAGCTTTTAGTTCTTCATGTTGACATAGTCCAAAACTTTTAGTTCGAGAAACACTCATTTTGAGGGTCTAGAGCTTCTAGTGCCTCATGTTAACATAGTCCAAAACTTTTGGTGTTGTTTAACACTCTCTTTAAGTTTCATTTGTTTTAAGTTCCATTTATAAAAAAATGTCGTATCTTCATAAGTCCAAAAGATCTAATGTATCATACTTGCATCAGCCAAACCTTTTAATGCCTTGGAATGTTGTCATTTCATTAAATGAAGCATTCCCTTTTACTTTAAATTCTCACAAGATTCATTCATAAAATCAAACAATGTCATCTAAAAAATTTTAGGACGCTAATGTTTGCGAAAGCTTATAGTTTTACAAAATGTTGTCATTTTTCTAGTCCAAACCATCTGATTTGCCATCCTTGCGTCACCTATAGTTTTTTGGAGCACGAAATGGTGCCGTTCTCTTTAAATATGTACTTTCATTTTTCTCACAAGGTGTGACTCGCCATTTTGAAATCTAAAAAAATGTTGTCGATTTCAGATTCCTTCATACGAGCTTTAACTTTTCAGGATTTATAAGACTTTGTTTGGCTTAAAAATAATTTATTATCGATCTTAGTCCATTTTTGAGATCAAATGTAAGCCAATCAAAGTTTCCTCTACGAGTTCAATCAAATAGATCACTCTACAAATTTATTTTGTTAAGTATTATACTTTATCATTGATTTGTATTTGAATTAACATAATTTTCTTAAATTTTCTAAACCCAATTTAAAACTATTAATTTTGTCAATTCCCTTAGTAGTGAGTTGCCCTCTTTAATTTTCAATCATAATTTATTCAAAAAATATATAAAAAAATTTAATTCACATTTAAAATTATTTATATTTTTAATAATCATATTCCAACAGTTTGTTAATTAAATATAGATGTAATATAATTTCCAAAATACAAAGGAAAATATTGTAGTTTGTTCGAATTTCAAGTTAGATGGATATAATATTTTCTATATATTTTGCTATGCCAGGGGAACACCCATATTTGCTGGATATTTTCGGGCATGTGATCTACCACGGTAGTCTACCATTGCACAAATTATATGTTGCGAGACAGCCGAAATAAAAAGTATATTGCGTACAATATTTATAATATTGAGTTGATCTATTTTTTGATGATTTTCATGACTCGCAGTTAGCTTTTTGAGGAAGATGAGTGGATTTTGCTTAAATAAGCGTGTATTTAATTATATACGGTTGCAATTAGAATACACACCAATGGTGCAACCAATGTATGTGCGTGTATCGGCCGGAAGAACCTCGTAGACAGTAACATCCCGTCTAACTCAACAACCAAAACGAACAGCTGCAGTGTGGCCTTGTCCGGTATGAACAACCAACTTGGGCAACCACTCTCTCTCTCTCTCTCTCTCTCTCTCTCTCTCTCTCTCTCTCTCTCTCTCTCTCTCTCTCTCTCTCTCTCTCTCTCTCTCTCTCTCTCTCTCTCTCTGTTTAAGCAATGAACGAAGTAGTTAGAAATGGGCTAAAAAATATAGAAAAGTGGAACAAGTTGTGTAAAAACGCTTTCACCAAATGCCAGTTTTTTTGTTTTCTGGAGGGATAGACAATACCATTTCACCAAACCCACGTTTGAAGAAAATAATAATCTATTTACACGTACACTATAAGTCTTGTAACCGAACAATCTCGGTTTTCTTGTTCTCTCTCTCTCTCCTTTCTATACAATCCCCCCGCCCCCCCGGAAAATTCTTCTCTCTCCGCCACAGGATAGAACAGCCACGATGAAGCACTCCGCCTCCGGCCGGCAAAACGGCAACCTCTCAATGTTCGCGGTGGTCTTCTCTGTATTCCTATTTGGATGCTTCCTGTACGACGATGACGTCATGTCCATCGCCGAGTTCCCTTTCTCCCGCCCCAAACCCAATCCGGAACTCCAAGTGGCACAACCCGACCCGACCAACTACCCAGCTCCGGAAATCGTAAATGCTAGAACACAGCTAGAAGAAGAAGTAGCGGAAACAGAGAGCTCTGAGGAAATGCTGAAATGGGCATTGGGCAAAGAAGAAGAACGGGGAATCGAACTTCCGACGCTGACGCCTGTTGCAGAAGAAGAAGAAGGAGGAGGAGAAGAAGACGTGGAGTTGCCGCCGCCAGAGTGCGATCTGTATACAGGGGATTGGGTTTTTGACAACGTCACGCATCCACTGTACAGGGAAGACGACTGCGAGTTTCTTACAGCGCAAGTCACGTGTATGAGAAATGGGCGAAAAGATTCCACGTACCAGAACTGGAAATGGCAGCCCAGGGGCTGTTCTATGCCCAAGTAAGCTTTAATTAATTCTTTGAATCGTGAAACGTTTCTTAAATGAATGTGGCTGTGTTAATACATATATATATTTTTCTTTTTATAATAAACGTCAATAGCTTTAATAAGGAAACACTTACATGAATATACAAATCGGGCCATTCCTGACATTTGTGAGGTGATATCGACATCTCGTTTAAGCATGTATAGAATAATGTTTTAGCATAATTTTTCTGAATAAATGTTATATCACTTATCAAACACCAACAAAATACATAGAAGTAACATGAAGCTAACATCAATTATATGGTATAATTAAAACTAATTAGTTTCACTCTTCTAATAAACTGGCTTTTGGGCGTGAAAGTTCTATTAGAATCGGATATAAGTAAAGGTCCGATTAAGTGTTACGATACTGTCTGCTTTGGGCTCATCATATCGATCCGTATGACTTTAAAACACATCGTGACATTTAAAGTCTTATTTTTTTCTTATATATACCTTAACTGTTTTTGTCACGATACAAACATCTCAACAGGTTCAGAGTGAGATTGCTACTCGAGAAACTTCGGGGCAAGCGGCTAATGTTTGTGGGCGATTCGCTGAACCGGAATCAGTGGGAATCCATGGTTTGTTTGGTACAGTCGGTGGTCCCTCCCGGACGGAAAAGCTTGAACAAAACCGGCTCTCTTTCCACCTTCAGACTAGAGGTCTCTCTCTCTCTCTCTCTCTCCCTGAACTTTCTTTCTTCTGTGGTTGACAAATCTGTTAATTAAGTTCCAAGACATTCATTCGCATATTATTGGGCTCCCACGTGGCATATATTTGATCAAGATGGGACATATTAATAATATTAGCTTTTCTGTTGTTTTTTTGTTTTTGCAAGGATTACAATGCAACGGTGGAGTTTTACTGGGCTCCATTTTTAGTTGAGTCAAACTCAGACGATCCGACGATGCACAGCATTTTGAACCGCATTATCATGCCCGAATCGATATCAAAGCATGGAGCCAACTGGAAGGACGTGGACTTCCTCGTCTTCAACACCTATATTTGGTGGATGAACACTTTTAATATGAAAGTCCTGTATGTGTTATTATGTGCACTCCAATCATATCCTTTACACACATACACACATATATATGGCGGATGAACACTTTTGATATGAAAGTCCTTCGTGTTTAATTATGTACACTTTCTTCCTTTAATTTATGAGTAAATCACATCAATTAAAAAAGCATTATTTAACTCGACCGATCGCCACTATCTTGTCTGCGTCTTTAAACAGACGTGGATCCTTCGATGAAGGAGCCACAGAGTACGATGAAATCGATCGGCCCGTCGCTTATGAAAGAGTCTTGCAAACATGGGCGAAATGGGTTGAGGAAAACGTGGACCCAAATCGCACTACAGTGTTCTTCACCAGCATGTCCCCTCTTCACATCAAGTACGTACTGACTCAGCTTGCTTAATATACGAGACATCTTTTTTTTTTTTTTGCTCAATTCTATCTAATTTCTGATCATCGGATCATAATAAGCAATATCTCAAACTGTTTATAGACAACAATAAATGGGATTAATCATCGTATCTTATCAACTAAATTACTGAAGTTACTTTTTATTCATACAGGAGCGAGGACTGGAACAATCCGGATGGAATAAGGTGCGCCAAGGAAACGACGCCGATTCTGAACGCAACGGCACCGTTGGATGTGGGATCTGACTGGCGGCTGTTTAGGATTGCGGCGAACGTCACTGAGGGAATGAGAGCGCCGGAGGTACACTTCGTTAACATAACGGCGCTGTCGGAGTACCGGAAAGATGCACACACTTCCGTCTATACCATCCGGCAAGGGAAGATGCTGACGGCGGAGCAGCAGGCCGACCCTACCACCTACGCCGACTGCATCCACTGGTGCCTCCCCGGACTGCCTGACACGTGGAACCAGTTCGTTTACGCCCGTATTATCTCGCGGCCCTGACACGCGCCTTCTACTAACAATTTTTCCCTTTTCTTTTCTTTTTTTTCTGTTTTTTTTTAAGAAAACAAAAAACAAAAAACAAACTTTTTTCGTAGCCATGTTCTAATAATTTTTCCTGGGTCGTATTTCTCTACCCAGCTAAACTCTTTTTTGTAGCCATGTGGGATCGATATAAATTTTGGCTCGAATATAACGTATTAAAAGGGTAAATCATCTCTTTCATTAGATTTGAATTTCTTTCATCATTTACTTTTGTTTGTAATGGATCACTTTTAGACGAAAAAAAAAACCTTTCCATTTAATCTAAAATTATTATTTTAACATCCAACTTATACCAATAAATCTAACTAGTATATAAATCTATAGAAAAAAAAACACCCTAAAGGCATCTCCAATAGTAAGCTATATGCTTAGGTAAAGGTATATTTACCTAATAAATTTACTTCAATAGTAACTATTGTATTAGCTTAATTTAACTTTAGCCATAGTTTTAGGTAAATATACTTAAACGTTTTGCTTGTGACATGCCATAAATACAATATGATTTTTTTTTCCAATCTATCTTCCACTCCATCCCTCTTCTTCTCTAAATCGGGGTTACGCACTGCGTTGCCCCAATCCATCGCAGCAACCTGCCATCCCTCCCTCCCTGCAGCTCCGCCTCACCCTGCCATCCCTCCCTACCGTTATTTTGTTTTCGGTTTTCGAAAACTGCTACTCAATATTTTCAAAAATTATCATGGATTTTTGTTTTTTTTGTTTGATTGCTATTTTCTGCTTTTGTTTTTCGTTCGCCGAAACGTTCGCCGGAAGCTCGTGCAGGGTGTGGGAAGCTCGTGGGGGGGGGAGGGGGGAATCTCGTGCAAGAAGGAGAAGAGGGAGGGGGGGGAGCTCGTGCAGTGGTGCAGGAGGGGAGGGGGGTATTGCAGGGACCTGACAAAGTAATAAGAGCAAATAAGTAAAAATAAATAAATAAATAAATAAAAAATTCTAAAATGATTTATTGAAGATAGTCTTAGAAGTAATTTTTATTCGGCTATTTATTATTTTAGCTATTGAAATATAGCTCTTACATGGCGAAGACGTAGAATATTCCATGAGCTGTATTGGATTATCGTTTGATTATGTTTGTTAAAAATATATTATTTAAATGGGAATTAAAATCTATTTATTTGTTTGAGTAGTTTTTGAGAAGCATTTACTATTTGGTCTTATTACCTCCTTTTGTCTACATGTCAATGCGTCATTGATTAATAATAATAACAAAAATAAAAAATACAAATAACAAAAAAACAAATAAAACAAAATTAAAAAAACAACGGTCACACAAAGCGCATAAACCTTATCTCTTCCACTAACCCGCTCGTCCATTTCTCCTCCCTTGCGTCTCTTTCTCCGTCGCCTTTCCACCGAAGCTCCTCCATCTCCGCCGTACTACAGCCTTGCCTCGTCAGTTGCCAGCCCAACCTATAACCAATACAGATCACCACGTTGTCTTTTCCCCCCTCAGATCCACTTCTCCCGCTCTCTCTCTTTACCGTCCCTTGTCACTATCCCTACGAACCCCGCAATAGTTGCTTCACTAGTAAAACAGAGGACCACTCCGGCTACTAACCTTCACCAAAGAGCGGCACTAAACACTTCAACCGGCTACAGCCAGTGCTACCATTCCTTCCACTTCCTTCTCTGTAAAACCCAATCCAGCCATTAGAATTGAGGGGCTCTCACGACTAAAAAAAACCTTACCACAATTCCTTAATCCATCTTCTCCAAAGAGAGTCCCCTGACCGGAAAATGTGCCATCAGCCGCCGCCGTTTTACCCTCCAACCCACTCGATCCTCCCTACCACCGAAGTAGCCTCCCAAGCACCAAGGCATAGCGCAGGCGATCTAAACCGCAGCTCATATCCACCGTGACGCTGCCACACCAATAATCTGACACAGCCTACGTCGATCCGCCAATGCCGCCCTCCAACAAACAACATCAACCCAGTGCCTCCCCTCTGATGGCAACGCAACACCACCCCTCTACCTTCACCACCCTGCTTCCCTCTCTTCCATTCATCTTGGCTTCTCTTGACTGGGGCACACGTGATTGGAGACAAAGACTAGAAGATCCGAATGGATCGTTTAAGGCTCAAGGAACCTAAGGACGATAACTTATGCCCAAGGTTGTCGAGGATCATATATGTTCACTGGTCTCTTTATGAAGCCTAGACAAAGGTTGGTTCGAGCTACGGGGTTGAAAGAGATTTTCTTACAGTACCTTTTGTTTTAACTTTTATTTGTTTGGATTGTTTGGGATCTTGATTTGTTGCTATTCTTTTCCTTTTTGTTCTGTAATTTTTAGGTTCTACTCTGCAAAGATTCTAAGTTTCCATTAGTATGCTTCTTTACCACTTAAGCTCAATGCAATCTCTGTATGCATTCTAGTTATGTCTTAAGCTCCCTTCTCATGTTGGTTTTAGTCATGATTTGATGATTGGTCTTAGCTAGCCAATTTAAGTTGTTGTTATGTGTTGCTTTGGCTATGCTTGACTGGGTAATGATTTTAGCTAGCTTTGTGAGTCTCTCTGAGTGCGGTTTTGCCTCTATCCTCTGTAAATCTTATAATACTTTGGTTATGGTTAAGTTCTTGTACCACGCTTCTGCCTATGCCAAAATCCCTGTTGTTAGCTTTTGTTTAGCAAGTTGTGGCCTTTAGTTTATTTTTCCCTGCTTTATTGTTTCGTTTAAGCCTTTGGGTATGGTACATGTTGAGTAATTTACAACAAAGTCCAATCCTGTTTTCTTTTCTTCTCTTTAGTTTTAGTCTTTTTTTTTTACCTGGCACTAGGTCTGTTTGCTTTATTTGTCCTGTTTTCATCTTGATTTGGTTATCCTTTTCTGCTAAGTTCACTATTTGGGTTATCATAACGGTAATTTTTTTTGTTGTCGTTCTGCAACCTTAATATGTTTTGCAAGAACCTGTAACTGCTTTGGGTTTATATATTTACCCATTTATTTTGTCTTCTTTTGTTTTTCTCATGTAATGATTTGGAGGGTTTGCAAGAGTCCTTTATTTACATTTATAATTTTTGATGGTTTTTTACGTTTATTGTTTTTATTTTATTTTATTTTTGTAACAAGGTCCCATGTGACGTCTTTCATTTTGTAAAATGTAAAAATCAATATACGGTAATTTTTTTTGTTGTCGTTCTACAACCTTAATATGTTTTGCCAGAACCTGTAACTGCCTTGGGTTTATATATTTATCCATTTATTTTGTCTTCTTTTGTTTTTCTCATGATTTGGAGGGTTTGCAAGAGTCCTTTATTTACATTTATAATTTTTGATGGTATTTTACGTTTATTGTTTTTATTTTATTTTATTTTTGTAACAAGGTCTCATGTGACCTCTTCCATTTTGTAAAATGTAAAAACCAATATAGTGAAAAAAGGAAAAAAAAAACGAGAGAGCCTTTTTAGTTGTGGATGTCACTTATTACACATAATATTTTGAGTTATATTTGCTTAGATTTTTCTAAAAAAGAAAAAGAAAAAACTCTTATTTTCTTCAACATTTCATTTTTGAAAAGGACAAAAAAAAGTTTTCTCAAAAATACTTTTATCAAAAAAAACAAACAAACATCAAAACAATAAAAAAAACAAATTTCTTTCATTAAAATAATAATAAAAAATTTCCTCAAGGAAAGATTAAATTTTCATCACTTGGATTTTACTCTTTAGAATTTCTTTTGCTGTATTCACTTTAGACCTCTTCGAAAAATTGGATTTAATTTTAACCTTAACAGATGATTTAAAACAATAAAATCGTAAGCCTTTAGAAAATGAAATAAATTTTGGTTTATCCACTGAAAATTAGAGTAAGCAATTAAAATAAATTAGAAATTTTTTCTTCTTAAGATAGGTATCAAAAGGACATTGTGGCTGTGTTAATTTTTTTTCACATATAATCAATTTTTTATTCTAGCTCCAGCAACGTTGATCTATTTTTAGGTGACTAATGGCACCCCAAAAACAGTTGGTGACGACTCTGTTTTTTTCATCACCATTCGGGTGAAGGGTGGGGGAATTGCATCCCGAAAGTGGGTTTTCCTCCGGATGAAATCTGGTGATGACAATTGGCAACTCTACTAGGGAATGTTAGAGAGTTAGGCTTAGAACTAGGATTAGGAGGTTTCTTTTTTATTTTTACTTGCTTACTTATTTTCTTTTTCTTTTTCGCTTAAATTGTTGTTGTATGATAGTTATGATTTACATGCTTTAATGTCATGATAGTTGTATTTTATTGCTTTCCCTAACTATTGCATTCATGCATAACCTTATATTCAGGTTTTTGTCACAAATTAGGTTAACAAGGTTTAGTACGGTCCTCTACGCGCTAATCATTATCCACAATAGGGCCCCAAACTCCTCACTCAAGCTTGAGGTCCTTTTAAGGCTCGTCCTTTTAAGGCTCTCCTTCGATAAATCCCATGGTGTGTGGAGCTCTCTATTGAGGTGGCTTGGGAACCAACGAATAAGATAGATTCAACAATAGTAGTCCATTATGGACATAAACTCATATATTGGTTGTTCATTTTAGTGTTCATTTTGAAGGATAAATGCATTCATATTTAACCATGTTGTTTTATTATTATCTTGTTATTAACCTTGTCTTGATTTATATAAATATTATTGTTTTTTATCTTAATGTACATTGTTATTAACCTTGTCTTTGTTTATACATTTGTTCGTTATTATTTTTCTTTTTACTATCTTATATTAATGTACATTATCATTTTTTACTGACCTAACCTTTATTCATACAATTGTTCATATAGTCTTAGGACATAAATACCAAATATGAATTGAAGTGTACATTCAAGCATTCATTACTTAGTTTAAGGATGGGTGGGCTAGTCTTCATTGCTCCATGTGTACCCATTCATATATTTTAAAACAAAAATAAGGAAGTCATATAAATAATACAAATTCCTATGACTTAACACAGTTGTTAATGCATCACCCTTAAAAAAAAGCATATATTAAATCTCTCATGTACATCTTTGCATGCATGCATACCTTCAGCATAAAAAATAAAACAAAATAAAAGGGGGCTTACCGCATTAATACAATCTGTGATCCCGTCATCAATAACCACCCACTTCAATGGTAGACCAAACTGAAAGTTGTTTTATTAGTCTAGAACAAGGTCAACAAGAACTGCATAATTAGATTAAAACTATGATGAAGATGTTGACGAAAATGACAATAGACAGAGACAGGGGCTACATTGAGGTAAACACTAACTTCCCTCTTGGGCAACTGGAAGAAGCACCACCACTCCCAAACTTCATACCAACACCTCCCAAAGTATATGTTCTAACCAATGTGAATCTTAGACCTAACCATATTACAATTGTTCAACCAAATTCAATGAATATTACCGAATCGATAGAGACTCCAATACATAAAGAAGACAACTAGTCCCTGGCAATGAAATGGTTTGAAGAAAGACAAAAAGCGGTGGAAGGAACAAAAACCTACGGAATGATCAGTCCTCAAGACTTGTGCTTAGTCCCTGGAGTTGTTCTACCACCAAAATTCAGGGTTCCAGAATTCAAAAAGTTTAATGGATCCTAATGCCCTGGGACACATATCACCATGTATTGTAGGAAGATGGCCACTCATTCCGATGATGATAAACTCCTAATTCACTATTTTCAAGAGAGTATAACTGGGGCGCTACTATGATGGTATATTCATTTAGAGGGAAGTCATATTAGGATCTGGAGAGGCCTTGTAATAGCATTCTTAACGCAATACAAACATGTCACGGAGTTGGAACTAGGCAGGTTAACATTGCTGGCATTTGAAAAAGGGGTTAATGAAAGCTTTAAAATTTATGCTAGAAGGTGGAGGGAGGCAGCAATGGAAGTCCAACCCCCATTAACTAAAAAAGAGTTGACGACCAGAATGTTTATCAGAACTGTAAAAGGGGTATACTATGATAAGCTAATTGAAAATATGTCTAGCAACTTCGCAAACCTGGTAACTTTCGGAGAACGCATAGAAGATAGTATTAAGGAAAGGAAACTTCAAGGAGACACATCTGATGCACAAAAGAAACCTTCATTGGCAGGAAAGAAGAAGGAAGCTGATACTCACTTAGTTTGGTAGAATCCTCCCATTCCTCAAGGAAATTTTGGGGCATACCCAGGTTGTTTTCCTGCACCCGAATTTTATGCGGGTCACCTCCATTTGCAGCTTATGAAGCCCCTGTACCCCAATCCCTAATATATCAACCGCCAAGGGGAGCCCCTAGCCCTCTTCCATCAGTCCCACCTCTGACTATGCAACCAGGACCCCAGTAAATGTCTGCTAGACCTAATCAAGCTCCCAACAAGACTAAGCTAGAGTTCAACCCAATTCTTATAACCTACACTAAGTTATATCCCCAGCTTTTGAAAGTCGGCATGGTGAGCCCTATACCTATGGTAGAAGTGAATCAGCCTTACCCAGTATGGTATAAAGCAGATGCCCACTGCGCCTATCACAATAATGGAGTTGGTCACAACACTAAGGGTTGCTTTACCTTTAAGACAAAGGTCCAACATTTGATCAATTCCAAATGGTTAGATTTCTCAAAACAAACTAGTGCACCAAATGTCAACTCAAATCCATTGCCAGAGCATTCCAACTAGTGAACCGTGAATGTGGGAGCCATGGGAATAAAGAAGAGGACCAAGGTTTATGACACCTTGGGAAAGTCTTTGGGAGTTTAGAATTTTTCTTGTGTTTGGTATTAATCAATTTTGTTTTTTTGCATGCTCTTTGAAATTTTAGAATTTTGTTCGATGGTTCGGCATTTGTGAAAAAATAATTAAGCATGTATTTTAAACTAAGTTGTTTTACCAATATTTTGCATGCAATGTCTATTGCTACTTGTTTACTCTCTTGACATAGGTGATACGCCTAATAGGGGCATACCAAACAGAGATCTGGGATATCTAGGTTTAGCCAAAGCCAAAAGACAATCAAATGAGCAATTACCATTGAAATGAAGGGACCAAACTCAAGAGAAGCAGCGTCCACTTCAAAAGGGCATTTGACACCAAAGGGTTCCTTCTGTTGCCAAGAGATAAGTTTATTTATGCTTTGAGCATTTTGAGACAAATTATGATTGTTTAAAATGAAGAGAGGCTATCTTTTAGGACCTCATAATACTACCATTGTAAGCCCTTTTAAGCTTGCATATATTTTCTTTTAGATAACCCGATCCATAGTTTACCCTACTCTGAGGCGGTGATGTAAAATAACCCTCAAAATTGGGGTAAAAAAAGTACGAAAGAAAAAAAATAAGAAACAAGCATAACTCTCATGTTGGGGCAGTTTTTAAGACCCCTTATAAAGATATACCCCACAATCAGGGCAATTTTTATTAAATAGAAAAAAAAGAGCATAACAAAAAGAAGAAAAGAAACTATTTGTATAATAAGATTCCGCACTAAAGTACCCTCACCACTGGGGTAATTTTATTCATCTCATATTTTTTCATGTAAAATAGAAAAAAAAAAGTCTAGTCTAAACTATGGATCAAATCTAGCCTAAAATAGGTTTGAGCCACTTTATATCCTTTCTTGTTAAACATAGCAGCCTGAGCCTACGTTACGGTCCGAAATAAAGTCCTCTCGGATTAAATGATCAAAATTATTTCTCAAATGCTTAAAAAAATAGTCATGGATACTTCAGGCGTACTTGATGAAAACCCATAAAGGCATCAAGGTAAAATACAAAGCCAGCTACAAAGCAGAAGGAACAACACGCATAAAATAAGGTGGGCTTAGTGAAAACCTGAAAGGGCACTAAAAGCAAAAGTTAAAGCCAAGAAAGAAAGATCGAGCACTCAATACCCAAGATCAGTCAATATCTTCTCCATTAAGTCTCTAAGCATCAAGATTTCAGCAATCAGGTATTCCCTCAAATCAAGCCTCTACACTCTAAAGCCCAAGATCTACAAGCATCTCCTACAATTGAGCCTTTGAGCATCAAGATCCAAGAGCATCCAACATTTTCTAAGCTTTAGAGCATCAAAAGTCCAAGACTACCAAACAAGCATCTGGAATCTCCAACCGAGTTCCTAAGCCTCAAGATTCAAATAATCAAGCATTCTCTCCAACCTAGTCTTTAAGTACCTAAATCCAAACCATCAGATAAAATTCTCATAGAGGAATATCAAACCCTGAGATCTAATCGCAAAGCCAAGCTGAAGACTAGACCTAGATAGTTCATATAAACATTGGGAGGCTCCCCTCAAAAGCTTTTACCTCTTTCAAGCAAGAAAACAAATGGTCAGAGATGGATCTAGGGGGGCCAATGAGGGCCATGGTCCCCCCCCCCCCCCCCAAAAAAAAAAAAAAAAAAAAAAACTAGTTGGGTATAATAACTCTAACTCTAACTATAATATCACTTCTTACCTCTAACTCAAATCTATTTTTCTCTTTCTATATATCTATATATAAATTATAAAAGGTGGTGGCGTGTGTCAGACGAAGAGTGGACATGACCCTCCCACATATATGCATGTCCATATCCATAAGTAATATAAGGAAAGATTGAGAGGAAAAAAAACACCCAAAATCCGACCTTGTCGAACGCCCATTTCTTCTCACCCTCTGTGCGACGATGTGTTATAATTTATAAAGTATCACAATTTATATTATAAGAGTCATCGTCACATGAAACAGTGGGTACAATAATAGGCGCAATGAACATGGAAGGAGGGATGCGCCACTATATTTCAGAAGATGGTCACTGTGAACCTCCACCCTCCTCATCTTCCTCTCCCTCGCCCTATTTACCTCCATTCATTGAGTATGCTACTTAATTTCTCTGCAATTGATATCATATCCGTCTCGGGTCTGTCCAAAATATTTCACTGCAATTGATTGATAATAGGTTTGTGCCCCACCACCAGAGACGGATCTGGGGGACTGGCGGGGGCCATGGACCACCGGTAGACCCACGGACGGTGGACGCAGGAGACGCTGCACCCACAAATGGTAGATGCAGGAGTACTGGAGACATTGTAATCTCCATGGTCGTCGGTCAGCGAATGCAGGAGTACCAGAGATGCTGTGATCTCCACGGACAGTGGATACTGTGAGACTCGGCCCCCCTCAACCAAAAAATCTCTAGATCCATCCCTGCAAATGGTGATTTTATATTGCATATTCATGTTTCAAAATCATTTCCAGCAAAATTTTACTTTTGGAAATTCGACAGCTTTGTGTGTGTTTCTTTCAAAATGCTTATGCCCCAGTAGAGTTTTTCAGGGTGCCACTTAGCAAAGATGCCCCGACAAAGTGAGAAAAGGCTCCCCAACTGAATGAACCTACTTTCCAACCAAAGCCACCATCCATGAATACAATGACCTCCTAGTAAGGTTCGATTGAGTCAGAAAAAGTTTTATGGAGCATTTTAAAATCCTAAAGAAAGCAAGTAAGCCTCCCCAGCAGCCAGAGCACCTTCAACTAAAGAGTTTTCCATATGAAATTTGAATCCAATCCCCCTAGCAAGTCCATATGAATTCCAACAGCACCAACCCCATGGCGGTTTAAGCTCCCTTTTAACATCAAATGCATCTCACATTCTAGACATGCATCTCATTGTATTCTATGCATCACTTGTATACATTCATCATTTTATTTAATTTCAGAAATGTTGTCATCTCTGAAGATCCCAATAGATCATCCTCTATTAGCTTCCCAGAATAACCAAGCCCTAAAGTCATCTGTTGTTTAACCATTGAAGTCATTGTTTGTAATTTCCCAAGCCCTAAAAGCACCTGTTAACATCATATTCTTTTTCAGGTAACCTCGTAGAGCAATCTTTTTAAGTGAACTCGTAGAAGGAGCCCATATTGAGTCATTCATAAATTTCTTCAGCAATCATTGATCCCTTTTCAGGCCATAGATGCCATTTAAGTTACATTAGCCCATATCTTATTTTACCTTTTCTTTTAAAATTTCAAGAAAGTACGCAGGCAGTTCTCCTGCACTTATCCTTCTTCTTTTTACCCCTTCGAGAAATCCGCAAGTAGTTCCCCTGCAAATATCTCACCTTTTCTTTCCCATCCTTTTAGGAAGTCCACCAGTAGTTCCTCAGTACTTATCCTCAATTCTTAAATTACTTTGGGACTGTCCGCAAAAAGTTCCCTTATACCTATTCCACATTTCTTTTCCATCCTTTTAGGAAGTCCACCGGTAGTTTCCCGATACCTATCCTCAATTTTTAAATTTAATTTCGGGAGGTCTGTAGGCAGTTCCCCTACATTTATCCTGCCTTTTTCTTTTAATATCAAGGCGGTCCGTAGGCAATTCCCCTATACATATCCTTCTATTTTTATCCTTTTGGGAAGTCCACAGTGTTATGCCTTGGATCTCCGACTTACGGAAACCCATTAGTGAATTCCCATGCCCGCACCCGAAGGGACAAGGGGTTGGTGATAACACTAAGAAAGGGACCTTAGCACGGATGACATCCCTAAGCCATACCACACATATATCACACACATACAGAAATCTTATTTCAAATCATAGGTCAAACACACATACATACATGTTACTTCCCCCACGGGGTTACATCATATCATTACAATCAAATCAAATAAACACACACAAATAAAGTTTCCACAGTGGGTGAACCTCCTAGCTCCTGTAGGCACCTGAAATAAACAAAGACAAACACAACAGGAGGGGTGAGCAACCACGACTCAGTAGGGATCATGTCTCCCTGACTCATCCCAACTCATAACTAGGGTAGGCATGTGCTCGTGTAGTGCTATACATACATCACCAACTCAATCATGTACTCATGCATTAAAATATAAATCAATCCTCCCAGGTAACCCGAAACATTATTGCCTCTCGGGCACAGTCTTGATCCCTAGGCACAATATTACCTCCAAGGTAATCCCAATCATTGCCTCTCAGGCACCATATTACCTCTCAGGCAAAATGTTACCTCTCAAGCACAATTGCCGCTTAGGCTTTAAACGAATCTCGTCTCTTAAGCCCTCAACAATAGCCTCTCAGGCTTATCGAGATAGCCTCGCAGGCCCACATGACCACTAGGGTTTCACGACACTCACTCTGCAATAACGAGAAGTCTTCACAACTCTATCCTCATGTCTTAACCAAGAGAGAAGATTTTCGTAGGAGGTGTTTTCTTAAAACAAAAAGTCCTGGTAACGGTTACTCATATCATAACTAAGATAATCTGATTTTTTGGGATCTTTTTGGGAGGTTTAACCCTGGTGCACAAATGGTCACCTCAAACCAAAAACTAAAATTTTCCCGGATTCAGTACTAATTCCTAATTTTCACATTTTGAAGGAGTGAGAATTTTGTTTTTTGTATTTTCTTTAAATCCAAATGGAGGGTATTTTCTTATTTATATTGTAACTTAAGTATAATACTTAAATGTGGAGAGGTATAAAAGTTTACAATGTAAATAGTTTAGTCTAGTGAAACCAAAACTGCACTGCCTAACTGCTCGAGGCACACTGCTCGAGCCTTCTCGACGCTCCCTGCTCAATGCTCTGCTCGATACTCTCTACTCGATGTTTTGCTCGACACTAGCTTGATGCTCGAGCCTCAAGCAATGTCGAGCAGTCTCCCTAGTCGCAATCTGTCAACTACATTTGTTGCAATCTGTCAACTGCGTTTGTCCCAGTTCGGGTAATTAAAATATTATAATTACTCGTACAAGGCCCCGACTTTAAATCGAGCCCAATTACTGTTAAAATGCTCTGTTTGACAAGTACATCACTATATTGATGTTTATTTTTCCAAATAGTACCTTAAATACAAAGTCACCCGATTACACCACAAAAATTCCAAAATTACCCTTTTGGGGCTCCGACTCCAAATCGGGTCCACTCATAATCAAAACTCTCTATTCGATGCCTACGTCATCGTACTAATATTCATATCTCTCGATATGCACTTCATCATATGGTTAACTCTCAGAACCCCAAATACGAGTCATTACACGCTGGTAGTTCTCCTCCCTTACATCTATCTCACCTTGCCTTTTCAATTCATGTTAGGACACATATGCCTTTTCAATGTTACCCTTTTCAAATCTCTTCAATTTCCATCAGCCTTAGAAGCCTATTTTATTCTAGGGGACAGACCTAACCATAACGTTTTACCTTGCTTTGGCATCAGGTAAGTCAGGTAAGTGTTCCAATCCGTCCAAAATAATTCCATTCTTATCTTTGCACACTATTTGTATACTGATATTATACAAAGAGAGGTAGTTGTTAGGCCCTATTTTATCCGAGTTGGGCATACACATTTATTTTTTGTTTTATACTTTTTTTTATTCGTTACTCACTTTATATATAGGAATAAAGAGACGTGATCATCGATTCAAAGGGTACGACTTCAATAACTCCTTTAAAAAAGACTTCCAAATAACAAAAAGCCAGTCCCAGATAATAGAAAATCAAATTTGAGGATTAACGCCTTCAATCGCACCCAATGGTTAATCGAAGGATTGAAATACAGAAAAGGTCACCGTTTAATTAAGTTGTTCAAACAACGTATCTGAGCACGGTAAGTATCAAAATCAACACGTGGACATTAACTAAGGCTAGAGTAATATGTTCCAATGATGGATATCAAAAGACGAAATATGTCTAACCCTAGTAGATGGTTTTCATGCAATGGTCATCCTATAAAAGAAAGATATATGCCATACTTCAAAAGGGCATCAAAATATTATCATAAAATATAAAAAATATCAAGAGATATATAAGAGACATAGAAATAGAGAGTAGTTCATATTGTATCCAGAGAGAAGAAGATTGAGAGCAAGATTAACGGTGAGTTCATCTAGCTTCATCATTCTATATTCAACGAACAGAGAGTGATTTTGGTATAGGCATGGTTGAAGGGCAAGAGGTGCAAACGGTTGCGTACGCAGGAGAAGATTATGATAGACAATATATCATTGTGAGTCAATTCTGAAGTAATACTGTTTTTATATTTTCATTTAAAAGAGAAGAGAGTTAACCTTGTTGTAATAAGGGTAAGACCCTGCTATACTAAAAGGTGATAGTGGATTGGACTCGGTGTAGGTACACCCTCACCACCGTAGAGTAGATCACATTGATCGAACCACGTAGATCATGTGTCTTGTCTTTTCTTTCTTTTACATACTTGCTACAAACGTGATTTTGCACTTGACACTAAGACATCACCCAAGCAATAACTAAATCTATAATAACCTCTCATACAAGCAACTTGCTCTTTGTTAAAAGAGTTAAAACCAAAAAAGATAGTTTTAAGTATACAGATTCACCCGCTTCTCTGTATGCCAAAACGGTTGTATTGTCGAGCACAATACCAACTAGATATCTTTATTACCAAATAAAGATTATCTTATAAATCAACCCAAACACAGGTCTCTACAAACTTGATTCTCACATCTATTTTTTCTAAATAAAACCACTCCTCACTCCTAAAAATTAAAAAATAATAAATAAAAGAAAAAAGAAGTTAAAACGAGCAAGCACCCTTAAACAAAGATTAAGTACCAATTTTTGGGCGTTATGGGGGTACAAGAGTAATTCTCCCTTTCTCACACATAACCAACTCTTGAACCTATTCTCTGGAATCGTAGACCCTTTTAGGTAGTCAAACACACATCTATTTTGTTCGATGGTGACTCATTCTTTTTCTTTCTCTTATTTTGATTTTAAGGCGAGCTATGCCTATGATGGCTCGATAACCAAATCTCCATCCAAAATAGTACCTCACACTAGTCACGAGCCCGGACAACACCAGGTGATGACAATTATATGATGATTGAAAGCTTACATCTGACATGGCTACTTTATGATTAAATGAAGGGTGTGTGAGTTGATGGAGTTTCATGTTGGAAATTCTAAACAAAGTGATGAATAATTATGTATACATAAATCTAAAGTATATAAATTGTTGCATGAATGAAAATAAGGTTAGTAAAAAAACAATAATATTTATATGAACATTTATATAAATGAAGATAAGGTTAGTAAAAATAATAACAATAATATTAACAAGATAGTATAATACAACAAAAATGGATGTAACAAAACAAGACATAAAATGGATGCACCTATCTTTCAAAAGGAAGGGTATTGTTGGGTCTCTAACCTTCTGCGGGGAGTCCTAAAGAACAATCCCACATCAGTTAGAGTGAACATTGAGGTCGTCTTAATGAGGAGGCTCATATGCACCTTGTCACAACGCATTTTAATGGGTCGGACTCGTTAGAAACAAATCCGTGCGGGCTGCGGCTCATGAGTGGGCGCGCGAGTACCAAAGCAGACAATGTTGTGATAGTGAGTGCCCTAGCCGAGGTCTAACAGGTATAATGGGCAAACAACATGTGGGTCAATGCCCCATAAAGAGCTCTATACCCTATGAGATTTAACGAATGGGGCTGGGGGGGGCCTTATAAAGGACCTCTAGGGTGCCTTAAAAAGGACCCATTTGCGGAGTGAGGAGTTTTGGACCCCTTTACAGATAATTAAGGGAAATGACTAAAGCTCACCAACCTAATTATATGACAACTCGAGTATAGGGTTATACATGAATGCAATAGTGTAGTAAAACACAATTATCATGGCAACAAAGTGCGTAAATCATGTAATAACCATTAAGTGACTAACCAAATATAAGTAATTAAGTGAGTAAAAAAAAAACCTCCTAATCCCAGATCCTAGGCTTGACTCTCTAAATATCCCCATCAGAGTCGACATTATCATCGAATTTTACCTAGGAGAAACTCACTTTCGGGGATGCAGTTTCAAAATCTCGATCCGAATGATGATAAAAAAATATAGTCATCAACAACTGTTTTGGGAAGTGCAGTTGGTCACTCAAAAGAAATGGTATACATTACTAGAGCTAAGTTTGGGAATTGATTGCATGTGGGAAAAGATTAATACCCCCACAATGTCATTTCGATACATATCTTAGAAATTTAAAGTTTTTTAATTGTCTTAATCACTTTTACTTGTTTTCGATTTGCTAAGTTTTTAAAATTTTCCTGGATTTTTGCTCTTCTTATTTTTCTGCGTTATTTATTGAATTAAAAGTATTTTTCTTAGAGCGTGACTATGTGATAACCTAAATTTTATTTTCAAAATAATTAACAAAAATAAAATCAAAAAGGACAATTCTAGAAAATAATTAAATCCAAAATTGATTTTTTAGTTCATTTATAACATTTTCCAAGTTTGTTTCAAAAAGTAACTTCAAAGATATTTTTAAAGTCCAAAGGTTTCTAAAAACTTTTAACAAGGAAATCCAAAAAAGGAACTCTTGTTTATTGAATGGTTACTTAAAAAGAATTTTAAAAAATAAAATGATTATTGTTTTGATTTTGTTTGAAAAGAATGGAGGATGAAATTTTAATCTACTTTTTAATGAAACTATTTTTCATTTTGCTTTTTTGTTTATTTTTCTTTTTTTGAAAACCTGAAAAATTAATTTGAATTGTTGTTCCCACGGTCCTTCTGAGTTGTCATTGTTGTCAACTATCAGTGTTTAGCTAGAGGGTAATAGAACAGACTGGATACCTATACTTAGTTAGATAACTTCATAGAGGGAGTCTAACTATGTACTATATATGTCTGCATAAGCATAACTCAAGGGCCGAAACTCAACAGTTTCCATTGAAATAGTTACCATGCAAGTCATTCAAAAGATATAATTGAAGAACCATTTATCATAAAATGGTGAAGTAATTACAAAGTTTCATGACAGTTCGTTCAAGTGTTCGGGCATTTCGAATGTATTGAAGAAAGTAAAGAAGATTTGACCACATGACATAAACCATCAAAACTTCTCATCGAGAGAGTTCATCGAACCTTCTCATTCGAAGCAGAGTCTCGAATCATAGATTCGAAGAAGATACATCATCAACTAAGTACATAAACTACATGTTTGATACAAGGTTTGATGAAGACGTTCGAGATAGCATATTCGAAGAAAGATTCGAACAAGTGTTTCGAAGTATAGAATCGAAGAAGTGATTTGAAGAAGAGATTCTATACCTTTATTATTGGCAATGGCTTTATTGTAATTAAGTGTCAGAGTGAACACGTGGAGAATATCCGAGGCTAGTATGTTGTGATTCAATGATGGAGATAAGAGATGGAATGTCAGTAACCCTAGCTAATGGATTTGCGCATCGGCTGTCCTATATAAGATAGAATTATACCTTATGTGCAAAGAGCATCCAGAGAATAACTAGTATCATACGAAAAGTATTAAGAGAGATACAAAAGATGTGAAACAAGGAGAAGAAAAAGATATAGAGAGAAGACATTTGAGAGCTAAAATTTACAGTGAGTTTATCAAGCTTCATTCGTCTACATTCAACAACCAGATAGTGATTTTGACATAGGAGTGGTTAAAGGTCAAGAGGTGCAATTCGTTGGGTACGTAAGAGTATATTACACCAAACAGCTCATCACAGTGAGTGAGGTCTAAATTAATATTGTTTTTGTAATTGCATTTAAAAGAAAAGAGAGTTAATCCTATTGTCTTAAGGGCAAGACCCTGCTGTATTAAATGATAGTGGATTGGACTTGCTGTAGGTACACCCTCACCACCATGAATTAGATCACATTGATCGAACCACGTATATTGTGTCTTTGTCTTTTATTCCTTTATATACTTGCTGCAAACGTGATTCTGCACACGACACTAAGATACCACCCAAGCAACAAACAAATCTGAGATAATCTCTCACATAAGTAACTTGCTTTTTGTTAAAGAGTAATAAAACTAAAGGGATTAGTTTTATGTATACAGATTCACCCCCCCCCCCCCCCCCCAACTTCTCTATAAATAGTTGGGTAACTTGTAAAACCTTATTGGGGTCTTGGGAATATTATGAATTATTTAACAAAAATTATTTTTAAACAAGAAAAACACTTTTTTTAAAAGGTGTGCGAGAGATATTGGTAAGCAGGTAAGATAAAACAATATTCAAATATAAACAAAAAAATCTCTACCCAACTTCCCCTCTCTCTCCCTATATTTAATATAATTTTTTCTTTTAAATTTTTTTTAAATTTTTTACTTCTCTTTTTTCCACTATTTATTCCATGAAAATAAGTCTCTTTCATGCATTTCATTGAACTACTTCTAAAGATTTCAAATCTTGAATAATTAATTTCAAACATGACAATAGATAAAGGGAAAAGGACCAAATCTAACAACTTCCAAAAAACACACCTAATCAAACTACTATAATAAGCAATCAAACCTCAGGAGATTAAAAAAATACAATCTATAAACACTACCACACTCTATCCCTTGTCAATGTGTTTCCCGCTTCAAGTCAAATCGGCAATGAAATTCTCATCTCCAATAGACCTCCACCTTCACATCTGTCACGCCCCGGATTTCCAACCCGAGGAAACCGGTACGTGACTCCCCTTTTACCCACACGGAGGGCAAAGGGGTTAGGATACAAACCAAGAATATCACATTTTAAACATCCACAACATTCAAGAAAGTAATGTTCATTAAAAGCAATCCAAACCAGTTTATTACAACAAAATCCTTTCCCCGCTGGGGTTACATCAATTCCCATAAGAAAAACAAAACATAAATGGAAGAGAGTAAAAATAATTATGGTCTTCCACCTTGGTGTATCCACCTAACGCCTGTAAGTCCCTGGAAAACAAACACAGTAGGAGGGGTGAGCAACCACAGCTCAGTAGGGATCATGTCTCCCCAACCCATCCCATGCTCCTAGCATCTACATGCCATGTGTACAAGTGCAGTGTCGTGTTACAATAATTTCAACAGACATAATAACAACCACATCAACAATTACAATCATCACCGCCACACAAGGCTAACAAAACACATCTCAAGCAAGTAGTTTAACCGCCTCTTCAGGCCATCGATTTAACCGCCTCTCAGGCAAAGTAGTTTAACCACCTCTTCAGGCCACTTGGTTTAACCGCCTCTCAGGCAAAGTAGTTTAACCGCCTTTTCGGGCCAGATAGCATAGTCATGCACACAACACACACCACAATCACCCAAGCATAAAACCAAACACTTGGTGTGCACCCGTTCACAAGTGCACAATCCCACAGCATACAGCAATAGAGCAAACACCCAAAGATACATACATACACTAAATCACAAGTCCAAGCACACAGGCATATTACCAAACACGTAATGGGCATATACACACAACTATATTCACATAGGCATTTCATCAAACATATAGCATGAAATCCACGAGATCACACAAAATGCCACTGAAGGCCAACATCCATATAGGAGATCACACCTATATGGATTACATATGTATATATAAACAGATATAACTCTACAATCTGCCCTAGAACCCTAGGACAGAGGAGGATTTAGGAAGAACAGAACCCCTACCTTGTATGTTCTCCTGCTCCCGCTTCCACGCAAGACTCCGACCACCCACGCAAGACGCTCCGGCAGCCACCATAAGCTCTCCTTCCCTCTCTCTCTCTCTCTCTCTCTCTCTCTCTCTCTCTCTCTCTCTCTCTCTCTCTCTCTCTTTTCGACGACGGCTGGTGGAGCAACAAACCCTAAACCTAAAACAGAGGGGCTTCTCCTCCTTATATAGACAACACAACATCAAAACGACGTAGTTTTGATTAAGTGAATCCCAGCATCAAAACGACGTAGTTTTGATGGAACAAGCTATGACCTTTCCACATCCATACACACCAAAATATTCACAATTCCAACATGGTCCTTTGAGAAAAGATGATTAGAATGACAAAACCAAGGTAACCATGCAAAAACATGCCTGCACGCCAATTTGCACGTGAATTCCCCAATTCACGTGCAACTCCAAATGCACTCCAAATGCGCTCAAACTTCACCCCTAGCCTCCTTGCATCATGTAGAAGACAACCACACTTGCACGTGAATTGGACCCATTTCACGTGCACCTCACATACACGTCCGATTGGCCTGAAACTTCTGTGGTAGATAGAGGACATCATTCTAAGCATCTTTCCTTTTGCACGTGAATTCATTGGAGTCCATTCACTAGGTCAAAATCTAGAAAAACTCTACTCAGAAGGCAAAACTGACTAACTCAAGGTACGGGTCCTTACAACATCAAGCCTATAAGTGTAAGTCCAAACACCAATAGTCTCATCCAAGTGTCTAGGCACGCTGAGGGTCAGCCCTGAGGGAAGGCCCAAGAGAGGGTCACCTTGGCCACCCTAAAATTTTGATTTTGTAAGGGTATTTCTTTTAGTCCATAGTTTATTTATGCTCATAGCTTCAACCTAACTCTAAGGCACTAACCAACCCAACCCTAAGGCACTACTAACTGGTCCAAATTTAATAGGCTAAAAAAATTTATATCCCAAATTACTGGCTCTGGTCCTGCCCATCTAAATATCTAATTCCCCTAAATTATTTTGAAACCCCTAAACTTACCTTTTGAGCAGCAGAGTTGTAGAAAATCCCTTTACTTTTGAGTGTTTCCCCTCAGCCTTCACGAGTTATGATCTTGCTTAGTTGCTCTCCTATAGTCTAGCAAACGACGATAACAACAACTCCATCTTCCAGTATTCCTTTATTGTTGATGGAGACTGTGAGTTGATGGTCTTCCATGGCTTAACCTTCATTTGAACTCCCAACCGGTAAGCTATTAAGATTTTAGGGTTTAGTTACATTTTTTTTTAGAATTTTATATATTTCTTGGTTTATTTGCTTATGATGCTACTCTAACCACACCATGTTATTAAATTTTAGGGTTTTTATCTATTTATTAGTTAAGATCATTTTAATTCAATTTAGACAAGAAAATTTCATTGAAGAATAGTATTATTGTTTATATTTCTTTTAAAAAATAAAATGATTTAAGTCAATAAGAGTCACTTTCCACTCATGTTAGGGGTGATCGTCGGTCAATTTGAACAAATTCAACCAGCTGCATAAACTAAATTTTGATTCTTAGTCGAGTTGGGCAGGTTAGCCAAACAGCCCAACCAACAAAAAAAATGGTTAACCCGACTGACGCTTTAGCTGAGTCGATCGAGTTAACTCGAGTAAACTGGCCAACATTGTCACGCCCCCAAATTCCAGGAAACTCGGAACTAGGAACATGACTTCCCCTTGCCCGCACCCGAAGGGTCAAGGAGTTTGTGACTAGCAGCAATGGAGACTACACCGCGGGTGCTATCTCAAATATGCAACCCTATACAGTTATACATCAAGGGTAATCCTGTACTTTCCCATATATCATCATGCATATAATAAGTCAAACAGTCATACAGACATCACATCACAAACAGTATGCACATACAACTGTCCACAGACCCATGTCTAGGATATCACACAAAACAATACAGAATATAATACTGTATCATACATCAGAGCAGTGGGCGTCCTCCTGGAAGAAAGTCCTCCACTAGTCTCGGGTCACACCTAAAAAAGGTAAACAACAAGTAGGGGTGAGCGACAAGCTCAATAGGTGACCCCAATACTCCACATCATGCAAACATACAAGTCTATACTACATGCTCTGTGTACTCGTGCACTGTGTAGTGTGCACAATCATCAAGACTCAGCATGCAAACAAACATCAGGACCCAACCTGCCCTTACAGGACAGCTTATCCACGATCCTCAACAGGATCCCAGCTCAGGGCACTTAGCCCTACCACAGCGCTATATGCCTAGACACAGTGCCACACAGGCCTGCCATTGGTGCATATGCCTGCCACAGCCACAGCGCAATATGCGTGGCCACAGTGCCACACAGGCCTGCCATCGGCACATATGCCTGCCCCATCAACCACATAGCATCATCTGTACTCCACGGTGAGAACCCAACAAGTCATAGAGCCCAAGCCCCAATTCCTCAAGCCAACATATTAACACCAATATGGCATTAAGGTTCACCATATTCCCTTTATAATTGAAGTCAGTCTTCACAAACCGATCACCATTCCTTGACTAAGGAAGGAGATACCCATAGGAGTTGTTGTTGGACCCCATTTTGTCCGGGTTGGACATACTAAACCCATTTGATATACCTTTCTTCCCATGCCATATACCTTGTTGAATAGGTCCACAATGATCCCATACTTCCAAGGAATGGTTCAGAATTGATGTTAGCCCCAATTTGCACGAGATGGATACAATTGACACGGACGGGGGAGTTCAAAATTAATGACTTCTGCTACAAGTCCTTGAAGCGCCCCAAGACCAACACCAGGTGATAGAGGATAAAAATTGGAGATTAACGCACTTGACCGAGCTCAAATCGGACTTAAAATGAAGAAGTTATGGCCAAAACAACTTTCGTTGGAAAAAGTCAAAACTTGCCAAAAAACGGTCAATGCCCCTAGTCAAATCGCCCGAAAAGGTGACCATGCGAAATTCTTCGAAGCGTCAATTTAGGCGAATACGGATCTCCCCAAACAATCCTTGGAAAGTTATCCATTTTTGCATTTTAGGTGAAGGGTAAGAAGGTAATTAAAAAAACTTCGGGGTTGACCATTGACCGTTGACCGTTGACCTGCCGACACTTCGACCCATTGACCTTCGAAGCCTCAAAGCATCGAAGCCCCGAAGCCTCGAAGCCTCGAAGCCCCGAAGCCCCGAAGCCTCGAAGCCTCGAAGCCCCGAAGCCTCGAAGCATCGAAGCCTCGAAGCCCCGCTCCCGACACTCCGACCTTCGACTCGCCCCTTCAGACTTTCGAACCTTGTGAAGATGCGACGCCTCGCGACTTACGACGCCAGGACTTACGACGCCAGGACTTGCGACGCCTCGACACGCGACCTACGATTTTCCCCTTTTACCTGCCGACACTCCGACCTTCGACCCTTCAACCCCCTAACTCTCGAAGCCTCGAAGCCCCGCTGCCGACACTCCGACCTTCGACCCTTCGACCCTTGACCCTCGAAGCCCCGCTACCGACACTCCGACCTTCGAACCTCGACCCGGACGCCTGTAAGCCTTCGACCCGTTGACTGTTGACCTTCGACCTGCCGACACTTCTACCCATTGACCGTTGACCTTCGCCCCACCGAAATTTCGACCCACCGAAGCTTCGACCCTGCCGACACTCCGACCTGCCGACACTTCGAGCCTCCCCTTGACCTTCGCTGGTTGGTGTTTTTCGCTGGTTTTTCTCGCTGGTTTTTTTTCCTCGCTAGCTGATCACGAGACCCGTCCTCTCCGCTAGCCACCTAACAAAGAATCAATTTTGCAGCGACCCTGTCAGTCACATGTGCTAAAATACAAATTCAAATGGGAAGCACGAGCTGCCCTATTTTCCGCACAAGCTGTCCACCCGACCAAGCATCAAATCTGCAAATTAAAATACTGCATCAATAATACAGCATTTAATGCTGCAATTAATGATAGTCCAGCCAAAAGGTTTCTGCCAGCCCTTTAAGATGTAGTCGTCCCTCCCTACAAAAAAAAGGAGGACCGAGAAAAAAAAAACATAGAGAGCCATCATCGTGGAAAAAAAAAAGAGTTGATTGTTGAAAAAACCTACTACCATTACGCCCCAACCTCGACATGTCAAAAAACGCCCAGATCAAAAAAGAAGAGTTGGCCCAGCAAAAAAGAAAGAGAGAAAAAAGGAAAAAGAGGACAACGCTCAAACGCCCCAGCTTCTTCCCTGCAAAAAAAAAATGTCCAGAGAGAGAGAGAGAACAGAAAGACTCCTTATCTCTGACAAAAAACCTGCTGCCATTTTTTCTCATACCCAGCTCCCTGATCCAAAAAAAGAAAAGGGAAAGAGAGTTCAGTCCCAGAAAACACCCAGATTTGCTGCCAATTTCGCCCAACCACCTCTCTTCAAAAACACCAAGAGAAGAGCCACATAGGCCGATTCCTCCTCCTCTCCTTTCTATTCCCACTACCTTTCTCCTCACCCGTTTTTAGTAACCATACGTACTCCTTCTCCTTCTCAAACCCAGAAGTTTCTGAAACATTATTCTCATCTCCTTAGTTTTATTTTCGTTCCCCTTTTTCCATATTTCCAGCAACAAATACCAAAAACAAAAAAAGATCCATTCGTAGTCGTTGCCAGCGGTACCTAGCTTCTAGCCCAATTCCGACCGACTGCTCTTGGAGTTTCACCCTCCTGTCAACGCCGTTGCTACCGGAATTTCAAGCTAGAGCTCGAGTCAGTTTATATTTTTTTTAATCTTTATTTTGATTTAATTTGTTCCACTTCACGTATCTGTATGTTATTATATTGTTTTTTTTGTGTTGTCTTAATACAAGGTTGTGATTTCTAATAGCAAGTAGTAAAAAAAACATAGAGCAGAGAGAGAAAAAAGGGGGAGTGATATGAAAAAGAAAAAAAAAGAGAAAAAAAAAAAGAGAAGAGAGAGAGAGTGGTCTTAATTGTTGTCATTTTTTTTTTCGAATGCCACTTGCACACATTTCACATTTATTTTGGCATGTGTACCATAGTCAAAAACTCAAATATGCATGTGTAGATTTAGTTTCAATTCATTCAAAAAAATGTGTTTTCCAAACAAAAACAAAAACAAAACAAAACCAAAAAAACAAAACAAAACAAAAACAAAACGTTTCTACAAAATACAAAAACCAAAAAAATGTATGTTTTCTAACCCAAAAAAACCAAAAAAAAAGGGAAAATAAAAAACATTTTTTAGGACTTCAATTTCTAAAAGTAAAACCAAAACCCAAAACCAACCCATAGGATCTCATTCTCCATTTCAAACAAAAACCCAAAACTTTTACGATTCCCTTTAGGGATTTAGGGTAAATCAATTTTAACCATAACTTTGACAAATAACTTAGCCAAATAAAAATCATAGACTCTTTAGGAAACTTAACCTAGTCATGGCAGTACAAATAAAATAAAAACCTCCTCCTCCTAAATTAGATACCGAAAGGGCGCTGTAGGGGTGCTAATCCTTCCCTACATGTAACCAACTCCCGAACCTTTCTCTGATGACGCAGACCACACATTTAAACTACTCAAAGTAGAGGGTATCCAACTGTACCCCAAAAACAGTTGGTGGCGACTCTAAATTTTCTCACCATTGGTCTAGTTTGAGCCCACCCCAAACAGGCCCGGACGAAAACCAGTGATGACAGTTGTTTTCTTGAAATAAAAAGTCCCGAAGAATTAAAATCACTACCAAACAGTCATATATGGGACCCATAATGTTTCTAACGACAACCCGCCACATATGGGACCTGAGTTAACTAGCCACATAGGGAATTCGTGGCCCCTTGCCAGCCCTATGTGGGACCTGTGATTAACCCAACCAATTTTATCAAAAAAATCACACCTATAATTAGTAAACAGAATTTCCAATAGTCAGTATTCAATATGAAAACCTTACAGATATTCAGATCACCAAACCAATAATCACAAACCATAATCAAATATATGCATAACAAATTATATTAAGCCACATATACTATTCTTAATGTCTAGTTAACAATATCAAGCTAAAATTAATATTTTTGATATCAAATTAATAAAATTAAACAACAATTATTATTCTTAAATGTCAATTTAACGAAACCTAACTAAAATGAACATTTCTTTTAAATGCCAATTTAATGATAGTGATACAAAAACTAAAGACTAGGCCTATAGGCCCCTAAGGCTCATCCCTAAAAAAAAAAAAAACTAAGCCACCCAAAAAGGGCCAGCCCAGCAGGTGTAACCAGCCCAACAAGCGTGACCAACCTATTAGGGCTGGCATCCACTAGTGTGGGGGCGGCACAGACGCAACTGCCCCCCCCCCCCCCTCTGCATGAAGACCAGAGACAGAGCCACGTGGGGACGGAAGGGGGCCATGGCCCCCCTTCCCTTCAGTTTTTATTATCACTATGTTGTTTAAAATGAGTTGTCTGTTACTTTTATTATCACTATCCATTAGATTTATTATCACTTGCATTAGTTTTATTATTACTATCCATTAGTGTTTTTTTAATAAATGCTTTTTAAAATTAGTTGTCCCTCTCGGCCTCTCTATGCCAGGCTGTCTCACACAATTTACCAAGTCGAAAACCCTCAGTCCTCACGCAGAGGCGGCAGCAACATTCTCCCTCCCCCATGCAGCAGTGACGTTCTCTCTAGGCGGCAACAACATTGTTCTCCATCGGAGCTAAGCCTATGCGCACGACAGCAGCAACACCTCCAACCCTTCGCCCTCCTCTCTTTTCCTCAGCGGCAGTGCAGCGCCTCCACCCCTCCTCTATCGGTTCGATTGGCATCGTAGATTCATCAGTGGTCAGCCCCTTAACCCTTTAATTTTTTGGCCCCCACAGATTTGAAATCCTGGCTATGTCCCTAATGAAGACGCGGCAGGGCAGTGGCTCTGTCATCACCATCAGTGTGGTAGGCGCTACTGCGCTGCACGGAAGGAAACAAGGCCAGACCGGAAGGCCTAGGAACCATTTTTAATAATAATAATAATAATAATAATAATAGATAAGATCCTATCTGCCCCCCTGCCTAGTATCGTCACGTAATGGTAATAATAGTTGCCAGAATCTTCTCCCTCTGCCTGGCGTCACCATGCAATAATAATGTTTGTTTGAAATTCACACCCATTGTCGCATGGAACAGGACCAGGCCGTATGGCCTGATGACACCCAATAGTAATGAAAAATAATTTAATCAAATGTGTAGAGACTCAGGATGGTTAACGTAATACATATATATAACGCAGGACACAGATTGCAACTCGTATTGACAGACATGATGAGGGTAAGCAATGCATATGAATATTTATCTCTAACAATTTGCGCTCATGAAATAGAACAATGAAGAGTCTAGAATCACCTACCTAGATCTAGTTTCGAAGGATCGATAGAACAGTCTGTTTCAAGCTCTACGCACGCATGACGAATACAGGATTTCACCCTAGTTTTACCCTTTTAGAATAACATACATATATATATATATATATATTAAATATAATAATAATAATAACCTTAAAATAATTATTATAGTAATAATAATAATAATACTAAACTTAAAATATTAAAATACTTATATTTATAATAATAACATAATAATAATAATAAACCCAATAATTACATCAATAATAATAATTGTCATAACCTTAATTATTATGATAATAATAACTCAAATACTTAAATAATCATATTAATAATATTACCATTATAATAACCGAACATATTAAAATAATAATATTTAATAATAAACTCAAAATATTAAAATTACTATATTAATAATAATAATAATAATAATAACTCAAAATGTTAACGCTAAGGTCACACTTCCAAATAGATATTCCAAACTCTATTCAGGGCCTAACTTTCTACCTCCTACAGGTACAGGTCTTTACAGCATAGAAAGAGCCGCTAAATTTCAAAGCAATTAAGATCATAAAATGTTTTCAAAAACTTCACAAACACCTCAGCCTGCTCCTAATCTGTAACCATAGGAGGGCCCTCTATTTTCCTTCCATCCTTTTTTTTCTTCCTCAAAGTACTTTGCATAATTAACATCCCCTTCTAGATTCTTGAAAGCCTTCTTAAACTTGAGTGCAGCGTCTAACATCATGTTAGTGGAATTCCACCTAGTAACCACATTTAGGCTTAATAATGCTTTGGATTCAATGTTGACATCGGCATTGCAATCTAGAAGGTGAAGACCTTACATATCTCACTGCAGTTCGATTACTTGAAATAAAATCATTCAACTCTTTCAAGTCATCACTCACAATCAAATTCAAAATATGAGCACAATATCTCTTACGAAAGAATTAACCTTTCAACACTAGACCATCTTCCTTTTTAGAGAGAAATTTCTTCACCACATTCAAAGAAATACTGTTAAAAGAAGTATTATCAACTATTATAGCAAAAACTTTGGTGATTCCCCTATCATTCAAACAATTTATCAACTCTTTTCCAACCATGTCACCCTTGTGGCTTGGAACTTGAACAAAATTAATAATTTCCTTTTGCATTTTTCAATTGGTATCAATCCAATGAGCAGTTAAACATAAGTAACTAATATTTAGTATCGATGTCCAATAATCAGTTGTCAAAGATAATCAAGTATCATGTAGTACTTCCCTCAATTGTTTTTTCCAATCTAAAAACATTTGATAAATGTCTATACCAATTGTGAACCTTGATGGAAATTCAAACTGAGGAAAGAAATACCTAATGAGTTATTGGAACCCTTTTCCATCCACATGTCTAAAGGGTAGCTCATCTAAAACCAAGTATGTTGTTATTTCTTCTCTAACAGCCTTTTCACTAAACTTCAAAACTTGACCATTTGAAGCAACCTCCTCTTCCATATTTGATAATGGATTAGACTTTGTAAATTGTAGTATTGATGCTTGCTTATTCTTATTCTCTTTCACCCATTCACTAAAAGGATATTTTTTACATTTACGATGCATATGTGCCCACAATGTACTAGTCCCACAATGCTTTTTATCTATTGCATAATTTAAGCCACAATAATTGCAAGCAGCCCTACGATCCTTTGGATCATCACTTTCAATCACCTTGAAATGATTAACGTCTTCTTATCCTACCTTTTTCTTTTTCTAGCCATTTAATTTTATTTTCATCACCTGAATTGCTACCATCTTCTTCACCATTTTCCTTAATCCAATCACTTATTTGTTGTTCCAAGTTCTCAACTTCCATAGTTCTAGTCTGGAAAAGAAAATAACAATGGCTAGAAAAAAAGAATAACAAAGGTCTACAAGAAACTTCACTAACTAGTTATATACACTTATACAGTGAACAATAGATTTAATATAACAAAAGTAATGCAGATTTGATATAACATAAGAAATTTTTGGACATGCAATAGTTCACCAAATAACCCATAAACAAATTTAATATAACATAAAAAAATAATTGACACCCGCAAGCAGGCTGCAAGTAGAAAATATAAATGAAACTAGTGTATTGCTACATGCATTATGCATTATGTATTATCGATCGGTTGCGCTCAACAAACAAACAACATTTAAATTTTGCTTAAATTGTTAGGGTCTATATTGTATACTTAATCATGTTGTTTGTTGCAACAATTTTTTACAATGTATATTTGGTAGTGCATTCAAAGATGGTCAAATTGACCTCCACTATCTATTGTGACTTGTATGTTTCTTTCTATGTGTTTGTTGATAAAATTTATATTGAATTTCACTCATCCCTTGGCTTTGGTTTCAATAGCCTTGGTGTTGACTAAAGACCAAGGTATAAATCTGAGCGACTTCTTTTTAAAAAAAATGGGTAAAAGCAAATTTTATATATGAATCTCATAAATTTACAAAATGTATACATGCTTTAGGGGCAACATATCCTACCCATCCACATATATGTGCAGGAAAAAAAATACACATACACACATATAATGCATATCTTGATGATATATGGCATAATAATTACAATAAGATTAAAAATTTTGCAAGAAAAATAAAGTCTACAAATTAGTTTTTGGACTAAAATTCCTAAATTATAGAACTGAAGAAAAATCAATGTCAATGTCTACTCTTTAACATTTGAGAAGTTTTACCCATTAAAAAAAATTTTAAAAAATTAAAAAAAAAGAAAATCTTTAACTGTTAAAAAGATGCAGTCCACACAATGGATACATGAAATCTCATTTTTCCTATTGTTAGTGAAGAAGGCTGTTGATCACAGTCCACACAGTATTCAATATCAACATCTACAACAATATATAGATCACCAAAAAAACAAAAATTTGCAACGTTTAAAAATCAAATTACCTTGCGTCTCACAAGCCATGGATCAAAAATCAACTTGTTTGCGTCAGTGAAGAAAGATGAATTGAGTTTGAAAGATTTGGAGAGACACTAGATTGGAGATAGAGACTCTAGAATCTAGATGAATCGTATTTGGCTAAGGCTTTGATTTTGATGCATCAGTGGACTGACCTTAGCCCTTAGGTGCGCAATTGCGCATTGCTCAACCTTAAGTTAAACTTACGTACGTAATATTTTAGTTTAGTCAGATTAGTTTACATTGAGTTAAAAAATCCAAAATCAAAACTCATCCAATTAAAATTTAGTTCGATTTATTTGGTTTTTTTGTTCGTCAGTCTAATTGGTTTTGAGTTGGTCACGTTGTCTGGTTAATTCGATTTGTCGGTTTTTTTTGTTTTGCTCCCCCCTAACTCCTGATGCTCTAATTGTTCTTTTGTTGTATATTGACTTATTTAGTAATTTAATTATATTTGTAATGATGATGGGAAGTTTGAATGTTTTAAATTGATTACGGTAGATTTTTAACTTATGAAAGATATTATAATGTTTAATAACTAAATTTTCGTCAAAAAAATCTATTCAATAGGCACCTTTAGGAGATCGCCCATGGCATCCAAATCTTTAAGACCATTTTTGTCGCAATACTGTTGCTGCCGCTTCATAGCACTGTATAAGGGGCCATAGAGTTGCTGGAATCTTTATACTTATTAATTTTTTATTAAACTTAGTTTCTTTTATTTATTTATTTTTTAATTTGATTAAAATAGATAGACCTATATTTACATGTCTAAATTGAATAAAGTAGGAATATTTTTTATTTTAAAATAAGTTAAAACTTTTGAATTTAAAAAAAATCCTACGATAAGCTCTGACTTTAAGATTTATATATTTTATGCTCCCCGTATTTGTTAGCCATAAAGTATGGTTGACTACTTTATCACTTATAGTTCATCGGACTCACACGTTAGTACACCTCACTAATATAAAATTATTGTCCGCCATCTATGATTAATAATGGATATGTTTAAAAAATGATATACCCATCATGTCATTACAATTTCACCTCGTGCTCGTGCTGTTACTAACTTATTTTAGTTTGTTGGTGGTTTTAGCTTTTAGGCATGGGCTCGTGCTCGTGCTAACTTACTATTTTAGTCTGTTGGTGGTTTTAGCTTTTTGGTATTGGTTGGAGCATTTGCGACCCCATGTGAACGTTAAAAAAAGCTTTGTCTTCTTCGTATTAGGAATGGTAATTCGGCGTAATATGACTGGATAATCAGTGATTTTAATTTATTTTGGGTGAATTTAGATGGAGGCAGAATGAGATGTATTAGATATTTTAAGTTAAAATTATTTAGACATATTAGAAGGGTTGGATAATGTTCATACACATTCCATTATCTCTTTGGATCGAAAGAATTAAGATCCTCTACAATTACTACATGGTACAGGGCATTAAAATTACATAATTTTAATATTTCTTATATCAAAACTGAACTCAGATCGGAGAGAATAGGATAAAAATATCTTGAGATGGGGTAAGGCAGGTGTCATTCATATTTTGTATAATTTTTTATTCTAGTTAAATATATTAAAATATTAGTTAAACATATCTTTGTTTTTCTCTACATTTAAAAAATGTTGTAATTATTTTCTATATTATATAATTTTTTTACATTTATTCTATCCCCATATTGATTAATAGTGAGAATAAAAGAGTTTTAAAACATTTAAAAAAAATATTATTTTACTAATAATAAAGATAAAAGAAATACTATTATTGGAATAAAATATGTAAAATAACTCTCCAAAAATAATTTCTAAAAAAATAATAATATTAGAAATACTCTTAAAAAACCAATGTTTTCAATAAAAGTTATATTATAATTTCTGGACCGTTACATCAAAATTCAACGGTTCATATTAGACTAAAAGTCAATAGTCCAAATGTCTACGTAGGTGTAGACTTTTGAACCTCGTTTGATAAAATATATATATAGAGAGAGTCATGCTACATAAAAAACATGAAGTCACATTTTATTATGAGAATTGTTAATCTGGATCATTATATTAAAATTCAATGGTCTATATTAGATTTTCATTTAACTATAGCAAATTTACTATAATAGAGATACAATTAAATGAAAGTCTAATCTGAACCGTTAGTTATAACATCTAACGGTCCAGATTAAAGTTTTTGCAATAAGAACGTGATCTCACGTTCTCATTATAACCTCCTCCATTGGTCTATATATATATATATATATATATATAGAGAGAGAGAGAGAGAGAGAGAGAGAGAGAGAGAGAGAGGGGACGAGAGGTTACCTTTTTATCATGAGAACCTTTAATCTGTATCATTAGATCAAAATTCAACGGTCCATATTAGATTTTTATTAACTATAGCAGAGTTACAGTTAAATAAAAGTATAATATGAACCGTTAGTTGTAGAGACGGAACCCACAAGTGTGCTAGGATAAGCCTCGGTCCGTGACACGCCGCTCGCCCATGATCACTGAAACGCCGGAACCCACTGGCCCACTGCCCAAGCGAGGTGCCCACCTGCTGCCCCTGCAACTTCTATGTTCTGCTCATCTGCTATTATACTACAGCTCTACCTCTGCGGCCTCTGCCGTTCACGAGTCTGTCTCGCTGCCATTTTCAAAATGCATAAATATCTAATGATTGATGTTTGTAGTGTTTAATGTATTGCTCATTTGTGGATAAATGCATAAATATCTAGTGTTTGATGTTTGTAGCATTTTAATTTAGAAAATTTCAAAATGCATAATTTTCGACTGTTGCTTCTAGTAATAAATAAATTTGTAATAAGAAAACCAAAAGATTTTTATAAAATTTCATGTATTTTTTTAGTGACGTTATATTTAAAGACTTTTATGATTTTATAACATTTTATGTTATATTTTATTAATAATATTTTTTTAAATTTTTGTAATGAATATTGAATACCCTCATTATTTTCATCATTAGATAAATAAAATCTTTGTGAGTAATGTGCACTCTCTCTGTCTGTGCGATCGAATTGATGGAATTCTTATTTTTGAGCCAACATTCGAGAGTCCAAATCCTTGTATATCCTTGGACAACTTTAATTAAATGAAAGACAAATATCAATAAGACAATAGTCACATTTACCGAACAGCCAAGAAATCAAAATATCTAATACCTAAAGTAATCAATCAAATTGAACGGTTGCATATTTAGTCATTCAGTCTTTTTTTTCTTTATAGTGTAAAAACTCAAAATATTTTCACCCAATTAATAATCTATGGAAACAAATATCGAAAGGATTTGTGAGATTGGCTTAGTTTGGTAATGTTGTGTTTTTAGAAGAAGCTACTTTTAGCTGTGCTTTTAAAATAAGCTGCTGTTAAAATAAGCAGGTGAGTGTTTGATAAAATATAATTTTTAAAGTGCTTTAAGTTTTAAAAGCATGTGATAAGTGTTTGATAAATTTTTTAAAAAAATACTGTAAAAATTTAAAAGATAAAAATATCTTTTGTAATATATTTTAATTTTAAAAACATTAAAAAAAATGTATCTATTCGCCACCCTCCCCCCCACCCTACTCCCCCATCCCCGCTCCTCCCCACCCCCTCCCCAATCTGCTTCTCACCGTTCACGTTTCCCCAATTCTCCACATACTCCGGATCGAGCAAGGTAATATGAACTCGAGCCTGATGCAAATCACTAGTACTCAGTTGTTAACTCCACGACCTTAGCCCCTACCATTAATGAGATTCAGTTACCAATAAACAATCTTAAGAGGCTAGATGAATCAGAGGCTTTGCATAATATAATTGTAAAATCAGCGAAGGATGATATTCTGAATCTAGGAGAAAAAATTGGCAGAAAATTATTCTATTCTAGAGGGCATGAAAATCCAGCTAAGGGCATGAAATCCACAGATGCTTATAACTCAATAGCTTCAGAATCAGAACCAGATTGGGGAGGCGAGAGAGAGAGAGAGAGAGGCGATAACCTGGGATTTATTTTTGGGGCGACGGCGAGATATGATTGTTATTTTATTTTTTTAAAACTGCTTCTTAAAAAACAATTCTAACCTTAAAATTACTTTCGTTTTTGATAAAAAAAATAAAAACTTATTTTATAAGTATTTTTAAAAAAAATTATCAGTTACTGCTTTTGATTTATAAAATAATCAAAATGCCAATTAGGCTCATTGACCCTTAGTCATCGTAATCCACATATCACTACAGATGGGCTAGGTGGGGAAGAGATTTTCCTATGTGCCGGTATGATCTTGGTGGGGCTGTTAAGACAAAATTGGTTGGGCTTGACCGTAGGTGCTTATCTTGCTGTTCCTAGGGCGTCAGTCCCTCTAGGCATTTATATGCTAGTAAGATAATTTCAATAAAATTAACCCAAAAACTTTTATTCAACCGCAGACACCCTAACCAGGTGTGCGTTCGTACTCATTGCAATTGTGATGGTGGTCTGTGCCAACGAAAACTTGTGGACAAATGGGCGAGACAAATATTGTTGTAGTCAACATCGCCCTCATTATGTCATTGGCTTGTCATTATAAATTAAAACAAATCAATTTGCTGACGGCGCCGAAAATTGTTTTGGCCCATCTCCTCCCAAATGATAACGCTAGGCTAGATACTGGGTGGATATAAATATAGTGACCTATATGATTTTATATACCTAAATGTCCAGGCAAAATTGTATACTTTTCTGTAGTCTTTCACGTTCGTCAATTCAGGCGTTTACACATCCTCTGCTTCGTGCTGTGCTATCTCCCCCACACACATTTATTTACGCAGGGAAAAATGATACTTGCAAATCCCGCACGGGCATGCGTGATGTGTGGCAATACGTCACTCGTCCACAGATTTCGAAGACCATTCACATATGACACGTTTTTTTTGTTTTGTTTTTTCTTTACGGTGCACGTCCGTTTCAAGATAAAGGCAACCGTAGAGCCTCCACCCTTTGTTTTGTGCTGCACTCTCCCCCACACACATTTACGTCTAGCTATAAGAGAAAACCGTTCACAGATGACACGTTTTTCCCCCTCCTTCTATCTGTGTGCACGTCAATTACAAGATATAAAGGTGACCATGGGGACTCCACTTGTCCCCTGCGCCATTAATTTAAACTATATATATCTAGTATCTAAATACAAATGTGAGCATATTTATCAGCCACCACACTCTGACGACTCACTTTCTATCCTTGAGATGACAACCTTCTGCTCGGCTAATTGGCACACGCTCACTATCACATAGCAAGCCCCACCCAAACCCAAAAACCCAAAACACAGCAAGGAGATGACTCAGTGCCTCCACGACTGGCCTGAGCCCGTCATTCGAGTCCAGTCTGTTTCCGAGAGCGGCGAGCCCGTGATTCCGGCCTGTTACGTGAAGCCGGCTCCGGAAAGACCGATATCACTGGACTCCAACCACAGGGAGGCAGCAAACATCCCTTTGGTTGACTTGGGAAACTATCTGATTGGTGAGGACGACGGTGACACGCTGAGTCGGATCGACGAGGCGTGCCTGGAGTGGGGGTTCTTTCAGGTGGTGAACCACGGCGTCGCACCGGAGCTAATGGACCGGATGAGGGAGGTATGGAGGGCGTTCTTCCACTTGCCTATGGAGGCCAAACAGGTTTATGCAAATTCTCCCAAGACATACGAGGGGTACGGAAGCAGGCTAGGGGTGGAGAAAGGTGCCGTCCTTGACTGGAGCGACTACTACTTCCTCCACTATCTTCCCCCCAACTTGAAGGATCATAAAAAATGGCCCTCCCTACCCGTTTCTTGCAGGTAATATATATGTTAATGATTAACCAGGAATAATACTACATGGATGAGAATACTACTATAAGTGGCAGGTTTATCTATCTATACAAGGAAAAACATATATGCCATTTTAGCATATATATTGAAGTGGTTGGTTAAAACTTAAAACTGTCACTTCCAAGCTAAAGCTTATCTCGTCCCTTAGTCTCGGAATTGTGATTTATGGTGTGTTGATATATATATATATATATATATATATATATATATATTATGTACGGTGCAGGGAAGTGGTGGAGGAGTATGGGAGAGAAGTGTTGAAGCTATGTGGGGTAATAATGAAGGCTTTGTCTGTAAACTTGGGCTTGGGAGAGGGACAACTACAGGAAGCATTCGGTGGGGAGGGGATAGGGGCCTGCCTGAGGGTGAACTTTTACCCAAAATGCCCTCAACCGGAGCTCACGTTCGGCCTCTCATCCCACTCCGATCCCGGCGGCCTCACCGTGCTCCTCCCTGACACCGTGAGGGGCCTTCAGGTCCGGAAAGACGGAGATTGGGTCACCGTCAACCCCGCTCCCCATGCCTTCATCGTCAATATAGGTGATCAGATTCAGGTGATCACTATATATACATACCTGTTTATATATGTTTAGCTACAACCCATTCCCGTATCCGTATATGATCAATTATGTAAAGTAAACGTTGATAAAATTACTAGGATTCGATCCAAACACCTTTAATAGAAAAACTTATATATAAGAAGAAGAAAAAAAACACATGCAATCACGATTCCCGGATTGTATTATACGTATAATGAAATAAAATCGCATTAAAGTATCTGTTAACATTTATATTACTTGTTTGTGTGTGTGTTTGTTTACCCTGTAGAGGTTATAGGACCAGTCAACAATCTACATGCACTATTGGATACCAGCATACATTTTAAAAATCATATCAACTATATATACAAATACAATGAATATGAAAAATATTTGGTAGTAGATTGTCAAATTTCCATTATTACGTATAGTGACCATGACACATTATTAAATTAATATAAAATTGATGATATACTGACCATAATTTCACTATTTAGTCTAAGTACCACGTCAGTCATTCTAACGATGGTCAATTCACATGTTAAAATTTATAATATCAACAATTTATAAACTCGGGAAAATATAAGAATATTCAATCTCTTATTTATACTTGTATAATATTGCAGAATTTTTATATTTAAATTCTTTTCAAAAAAAAAAAATTTCGATGCTACAAGCTTGGCTTCTTTTGTTTTCTTTTCAAAAGTCACTTCAATCGAAACAATAATTTATTTTGTAATGACATGATTAACATGGAGGTGGAGTTTTTATAAAATGAGAAGGAAATTCAATTAGGTTTTGAGGGAAAAAGACACGGTATTAATTAAAGAAAAAGTTTCAAGGAAAAACATTCTGAAGATTCTAGAGTTGGAGTTTGTACAAAAATTTATTATTTAAATTAATATGTGTACACATTAACTCTGATACTCTATTAATTAATTGATTAATTTAATATGTGTGATTTTTGGTTAATTAATTAAATTTGTCTCTTTATATATTTTATATAATATTGTACTCTCTTTTTATCTCTTTCTTTAGCCTAATTAAAATATATTATATTTATGAAATTATGAATGACATAATAACTTTAATATGTAACATAAAATTTTAATTTTATTAGTTAATTAATTAATTGAATAGGTGTGACTGGCTAAATAATTAAATATGTGTTTTTATGATTAATTAAATATGATTAAACTATATTATGAATGACATAATAAATTTATTATGTAAAGTAAAATTTTAATTTTATTGGTTAATTAATTGATTGACTAATTAATTTAATAGGCGTAACATGTTAAATAATTAAATATGCTTTTTATGATTTTTAAATAATATCTAATTTATTATATTTATATTTAATTTTTTGTACAGTTATCTCTTTTATTTATTTTTAATTTGATTAGAATTGATATAGACTTAGGTTGTTTTATAGATATTTAAAACATCTCTAATAGGTTAGCTATACCAAAAAATATAGTTAAATATAAATTAAATTTATCTATAATAGGTTAAATATAGTTATAATGACAATAATAGCAATAAATGTAAGTAAATTTACATAATATTTTTACTTTTAACTAAGATATCATATCAACTTTTAACCTAATATTATTTTAAAATCCCAAACTACCATTTACAACCCTAACACACAACCAACCAACAATGGAGAATCGAGGAACCACCAAATAACTCCATTGTTACTGCCACCAGAAAGCCGCCACGACCGCTTCCATAGATCGGTGCAAGAGGAACCTGAAGCACTGTAGTCCCTTGGTGTCTATTCCCTTTACTTAAGGGAGAGGCTCTCCCGGCTATCCACTACCCAACCGTGTTGCACTCAAATAGTTACTATGGGTTCGTGCTTTTGGAGTCATTTGAGGAGGGGAAATCATTAGTGGTGAGGGACTTGGAGGTGGAATTGTTTGAGGTGTGTTTGATGGTAGAGTTATGGTTGTGGTCCTTCTTGGGATAGAGTGGTTGACGATCGTGATGTCGTAGCGGTAGCAGAAGATGGGGCAAAGGCGTCAGTGGACATTGTCGGAGTTTGGAGAAACATAGGTGAATACTCTTTCAAATTATGAATAAATTACACCCATCCACATCAATTATAGTTTTATGATGATATTGCGAGTCTGTTGTGGAGATTTGGAAGTAAATAGATAAATTAAAAAAATAATATTGAAAGAAAAAATAAATATGCAATAGAGTATCATTAGTTAAAATATTATTATAACAAGTTAAATTTAATTTTAATTAATTAATTTATTTTATTGCCCTTACGCTTAAATTAAATAAGATAGGTTTTTTTAAAAGTAAGTTAATTTTTTAAAATTTAAATAAATCCTATAACTTTTATATTTTATGCTCCCCCTATTTGTTAGTCGATTATTTTATCAATTATAGTGCATCGGACTAAAGCTTTAGTAAACCTCGCAAATATAAAATTATTGTCCGCTACCTATGATTAATGATGGATATGTTAAAAAAAAATGATATGACCATCATGTCATTAAATTTATACCTCGTGTCGTGCCCGTGCTGTTACTTGCTATTTTAGTCTGTTGGTGGTTTTAGCTTTTTAGGTATATAGGCTGGACGCATTGCGACACGTCCATCTAGAAAGCAAGTGTTAGTCAAAGTTATATTATAATGAAATTTTATCGAATACAAATAGGATGATAATACCAACAAAGTAGTAGAGGTATATTTTTGGGCCTCTAATTTACTTCGGGTTGTCCCCTTATGTGTGGCAGGACCTAAACTATCATAATATTATTGGACAGTTATACAACATAAATGTGATATATATGTCTATTATCCTTGGAGTAACATATAGTTTAGAATGCATATTTAAATTACCATTCAACATAAAGTTTGTTCATGGCGGATTAGTGGTTATATTATCAGAATTTAAATAAAGAATGCTGCTATATGGCCGATTTTTAATCATTTAGTTTGCAATCGCTCCGATGTAATTAGGTACTAAGCAATGCCATCTACAAAAGCGTGGAGCACAGGGTGGTGGTGAATTCGGCGAAGGAGCGGCTGTCGCTGGCCTTCTTCTACAACCCCAAGAGCGACATCCCCATACAGCCTGTGGGGCAGCTGGTGACGTCAGACAGACCGGCGATCTACGCGCCCATGACGTTCGACGAATACAGACAATTCATTAGGCTAAGGGGTCCACGTGGCAAATCCCAAGTCACCTCCGTTAAATCAAACCCTAGCCCCAGCTCATCATGATGACCCGAGCCATCTCATGACTCATGAGTGATTCAAAAATGGATCCGACTTTAGTTTCTCGCGGTTAAATCATGTTTACGGGGATTCAATTTTGAATGTCAGTGTGGTTAATCCCGAATGTCATTGTCGTTAAAAATAACTCTGGATTAGTATTTTATTATTTATTTTCTGGGTCGACAAATATTGCATTTTATTATTTTTCTGAGCACACATGAGTATGCTGATGTACACTAGGCGGGCATTGCAAAGTTTCGAACCTACGATCTTATTCACAGCCGATCATCATAATTTCGATATACTAGGTGAGCTTTTAAAAGAATAGTCTTATTACTTTTTTTATATAAAATTTTAGTTATTAAACATTAAAATTCTTATAAGCTAAAATTTTTTGCTAGCCATAAGCTAAAAGTTACAGCATATCTAATCTTATCAAGTTAAAATAAATAGTTAAAATTAATTTTAGTTTGTTACAATATAATTTTAGATAATAATATTTCAATACTATATTATTTATATTTTTGTTTAATTTTTATTTTTCTTAAACTACCCTCACAAACACTAGAAGCCAACATTCGAAGCCAGCCACCTCCACTTCACATTCCATCGGGAGGGCATCACCACCGCTCTGGGAGTGGGGAAGGCGCTAATAGTTTTTCTGTCGATTATGTAATATACCGCACCTAAAATAGACTAAGAAATAACTTATATATGGTTTGAGGATGTCATTTTGGTAGTTACGATGCAGGAGTATTTTGATAATATCTAGTGGTAATTTAAGAAATAGATTAGTCAATCTTATAACTTGGGAATTTAATAAGTTTTCATTAAATGAAAATTCTGAATTTACCTTAATTAAGGGTGTTTTAGTATTTTAAGGACTTATAAATAGAAATTTTAATAGAAAACAAAAACTAAGTTTAAGAAAGTTACTTGTTGGGCAAGAAATTAGAGTTTGAATGCTATTAGAAGTCTTATAAGATGTGAGAAGAAACTCTATAAAAGGAGGAGGTTGTCCTAGGAGTTTGGTTATTGTTTCTTTGTCTTAGAAAGCCCTAGCTATTCTGGTAGGCAAAAAAGGAGAGAGAGGAGAAAGGATGAAACTTTAGGGCATTTATAAGTTCCAACGAGTTAGTTTGACTTTTGAAATATTCGAGGTATCACGCCCCCGAATTCTAAGGAACCCGGAACCAGGAACGTGATTTCCCCATGCCCACACCCAAAGGGTCAAGGGGTTAGTGACTAGCATCGATATGGACTACACAACAAATGTTGTCTGAGATATACCTATATAATCATATATCAGGGGTATTATTGTATTTTTCCATATGCCATGAAACTAAAGAAAATAATTTATTAATAGTAGAGTTATGCTATAAATCTAATACAACTTTCATGGAACCTCGTCTGAATATTCAAATAATAAAACCAATTATCTCATACAAAATCTTTAAATCAAGTTATAACAAAAATATGAAATAAATAACAATTAGCCTTGAACCAGCCTCTAGCGAATGAGTCAATACCTGAAACATGTCAACAAAGTAGGGGTGAGCATGAATGCCAATAGGTGATCTCCATCTCCTCACTATCCTATAACATGAAATCCTAAGTCTACATGATCGGTGTATGCTTGTGCTAGTGTAGTGTCCTGATCTATCACAGTAAGCTTAAATTCAATCACAAAATATGATATCACACGCACATTTCATTCATTAAGGGTAACTCACCACATATACATCATACATACACACACACACACACACACACACCGAACAATCCAACCATCCAGGGGATTCCCACATCCAACTCCTTGGATCCCAGTCATTACCAGCTAGCCATATGCAGGACCTGCAGTATCATTGATGATAACTCGCCACATATGGAACCTGAGTTAACCAGCCATATAAGGGATCTGCGGCTTTTTGCTAGCCCTATGTGAGACCCACGGTTAACCCAACCAACTCCATCACCAATTCGACACATAAAATCAATAAATAGTAATTTCAAATAATCAGTATTCAATACAACAACTTTACAAAACATTTAAATCACTAAACAAATAAAAATGTGCCATAAACAATATTTATAGTGTCATACTATAAATATCAAGCCACAAATAATATTTCTAATATCAAACTATTAATATCAAGCCTCCAATAATATCAGACTATTAATAATATAATGATTCAAATAATATTTTGTTAATGTCAAATTAATAGTATCAAGCAATAATTTAATATTTTGAATGTCAGGTTAATAATATCAAGCTATAATTAGCATTCTAATGTTAAACTAATAATATTAAACTATAAGTAATATTGTTACATTTAAATCATCAAACCAATAACAATGTACCACAATTGATATATATATATATATATATATATATATATATATATATGTTTATCTAACAAATAATATTAAACCACAGATACAATTCTTAATGTCAAATTAATGATATCATGCTACATATAATATTTTCAATATCAAATTAATAATATCAAGTCCAAAAATATTTAATTTACTTACACTACAATCTCAAGCCCAAGCACAACATTATTATTATTTTTAAAATGCCCAACTATTAGCATAAACCCCAAATAATATTTAATTGCTAGCTAATATGACATTAAAATTTAGAATAGGTCCTAAAGTAATCTTACCTCAACCAAACTGAAACAGAATAACTAGGCCTACGTGCTTAGTTTTCATAAAGGTAATAATAATAATTGGGATTAGAAAGAATAGGATAAATATTTTAAATAATTAGGAGAAATAGGTGCAGCACATCATTTGGGTTTACAAATCTTCTTTTTTTGTTTATGCAGAAGCCGTAGGCCACATTGAAGCAAACACACAAGATAATAAATTAGTTGCCTAAGCATTGTCCCAAGTGATGGATGAGATGGTATAAGTGCAAAGAAGACAGAACACCTTTCGCCTCGAAGTCGACCGAGCATATACTTGTATATTTACATTTATATATATATATATATTTGCATACTAATAAAATCAAATATGTATTTCTTCCTACAATTCGCGTTTATGCAATAGAATAATGAGAAATCAAGAATCACCTACCTCTTGTCGCCCGAAGGGATTAAACTCGCAAGAATAGTCTAGAATCGACAAAGAATGACAAAGAACACGAATAACACTATGAACTCTCCTCCAACGGCTAGGGTTTCTCAAAACAAAGTTATAATGAATAATAAAACCCAAAACCCTATTTTTAATTAAAATTCGTCCTCCTCTTTAATAATTTCCAAAAAGCTGTCCTAAATTCTATTTTTCACTTATTAACCCTCAATTTAACTCCCAGAACTTACTAAATAACCCTTGAATGCTTCTGGACCTCAAATTAAGCCCAAATATAGTTAAAACGATCGTATTAGTGACTATATTTTTAAAATAACATTCTTAACATCAAATATAGATTATAAGTTACGCTAAAACATATACGGATCCTTACACAAGATAGGTGATTCTACCTTTCCTTATCTTTTTAAGGATTGAATGACAAATATGATTGGTTTGATTAAGGATAGAACTTAGAATGAACAAGATTGCATGTAACTGAGATAGGGCTTAGAGCTATGAAGACTTGGAAGATACGAGTGGACAGCGGGCAGTGCGGACACCAACCGCATCAACAGGCAAGACATATGACAAAGAGATAGAGAAAATCCACTCTCGTAAAGTCGTGCCAAGAAGGGGCGTAGATCCAAGCCGAGTGGAGTACTACGTTTAATAAAAGAACAGGCCGGTTGAAGAGGCAAGCTAGGAGAAGGAAGAGGATCTGGGGCAATTCTCCAAGGAGATTGAAGCATACCGGGAAGAGATTGAACAGTACATCCAGTAGTTCGATGGGTTCGAGGAAGCCGAAGACGCAATAAGGATGCTGTCATCACTGGTTTTCGTCCGGGCCCGTTTGGGGTGGGCTTAAACTAAACCAATGGTGAGAAATTTAGAGTCGCCACCAACTGTTTTTGGGGTACAGTTGGATACCCTCTACTTTGACTAGTTTGTGATCTGTGTTATCAAAGAAGGGTTCGGGAGTTGGTTATGTGTAAAGAAGGATTAACACTCTTATAACGCCCTTTCAGTATCTATTGGAGGAGGAGGTTTTCTATTTATTGTCACTGCCGTGATTGGGTTGAGTTTTTTAGAAAGTCTATGATTTTTATTTAGCTAAGTTATTTATTAAAGTTATGGTTAAAAATTGATTTACCTTAAATTTCTAAAGGAAATCCTAAAAGTTTTGTTTGATTTTTGTTTGAAGTGGAACATGAAATCCTAAGGTTTTAGTTTTTTCATTTTTTTGCTTTTTCATTTTTGTTGTTGTTGTTTTGTTTTGTGTTTTTTTGTTTAAATTGAAGTCCTAAAAAATGATTTTTTTTATTTTTGGCTGGAAAATGTTTTTTTGTTTTGTTTTGTTTGCTTTTTTTTTTTGAAAGGATTGAACCTATTCACAACTTGAAAATGCATATTTGTGTTTTTTTTGTTTTGACTATAACTAAAGACACACATTATCAAAATAGATTTGGAGTGTGTGATGGCGACATCCATAAATAAAAATACAGCTACATTCTTTTTTTCTTTTTTTTTTTTTCATCTCTCTTTTTTTATGCCTCTCTTTGCCCTTTTTTTTTGTTTTTACTATATCTTACATATTACAACGTACAACATACACAACATATACAAACCACACCTACCAACAATATAACAAAAAACATAAAAATACAGGAAAATATGAAGAATTACATCAGATATAAGTAAGCTAATAGTAAATAAACATATTTAGAACTGACTTTGGGGCTTCAACACTAGTCTTCTGTATGAATCCTATCCGCACCAATAGTCGCCTGCTCGAATGACCAAAACACCAAATTCAGTAGCGCAAATGACAGAAAATGACTGGGATTTTATTTGGAGACTGCAATGGTGTATGGGATTGAGAGAAGGAGATGGAAAGGTTTTTTTTGTTTTAGATTTTTGGTAAAACGTGAGGGAAAAAGGGGATGTATTTTTTATTGCAATGGGAGAGAATATTGGCTTTGAGCAAGAGAATCCGTAAGGGAGAAAAAAGAGAGTTTGGGGATTTTTTTTGTTTTTGGAAAAGGAACTTGTGGTGAGAGAGAGAGAGAGAGAGAGAGATATGGGAAGGAGAGTTGGGCGAAAATCGGGGTATTTCTCTCTAGGCGTAAATCGGGGCAAAGGGAAAGAGTTTGGGCGTTTTTTGGACGCGAAGGGAAAAAGCTTGGGCGTGTTTTTGGGCGTGAAAACTCTTGTTATGCGAGGGAGAAGGACCTCCCTTTTAATGCCTTTGACGCATCCTCTTAATTGAAGCATTAATTAGTGCATTAATCATGGCAACCCCTTTTTTATTGCTAGATTCCAATTTCTGCCGGGTGGGTTATCGACCTGTGATTGCTTTTTTGTTTTTATGTGAGCACATGTGACAGACAAGCATTGAAAAGCATTTGCACAGCTAATACAAACACCTCCCGTGAAGAAATAGTGAGTGAGCCCATGGATGAGTCAATCAGTGAAGGTCAAAGGTGTGGAGGATCGGATCTAGATCAATAGAAGGCAATTCCAGATGATTAGAGCTTATTCCGTATCAGTGGATGCCGTAGTCCGGATCAATGTTGGCTCGGATCCTTACTCCGTCTCAGTGGAGCCCTTAGTCCGGATCAATGTTGGCTCGGATCCTTACTCCATATCAGTGGAGCCCTTAGTCCAGATCAATGTTGGCTCGGATCCTTACTCCGTATCAGTGGAGCCCTTAGTCTGGACTATTGATGTCTCGGATTTGACCTTTTACTCTGGATTTGACTGTGATGCTTTGGATTTGACTGTGATGCTCTGGATTTGACTGTGATGCTCTGGATTTGACTGTGATGCTTCGGATTTGACTTTGATGTTCCGAATTTGACTATGATGCTTCAGATTTGACCTTGATGTTCCAGATTTGATTTTGATGCTCCGAATTTGACTACCTTCTCTTGTAAAAAGTGAAATTTCATCTTCTATCACTTGGTGTTGGTCTTGTAGCACTTTAGGGGCTTGTAACTGAGGCTATCACTTTTAGGCTTTCCTCTTCATGTCAGTGTATCCATTATGTGGAAATTGGGGCTAACATCATCTCCAAACCATTCTTTGGTAGTGGAAAAATCTTTATGGACTTGTTCAACAAGGTATATGGCATGGGTAGAAAAGTATATATAACATGGGGTTAATATGTCCAACCTGAACAAAATGGGGTCCAATAGTTGCCCTCTTTGTGCATTGTTTGTATACAAATAGTGTACAAAGATAAAAGGGAGTCATTTTAGATGGGTTGGAGCACTTACCTGACTTACCCAACACTAAAGCAGGAGGAGAGTGGGATGTTGTGTCTGTCTCCAAGAATGAAAAGGGGTTCTCAGGTCGGTGAACTTTGAATAAGCTTGATGAGGTATCTAAGGCCTTATAGGGATCGAAAAGGCATCTAAGCCCTAACAGAAAGGGAAAAAGGCATCCAAGGCCTAACAGGCGTGAAAAGGCACCCAAGGCCTAATAGAATTTGAAAAGGTTCACAGAGGCAAGAGGATCACCACCTACGATGCAAGGATACTGAAAAGTGAAAGCCTACAACAATGTAATAGGCTTGAACTGATAATTGAAAGCCTACACCAACGTAATAGGCTTAAACTGAAAATTGAAAGCCTACAGCAACGTAATAGGCTTGAATTGAAAACTGAAAGCCTACAGCAATGTAATAGGCATGAACTGAAAATGGAAAGCCAACAACAACGTAATAGGCTTGAACGGAAAATTGAAAGCCTACAACAACGTAATAGGCTGGAACTGCAAATTGAAAGCCTACAGCAACGTAATAGGCTTGGACTGAAAACCGAAAGCCTACACCATTGTAATAGGCATGAACTGAAAATGGGAAAGCCTATAGCAACGTAATAGGCTTAAATTAAAAATTGAAAGCCTACAACAACGTAATAGGCTTGAACTGAAAATTGAAAGCCTACAGCAACGTAATAGGCTTGAACTCAAAATTGAAAGCTTACAACAACGTAATAAGCTTGAACGGAAAATTGAAAGCCTACAGCAACGTAATAGGCTGGAACTACAAATTGAAAGCCTACAGCAACGTAATAGGTTGGAACTGCAAATTAAAAGCCTACAGCAATGTAATAGTCTTGGACTGAAAACTGAAAGCCTACAACAATGTAATAGGCATGAACTGAAAATTGAAAGCTTACAGCAACGTAATAGGATTGAACTGGAGAGACTTGTTGGAGACATCGATTGGTATTTGAAGGAATTGGTGAGCTTGGGAGGCCACCCAATATGGGCTCCCTCTATGAGTTCACTCAAGGAGATCGCTCTACGAGGTGACCCAAAAAGGAGAGGGAGTTTGTTCGAGTGTCAAAAGGAAGTTTTTAGAGAGCTTAATGGAAAGCTTGCTGAGGAGGAGTTCTTGGGATCATCAAAGGCTATGACATCCCTGAAATTGTAGATTATACTGAATGCATGCAAATAACGCATGAAATGCAATGTGGTGTATGTAGGGATGCATAGTGAAATGTATTGTTAATGATCCAATATCGGCTAGGGGTTCATTTCAATGCTGCTGGAGAGGCTGGCCAACATCTAACTTGTTAGGGAACTTGTTTCCTCTTTACCTAGAAATTTATCTCAATGCTGCTTATGCTGTCTTAGCCGCGCTGTGTTGAGTTGGACTTGACAACTTCACTGGGGATATTGGTGTTTCGTGGAGATATTGGTACTCTAAATTGAGGAGCTTGACTTGTTTGAGGTTTTTGAGCTTCACCCTACTCATAAGGCAACTCTAAAGGAGTCTATTGGGAATTTAAAATATTCTAATGAAATGTGAAATGAAGATGATGAAACATGATTAGGGATATAAAACAAGATTTTTATCGGTTGAATTCCATAAAATATATTTATATCATAGAAAGTGCCCCTTGTTATAATCTGATAAACAAAATCACAAGTCTTGAAAAACATAATGTACAAATTTGATTCGAGTGTGCCTCAGGTTTGACCAAGTCTTCCACCGTTTGCAGCTGCTATTTTTAGATGGTGTTGTTTCCATTATTTGCAAAGGACCTTGTTTTATGTGGTCTTAATCATTCTAGATTCTAAATGATTTCATCCTTCAGGATTTGTTTTTGGCTTTGTATTTTACCCTTGGTGCCCTTTCGAGTTTTCACCAAGTTCGCCTTTGTTCGCTTCTTTGTCTATTGTTGGAGCTTTATATTTTACCCTTGGTGCCCTTTTGGGTTTTCACCAAGTCCGCTCATTGTTGTTATCCTTATTCTTTCCATGTCTAGGAAAAAGGATTAGGTAACTCCCCATTTGGACAAGAGAGTTACGCATAAAACTTTTTGACAGCATCGCTATTCACTAGGTTAGGGAGCTCATCACCATCCATTCTGGCAAGGATCAATGCGCCTCCTGAGAATGCTTTCCGCACAACATATGGGCCTTCATAATTGGGAGTCCACTTGCTTCTATGGTTGTGTTGAATTGGTAAAATTTTCTTGAGGGCCAGATCACCCACTTGAAAGCTTCTGGGTTTCACCTTTTTATTGTAGCTGTTCATCATTCTCTGTTGATATAGCTATCCTCTGCAAACAGCTGCTAAGCATTTGCCTTCGATTACGTTCAACTGCTCATAACGACTTTGGGCCCATTCCGCTTCTTCTAGCAGAGTATCTTTGAGGACTCGGAGAGAAGGTATTTCCACTTTGACAGGTAAGACCGCCTCCATATCATAGACCAAAGAAAAAGGAGTTGCCCCAGTTGATGTTTGTACTGAGACGCGGTAAGCATGCAAAGCATATGGTAGCTTCTCGTGCCAATCTTTGTATATTTCGGTCATCTTTCTGATAATGTTCTTGATATTCTTATTGGCTGCTTCAACTGCTCCATTCATCTTGGGGTGATAGGGAGTCGAGTTGTGGTGTTGGATTTTATATGTTTCACACAACTTACCCATCATCCGACTATTTAGATTGACAGAATTGTCTGTTATGATCTACTCAAGAAGGCTGTATCGAATATGATGTTGTTCCACAGAAATTTAAGCACCACGGCTTGTGTGACATTAGCATAGGACGCTGCTTCTACCCACTTGGTGAAATAATCAATGGCCACTAAGATGAAGCGGTGACCATTGGATGCTTTTGGCGAGATTGGTCCGATAACGTCGATGCCCCAAAGCGAGAATGGCCATGGGGAAACCATCACATGCAGCTTGGATGGAGGTACTTGGATTTTATTGCCATAAATTTGACACTTGAGGCATTTGCGCACATATTCAATGCAATCTTTTTCCATGGTGACCCAATAATAACCCATTCGCATGATTTGTCTTGTTAATGCCTGTCCATTTGCATGCGAACCACATTCCCCTCGTGCACTTCTTTCATTATCTGTGTCGACTCTTCCTTTGCCACACATCGCAATAACACCATGTCATGATTTCGCTTATATAGAATGGGACCATCAAGGTAATAATTGAATGCCGACCTTCGGATATTTCTTTTATCAGACTCAGAGGCCTCTACTGGGTATTCTTGCTTGAGCAAATACTGCCTAATGTCATCATATCATGACTTTTCCTCGGTACTTCCTTCAATGGCCATACAATATGCAAGAGTATCTTGTATCCGAATATTGAAGGATTGAACTTCCAACTTTGTGTCTAGCTGAAGGAGGGAGGCTAAAGTTGCTAGCGCATCAGGAATTTGATTGTATTCCCCAGGCATATGCTCGAATGTGATGTCTTGAAATTGCTCAGCTAACTCTACAACATGCTTCTGATATGGGATTAAATTGTGGGTCCGAGTTTCCCATTCTTCTCTTACTTGGAATATGACAAGCGCAGAATCCCCAAACACTCGTAATTTTTTGATTCTTTTGCTAATTGCTTTTTGAAGTCCCATCATATAGGCCTCATATTCTGCTACATTATTAGTACAAGGGAAGGTTAACTTTGCTGCCATTGGGAAATGTTCGCCTTTTGGAGATATCAGAATGGCCCCAACACTGTGTCCTAAGAGACTGGAGGCTCCATCAAACCACATCGTCCATATGTCTAATACTTCGGCCATAATGATGTTGATGTGTTCATCTGGAAAGCCAATAGTCATGGGCTCATAGTCTTCTAGTGCTCTGTCTGCCAAGTAATCAGTTATTGCACTTCGTTTTATGGCTTTTTGAGGCACGTAGATGATATCATACTCTGACAGGTTCAGCTGCCATTTGGCGATTCTTCCAAAAATGGATGGTTTTTCTAAGAGATACTTGAGTGGATAATGCCTCGAAATCAGCCATGTTGTATGATAAAGAGTGTATTGCCTCAATCGTGTTGTTATCAACACAAGGACACAAAATGTCTTTTCCAATGGTGTATAGTTCTCTTCATTGATAGTGAACTTCTTGCTGAGATAATAAATGGCCTACTCCTTCTTTCCTGTAGAATCATGTTGCCCTAAGACACAACTCATTGAACACTCTTGAACAGTCAAGTATAAGATCAAAGGTCTATCTGGTACTGGTTGGACCAAAATAGGTGGATTAAACAGATATTGCTTGATCCTGTCAAAGGCTTCTTGACACTTGTCATTCCAAATTTCGGACTTATCCTTCCGTAACGTCTTGAAAATAGGTTCACATGTGGTTGTCAATTGTGAAATGAATCAGGCAATGTAATTCAATCGCCCGAGGAATCCTCTGACCTCCTTGATGGTTCGTGGTGGGGGCATCTCTTGGATAGCTTGAACCTTATCTGGATCAATTTCTACTCCTTTTTCGCTCACAACAAAACCCAATAGTTTTCCTAACTTGGCTCCGAAAGTGCATTTCTCGGGATTCAATTTGAGCTGATATCTCCGTAGCCTAAAGCTTGCAGAGTACCTCAATGTGATCTTCAGTGCTAAGTGATTTGGCTATCATGTCATCTACATAGACTTTGACTTCTTTATACATCATGTCATGAAATAGAGTCACCATAGCTCATTGATAGGTTGCCCCAGCATTCTTTAGACCAAAAGGCATCACATTATAATAGAATGTGCCCCAAAGTGTCGTAAACGTGGTCCTCTCCTTGTGTTTGGGGGCCATGCGAATCTGATTGTAGCCCGAGAAGCCATCCATGAATGAGAATAGGGCATGTTTTGCTGTGTTATCCACTAGGGTATCAATATGAGGAAGCGAGAATTAACACACATGCGGACCTTGCCTCCTTTCTTCGGCACTGATACAACATTGGCTATCCATTCTGGATAGTGGGAGACACTTAGAAAACCTGCCTCCCATATCCTAGCATATCTTGATATGACCATGCAAAAACATCTATGTAGCTTCTTAACAGCCTAACTAATTGCTTCTTGATGTCGGCAGCGATCAAGGACCCCACCCTCAATTCTCTTGGTTCGGCTGTTGTCCCCAAATTACTATTTCTGCTGGGTCTTCACTTGGAATGGATAAACGATCCTCCTTTTCTAGTAGGCGTATGATCTCTCCCAGTAGTTCGGGTGTCTCGTCTCCTTCATGCTCATTAGCTTCAAACACTGGCTGCTCCTAATTTAGACTTTGGTTAAACCTTAGGCATCTCGTTTCGCTTTCGCATACTATGTTTTCATTGACATTGTGATACCTGCTTATAAGAGAATTACAAGTTGGTAACCAAATATAATATGCATATGTCATGAATGGAATGCACCATGAAAGATTTAAAAACAAAAAATACATTTTATTGGAAAGCTTTTAATAAAAATAAAACAAATGTTCACAGCTTCAAAAGACATTGAAATAGAATACATTAAATCCAGTGACCCCTTCAGCATTACATTATGGGGAGGTCTAGGCTGGTCCAATTATTCAATGACTGGTTGGGAACCCCTTGCCATACCAACACCATCTCACCCGGCACATGCTCGTTGGTATCCAATGTTGCTACAATCTCAGTCTCGGGCTCAGGTGGGCTCTTGTGGATAAACCCTCAACTCTGGAATGTAACATTTAAGGGGGGAAAGATCCTTTTTCTTCTTTTATTGGCCTTTTCTGCTACCTTGCCATTCTGATTTCCCTCCTTTTGGCAACTTCCCTCTATCTGTCAGCTCTTGTAGGCATGTAGCCCAGTCCAAACTTCTCGGTTTTTTTGCAGATAGTCAACGGTTTCTGCATTCCTTGAGCTTTTAGGCCTAATCCTCGCCCTGGTTTATATCCTTGTTTGATCATGGTAGTTGCAACCATTCTTGCAGCCTTCGAGAGATAATGGTTTGGGACAGAAGTGACATTCACCATCTCAAACACCTGATAGGAGCATTCTGGTATATCTTTGTTGTTCTCAACATAAGGAACTGATGCTGGCTTGGTGATGAGGAAACTTGTTTCCCCAGAGATGCAAATGAGTTAATCTCCCATCACAAATTTCATCTTTTGGTGGAGGCTTGACGGCACTGCTCCTGCCATGTGGATCCAAGGTCTTTCCAACAAACAGCTATAATATGGCGTAATGTCCATCACCTGAAATTCCAATATAAAGGTAGCTGGTCCAATTAGGAGTGGAATGTCCGGAGTTCCCACCACGTCACGTTTTCTGCCATTGAATGCCTGCACCTTCATCGTACAGGGACGCATGTAGGATGCATCCATTAGAAGTTGTTACAGTACACGAAAGGGCATAATGTTCAAGGCAAAATCGTTATCAATGAGTACTCGAGCTATGGTGTGCTCCTTACATTTGACAGTAATATGCAGAGCTTTTATGTGCCCCTTTCCTTCCTGTGGTAGCTCATCCTTTTTCAAAGCTAATGACGTTGTTCATGATGGGGTTACTGGTGATTCCATCCACATTCACCACTGAGACAGTCAGAGGAACATAGGCTTGGCTCAGAACCTTCATTAGTGCTTCTCAGCAAGGTTGGGAATTCATCATTAATGAGAGCAACGAGATGCGAGCCGGTTGTCGACTTAGCTGATCCACAATGTTATACTCGCTCTGCTTCATGAGTTTCAAAAAATCTGTTGTCTCTTCTTTAATGACTGGTGCTCCTTTCTTTGTTGCCTCCAGTGTTGGCTCAATATCTGATTCCACAGCTTTTTCCTTCCTTACTTTATCCACCATATCTGGGGCATAAGCCCTACCGCTCCTAGTTTTCTTTTCTGCTGTGGTGCTCCCTGAACTACTTTACAACTATAGTTCTATGGGACTGCTTTATCCGTCTTGTAAGGAAAAGGGACAGGAACACCTATAGTGAAAGGTGCAATTCCATGAGGCAGTTACGAGATTTTGGTTCCCTCCCTGTTTGGCACTAGATTTGAGACCTGATAGTGAGAGGTTTGATTCCATGTGGCAATAGTAAGACTTCTGGAGTCTTAATGTTCAAGACAAAGGGTGTGGGCACCCATGGCGATTTATATGGATTGTCGCCTTGGATTATGTGGCTTTGGTTGTCCATCTCTCCTCTTGAGAATTCTATCATTTTTTGGTCCATGGGCTCTTGGACCTTGTTAGTGAACTCACTACATTGTTCGATGTCGTGTCCCTGCGACATCTTGTGATAAGGGCATTGTTTCTCCACATCTGTTCCCTTTCCTACCTCTGGCATGTCTTTAGCAAGTATATATCCATATTCCTGTAGCATGGTAAACAAATATTTCTTCTCCATTTGTACTTGGGAGACCTTCTCCAACCGTCCTTCAGTTGCGACACTGGCCACATCATGGGAATGTTCTGGTAGCGGATTACTATTCATATTTGGTGTCCCAGCCAATGTGGCAAAGTCTAGCCACTTTACGTCCTTCAATGATTGAACCTTCCTTTTGAATATTATGCAATTTTCGATATCATGTCCAACTCCACCGGCATGATATTCGCATTTGGCATCCGGCCTATACCAGGCCGGGGGAGGAGACTTTATTTCTCCTAAGGGTGTAGGGAGTACCAACCTTGCTTTTAAAAGCTTGGAGTATAATTCAGCATATGTCATTAGAATCGGGTCAAACTCTTGTCGTAGTCGACAAGGAGCCTAATTCGCTCCTGCGTGTTGAGTCTGGGCCCTCGGTTGCCCTTCTCCTTAGAATGAGGCTTTTGGTCCTTCCTGAGTTGCTACCCTTGGTTGCTCTGAGTATGGAGCTCTTGGTTGAAACGACTTAGGTGTCATTGGATATGGAAATGGAACCCCTCCTTGCGGCAAGTACAACATATAGTGGGGAGGAGGTGCAGGTGCAGCATAGGTGGCTACGGGTGACCCCTTGTAGTACCTTGGTTGGTAGGATGTTGGTTGCATTTTCAGGTTCGATTGATATACCAGATTGGTTTCACCTTCCTTCTTCTTTGCCGGTGGTTGAGATCTTTTTGATGCCTCTGCCACATCACCCTTTAGCTTTCCGCCTTTAATTCCGCTTTCTATACGTTCATCGGATGCGACCAAGTCTGCAAAACTACTAGAGACGTTCCCAATCAACTTCTCATAGTATACACCTTTAAGCGTGTTGATGAATAGAGTGGTGAGTTCTCTTTCTGTAAGGGGAGGTTGGACCTCCACAGCAGTCTCTCTCTATCTCCTTGCATAATCTTCGAAGTTTTCTTCGGACCCCTTTTCCAAGGACTATAGGGTTAGTCGATCCAGCGCCAGCTCGGTGACATGTTTGTATTGTGCCAAGAAGGAGGTAGCTAATTCTTTCCATGTCTTGATACGGTTACCATCCAACTGAAAGTACCAATGAAGGGATGCTCTAGTCAGGCTTTCCTGGAAATAATGCATAAGGAGCTTGTCTTCACCTGCGTAGGCTGCCATCTTTTGGTAATACATGGCTAGGTGCGTCTACGGACACTGGATCCCATTAAACTTCTCAAACTCTGGCATTTTGAACTTGGGTGGCAGCCCCACTCCAGGGACTAAGCATAAGACTTGTGGGCTAGTTATGCCGTAGCTGTCAATGCCTTCTACAATTTTCAATCTTTTCTCCAGTTGTCTTAAAGTGGGAGAGTCAACATTCTCCTTAGGAGCTGGGGAACCCACTACTTCTATTACATTTTCCGTTGCGGCATAGTGAAATGAGTTTGATTTGGAGTAGGGGGCTGTGTCATGGCAGGCTGATATGTGGGTGCCTGACTTGGACCCAGATTGGGTGGTAGAACTGCCTCCTGCCCTTGTTCTTGTTGGTTATTTGGGGTTCCTCCTGTTGGGGTTCTTTCTCTTTCTTTAGTCAGCTTTGCAAGCATGTCCATAACTAAGGTCATTTGTGTCACGCTCCCGAATTCCAGGGAACCCGGAACCGGGTACATGACTTCTCCTTGCCCGCACCCGATAGGTCAAGGGGTTGGTGACTAGCACCAATGGAGACTACACCGCGGGTGCTGTCTCAAATATGCAACCCTGTACAGTCATACATCAAGGGTAATCCTGTACTTTCTCATATATCATCATGCATACAATGAGTCAAACAGTCATACAGAAATCACATCATACAGTATGCAAATACAACTATCCATGGACCCATGTCCGGGATATCACATAAAACAATACAGAATATAACTGTATCATACATCAGAGTAGTGGGCGTCCTCCTGGAAGAAAGTCCTCCACTAGTCTCGGGTCACACCTGAAAAGGGTAAACAACAAGTAGGGGTGAGCGACAAGCTCAGTAGGTGACCCCAAAACTCCACATCATGCAACACATATAAGTCTATACTATATGCTCAGTGTACTCGTGCACCGTGTAGTGTGCACAATCATCAAGACTCAGCCTGCAAACAAACATCAGGACTTAGCCTGCCCATACAGGACAACTTGTCCATGATCCTCCATGGGATCCCAGCTCAGGGCACTCAGCCCTAGCTCCACGAGCTCAACGGCTCAACTCAGGCCTTAGCCTGTCCACAACGCAATATGCCCGGCCACAGTCGCCACACAGGCCTGCCATCAGTGCATATGCCTGCCACGTCAACCACATAGCACTATCGGTGCATCACGGTGAGAACCCAAACAAGTCACGGAGTCCATGTCCCAATACCTCACACCAACATACTAACATTAGTATGGCATGTCATTCTCAACATTTCCTTTAGAACGTAGCCGGTCTTCACAAGTAAATTCTCAATCCTTGATTTATGAAGGAAGTACCCATAGCAACTATTTTCTTGAAATCAAAAGTCCCGGCATTGGGTTCCCATATCATAAATAAGATAATCTGATTTTTAGGGATTTTTCTGAGATGTCTAACCCCACTTTCCAAAAATTCACCACTATGAACTTTTGAGTTTTTTCGAGATTTTACACTAAAACCCAATTTTCACATTCTGAAAGAGTGAGAATTAATTTTTCTAGTATTTTTCTTTGAATCCAAATGGGGGGTATAGGTTACGATGTAAATAGGTCCAGTCCAGTGCTGTCCAGTGTCCAGTTACACTGTTGGAGCTACGACTCGTAGCTCAGAACCTGCGACTCGTAGCTGCGGAGTGCGGAGCTGCAGTGCGCCTCGAAGACTTGAAGCGAGGCTACGATCTTCGACCTTCGGACTACGACCCTACGAACTACGAACCTTCGAACTACGAACTTCGAACCTACGAACTATGAACCTTCGAACTATGGGTCTATGAACTACGGGTCTACGAACCTTCGACCTACGAACTACGGGTCTACGAACTACGACCATACGAACTACGAACCTTCGACCTACGAACTACGGGTCTACGAACTACGACCCAAAACTTCGGATTTTCGTTAGTTCGACCCAGTAACGCGCCCAAGGTACTGTTCATCGTCGTTTTTGCCTGTTCTTCATCTGGAAGACGCCCAGAAACTCCCAGATGCTCACTAACACCCCTATTTCGCAACAAACTACAATATCTACCTCAAAACGCGTCCAGAACGCCTCTAAATCGTGCAGAAATAACAGAAACACGTATAAAATTTCAGATTTCCAGAAATCTAGATATAAACCCAGATTTCCATAGTTGACTTATCAACCCTCATGAAAAACACAGTAAATCAACCCCAAAATCACAGAAACATATATCCACAATGATATAAAACAGTTATTAACCACAGATCTTATGCTAAACCATTAGATCTAACCCAAAATTGGTTTTCCCCAAATTCTAGGGTTCATGCTCAATTTCATAAATCATGATAAATTCGTGCAGATCCAAAACAAGAGAAAGATAAGGAGTTCAAGGACACCTACTTGAAGTGAATCTTTGAGCTCCACTGTCACGCCCCGGATTTCCAACCCGAGGAAACCGGTACGTGACTCCCCTTTTACCCACACGGAGGGCAAAAGGGTTAGGATACAAACCAAGAATATCACATTTTAAACATCCACAACATTCAAGAAAGTAATGTTCATTAAAAACAATCCAAACCAGTTTATTACAACAAAATCCTTTCCCCACTGGGGTTACATCAATCCCCATAAGAAAAACAAAACATAAATGGAAGAGAGTAAAAATAATTATGGTCTTGCACCTTGGTGTATCCACCTAACGCCTGTAAGTCCCTGGAAAACAAACACGGTAGGAGGGGTGAGCAACCACAGCTCAGTAGGGATCATGTCTCCCCAACCCATCCCATGCTCCTAGCATCTACATGCCTTGTGTACAAGTGCAGTGTCGTGTTACAATAATTTCAACAGACATAATAACAACCACATCAACAATTACAATCTTCCACTGCCACACAGGCTAACAAAACACATCTCAAGCAAGTAGTTTAACCGCCTCTTCAGGCCACTGATTTAACCGCCTCTCAGGTAAAGTAGTTTAACCGCCTCTTCAGGCCACTGGTTTAACCGCCTCTCAGGCAAAGTAGTTTAACCGCCTCTTCAGGCCAGATAGCACAGTCATGCACACAACACACACCACAGTCACCCAAGCATAAAACCAAACACTTGGTGTGTACCCGTTCACAAGTGCACAATCCCAGCCATTCAGGCAATAGAGCAAACACCAAGCATACATACATACACGAAATCACAAGTCCAGCCACACAGGCATATTACCAAACACGTAATGGGCATATACACACAGCTATATTCACACAGGCTTTTCATCAAACATATAGCATGTAATCCACAGAATCACACCAAAATGCCACTGAAGGCCAACATCCATATAGGAGATCACACCTATATGGATTACATATATATATATATAACAGATATAACCCATAATCTGCCCTGGAACCCTAGGACAGAGGAGGGTTTAGGAAGAACAGAACCCCTACCTCAAGTAAAACGCAACAACACAGCAATGTCCCGTTCCCACGTCGAACGCCGTCCACCCACAAAGCACCGACCACCCACGCAAGACGCCCGACAGCAACCAGGAGCTCTCCTTCCCTCTCTCTCTCTCTCTGCGACGGCTGGTGGAGCAACAAACCCTAACCCTAAAACAGAGGGGCTTCTCCTCCTTATATAGACAACACAACATCAAAACGACGTAGTTTTGATTAAGTGAATCCCAACATCAAAACGACGTAGTTTTGATGGAACAAGCTATGACCTTCCCACACCCATACACACCAAAATAGTCACAATTCCAACATGGTCCTTTGGGAAAAGATGATTAGAATGACAAAACCAAGGGAACCATGCAAAATAATCCTGCACGCCAATTTGCACGTGAATTCCCCAATTCACGTGCAACTCCAAATGCACTCCAAATGCGCTCAAACTTCACCCCTAGCCTCCTTGCATCATGTAGAAGACAACCACACTTGCACCTGAATTGGACCCATTTCACGTGCACCTCACATACACGTCCGTTTGGCCTGAAACTTCTGTGGTAGATAGAGGACATCATTCTAAGCATCTTTCCTTTTGCACGTGAATTCATTGGAGTCCATTCACTAGGTCAAAATCTAGAAAAACTCTACTCAGAAGGCAAAACTGTGACTAACGCAAGGTACGGGTCCTTACATCCTCTCCCCCTTAAGACTTTTCGTCCTCAAAAAGAAATGACATATAAGGAAAACAAACACAAGCTACCCATTTGCCACCTGGCAAGCCACCACACCCAAATGGGTCATACACCGCACACAGCACAACAGCACATAACAAAGTACCACCATAATCCATAACCACAATAATGCATATAACACATGTCCGCATGTCACGAATACACATCTCAAAACACATCACAAATAAGAACACATGTCTTTAAAAGACAATACAAATACACCAAATCGTACACAACTAATACAAAACACATCACTATCCCTTGGCCAACAGCCACCTCCCACGCTTAAGATTGTTCGTCCTCGAACAAGTTTGGGTGCTGCTCACGCATCACGGACTCACGTTCCCATGTCTCCTCCTCAATGCCACGGTGCTGCCACAGCACGCGAACCAAAGGAATAGCACGACCACGCAAAAGCTTCTCGCGCCGATCTAGGATACGGATAGGGGCCTCAACAACGGACATGTCATCCGCAATGTCCAATGTCCCCCAATCGATCACATGAGTGGGGTCAAGGTGATACTTCCTCAACTGGGACACGTGAAACACGTTGTGCACTCGACTCAGCCGCGGTGGTAACGCTAACCGGTAGGCCACAGGCCCTACACGATCCAGAATCGCAAAAGGACTAATAAACCGCGGAGATAGCTTGGAACCTCGCCCAAACCGTCGATGTCCATGACGTGGAGAAACACGAAGAAACACATGATCACCAACAGAAAACTCCAAAGGTCGCCGCCGCTGATCCGCATAAGATTTCGCCGACTCGAGCCGATAACAACCGTGTCGAATCAACTTAACCTTCTCGGTAGCCTCTTGAACCAACTGTGGTCCCAAGAGAGCTGTCTCCCCCACCTCGGTCCAACACAAAGGTGATCGACACGGCCGCCCATACAACGCCTCAAAAGGAGCCATCCCAATGGATGCCTGATAAGCGTATTGTAGGCAAACTCCACCAAAGGAAGGTGAGTTGCCCACGAACCCCCAAAATCTAACACACGGGCCCGTAACATGTCCTCCAACGTCCGATTCGTCCTCTCTCGTCCGGCCATCGGTCTCAGGGTGAAAGGCTGTACTCAAGTGAAGTTTGGTCCCCATAGCCTCCTGCAACCCTGCCCAGAAACGGGAAGTGAACCGCGAATCCCGGTCAGACACAACCGATGATGGTACTCCATGCAGTCTCACAATCTCGTTCATGTATAGCTGACTCAAGGTCCCAATAGAGTCCCGCTCGCGAACAGCCAGGAAATGGGCCGACTTTGTGAGTCGATCCACAATCACCCAAATCATATCTTTCCTCCCCGTGGTGGGTGGAAGACCAGTCACAAAATCCATCGCTATGTGGTCCCACTTCCATTCCGCTATGGGCAATGGCTGTAACATTCCCGCCGGCCGCTGATGCTCAGCCTTCACTTGCTGACACGTGAGGCACCGCGAAACAAAGGCAGCTACATTGCGTTTCATCCCAGGCCACCAAAAATGTGCCCGAAGCGCATGGTACATCTTCGTACCCCCTGGATGCACAGCAACTTTAGATTGGTGAAACTCCCTCATCACCTCATCCCGGAGGGAAGAAGCCACTACCAACCGCCCCTGAAATGACAACTCATGCTCAGGACCCTCTGTCCAGTCCTCTGATAGCTCCCCAGCCTCAATACGGGCACGGAGAACCTCACACTCAATGTCACCCAACTGTTCCTCCCGGACGCGCTGGTACAACTCAGGCACAACCACCAAAGGACTCAGGACTGTCCCACCATCACGAACAAGAGGCTGCAGCTGCAACATCGCCAACTGCTCCATCAGCTTCCACTCTCTCACGGCCACCTCAGCTTTCCCTTTTCTGCTCAACGCGTCAGCCACAATATTACCCTTGCCCGGGGTATAGGCAAGAGTAAAGTCAAAGGTCTGCAAATACTCTACCCATCTCCTCTGCCTCAAATTCAAGTCCTTCTGGGTAAAGATGTACTGAAGGCTCTTGTGATCTGAGAACACCACAAACTTCTCCCCTAAGAGGTAATGCTGCCAACTCTTCAGGGCGAAGTTAACAGCCGCTAACTCAAGGTCATGAGTAGGATAATTCTGCTTATGAGGCTTCAACTGCCTTGACCCATAAGCCACCACACTGTGCTCTTGCATAAGCACACACCCCAAACCAACCCTGGACACATCACAGTATACCTCATATGGAATATCCTCCCGAGGTAACCTCAACACCGGTGCAGTGGTCAAACGGGTTTTGAGAGTCTCAAACGCCTACTGGCACTTGTCCGTCCACTCGAATTTTACTCCTTTCCTAGTCAACGCCGTTATAGGAGCCGCCAAACGGGAGAACCCCTCTACGAAACGGCGATAATACCCCGCCAAGCCAAGAAAGCTATGGATCTCAAAAACGTTGGTTGGCCTCGCCCACGATGCCACAGCCTCAATCTTGGCTGGGTCCACCCTAACTCCCTCAGCTGACACCACGTGGCCAAGAAAGTGAACCTCCTGCAGCCAAAACTCACACTTGCTAAACTTAGCAAACAACTGCTGGTCCCTCAAGGTTTGCAACACTGTTGCCAAGTGCTCCACATGCTCCTTCTCGGTCTTGAAATACACCAAGATATCGTCGATAAACACCACCACGAACGAGTCTAAGTATGGGGCAAAGACTTGGTTCATCAAATGCATGAACACCGCTGGCGCATTAGTGAGCCCGAAAGGCATCACTATCCACTCATAATGCCCATACCTGCACCGAAAAGCTGTCTTAGGGATGTCCTCCTCCCTAACCCCGAGCTGGTGATACCCCGACAAGAAATCTATCTTGGAAAACCACCGGGCCCCACTCAATTGGTCAAACAGGTCATCTATCCGAGGCAACGGGTACTTATTCTTCATAGTCACCGAATTCGACTTCCTGTAGTCGATGCGGAGACGAAGTGTGCCATCAGCCTTCTTAGCAAAGAGCACCGGAGCACCCCAAGGTGAGGTACTCGGTCTGATATACCCTTGGCCCACCAACTCCTCGATTTGCCTCTGCAGCTCCCTCAGCTCGGCTGGCCCCATATGATATGCTACTTGGGAAATCGGACCCGTCCCCGGCACCAACTCAATGGTGAACTCCACACTCCTCTTAGGTGGCAAACTCCTCAACTCCTTAGGAAAAACATCCTGAAATTGGTCCACAACTGCGGGCCACACCCTCTTTTCCACCTTACCCTCCTCAGCAAAGGTCAGGGCTGCTAACCTGTGGGTAATGGCACCCCACTGGTCCATCACCGGCCCGGCCCGACTCGCCTCACAGTCCCACTCCCCCTGCAGGGTGCAAGAGGTCCCTGCAGGTGTCACGAAGGATACACGCCGCCGGTAACAGTCTATCTTGGCTTGGAAAGCCATAAGCCAATCCATACCCAAGATCAGGTCAAAAGTACGCATGTGCATCACATGCAAGTCAAAACTCAGCTCCACCTCGCCTATGTTTAACACACAGTCATGACACACACGCCGTACCTCAATCATGCCTCCCACCGGAGACTCCACAACTAGGGGCCTTGCGGCCTCCACACAAGCTAACCCCAAGCCATCAATAAGAAGCTCGGCAGCGAAGGAACACGATGCACCCATATCAAAAAGAACAGAAGCTAACGTACGGGAAATCAAGAGGGTACCTCTAACCACCGATGGTCCTGCTCCACCCTCAGCTGGTGGAGGTGGTGGCTCAGCCTCCTCCTGGTACGTCGCCTCCGGTCAAACACCCTTCCTTGGCCCGTGCCACCGGTTGGCTCACTCACCTGGACGGTTCCCGCTAAGGTTGCCTCCAGCTTCAGTCTGCTGCCGCTCCGGCCTCCCCGGGGGTCGGGTCCGACCGGATCCTGCCTGGGCCGGGCTTGCCACCGACGAGCTGGTCTCTCAGCTGGTGCACGAAAGCTAGCATCACTCCTCACGCTGGATGCCATGCCCCCCGCTCCCCTGTTGCCACTCCTGCAAACCGACGCAAATGGCCCTCTCGTCCACAGTTGTTGCATCTCCAGTCCTTCTTGGGGCACTCCCCTTTGAAGTGACCCTGCTCTCCACAAGGAGGACAGTTGCTAGGTAGACTCCCAAGATGGACCACCCTGTCTTCCGCCGCCAAAGGTGAACCTCCCGGGGTTCACGGATGTCCGACCCCGACTGCGAAAAGAACTGCTATCCCTCTCCTCCGTCTTGAGCCTCTTGGACCCTGCATCTCGATCGGGCCCACTCTGCAATTGGCGACCCCGATGGGCCTGCCTCCCATCATCCAGCTCTCTCTCGGCTACACGGGCTGTCTCCACAGCCTCAGTATAGGTCCTCAAGCGTAGAATTGCCACCCTCTGCCTAAGGGCTGGCCTAAGGCCCAAAGTGAACTTGTGGGCCTTCAGGTCCTCCCTTGCCACAGTCTCAGGAGCAAACCTACTCAAGCTCCAGGAACTCCCGCTCATACTCGGTACCGTCCTGGATCCCTGCTTCAAGCTGTCGAATTCTTCCCTCTTCTCGCCATCTCACCGATTCCGGAAGAACTCATCATGGAAGAGTTGCAAGAACTCCTCCCAAAGCATGAGTTGCACCGCACGGCTCCCCGCGACACTCGTCCACCACTCCAAAGCATCCCCCTCCAGCTGCCCCGAATTGCCAGTCGCACCTTGTCCTCTTCCCGGGGCAGGAGAAAGGAGAACACATGTTCGATCTGCCTCAACCACTGCTCAGCTACCACAGGATCACCTTCCCCCTTGAATCGCGGAGGTTGTTCCTTTCGGAACCGCGTCACCACGTCATCCTCTGCACGAGTCGGTACACCACCCAGCGAACTCTCATGCTCACGAGGCAGCTCTCCTACTGGTGGTGGTGGTGGTGGCACCACCTGCTGTGCTGCCATCTCACGGCGCACCTCCTCCCGAACGTCCTGCCGGAGTCCCTCCCGTAGCTCTCGTACCTCCAGCCGGATGCCTTCTTGTAGCTGTACCAGTAACAACGCATGCCCTCCAATGGACGGTCCCGCACCCGGACCCTCATGGGCAGATGACTCATCAGCCACTGCCCCGGACGCACGTGTCACTCTCCTCGGCGGCATTCTTACTACCCGAAGTAAGAAGCACAATGTTAAAACAATTTTATAATCTATCACGTCACTACCTCTACCCCACTGATCAATTCCACTATCACATGACATTACACACATACATTGCATCAATCACATTGCACAGTTCAGTACACATTGCCAAACAAATCAGAGTTGCACATTTCACTTAATCATATGATTTTGTCTACAGTTTAGCATACATTCACAGAAAATGCAACTAGTGCCCTAATGCCAATGCATGCAAATCCTACCACAAGACCGGACTACCCTAAGTAACCTTGGAGGCTCAAAGAGGACCATGTTGATCAGGCATGTCCCTCCAGGCTCCTCCAAAGGACTTAGGATAACCAGGTCCGCCCACTACCCTAGGCCAACTAGACCATGCTCGATACCATATTGTCATGCCCCGGATTTCCAACCCGAGGAAACCGGTACGTGACTCCCCTTTTTACCCACACGGAGGGCAAAAGGGTTAGGATACAAACCAAGAATATCACATTTTAAACATCCACAACATTCAAGAAAGTAATGTTCATTAAAAACAATCCAAACCAGTTTATTACAACAAAATCCTTTCCCCACTGGGGTTACATCAATTCCCATAAGAAAAACAAAACATAAATGGAAGAGAGTAAAAATAATTATGGTCTTGCACCTTGGTGTATCCACCTAACGCCTGTAAGTCCCTGGAAAACAAACACGGTAGGAGGGGTGAGCAACCACAGCTCAGTAGGGATGATGTCTCCCCAACCCATGCTCCTAGCATCTACATGCCTTGTGTACAAGTGCAGTGTCGTGTTACAATAATTTCAACAGACATAATAACAACCATATCAACAATTACAATCTTCCACTGCCACACAGGCTAACAAAACACATCTCAAGCAAGTAGTTTAACCGCCTCTTCAGGCCACTGATTTAACCGCCTCTCAGGCAAAGTAGTTTAACCGCCTCTTCAGGCCACTGGTTTAACCGCCTCTCAGGCAAAGTAGTTTAACCGCCTCTTCAGGCCAGATAGCACAGTCATGCACACAACACACACCACAGTCACCCAAGCATAAAACCAAACACTTGGTGTGCACCCGTTCACAAGTGCACAATCCCAGCCATTCAGGCAATAGAGCAAACACCCAAAGATACATACATACACTAAATCACAAGTCCAGCCACACAGGCATATTACCAAACACGTAATGGGCATATACACACAGCTATATTCACACAGGCTTTTCATCAAACATATAGCATGTAATCCACAGAATCACACCAAAATACCACTGAAGGCCAACATCCATATAGGAGATCACACCTATGTGGATTACATATATATATATAACAGATATAACCCATAATCTGCCCTGGAACCCTAGGACAGAGGAGGGTTTAGGAAGAACAGAACCCCTACCTCAAGTAAAACGCAATAACACAGCAATGTCCCGATCCCACGTCGAACGCCGTCCACCCACGAAGCACCGACCACCCACGCAAGACGCCCGGCAAGAACCAGGAGCTCTCCTTCCCTCTCTCTCTCTCTGCGACGGTGGTGGAGCAACAAACCCTAACCCTAAAACAGAGGGGCTTCTCCTCCTTATATAGACAACACAACATCAAAACGACGTAGTTTTGATTAAGTGAATCCCAACATCAAAACGACGTAGTTTTGATGGAACAAGCTATGACCTTCCCACACCCATACACACCAAAATAGTCACAATTCCAACATGGTCCTTTGGGAAAAGATGATTAGAATGACAAAACCAAGGGAACCATGCAAAATAATCCTGCACGCCAATTTGCACGTGAATTCCCCAATTCACGTGCAACTCCAAATGCACTCCAAATGCGCTCAAACTTCACCCCTAGCCTCCTTGCATCATGTAGAAGACAACCACACTTGCACCTGAATTGGACCCATTTCACGTGCACCTCACATACACGTCCGTTTGGCCTGAAACTTCTGTGGTAGATAGAGGACATCATTCTAAGCATCTTTCCTTTTGCACGTGAATTCATTGGAGTCCATTCACTAGGTCAAAATCTAGAAAAACTCTACTCAGAAGGCAAAACTGTGACTAACTCAAGGTACGGATCCTTACATCCACGAACCCATATCACCCCAAATTGCCAAGGCCTCCAAGCTCTCTCTCTCAAATGCATAAACGTGAAACGTAAAGTGAAAGCTTTTTTCTTTTTTCTGTTATTTATATTTCTGCCAGTCAACTGACCTAGTAAACCATTGACCCAGTCAATAATTGACGTCCCAACACAAAAATTGACCTCTAAGGCCCCGAACTCCAAATTGAGTCAAACTACAGTCAAAACGCTCGAAATGACGAGCACAACACTAAATAGATATTATTACACCCAAATGACTGCCCAAATGCAAAGTCAACCAATAAACCCCAAAAAGTCAACAATCGGGTCAAACGGGACCCCGACTTGGAATCGGGCTCAAGTACAGTCAAAATGCTCACATCGACGACTACACTACCGTCCAGATAGTTACATTCCCATAGAATGGCTATCTCTCAAAACTACCCAAATACGAGTCTTTACAATTTGCCCCTATAGGGCTTGCATACTGCCATTTAGTTCTTGTTGTGACTGTTCCAACCCAGTGAACCTATTTTTTACTTCTTCTGCCATCGGCCGTGGTTGTGCTATCTGATTGCGTCTGGATCTGAGGTTGTAAGAGTACGCAATCCTGACTAAAGGTTTGGCTACCAACCTGGGTAGAGATTTTTTATTTGATTTTCAAATTTTTTTTATATGCATGTATGCATGAATGAATATGCAAAAGGTTAGATAAACAAATAACTTTATTGCAAATAGTTTCAAAGAAACACACAGTACAATATGAAATGCCATGCAAATGAGAGCTATGGCTATATGATCTTAAAACAATTTCCAGTTATCTCCGAAGTAGCACGATGCCTCCTCTTCTGCGGTGGTCGCTCACCTGCCTCCTCCCTTTGCTTTAATATGGTCTCGATCTATTTTTCCCTCAGTTGCAACCTTTAGAGAGCTCGTAAAGGCCCTTTGACATGATTTTCTAGGCTCCGATAAATAAATCTTCCTTTTGTTTTCTTTAATTAGGATATCCAGTAATCTTCTGTATTCTTCTATGGTCAGAACAAGATCTATGCCGTTGAAGTCAAAACACTACCGTCGAGGATCCCAGAAATATATTGCTGCTCCATGCATATCCTTGTCAGCTAGTAGCTCGGTCACATGGAGCAACTCCCCAAACTGTTGTATATAGATGTTTTTCCTTTCGTTTGACCACCGACTCCATATCGTCTGTACCTCCTTAGTGTAGTCCAACTGATCTTCTTTGATGACATGTTCTGCCTTGTGGGCTTCTCTTGGTGAAAAATCTCCAAGGCGAAGTTGGATGTCACCAGATGCTTGGGCCACCACTATGATAGCCTCTTTATCCTGAAGGCCTTTTAGGAGATGACTGAAAGTTGCCATGCCTATATGAATGTCGTGTTATGCATGATGACAGTTTAGGATGGTAGTTACATAAATATCAAGGTAAATAGGCAAGATAAAAGAATAAACCAATCGTAAAGCAAATAAGATGTGCAGGGAATGACTTAAGGACTACCCTATAAAACAAAGGTTAGCATGGCATAGAATGAGCAAATAACATGTGGGTCAATGCCTATGATGGACTTCTATTGCTACACCTATCTTATTCGTTGGTTCTCAAACTGCCTCTGTAGAGGGCTCCGTACACCATGAGATTTACCGGAGGGGGGTCTTAAAAGGACGAGCCTTAAAAGAACCTCAAGCTTAAGTGAGGAGTCTGAGGCCCCATTGCGGATAATGATCGACGCGCTGGGGACCGTACTGAACCTCGCTAACCTAGATTGTGATAAACCCGGGTATAGGGTTATGTATGAATGCAACAGGTAGGGAAAGCAGTAAGTCATAACTATCATGACACATTTTCGCATTTACAGTATAAAATCATGGCAGTTAAAGCATAAATCATAATTACAATTGAGAAAACAAAAATGACAATTGTTATGGTAGTTAAAGTGTATAAATAAATCACAATCAATATATACAAACAAAATAACCTCCTATTCCTAATGCTAGACCTAACTCTCTAAAGTTTATACAGTGGTCCCCAGCAGAGTCGCCAGCTGTCATCACTGGTTTTCGTCCGGGCCCGGTTGGGGTGGGCTTAAACTAAACCAATGGTGAGAAATTTAGAGTCGCCACCAACTATTTTTGGGGTACAGTTGGATAGCCTTTACTTTGAGTAGTTTGTGGTCTGCGTTATTAGAGAAGGGTTCGGGAGTTGGTTACGTGTAGGGAAGGATTAGCACCCCTACGGCGCCCTTTCGGTATCTATTAGAGGAGGAGGTTTTCTATATATTGTCACTGCTGTGATTGGAATGAGTTTCATAGAAGTTCTATGATTTTTATTTAGTTAAGTTATTTATTAAAGTTATGGTTAAAAATTGATCCACCTTAAATTTCTAAAGGGAATCTTAAAAGTTTTGTTTGATTTTTGTTTGAAATGGAAAATGAAATCCTAAGGTTTTGGTTTTTTTATTTTTTTTTGCTTTTTCATTTTTGTTGTTGTTGTTTTGTTTTGTTTAAATTGAAGTCCTAAAAATGATTTTTTTTGTTTTTGGTTGGAAAACATTTTTTTGTTTTGTTTTGTTTGTTTGTTTTTTTTGAAAGGATTGAACCTATTCACAACTTAAAAATGCATATTTGTGTTTTTTTTGGTTTTGACTATGACTAAAGGCAGACATTATCAACATAGATGTGGAGTGTGTGATGGCAACTTCCACAAATAAAAATATAGCTATACTCTTTTTTTTCTTTTTTTCTTTTAATCTCTTTTTTTATGCCTCTCTTTGCCCTTTTTTTGTTTTCACTATATCTTATATATTACAATGTACAATATACACAACAAATACAAACCACACCTACCAACAATATAACAAACAACATAAAAATACAAGAAAATACGAAAAATTACATCAGATATAAGTAAATAAACATATTTAGAACCGACTTTGGGACTTTAACACTGATCTTCCATGTGAGTCCTATCCGCACCAATAGTCGCCTTCTCGAATGACCAAATCACCAAATTCTATAGCGCAAATGATATAAAATGACTGGGATTTTATTTGGAGACTGCAATGGTGTATGGGATTGAGAGAAGGTGATGGAAAGGTTTTTTTTTATTTTAGATTTTTGGTAAAACGTGAGAGAGAAAGGGGATGTATTTTTGATTGCAATGGGAAAGAATATTGGCTCTGGGCAAGAGAATCCGTAAGGGAGAAAAAGAGAGTTTGGGGTTTTTTTTTGTTTTTTAGAAAAGGAACTTGTGGTGAGAGAGAGAGATTATGGGAAGGAGAGTTGGGTGAAAATCGGGGTGTTCCTTTCTGGGCGTAAATCGGGACAAAGGGAAAGAGCTTGGGCATTTTTTGGACGTGAAGGGAAAAAGCTAGGGCGTGTTTTTCGGTGTGAAGACTCTTGTTATGCGAGGGAGAAAGACCTCCTTTTTAATGCCTTTGATGCATCCTCTTAATTGAAGCATTAATTAGTGCATTAATCATGGCAGCCCCTTTTTTATTGCCAGATTCCAGCTTCTGTTGGGTGGGTTAGCGACCTGTAATTGCTCTTTTGTTTCTATGTGAGCACATGTGACAGACAAGCATTGAAAAACATTTGCACATCTAATACAAACACCTCCCATGAAAAAACAGTGAGTGAGCCCATGGATAATCCAATCAGCGAAGATCAATGGTTGGTAGGGTCAAAGGTGTGGAGGCTCGGATCCGAATCAATAGAAGGAAATTCTGGATGATTGGAGCTTATTCCGTATCAGTGGAGGCCGTAGTCTGGATCAATGTTGGCTTGGATCCTTATTCCATATCAGTGAAGGCCTTAGTCTGGATCAATGTTGGCTCGGATCCATACTCTGTATCAGTGGAGCCCTTAGTCCGGATCAATGTTGGCTCGGATCCTTACTTCATCTCAGTGGAGCCCTTAGTCCAGATCAATGTTGGCTCGGATCCTTACTTCGTATCAGTGGAGCCCTTAGTCCGGTTCAATGTTGGCTCGGATCCTTACTTCGTATCAGTGGAGCCCTTAGTTCAGATCAATGTTAGCTCGCATCCATACTCCGTATCAGTGGATCCCTTTGTCCGGACTATTGATGTCCCGAATTTGACCTTTTGCTTCGGATTTGACTTTGATGTTTCGGATTTGACTGTGATGTTCTGGATTTGACTTTGATGTTTTAGATTTGACTGTGATGTTTCGGATTTGACTGTGATGCTCCGGATTTGACTGTGATGCTTTGTATTTGACTGTGATGCTCCGAATTTGACCTTGATGTTCCGGATTTGACTTTGATGTTCCAGATTTGACTATGATGCTCTGGATTTGATCTTGATGTTCTGGATTTGACTTTAATGCTCTAGATTTGACCACCTTTTCCTGTAAAAAGTGAAATTTCATCCTCTATCACTTGGTGTTGGTCTTGTAGCACTTTAGGGGCTTGTAATTGAGGCTATCACTTTTGGGCTTCCCTGTTCATGTCAGTGTATCCATTGTGTGCAAATTGGGGCTAACATAATCTCCAAACCATTCCTTGGTAGTGGAAAATCTTTATGGACCTATTCAACAAGGTATATGGCATGAGTATAAAAGTATATATAATATGGGGTTAGTATGTCCAACCCGGACAGAATGGGGTCTAACAGACGCTGTAAAATTAGGTGGGGGAGAATGTCATGGACCGAGGCTTATCCTAACACACTTAGGCTATTTTGGGGTATTTCTCACTTGTAAAGTGTTATAACTTAATTTATAGAGGGAGTTGTGGAGATTTTAATGCTCAGTTAAAAATGATGTCTCCTGGTGTCATAACTAGAAAAGTGTTAACATCTATATGTAGGGGAGTGATGTTGGAAAGCTTTTAAGCAATCAATACAATCGTTAGTTGCCTTTGTTCAATCTTTCTTCAACTAAGTGCTTCCCTACATAATTACTTTACAACGGATCAATGAGTTTCGATCCAAATATGACGAGTTAGGCTGACCTAGCGTTCCTTCGTACGGGTGGGAACTACGTGTTGCATGGGTTAAGCTGCTATAAAGGCTGACCCCGTGACAAGTGGTATTAGAGCCAGTTCGGTGCTAAGTTTGATGGAACAAGCAAGAGCTTCGAGACAGTCCAAAATGACAAACGGAGGATCCATTGTCATTAGTGCTGGTGGCCACGATGGCTGTGACAAGGAGTACACTGCTAAGGAACGGAAGAAAGACAAGTCCGTTTCGAGGGAAACATGTCCGGTGGAGAGTCGGCTAGCCAAAGTGGAGTTGGCATTAACCGACCAGGTGGAGGTGATTGAGGAGCACTCTGGAAGCATCGAAAGGCTGGACTCAGAGGGTGAGGAAAGCTATGGAAGGATGCAAGGAGTTCTCAACTTCGTCATGGATGACATGAATTCTCGATTCGAGGGCTTGAAGGGTTCTCTCATGTCTCAAATCCTGGCGATGCAGGAGGAAATCAAAGAGATTAAGGAGGATTGGTCTCTATGTAAGATGGCGGTCACCCAAGGTGGCGTTGGCGGCCATTCCAGCTCCAAAATCAACGTGCCGAAGCCTAAGACCTATGGCGGGTCAAGGAATGCGAGGGAGTTAGACAACTTTATTTGGACCATGGAGCAGTACTTCAATGCTTTGAACATTGTTGACGAGGCAAAGAAGGTGAAGACCACTCCACTATACTTAGTCGATTCGGCTATGGTGTGGTGGAGGCGACGATATGCCGATAAGGAGTGCGGCTTTTGCGTCATCGAAAATTGGGCGGATTTCAAGTGGGAGATCAAGGCCCAATTTTATCCCCAGAATGCAGAGGACGAGTCCCGGGTGAAACTTTGGTGCCTTACCCACAAAGGCACGGTGCGGGAGTATGTCTGTGAGTTTTCGGAGCTAATATTTTAGATCCCAGATATGTCCTCAAAGGATTCATTATTTTTATTCATGGACGGATTGCAACAATGGGCAAAGTTGGAGCTGTAGCGGAGAAATGCGCAGGACCTGGCGTCGGCCATGGCGGTGGCCGAATCACTCATCGAATATAAGAAGCTGGAGAAGGCCACCAATTCTTCATCGACTTCCAAGGCGAATAGGTTCCACAAGGAGAAACGTGAGGGAGACAACCGGAGTGAAGGAAAAGGGAGGCCCTTCCAACCGTCTAAGGACCATAGCCCAAAACATTTCGCAAATGATTCCAAGGATGGGGAGAAGCCAAGGATCTCTTGTTTCCTTTGTAAAGGCCCTCACAAGGCGTTCGAGTGCCCAAAGCACTCAAAGCTCTCCGCGATGATCAACAAAGACGAAGAGAGGGATACGAGGGATCCAAGACTTGGTTCCTTGCAACTCCTCAATGCAATCAAGGCGAAAGTGGAGGTGCCACCATTCGAAAGACCGAAAGGGCGCATGTACATGCTCACTAAGGCTAACAACCTTGAAACTAAGGCGCATGTACGTGCTCGCTAAGGCCAACAACCTTGAAACTAAGGCTTTGGTGGACACGGGTGCGACCAACAACTTCATCAAAGTGGAGGAAGGTCGTAAACTGGAGATAGTCTACAAGGAAGAGAAAGGCTGGTTGAAGGTGGTGAACTCCAATACCAGTCCAATCCATGTCGTGGCTCGAGGTGTTGAGCTAAGTATCGGCGAGTGGAGAGGCAAGGTGAATCTCTCTGTGGTGTCGATAGACGACTATCCCATGGTGCTGGGGATAGAGTTCGTTGACCAAGTACGGGCAATTCCAATTCCAAGCACCAACATAATGTGTATCATGGACGAGGGGAAGACATGCATGGTGAAGGTAATGAGGGAGGAAGAGCTCAAGGTGAAGTTTCTTTTGGTGCTCTAACTGTCCAAAGGAGTTAAGCGACAGGAGCCAACCTTCATTGCCATGGTGAAGGAAGAATGCTTAAGTGTTGGGGAAGAGCCCCTAACCGAAGTGAAGACAGTCCTTAAAGAGTTTGGGGACGTTATGCCACCCGAACTCCCCAAACAACTTCCGCCGAAGTGGGAAGTGGACCATAGGATTGAGCTAGAGGCCGATGCAAGGCCTACTGCTGCGGTGCCCTATCAAATGGCACCACCAGAGTTGGAGGAACTTCGAAAACAACTAAAGGACTTGTTGGAGGCCGGACTCATTCGGCCATCCAAAGCGCCATTTGGAGCACCAATGTTGTTCCAAAAGAAGCACGATGGGTTGATGCGGCTTTGCATTGACTATAGGGCGTTCAACAAGATAACGGTGAAGAATAGCTACCCCATCCCACTCATATCCAACCTATTTGATCAACTTGGTGCTGCGAGATGGTTCTCAAAGCTAGACTTGCCATTGGGATATTGGCAAGTGCGGATAGCCAAAGGTGATGAGGCAAAGACGGCGTACATCACAAGATACGGCTCTTATAAGTTCTTGGTGATGCCCATTGGCCTCACAAATGCCCCTGCCACTTTCTGTACCTTGATGAACCGGATCTTCCAACCATACTTGGACATATTCATCATGGTACCTTGATGACATTGTCGTCTATAGCAAAACCTTGGAAGAGCACAAGGCACATTTACGGTGGGTGTTCTAAACCTTAAGGGAGAACTAACTTTATGTGAAGAAGGAAAAATGTGACTTTGCAAAGAAGGAGGTGCCCTTCTTGGGTCACATCATTGGCGTCGGCAAACTAAAGATGGATAAGAAGAAAGTGTTAGCCATCCAGGAATGCCCCAAAAAGTCTCGGCATTGTTACAAGTAAGTGTATGTAATTTCTTCTCTATGTGTCGTCCGTCTGTCAGTCAAGCATATTTCAGTATATTTTAGTTCCGTCTGGTAGAGGAAGGGTTCATTTCTTTTGATTTCTGTTTGTGTATTTTATTTTATTTTATTTTCAGTTCTCTCTATTTATTCCATGTTAACTTGGTTGCTTGTGTATTTTTTTCTTTTTCTAACTATCGGTTTTGCAGGAACACTGTTAATTTTTGTAAAAAAAAAATTCTTGTTGTTCTATTTTCATTTCTAATCAGACCTAAAGCCTATTCGCTATAACATGTAATTCAAAATCAAAGAATAATGGAAATGAGTGAAAACAAACATAGCAAAAAAAAGGAAAAAAAAAGAGAAAAAAAAAGATAGCCTTGTTTTACTTTTGTGGATGTCACCCTCACATATCAACACTTTTATTTATGTTTTATTTGCTTTAAAATTATTTTGTTTTTGTAAAAAAATCTTTAAGATGTCTTTAAACAAAAAATTAAAAAGGTCTTTTTTTGTATTGTAAAGTAAAAAAAAAGAAAAGAATGTTATTTATTTATTTATTTATTTTCTTCAAATACAAATTTGATTTATTCTTTAGAATTTCTTTCGACATAATCCGCTTTAGGTTACCTTAGATTCGTTAGGCAAATCGGATTTAATTTTAATTTTAACAAATAAACTTAGAGCAATAAAATAAAGAAATCGTAGGTCTTTAGAAATTAATTAAACTTAGGAAAACAATTAATTTAGGACTTAATTATTTTAGAATTATACTTTAGTTTTTTTTCTTTTAAAAGCTTCACATTCCTTTTAAACATTTTAGAATAATTTAATTTAACTTTAACAAAAAGCTTGGATAAAAAAAACTAGAAACTCTAAGTCCTTAGGAAAACAGAATCTCAATTGTAGGTAATTGAAACTAAAGTAAAATTTAAAACAAATTAGAAACCTCCAAACTCCTAAGATAGGTACTGAAAGGGCGTTTTGGGGGTGTTAAACTTTCCCCATACGTAATTAACTCCCGAACCCAGCTCTAGTGATGTAGATCATTTTAGGTGACCAACTGCACCCCAAAAATAGTTGGTGGTGATTCTGTATTTTTTTCATTACCATTCGGGTGAAGGGTGGGAGAACCACATCCCCAAAAGCAGGTTTTCCCTCGGACGAAATCCGGTGATGACAGTTGGTGACTCTGCTGGGGAGAGTTAGAGAGTTAAGCCTAGGATTAGGATTAAGAGGTTTTCTCTTTGTTTTAAGTTATTTATATTCTTTTATTCTTTATTTATTCTTTATTGCTGTTGCATGATAGTTTTGATTTACGTGCTTTAATGCCATGATAGTCATGTTTTACCGTTTTTCCTAAATCGTTGCATTCATGCATAAACCCTATACTCGGGTTTTTATCATAGTTTAGGATAGCGAGGTTTATTATGGTGCCCTACGCATTGATCATTATCCGCAAAGGGACCCCGGACTCCTCACTTAAGCTTGAGGTCCTTTTAAGGCACGTCATTTTAAGGCCCCCCTCCAGTATATCCCATAGCGTACAGAGCCCTCTATAGAGGAAGTTTCAGGACCAATGAATAAGATAGCTTCTGCAATAGAAGTCCATTAGGGACATGAACCCACATTTTGTTTACTCATTTTAGCCTACACTTTGAAGGATAGGTGTATTCATATTATACCATGTTGTATACTGTCCTGTAAATATTTTTGTTATTATTTGTTTGTATATTTTTATTCATTCTTGTTTTGCTTTTTATTAATTCTATCTTGATGTATATTATTATTGTTTTGCTACCCTTATTTTTATTGTATGAATGTTATTGTATTTTGTTTTTGCTAACCTTATCTTGTATATTATTTATTTTATTAACCCGGTCTTCATTCCTACAATTGTTCATATAGTCTTAGGACATAAATACCGAACATAAATTTAGGTGTACATTCAAACATTCCTTACTTAGTTTAGGGATAGTTGAGACTAGTCTTCATTAATCCATCAGTGTTCATGCATTTCATAACCGAAAAAAGAAGAAAGACAACAAAATAAAAATAAAAATAAGGGGGTACATGTAAATAATACAAGCCCTTAGGATTCATAACATGCATCACTTTAAGGAACAAAACACACATATTTAAATCTTTCATGCGTATCCTTGCATTCATACATACTTTCAGCATAAAAGGGAGCTTACTGCACTTCACTCTTTCAGAAGTCAGCATAGCGCACCGATACAATCTGCGATCTCGTCACCAACAATCATCCATTTCAATGGCAGACCAAACTGAAAGTCGTTTTACTAGTTTGGAGAAAGGACAACAAGAACTTCAAAATCAAATGAGAGTCATGATGGAAATGTTGACCATGATGGCAACTGAAAAAGATAGGGGTTCTGTTGAGGTAGACACTAACTCCCCTTATGGGCAGCCGTAAGAAGCACCACCACCCCAAAATTTCATGCCAACACCGCCTCAAGTATCTATTCCAACCAATGTGAATCCTGGACCTTCAAGCCATATGCCATTTGTTCAACCAAATCCAGTGAATGTTGTTAAACCGATGGAGACTTCAATACATAAAGAAGATGACCAATCCCTAGCAATGAAGCGGTTGGAGGAGAGACTAAAAGCTATGGAAGGAATAGAAACCTATGGAATGATCAGTCCTCAAGACTTGTGCCTAGTACTTGGAGTTGTTCTCCCACTGAAATTCAAGGTTCTAAGATTTGAAAATGTTGGATCAAACCGAGAATTTGGATAATGCGGAACAAACCCTATGTAATTTGACTCGAGATGTTTCATGTTTACCATTAAGTCTGTGCAGATGAGTTAACTCTAAATCCGGACCTACTTGTGTGAGAACAAAGCTAAGGATAGGATACATAATCCTGATCCGGATCATCATGAGTATCGTCATTCACTTGGTACATAACCGAGTCTTTATCTGGAGTAAGGACTTTTCGTGCGGACTAAATACTTGACAAATCGACTTGAAGAACCCGTGTCTAACTCTCAATTTGACTAAGTCAATTGAAAATGAATAAGATTCCAAGTCTATCACTTGCACGGAATAAGAGAGACTTATTGCGAAGAGAGAATCGAAATTGTCACTCCACTGGACTAAAGAAAAGGAAGACAAGGACTGAGAAATACAAGTCTCATTTGAATGGATCAAGGACAATTGTTGCGGAGTAAGGACAACAATGCGGAATAAGGAATCCGACCCATTACTCATGCGGAGTAAGGATTCACTGATGCGGGGTAAGCATTTAGTACCTACTTTATGCGGAGTAAGAAAGCGCTGATGCAGAATAAGCTCTTCGAGCCTATACTTCATGCGGAGTAAGAGGCGCTGACACGGAACAAGGATTCCAGGACTTAATTCATATGGAGTAAGCAACCACTTACACGGAGTAAGGATCCGAGCTTTGCTAATACGGAGTAAGGAACCTTATGACGGACTAAGAAGATGCTGCTTCATCATTTCCAAGCCGCTTTCTTTACAATCAACTCGCTTCGTCCCGATGTAAAACAAACCCGTTGAAAACCTAACTCCTTACACGTGGATCACGTGGAGATGTGGACACGGTCTCAAATGCAATTGGAATCAAGCAAGAATTCATCACAACTTACACTTCCAATATTTCGAGCTCCACATCCACAACAGATAAAGCTTCAGCATTTTCCGATGAAGAACTTCAATGCTTCACACTGCTCGGAAAATGCAGTTTCAAAATAGATTCCTAGGATGTCTATATATATACCTGAAGCAATGTAAATACGGTGAGCTTAAAAAAAAATATCAAGACTTACAATCGTACATCGCGTGAAAAAGCTCATACAGAGATTTACAGCCAAGTGTGTGTGACTATAACAGAGTGTTGTGTTGTAATCAGCTAAAACGCTGTTTTAGTTCGTTGTAATTATCTTTAGATAATAAAGCAACATACTTCCACTACCTGGTTAACCTTCCGCACTGATTCTATCCGTTTAACCAGAGTGAGTGTCTAAGCCATTAAGAGAAAGAAAGAATTTTCAAAGAGCCTATTCACCCCCCCCCCCTTCTAGGCTCTCCGGGACCAACAAGTGGTATCAAAGCAAGTTCTACCTGCTCGTGGAGATCCCTCACTCCCTCTCAACTTAACAATGGCCGAAGAAAGTAGCATGCTATTCAATACCCGCCTCAACTCTGGGGGAGCTCAAGAGCCCCTTCCCAACCGAAGCAGCAGTGGAAATATTGATCCACCTCAACCTGCTGCTGCCGCTGCTCCTCAACCACGGAGTTCAGGCTACACTTTAAGTAAACTGCCAAAGTTCACACCAGAGCTTTTCTCTCAGTGGAAAGCTCGCATGAAGATGTTCATGACCTGTCATGATCATCTAATGTGGCCTTGTCTTCATCAGGAGCTTCCTATTCCGATGACCATCGGAGAAAATGGGGTCAGGAGGCCAAAGACTGATGCTGAACTCGCTCACGATGAAAGAGCCTAGCAATACGCCAGTGAAAAGGCTCTAGCTTACGTGACATCGTCCTTGAATTCAGAGGCTTTCACGGACGTCCAGGGCTACACGACAGTAAAAGCTGTGTGGGACAAATTGACTATTCTATATGAAGGAAGTCAGTCTCAGATGCAGAACGTCATTTGCGTTCTCAGACAGAACTTTGAGAGCTTCAACCACAAACCTGGCGAATCCCTGGAGAGCATCTATCGGCGATTCACAAGCTCATCCTGGAATTGAAAGCTGTCAACGAGCACTACACTCAGTTCCAAATAAATGACAAGTTCTTTCGTTCCTTGACGGATCGCTATTACTCCAAGCAGCTCCAGATGCAATCCAAAGACAACTGGAAGTATGCTCCCCTTGAAGAGCTATATGGAGAGCTACGGACACATGAGGTCAGATTCAATTACACTGACCGAGACGAGAAGATAGCTCGGAGAGAAAAGGGGGTAGCTCTTAAGGCTACGACTGGACCAAGCATGCTGGCAGAGGATATTACGGAAGAGTCAGAAAACTCTGACTCGGACATGGAAGAAGAAATAGCACTCCTAGTGAAATCCTTCACACGATTTTTGCGGAAAAGCAGAAAAGGATTCAAAAGAGGTTCTTCCTCATCCTCGAGAAGGAAGGAGCGGTCGGAGTTAACATCCCAATACTGCTACAATTGCGGGAAACCTGGTCATTGGGCCAAGGACTGTAGATCCAAACTCAAGATGGCCGACAAGGATGACAAGGTTAAACCCCGACGCTCCACCTCAGACAACAGCAAAATGAAGAGGAAGGCGTTCGTCTCAAAATACAACAGTGGTTCGGAAGAAGAAGAGGAATCTTCAGGCGACGAACCAACGGAAAAGGCGAACGTCTGCCTCATGGCAAACGCTGAGGTACCTTCTATCTCTGAGCTCTTGAGTAAACTAGAATCTCTTACTAAGGAATGTGATGATGAAAAGAATGAGAGATTAATAATTACTCAAATGTATCAAAATATGAGTGGTCAGACTAAACGCCCAGAACTTACTGTTTCTAAACTTGAAAAGGACATAGCTGACTATCGAAACAGGGAGGTTTGGTATCATGACCTAAGAGCTGAAAATCACTTGCTGAATACCAACCTCACGGGTATGAATGTAAATCTTAAAAGACTCGAGATTGAACTTGAGAAGGAAAAGGAAATAAATCGTAAATGGCTAAAATCCGGAGAAATAGCCTCTACATTTAGAACTGATCCTGACAATATCCGAGTCAAACCTGGCCTAGGATCCGAATCCTCCTCCACTGCTCCAGCTACTGAGTGCCCTCCGGACTACACTCCAAAACTAACCAATCTATATCCTGTTAGTACATCTAAACCGTTGGATGGTTTTGTTTCAGGTGGCACCATAGTTTATGATTGTGGATCTAAGGCTGTTACTGCTGATCCCGAAGTAGTAGCACCCATATCAAACGATGATGGGAAGGTTGCTGTAGTTAAAGCCGAAACTACAACACCCAGAAACAAAGAAAAGGCTAAGGTTGACGCTTCTAGGGCCAAGAACACGTCACCCATTTGCAGAGGATTAGGCCATAGGGAACAGAGTAGGAAACCTGTTAAGACAAAGAAACTTGTATCCCTCACTGTAACTCCACATCATAGTGTCTGTTCTATATGTCGTGAAATAGGTCACTACTATTATGAATGTTGGAGTCTATCTGATGACTGGTTATGCAGTCATTTTTCAATCAATAAAAATCAGGTTGTCAAAAAGGGTTCTTCTCGGAAATCTAAATCTAAAACTCCTCGGAGCGTCTCACCTTAGAAAACCCAAGTTAAAGAAGCAACTAATATGGATAAATCTAAGTCAACCTGGAAAGTTAAAGTTCCGAGAAACATAAAATCCGGAATAGTTGACACTGTTGTTGCTTCTCCTAACCGCCCGAAACAAGTTAGGGCACCAAAAGTGTAATCTGTTGTCTTGCAGGAGCATCTATTGAATTCACTGCCATCTCATTTGAAGTCAAAGATCAATCAAAGCAAGTGGATACTCGATAGCGGATGCTCCAGACACATGATGGGTGATAAGTCTTTGCTTGTGGATATTACCGACAAACGAGGCCCATCCGTAACATATGGCGACAACAGTAAAGGTAAGACTGTGGGGTATGGCACTTTAACCAACGGCTGTGTATCAATTACTAAGGTTGCATTATTCGAAGGTTTGAAGCATAATCTACTGAGTGTCAGTAATTTATGTGACAAAGGATTCACAGTTTCCTTTTTGTCAAATACCTGCACAGTTAGAGATAACTTATCCGGAGATATTAAGTTATCCGGATCAAGAGATGGGGACATATATTCTGTGGTCTTGAGAAACAATTCTTATGACCCTGTATGCTTCCTCACTACAGCATCACATGAAGATAGTTGGCTATGGCACAAGCGTTGCGCATATTTAAATTTTAAGACCTTGTCTAAATTAGTGTCGCTTGATTTGGTCACTGGTTTGCCTAAACACAAATACTCCAAAGACACTCTCTGTCGAGAATGCCAACTTGGCAAATAGACCAAACATAGTTTTAAGAGCAAATCAGTTAATTCAATAACTGCTCCCTTATAGCTACTTCACATGGATCTTTGTGGTCCCATTTCTGTTTCTTCACTAGTTGGTGCGAGATACACTCTTGTGGTTATCGATGACTTCACCAAGTACACATGGGTGTTGTTCCTGAAATCTAATGGTCAAACCTTTGAACACCTTGTCGATCTCTTCAACTGGATAAGCAACTCACAAGGACTGAGCATTAAATGCATCAGGAGTGATCATGATACAGAATTTGATTTCTCAGATATGAGGTCATATTGTTCTGAATAGGGCATTCAACACGACTTCTCTGCGCCCAGAAATCCACAACAAAATGGGGTTTGAGCGCAAGAATCGCACTTTAGTCGAGGCTAGCAGATCAATGTTAGCAGGGGCAAAGCTTCCTCTCTGTCTATGGGCTGAAGCGGTGTCTACTGCCTGCTATGTTCAGAACAGGACTCTTATAAATAAATTAACCATGAAAACACCCTATGAGATGTGGAAAGGCCAAAAGCCTTCTATTTCACACTTCAGAACTTTTGGGTGTACTTGCTACGTACTGAACAATGGAAAAGAATCCCGGAATAAATTTGAACCAAAATCCGATGATGGGATATTTGTTGGGTATTCATTTCACAGCAAGGCTTATCGGGTTTTCAATAGAAAACTCTTCAAAGTTGAAGAATCTATCCATGTGACCTTTGATGAAGCTAACCTGGATTGGTCGAAAGTTGGCTCTCCAAATTGCAGTGTGTAGGATCAAGACGACAACATTGACTACTCAAAGTTTATAAATGTTCCTATAACTCCTACGGACCAACCACGTGGCACCAATGAAGAACGAAGAAATGATGCAGATGATGCTACGGATGAATCGAACTCGTGACTTCAACTTAACTCCGGACATGTTCCTTCAGATATTCAATCTACTGGAGTATCTTCAAGTCCATCCGGACCAGCTAATACAGAAATGAATAGTAATGGAGAACAACAAAACACTCCAGAAACTATTAATATGGATAATACTGGTACGGAAGAAGCTCACACAGCAGACGAACAAGAACCACCTAATCTGACAGAGCTTCAAATCACTGAATATTCACCACCACTTGCACAAAACTATAGGTGGACTCGAAACCACCCTCAAGAACAAGTGATTGGTGATCCTACTGTTGGTATTAGAATAAAGGCAGCCACCTCCAACATGTGCCTCTACTCTTGCTTCTTGTCGCAAATAGAGCCAAAGGTGGTAGAAGAAGCACTTCAAGATTCAAATTGGATAGACACCATGCAGGAAGAGTTAAATCAGTTCAAAAGAAATGATGTGTGGACTCTTGTACCTAGGCCAAAGTCTCAACAAGTCATTGGAGTTAAATGGGTGTTCCAGAACAAACTTGATACGGACAGAATCATAATCTGGAACAAAGCCCGACTGGTAGCCAAGGGTTATCATCAAGAAGAAGGAATAGACTATGACGAAACTTTTGCCCCAGTAGCCAGACTTGAGGCAATCAGAATGTTCTTGGCATACGCTTTATACGAAAACTTTAAAGTTTATCAAATGGATGTCAAGAGTGCATTTCTAAATGGAGACCTTCAAGAGGAGGTATATGTTGAACAACCTCCAGGCTTCGTTGAACCAAAGGCTGGACATCTGGTCTACAAACTAAAGAAAACCTTGTATGGATTGAAGCAAGCTCCAAGAGCCTGGTACAACACACTTTCGGAATTCTTACTTGCTCACAACTTTCAAAAAGGGAAGATTGATACCACGCTATTCTTACGGAAAGAGAAGGGACATACTCTGATCGTACAGATCTACGTGGATGATATCATTTTCGGATCAACTAATCTGAAACTTTGTGATGAGTTTGCCAAGTTGATGACTGGCAAGTTTGAGATGAGTATGATGGGAGAACTGTCCTACTTCCTTGGGATCGAAGTCAAACAACTGAAGGAAGGGACCTTCATAAACCAAGCTAAGTACACTCGCGACTTAATCAAGAAGTTTGGTATAGAAGGTTCGTGTCCCGTCAAAACTCCAATGCCAATCAATGCCAAGTTAGACCCAGATGTTGATGGCAAATCAGTGAATGTGACTGAGTACAGAGGGATGATTGGATCCTTGCTGTACCATACAGCGAGTCGCCCGGACATAATGTTTGCAACTTGCATCTGCACAAGATAGCAGGCGAATCCCAAAGAGTCACATATGCTTCATGTAAAACGAATATTAAGGTATCTCAAAGGGACGATGAATTTGGGACTTTGGTACCCAAAAGAGTCCAATTTCACCTTATCCGGATATTCTGATGCTGATTTTGCCGGGTGTTGCATAGATAGGAAAAGCACCAGTGGTACATGCCAATTCCTTGGAAACAGATTGATTTCTTGGTTCAGTAAGAAGCAGAATTCCGTATCAACCTCTACTGCTGAAGTGGAATATATAGCTGTTGGGAGTTGCTGTGCACAACTTCTTTGGATGCAAAGTCAACTTACTAACTACGGCTTCAACATGACATCTGTTCCACTCTATTGTGACAATACCAGTGCTATTGCTATCAACAATAATCCCGTCATGCATCCAAAGACGAAACATATTGAGGTCAGGCATCATTTCATTCGCGACCATGTTCTTAAAAAGCACATATCCCTGGAACATGTTGCTACTGAAGATCAACTGGCGGATATACTTACAAAGCCCTACCTGATGTAAGATTTTCTGAACTTATTCTCAAATTAGGTATGCTTGACTTTTCTGCATAGCTTCTCACCTGTTATCCATCAGTAGTTATTTTCAGAACATGCATTGTTGTACTTCATCGTTAGTGATAGATACTGAACTTCATGTTTAACTATCTTACTTTAGTCGTGTAAATGTTCTGATATTTCTCACTTAGTTCATATGGGAGGATGCTTGCTTATCCGGACTGATAGTGAATCAAGCAAACATAATTAAATATATATGACACAAATCCTCTTCAGATGTCATGAATTCTACTCCATCTTCCATCTCATGTCTTATGATTTCGTGACTGACTGAACTATCTAAGATGCATGGTTGAGGAATGACTTGGGATAACTCAGACTGAAAGTGGAAATTCACTATGTCTGCTGATCAGCTGTTTGAGTGGAGTAAATCAAGGATAGGTAGCAGTTTCTCTCGATTCATGATTAAACAGGAAACTTCTTAACAGGCTCTAAAAGTCCACGGGGGAGAAATTGCTCTCTCTATTATCTAAGTAATACCCCCGGATTTGTACTTCATGACCTCTTTCCTAGCTGTCTATCTGAGGGGGAGTCATCCTCGAAAAGATCGCATCAAAATGATTCGCTGATCTCAGGGGGAGAGAGTACTTCATTGAATCTTAAGTAAGGCCCCCTATTTCAGCAAAAGGCATGACTACAGGGCGAGAGAATGCTTATTATTAAGTAATGCCTCTCTGATATGTCTTGGATGTTCCGCCCTATAACTCTCACTCATAAAGCTGATTGGATTTGCACTGTTGAATCGGAATTGTGGATTGCTTGGCTGTTATCTTCCTCTTCCTAGCATTTTAGGCATGACAGTCGGTTGTAACATCATACATCATGTGCTCTTCTTTCCATTTTCACTCATACATTCTCTGATGGATGAAGTCATATAAATCTAATTAATCTTTGCTCTCATTCTCAGTATGAAGGATTAGCTATGTTGACCTATTGGATTTATGTGTTAATTATCTCACACATACATTGATTTCAGTATGATGGCTTTCACTTCGTATGTATGTGTCTAGCACTTAACTTCTTATGCATAAGTTCTGTTTCTTCTTAGTTCGGATTGTGTGTTATGCTCTTATATTGTTTATCTGGACTAACCCGAATCTGACGAGACTTGCTCTTCAAAGCATCTATTTGTTAAGTCACAGGTTCAGATTCTCTTTGCAATTCATCGCTCTATCTTGTCAGATGTCTCGGATTTCTGAGGTGTTGTGGTACTTCATACTTTCTCGATATCAAGACAGCAAAGGAATCATCTATACTCAACACTCTGTTAACACGGATACAGTTAGTCAGTCTCATCCGGATGTTCTTTATATGGATTATCCTTCTCCGGATGAAAGTCGGTTTATTTCCTCCTGATTCTTGGAATTCTCAATTCGCGATAAACCAAGTAATTATCTTACATCGTTTATTTTTGAGGAGGGATAATGATGGTTCATTTAATGCACGCATCGAGCCCGGTATTTTATCTTTTCAAAAATCCGGAAGTATGCCTACAACTGTCATCTTTGAATGGTTAGCACAGCCACCACGTCATAGGTCTATTCGACGGCGCTAATCCATCACTTCTAATGACATAAGGAAGTTGGGTGGCTCACTGTTCATTTCGCTTAAACTCTAGACCCACTTGCTTCTACGGACAGGATGCTATTTATACCGCACTATCGGCGTCGACCGAGGTTATCGCTACCAACTCTCAAAACCCTAAACCCTCGCCGCACCTGTTCTTGCAAAACTCTTCTCTCCTTCTCCCTCAATCTTTCACTCTCAATGGCATCCCAAGCTCTCTATGGTGTTGTTCCTGGCCATCTTGTCGATTGGTCCGGAATCTCTGATCCTCCAGCATGGCTCCACGAGGTTCGCCAGCTACTCGAGCACAGCAACCTTTTCGCGCTTGTCTCTGCCCCGGCCGATCTTCTAGTGTCGGACGTCCTGGCCTTCTATCAGCACTCTACCTCCACTGAGGAGTATATCTTTTCTGTGGTTTGAGGGGAACGTATCAAGATCACACCTCAGGTGATCCAGGATGTCTTCACCCTTCCTGCCGGCGATGACAACTGGCCGAACGCTGCTGCCATGGCTGCTTCCATGGGGTGTCCTAATAAGGTGAAGGAGTACAAAATGAAGTCTTTCCATGGTCCTCACTGCTGTATGGCCACCATACTCAGCCGGTGTCTTCTGGCTCGCTCCACGGCTCTCGACTCGGTTCCGTACGATCTCCTGCTGCTGATGTATGCAGTTTTTGAGTCACTGCCACTTGACTGGGGCAACTTTCTTTTTCGGGTGTTGCGGAATGGGAAACGGAACTTGTCCTTCGGACGGATTCTGTCCCAAATTTTCCGGCATCTTCACCCCGCACACTTCCAGGGTGAACTGGTGATTCCCTTCCCGGCGTCCTACTACTTCCGCTATCTTACTGCCGACGGGATCTTAACCGTTCGCTGCGCTCCAGTCTCCCGTGCCCTTGCTGTTGCTTCAGAACAGCAAGCTAGTTCTGTTGGTGAACCTGTTGCAAGCTCGGGCCACGAAGTTAGTTCTGCTCTCCGGTCCGTTCACTCCCGCATCCGGTCTGTTGCCGCTCTGGCACGCTCCCGCAGTTCGCTGCACAGCGTTCGGGCTGACCCGTCTACTGCTGCCGGGCCCTCTCAGCCGCCCTTCCATGAGGTTACCACATCCGCCTCTCTTGCTAATGTCCCTGCCCCTCTTCCTGCTATTGTTGTTGCTGCTGCTCCTGATGCTGCTGCTGACGCTCCTGCACCCATCTCTCCGGTCACAGCGGCTGTTGCTGCTGTTCTTCCGGACCTTCCCTCTTCTCCTGCGGAAGCCTCTCCCGCTCACTCTCCGGCCCTCCAGGACTAACTCGACCATCTCCCCACCGACCTACTAAATGATTGCAGGCTGTGCTTCAGCCTCTCCATTACTGCCGACATCCCAGAACCTACCCTCCGGGTGTTTTATGCTCAACACACCCAGACCCCGGAGGAAATGCTTATTTGGAACTGCTATCACGGCTTTGTGACGCCATCGCTCCTCAAGGCTGCACCTCCTGCTGCTGCCTCTTCGGGCCTGCCCATGACGCACGGACACCTGCCCCTGCTGAGGCTGGCTCCTCTTTCCTGCGGATATCCCTATCATTGACCTCTCCGGTCAAAGTGGATCTGCCTCTCACAAACGGTCTGTACCTGCTCTTCCTCCGGGCCTTCCAGTGCCTAAACGCAGCCGTTTCTCCACTGGTCAGACCAACTCTCCCACTCCTACTGTTCCATCTGGTGCCATCTCCTTCCTCCCATCATACGCGGAATTGCATTTGGATGATGCTGATGGGAGCATTCTTGCTGCGGCCAAGGCCTATGCCTTCTCCACTGCTGAGCACCGATGTGTGTCTGCCTCGTCCCCCTTCGAACCTCAAGACATCCGGACCATACTGTCTGAGGAGGGACAATTTTCCACTGACGACATCGACAACTATGCTCTAGCGGTAAAGATGGAGTTGAGGCTATTCCCTTCTTTACTTGAGGAAGGCCTTGATTTTGATGTTCTTCCTTGCTGGGTTGAAAACCAGTTTAATGCTGTGGACGTTATTCTATCCTACATCTATGGTACAGCAGAGACAGCCGACCATGGACCTCTTTGTCCATCGTTTTCATCCCCTTTCGGGTCGACTCCCCACATTTCATGCTGACTGTTTTTCTGATCAAAGAGAAGAAAATCTTGCTTCTGGATTCTCATCAGGTTGTTGACTGCCCGATTAGAAAGAATCAGATGAGGAGTTCGTTCGAACCTTGTCGGATGCAATCAAACAAAGTTCTCTCTACGAAGACTTGGATCTACCGCCTCTTGGTCAGGATGAAGTACTCATGGGGACGATCCGGAACAAGAAGAATGTGCCCCAGCAACCCGATGGAAATAGTTGTGGAGCTTTTGTCTACTACTTCTTGAAATCTGTTATCTCCTTTGATGATGACTGGAAAAATATCATCGAGTTCTCCAAGAAGCAGACAATGACACTACGAGAGCATGCAGCAAGGATGATCTTCAAATATAGTAAGCCGTATGTACCATAATTTATATCTGTACTAAGGCTTAATGTATTCCTGCTGTAACTTAGTGGAACTGTTCTCTTTAATCCTTACCTCTGTGTTATTTCTTGCTGCCTTACCGGATCAGATTACAAAGGGTTTGGCATATCCATATTGGGGGAGATTGTTGGATCAAACCGAGAATTTGGATAATGCGGAACAAACCCTATGTAATTTGACTCGAGATGTTTCATGTTTACCATTAAGTCTGTGCAGATGAGTTAACTCTAAATCCGGACCTACTCGTGTGAGAACAAAGCTAAGGACAGGATACATAATCCTGATCCGGATCATCATGAGTTTCGTCATTCACTTGGTACATAACCAAGTCTTTATCCGGAGTAAGGACTTTTCGTGCGGACTAAATACTTGACAAATCGACTTGAGGAACCCGTTTCTAACTCTCAATTTGACTAAGTCAATTGAAAATGAATAAGATTCCAAGTCTATCACTTGCACGGAATAAGAGAGGCTTATTGCGAAGAGAGAATCGAAATTGTCACTCCACTAGACTAAAGAAAAGGAAGACACGGACTGAGAAATACGAGTCTCATTTGAACGGAGCAAGGACAATTGTTGCGGAGTAAGGACAACAATGCGGAATAAGAACCCGAAGGTCGGGAAGGCCACTAGGGGTAAGAAAGGGTGGAAGCTCTTGAGCCTTACTTCAGGAAGAGGCGCAAATTCCGACTTCATTCAACGGAGAGCAACCACCGACACGAGTAAGGATCCGAGCGGTGGAGAAGGAACCTAGCATAAGAAGATTTCTTCATCATTTCAAGCCCCATTCAACAGCTCACTCTCCGTAAAACAAACCCGTTAAAACCAACCCTTACACGGGACACGCGAGATGTGGACGCGGTCCAAAGATGGATCAAGCAAGATCACAAACTTACACCCAATTGAGCTCCCTGGGAAAAGCTCATTTTCATGAAGAACTCAATGCTTCCGCTCGAAATCCAAATAGATTCCAGGATGTCTAATATATAACCGAAGAATGTAAAACGTGAGCTAAAAAAATATCGAAGACTTACAAGACTCGCTAAAAGTCATAATTTCACAAGTGTTCTAATGTTGTATATCTAAAACACTTTTTGCTTAATTCTTTGTATAAAGCAACATACCCATACCTTGCACGGGTCCTTTATTACCGCACCTGTTCCCACAAGCTGTATCCAACTCGTGTGGAACCCATGACCGTGAAAGCTTAAGGAAGCGCTAAAGATCGATTTAAAGAAGGCAACAAACGAGGAGGTGAAAGCTTTCACTCACCCCTATAATAACACTTTTGTGTCGCCGAGACACATGTCGAAACAAACCCAACTACTCGCTGTCAACACTTCAAAGGGGAAATACCCCAAAAGGCCTGGCTGGAAGCCTCGGTCGTGCATTCCCCCCCGTTGCGTCTTCTCTCTTCTAACTTGTGACATTAGCTTCGTTTCTTCCCTCTTTCTCTTTGGAGATTGCCCCGTCCCTCCTTCCCCTTCCCTTCCTGTCTTCTTGGTAGACTCCACCCTTGTTTACGCCTCTTTTGCACACTCTACGTGGGAGGTTTTTCTATCTCTTTGTTGTTCTTGCTGTGTGGGTGGTGTCCGCACCACCCTGTCCCTATCTTCCAAGTCTTGTGAAGGCTTGGAAACAAGGGAACCTGGATGCCGGTTCGGGAGGTCTTGAGACCTCCTACTCTCTAGCTTTAAAGGCCCCTCAGCTCACCACCCTAGGTTCTTTTGGCTGAAGGAGTTGAGCATCACCGCCCTTCCGAGTTCCAAGGCCTCCTTTGTATCCGCCCACTTCTCTTCTGCCGTTGGAATATGCCCGGTGATCCTCGTTCAGCCATCCTTGACTGAACGCGGGTTTTGCCCCGGTGATGGAGTGGGCGCTGTTCGCCTGGTGAGTTCGAACGGGCTCGTTCGTACTCGCTCTTAGTTTATGGATTGGGCTTGTCCAACAACATGCCCTCTCTTTGCACTCACGTAGGCCCGGGGGGGGAAATAAGCCATTGAGTTGGTTTGGCGTTTTGGGTGAAACTTGTAAAAGTTTAAGTCAAACCCTATCCAAGTAACCGCCCGAATCGATCCCTCGCTCACGATTCTTGGCCCGCTTCCCACGACTGAAGAATAGTCGGGCCGTGTCGCTCTGATTTGGGAGCTTTTTTGGAAGAAACCCTCTTAGAGTCGGTGACCACCATCACCGCTCCTCGGTCTTGGGAGACAAACAAAAAGCCACGAAACACTTTCCCTAGGTCTTTGAGTGCAAAGGTTAGTCCCGCCATTACCGTTCTTTTTGCTTGTGGCCACAAGACAAGTCCTCTGACACGACGCCTGTAAGAGGCGGGGGGCCGGGGGGTCCACCCGCAGGTTGACGGGTGGGAGGCAGCCGACGCGAGTCGAATTCTTAGTGTCTCTCCTAAATTCCCCCATTTAGGAACGTACACCCGTTCCCCTCGAGTATGGAGCAAGTTATCCCTTAGCCAAAATCGTCGTGTCTTCCCAGCTTTGACGCATTCCACCAAGGACTTGGCTAATGGGTCGTGCTCCATTCCTTCCTTTAGTTTGTCCACCAGGGGGAATTGTGGTTGGCTAATGGCTGCAAGTTCCGCCTTCCGACTTAGTGCATCGGCCACCACATTATTTTTGCCCGGTTTGTACTCGAGCACAAAGTCGAATTCCGCTAAGAGTCCTTGCCACCGTGCTTGCTTCGGAGTTAAGTTCCTTTGAGTTAGAAAATAACTCGTAGCAATGTTGTCCGTCTTCACCACGAACTTGGACCCTAGCAAGTAATGCCTCCACACCCGAAGGCAATGCATAACTGCCGTCATCTCCTTTTCATGCACCGCGTACCTCCGTTCGGTGCCATTGAGTTTCCGGCTTTCATATGCTACAGGATGCCCCTCCTGCATTAGAACTCCACCGATGGCAAAGTCTGAAGCATCCGTGTGAACTTCATAAGGCTTTGTATGGTCCGGTAGTACCATCACCGGTCCGTTTGTCACGGCTTGCTTCAACTTCTTAAATGCCTCTCGGCAAGCATCATCCCACACCCAAGTCTTGTTCTTCTTTAGTAGTTCCATCAAGGGTGCGGCAATGTGGGAATAGCCGCGGATGAATCTTCTATGGTAGTTAACCAAGCCAAGGAAGGAACGCATCTCAGTGTCACGGACCGAGGCTTATCCTAGCATACTTAGGCCATTTTGGGGTATTTCCCCTTTGTAAAGTGTTGTACTTAGCTTATAGAGTAAGTTGTAGAGATTTTAGATTTCGATCATATATGATGTCTCCTGGCGACATAGCCAGAAAAGTGTTAACATCTATATGTAGGGGAGTGATGTTGTAAAGCTTTCAAGCAATCAATACAATCGTTTGTTGCCTCCGTTTAAATCGATCTTTCGCTAAGCGCTTCCCTACACAATTGCTTTACAACGGATCGATGGGTTCCGATCCAAATGCGACGAGTTAGGCTGACCTAGCGTTCCTTCGTACGGGTGGGAACTAGGTGCCGCACGGGTTAAGCTGCTATAAAGGCTGACCCCGTGACATCAGGGACTTTCTTAGGCGTCTTCCATTCCTTGATGGCTAACACTTTCTTGTTATCCATCTTTAGTTTGCCGCCGCCAAGGATGTGACCCAAGAAGGGCACCTCCTTCTTTGCGAAGTCACATTTCTCCTTTTTAACAAAAAGTTGGTTCTCCGTTATGATTTGAAAAACCTACCGTAGGTGTGCCTTGTGCTCCTCCAAGGTCTTGCTGTAGACGACAATGTCATCAAGGTACACCACGACGAATCTATCCAAGTATGGTTGGAAGATCCGATTCATCAATGTACAGAATGTGGCAGGGGCGTTTGTGAGGCCAAAGGGCATCACTAAGAACTCGTAAGAGCCATATCTTGTGACGCACGCCGTCTTTGCCTCATCACCTTTGGCTATCCGCACTTGCCAATATCCCGACCGCAAGTCTAGCTTTGAGAACCATCTCGCAGCACCAAGTTGATCAAACAGGTCGGATATGAGTGGGATGGGGTAGCTGTTCTTCACTGTAATTTTGTTTAGCGCCCTATAGTCAATGCATAGCCGCATCGACCCGTTGTGCTTCTTTTGGAACAACACCGGTGCTCCAAATGGCGCTTTGGATGGCCGAATGAACCCGGCATCCAACAAGTCTTTCAGTTGTTTCCGAAGTTCCTCCAACTCCGGTGGTGCCATCCAATAGGGCACTGCAGCAGTAGGCCTTACACCGGCCTCTAGCTCGATCCTGTGGTCCACCTCCCGCTTCGGCAGAAGTTGTTTGGGGAGTTCGGGTGGCATAACGTCCCCAAACTCTTCAAGGACCGTCTTCACTTCAGTTGGGGGCTCCTCCCCAACACTTTGGCATTCTTCCTTCACCATGGCAATGAAGGTTGGCTCCTGTCGCCTAACTCCTTTGGACAGATGGAGCGCCGAAAGAGACTTCGCCTTGAGTTCTTCCTCCCTCATTACCTTCACCATGCACGTCTTTCCCTCGTCCATGATGCACATCGTGTTGGTGCTTGGAATTGGAATTGCCCGCACTTGGTCAACGAACTCCATCCCCAACACCATGGGATAGTCGTCCATTGACACTACAGAGAGATTCACCTTGCCTCTCCATTCGCCGATACTTAGCTCGACCCCTCGATCCACGCCATGGATTGGATTGGCACTGAAATTCACCGCCTTCAGCCAACCCTTCTCTTCCTTGTAGACTATCCCCAGTCTACGAGCTTCTTCCACCTTGATGAAGTTGTTGGTCGCACCCGTGTCCACCAAGGCCTTAGTTTCAAGGTTTTTGGCCTTAGCGAGCACGTACATGCGTCCCTTCTGTCGTCCGGATGGTGGCACCTCCACCTTCGCCTTGATTGCGTTGAGGAGCTGCAAGGAACCAAGTCGTGGATCCCTCGCATCCCTTCCTTCATCTTCATTGATCATCGCGGAGAGCTTGGAGCGCTTCGGGCATTCGAACGCCTTGTGAGGGCCTTCACAAAGGAAACAGGAGATCCTTGGCTTCTCCCCGTCCTTGGAACTATTCGCGAAATGTTTTGGGCAAAAGTCCTTAGATGGTTGGAAGGATCTCCCTTTTCCTTCACTTCGGTTGTTGCCCCCACGCTTCTCCTTGTGGAACCTATTCGCCTTGGAAGTCGATGAAGAGCTGGTGGCCTTCTCCGGCTTCTTGTATTCGATGAGTGATTCGGCCACCACCATGGCCGACGCTAGGTCCTGCACATTCCTCCGCTGCAGCTCCAGCTTCGCCCATTGTTGCAATCCGTCCATGAAGGAAAATAATGAATCCTTCGCGGACATGTCCGAGATCTCCAAGATAAGCTCTGAAAACTCGCGGACGTACTCCCGCACCGTGCCTTTGTGGGTAAGGCGCCGAAGTTTCGCCCGGGACTCGTCCTCCGCGTTCTGGGGATAGAACTGGGCCTTGATCTCCCGCTTGAAATCCGCTCAATTGTCAATAATACATAGGCCGCACTCCTTGTCGGCATATCGTCGCCTCCACCACACCATAGCCGAATCGACTAAGTATAGTGGAGCGGTCTTCACCTTCTTTGCCTCGTTGATAATGTTCAAGGCATCGAAGTACTGCTCCATGGTCCAGAGGAAGTTGTCTAACTCCCTCGCATTCCTTGACCCGGCATAGGTCTTAGGTTTCGGCACATCAATTTTGGAGCTGAAATGGCCGCCAACGCCACCTTGGGTGACCGCCATCGCCTTGATCTCTTTGATTTCCTCTTGCATCGCCAGGATTTGGGACGTGAGAGTGTCCTTTAGGCCATCAAACCGAGAGTTCATGTCATCCATGACGGAGCCTCCCATAGCTTTCCTCACCCTCTGAGTCCAGCTTTTCGATGCTTTTAGTGTGCTCCTCAACCACCTCCATCTGTTCGGCTAACGCCAACTCCAATTTGGCTAGCCGACTCTCCAGTGGACATGTTTCCCTCGAAACGGACTTATCTCTCCTCCGTTCCTTAGCGTGGTGCTCCTTGTCGCGGCCTTCATGGTCGCCACCACTAATGACAACAGATCCTCCGTTTGTCATTTTTACATCGTCTCGAAGTTTTGATTGTTCCACCGAACTTAGCACCAACCGTGCTTTGATACCACTTGTCACGGGGTCAGCCTTTATAGCAGCTTAACTCGTGCGGCACCTAGTTCCCACCCGTACGAAGGAACGCTAGGTCATCCTAACTCGTTGCATTTGGATCGGAACCCATCGATCCATTGTAAAGCAATTGTGTAGGGAAGCGCTTAGCGGAAGATCGATTTAAACGAAGGCAACAAACGATTGTATTGATTGCTTGAAAGCTTTACAACATCACTCCCCTACGTATAGATGTTAACACTTTTCTGGCTATGTCGCCAGGAGACATCATATATGATCGAAATCTAAAATCTCTACAACTTACTCTATAAGCTAAGTACAACACTTTACAAAGGGGAAATACCCCAAAATGGCCTAAGTATGCTAGGATAAGCCTCGGCCCGTGACACTGGTTAACCTTCCGCACTGATTCTATCCGTTTAACCAGAGTGAGTTTCTAAGCCATTAAGAGAGAGAAAGAATTTTCAAAGAGCCTATTCAACCCCCCCTTCTAGGCTCTCCGGGACCAACAGAAAAGTTTAATGGATCCCAATGCCCTAGGACGCATATCACCATGTACTCCTAATTTACTGTTTCCAAGAGAGTCTGACTGGGGCACCACTCCGATGGTATATTCAGTTAGAGGGACATCATATCAGGACCTGGAGAGACCTTGCAACTGCATTCCTAACATAGTATAACCATGTCACGGAGTTGGAACTCGACAGGTTAGCACTGCTGGCTTTTGAAAAAGGAGCTAATGAAAGCTTTAAAATTTATGCTAGAAGGTGGAGGGAGGCAGCTATAGAATTCCAACCCCCATTGACTGAAAAAGAATTGACTATAATGTTCATCAGAACTCTAAAAGGGGTATACTATGAGAAAGTAATTGGTAATGTGCCTAGTAGCTTTGCAGACCTAGTAGCTTCCGAGGAACGCATAGAAGATGCTATTAAGGAAGGGAAGCTTCATGGAGATACACATGATTTACTAAAGAAGTCTCCACTAGGAGGAAAGAAAAAAGAAGTTGATACTCAGGTAGTTTGGTAGAATCCTCCTATTCCTCAAGGCACTTTTGGGGCATACCCAAGTCTTTTCTCTACACTTGGATTCTATGCAAGATTACTTCCATTTGCAGCCTATGCAGCCCCAGTACCCCAATTCTGAACATATCAACCACTAAGGGGAGTCCCTAGCCCTCTTCCACCAGTCCCACCTCCGACTATGCAACCAGGGGCCCAACAGACACCCGCTAGGCAAAATCAAGCTCCCAACCAAGCTAGAGTTCAACCCAATTCCCATAACCTACACTGAGTTATATCCCTAGCTTTTGAAAGCCAGTATGGTGAGCCCTATACCTATGGGAGAAGTGAAGCTACCCTACCCAGCATGGTACAAAGCAGATGCCCACTGTGCCTATCACAATAACGGTGTTGGTCACAACATTGAGGGTTGCATTGCTTTTAAGAGGAAGGTCTAACATCTGATAAATTCTAAGTGGCTGGATTTCTCAAAGCAAGCTAGTGCACCAAATGTTAACTCAAATCCATTTCCAGAGCATTCCAACTAGTGAACCATGAATGCGGGAGCCATTGGAATAAAGGAGAGGAGCAAGCTTTGTTTCACCTTGGGAAACTCCGTGGGAGTTTAGAACTTTTTCATGTGTTTGGTTTTGTCAATCTTGTTTTACATTCCGCATGCTCTTTGAAATTCTAGAATTTTGTTCCTTTGTTTGGCATTTGTGGAAAAATAATCAAGTCTGTCTTTTAAAAGCTGTTTTATTCGCATTTTGCATGCAATGTCCATTATCACTTGTTTACTTTTTTGACATGGGTAATAGGCCCAACAGGGGCATACCAAACAAAGAATCTAGGCTATCTAGGTATAACCAAAACCAAAAGGACGATCAGATGAGTAATTACCATTGACATCAAGGAATCAAACTCAAGAGAAGTAATATCCACTTCAAACAAGAGCATTTGAAACCGAAGGGTTCCTGTTGGATCAAGCCCAGAATTTGGATAATGCTGATAAAGCCCTATGTAATTTGATCTAAGATCTTTTGTGTTTCTTTAATCGTTGTAGAAGATATGTTATTAATCCGGAGATACACTCGTGAGAGCAAAGCTAGGGACAGGATACATAATCCTGATCTGGACAAGAGTGAGTATCGTCAAACACTTGGTAACTAACCAAGTCACCAATACATATGGAATAAGGAACATTCGTGCGGACTAAGAACTTAAAAGCTATGGATTACGGAATCTGTTCTTAATGCCTCAAACGGACTAAGTCAAACTGATGCAGAGTAAGAGTCTTGGTCTACAAGGTCGCACGGAGTTAAAGAGTCAACACGGAGTTAAAAGTTAAGTCTTCCCTTCAAGCGAACTAAAGTAAAGAAGACACAGAGTAAGGCATCCGAGTCTTTCATACATACGGAGTAAGGAAGTATTGCGGAATAAGGACCCAAGTCTTTATTTGCATGGAGTAAGGAAACTAGATGCGGAGTAAGGAATCCGGACCACTCACTCATGCGGAGTAAGGATGCGCTAGTACGGAGTAAGCCATCCGATCCTTTAAACTCGCACGGAGTAAGGAACTTACATACGGAGTAAGGAACTTACATGTGGAGTAAAGAAGCGCTGATACGGAATAAGCACTCCGACCTTCTTATTCATACGGAGTAAGGAAGCGCTGACACGGACTAAGGATTTCAGTACCAAATAGATACGGAGTAAGCAACCACTGACACGGAGTAAGGTTCCAAGCTTCGTTAGCAACGGAGTAAGGAAAATTACACCGGATCAAGAAGATGCTACTTCAACTTACCGCATTTAAAGTTATCAGCTCGTGGTTTCCCGATGTAAGACAAACTTGTCGAGAACCTGTAGAATCTTACACGTGGATCACCCGGATATGTGGACACAACTTTAATTATATTTGGGAACTCACAAAGACACTTATACTCTTCAAACCCAAGATCGTGAGCTCCACAAACCGCAGCAGTCATGGCAAAGAGATTACCGAGGAATAGTTAGTGCTAAACGCATTCCGGAACTACAAGTTCCAAAGTTGTCTTTTAGGAATGTCTTTGTATAAATATTCATACTTGTATATTTGAATTGTATGTATGCGAGTGAGCGAGCCTGAATCAAACTCGTGTATGTACAAGAGCTCAAAGATATAATCTAGGCTAGTGTGTGAATCCTTTTGTAAAACAGAGTGTAAGAGAGTCTTGCTTCTATTTTGTTGTACTTATCTCTTGATAATAAAACAAAATACTTCCACTATCTGGTTGTCTTCCGCAGTGATTCTATCACTTAACTAGATAAGTGTTGTATCATAAGAGAATAAAAAGAGTTTCGATAAGAGCCTATTCACCCCCCTCTAGGCTCCAAGGGACCATCAAGTGGTATCAGAGCAAGTCTATTTGTTCTAAGTAGAGATCCCACTCTTTTACTCTAAGCAATGGCCGAAGAAAGCAGTATGCTATTCAACACTCGCCTTAACTCCGGAGGTGCACAAGAGCCCATCCCAAATCGAAGCATCAGTGAAAACATCGACCCACCTCAACCTGCTGCTGCCGCCGCTCCTCAACCACGGAGTTCTAGTTTTACTCTGACAAGACCGCCCAAATTCACACCTGAGCTTTTTTCCCAGTGGAAAGCTCGCATGAAGATGTTCATGGTATGCCATGATCATCTCATGTGGCCCTGTCTTCATCAGGAGATTCCAATTCTGATGACTATCGGAGAACATGGAGTTAGAAGGCCAAAGACGGATGCCAAACTTACCAACGATGAAAGAGCCTGGCAGTGCGCTAGTGAAAAGGCTCTGGCTTATGTTACATCATCTTTAGATTCTGAGGCTTTCACGGACGTCCAGGACTACACGTCAGCAAAAGCTGTCTGGGATAAACTGACAATCCTCTATGAGGGGAGTCAGTCCCAGATGCAAAATGTGATATCTGCTCTCAGACAGAATTTTGAGAGTTTCAATCACAAACCTGGCGAATCCCTTGAGAGCATCTATCAGAGATTCGGCAAGCTCATTCTAGAGCTAAAAACTGTCAATGAGCACTACACTCAGTCTCAAATCAATGACAAGTTCTTTCGATCCTTGCCGGATCGCTACTACTCCAAGTAACTCCCGATGCAAGCTGACAAAAACTGGCCATTTACTGCCCTTGAGGAAATATACGGAGAGCTTCGGACTCATGAGGTCAGATTCAGATACACTGACCATGATGAGAAGATAGCTCGGAAAGAAAAAGGGGTAGCCCTCAAAGCTATAGAATGCTCTAGTAATCATCAAGAGGATGATACGGATGAGTCAGAGAATTCTGACTCAGACGCAGAAGAGGAAATAGCTCTTCTTGTTAAATCCTTTGAAGGATTCCTTCGGAAAAGCAGAAAAGGATTTAGAAGAGGCTCCTCATCATCCAGAAGGAAGGAACGATCGGAGTCAAGCTCCCAAGAATGCTTTAACTGTGGGAAACCCGGTCACTGGGCCAAGGAATGCAGATCCAAACCTAAGACGACAGAGAAAAGTGACAAGGTTACTCCTCGATGTGCCACCTCAGACAACAGCAAAAACAAGAGGAAGGCGTTCGTGACAAAGTACATCAGTGGCTCGGAAGAAGAGGAGGAATCCTCGGATGATGAGCCAACTCCTAAGCCGAACGTCTGCCTCATGGCAAATACTGAGGTACCTTCTATCTCTGAACTCATGAGTAAAATAGAATCTCTTGTTACTGAACGTGATCATGAAAAGAATGAGAGACTAATAATTACTAAAATGTACAAAGATATGGAAAGTCAGAATAAACATCTTGAATTTACTATTGCTAGACTTGAAAAAGACATAGCTGACTTCAGAGGAAAAGAAGCTTGGTATCACGATCTAAGGGCTGAAAATCATCTGCTTAATACCAATCTCGCAGGCCTAAAAGTTATTGTAAAAAGACTCGAGAATGAACTAGAACAGGAAAAGGAAATAAATCGCAAGTGGCTTAAATCCGGGGAAATAGCCTCTTCATTTAGGACTGATCCAGATAATGTTCGAGTCAAACCTGGCCTAGGCTCTAAATCATCAACCTCCAGTGCTCAAGCTACTGAGTATCCTCCGGATTTCACTCCAAAACTAACCAACTTATATCCTGTTAGTACGTCTTAACCATTGGATGGTTTCATTTTAGGTGGCACCATAGTTTATGATTGTGGAGTTGAGGTCATTCTTGCACTTCCCAAGCAAAGAGCACCCGTAACTAATGATGAAGGGAAGGCTGTTGCAGTTAAAGCCAAAACTGTAGCACCCAAAAGGAAAGGAAAGGCTAAAGCTGACGCATCTAGGGCCAAGAGCACGTCACCCAAACACAATGGATTAGGCCATAGGGAACAGAGTAGAAAGTCTGTAAAATCAAAGAGACCTGTATCCCCTGTTTGTACTCCGCATTATAGTGTCTGTTCCATCTGTAGGGAAATAGGTCATTATCACTATGAATGTTGGAGTTTATCTGATAACTGGCTTTGTAATCAAATTCGTACCAATAAATATCAGTTCAATAAAAAGGGTTCTTCGAGCAAAACAAAAGCTAAACCTCAAAGGAGTGTCTCTCCCAAGATAACCCAAATAAAAGAAGTAGCTGAAACTAACAAATTAAAGTTAACTTGGAGAGCTAAAAGTCCTAGCAAAGTCAAATCCGAAACTGTTGACATTACTGTTGTTCTTTCTAACCGCCCGAAACAAGTTTGGGCACCAAAAGTGTAAACTGTTGTCTTTCAGGAGCATTTCTGGAATGTACTGCCAGATCACTTGAAGTTAAAGATCAATCAAAGCAAGTGGATCCTCGATAGTGGATGCTCCGGACATATGACGGGTGATCAGACTCTGCTTGTAGAAGTTAATGAAAAACGTGGTCCATCCATTTCATATGGTGACAACAGCAAAGGTAAGACTGTCGGGTATGGCACTTTAACCAACGGCTGTGTATCAATCACTAGAGTTGCACTAGTTGAAGGTTTGAAGCATAATTTGCTAAGTGTCAGTAATTTATGTGACAAAGGATTTACTGTTTCCTTTATGTCCAACACCTGTACAGTAAGGGAAAACCTATCCGGAGATGTAAAGTTATCTGGATCAAGAGATGGGGACATATACTCAGTGGTCTTAAGAAATAATTCTTCTGACCCTGTATGCTTCCTCACTAAAGCTTCTGATGAAGATAGTTGGTTATGGCACAAGCGATGCGCACATTTAAACTTTAAGACACTGTCTAAGTTATCATCACTTGATCTTGTCACTGGTCTACCTAAACTCAAATACTCCAGAGACACTCTCTGTCGAGAATGCCAACTCGGCAAACAGACCAAACATAGCTTTAAGAGCAAATCAGTTAATTCAATAATCGCTCCTCTCGGAACTTCTTCATATGGACCTCTGTGGTCCTATTTCTGTTCCTTCGCTGGCTGGTGCGAGATATACCCTTGTGGTTATCGATGATTTCACCAGATACACATGGGTGATGTTCCTGAAATCAAAGGATCAAACTTTTGAGCATCTTATAGATCTCTTCAACTGGATAAGCAACTCACAAGGACTGAGTATAAAGTGCATCAGGAGTGATCATGGTACAGAATTTGATTTTTCAGATATGAGATCATATTATTCTGAATAGGGCATTCAGCATGACTTCTCTGCGCCCAGAACTCCACAACAAAATGGGGTAGCTGAGCACAAGAATCGTACTTTAGTTGAGGCTGGCAGATCTATGTTAGCAGGGGCAACGCTTCCTCTCAGTCTATGGGCTGAAGCTGTGTCCACTGCCTGCTATGTTCAGAACAGAACTCTAATAAATAAATCTACCATGAAAACACCCTATGAGATGTGGAGAGGACGAAAGCTTTCAATATCACATTTCAGAGCTTTTGGGTGTACTTGCTATATATTGATAAATGGTAAAGAAACCCGGAATAAATTTGAACCAAAATCTGATGATGGGATTTTTGTCGGGTACTCATTACATAGCAAGGCTTATCGGGTCTTCAATAGAAAACTTTTTAAAGTTGAAGAATCTATCCGTGTGACCTTTGATGAAGCTAATCTGGATTGGTCAAAAGTTGCTTCTTCAAGTTCTAATGTGCAGGTCCCGGACAGCAACATCGATTACTCGAAGTTTATGAATGTTCCTGATACACATTCTGACCAACCACGTGGCATCAGCGAAGCATAAAGAAATAATATGGATGATGCTACGGATGATTCGGACTCAGGACTACCGTTAAGCTCCGGACATGCTCCTACGGATACCCAAAATTCCGGAGCACCTTCAAGTCCGTCCGGACCAGTTAACACTGAAAGAAACAGTGTTGAAGAACCACCTAGTTCTACCGTACCTTCTAATATAGAAATATCTGGTCCGGAAGAAGCTTAACCAGCAGATACACCTGAACCACCCAACCTGGCAGAGCTTCAAATTATTCAAGATCAACCATCACATGCACAGAATTACAGATGGACCCGAAACCATCCCTCAGATCAAGTGATTGATGATCCTACTGTTGGTGTAAGAACAAGAGCAGCCACCTCCAACATGTGTCTTTACTCGTGTTTTCTATCTCAAATAGAACCGAAGGTGGTGGATGAAGTTCTTCGGGATTCGAATTGGATAGAAGCCATGCAAGAAGAGCTGAATCAATTTAAGAGAAATAATGTGTGGACTCTAGTACCAAGGCCTAAGTCTCAGCAAGTCATAGGAGTTAAATGGGTGTTCCGGTACAAGCTTGATACGGATGGAATTGTAATCTGGAACAAAGCCAGACTGGTAGCCAAAGGATATCGTCAAGAAGAAGGAATAGACTATGATGAAACCTTTGCTCCGGTGGCAAGACTTGAGGCAATCCGAATGTTTCTGGCGTATGCTTCATATGAAAACTTCATAGTTTATCAAATGGACGTCAAGAGTGCATTCCTGAATGGAGATCTTCAAGAGGAGGTGTACGTTGAACAACCTCCAGGTTTCATTGAACCTAAGGCTGGACATCTGGTTTACAAACTAAGGAAAGCTTTGTATGGATTGAAGCAAGCTCCAAGAGCCTGGTACGACACACTTTCGGAATTCTTACTTGCTCACAACTTTCAAAAAGGGAAGATTGACACCACGTTATTCTTACAGAAAGAGAAAGGACATACTCTGATCGTACAGATATACGTGGATGATATCATTTTCGGATCAACTAATCCGAAACTTTGTGATGAGTTTGCCAAGTTGATGATTGACAAGTTTGAGATGAGTATGATAGGAGAACTGTCCTACTTCCTTGGAATCGAAGTCAAACAAACTCAAGGAAGGGACCTTTCATAAATCAAGCCGGGTATACTGGATAACTTAATCAAGAAGTTTGGTTTGGAAGGTTCTCTCGGTCAAAAACTCCAATGTTAAGCCAATGCCATTAGACCCAAAGGCTTGATGGCAAATCGTTGAATGTGATCAATCAGATAGGATGATTGGATCCTTTGGCATGTTCAAGAAAATCGCGCATCATAATGTTTGGTAACTTCATCGTGATAACTACTTTTATGCCGTTATTTAGTGTTTATTTAGGATGTTTAAGAGCATGATAGAGCCTATTGTTTCCTATATCATATATATTTGCTCTAACCCCTAGGAAGATGCTATTTGCAAATACATGCTAGGTTTTAAATTGTTTGGCAGATTTTGAGCTCACTTTTGACATAGTAGATGGCCTCAAACAATTGGCGTCGAGAACAAAAGTTGCTAATGATGTCCTCTCACCCACCCTTGAAATTTCAGAGCATTTGAGTCGCACGTGAATTCACCCATTTCATGTGCAACCACTCTTTAGCCTCGACTCTTAGGATGCAAGGAAGCTTTGGGAGTAGTTTTGGCCGATTTGGAGTTGCACGTGAATTCACCATAATACGTGCAAATTCACGTCTAGAGATATTTTTGGACCGATCCTATCGTTTTTTCCAGCTTGATCATTTGTTTCGAAAGCCCATGTCCGAGTTGAGGATGGAAGATAGAGATTTTAAAGTTTGGAGTGTCAATGAACAAAACTACGCCGTTTTGATAAATGGGCTAGGTTTATACCTGAAAGCCCATCTAACCTCTATAAATACTAGCCTACGCCCTCCTAACCATCTAGACCCCGCCACATGTTTAGAGAAGAGAGGAGGCTCCACGACTTAGGTTTCTCCTTGACCCAAGAGAGCAACACTTGCGGATTTTGGAGCCCTGGATTTGAAGCTTCGTTGTGCGCATGGTTAAATGAAGATGTTTAGCTTTTACTGCTATGGTTTTGCTTGTAATCATGCGTGAGTAGTTCTTATAATCTAGGGAGCAATGTGAGCCCCCCTTACCGTTTGCTCGTGTTTATGAATATTGGGTTTGGATGATTAGTTTTGCATGTTTTATGAATCGTTTGTAAATCATCTTTGGATGTACACCTTGGTATTCTTAGCCCCAGTCTCGGGCGGATCGAGATCATAACTTATTTGTAATCGGTGTGATCATTATCCTTTACAAGTATGCTTTATTAGTTTTGCATGTCTCGTGTGTTTAGATAACCATTCGGCATACAACTCTTAAAAGGACCTCAATCACTATTTGTTGTCCTTGGCTTATGTTTAGCAGTTTTCAATCGGGCAAACCTAATACCTATTAACCAGTAGAGGAGAAACATAGGAGGTGAAATTGTGACCCTAGATGCTTTTAATCCTTTGAATCTTAATCTTAAAATCAGTTGCTTTCTTTGTTTATTGAGAACCAAATAAAAATTAGAACTTTAGTTTAAAAAAGAAAGCTTTTTGCCAATACATTTTATAGAACAAAGTAATTGGTGTTTTGATTTGAGAACTAGAAAACTAAGCTAATCCTGTGGGTTCGACTCCTTGCTTGCTATTCTTTTTAGTGCAAACTTAGGAAATTTATTATCTTGAAGAGAGATTTAACGACATTGCGCCAGCTCTTTTAGAGAGGCTTACAAAACTGTCTGGTTTAATTCACACCGTTAGTTTAGATTCAACGGTTGACTAGCTTTAGAAATCAATATTGAGTGAAATTGTTTGAATTCCGATCTTGGTGTTTTATTTTGTCTTTTATTTTCGTTATTTTTCTTTAAGTTTTTATTTATTTATTTATTTTGTTCGGAGTCAGCCTGGGTGTGTTCTTGTTGTTTTAAAGAACATACAAGTATTGGAGGAATTCCTAGTTGTTGCATGCCAAGACAGAGTTTATATCATTTAATCGGGAATCGGGAGATTGTTCGTGAGCTCGTAACAGTGGCTAGGGAGGGCACGTGAGGTCAAGAAGCCTACAAGGCTAGGGCATTCGGTAGAGTGGCGAACAGTGGATTTAAGGCCCGATGGTGGTGCACGCAGGAGGGCCAATTCTAAATGGCCAATATCCAAGAAGAGGGTAATAGGTTTATGCCCGAACCTTCAGACTATGCAGACCGATGATGTCGACCATTATTCAGGATTCGGCAGACAAGAGTCCAAGCAAATAGCTTTGAAGTCGGCGTTGATCAACATGGTGAGCAACAACGTGTTTGGAGGAACAGCGTGGATGATCCACACTAAGCATTTGATGAGGTTCTACCGATGTGCGACACCATAAAGATCAACAATGTATCGGAGGAGGCAATAAAGCTAAGGCTTTAACCTTTCTTTAAGGGATAGAGCTCTTGGTTGGTTCAACATCCACCAAAAGGTTCAATCAACACTTGGGAGGAGATGCATCAAGTTCATGTCAAAATACTTCCTCCTTCCAAGGTGATCCATTTCCGGAGGGGAGATTAGCAGATTCAGCAAGATGAGATGGAGACTCTTCATGAAGCTTGGGAGCGTTTCAAAGACTAGTGAGAAGATGCCTCGATCATGGAAGACCCCATGGATTCAAATTGAATCTTTCTACACAGTCTTCGGTCTCACTCACAAGACAAGGTGAATGCAGTTCTTGGAGGATGCTTGATGAATCTAGAGCCCGACACAGAAGAGCTCTTGGAGAGGTCGTTATTAGCCGATTAGCGGTGGTCTAATGTGCGACTTCAAAGCCAAGGGAGAAGATAGCTCAGTTCTGATAATTCTTCCAATGATATGGCAAGCCTATTCAAGCTTAGTGAAAGGCATGGAATATTGGCTCTTAAAGTTGAAGGATCACAACAAGCTTTACCAAGAGCGAGCAGGGGTCGAGTGGAGTCAAGAATCAAATTATGTTGGAGGAAAGGGCTTGCAATGTGCGACAATTTTATCCTCAACATTAACAACAAGGGTACAATCGGAACCTGCAGTAATCTCAACCATTTTAAAAAAACAAAACCGAGGGGAGATACCTCATTTCAAGACAAATATGTGCCCCCAAGGATTAAGCGTAATCCGTATGCTACGGATAATTATTTACACCCACCTCCAGGATTCGACGTGTGACCTCAACCTCCTACAACAAAGAGGAAGGGTATATCGAATGTGGATGAGCCAACCAAAAAAGAGGAAAATTTGGAGGAAAGGGTAGTCACCATAGAATCTTCAATGAAGAATATAGAAAAGTCGTTTGTGAGTTTGGCCCAAAATGTAAATCAAGGAGTCTGTTAAATCTTTTCCAAGTGATCGAGGTGAACCCCAAGGAGAGCCGCAAGGCTATTACTCTAAGAAGCGGGAAGGCACCGAAAGAAGTCAAGAGCCTAAGAAGATGGCAAATCCGGGAAGAACAGGGCAGGACCCTGGAGCTGGATTACTAAGGAAAATCAGATAAAGTCAAGAAAGAGTGCAAGAAAAGAAGGACCAGCCAGCTGAGTCAAGACAAAATAGTCGAAGACCAGAGGCAAGAGCTCGGGCCTATTATGCCATTTCCTCGGAGGCCGAGGAACCCGAGGGTTAAAGAAGAGCATGAGCACTTTCTGAGTTTGTTCAAAAGCTTGAAATTAACATTCCATTTGTGGAAATCTTGGAGCCGATGCCTAGGTACGAAAAATACATCAAAGATTTTGTGACGAAGAAGAGGAAATATGGGGATCATGAGACGGTGGCGATCCTAATGAGGTGAGGTGTTGTTCAACGAGTTTGCCCATCAAGCATAAAGATCCGGCGCTTTTAATCTCCCTTGTGTGATTGGCAATTACCGCAAGACGCGGCCTTATGTGATTTAGGGGCCAGCATCAATTTGATTTCCTTTGCTTTGTATAAGCGGCTTGGGCTTAAGGGCATGAAGCCCACTTCCATATCATTGCGTTTTGACCGGTCTCTGAAGGCCCGAAGGGATAATTGAAGACGTGTTAGTCAAAGTGGGCTCTTCATATTTCCTGCGGACTTTGTAGTTTTGGAGATGGAAGAAGATAGAGGGAGTTCACTGCTCCTTGGAAGACCGTTTCTCGAAACGGGTTAGGCATTGATTGATGTTGCTCAAGGGCAGCTAACTCGAGAATTAATGAGGAGACCTTAGTCTTCCACATGGGGAAGGCTTTGCAAGGTCAAGAGGAGGAGGACTGCCTTTGGGTTGAAGACTTTGAGGAATTGGTGGAAGACTACTTGGCGAAGAAATTACCACCACCAATAATGGAGCCCTTCCCGGTTATAGAAGCTCAACAAGATGAAGAGATGTACTTGACAGCTGAGGAAGATGAGCAAACTACAAACTCTTTGGAGCAAGCTGAGGAGGAGAAAGAAGATGACGTGCCTCCAGCTCCAAAACTGAAGGAGCTGCCTAGACACCTAAGGTACGAATTTCTAGACTCTACAAATCAATTCCTGTCATTGTTGCTTCTAATTTGAATGATGTGGAGTGTACTCAATTGCTAGAAGTCCTTAGGAAACACAAAAAGGCCCTAGGATGGAACATTGAACACATTAGGGGTATTAGTCCAGGGATTTGCATGCATAAAATTTTGATGAATAATGATTTTAAACCCATCTTTGAAAGACAAAGAAGATTAAACCCTGCCATGAAAGAAGTTGTTAGAAAAGAAATTTTAAAATGAAAAAATGCGGGTATAATTTATGCTATCTCCGATAGTGAGTGGGTGAGTCCATTGCATGTTGTGCCCAAGAAAGGGGGCATGACCGTGATTAAAAATGAGAAAAATGAATTGATCCCATCTCACACCGTGACGGGGTGGAGAGTGTGTGTTGACTATAGAAAGTCGAACAAGGCTACTAGGAAGGATCATTTTCCTCTTCCTTTCATTGATCAAATGTTGGATAGGTTAGTGGCTATAGTCACTAACTTTTTTAGATGGCTATTCCGGTATAATCAGATCATGGTTAAGCCCGAGGATCAAGAAAAGACCACCTTCACGTGCCCTTTTGGCACTTTTGCATTTCCGAGAATGCCATTTGGGCTTTGTAATGCCCCCGCCACCTTTCAAAGGTGTATGATGGCCATTTTTCGGGGTTTGGTTGAGGGAGATCATGGAGGTCTTCATGGATGACTTCTCGGTGTTTGGTTCCTCCTACCAACAGTGCTTGAAAAATCTAGATGTGGTCTTAGAGAGATGTGAGGAGAAGGAACTAGTCCTAAATTGGGAGAAATGCCATTTCATGGTAACCGAGGGGATAGTTTAGGGCCAAGGTGTCTCGCACATGGTTTGGAGGTAGACAAGGCAAAAATCTCCACTATTGAGACTCGCCACCTCCAACCAATGAAAAAGGAGTGAGAAGTTTCCTTGGCCATGCCGGCTTTTATAGGAGATTCATTAAGGACTTCTCAAAATTGCAAAACCCATGAGTAGGTTGTTAGAAAAGACACAAGCTTTGAGTTTAATGCGGATTGCTTGGAAGCTTTCAACATCCTCAAGGGTAAGTTAGTCATTGCACCTATTATAGTCACACCTACCGGGCTCGGCCTTTTGAGCTAATATGTGATGCGAGTGATTATGCTATGGGGGGTAGTCTTAGGGCAAAGGCGAGAAAAGGTGTTTAGGGTCATTTACTATGCTAGTAAGACCTTAGATGATGCTCAACAACTATACCACCACGAGAAAGAGTTGCTAGCCGTGGTTTATGGTCGCAACAAGTTTAGACCTACCTTTTGGGGTCTAAAGTCATTGTTTATACTGATCATCTTTGCATTGAAATATTTGTTTGCTAAAAAAAGAAGCTAAGCCACGCTTGATTAGGTGGGTTCTCCTCTTCTGAAATTTGACCTTGAAATTAGAGACACAAAGGGAGCCCTAAATTCCGTGGCCGATCACCCCTCCCGTGTGGAGAATGCACCTAAGTCTCTACCCATTGTAGATGACTTTCCTGATGAGAAGTTGTTTGAGGTGCATCATCTTCCTTGGTTTGTTGACATAGCAAATTATTTAGCCACTGGGTTCATACCTATGAGTTAGACTACCACCAGAGAAAGAAATTGGTAGTGGATGCTAAGAAATTCATTTGAGAAGACCCAATTCTTTATAGGAGGTGTCCAGACCAAATCATTAGAAAGTGTGTCCTTGAGGAGGAGGTAGATGACATAATACATCATTGTCATGCATCACATTATGGGGGCCACTTTGGGGTGCAAAGAACTATGGCTAAAATCATGCAATGTGGCTTCTATTGGCCTCACATGGTGAAAGACACCTATGTCTACATCAAAAAGTGTGATAGATGTTAAAGGGTAGGTGGTCTCTTAGGAAATATGAGATGCCCTTAAGCTGGAATCCTTCCAGTTGAAATTTTTGACATTTGGGGCATTGACGGGGCCATTCCCCAATTCGATAGGTATTCATACATTTTGCTTCTTGTGGATTATGTGTCTAAGTGGGTAGAAGCTATTCCTACTAGAGTGAATGATGCTAGGGTTGTGACTCATTTCCTTACTAGGAACATCTTTAGCCGTCTTGGGACACCAAGGGCTATAATCAGTGATGAGGGTAGTCATTTCTGCAACAAATTGTTTGACAAGTTATTGAACAAGTATGGTGTCACTCATGGGAAGTCTTTAGCTTACCACCCACAAGCTAATGGACAAGCGAAGTGTCCAACAGGGAGATTAAGGTCATTTTAGAGAAAACTGTTGGAGCCAATAGGAAAGATTGGTCTCAAAGGCTTGATGAAGCCTTATGGGCCTATAGGACAGCCTATAAAACTCCCATTGGGATGTCACCTTACCGTATTCTATATGGTAAGGCATGTCACTTGCCTGTGGAACTAGAACACAAGGCTCATTGGGCCTTGAAGAAGTTAAATTTTAACCCATAAGAGATCAAGGAGCTTAGGATGACTCAATTAATTGAGTTAGATGAGCTTAGGGCGGATGCCTATGATAGTGCTAAATTTTACAAAGAAAGAACTAAGAAATGGCATGATAGGCAACTCAACAATGAACCTTTAACCTTAGGGCAGAAAGTTCTTCTATTTAACACAAGGTTGAGGTTATTTCTGGAAAATTAAGGTCCAAGTGGATGAGACCTTTTGTGATAGTTGATAAGAAGCCATATGGGAGCTTTGAGCTCCAAGTCAGTAGATGGCAAGAAATTTTGGGTGAATGGCAATAGACCGAAACCATACTTTGATTCAACTCGGAGGGAGATAGTTGATTCCCTCTCTTTCACCATTGCATGATCATAACTGAAAGTCTAGCTCTGACTTTAAATAAAGCGTCTGGTTGGGAGGCAACCCAATGTTTATTGCTTTGTTTTAGTTTATGTTATTTTCTTTTATTTATTCTATTCAATAAATTTGTTTGAAGCTAACCATTGTGCGGAGACTTTCTTTCTTAACTAACCATTTGCGGGATGAGCAAATTATTGGGTCTCGAACTTGTGGAATTGTTTTTAAAGTCAAAGTCAAGGAGCAAGGAGCAAGTGAAGCCCAAAAGTGCTTGAAGATGGGCTTAAAATTCACGTGCAAGACTTAAAGATGGTCCATAATGCACAAGCAACAAAGTGGAGAAATTTGGGCCGGTTTGGGCTCTGAACGTGAATTTGCACGTGAATTGCCCAATTCACGTGCACCTCCTTTTGAGCCGTAACTTTCTGGAAAGGTAGATGAAGACCATGTGAAACACGTTTACTCTTGCACGTGAATTGCTATTTGTCATATGGAGGTTCAAAAATGCAAAATACCAATTTTAGCCCTCCTAGAAGCTTCAAACAATTCACGTGCGAAGGGACTATTGCTTGCTAGCTAAAGGGGGACCCACCACCAAAGTTTGGGACGATTCGACCTACACGCCAATTCAACCAATTCACGTGCAAGGGCTATTTTGGGTCGAACACTGTGAAAATTTAGGGGCACGTGTATCACGCCAACTGGAGTATCTTTCCTTCGCACGCTATATAAAGAGAGGCCATCTTCAAAGGCTTCCACACCAAAATCACTCTAGATCTGAGTATTAGAGAAACTCTGCTCTTTTGCTCTCTTGCTCTTCGATTTCTGCTCTTTGCTCTTTATTCTCATTCCAAAGATGGTGCGCACAAGGAGGATCGGCCAGGAGGAGGTGCACTCACCTAGTGCTGATAGCCAACCCGAGGAGGAGATACTCTTGGGGCATGCTCTTGATATGCGGACTTTGGAGGCTTGAGTGGGGCTGGGCTAGAGAGGTGGCTCTTAAAATTCAAAATGCGGGCTTACAAAGGTTAGTATCGCCCAACCGGCTATTTCCTATTCTGCCCTACAAGAATTTTATGCATCTCTGTCTCGTGAGTGAGGATGAGCTGATAGGGGTTGTGCAAGGGGTTTATGTCGGAATAACCCCGAAATTATTAGACATTGCTTTAACCTCCCGCACCTGTGATAACCTTCCTCGGCTAAGCTTAGGAAAATTTGGTACTTGCATGCAACTATGCTAGAAAATTTCAAAGTAGAAGGCGTATACCAAGAATGGTTTTGTTAGAAGATTTAGATGCCTAGCTTACCTGGTAGGGAAATGCTTATTGATTCGGACCGTGGGATAGATAGTGTGCCAAGCCACACCGAGTTGATGTATAGCATTGATCATATGCTAAATGTGGATTGGGCCACTACCATTTTTAAATGGTGGAAGAAAAACTCATCAAAGGGATAAATGGCGGATTTTTGTGTTTGATATTTCAAAGCATGCCTGCTTTGCATTTTTCCTCCATGGATAGCATCACTTTTCCTTCTCACCTGGGTGTTATGAGTATTGCATGCTTGAAAGAGGTTTGGGGATCGATGCCCAGAGGTCATTGGGCAACCAATGTTCCTCCTCCATCACAGCCAGCCAAGCACGTGTTCATGTGGAGCGATCCACTGACTTTGCAAGGAGACCTCTCCTCATGTGGATCAAAGGAAGCAGACTCTATCTGGGACTCTTTGCCATGTACATGTAGTTCAATGTACACAAAGAAGATATTTTCAATTTCTTTCAAGGCATTAGTGGGCGAGTCTTCGAGCCAAGTGGAGGTCATCAATTGGGCGGTCACTAATGGGCACATCACTAGTGCCCAATTTGAAGAATTAATGGCCCTCATCTCGGAGACCAACAAGCTACTTCACAACCTAGAACCGAGCATGGGAGGCCCCGAGATGTAGGCTGTTCATGCATCTCCTAGAGCATGGGAGGCCCCGAAGCTCCTCCCGCTGCATCTACCGAAGCTTGGAGGCAAGAAACACAGCACTCGGGGAGGCAAATGCCGAACCCGGCGCGAGGTGGAAGCCCCGAGGAAGGACAACAAAGAAGTCAAAGGCCTCCTAGGCAAAATCCGGAAGGCCTTGAGCAAGAGGAAAGCATCCAAACGTTCTCCTATAGTGGAGATATCCGATGAAGAACCCTCTCCATCCCCCGAAGTTTCTTATCCGGCCCAGGCGGATCCACCTCAACCAGATTTTCAGCTAGGCCATCCTACTATCGGCCTTAAGAGGAGAAAGAGCCGCGAAAGGGTATTCATCCTTCCGGCCTTTTACCGATCTGCATATTCTCGAAGTTATTGTGCCTGTTATACATCCTATCTCTTGGGGTACATACATGCCTGCTGAACCTGAAGACCTTCTTGGCCCTCCTATCTATTTAATCATTAATCCAGCCTTATCATCTCATGAAAGTCGACGGCATTTGAAGACTTCATTAATTCTCAGGTGTTAAGGGCTCGATTTGCAAGGGACATGGACCTCTTCACCTCGTTTGTCTTTCAAAGGATTTTAGGCGATGAATATCTATATTCCAGATGAGGTGGACTTGTTTTGCGGGACTATGCGTTTTGTTGTGGAGGCTGAACCTCATAATTACCCACCGTCCCAAAGTATACCTCTATTATCTTGTCACGAGCTTTATGAGCAACCTTTGACTGAAAGTGTGTGGCGCCGGCGTATAAATGGGCAGAATGAAGGGCACCGTCCTTGGCATGGTATGCACGAGGTGTTGATCCCTGTGCACATTGATCGTCACTTATGTCTTGGTGCGTATGGATTTGAGTGCGGGGCATGCGGTGCTTTATGATCCAAGCCAAGGCGAAGGGTTCACCAAAAGGGACGGCTTGTTCATGGGCTCATAAAAAGAATCAAGGATGCGATGAAACAAGAAGGATTGTTGCGGGATAAGCTCCCTCTTATTCACCTCAATGAAATGGAAATCCCTCGGCGACCGACTAATTCAGTTGTGGGATCTTTGCTTGCTACTACATGATGGCTATTCTCGCAAGGGAAGGAAACTTGGGAAGTGCGCGGCGAGACGTCGGTTGACTTTGTGGCTCGGGTGTGACGAATGGTGACCAATGTCATCTACTATTACGGACTTGCCAACCGAGAGGTAAGTATTTTTCTACTCCTATTTTATGCCATGAGGACATAGCATATTTTAAGTGTGTGTATGGGGAGTGGCTTGAGCCACTTGCTTGTCTTTTATGTTGTGATTGCATGTTTTATTTATAATTTTATAAAAAAAAATGTTTTTAGTTGCATGATTGTTTGAGTTGTTTGCTTGAATGATTTGCATGTTGTCACGCCCGGATTTCCAACCCGAGGAGACCGGAACGTGACCCTCCCTTTACCCAAGTTGGATAGAGGGGTTAGAATACAACATACACCTCACATTTTATATTCGAGAGAACAACCTTATATTTATTGAGTCCAAACATAGCAAACACGTTCAAAACACACTTTTATTACATTGAACTCCACATTACAATCTCCCCACTCAGGTTACAAAGTTACAAAAAGAAAAGCGAGCCAACCCAAAATAATGATGAGCAAGCCACCGGGAGGACTTCCACCTTGGTGTTCCCACCTAACGCCTGTAGGTTCTCGTAAAGAAAACAACATGGTAGGAGGGGTGAGCAACCACGACTCAGTGGGGATCATGTCTCCCCAACCCATCCCATGCACCTAATATCTACATGCCTTGTGTACAAGTGTTGTGTCATGCTACAATTATTCTACCAGATATAATTACCGGCTATAACAAGAAATACAATCATACACGGGCTGGTACATAAACACTCCCGGGCTTCCATGACCACCGGGTTCCAAGAACAGTCCCGGGCTTCCACGGTGTCACGGGGTCGGGTTTCTGCGCCTCTCAACCCATTGCGGCACTTAGCTTCTCTATCCACGGTCCGCTAAGTTTAGCCTTTGAGGGTTAAGCGCACGTAGACCGGTTTCGCCCGCCACCGGGCTCATCGGAGAACGGCTCCGGTTCCCGACCGGTTTGTGTAAGGATGGCCAAATCCCTTCTTCAACGTCAAGTCCTCGACTAGCGGCGTGCTCCCCGCATTCAACCGGGTCGGCACGTCTGAACTCCGAAGGGTTCCATCCGTTCTCCTCCACGAACTTGCTCGGAACCTTCTCGCTGCGCACCATCTACGCTTCAACCAACCCCTCTCCTTTACGTAGCACGAATCCATTCCTGAATCGTGCCACTAAGAAACGTCCCGCCAGCACCACGCTGCTCGGGTCGTGACATTCTCCTCCACCCAATCCTCGCAACGTCCTCGTTGCGTTGTCGACATCGCTTCCCCGCAAGCGATGGCATCGTTACCTCGACGCCCTCCCACTCGCCCAATGTCAACAACTTGGACATCGCTTCCCCGCAGTTGCAACACCTTTACCAAGATGCCCGCCCCACTCGCCCAATGTCCAAAGGATAGGAGGCTTCCAAGATCGCTCCGACGCGCTCCTTCGTACTCCCTTGCCCAACTCTCGTATCACACTCTAGGATACTCCAACTCTATGGACGCAAGGCGTGCAAGACACTATCGGTCGACTCACCTCTGTGAGCTCCCACCTCGGGATCACGCTACTCGCGAGAGTGCTCGGCGAGTCTTCGGGATACGGGCCGGTTCGGCTCGATACCACTTGTCACGGGGTCAGGTTTCTGCGCCTCTCGACCCATTGCGGCACTTAGCTTCTCTATCCACGGTCCGCTAAGTTTAGCCTTTGAGGGTTGAAGCGCCGTAGACTGGTTTCGCCCTGCCACCTGGGCTCATCGGGAGAACGGCTCCGGTTCCCGACCCGGTTTGTGTAAGGATGGCCAAATCCCTTCTTCAACGTCAAGTCCTCGACTAGCGGCGTGCTCCCCGCATTCAACCGGGTCGGCACGTCCAACTCCGAAGGGGTTCCATCCGTTCTCCTCCACGAACTGCCTGGAACCTTCTCGCTGCGCACCATCTACGCTTCAACCAACCCCTCTCCTTTACGTAGCACGAATCCATTCCTGAATCGTGCCACTAAGAAACGTCCCGCCAGCACCACGCTGCTCGGGTCGTGACAACAGCCACCGGGTTCCAAGAACAGTCCCGGGCTTTCACAGCCACCGGGTTCCAAGAACAGTCCCGGGCTTCCACAGCCACCGGGTTCCAAGAACACAGCGCACATAGCCACTTAGTCACAGACATAACATCGAACACTTAGCATGCAAAGCCTCACAGGTATAAAACCAAGCAATTCATGTGCATAAATTCACAGACTCATAAACCCAGCCGCACAGGCATTTTCTCAAACATGTAGCAGGCATGTCACACAGGCATTTTATCGAACACTTTTCATGCATCACACGAACACTAGAAACACACCAAAATCGCCATTGAAGGCCAACATTCATATAGGAGATCACACCTATATGAATTTACATATAAGTATTATAGCAATAACAATGGAAACTTTACAAAATATCCACAGGGCCTAACCCCGGAACATACCAGGAAAGACAAAACCCCTACCTCAAAGATCCTCCACGCTCTTGCCTCCACGCTTAATGCCGTCCAACCACGGGAATGACAACGACAACCCATGAACCGGAGCCCTCTCTCTCAATCTCCCTCTCTCTCTCTCTGTGACGGGCTGCGGCCGACAACAAAAACCCTAAACCTAAAATAAAGAGAGCTCCTCTTTATATAGACCTCACTTATCAAAACGACGTAGTTTTGATAAATGAAATCCCACCATCAAAACGACGTAGTTTTGATAAATGAAATCCCACCATCAAAACGACGTAGTTTTGATAAATGAAACACACCATCAAAACGACGTAGTTTTGATAAATAAAACACACCATCAAAACGACGTAGTTTTGATAAATGAAACATGAACTAACCACTCCGCTTCCACACAGGACAAAATACCCACAATCCGAACAAGGTCATTGTCACACGCAGCCTCTACACGCTCCCACTTGAGCTCATTACACTCTCTAACAACCAAGCCACGAAGACTCGTAGAAACACTCCTTCGAAGATTAGCTGGAAACGCGGCCTCGAAGATCTATCTCGAAGATCTAACTTTCGACCCTCAAACCTTCGAACTTCGACCATCGGTCTTCGACCCTACGACCCAAATCTTCGGGTCTTCCACCTTTCGACCCAAGCGTTCGCCCAAGGTATTGTTCATCTTCGTTCCAGCTTGTTCTACCCAAAACACGGGTCATTACATCCTCTCCCCCTTAAGACTTTTCGTCCTTGAAAAGAAACAACATGCAAGGAAAACAAACATATGCGGCCCATTTGCAAGACAACTGAGCCACAACGCCCGATGGATCACACAACATAACAGGACATCTCAAACACATTTTGCAATCTCAAAACACATCTCAATAAAAATACCAGTTTACAAGTAGAAATACAAATACACCAAAGCATGAACCACAAAAAAAAACACATCACTACAGCCACCTCCCCCCCTTAAGATTGTTCGTCCTCGAACAACTTTGTGTTGGAATACTGGAATGGGGTTAGTGATTAACCGCAGCGGAAACGAATTTTAAAAATTTTATTCCAGCAAACAAACAGCAGGATCTAAACATGAATCAATTCGTTTAATTTTGCAAAGAGAGAAAAGAAGAAACCAACCTGAAGAACGGTAAAGCTAGAACCCTCTTCTTTTCCCTCCAAGAACGAACTCACGATCTGCCTTTGATCGTCCTCGCAGCTCTCTTGGATTCAACCACCAAATAGCCTTCTCTGCTATTCACCTTCTCAAGGAGTACAGGTCGTGGCACCCTTGGATCAAAGAACAGGAACACCACCTCTGCTAGGGTTGGCGTCACCTGTCTCTCTCTCTCTCTTGGTGTCAATGATTGCACACGCACCCCTTTAACCTAGGAGGCTATGCATCTATTTATAGAGCTTAGGGTTACCCCCGCACTATTACGCATACGCCCTTTTAGTTAAAAATAATAATACATATTATTTAAACTCTTTAAATAATATAATTATTATGCAACAAAACTAATTAAATAAATATCTAATATTATTTATTTATCGAATAAATAAATAATATAATTATTCATTTAATCACATTAAATGGATAAAATATTTATTATTATTTATTTAATCCAATTAAATAAATAATCATGTAATATATATTTAACTCTTAAATACATATTAACACACATTAATTAATTAGCCCTTAAACACAGCCAGAGAATTAACTCACAACGATCCAGTACTCCATACAAAAATAAACGGTGCTAGCAAGAGGGACCATATGGACCCACTTAATCGAAGCTCCAATAAATAATATTTAATTAATTAATCTCATTAATCAATTAAATTATTATTTATTAGTTTTAGTCCGAGCCACGATCAGGGACTAAAACGCACTCTAAGATCAACCAGATATGATTAGAAGAATCCATAATAAATGATTTGTCCATCGATATAACCGATTGCCATGTGATATGATCCTCCACTATGATATTCATAATTAGAGGCAGTTATCAATAGATTCCGTTCAACCTCTCTAATTATATTTTTATCCATGTGTTACCATTAATTCTCTAATGGGCGACCTATTCATGATCCAATCATGAATTAGGATTTATAATAAATTATATCTAATATAATTACAAGCGCTTGATTCACCCAAAAATCCCGAATTAAACAACATGGGAATATCATTACTCTTCGTATAATGAAGCGGTGGATTCCATGCACCGACTTGACGCTCCCACTATCTATAATATTATATCTCCAAGATATCGAGGTATTTGAAGCACTAAGCCTCTCACTCATTAATAAGTCAAAAGACATAAATTATAGACATGAGTTAATCAAACGGTCCGGATTAAGATCAATTCATAAATCGATCATCCTGCGATAGAATCTAAAATTCTTCATACAATGCAACGGATATTAGTTGAAGAACTTATTCTATCATGGTCCTGGTCAATATGTATAATTACATACCGGCACTACTATTTGTAAACTCTTTACAATGATCCTAGATTGGATCACTCCCACTATGGAAATAGTCCGCACCACAATCTTATCAAACAGAGCATCCCAAACTCCATTCACCGATTGTGAACCAATTTTTACTTAGTCTAATTAGTGGATCTATTGTATGTGTTACACACATACCTAGTAATAGACTTTGATAAGTAATGGGATGTTATGATGCTCAGCCACATAAGAAAGCAGAATAATGCAATCTAATAAATATTTAAACAAAATATATTTCAATTAATCGAAATAGTCTTTACATTATTAGGATTACACATTGCTTTATATAGCACTTTCCCAACAATCTCCCACTTGCATTAAAGCAACCGTGTCATATCCCGAATTCCCAACCTCTCAAGGTGTCCATCAAAAACTCTAGAAGGAAGAGTCTTTGTAAAAGGATCAGCAGGGGTTGTCCTCCGATGCTATCTTGCATACTGACACATCACCACGCTCCACAATGTCTCTGATGAGGTGAAACTTCCGTTCAATGTGTTTTCCCCTTTGATGGCTTCTTGGTTCCTTACTATTTGCAACCGCACCACTATTGTCACAATAAATGGTCATGGGTCGCTCAAGGTAAGGGATAACCTCTAAATCCCTCAAGAAGTTACGGAGCCATACGCCCTCTTTGACACCTTCCGAAGCTGCCACATATTCGGCTTCCATAGTAGAGTCGAAACACAAGATTGTTTCACACTCCTCCAAACTATAGCTCCACCATTCAAAGTGAACACAGAGCCAGGGTTGATTTCCTCGAATCTGGATCTGATTGAAAATCAGAATCAGTGTATCCCACAGGCGTCAAATCTGACCCTGAATACACGAGCATGTAATTCCTAGTTCTCCGAAGATACTTAAGAATATGCTTAACTGATTCCCAATGTTTCATTCCCGGATTCGATTGATATCTACTAACAATTCCCACCGCATAACAAATATCCGGTCTCGTACATAACATAGCATACATTAGACTACCAACTGCTGAAGCATAGGGTATCTTTCGCATGCTATCGATCTCTGCTTGTGTCTTAGGAGACATTTCCTTAGACAACGTAATTCCATTTCTCATGGGTTGTTGACCCTTTTTGGAATTTTGCATACAATACTTCTCAAGTATTTTATCTATGTACGAGGCTTGGGATAATGCTAACATCTTGTTCTTCCTATCACGGTAAATACGGATTCCAAGAACATTGCTTGCTTCTCCCAAGTCTTTCATCTGGAATTGTTTAGTCAACCACTGTTTGACCGATTCCAATGATACTATATCATTCCCAATCATAAGAATATCATCAACATAAAGAATAAGAAAGACCACATTTCCATCCTTTATCTTCTTTGTAGACGCATGGCTCGTCTATGCTCGCTTGAAATCAAATGATTTGACCACCTCGTCAAATCTAATGTTCCAAGACCTAGAGGCTTGTTTGAGTCCATAAATGGATCTCGCAACTTGCATACTTTATGTTGTTGCCCTTTAGCAATGAATCCTTCAGGCTGTATCATATAGATACTCTCCTCCAAATGACCATTCAAGAATGCCGTTTTCACGTCCATTTGCCAAATCTCATAATCGAGATGTGCAGCTATAGACAGGAGGATGCGAATGGATTTGAGCATGGCAACCGGAGAGAAGGTTTCCTCATAATCGATACCTTCTTTCTGGGTGTAGCCCTTGGCTACTAGCCTAGCTTTAAAAGTCTCTACTTTTCCATCCGCGCCTCTTTTCCTTTTATAAATCCATTTGCATCCAATTGGTTTCACCCCTTTGGGCAAATCCACAAGTTCCCAAACTTGGTTTGAATACATTGAATTCATTTCAAGCATCCATTGCTTGTTGTCATGCTTTGGAATCTACATCATTCAAGGCATCACTCAGGGTCAAGGGATCATCTTTATGATCATCGAGATAGCTACCAGAGCATCTCCAACTCCCATGTAACGGTCCGGTTGTCTAACAACCCTCCCACTACGACGCAAAGTAACTGGATGTTGTTCCAATGTTGTGGTCTCATTTGTTATGATTGGTTGATCAATAATGATCTCATCATGTTGATCCTGAGTTGGGCCACCGATCTCATCAACCGGTATCTCATCCAACTCTATTCGATGATCTGATTTGTGATTTTTAATATGGTCATCTTCAAGATATTTAGCATTTGTCGATACAAATACTTTATTATCTTTCTGACTATAAAATAAACCACCTTTCGTTTCTTTTGGATATCCTACAAAAATGCACAACTCAGTGTGTGCATCCAACTTATCCACCTTAGCCCTTTTGACATGAGCCCTACACCCCCAAATTCGGATATGCCTTAAACTTGGTTTACGACCTGTCCATAATTCGAATGGTGTCTTAGGTATGGATTTAGAAGGTACCCTGTTTATTAAATAAACAGACATTTGTAGTGCATACCCCCAAAACGATTTGGGCAATGATGAACTACTTAACATTGATCTCATAATGTCAAGTATTGTCCTATTCCTCCTCTCTCTGCAACACCATTTTGTTGTGGTGTGCAAGGTGCGCAGAGTTGAGACAATATCCCATTATCGGTTAGATATGACCTAAACTCATTATCCAGGTACTCTCCACCTCGATCTGATCGAAGCATCTTGATAGATTTACCTAATTGCTTTTCCGTCTCAGTCCGAAATTCTTTGAACTTTTCAAAAGTCTCGACTTACGGTGTATTAGGTAAACATATCCATATCTAGAGAAATCGTCAATAAAAGTGATGAAATACTCATAACCTCCTCTTGCTTGTACATTAAATGGTCCACAAACATCCGTATGTACTAGCTCTAGAGAGATCATTAACACGATGTCCTTTCGAAGGAAAAGACCTCTTGGTCATTTTACCCTCCAAACATGATTCACATGTGGGTAAAGGAGTAACCTCTAAACCATTCGAAGTCCATCCTTTACTAACCTTTGAATCCTAGTTTGGTTAATATGTCCAAGTCTCACGTGCCATAGATATGTTTCATTTGTATCTAACTTAACTCGTTTTGGAATGGGTTCATCATCAATTATTTCAGTGTTCAACAATGTATGAATGCTAGGATTAATTTTGTAAAGATTGTTTTCCTTTATACCAGAACATATCAAAATATTATTCTTATAAACTGAAACATTTTCAGCAAAACGAATAGAATAACCATGTTCAACCAAAGAAGAAACTGAAACCAAATTCCTGTTCAACTCAGGTACATAAAAACAATCCTTTAACAAAATAAATTTATTTCTAAAATATAACTTTAGCACTCCCACTGCCATTCTTGAAATCGAATCCCCAGTGCCAACTCTAAAAATGAATTCCCCTTCCTTAAGTCGCCTTTGGACCTGAAGTCCCTACAAAGAAGTACAAACATTATTAGTGGCACCAGAATCTATAATCCAAAGATTATTTGATTTTTCCACTAAACCAGTTTCAAGGACAAGTACAATACCTTCCTTTGGCTTCACCGTTTGGAGGTACTCTTTACGGTTCCTCTTCCAAGTGCCCTTCTTTGCCGCAATGGAAACACTTTCCAGCTTTAGGAGTCTTCTTTTTCTTGTTCACCTTCCTCTTGGCTTTTAAAGATGCCTTTTTCTTGTCACTTAGCTTCTTCTTTTTCTTAAGAGAAGAACAAGCAACAACCATGTTCACCTCACCTTTCTTAGACTTAATCATTCCCTCATAGGTTTGTAATTCAGTCATAAGAGTGGTGAGGTTTAGATCCATTTTATTCAAGACATAATTAGTCTTAAAAGAAATGAAGCTATCAGGGAGAGTCTCTAGTATCATACCAACTTGAGTCTGTTGATCTATACTAGCTCCATGGATCTCAGCCTCATTAAAATGAGCCATGATCTCTAAGAGATGATCCCTAATAGGAGTTCCCACTTTCATGCGACTATTCATAATAGCTCTCACGGCCTCAAACCGCGCACGAATTGAGATCTCCCCAAACATAGCTTTAAAGAATCCATGATATCCTTGGCGGTTCGCATCCCTTGATGTTGTTGTTGCAACACATTGGACATGGATGCCAACATGTAACAACGAGTCATATCATCGGACGCAATCCACTTATCATAGGCATCCTTTGCGCTTTTTATGAAGCATTAGCGGAGGTTCGGGTGGACAAGGCTCGATAAGACAAACTTGTGCTTTTCAGAGATTAACACAATATTCGGATTACGCTTCCAATCATTGAAATTTTCACCGGTCAATTTATTTTGGCTCAATAAAACGGCTAGTGGGTTAAAAGACATTTTCCCAAAATATAAAATATAAAATGTTTTAGAATGGCATACATCATAACTAAATTTAGTAAAATGCATATACATTAATGAATGCATGAATGCACAAGTATTAATAAAACCCTAAATCAATACTCTTACTATGAATAACAAAATATCCAGAATCAATAAACCTCCTTTGGGAGAATAAACTTTTTCTTTACTTTGTCGGGACCCTCCCAATTGATTTGGCTTTCCTAAATGTCGCATATTCAACCAATTCAATTTTCGTTTATATTTGGTCCACATCCCTTGCAACGCGCCTCTTTGGAAGATTAATGCAAGAGATCGTGTTGAGTGTATAACCATTATTTCGTGTCTTATTACCTAAACCTTTTGAATTGCCTAGCTTTGGCGAGGTGTCAATCAACTGGTTTAAATAATAAGTAAACTATCCTTTTAGGAAAATAACTTGAGCCTAGTCCATAAAATCTCTTCGGAGATACATTAAGACATATACCTTAGTTATTTAATAATGGAGACCATGGGTCTTATTCCCAATAAAACCCTCTCACACTCAATATTTTACAAATTGGGTTTTAATATATATATATATATATATATATATATATATATATATTTTAACTCTTAAATAAAATATGATGCATGAAAAATAATATGTAGACGGCACTCCTAATTATATATGTAATGTGATCATGTGATGTGCAATTTATAAAACAAACATTAAATAAACTACGGCCGTAATACCAAGGGATCCATCCTATGAAGAAAAATAAAGCAAAAAACAAGACACTCTTGCAGGCTCTTTATCTTCATCTTTCTGGTTGATCTTCATTGTCTTCATCTTGCAAGCGACTGAATAATTTTAACAGAATAACAATTATTCATTAAAATTATCTCTTACTTAAAATTAAAATAATTTAATTATGGATAACAATTATCCAATTATAAAATTATTTTTCATTTAAGACTAATATAGATAATTATAGAAAGATCCAATCTTCCAAAATTAACTATGTCAATATTTTTATTTCCAAAAATTATTCTATCAATATAGAATAAAATTTAATAGATAACAATTATCCATTAAAATTTTCTCTCACTTAAATATTTAAATAATTCAATTATGAATAACGATTATCCAATTATGGAATTATTTTTTATTTAAAATTGATATAACTAATTATAGAAAGATCTAATCTTTCAAAATTAATTATGTCAACTTTTTATAATTTCTAAATATTATTCCATCAATATAGAATAAACTTTAGAGTATTAAAAATCAAGAAAGTAAATCGGTCATGAGAAAACCCGCCGCCGCATGGGACTCCTCCACCACCGGACTACTTGTGAGAGACTAGGTGGAAGGTTGCGTCTACTTCGGCTCGGCGACTCGTCATCCACTTTTATTCCAGGCTCATGAATATTACATAAAATATTTCTATGCCAATTATGGCTTACAAGATGCTAAAAAAATAAAATAAAGAAACTAGCGGGGAAACACGGTGATAATAGACCGCCCCTCTAGCAAATTACATCAAATGTAAATACAACCAAAACTAAGATCCCAAGGCCGGCAAACCATCACAATTAATATATATTAAATCTTTCATCACATGAACAAAATATATAAATCCATACACCACCTGTAACATACATCTCATGTATAAACATATGAACCCTAGAGTGCCGCTACTTATTCATACATCCAGGGCCAAATTAAACAAATTGATTAACATGTTTAAAGCTCGATACCAATTGTTGGAATACTTGGAATGGGCTTAGTGATTAACCGCAATGAAACGAATTTTAAAAATTTTATTCCAAAGAAACAAACAACCAGGATCTAAACATGAATCAATTCGTTTAATTTTGCAAAGAGAGAAAAGAAGAAACCAACCTGAAGAACGGTAAAGCTAGAACCCTCTTCTTTTCCCTCCAAGAACGAACTCACGATCTGCCTTTGATTGTCCTCGCAGCCTCCTGGATTCAACCACCAAATAGCCTTCTCTGCTATTCACCTTCTCAAGGAGTACAGGTGTGGCACCCTTGGATCAAAGAACAGGAACACCACCTCTGCTAGGGTTGGCCGTCACTACCTCTCTCTCTCTCTCTGGTCTCAATGATTGCACACGCACCCCCTTTAACCTAGGAGGCTATGCATCTATTTATAGGCTTAGGGTTACCCCCGCACTATTACGCATACGCCCCTTTAGTTAAAAATAATAATACATATTATTTAAACTCTTTAAATAATATAATTATTATGCAACAAAACTAATTAAATAAATATCTAATATTATTTATTTATCGAATAAATAAATAATATAATTATTCATTTAATCACATTAAATGAATAAAATATTTATTATTATTTATTTAATCCAATTAAATAAATAATCATGTAATATATATTTAACTCTTAAATACATATTAACACACATTAATTAATTAGCCCTTAAACACGACCAGAGAATTAACTCACAACGATCCAGGATCCATACAAAAATAAACGGTGCTAGCAAGAGGGACCATATGGACCCACTTAATCGAAGCTCCAATAAATAATATTTAATTAATTAATCTCATTAATCAATTAAATTATTATTTATTAGTTTTAGTCCGAGCCACGATCAGGGACTAAAACGCACTCTAAGATCAAGCAGATATGATTAGAAGAATCCATAATAAATGATTTGTCCATCGATATAACCGATTGCCATGTGATATGATCCTCCACTATGATATTCATAATTAGAGACAGGTATCAATAGATTCCGTTCAACCTCTCTAATTATATTTTTATCCATGTGTTACCATTAATTCTCTAATGGGCGACCTATTCATGATCCAATCATGAATTAGGATTTATAATAAATTATATCTAATATAATTACAAGCGCTTGATTCACCCAAGAATCCCGAATTAAACAACATGGGAATATCATTACTCTTCGTATAATGAAGCGGTGGATTCCATGCACCTGACTTGACGCTCCCACTATCTATAATATTATATTTCCAAGATATCGAGGTATTTGAAGCACTAAGCCTCTCACTCATTAATAAGTCAAAAGACATAAATTATAGACATGAGTTAATCAAACGGTCCGGATTAAGATCAATTCATAAATCGATCATCCTGCGATAGAATCTAAAATTCTTCATACAATGCAACGGATATTAGTTGAAGAACTTATTCTATCATGGTCCTGTTCAATATGTATAATTACATACCTGGCACTACTATTTGTAAACTCTTTACAATGATCCTAGATTGGATCACTCCCACTATGGAAATAGTCCGCACCACAATCTTATCGTAACAGAGCATCCCAAACTCCATTCACCGATTGTGAACCAATTTTTACTTAGTCTAATCAGTGGATCTATTGTATGTGTTACACACATACCCAGTTAATAGACTTTGATAAGTAATGGGATGTTATGATGCTCACCACATAAGAAAGCAGAATAATGCAATCTAATAAATATTTAAACAAAATATATTTCAATTAATCAGAAATAGTCTTTACATTATTAGGATTACACATTGCTTTATATAGCACTATCCCAACACTTTGGGTGTTGCTCACGCATCGCGGACTCACGTTCCCATGTCTCCTCCTCAATGCCACGGTGCTGCCACAGCACGCGAACCAAAGAAATAGCACGACCACGCAAAAGCTTCTCTCACCGATCTAGGATACGGATAGGGGCCTCAACAACGGACAGGTCATCCTCAATGTCCAATGTCCCCCAATCGATGACATGAGTGGGGTCAGGGTGATACTTCCTCAACTAGGACACGTGAAACACGTTGTGCACTCGACTCAGCCGCGGTGGTAACGCTAACCGGTAGGCCACAGGCCCCACACGATCCAGAATCTCAAAAGGACCAATAAACCGCGGAGATAGCTTGGAACCTCGCCCAAACCGTCGATGTCCACGACGTGGAGAGACACGAAGGAACACATGATCACCAACAGAAAACTCCAAAGGTCGCCGCCGCTGATCCGCATAAGATTTCTGCCGACTCGAGCGGATAACAAATGCCGACGAATCAACTTAACCTTCTCGGTAGCCTCTTGAACCAATCTGCGGTCCCAAGAGAGCTGTCTCCCCCACCTCGGTCCAACACAAAGGTGATCGACACGGCCGTCCATACAATGCCTCAAAAGGAGCCATCCCAATGGATGCCTGATAAGCGTTATTGTAGGCAAACTCCACCAAAGGAAGGTGAGTTGCCCACGAACCCCCAAAATCTAACACACGGGCCCGTAACATGTCCTCCAATGTCCGATTCGTCCACTCTGTCTGGCCGTCGGTCTCAGGGTGAAAGGCTGTACACAAGTGAAGCTTGGTCCCCATAGCCGCCGCAAACCTTGTCCGAAACGGGAAGTGAACCGTGAATCCCGGTCGAGACAACCGATGATGGTACTCCATGCGCTCTCACAATCTCGTTCGTGTATAGGCCGACTCAAGGTCCCAATGGAGTCCCGCTCGCGAACAAGAAGGAAATGGGCCGACTTTGTGAGTCGATCCACAATCACCCAAATCATATCCTTCCTCCCAGGTGGTGGGTGGAAGACCGATCCACAAAGTCCATCGCGATGTGGTCCCACTTCCACTCCGCTATGGGCAACGGCCGTAACATGCCCGCCGGCCGGTGATGTTCGCCTTCACTTCGACACGTGAGGCACCGCGAAACAAAGGCAGCCACATCGCGTTTCATCCCAGGCCACCAAAAATGTCCTCGAAGCGCATGGTACATCTTCGTGCCCCCTGGATGCACAACAACTCTAGATTGGTGAAACTCCCTCATCACCTTATCCCTGAGGGAAGAAGCTATGACCAACCGCCCCTGAAACGACAACTCATGCTCAGGACCCTCTGTCCAGTCCTCAGATAGCTCCCCGGCCTCAATACGGGCACGGAGAACCTCACACTCGATGTCACCCACTGTCCCTCCCTGGACGCGCTGGTACAACTCAAGCACAACCACCAAAGGACTCAGGATTGTCCCACCATCACGAACAACGGGCCGCAGCCGCAACATCGCCAACCGCTCCATCGCCTTCCACTCTCTCACGGCCACCTCGGCTTTCCCTCTCCTGCTCAACGCGTCGCCTACAACATTACCCTTGCCCGGGGTATAGGCAAGAGTAAAGTCAAAGGTCCGCAAATACTCCACCCATCTCCTTTGCCTCAAATTCAAGTCCTTCGAGTAAAGATGTCTCGAAGGCTCTTGTGATCCGAGAACACCACAAACTTTTCCCCCAAGAGGTAGTGCTGCCAACTCTTTAGGGCGAAGATGACGGCCGCTAACTCAAGGTCATGAGTAGGATAATTCTGCTCATGAGGCTTCACTGCCTCGACCCATAAGCGACCACACTGTGCTCCTGCATAAGCACACACCCCAAACCAACCCCGGACGCATCACGGTATACCTCATATGGAATATCCTCCCTAGGCAACCTCAACACAGGTGCGGTGGTCAAACGGGTTTTGAGAGTCTCAAACGCCCGCTGGCACTTGTCTGTCCACTCAAATTTCACTCCTTTCCTAGTCAACGCTGTCATAGGAGCCGCCAAACGGGAGAACCCCTCTACAAAACGGCGATAATAGCCTTGCCAAACCAAGAAAGCTACGAATCTCGAAAACATTGGTTGGCCTCTCCCATGATGATACCGCCTCAATCTTGGCCGGGTCCACCCTAACTCCCTCGGTGACACCACGTGGCCAAGAAAGTGAACCTCCTGCAGCCAAAACTCACACTTGCTAAACTTAGCAAACAATGCTTGGTCCCTCAAGGTTTGCAACACTTGTTGCCAAGTGCTCCACATGCTCCTTCTCGGTCTTGGAATACACCAAGATATCGTCGATAAACACCACCACGAACGAGTCTAAGTATGGGGCAAAGACTTGGTTCATCAAATGCATAAATACGTCGGCGCATTAGTGAGCCCAAAAGGCATCACTATCCACTCGTAGTGCCCATACCCGCACCGAAAGGCCGTCTTAGGGATGTCTCCCTCCCTAACCCTCAACCGATGATACCCCGACCGTAAATCTATTTTGGAAAACCACCTGGGCTCCACTCAATTGGTCAAACAGGTCATCTATCCGAGGCAACGGGTACTTGTTCTTCACGATCCACTGAATTCGGGCTTCCCGTAGTCGATGCGAGAGACGAAGTGTGCCATCGGCCTTCTTAGCAAAGAGCACCGGAGCACCCCAAGGTGAAGTACTCGGTCCGATATACCCCTGGCCCACCAACTCCTCGATTTGCCTCTAAGTTCCCTCAACTCACTGGCCCCATACGATACGCTACTTGGGAAATCGGACCCGTCCCCGGCACCAACTCAATGGTGAACTCCACACTCCTCTTAGGTGGCAAACTCCTCAACACTTCAGGAAAAACATCCCTGAAATTGGTCCACAACAACGGGCCACACCCTCTTTTCCACCTTCCCCTCCTCGCAAAGGTCAGGGCTGCCAACCTGTGGGTAATGGCACCCCACTGGTCTAACACCGGCCCGGCCCGACTCGCCTCACGGTCCCCACTCCCCCTACGGGGTGCAAGAGGTCCCCGCAGGTGTCACGAAGGATACCCGCCGCCGATAACAGCTATCTTGGCCTGGAAAGCCATAAGCCAATCCATACCCAAGATCGGGTCAAACGTACGCAAAGGCATCACATGCAAGTCAAAACGCAGCTCCACCTCTCCTATGGTTAACACACGATCCTTGCAAACACACCACACCTCAATCATACCCCCCACCTGGAGACTCAACAACTAGGGGCTTCGCCGCCTCCACACAAGCTAACCCCAAGCTATCTATCACAAGCTCGAGCAACAAACGAACACGATGCACCCATATCGAAAAGAACAAGAAGCTAATGTATGGGAGATCAAAAGGGTACCTCTAACCACCGATGGTCCTGCTCCACCCTCAGTGGTGGGGGTGGTAGTTCGGCCTCCTCCGGGCACGTCGCCTCCAGCCGCAAACACCCTCCCTTGGCCCGTGCCACTGGTCGGCTCACTCAATGGGCACTTCCCGCCAAGGCTGCCTCCAGCTTCAGTCTGCTGCCGCTCCGGCCTCCCCTGAGGTCGGGTCTGATTCGATCCTGCCTGACTAGCCGGCCACTGACGAGCTGGTCTCTCTGCTGGTGCACGGAAACCGGCATCACTCCTTGTCTTGGATGTCATGCCTCCAACTCCCCTGTTGCCACTCCGGCAAACCCGGCTCGATGGCCCTCTCGTCCACAACGATGGCATTTCCAGTCCCTCTTTGGACACTCCTTCCTCAAGTGGCCTTGCTCCCCACGGCAGGTAACAACCGCCGGGGAGACCTCCCCGCTGGACCGCCCTGTCTTCCACCGCCAAAGCTAGACCTCCCTGGGTTCACCAATGTCTGTCCCCTGCTGCGGAAGGAACTGCTATCTCTCTCCTCAGTCTTAGGCCTCTTGGACCCCAAATCGCGTTCAGACCCACCTTGCAAGTGACGACCCTGATGGACCTGGCTCCCATCCTCCAGCTCCCTCTCGCCTATACGTGCTTGTCTCAACGACCTCGGCATATGTCCTCAAACGTAGAATCGCCACCCTCTCCCTAAGGGCTGGCCTAAGACCCGAGTGAACTTGTGGGCCTTCAGGTCCTCTTTTGCCACTGTCTCGGGGGCAAACCTACTCGAACTCCAGGAACTCCCGCTCATACTCGGGCACCGTCTTTGATCCTTGCTTCAAGCTGCCAAATTCCTCTCTCTTCGCCATCTCAAAGATTCCGGAAGAACTCATCATGGAAGAGCCGTAGAAACTCCTCCCAAAGCATGAACCGCACCGCACGGCTCCCCGCGACACTCAACCACCACTCCAGAGCATCCCCTTCCACTGCCGAATGGCCGGGCTCACCTTATCCTCCTCCCGGGGTAGGAGAAAGGAAAACACATGCTCGATCTGCCTCAACCAGGTGCTCGCCTAACACTTGGGTCCTCCCCCCCCCTTTAAATCGCGGAGGTTGTTCCTTCCGAACCGTGTCACCACATCATCCTCTCGCACGAGTCGGTATACCACGCGGAGAAACTTCACGCTCACAAGGCGGTTCTCCTACTGGTGGTGGTGGTGGTGGCACCACCGTCGTGGCCGCCATCTCACGGCGCACCTCCTCCCGAACGTCCTGCCGGAGTCCCTCCCGTAGCTCTCGTACCTCCGCTGGATGCCTTCTTGTAGGCGTGCCAGAACAACGCATGCCCTCCAACGGACGGTCCCGCACCCGGACCCTCATGGGCAGATGACTCATCGCCCATTGCCCCGGACGCACGTGTCACTCTCCTCGGCGGCATTCGTACTACACGAAGTAAGAAGCACAAACGTCAAAACAAATTTTATAATCTATCGCGTCACTACCTCTACCCCGCTAATCAATTCCACTATCACATGACATTACACACATACATTGCATCAATCACATTGCACGGTTCGGTAAACATTGTTAAACAAATCGAGTTGCACATTTCACTTAATCATATGATCTTATCCACGGTTTAGCATACATTCACAGGCAAATGCAACTAGTGCCCTAATGCCAATGCATGCAAATCCTACCACAAGACTGGACTACCCCAAGTACACCTTAGAGGCTCCAAGAGGACCATATTGATCAGGCACGTCCCTCCAGGCTCCTCCAAAGGACTCAAGATAACCAAGTCCGCCCACTACCCTAGGCCAACTAGACCATGCTCTGATACCATATTGTCACGCCCCGGATTTCCAACCCGAGGAGACCGGAACGTGACCCTCCCTTTACCCAAGTTGGATAGAGGGGTTAGAATACAACATACACCTCACATTTTATATTCAGAGAACAACCTTATATTTATTGAGTCCAAACATAGCAAACACGTTCAAAACACACTTTTATTACATTGAACTCCACATTACAATCTCCCCACTGGGGTTACAAAGTTACAAAAAGAAAAGCAGCACAACCCAAAATAATGATGAGCAAGCCACCAGGAGGACTTCCACCTTGGTGTTCCCACCTAACGCCTGTAGGTTCCTGTAAAGAAAACAACATGGTAGGAGGGGTGAGCAACCACGGCTCGAGGGGGATCATGTCTCCCCAACCCATCCCATGCACCTAATATCTACATGCCTTGTGTACAAGTGTTGTGTCGTGCTACAATTATTCTACCAGATATAATTACCTGGCTATAACAAAGAAATACAATCATACACGGGCTGGTACATAAACACTCCCGGGCTTCCATAGCCACCGGGTTCCAAGAACAGTCCCGGGCTTCCACAGCCACCGGGTTCCAAGAACAGTCCCGGGCTTCCACAGCCACCGGGTTCCAAGAACACAGTGCACATAGCCACTTAGTCACAGACATAACATCGAACACTTAGCATGTAAAGCCTCACAGGTATAAAACCAAGCAATTCGTGTGCATAAATTCACAGACTCATAAACCCAGCCGCACAGGCATTTTCTCAAACATGTAGCAGGCATGTCACACATGCATTTTATCGAACACTTTTCATGCATCACACGAACACTAGAAACACACCAAAATCGCCATTGAAGGCCAACATTCATATAGGAGATCACACCTATATGAATTTACATATAAGTATTATAGCAATAACAATGGAAACTTTACAAAATATCTACAGGGCCTAACCCCGGAACATACTAGGAAAGACAGAACCCCTACCTCAAAGATCCTCCACGCTCTTGCCTCCACGCTTAATGCCGTCCAACCACGGGAATGACAACGACAGCCACGAACTGGAGCCCTCTCTCTCAATCTCCCTCTCTCTCTCTCTGTGACGGCTGCGGCCGACAACAAAAAACCCTAAACCTAAAATAAAGAGAGCTCCTCTTTATATAGACCTCACTTATCAAAACGACGTAGTTTTGATAAATGAAATCCCACCATCAAAACGACGTAGTTTTGATAAATGAAATCCCACCATCAAAATGACGTAGTTTTGATAAATGAAACACACCATCAAAACGACGTAGTTTTGATAAATAAAACACACCATCAAAACGACGTAGTTTTGATAAATGAAACATGAACTAACCACTCCGCTTCCACACAGGACAAAATACCCACAATCCGAACAAGGTCATTGTCACACGCAGCCTCTACATGCTCCCACTTGAGCTCATTACACTCTCTAACAACTAAGCCACGAAGACTCGTAGAAACACTCCTTCGAAGATTAGCTGGAAACGCGGCCTCAAAGATCTATCTCGAAGATCTAACTTTCGACCCTCAAACCTTCGAACTTCGACCATCGGTCTTCGACCCTACGACCCAAATCTTCGGGTCTTCCACCTTTCGACCCAAGCGTTCGCCCAAGGTATTGTTCATCTTCGTTCCAGCTTGTTCTACCCAAAACACGGGTCATTACACATGTGGAGACATGGATATTAAGTATGCAATTTTGGCTTAAAATTTAATTTTTATGCCACGTTAGTATCATGTTGTGATAAGGGTGTTAAAGTAGTTAAAATGTGCTCTGAATTGGTTTAATCATGTCTTTATCTTTTGAATGATATCACCATGTTTTTGGAGCTGAGTTTTGAATATTAGCTGAGCATGAAATGCTATGATAGACCTAAGTAACCCTTAAAGTTGAGTGAAAAAGAGATGAAAAATGAGAACAACTTCTTTTAGCCTTTGAGTGCCATTTTAGGGTATGGGTAATAATTGCTACTCATCTTGCATTCAACATTGGTTATTTAATGGTAGGAGTCAAGTAAGCATGTGATTACTTATTAGTGCTCAGTGTTTGGTGTTTAGTTAGGATGCAAGACCTCTGAGTCACTGTGACTGTCTTTGCATTCTTTTCCTTATTGTGTGATATTATTGGAAAAAGCTGTGATGCACATTGTGGAAAAAGCCCATCACATTTTGAAAAGGGGTATGAATTAGAAAAATCAGTCTTATTTATGTGTTAGGTGAGTATTAAAAAAAAACAAAGAGTGAATAATCCATCGAGGGAGAGCATAAAATGCAACCTTGTAAGGTTATTATTAAAAAAAGAAAAAAAAAAGATTCAGAATAAAAGCCACAATGGCTTGATGTTTATGTGTGATTATTTATTTGAGAAGCCACATTGGCTGAATTGTGTTTTGTTTTGAGAGTGTTGAGCTAAATTCTTTAGCTCATGGTTTTGTTTTATCAGTTATTAGAATAGAGTGTGAGTTTATTGAGCTTAGACTAGCGTGTGAATTCAAATAAAGTAAAATAGAGGGTGTGTTTTCTTTGATGAGCACAATAGGGAACTCTCATGATTGCTTGGCAAGTACTTAATCAATAGCTGATGGCGAGTGTAGAGATAGAGTTTTCCATCCATTGTTCATTGATAGGTATTGGGCTTGAGAATTATTATATTTGAGTGAGGCTGCTTATCCTTGGTAAGAACTTAAAGGTAAACTAGGTGCTATTTTATCATGGATTGCTTGCTCATATCTGAAATTTAAGTGGTGATATTGCATGGTTGTTGGACTAGGGATATGGATATGAATGAACTAAGTTATGACTCATTTTGATGCTTAAATTCCTATTTCATCATTATAGAGTTGCATGCTTAGGAAACCATGATTCTCCTTGATTGTTATTTTATTTTTCTTCCGTTTGACTGCGTGTTTATTTTATTTTTGCATGCTTGTATGTTTTTGCTTGAGGACAAGCAATGGTTCAAGTGTGGTGTATTTAATAACGTGCATTTTATGCCGTTATTCTAGTGTTTATTTAGGATGTTTAAGAGCATGATTAGAGCCTTATTGCTTCATATATCATATATATTTGCTCTAACGCCTAGGAAGATGCTATTTGCAAATATATGCGTTTTTAAGCTGTTTTGACAGATTTTGGAGCTCACTTTTGACATAGTAGATGGCCTCAAACAATTGGCGTGCAAGAACAAAAGTTGCTTAGAATGATGTCCTCTACCTACCACAGAAATGTCAGAGCATTTGGAGCTGCACGTGAATTCACCCATTTCACGTGCAAGCCTATTTTTGCCTCTCAGGCCTCTACAGGATGCAAGGAAGCTTGGGGAGAAGTTTGAGCTGATTTGGAGCTGCACGTGAATTCACCATATCACGTGCAAATTCACGTGCAGAGATATTTTTGGACCGATCCTATCGTTTTTCCATGCTGATCATTTGTTTCTGAAAGCCCATGTCCAAATTGTGGATGGAAGATAGAGATTTTAAAGTTTGGAGTGTCACTTATCAAAACTACGCCGTTTTGATAAATGGACTAGGGTACACACCTCAAAGCCCATCTAACCTCTATAAATACAAGCCTCCACGCCCCATGCAACCCATCCTAGACCCCCCTACACGTTTTTAGAGAGAGAGAGAGAGGCTCCACGACTTGGAGGTTTCTCCTTGACCTAGGAGAGCAGCCGTCGCAGCAGCCGTTGCGGATTTTGGAGCCTGGATTTGAAGCTTTGCTGTGCGCGTGGTTAAGAAGAAGATGTTTAGCTTTTCTGCTATGGTTTTGCTTGTAATCATGCGTGAGTAGTTCTTATAATCTAGGGGAGCAATGTAGCCCCCTTGTTGCTTTGCTGTGTTTATGAATATTGGGTTTGGATGATTGAGTTTTGCATGTTTTATGAATCTGTTCTTAAGTTCTATCTTTTGATGTACACCTTGGTATTCTTAGCCCTAGTCTGGGGCGGATTGAGATTCATAACTTATTTGTAATTGGTGTGATCATTATCCTTTTGCAAGTATGCTTTATTGGCTTTGCATGTCTGTGTGTTTAGATGACCATTCTGGCATACAACTCTTAAAAGGACCTCAATGACCATTTGTTGTCCTTGGCTTATATTTAGCAAGTTTTCAATCAGACAACCCTAATACCATGAACCAGTAGAGATAACATAGGGAGGTGAAATTGTGACCCTAGATGCTTTTAATCCTTGAATCTTAATCCTAAAATCAGTTTGCTTTCTTTGTTTATTCAGAAAACCAAATAAAAATGAGATCTTTAGTTTAAAAAAGAAAACTTTTTGCCAAGACATTTTATAGAACAAGAGTAATTGGGTGTTTTGATTTGAGAACTAGAAAACTAGGCTAATCCTTGTGGGTTCTACTCCTTGCTTGCTGCTATTCTTTTAGTGCAAACTTAGGGAATTTATTATCTTGAAGAGAGATTTAACGACATTAGCTAGCTCTTTTAGAGAGGCTAAAAATCTGTCTGTCAATCTGCGCAAGATATCAGGCGAATCTGTCACGCCCCGGATTTCCGACTCGGGGAAACTGGTACGTGACTCCCCATTCACCCACACAGAGGGCAACGAGGTTGGATTACTGGATGCCACACAAGCAAGACTAACAATTACAATAAATCAAACAAGCCACATCTTTATTTAATTTCAAACATCAAAGGTTCACAAACCAACCATGTTCCTTACTACAATTCAATCCCTTAGTACATTTCCCCCTCTGGGGTTACATAAATTATAAAATTACATTACTGAAGTGAACAATAAAATGGAGATGGTCTTCCACCTGGGTGTATCCACCTAACGCCTGTAAGTCCTTGGAAAACAAGCAAACACAGTAGGAGGGGTGAGCAACCACAGCTCAGTAGGGATCAAGTCTCCCCAACCCTTCCCCTGCTCCTAGCGGCTACATGCATGTGCACAGGTGTAGTGATGTGGCAGTATTAAGAAAATAAAGCGTTCCACACAAACGGGCGTAACCTCAGCCCCAGCCACACTAGCTAACAAACCACATCTCAAGCAAGTAATTTAACCGCCTCTTCAGGCCACTGATTTAACCGGCTCTCGGGCAAAGTAATTTAACCGCCTCTTCAGGCTACTGGTTTAACCGCCTCTCAGGCAAAGTAATTTAACCGCCTCTTCAGGCCACTGGTTTAACCGCCTCTCAGGCAAAGTAATTTAACCGCCTCTTCAGGCCAGATACCACAGTCATGCACACAACATACACCACGGTCACTCAAGCATAAAAACCAAACACTTGGTGTGCACCCATTCACAAGTGCACAAACCCAGCCATTCAGGCAATAGAACAAACACCCAGCATGCATACATACACCAAATCACAAGTCCAGCCGCACAGGCATATTATCAAATATGTACTAGGCATATACACACAACAATATTCACTCAGGCATTTCATCGAACATGTAACATGCACTGACCACCCAACAACAGAATCACACCAAAATGCCATTGAAGGCCAACATCCATATAGGAGATCACACCTATATGGATTGATATATATATATAATAGCAGGTATAGACCGAATTCTACCTAAGAACCCTAGGACAGAGAGGGATTAGCAAGAACAGAACCCCTACCTCAAGTAAAACGCAACAACACAGCAATATTCTGTTCCCACGCCGAACGCCGTCCACCCACGAGACACCGACCACCCACGCAAGACGCCCGGCAACAACCAGGAGCTCTCCTTCCCTCTCTCTCTCTCTCTCTCTCTCTTTGCGATGGCTGGTGGAGCAACAAATCCTAAACCTAAAACAAAGGGGCTTCTCCTCCTTATATAGACAACACAACATCAAAACGACGTAGTTTTGATTAAGTGAATCCCAGCATCAAAACAACGTAGTTTTGATGAAACAAGTTATGACCTTCCCACATCCATACACACCAAAATACTCATTATTTGAACTTGGTCCTTTAGGAAGAAATCATCAGCAAAACAAAAGGAAGACAACCATGCAAAAGCATGCCTGCATGCGAAAAGCCCATCTCACGTGCATTCTCGCGTGCAGCTCCAAATGGCCTAGAATTTTTCCACAAGCCTTAGAACAACATCAGGAAGGCTCCCATGCAAAAATATCACTGCACGTGAAAAGCCATTCTCACGTGCATTCTCACGTGCACTCCTTATTGGGCTCAAACTTTGCCTCTTGCTTGCTCATCAACATACAAGATGATTTAGCCAAAATGTGTGGAAAGAAAAAACCCTTAAAACCCAACAATTTCCACTCAAAAGGCCACCCGCAAACACGGGTCATTACAGAATCCCAAAGAGTCACATATGCTTTATGTAAAACGGATATTAAGGTATCTTAAAGGGACAATTAATTTGGGACTCTGGTACCCAAAAGAGTCCAACTTCGCCTTATCCGGATATTCTGATGCTGATTTTTCCGGATGTCGCATAGACAGAAAAAGCACCAGTGGTACATGCCAATTCCTTGGAAACAGATTGATCTCTTGGTTCAGTAAGAAGCAGAATTCCGTATCAACATCTACTGCTGAAGCGGAATATATAGTTGTTGGGAGTTGCTGCGCACAGCTTCTCTGGATGCAAAGTCAACTTACTGACTACGGCTTCAACATGACATCTGTTCCACTCTACTGTGACAATACCAGTGTGTCACGCCCCGGATTTCCAACTCGAGGAAACCGGTACGTGACTCCCCTTGTACCCACACGGAGGGCAAAGGGGTTAGGATGCAAACCCCGAATTTAACATTTTAAACATCCACAACACATTCAAGAAAGTAATGTTCATAAAAGCAATCCACAATCCAAACCAGTCTTTATTACAACAAAATCCTCTTTCCAATCCATCCCCACTGGGGTTACATCAATTCCCATAAAAAAAATAATATAAATGGAAGAGAGTAAAATAAATAAGGTCTTCCACCTTGGTGTATCCACCTAACGCCTGTAAGTCCCTGGAAAACAAGCAAACACAGTAGGAGGGGTGAGCAACCACAGCTCAGTAGGGATCAAGTCTCCCTAACCCTTCCCATGCTCCTAGCGGCTACATGCATGTGCACAGGTGTAGTGACGTGACAGTATTAGGAAAAAGAAAATAAAACATTCCACACAAGCGGGCGTAACCCCAGCCCCAGCCACACTGGCTAACAAACCACATCTCAAGCAAGTAATTTAACTGCCTCTTCAGGCCACTGATTTAACCGCCTTTCAGGCAAAGTAGTTTAACCGCCTCTTCAGGCCATTGGTTTAACCGCCTCTCAGGCAAAGTAGTTTAACCGCCTCTTCAGGCCAGATACCACAGTCATGCACACAACACACACCACGGTCACTCAAGCATAAAACCAAACACTTGGTGTGCACCCGTTCACAAGTGCACAACCCAGCCATTCAGGCAATGGAACAAACACCCAGCATGCATACATACACCAAATCACAAGTCCAGCCACACAGGCATATTACCAAACATGTAATGGGCATATACACACAGCTATGTTCACACAGGCATTTCATCGAACATATAGCATGCAACGACAGAATCACACCAAAATGCCATTGAAGGCCAACATCCATATAGGAGATCACACCTATATGGATTACATATATATATATAAACAGATATAATCCATAATCTGCCCTAGAACCCTAGGACAGAGGAGGATTTAGGAAGAACAGAACCCCTACCTTGTATGTTCTCCTGCTTCCGCTTCCACGCAAGACTCCGACCACCCACGCAAGACGCTCCGGCAGCCACCAGAAGCTCTCCTTCCCTCTCTCTCTCTCTCTCTCTCTCTCTCTTTCTCTGCGACGGCTGGTGGAGCAACATACCCTAAACCTAAAACAGAGGGGCTTCTCCTCCTTATATAGACAACACAACATCAAAACGACGTAGTTTTGATTAAGTGAATCCCAGCATCAAAACGACGTAGTTTTGATGGAACAAGCTATGACCTTCCCACATCCATACACACCAAAATATTCATAATTCCAACATGGTCCTTTGGGAAAAGATGATTAGAATGACAAAACCAAGGTAACCATGCAAAAACATGCCTGCACGCCAATTTGAACGCCAATTCCCCAATTGGCGTGCAGCTCCAAATGCACTCAAACTTCACCCCAAGCCTCCTTGCATCTTGTAGAGGTCTGAGAAGCAAAAATATGCTTGCACGTGAAATGGGTGAATTCACGTGCAGCTCCAAATGCCCTGAAATTTCTGTGGTAGATAGAGAACCTCATTCTAAGAAACTTTTGTTCTTGCACGCCAATTGTTTGAGGCCATCTACTATACCAAAAGTGAGCTCCAAAATCTGCCAAAATAGCTTAAAACCGCATGTATATGCATAGCATCTTCCTAGGGCATAAATGCACATTATCACTTGTCACATGCACCTCCCAAAAGTCCCCTCTTCGGCTCATCTCTTACCTCAAACTTGTGCACCAACATCCAAGGTGTTTGTGGTTAACTTCTTACACACGGGTTACACACGGGTCATTACACAGTGCTATTGCTATCAGCAATAATCCCATCATGCATCCAAAGACTAAACATATTGAGGTCAGGCATCATTTCATTCGTGACCATGTTCTTAAAAAGCACATATCCCTGGAACATGTTGCTACTGAAGATCAACTGGCGGATATACTTACAAAGCCCCTACCTAATGTAAGATTTTCTGAACTTCTTCTCAAATTAGGTATGCTTGACTTTTCTGCATAGCTTCTCACCTATTATCCATCAGTAGTTATTTTCAGAACATGCATTGTTGTACTTCATGGTTAGTGATAGATACTGAACTTCATGTTTAACTATCTTACTTTAGTCGTGTAAATGTTCTGATATTTCTCACTAAGTTCATATGGGAGGATGCTTGCTTATCCGGACTGATAGTGAATCAAGCAAACATAATTAAATATATATGATTGAGAGGATCGCATGATCTACGGGGGAGCCTAAGCTTCATCTATTACCTCAGTAATAACCCCCTAATATGTCTCAGATACTCCCTCCTCTAACCCTTTACTTCTGGATCTGACCGGACATGCGTTGTTGAAATAGAATTGCGGCATGCTTGGATGTATTTTTTTATCTTCAACCATGCATTTTAATCGGATAATCAACTGCTTGCTTTTGACATGTGTCCACGTCCTCATTTTTCACTCATGAATCCTAGTTTGGTCAAATCATATGATTTTTAATTAATCTTAGTTACGTCGTTCAGCAGGACGGTTTCGCTATGTTGACCTATATGAACTTGTGTATTTATTATCTGACATATGCCCTGATTCAGTAACATTGATCATTCTCTAGTATGTATCTGTCTATTTCATTCTTTGTAATGCATAAGTTCTGCTACTCATTAGTTCGGATTATACAGCTCTTCACTGACTATTTTCTCCTAATCCGTACTAACCCTTACCTGTTAAGCTTTTGTACTCTTAGTTTATTTTTGTGAAGCTACAGGTTCAGAGTTTCTTTGCATTCTTATCGATAAATCCAGTCCATAGTTTTTGATTTGAAGTGTTGTGGTACTTCTCTTCTCTTCGACTTATTGACAAGCAAAGGAATTTACTTTTCTTTCACTGCATTCTGTTACTACGGACACGGTCTACTTTTCATCCGGATACTCGTCCCTCGACTATCATTAATTGCGGATGATTGTCGGTTCATTCCTTCGGACTCCAGACACTGTCAAATTGCGATAATCCATGTCTTATTATATATCGCGTGCTTTTGAGGAGGAATCATGATGTTTCATTAAATGCATATCTCGGGATGCTCACACTTCCCCGGAAGGCAAACAGCTGTTACCCTTCCTTGGTCATGCCGTCTCCACATCATCTTTTAATTTGGAAGCGCATCGATATCAAGACTCATGACAACAGCCTGTCAAGCGGTTTACTGTTTCACTCGCTACATTCCTAGACCCGCTGACAATTACAGACTCGGTCTCATATATATTCTGGTCATTCCTGCGAAGCACGAGTGTTACTCATTTCAATCCCTAAAACTCTCGTTGCTTCTTCAATCCCTAAGACCTCGCCTTCCCTCTCGCCCTTCAACTTTCATCTACAATGGCACCCAGAACCTCTCTTTCCGGCGTCAATCCCGGCCATCTGGTCGATTGGAGCGCTGTCTCCAACCCTCCGGCCTGGTTTTCCAATCTTCGCCCTCTTCTAGAAGCCTCTCACATACTCGACTTGATCTCCAATCCTGTCGATCTTCTTGTAGACGACATTCTCGAGTACTACCAAAGGATCCGCTGTACCACCGACTCCATCATCTCCTATGTTCGCGGTGAATCCATCATTATTACCCCAGACGTTCTCCGCGCTGCTCTCAGCCTACCCCCCGGTGAACCGCAGCGCCCTGATGCCGATCCTATGACAGCTTCTATGGGTTACACCTTTAAAGGCAAGGAATACAAGGTGAAGTCTTTCCAAGGCCGCTATCGTTGTATGGCGGTCATACTGAGTCGCTGTCTATTGGCTCGCACTTCCGCTCTGGACTCTGTTCCGTACGATCTTCTTCTGGCCATGTACCGCGTTTTTGAAGGTCTTCCGATGGACTGGGGGACGTTTTTGTTCTGACTGCTACAGACTGGACCCAAGAATCTCTCCTTCGGGCGCATCCTTAGCGTTGTCTTCCGGCATCTTCATCCGGACCATTTCGCCCACTCTGATGCTGTTTCATTTCCTCCAGCTTACTACCTTCGCCATCTTACGCCTGATGGAAACATGACAGCCCGTCGTCCCTCTGCAGCTCTCCGCCTTCTCCCTGCCTCAGAACAACAAGGCAGTTCTGGTGGTGACCCCTCCGACAGCCATGCCCTTGACGTCAGCTCCGCTCACCGATCCTCCTGGATTCGGTCTGTTGCTGCGCCCTCCATTTCTCGGGCCTCTCAGCACAGCGTCCATGCCAAACCCTCCGAGGTTGCGGGGCCATCTCAGCGCAGTGCCCCTAGAGCTGTTTCTTTAGCCCCTTCTGCTGCGAATGTCCCCACTCCGTCCACTTCCGCTGTTGCTGCCACGGTTGATACCGTCGTTGCTGCTGCTATTACTGATGTCCCGGAATCTCTTCCAGAAGCTCCTTTGCCTCCCCTACCTCAACCCCGAGATTACCTTGACCATCTCTCCGCCGACACCCTAACGAACCTATGGCTCCGTTTCAGCCTTGCCCACACCGCCTCCATTCCTGACACCGATCTCCGGGTGTTTTACACTAGCCATACCCAATCCCCGGAGACCATGATCATCTGGAACTTGGACCAAGGATTTCTTACGCCGGCCTCCATTCCAGATGTGTCGTTCCCTAACCCCTCCAGCCCGGTCCATGCCGCACGGAGTCCTTCCCCTGCTAAGGCTGGACCTTCTTCTCCTGCTGACGCCATTCTCGTTGTTAACCTATCTGGTCAAAGCGGGTCCGCTGCTCCGGATGCCTCTGATGCTCCGGATGCCCCTTCTGCTGCTGCTGCTGATACTTCTGCGGACTCCTCTGCCCAGCGCACTCCTGCTCCTGTTCATGCGGGGGAGTCCTCCAAAGCTCCAGAGTTGGTCCTTGGGCGTGCTTCTTTTGGCACGGTTCACTCCAATGCTGTGCTCTCCGCCCAGCTGGACCGACACGCCCAAGCTCATAGCACCCAAATATCCGCCATCGCCGCCAAGGTTGATGCTCTTGGCGCCCAACTCCTATCCGCTTTCACTGACACCTTCACTTCCATGGAACAGAAGATGGATCTCGTTGCCTCGTCCGCCCACTCCTTGTCTACCTCCTTCGCGGACCTGGCGCACACGATGGCTCGCCCTCCCGTTGCTCCCCGGTGATCTGCCAAACCGGGGGAGAGAGTGTCATCTGATCCTTCTGCTCCTCCTGCACCACAACCATCCACTCGTGCTGAGAAGCGGCCTGCCTCTTCATTGTTTCCGGGAGTTCAAATCCCCAAACGTAGCCGCTTCTCTCAGCCAAGCTCCTCGAGTGCAGTTCTTCCTCCATCCTCTCCATCCGCAGCTGATACCTTCCTCCCATCATACGCGGCGTGTGACCCTTCTGATGCGTATGGAAGCGTGCATAAGGCAATGAAGTCCTATGCTGTGTCTTCTACCGAGAGAAGATGTCTCTCTGACCTGTACCCTTTCTCCCCGGACGACATTTAGACCCTTTGTTTGGAGAAAGGCCTCTTTACAACAGACGACATTGACAACTTCTCTAGGGCTGCTAAAATGGAGATGAGGCTGTTTCCATCTCTGTACAAGGACGGCCACTTGTTTGAAGTTCTGCCATGCTGGAATGAGGGCTATCTTCCCAGTATAGATATTATTCAGTCCTTTATCGACAGAACTGCTGAGGATAGCAAGCCATGGAGTACTCTCTCAACTATCCTCATTCCGTACCGGATCATGTCGCCACATTTCATGATGGTTGTCTTCATGATTCAGTCCAAACAGATGATTCTGATTGATTCTCATCAGATTGTAGAGCAGTATGTAAGAAAGAATCAATGGGAACCACTGTGTCTCAGGTTGACTGAAGCTGTGAAGAAATCCGGATTATATGAAAAGTTGGGCATCACTCCTTTGAGACCAATTGAGAAGCTGAAGGCGACATTCCGGGGCAAGAAGCAAGTGCCACAACAGCCAGATGGAGATAGCTGCGGGGCCTTTGTCTGTTACTTCATCAAGTCATTCTTAACTGTGGACAAATCTTGGAACCAACACCCCACTTATACGATGAAGCAGACATTGGAGCTTAGAGAGAAGGCAGCAACAATGATCTTCAAGTATAATAAGCCTTATGTACCTTAACGAAAATCATGTATAAAAGCTTATTTGTACTTTGTTGCTGATCAATGAAAATGGATGTGATGTGTATTCTGTATGTTATCTTTTTACACTATTTACCAGATCAGATTACAAAGGGTTTGGGCATATCCATAATTGGGGGAGATTGTTGGATCAAGCCCAGAATTTGGATAATGCTGATAAAGCCCTATGTAATTTGATCTGAGATCTTTTGTGTTTCTTTGATCGTTGTAGAAGATATGTTATTAATCCAGAGATACACTCGTGAGAGCAAAGCTAAGGACAGGATACATAATCCTGATCCGGACAAGAGTGAGTGTCATCAAACACTTGGTAACTAAGTCACCAATGCATACGGAATAAGGAACATTCATGCGGACTAAGAACTTAAAAGCTATGGATTACGGAATCTGTTCTTAATGCCTCAAATGGACTAAGTCAAACTGATGCAGAGTAAGAGTCTTGGTCTACAAGGTCGCACGAAGTTAAAGAGTCGACACGGAGTTAAAAGTTTAGTCTTCCCCTCAAGCGAACTAAAGTAAAGAAGACACAGAGTAAGGCATCCGAGTCTTTCATACATACGGAGTAAGGAAGTATTGCGGAATAAGGACCCAAGTCTTTATTTGCACGGAGTAAGGAAACTAGATGCGGAGTAAGGAATCCGGACCACTCACTCATGCGGAGTAAGGATGCGCTAGTATGGAGTAAGCCATCCGATCCTTTAAACTCGCACGGAGTAAGGAACTTACATACGGAGTAAGGAACTTACATACGGAGTAAGGAACCTACATACGTAGTAAGGAACTTACATGTGGAGTAAGGAAGCGCTGATACGGAATAAGCACTCCGACCTTCTCATTCACACGGAGTAAGGAAGCGCTGACACAGACTAAGGATTTCAGTACCAAATAGATATGGAGTAAGCAACCACTGACATGGAGTAAGGTTCCAAGCTTCGTTAGCAACGGAGTAAGGAAAATTAAACCGGATCAAGAAGATGCTACTTCAACTTACCGCATTTAAAGTTATCAGCTCGTGGTGTCCCGATGTAAAACAAACTTGTCGAGAACCTGAAGAATCTTACACGTGGATCACCCGGATATGTGGACACAACTTTAATTATATTTGGGAACTTACAAAGACATTTATACTCTTCAAACCCAAGATCTTGAACTCCACAAACCACAGCAGTCAAGGCAGAGAGATTACCAAGGAATAGTTAGTGCTGAACGCATTCCGGAACTACAAGTTCCAAGGTTGTCTTTTAGGAATGTCTTTGTATAAATAGTCATACTTGTATATTTGCATTGTATGTATGCGAGTGAGCGAGCCTGAAACAACCTCGTGTATGCACAAGAGCTCAAAGATATAATCTAGGCTAGTGTGTGAATCCTTTTGTAAAAACAGAGTGTAAGAGAGTCTTGCTTCTATTTTGTTATACTTATCTCTTGATAATAAAACAAAATACTTCCACTATCTGGTTGTCTTCCGCAGTGATTCTATCACTTAACTAGATAAGTGTTGTGTCATAAGAGAATAAAAAGAGTTTCGATAAGAGCCTATTCACCTCCCTCTAGGCTCCAAGGGACCATCAGTTCCTTTTGTCACCAAAAGATAAGTTAATTTCTGTTTGAGCATTTTGAGACAAATTTTGATTGTTTAAAATGAAGAGAGGCCGTCTTTTCTTTCCTCGTAATACTACCATTGCTACCTTTTTTGGGCCTGAGTATATTTCTTTCAAATAACATGATCCGTAGTTCACCCCATATTGGGGCAATCTATAAGTGTCAAGGCCCCATGCTGGGACAATTTTGTAAGATAATTCTTATACTGGGTAGTTTTTAAGACCCCTCATAGATACATACCCCACAATGGGGGGCAGTTTTTATTAAAAAAAACAAAAGAAGAGAAAGAAAGAAAAAGTATAACTCCCACATTGGGGCAGTTTTTAAGACCACTCATAGATATACACCCACAATCGGGGTAGTTTTTGTTAAGAAAAAAGAGCGAAAAAAATTCCTGTATTGGGATAGTTTTGTAAAGTACCCCGCATTGGGGCATTTTAGGAATTTTATAAAATATAGTCTAAACTATGGATCAAATTTAGCCTAGAATAGGTTTGAGCCACTTTATATCCTTCCTTGTTAAACCCAGTAGCCGAAGCCTACATTACGGTCCTAATAAAGTCCTCTCCGATTAAACAATCAAATTATTTCTCAAATGCTCGAAAATGAACAAGTCATGAATATTTAAGGCGGACTGGATGAAAACTGGAAAGGGTATCAAGGGTAAAATACAAAGCCATCTACAAGGCAGAATGAACAACAAATAGAAAATAAAGAGGGCTTAGTGAAGACCCGAAAGGGCACTAAGAGCAAAATTCAAAGCCAATAAAGGAAAATCAAGCACTTAAGACCCAAGATCAGTCAATATCTTTTCCATTGAATTTCTGAGCGTCAAGACTAAAACACTCAGATACCCCCTCACTCAAACCTCTGCATAACAATCTCAAGATCTGCAAGCATCTTCTTACAATTGAACCCTTGAACATCAATTGAGGTCCAAAATCATCCCAACTTTTTCTCCATTCAAGTTTCAAAGCATCAAGCCATCACTATCAAGCCAACAACCAAAATCCTAATCAAGTCCCTAAGCCAAACAATCAGGCATTTTCTTCAACCTAGCCTCTGGGTACTACGATCCAAACTATCAGATAAAATTTCCTATTAGCTTAGCCCATTGATATTGTACCATGACACAAAATACCAAGCCCTCAAATCCATGCAAGGTCTACTACACCTAGTTAGTTCAGAAACTTTGGAATGTTCCCCCCTCAAAAGCTTTTGCCTCTCTCAAGTGAACAAACAAGTGGTAATTTTACATTGCATAATCATGTTTCAAAAATCATTTTCAATAAATTTTATTTTGCAACTGCTTTGTGTGCGTTACTTTCAATAAAATGCTTATGCCTTAATTGAGTTTCCCAGGGTGTCACTTAGTAATAATGTCCCGACCAAGCAAGAAAGGGTTCCCTGATTGAATGAATCTACTCCCCAACTGAAGCCAAAACCAACATCCAGGAATACAATGACCTCCTAGCAAGGTTCAATTGAGTCAGAAACAGTTTTCTTGAGCATTTTAATATTCTGAAGAAAGCAGGCAAGCCTCCCAGTAGCCAGAGCACCTTCAATTAAAGAGTTTTCCAGATAAAATTTCAATCCCATTCCCCAACAAGAATTCCAGCAACACCAAATCCCCTAGCGGTTTAAGCTCCCTTTTAACATAAGATTCATCATGTGTCCTAGAGATACACCTCATAGAATAATTGCGTTCCATGCATCACTTGCATACATTCATCATTTTCTTTAATTTTAGGAATGTTGTCACCTTTGAAGATCCCAAGAGATCATCCTCAACAAACTTCCAAAAATAACCAAGCACTAAAGGCTTCCGTTGTTCAATCATAGAGTCATTCTTTGCAATTTCCAAGCCCTAGAAGCATCCGTGATAATCAAATACACATCTTATTCTTTTTTTAGATAACCTCATAGAGCAATCTCATTGAGTGGATTTGTAGAGGGAGCCCATATTGAGTCATTAGCAAATTTCTTCAGCAATCATTAGTTCCTTTTCAGGCCCTAGATGCCATTTCAGTCTCTCTCAACCTTAGAGGTCATCACATGTACATACCCTTATCCTTCTTATCCTTTCGGGAAGTCGGCAGGCAGTTCCTCTGCACCTATCCCACCTTTCTTTTTCATTCTTTCAGGAAGTCCACCAATAGGTCCCCAATACCTATCCTCAGTTTTAAATTTACTTTTGGGAAATCCGCAGGCAGTTCCCCTGCACTTATCCCACCTTTTCTGTTTCATCCTTTCAGGAAGTACACCGACAGTTCCCCGGTAACTATCCTTAATTTTTAAATTTACTTTTGGAAAGTCCGCAAGCAATTCCCCTGCACCTGTCCCACCTTTTCTGTTTCATCCTTTCAGGAAGTCCACCGGCAGTTCTCCGGTACCTATCCTCACCTGTTAAATTTAATTTTGGGAAGTCCGCAGGTAGTTCCCTTGCACCTATCCCAAATTTTATTTTCAATTTCAAGTAAGTCCGTAGGTGGTTCCCCTACACTTATCCTTTTCATTTTCTTCGTTTGGGAAGTCCACAAGTAGTTCTCCTGCATGTATTCCAGCTTGCCTTTTCAATTCCTGTAGGCCGTATATGCCTTGTCAATTCCTGTTACCCATAGATGCCTTTTGAACTTTCGACTTTTGGCCCTTTCCAATTCCTATTGGCCCTAGATGCTTCTTAAATTTTCATTGGCCTTAAAAGCCTCCTTTCCAACCATGACGTTCTACCTTACTTTGACATCAGGTAAGTTAGGTAAGTGCTCCAACTCGTCCAAAATGATTCTATTCTTATCTTTGCACACTATTTGTATGCAAAAAATGTACAAAGAGGGGCAGCTGTTGGACAGCATTTTGTCTGGGTTGGACATACATATTTATTTTTCACTTCAAACTTCGTTCCTATTTGTTAATCACTTTGTACAGATAAATAAAGAGACGTGACCGCCGATCTGAGAGATGGAATTCAATGACTCCTTTAAAAAGGCTTTTAAATGCCAAAGAGCTAGTTTCAGGCGATAAAAAATCAAATTTGAAGATTAACGCCTTTGACCGCGCTCAATTCCAAGGTTAAACGAGGAAGTTATGGTCAAAATCGTATTTGGATCGCTAATAGTAGTCAACTAGCGGCCAACGTTCAAAACGACACCCTAGATTAGGCACGAACCTCATCTTCTTAATCCTCTCATCATTCTAAGAATTTTGATGTATATATTGCATATTTTCACTTCCAAAGCCTTTTTCCAAAAAATAAAAAATTAAATTAAAAATCTTTATTTTTCTGCAATAAAGCGGTTTAGGGACGCGCAATACACTCTTGGCATAAAAACGAGTTTATTTTCAAGAAAAAGGATACAAAATTGCTCGTTGTGATGCCCCGAGTCAAAAGATAATCTTCTTATATTTTATTGGAAGCCAGATTGTTTTACCGATCCCAAAGACCCAAAACATCAGTTAAAAATTACAAAATAAAACAATAAAAACATTTTTTCCTTTTTCTATTTTCTTTCCCCCCATCTCTAATCCACATGCCAAGCTCTCATTGGCCCAAAAATCAAAAACAAAAGAAAACAACAAAAACAACATAAAACTCGAAGCAAAATTAAAAATTAAAAACAAAACAAAAAAAAGTCAGCCACACGTCACCCTTATCTCTTCACGCGTCTTCTTCCTTCCCTCTTCTCTCTCCCATGATGTCTTCTCCCCCACACCTGGCCATAGCACCAGAAGACCACCACGACCTGCCATGCCTATTAGCCATGCCCGGCCACAGCGGCATAAGGCCACCACCCACGCCCTGCCAACCCACACCATGCCTGCCCATGCTTCTCCAAGCCGAATAGCCTCACCCGAGCCAGACGGTGGTCACGCTGAACCTCCTCCTCTCTGCCCTTGATTCAAACTCAAACCCTAATTCATCTTCCCCTATTTAAACCTATTAAACCCATCAATCCAAAAGGAGGGATTTCATAATAAAAAAAACCCAATCAAAGAATCGCCTCTCTTGACCATCATCATCTCTTCCCCCTCACCTCTAAAGAGAGTCCCCGGACGGAAATAGCGCCGCTGGCCATTGCCACCTCAAAATTGTCACGCCCCTAAATCCCAGAAGGACTGGAACTAAGGTTTGACTTTCCCGTGCCAGCACCCGAAGGGCCAAGGGATTGGTGACTAGCACCGATGTGGACTACACAGCGGGTGCTGTCCGTGATATACCTGTACATTCATATATCAGGGGTACTCCTGTCCATTCTCACATGCTATGAAGCTAAGAAAAATAATTTATTAATAATAAAGTCATGCTAAACATCCAATACAACTTTCATGGACCCTCATCCAGATATTTAAATAATAAAAACAATTATGATATACAAATCCATAAACGAAGTTATATGTCACGCCCCGGATTTCCAACCCGAGGAGACCAGAACGTGACTCTCCCTTTACCCAAGTTGGATAGAGGGGTTAGAATACAACATACACCTCACACTTTATATTCAGAGAACAATCTTATATTTATTGAGTCCAAACATAGCAAATACGTTCAAAACACACTTTTATTACATTGAACTCCACATTACAATATCTCCCCACTGGGGTTACAAAGTTACATAAAGAAAAGCAGCATAACTCGAAATAATAATGAGCAAGCCACAAGGAGGACTTCCACCTTGGTGTTCCCACCTAACGCCTGTAGGTTCCTGTAAAGAAAACAACATGGTAGGAGGGGTGAGCAACCACGGCTCGAGAGGGATCATATCTCCCCAACCCATCCCATGCACCTAATATCTACATGCCTTGTGTACAAGTGCTGTGTCGTGATACAATTATTCCACCAGATATAATTACAGGCTATAGCAGCAAATACAATCATACACGGGCTGGTACATAAACACTCCCGGGCTTCCACAGCCACCGGGTTCCAAGAACACAGCACACATAGCCACACTTAGTCACACAGACATAACATCAAACACTTAGCATGCAAAGCCTCATAGGTATAAAACCAAACAATTGGTGTACATAAATTCACAGGCTCATAAACCCAGCCGCACAGGCATTTTCTCAAACATGTAGCTGGCATGTCACACAGGCATTTTATCGAACACTTTTCATGCATCACACGAACACCAGAAACACACCAAAATCGCCATCGAAGGCCAACATCCATATAGGAGATCACAACTATATGGATTACATATATATATAAACAGGTTTAACTCCATAATCTGCCCTAGAACCCTAGGACAGAGGAGGATTTAGGAAGAACAGAACCCCTACCTTGTGTGTTCTCCTGCTCCCGCTTCCATGCAAGATGCCGACCACCCACGCAAGACGCTCCGGCAGCCACCAAACGCTCTCCTTCCCTCTCTCTCTCTCTCTCTCTCTCTCTCTCTCTCTCTCTCTCTCTCTCTCTCTGCGACGGCTGGTGGAGCAACAAACCCTAACCCTAAAATAGAGGGGCTTCTCCTCCTTATATAGACAACACAACATCAAAACGATGTAGTTTTGATTAAGTGAATCCCAACATCAAAACGACGTAGTTTTGATCACACAAGTTAGCACCTTGCCGCACCCATATAGGCCAAAATACTCAGAATTTCAGCATAGTCCTTTGGAGAAAGATCATTAGAATGTCAAAACCAAGGGAACCATGCAAAAATATGGCTGCACGCCAATTTGAACGTGAATTCCCCAATTCACATGCAACTCCAAATGCACTCCAAATGCGCTCAAACTTCACCCCTAGCCTCCTTGCATCATGTAGAAGACAACCACACTTGCACGTGAAATGGACCCATATCACGTGCACCTCACATACACGTCCGTTTGGCCTGAAACTTCTGTGGTAGATAGAGAACATCATTCTAAGCATCTTTCCTTTTGCACGTGAATTCATTTGAGCCCATTCACTAGGTCAAAATCTAGAAAAACTACTCAGAAGGCAAAACTGTGACTAACTCGAGGTACGGGTCCTTACATCCTCTCCCCCTTAAGACTTTTCGTCCTCGAAAAGAAATGACATACGAGGAAAACAAACTCAAGCTACCCATTTGCCACACAACGAGCCACAACACCCAAATGGGTCATACACCGCGCACAGCACATAACAGCACATAACAAGGTACCACCATAATCCATAACCACATTAATGCATATAACACATATCCGCTTGTCACAAATACACATCTCAACACATCACAAATAAGAACACATGTCTAAAAGACAATACAAATACACCAAATCGTACACAACTAATACAAGAAAACACATCACTATCCCTTGGCCAACAGCCACCTCCCACGCTTAAGATTGTTCGGTCCTCGAACAAGTCCGGGTCGGCTCACGCATCGCGGACTCACGTTCCCATGTCTCCTCCTCAATGCCACGGTGCTGCCACAGCACGCGAACCAAAGGAATAGCACGACCACGCAAAAGCTTCTCTCGCCGATCTAGGATACGGATAGGGGCCTCAACAACGGACATGTCATCCTCAATGTCTAATGTCCCCCAATCGATGACATGAGTGGGGTCAGGGTGATACTTCCGCAACTGGGACACGTGAAACACGTTGTGCACTCGACTCAGCCGCTGTGGTAACGCTAACCGGTAGGCCACAGGCCCCATACGATCCAGAATCTCAAAAGGACCAATAAACCACGGAGATAGCTTGGAACCTCGCCCAAACCGTCGATGTCCACGACGTGGAGAGACACGAAGGAACACATGATCACCAACAGAAAACTCCAAAGGTCGCCGCCGCTGATCCGCATAAGATTTCTGCCGACTCTGAGCTGACAACAAATGCTGACGAATCAACTTGACCTTCTCAGTAGCCTCTTGAACCAACTGTGGCCCCAAGAGAGCTGTCTCCCCCACCTCGGTCCAACACAAAGGTGATCGACACGGCCGCCCATACAACGCCTCAAAAGGAGCCATCCCAATGGATGCCTGATAACTGTTATTGTAGGCAAACTCCACCAAAGGAAGGTGAGTTGCCCACGAACCCCCAAAATCTAGCACACAAGCCCTCAACATGTCCTCCATGGTCTGATTCGTCCGCTCAGTCTGACCGTCAGTCTCAGGGTGAAAGGCTGTACTCAGTGAAGCTTGGTCCCCATAGCCGCCTGCAAACCTGTCCAGAAACGGGAAGTGAACCGCGAATCCCGGTCAGAGACAACCGATGATGGTACTCCATGCAGTCTCACAATCTCGTTCATGTATAGCTGACTCAAGGTCCCAATGGAGTCCCACTCGCGAACAGCAAGGAAAGGCAGCCACATCGCGTTTCACCTGCTGACACGTGAGGTACCGCGAAAAAAAGGCCGCCACATCGCGTTTCATCCCAGGCCACCAAAAATGTCCTCGAAGCGCATGGTACATCTTCGTACCCTCTGGATGCACAGCAACTCTAGATTGGTGAAACTCCCTCATCACCTCATCCCTGAGGGAAGAAGCTACTACCAACCGCCCCTGAAACGACAACTCATGCTCAGGACCCTCTGTCCAGTCCTCAGATAGCTCCCCAGCCTCAATACGGGCACGGAGAACCTCACACTCGATGTCACCCAGCTGTTCCTCCCGGACGCGCTGGTACAACTCAAGCACAACCACCAAAGGACTCGGGATTGTCCCACCATCACGAACAACAAGCCGCAGCCGCAATATCGCCAACCGCTCCATCGCCTTCCACTCTCTCACGACCACCTCGGCTTTCCCTTTCCTGCTCAACGCGTCGGCTACAACATTACCCTTGCCCGGGGTATAGGCAAGAGTAAAGTCAAAGGTCCGCAAATACTCCACCCATCTCCTTTGCCTCAAATTCAAGTCCTTCGGGTAAAGATGTCTGAAGGCTCTTGTGATCCGAGAACACCACAAACTTTTCCCCCAAGAGGTAGTGCTGCCAACTCTTCAGGGCGAAGATGACGACCGCGTAACTCAAGGTCATGAGTAGGATAATTCTGCTCATGAGGCTTCAGTGCCTCGACCCATAAGCTACCACACTGTGCTCCTGCATAAGCACACACCCCAAACCAACCCTGGACGCATCACGGTATACCTCATACGGAATATCCTCCCTAGGCAACCTCAACACAAGGCGGTGGTCAAACGGGTTTTGAGGGTCTCAAACGCCCGCTGGCACTTGTCTATCCACTCAAATTTCACTCCTTTCCTAGTCAACGCCGTCATAGGAGCCGCCAAACGGGAGAACCCCTCCACAAAACGGCGATAATAGCCTGCCAAACCAAGAAAGCTACGAATCTCGAAAACATTGGTTGGCCTCTCCCATGATGATACCGCATCAATCTTGGCTGGGTCCATCCTAACTCCCTCAGCTGACACCACGTGGCCAAGAAAGTGAACCTCCTGCAGCCAAAACTCACACTTGCTAAACTTAGCAAGCAACAATTGGTCCCTCAAGGTTTGCAACATCTGTTGCCAAGTGCTCCACATGCTCCTTCTCGGTCTTGGAATACACCAAGATATCGTCGATAAACACCACCACGAACGAGTCTAAGTATGGAGCAAAGACTTGGTTCATCAAATGCATAAATACTGCCGGCGCATTAGTGAGCCCAAAAGGCATCACTATCCACTTGTAGTGCCCATACCTGCACCGAAAGGCCGTCTTACGGATGTCTCCCTCCCTAACCCTCAACTGATGATACCCCGACCGTAAATCTATTTTGGAAAACCACTGGGCCCCACTCAATTGGTCAAACAGGTCATCTATCCGAGGCAACGGGTACTTGTTCTTCACGATCCACCGAATTCGACTTCCTGTAGTCGATGCAGAGATGAAGTGTGCCATCAGCCTTCTTAGCAAAGAGCACCGGAGCACCCTAAGGTGAAGTACTCGGTCTGATATACCCCTGGCCCACCAACTCCTCGATTTGCCTCTGAAGTTCCCTCAACTCAGCTGGCCCCACACGATACGCTACTTGGGAAATCGGACCCGTCCCCGGCACCAACTCAATGGTGAACTCCACACTCCTCTTAGGTGGCAAACTCCTCAACTCTTCAGGAAAAACATCCCGAAATTGGTCCACAACAAGAGCCACACCCTCTTTTCCACCTTCCCCTCCTCGGCAAAGGTCAGGCTGCCAACCTATGGGTAATGGCACCCCACCTGGTCCAACACTGGCCCGGCCCGACTCGCCTCACGGTCCCACTCCCCCTGCAGGGTGCAAGAGGTCCCTGGCAGGTGTCACGAAGGATACCCGCCACCGATAACGATCCTATCTTGGCCTGGAAAGCCATAAGCCAATCCATACCCAAGATCGGGTCAAACGTCCTCAAAGGCATTACATGCAAGTCAAAACTCGCCTCCACCTCTCCTATGGTTAACACACGATCCACGGCAAACACGCCACACCTCAATCATACCCCCCACTGGAGACTCAACAACTAGGGGCTTTGCTGCCTCCACACAAGCTAACCCCAAGCTATCTATCACAAGCTCAGCAACAAACGAACACGATGCACCTATATCGAAAAGAACAGAAGCTAATGTACGGGAGATCAAAAGGGTACCTCTAACCACCGATGGTCCTGCTCCACCCTCAGCTGGTGGGGGTGGTAGCTCAACCTCCTCCGGGTACGTCGCCTCCAGCGCAAACACCCTCCCTTGGCCCGTGCCACTAGTCGACTCACTCACTGGGCGCTTCCCGCCAAGGCGCCTCCGGCCTTCGCTGCGCCGCTCCCGGCCTCTCCTGGGGTCGGGTCCGATTCGATCTGCCTGACTAGCCGGCCACCGACGAGCTGGTCTCTCTCGCTGGTGCACGGAAACCGGCATCCCTCCTTGTCTTGGATGTCATGCCTCCAACTCCCCTGTTGCCACTCCGGCAAACCCGGCTCAGATGGCCCTCTCGTCCACAACTATGGCATTTCCAGTCCCTCTTTGGACACTCCTTCCTCAAGTGGCCTTGCTCCCCACAGCAGTGACAGCCGCTGGGGAGGCCTCCTGCTGGGCCGCCCTGTCTGCCACCGCCAAAGCTAGACCTCCCTGGGTTCACCAATGTCTGTCCCCTGCTGCGGAAGGAACTGCTATCTCTCTCCTCAGTCTTAGGCCTCTTGGGCCCCGAATCGCGTTCAGACCCACCTTGCAACTGGCGACCCTAATGGACCTGCCTCCCATCCTCTAGCTCCCTCTCAGCTATACGTGCTGTCTCAACAACCTCAGCATAGGTCCTCAAACGTAGAATCGCCACCCTCTGCTTAAGGGCTGGCCTAAGACCCAGAGTGAACTTGTGGGCCTTCAGGTCCTCCTTTGCCACTGTCTTGGGGGCAAACCTACTCAGGCTCCGGAACTCCCGCTCATACTCGGGCACCGTCTTTGATCCTTGCTTCAGGCTGCCAAATTCCTCTCTCTTCTGCCATCTCAAAGATTCCGGGAAGAACTCATCATGGAAGAGCTGTAGAAAGTCCTCCCAAAGCATGAACTGCACCGCACGGCTTCCCGCGACACTCAACCACCACTCCAGAGCATCCCCTTCCAGCTGCCGAATGGCCAGTCTCACCTTATCCTCCTCCTGAGGTAGGATAAAGGAAAACACATGCTCGATCTGCCTCAGCCAGTGCTCAGCTAACAGTGGGTCCTCCCCCCCTTTAAATCGTGGAGGTTGTTCCTTTCGGAACCGTGTCACCACATCATCCTCTGCACGAGTCGGTATACCACGCGGAGAAACCTCACGCTCCCGGGGTAGCTCCCCCGCTGGTGGTGGCGGTGGGGGTGGCACCACCTGCTGTGCCGCCATCTCACGGCGCACCTCTTCCCGGACTTCTTGTCGGATACCCTCCCTCAGCTCTCGGACTTCCAACCGGATGTCTTCTCGCAGCTGCGCCAGCAATAGTGCATGTCCTCCAACGGACTGTCCCGCACCCGGGCCCTCATGGGCAGATGACTCATCAGCCACTACCCCGGACACACGCGTCACTCTCCTCGGTGGCATTCTTACTACATGAAGTAAGAAGCACAAACGTCGAACGCGTTCGACTACTAACAAGTTGACTACCTCTACCCCATTATCAAGTCAAGCAAGACATGGCATCACACACATTTTAACCATTGCATCAACCAATATTGCACACAAAGACACCACATTGTAGTCATACCCAAGGCATTCCAAGAATATTCAGAGTTGCACAGTTCACACATAATCATGTTATTCACATCCTTCACACATGACAACAAATGCAACTAATGCCCTAATGCCAATGCATACAAATCCTACCTCAGGTCTGGACTACCCCAAATACACCTTAGAGGCTCCAAGAGGACCGTGTTGATCAGGCACGTCCCTCCAGGTTCCTCCAAAGGACTCAGGTTAACCAGGATCCGCCCACTACCCTAGGCCAACTAGACCATGCTCGATACCATATTGTCACGCCCCGATTTCCAACCCGAGGAGACCGGAACGTGACCCTCCCTTTACCCAAGTTGGATAGAGGGGTTAGAATACAACATACACCTCACACTTTATATTCAGAGAACAATCTTATATTTATTGAGTCCAAACATAGCAAATACGTTCAAAACACACTTTTATTACATTGAACTCCACATTACAATCTCCCCACTGGGGTTACAAAGTTACAAAAAGAAAAGCAGCACAACCCAAAATAATGATGAGCAAGCCACCAGGAGGACTTCCACCTTGGTGTTCCCACCTAACGCCTGTAGGTTCCTGTAAAGAAAACAACATGGTAGGAGGGGTGAGCAACCACAGCCTCGCAGGGATCATGTCTCCCCAACCCATCCCATGCACCTAATATCTACATGCCTTGTGTACAAGTGTTGTGTCGTGCTACAATTATTCTACCAGATATAATTACCTGGCTATAACAACAAATACAATCATACACGGGCTGGTACATAAACACTCCCAGGCTTCCACGACCATCGGGTTCCAAGAACAATCCCAGGCTTCCACACCCACCGGGTTCCAAGAACAGTCCCGGGCTTCCACAGCCGCCGGGTTCCAAGAACACAGCACACATAGCCACACTTAGTCACATAGATATAACATCAAACACTTAGCATGCAAAGCCTCACAGGTATAAAACCAAACAATTGGTGTACATAAATTCACAAGCTCATAAACCCAGCCGCACAGGCATTTTCTCAAACATGTAGCTGGCATGTCACACAGGCATTTTATCGAACACTTTTCATGCATCACACGAACACCAGAAACACACCAAAATCGCCATCGAAGGCCAACATCCATATAGGAGATCACACCTATATGGATTACATATATATATATATATAAATAGGTTTAACTCCATAATCTGCCCTAGAACCCTAGGACAGAGGAGGATTTAGGAAGAACAGAACCCCTACCTTGTGTGTTCTCCTGCTCCCGCTTCCACGCAAGATGCTGACCACCCACGAAAGACGCTCCGACAGCCACCAAACGCTCTCCTTCCCTCTCTCTCTCTCTCTCTCTCTCTCTCTCTCTGCGATGGCTGGTGGAGCAACATACCCTAACCCTAAAACAGAGGGGCTTCTCCTCCTTATATAGACAACACAACATCAAAACGACGTAGTTTTGATTAAGTGAATCCTAGCATCAAAACGACGTAGTTTTGATTAAGTGAATCCTAGCATCAAAACGACGTAGTTTTGATCACACAAGTTAGCACCTTACCGCACCCATATAGGCCAAAATACTCAGAATTTCAGCATGGTCCTTTGGAGAAAGATCATTAGAATGTCAAAACCAAGGGAACCATGCAAAAATATGGCTGCACGCCAATTTGAACGTGAATTCCCCAATTCACGTGCAACTCCAAACGCACTCCAAATGCGCTCAAACTTCACCCCTAGCCTCCTTGCATCATGTAAAAGACAACCACACTTGCACGTGAAATGGACCCATATCACGTGCACCTCACATACACGTCTGTTTGGCCTAAAACTTCTGTGGTAGATAGAGGACATCATTCTAAGCATCTTTCCTTTTGCACGTGAATTCATTTGAGCCCATTCACTAGGTCAAAATCTAGAAAAACTACTCAGAAGGCAAAACTGTGACTAACTCGAGGTACGGGTCCTTACATTATAACAAAATATAAAATAAATAACAACCACCTTCGGACCAGCCTCTAGCGAATGGGTCGATACCTGAAACATGTCAACAAGGTAGGGTGAGCACAAATGCCTAGTAGGTGATCACTATCTCCTCACCATTCTATAACATGAAATCCTAAATTTATATAATCGGTGTATGCTTGTGCTAGTGTAGTGTCCTATTTTATCATAGTAAGCTTACATTCAATCACAAAATATAACATCACACACATTTAAATTTCATTCACTAAGGGTACACACCGAATGATCGAACCATTCACGGAATTGCCGCAACCAACTCCAAGGATCCCAATCTCTACTAAACAGCCATATGTGAGACCTGCGGTGTCCTTAACGATAACCCACCACATATGGGACCTGGGTTAAGCAGCCACATAGGGGACCTACGGCCCCTTGCCAACCCTATGTGGGACCTATGGTTAACCCAACCAGTTCTACCACTAATTTTACACATATATTCAATAGACATAGTTTTCCAACAGTCAATATTCAATACAAATTAAAAGACATAAGTTTCCAATAGTTAATATTCAATACAACAACCTTACAAAATAATCAAATCACCAAACCAGTAATGTCATACCACAATTGATGAATATATATATATATACACACACACACACACACACACACAAAAGTTATACATGTGTCAAACAATTAATATTAGGACACAATATTATTATTATCATAGTAATTTCAAATAATCAGAAATCAATATATGAAATTTTAAGATATCTAAATTACCAAGCCAAATAATAACGTGTCACAAATGATGATTATAAAGCCAACAAATAATAACAAGTCTAACAAGATTTATTTAACTACACAAACCAATTCAAGCCACAATTAATATTCTTAACACCAAATTACTAATATAAAGTTACGTATAATATTTTTTTAATGACAAATTCATTAAGTTACAAATAATATATATATATATATATATATATATAAAATTTGTTTGGTGCCAAACCATAAACTTCCGGGCCCAAATAGAAAAAAAGGGACCGGCATTGGGCCGGCCCGATCGGCACTGCCCCTGGAGTGTTGTGGGCGCAGTGTCACAGGCGTATGGGGGCGGTATCACTGCTGCCGCCCCCTTTTTCATGAGCGCGCCCCTACATGTGGAAGAGACCAAGCTAGGCCTAGTCGTTAGCCTCTCATAATAATAATAATAATAATAATAGGATGAAATAATAAAGTGATGATGGGAAGTCAGCAAGCACAACTCGTACAAGGCACGATTTGGAGTTTGAGAGTTCGGCTAAAAGAAAAGAAGAAAAGGACGCCCAACGTTTATATATGAATCCGAACTGTTTTATATATACGTCTACAGTCTTTCGCATGGGTTAACACACACACACACACACATATATATATATATATATATATATATATAACAAATTTACATACATACAATAGAACAGAATCTAAGAATCACCTACTTGAATTTAACTTTGCATGTCTGAACGGGTGCTCTTTGCCTTCTTCCTTCACCAAAGCTGCGCATGAAGAGGAACGAACGTCAGGTAGGTTTTTTCCTAGGTTTTCCTTTCTTTTGCCTTTATATATATCCCCTTAAATTATTTTTAACTTACAATAATAATAATAATAATAATAATAATAATAATCCAACCTCAATCATTATATTAATAATAGTAATAATAATAACAAATCCAAAATATCAAATAATTATATTAATAATAATAATGACTTAAAACGTTCACGTTGACTTATAAGGTTATGCGAGTCCTTGCAAAATCTATATTCCACCATCCCTAATCCTTATCAATCTTCTCTCCTTCCACCAATACAAGTCCCTTGATCTCAAATGTTAACCAAACGGCTTCAAATCTTCATCCTACGTACAAAAGCTACAAGAGACATCCATCAAGGGCTGACGTCTTGCCTGGTGAAGTTCGACTCACAAAGGAGAAGCTTGTCACCACTGCATTGATCTCCCAGTAGCCGTGGAGCAAACAGTGGAAGCTTATTGTGGCTGCGTCATACGTGCGATACCTCGCTGACGTCTGGGAAGACAGAGAGAAGGCTGACGTTCATCTGAAGGCTAGAGACAAGGTTTGCGGGGGAGTCTGGTGTCTTCATATTTTGTTTTGTTTTGTTTTTGTTTTTTATTTGAATTCTTGGTGGATGCATGTTTATTATTACATGAGATGTGTAGATATGAGTTATTTGAATATTTTGTTTGATGCTCCCCTGATGAGTCACTAATCTACAATTGATTTACCTCTCTCCCTTGATACTGGTGTTTGGTGAATATTCAATCCTTATTGACGCTTGATAACTCTGTTTATTTTCTGGATTTCATGGGAAATGTTTACCATCAATTAACGGACGGTTGTTGGACTGGATATCTATGATTTCTTGTGTTATGCTTTCATTTCTTCCCCGCCTAGTATTCCTTTGCTAAACTAGAGTGAAATGTCTATGAAATCAGCATCACTACACTCGTTTTTCAAACTGCTTCTTATTCCATATTGTGACCTTTCCCCCACTGGACCAGACCAACAATAACCTAGTTTCATAAAGTTCTATTCTAAAAAAAATCCTTTTCTTCCAGTTAATTTCTTCTAGTTTTAGTTCTGTTTGCATGACATTAGCGTTGTCCTGTCTGTACTTTATTCTTTTCTGTTGTGTATTTGATTTCTGCTTATCTGTGTATTTTGTTTATACCTGTGTGTTTTATTTTTCGTTTCAATTCTGTATGTACTTTAAGGGTAGGACTTTTGGTCAGTAAGTGTATGTAATTTCTTCTTTGTGTGTCATCTGTCTATCAGTCAAGCATATTTCAGTATATTTTTGTAACAGCCCAGCCCACACGTAGCCCGATATTGTCCGCTTTGGGCCTCGCCCGCATGGTTTTATTTTTCGTAGGCCATCGGCCCCCAAAACGCGTCGTGCTAGGAGAGGTTTCCGCAGCCACCTAAGTAGCCTGCTTTGTTCTCCTCCCTAGTTGATGTGGGACACTACATCCACCCCCCCTCGGAGAGCCCAGCATCCTCGCTGGCACGCCGAGCCGGGCCCTGGCTCTGATACCATTTGTAATAGCCCAACCCATCCGTAGCCCGATATTGTCCGCTTTGGGCCTCGCCCGCACAGTTTTATTTTTGGTAGGCCATCGGCTCCCAAAACGCGTCGTGCTAGGAGAGGTTTCCACAATCACCTAAGTAGCCTGCTTCGTTCTCCTCCCCAGTCGATGTGGGACACTACAATTTTAGTTCCGTCTGGTAGAGGAAGGGTTAATTTCTTTTGATTTCTGTTTGTGTATTTTATTTTATTTTCAGTTCTCTCTGTTTATTCCGTGTTAACTTGGTTGCTTGTGTATTTTTTTCTTTTTCTAACTATTGGTTTTGTAGGAGCGCTGTTAATTTTTGTAAAAAAAAAAAAATCTCTTCTTGTTCTATTTTCATTTCTAATCAGGCCTAAATCCTGTTCGCTGTAACATGTAATTCAAAATCAAAGAATAGTGGAAATGAGTGAAAACAAACATAGCAAAAAAAAAAGGAAAAAAAAAAAAAGAGATAGCCTTGTTTTAGTTTTGTGGATGTCACCCTCACATACCAACACTTTTATTTATGTTTTATTTGCTTTAAAAATATTTTGTTTTTGTAAAAAAAAAACAAATCTTTAAAATGTCTTTAAACAAAAAATTAGAAAGGTTTGTTTTGTATTGTAAAGTAAAAAGAAAAGAAAAGAATGTTATTTATTTATTTATTTTCTTCAAATACAAATTAATTTTTCCCACTTTGATTTATTCCTTAGAATTTCTTTCGACATAATCCGCTTTAGGTTACCTTAGATTCATTAGGTAAATCGGATTTAATTTTAACTTTAACAAATAAACCTAGAACAATAAAATAAAGAAATCGTAGGTCTTTAGGAATTAATTAAACTTAGGAAACCAATTAATTTAGGACTTAATTATTTTAGAATTGTACTTTAGTTTTTTTCTTTTAAAAGCTTCACATTCCTTTTAGACATTTTAGAATAATTTAATTTAACTTTGACAAAAAAGCTTGGATAAAAAAAAAAAAAAAAACTAGCAACTCTAAGTCCTTAGGAAAACAGAATCTCAATTGTAGATAATTGAAACTAAAGTAAAATTTAAAACAAATTAGAAACCTCCAAACTCCTAAGATAGGGACTGAAAGGGCATTGTGGGGGTGTTAAACATTCACCACACGTAATTAACTCCCGAATCCAGCTCTAGTGATGCAGATCATTTTAGGTGACCAACTGCACTCCAAAAATAGTTGGTGGCGATTCTGTATTTGTTTTCATCACCATTCAAGTGAAGGGTGGGAGAACCGCATCCCCAAAAGCGGATTTTCCCCGGACGAAATCCGGTGATGACAGTTACTTGCTAGATTATCCACCAAGTTTACTCTTCATCCTTGCTTAGAGTCATCTGAATGCTTCATGCTTTTGAAAACGTTGAACTTTATCTTCTCATCACCAATGTTTAGGGTCAATCATCTTCCCTTCACATCAATAATAACTCTAGTGGTGGCCAGGAATGGTCTTCCCAGAATTAGAGGCATAGCTCCAACCCCATCTATGTCTAAAGCAATCAAGTTCACTACATTATTAAAATTCCAAAAATTAAGGTGATGGATTCTCCTTAATTCCAATTGGATGTTTGATTGATTTGTCTGCTAACTAGAGGGTGATGGATGTTGGTTCCAACTCCCCTAATCCTAATCTGTTCCAACTCTCTGAGAGTGCCACGATAGCATGTTCCTCCAGTTTTCTTTTGTTTCTGTCACACTCTGAATTTCTAACCTGAGGAAACTAGTTCGTGACTCTCCCTTTTTCCACCCGGTGGGCAAGGGGTTAAGTTAAATGATACCACATAGATAATCACAAACAACCACAATAAATGTTCATAAACCAAACCACATGTCTTTATTATCCTCAAATCTCTTTTACACTATTTCCCATTGGGGTTACGTTAATTTCCTCAAAATAACATAATATGAAAAGCGAAAAAATAATGAACTCGGTCTTCCACCTTGGTGTTCCACCTAATGCATGTAGGTTCTTGAAAAGAAAACAAATCACAATAAGAGGGGTGAGCAACCACGCATAACATAATTTCAAGCACAACACAATAATACATATTCACAACACATCAAATAAACACGTGTATTTAACATTCATCACACGAGCTATAATTAGATTATATCCACATAGTGCATCCTCAACCACAACCCCTCTACAATTAACAAGGTTTCCCACGAGTCTCTACTTCGGAACTATCACGAATGAATGTGACAACGAGACGAACAGCAAACGGACATTCCAACTGCCTCTATAATCCATTATCGCAAAACAAACCTGTTATTCCCAATAATCCTGGACTCATCAACATCCACAAAGCATAACATGCCAATGAAGGCCAACATTCATATAGGAGATTACACCTATATGAATTTACATGTATACATACTGTAGGTCCCAAAGTGAGTCTATGGGGGGGGGGGGTGAATAGACTTTCTTCGTGCGCGGAAGCTAGACTGTTAGCTTGTTTGTGATTCTTCTATGGATAACTATGATGAAAGTATTGATTGAGAAGATGACAATATGGAATGAGAGTGATAATGAACTATTAAACAAATCTGAGACGTGAGTAAATGCTCTTTGCTTAACAAATCTCAGATGTGAAAGGAATGATCTATGATAGTTTGGATTATGGAAAACAACACAGAGATTAGACTCAATGATAGTGCTAGATCTTTGATGAACAAAAGTTTGTGATTAATCAAAAGGATTGTTCTTGTTCAGATAAACACGGCACACAACACTTAGAATTTTTTCTCAGAGTCTCTCTCTCTAGTGTTGGAACTCTTGCATACAATTCTGTAAAAGATTCTTTTCTTTTCGTACACAGAATAATGTATATTCAATTCTGAGTTCCTTGCTTTCTGTGAGAGTTGACTTTATTCTTTCTCTTTTTGCGTGCGAGAGATAATTGTTTAAGGATAAAGTGCATGTGCGCCATGTGTTCATCCCGACAGTCTGACTTCCCACCACTGAAAATGTGGAAGTACAGAGGATGGGTTGATCTGCTCTGATTTGTAGATCTAATGCCCATACTGCGTATCTGTATGCAGTCGATCTTGGCCATTTATCAGTGGATGGTAGTTGGTAGAAATTAATGCGACATTTAATGTGCTCAACTACTCAGAACAGCGCAGGCGTATTGTGCAAACCGTAGCTGAAGACATTGTTAAGTTAGGATACTTAAGGTATACTTAGGGTTGCAAGTTTGTCTCGGGTGCCTCGTAGGTTTGGTGACTCGAAGATTTTGGGTAGAGCCTGTAGAAGTTATGGAATTTTGCTTCAGGATTTACAGTGTTAATTTCTGCGAGTCTACGACTCACATATTTTTGAGTCTTCGAGGCTAGAGTTCAGATTAGATTAGGTCTTTTGTGTCACTTTATTAACTGTAAGTCTACAACTCTGCAAGTCTGCGACTCTCCTAATGGCTCTTAGAGTGACTTCTTCGTAGTGTACTTAATCTACCCGTTGTTATAGCTACGAGTCTATGACCCTAACTTTGCGGGTCTACGACCTTCGGGTCTTTCAGTTTACTTTACTTGACTAAGAGGCTCTTCGACCATCAATGAGTCAGAGTGACCATAGGATCATTGACTCTACGAGTCTTAGACTTTGCATTTACTTCCTTAGTCTTTCGCAGTTGCTCATAAACTGAGTCTCTGTATTCTTCGAGTCTTCGACTCTATGGCTTCGACCCTTCAGCTATAACTCTTAGCCTTCAAGATCTCGGAATCTATGACATTTGACAATTTCTTTAGATTAACTGTATTTGTTTCTACGACCCTTGAGTCTATGACTGTACGAGTCTTTGAGCTACAGTTACATTTTTGTTTGCCAGTCTTTATTGCATCAACTCTTCGACCTTCGACCTACGAGTCTGTGAGTCTCCAGTTTGATTCTTAATAGTGTTTTAAGGCCTCGACGCTACAACCCTTGAGCGTACGAGTCTGGCAGTACTTTAAGTTCTGTTAATTGACTTAAGCGCTTTTAGGGACTCTACAGTTCTATGGGCTTCGAGTCTTCGAGTCATTTAAAGTTGGTCACCGTTCTTTAGAATTCTTCGACTCTACGAGTCTCTGAATTTATCGTCGCTTGCAATAACGCTCTCTTTTCTGTACTTCGACTCTACGACCTTCGACCCTGGATTTACGAGCCGCAATGTGTTCTGTCACAAATTTGCTTCAAGTCTCTAGACCCTACGAGTTTATGAGCCTCTCGCCAATATGTCATGTGACAATTCTTCTACAAACTTTGACTCTTCGACCCTACGACCTTCGGATCTATAAGTCTTCAGACTTAGACTGTATTTTGGTAGCTTCATCAAATCCTATATTTCCAACACATACACATATCATTTACCTCAATATCTAACCCTAGAATAGGTTCAAAAGAGGTACAGAATCCCTACCTCAAACTCGGTTGCGTTAGGGTTTTGACTTGAAGGATCTTCCTTGCTCCTTGCCCTACTCTGATAGGCATTTTCCACCCTCAAGAACATAACGGCATGCTTGAACTGACAACGATTGCTCTCTCTCTCTCTCGTATCTCTCTCTCTCTCTCTCTCTCTCTCTCTCTCTCTCTCTCTCTCTCTCTCTCTCTCTCTCTCTCTTTCTGATGGCTGCAAAACAATACCCAGAACCCTAAAATCACGAAATAGTAAGACATCGAAAATATGCTGTCGCGGGGTCGACGTCAACCAAAAACACCTAGGAATAATCACATCGACCACCCTTTCTCACATCGACCAAACACCCACATTGACCAATTTCCACCTCGAACAAGGTCAACCTACAGCTGGGTTGAACACGTCAACTATCTTCCACGTCGACCAACACACAAGGGAAAGCTATCAGGAAACTGCTTTTGTCGACCTCGACCACGTCGACCATATGTCGACCACACATTAAAATTCATCTCGTATCAACGAAACTCTTTGGAATCTTCTCTGGTCAGCATTGACTACTTACCATGCTAGGCCGACCACGTCGACCACTCTCACATCGACCAAGGCTACATCGCCCAGGTCTTTACACAAAAATTCATCTTAGCTCCTCCAAAATAATTTGGCTTCCAGGGAGCTGCGCCCTCAGAATCCCGCTAATCGTTTGGACAAGAGTCCTTGCCCAAATGCATAAATGACTAACTCCTCAAATCCCCAAACACGGGTTATTATAGTTTCCCACTAGTTCTTTTAAAAATTTTGCATATGATGACATTTATATAAGAATATCTGCAAAAGGAATTGTTACCTTGAGTTGCTTGAAGAGTTCCTCTAACTTTGTGAATTGTTCATCCTTCCTCTGCATTATATGTCTTTGAGGAAATGGTAGAGGTGGAACATACGGTTTAAGCTCTATCTTCTTTGTTTGCTCTTTAGTCTCTTGAGTCTTCTTTAGCTTGTCTTCACTCTTGTCTTTCACTATCTTTTTTTCCTTGGTAAGCTCTTATTGTTGGAGTTCTTTACCGCTCCTGAGTGTTACAACATTGCAATATTCTCGGGGGTTGGGCTCTAAGCGGATGGGGAGTTCTCTAGGAAGTCTCTGAGTTAGGGTTTCAGTAATTTGTGTGAGTTGAGTTTCCAACCTTTTGCCTTGGCTTTCAGCTCTATCCATCCTTGTACTCATCTCTTGAAATTTATCATTTGTGACATTGGCCAGTTTTTCAATGGTAGCCTCTCAACTTGGCTTTTGCTCAGGTTGGCTCCTTGGTTGTTGTTGTTTTTTCTTTTCTTTTTTTTTCTTTTTTTTCTCCTTGGTTGTTGTTGTTGAGGTATAATATTTTGTCCACTAGGTTGTCCTTGATTGTTATTTTCTCTTTGTTGTTTACCCCACTTGAAACGTGGGTGGTTCCTCCAGCCTTGATTATAGGTGTTGAAGTAAGGATTGTTTGCTTGATTGTATGGGATATAGTTAACTTGTTCCTCACTCTCTATGGGAACTGGTATGACAGTTATTTAGAAAACAGTTTGATGTTGTGTGTGCTCCTCCGCATTCCGAACAAGTTGAGTTCACATTTGCTACGAGTTTGGACATCAGCTTCTCTATTTGTCGGGTAACTGCTTCAATTTTGGCAATTAGTAGAATGCTTTCCTACACTTCATAAGCTCTCGACTTGTTAGGAATCATCTTCCTTCCTATTCCCATGGAGAAGTTCTTGGCCATATCCTTAATGATTGTGGTGGCCTCCTGGGTATTTTTTTCTCATTAAAGCTCACCATGCGGCTGCGTTGAGGAGGTTTTGGTCCTCCTAGTTCAAAACATAGAAAAATATTTCTAGAAGAAACTATTGTTCCAGCCATGGTTTGGGCACCTCATTCGTAAATATTTGAAACATTTTCATGCTTCTCCGACATTTTCTCCTACTCCTTGAGAAAAAGCTATAATTTGACTACATAACTTAGACAATTACTTGGAGGGAAGTATTGTGCCAAAAATTCTTGTGTGCAGTCCCCCAAGTTGGTGAAATAATGGTCGAGGAAGGAGTTGAACCAGCTACGTGCATTGTCTCTTAGAGACCATGGGAACATATCTAATTTGATTGTGTACCCAAGGACCCTTTGCTTTTTAATTGTTCTACATATCTGATTGAACCAGTGTATATACAGATCTTCATTCGATAGTCATCCAAAGCTATGTTGAGTCACTAGATTTATTAATTGAGGTGAGAAGTCAAAATTTGCTCTAGTGATCTCAGATGGATTGATTGGATTGTGTATGTACCTTGTATCAGGAATAACATACTCCCAAATTGGTCTACTGTCTATATAAGCATCATCCATGGTTAGCCTTGATTGTGGACGAGATTCTGCCTCCTCTTCGTGGAATAATTTATCTAAACCAGCCAACCATCCTCCTTCTGGTGTTTGTGGTAGTTATTGGTTTGAATGGGGTGCCAATGCTTCTCAACCTTTGACTGATAAACCTAGCTATTCACTGCTAGCAAATACACTTTCCAAGAATATACCAAAACACAATTATATTCCAAAATATGATGATGGTATTTGAATCTAGAAAAAGAATTTCTTATTCTATTAATGCCTTCCTTGGCAACGACACCAAAAAACTTGATCAGTAATTTATAAGTGTACAAATCGTGACAAGTAATAAAGTAAATTTTAAGTCCGGTTGTTGAACCCAAGGGAAAGATGGAGAATTTGAAATTTTTAAACTAGCTTAAAAGTTTATTTTGGTTGGAATGATATAAACACGGAACTAAATTTTAACAATTGCTTTAGGAGATATGAGAAACAAAAAACACTTTTTAAAGTAGAGAGAAATTCAATTTATGAAAGAGATTAAAGTTAAGATTTCGTTTGATGTATTTTTCCAAAGATTATGCCTTAGTCCAATCTAATTCTTTCATTGTGATCATTGTTTAATACCTAATCTCTAATGTATGAATTGGTCTTTTCCAAGTGCCATAATTCTGTGTACACCCAAGCATGAGGGACGGGTGACCCTTTAAGTTTTGAGTTGTTTAGTCTGAAGCTAGCATCACACCTACTCTTAACCCGGTATCTTAGGCTTTACACTAGCTTTCGCAAATTATGGAATCTATAGTTTGATTATCTTGATTTTTTTAATAATTACATTTTATTTTTTAATCCTTCACATAAATACCTATGATGATAAAATAAAGTGGTCACTTTCATTTTATGTTTCAAACCCAAGATTTTCAATAAACACTCACAAGGTGAAAAAGATTAAACTAAAACATTATAATTTTAACCCATTACATCAAACTTCATCCTAACCTCAATCAAGGGTTTTTAAGATGTCATACTTTATTTGAAGACAAAAGAACTACAACACATGAATTTATAAGAATACAAAAAGAATTGTTTGCCTATTTTGATCAAGAATTTTCAAGCTTAATCTTCTTTTCCAAGTGAAATGCCTTCAAGCTTTAATTAATACCCAAACCTTCTTCAAATCTCCATTTCTCTACTCTAAATTATGGTAGAATGGTTAATGTAAGACGGTAGAATAATGGATCACAATGGATGATTTGATGCCTCTTTTATAGCCTCGCAAATTTGAATTTAAATTTTGAATTTGAATTTCTCCATTATTCCTTCAACTAAATGACACCATTTAATCTCTTGTAATCCCTCCTTTGAAATTGAATTTAAAAAAGAATATAATATCCATCATTGTCACTTATTTGAATTTGAAGGAGACTCTTGTCCCAATGCAAAGTATTTCATTTGAATTTGAATTTTATCCTTCATTGCACTTTGGCTTAAGAGTTGATGCTTATTCCTTGTCCAAATAACTTCCCTCCAAAAGGGATTAAATAAGAGACCATATTGACAAGTCCAATGCCGAAATTTGGGATCATTCTGACTTAGTTGGGTGAAGAAGGATTTACCCAACCACTTCGGATTTCACCTGACTAGAAAGATGTTTTCTTCCCTGAGACTTTAAGACTCCAGATATACAAAAATGGCCTTCACCCTACCTAGTTGGGTGAAAAGTCCTTCACCTGGCTACCTTGAAATTCATCCGTCGTGGTCTTTAGGTCTTTGGGATTCCAATTTTCTTCTGGTGATTTGGTCAATTTTTCTATGATTCCTGAATTTCTATTAAAATATAACAAAAATATCACAAAAACTCAAAGAAAGCCTCTATTTCGGGTTAGGACATAAAAATGTGATAACATAACTTAATTGGGTAACAAATGAAGCAAACGGGTATGAAAATGTACCCAAAGTAGCCCTAAAAAGGTGGTAAAAATCCTCCTGACCAACAAGCATGTGAGGCTAAGGCTATGATAATGGTGCTAAGAGGCATGGTAAGTTAACGGCATTTGAAAGGCATGAATTGTGTTGGGACCTAAGAGGTAATGATGAAGAATTAATGATAACTGATAACGTGATTATGTGGGTTCAATGTGACACCACATGAGCACATGTTTATACTATACTTATGGCTATAGTATGTGTTGGGATGGATTAGGGAGACATGATCCTTACTGAGTTGTGGTTGTTCACCTCTTCTGTTGTGTAATGACCCGTGATTTGGGATGTAAGGAGTTAGTTATAGTTAAGCCTTTTGAGTGCAATTGTCAGGCTTTTGGGAGATTTCTTCTCATACACGTTGGCTAGAACACTTTGTATATAAATGAGCAAGCATGAGACAAGAGATGAGCTTAAGAGGGAGCATTTAGAGGTTGCACGTGACAATGGCCTTTGTCATGTGTAGTGATGTTTTTGCATGGGAGCCTTCCAGACCAAGTTCTAAAGCTAATGGCAAAATCCTAGGCCATTTGGAGGTTGCACGTGACAATGGCCTTTGTCACGTGCAGCCATGTTTTTGCACCATCACCTTCGTTTGGTTATGCTGATAATCTTTTCCCAAAGGGTCATGTTTGAATTATGGATATTTTATCTTGTGTGGAAGCGGGAAGGTTGAAACATGTTTTACTAATAAAAACTACGTCGTTTTGATGCACATGTTTCACTTATCAAAACTACATCATTTTGATAAGTGAGGTGTCTATGTAAGGAGGTTGAGGTCTCTTGTTTTTAGGTTTAGGGCTTATTCCATCAGCCGCAGAGAGAGAGAGAGAGAGAGAGAGAGAGAGAGAGAGAGAGAGAGAGAGAGAGAGAGAGAGAGAGAGAGAGAGCCCCCTCCTGATTGTTGCTGTGGTGATTCGCGTGGATGGACGGCGTCTAGTGTGGGAACAAAAACAAGGAGGATCCTTTTGAGGTAGGGATTCTATTCTTCCTGAACTTATTCTATTCTTAGGTCTTGTGGTAGGTAATTTGTAAATTACACATGTTTTATATATATATATATATATATATATATATATGTAAATTCATATAGGAGTGATCTCCTATATGAATGTTGGCCTCCAATAGCGAATTATGTTTGAATATGTCGCGGAGTCCGGGGTCTGGGGATTTTGGGTTCATTCTCGTGGCAGTGGACCTTGGAGGTCATTGGGGTGTCTTCGCTAGTCGTTCAGTGGTCTTATTTGTTAGGGTTAGTCCCGCAGTAGGGCCTTGTGGGGAAACCTTGGGGTTTCCGGGGGAATTATGTTTGAGAATAAAAATATATACATATGATAATTATGGTTTGTATGATGTTGAATACTAGTGTTTTATTTGTGTTATGAATGCGTAATATTATGTTGTGATTGTATGTGCTATATGGGACTGTGGAGCCTGTGTGGTTGTGGAGCCTGTATGGCTGTGGTCGTGGTAGCCTATGTGCCTGTGGAGCCTGTGTGGCTATGGTTGTGGAAGCCCGTGTAGCTGTAGCTGTGGTTATGTTTTAAATGCTGTTTTTAACTTGTTTATTTATTATTGTCACGACACTGCACTTGTGCACATCCTCATGTAGATGCTAGGAGTATGGGATGGGTTGGGGAGACTTGATCCCTACTAAGTTGTGTGGCTCAACCCTCCTGCTATGTCTTGCTTGTTTTCAGGAACCTACGGGCGTTAGGTGGAACACCAAGGTGGAAGACTTCCTTTGTTTGCTGTTTTATTTTCTTATTGTTATCTTAAGGGAATTTATGTAACCCCAATGGGGAAAAGGATGTAAAAGGTTTTTAAATTAATCCAGTGATGTGGTTTGTCCTATGGACTTGGACTTTTATTGTGGTTTGAATTTAATAAAGATGTGATGTCTTATGTTATTATTTATCCCAACCCCTTATCCACTACGTGGGTAAAGGAGAGTCACGAACCGGATTCCTCGGGTTAGAAATCCGGGGCATGACACGTTGTGTTTACCTTTGATTGTTTTAGATGCCTACAGGAGCTAAGAGGTTCACCTAAGGTGGAGACCTTTGTTTATATTTGTTTGTCTTTGTTTGGATTATAATAACATGATGTAACTCTATGGGCCAAAATAATGTAATGTTGATTGAGATTGGAGACGACCCGTGCTAAGGTCCCTTTCTAAGTGTTTTCATCAACCCCTTATCCCTTTGAGTGCGACCATAGGGATTCACTAACTAGTTTCTACGGGTTAGAAATTCAGGGCGTGACATTGAGTTTCAAATACCTCGATATCTTGGAGACATAATATTATACATGAAAAAGACATAAATAAATAAATAAATAAATAAATAAATAAAAGGGCCCTAAGACCAAATAAAATGATTCTGATAGTTTTTGAGAATTTTAGACTTCTTTTCGTAGCATCAGGTTGCCAATATATTTTTAAGAGATAGTCACTTCAAATACGATAAAAACAAGACTAATTTGAGATCAATTGGAGTTGTATAACAAAAGATATGGTGTTTTGAAGTTGATGAATCCATCACATGTCTAGGGCCTCTATCGGTTATGACCAACCGACATTCTGCCATGACCGGCTTGAAATCAACCATGGGCGATGGAATGCTGATATTGGCTGGTAAAATTGGTCATTAACGGTTTTAATCTGCCACGACCAATCATTGTAGCAAACACCTTTGTCTTCTATTTAACTCCATTTTGTGTCATTTTGCTTTTAAAACTTAGAAAACACCAAAACGCATAAAACATGCCAAAACACTAAAAACACACACAAAAGCATATTAAACACAATTAAAACACATAAAATAGAGAATTAATACATGGAAAATATGTATATAAAATGGATTGATTAATATGCGTAATAGCACAGGGGCAATCCAAGGTCTATAAATGATATATAGCCTCATAGGTTAAGAGTGTGTGAAAATGTAGACAACAAAGAGAGAGAGAGAGAGAGAGAGAGAGAGAGAGAGAGAGAGGTGATAGAGGACCCTATTAGAGGTGGTGTTCCTATTCTTTGATCAAAGGATGCTACAATTGTATATTAGTTTTAGTTCGTGTCATAATCCTGGACTAAAACTGCATTATAAGAATCCTAAATTAAACAATATGGGAATATTGTTACTCTTCGCATATTGAAGCAATGCATTTTATGGATTCAACTTGACGTTCCAACTATTTATAATATTATGTCTCCAAAATAGCGAAATATTTGAAACTCAAAGCCCCTCACTCATTAATAAGTAGGGGTATAAAATGAGCTAGCCTAACCCGGTCTGTTGCGGGATTTTACAGACTGAAAATAAATTGGCTTGACCCCACTTGTATACGGGCCAAGTAGGCTCGCGAGCAAGCTTGTAAAATTCAATTTATTTATGTTTAATTTTTTTTACTTGCAAAATAAACTCTTTAAAATAAGAAAGAGATTAAGAGATAGTGGCCAAACAAACTGTGGAGAATAGCCAATCTTAATTTAATATAATTGCAATACTAAAATCAAATCATTCACACAAAATCATTTTAAAAACATATGAAAGGTAATTGTATCAATTTGCCTCCACCAAAATTTTAGAATTGAGAGTCCATCCACAACTCCAGTTAAATATCCTTTATCAATCACGCCTTGATTTTGAATGTTAGGTTTCCTTATCTGCTTGCAATTTTACATATTCAATCATGTCATTTTACAAATACGTTAGGCCATTCTCCTCATTTGGCATAAACTCTCCCCAAAACACTACAAAAAGGAAACCATATAAAAATAAAAGAACTACAAGCACAAGACTGAATTCTAATTATATAAAAAGAGACATTGCACAAGAGATTGTATTAAAAGATATTCTCAAGGAAATACATTACAATTAATTTAGTTACCACACAACTGATATATGTCTAGCAGATGAACACCTATACTCAGTTAAATGATGAATGAATCATAGAAAATTTATTGGATTTATAAGAAAAATGAATGCATGAAATAATTAAACAAACAAATACTCCCTCGGTAATTCCATTGTCTCAACTTAAGGGTATCATATTAAAAAAAATACCAAATTTTGTTGTAGGAACCACTTTTTCTTACTCTTGCAAATAGTATCACTAGAAAACATGATATGAATCCTAAATACGAGTCTTAGTTCTTGCAGACAGGACAGATCCCACAGTCCACACTTTCCTTTAATTACCAAAACAAATACTAATAAAATTACATTAAGATTATCAGCAAATTCTATATGAATAATTAAAGCCCTAATGCATGAAACAAAACAAATAATATCTATACAAATATCAACACAAAAAACACAAACACAAATCATTAGAATCACAAGATCTCATAAGGAAGGTTTTTACCTGGGCGGATCTGGAGGTGGAGGCTGCACTACTGGGGGAAGCGATGGAGGCTGAAGCAATGGAGCGATAGGGGAGAGGAGGTTGCACTACTATTGGGAGGCGATGTTGATGGAGGCTAGAGCAGTGGAGCTGGAGTGATAGGGGTGAGGACAGGCATGCTGATGAAGGTTAGAGCAGCAATACTGGAGCGATGGGGGTGAGGATGTTATGCCGGTGTGGGGAAGGGATGATGATGGAGGTGGAGTAATAGATCTGGAGCAATGGGGAGAGGATTAATGTTTGGATTTTATTTTGGTGCCATTGAGCGATAAGAACATTAGGGTTGCACTTGTCGACGTTGCAACATATAAAGATTTTTTTTAAAAAACCCTCTAGTCCACGATAGACCTATGCTTGTGCGGGTTTAACCCACACAGATTGTGGCCTGCAAGCTAAATCCACATAAGCTCACAACTTAAACGGGCCTTGTTTTAAATAGCTTGGCTCGCAAAAAACCACAAGCTAGCATACAAAGCCCATGGGCCTATGACCCATTTTACACCCATATTAATAAGTCATCAACATAAAATCATACCATGACATAGTTTGTAATAAATTCTTTTATGTAAACACGCTTATCACACTCATTAATATTGAATTCATTTGATATCATCATTTTATCAAATTTTCCATGTCATTGCTTTCAAGCTTGTTCCAGTCCATAAAGAGATTTTACAAGTTTACATACTAGTTTCTTTTTTTCAATAATAATGTATTCTTCTAGTTGTTCCATATAATTTTCCTTATTTAATTCATCATTCAAAAATATTGTTTTAACATCTATATGATGAATCTCCAAGTTATGTATAGTTACAATAGCTATCATTATTCTAATAGATATTATCCTTGTACGTAACTAGTGAATATTTGTCAAAATAATTAATTTTTTATTTTTGTCTAAAGCCTTTGGCTACTAGCCTTGCTTTATATTTATCAATTGATCCATCTCATTTTACTTTTCTTTTGAAAATTCACTTACACCTAAAAGATCTAATTCCTAGTGGAAGATTTACTAATTTTAATTATGATTTTGTATAATGGATTCAATTTCATTATGTATAATTTCCTTCTAATAAGGAGCTTCAGAAGTTAACATAACTTCATTTAAACTTTAAGGTTCGTTTTCTAATAGATAAGTTAAATATAAAGACCCGTGTTTGAGGTTCTAGGAGATAACCCTATGACGAGATATTTATTTGAGGGAACTAATATCAGTACACTGATGTACTCGTCAAATGAAACATTTTGACTGTAATTGGGCCAATTTGGAGTTGGAGCCACAAAACGATATTTTTATGATTTCCTAGTATTTTTAAGTAGAAAGTATAAAAGGGAAAGGGTAAAACCCTAATCCCCAAATGTAAAGTCGTTCTTGCTTCTTTAGAGAGAGGAATAGAGGAGAAGAGAGAGAAAGCAAGGGGAAAAGTAACAATTGGGTGATTCAGACTCAAATTAATCATAATTGACATATGGATTCGTGTTCTAAACATTATTTCATCTATTTGGTAGTAATTATACTCATTAATGGTGATGAATTTCATAATTTGGGATGCATATGGGTGGAATGATTCAAATACATGTTGGTTATGGAATTACTTGTTTTCAATTTATTTTGAGCCATGGTAGTGTACCTAGAATCTGTTAGGAGGTGTTTAGGGACCAATATTGGTGATTTTGGGGCATGAGATGCCGCAAAGCGGGAGTTGCAGCGGCTAGAATTGGAGTTCGGTGGAGGCCGATCGTGGTTGATTTTTGGTCGGTATTACTCGACAAGGAAGTGTTATTGGTGTATTGACTCAATTTGTTGTGGCCAACTTGGCATCCGCCGTGGACGGTAGGGGTTTGGTTACAGCCAGTTTGGTTCAATCACAACATATAGTGAGTAAAGATTTTAGAAGGGTTTCTGTTGAAATCCACCACGGCCGTTTTAGTGTTTACCACGACTGAAAAGGTCTCGGTCGCCGCCGATGAGGGGTCCACCACAATTGACGTGATGTTTTGGTCAAAGTGTTGAGGTGTTGATTTGTTGCAGGTGGGATGGGGTTTATCGCGGCTGGTCTGGTGTGTTGAGCCTGTTTGCTCTATTTGCCCTGGATTGAGTCCCAAAGGGGTCCTAGATGCACTTGAGTGGCCTTGCGTGTGTGTTTTGAGGCTGAAAGGCTATGAGTTGAGCTTTGTTTACCTATTTACATGGGGATATGCTTGTATTATGTGGGATATGCATGTGATGTCATGATTTATGTGTTATGTGATGCCTTAGTTGATGCATGAGATACCTTGAGATATTATGTGTGATGCCTTTAATTGATGCATGAGATGCCTTGAGTATGCCATGAACTCTGAGGCTAAAGGATAGACGTACGCTTGTGAGGCTAGTTGTGGTACAAGCCTGTGAGGTTAAGATAATCATGCCTAAGACGCGTAGCTTGCATTGGGGCCTGGGAGGCTATGTGATGGTGTGATAGTTTAGGATATATGTGATACTACATGAGCACATGCCTACACTTTATATATGGATAGAGTATGAGTTGAGATGGGTTATGGATACATGATCCCTACTAAGCTGTGATTACTCACCCCTCTTATTTTGTTTGTTTTTGTTTGTCCCATGTGCTTATAGGAGCCAAAAGGTTCACCCAAGGTGGAGACTATTTGTATTTTTTTCTTGTTTGATTTCTTTGTTTGGACTTTTACGACTGTAATAACATAATGTAACCCCGTGGGCAAAGAACTATGTATGTGTTACTTTGATTGAAATGAGATTTCTGTATTTGTGTGCTACTTGTGTATGATTGGATAGAGATGGCACCCGTGTTAAGGTCCTTTTTTAGATATTTTCACCAATTCCTTGTCCTTTTGGATGTGAGCATGAGGATTCACTAACCGGTTTTTGAGAGTTGGAAATTTGGAGCATGACATTAAAAATGCATGACAATAAGTTTTTAAAACTTTAGTTCTCTTACTACATCTAGGTTTTTGTTGATCACTAAGAATAGGTTTAAAAGTTCTCTATATGTATTTACTATTTGCAAATACTTATTCAAAAGCACATTTTTAAAAGAGATGCATTTCTTGATTCTATAATTTTATTGACATTTATACCATGAATATCTTATTTATGAACAAGAAAATGATATGCGCTTTTATTATAGGCATATCTTATGAAAATACAATCACAGTTTTAGGACTTATCTTTACTTTTCCAGATATAAGTACAATTACCTTTACCCAACACCCTTACACTTCTAAGAATTTATAGGATAACTTTCATCTTTTCCATTGTTCATGAGGTGTGATTTGTTTTCTTGTCAAATATTTTATTAAGAATATAATTAGATGAGAAAATTACTTTGATACTCTCAAGATCCAAGCTAGATCGAATAGGTATATGGGTTTGTATACAGAGAGGGGGGTGAATCTGTATATTTTAAACTATGTTCTTTTAGTTTTAGAGTAGTATGATACCCAGAGATATTCTACAGATATAGTTGGTGTTAGGATGGTGTTTTAGTGTCTCATGCAATATCAGATAACGACAGGTATGTATGTGAAGAAAAAGACAAAGACACACGGATTACGTGGTTCGAATAATGTGATCTACTCCACGGTGATGAGGGTGAACCAACACCGAGTCTAATCCACTATATGTTTTCAGTACAGTAGGGTCTAGCCCTTGTTACAACAGGATTAACTCTCTCTCCTTTTAAATGCAAATACAAAACAGTATTACTTTAGTACTCACTCACCGTGAAGAACTGTCTAGCGTAATCTGCTCCTGCGCACTCAACTATTTGCACTATTTGCACTGCTTGACCTTCAACCGCTCCTTTGCCGAACTTACACACCATTCGTCGAATGTATGAGAAAGATAAACAGATTAACTCACTGTTATCTCACTTTCAATCTTCCTCTCTCTCTCTCTCTCTCTCTCTCTCTCTCTCTCTCTCTCTCTCTCTCTCTCTCTATGTATGCTTGTACGAACTACTCTGCATCGTCTTGTATCGCTTCCAAATACGTTTCTTGTTTTTACAATAGTTAAACTCACTTTTAAAGTAAGGCATATTCCTTTCTTTTATAAGTCGGCTTCAGTAAGAAACCCCTATGCTAGGGTTAAGCATGTTTCACTTTTTGATCTTCACCGTTGAAACATGTTAAGCTAGCCCCAGATGTCATCCACGTCTTTCCCAGTACTTAGCGTGCTCAGAAATACCGTCTGAGTGATAACTTACTTAAACGCGGTCTTCAGTGCATTTCGCACCTTCGACTAGCCATAGCCTCATAAAAATATGTGCCTCGTAGCTTCACTGTGACTTCACAAGCTACCTCTAAGACTTTGCACGAATCTTCGAGTCTGAGTCTTCGAATCTGGTGAATTGATCTTCCAATTCTTCTGCTCTCTGGCTTCGAAGCTAGGTTAGAATCAGTGCTCAACTGACATCCCTACGAGCTTGAACTCTACGAGTCCTCAGTTTCGAGTCAGCTATAACAGCATTCTACCTTGGCTACTCATCTTCAACCCTGCGAGCTTTGACTCTGTGAGACTGCCACTCTACACCCAACAGGTCTTCAAGCCTGTAAGTCTTCGAGTCTCCGAGACGCTGCTCTACACCTGTAGTCTTCGAATCTTCGACCTTGTGGATCTACGAATTTGCGACCTTGTGTACCTTCAGTGGTGCTTCAAGCCTGCTGGCTTGATGATCTTCGACTCTACATCTTCGAGTTATCAAATCTTTGACCCAGTAAACTATGAGTCTTTGACCCAGATCTTTGACATTCTTAAGTACATGGTTGGACTCCTTCTACGAGCTTACTCTAAAAGATCACTCTACGAAGTTATCCAATCCAGTACGGATCTTCGACCCAGCGTCCATCCGCTTCTGCATAATGTTGACAACAATGACAACCAATAGGATCATGGGAACAACATGCTTTCTCCCGCAATGTAACAGCCCAAGTCTCCCATAGCACGATATTGTCCGGTTCAGGGCCCAAGCCTAATCCCCGGTATTGTTCTTGGCAGTGCCACACACACCCCAAAAGGCCTCATGCTAGGAGAGGTCTCCATGTCTTCTTAAGAGGCACACTTCGTTCTCCTCCCCAACCAATGCGAGACTTGCAAAGTCCTCAGATTCTATAATCCACCTCTATCACGCCCCCGAATTCCAGGGTACCCAGAACCAGGAACATGACTTTTCCTTTCCCGCACTCGAAAGGGTCAAGGGGTTAGTTGTCACACCCCAATTTCCTTTCACTTGGAAACGGGTAGTGACTGCCCATGCCCGCACCCGAAGGGTCAAGAGGTTGGTGCAAGCACCTAAAAGGACTTATGACACGGGTGCTGTCCCAAACCTGTACAACCAGGCTAACATGCCATGGGACATGCTCCTGCTCCCAAACCATGCACCCAAACAATAGTTAAATAATAACCACAACCCAGTTCATTACATTTAAAAGGGCTCAAGGTTCGATACAACTCAATGGGGAAAAGTTCCCATTTAAACCAGAATATACTGTTTATAAATAATCCCAAACATAAAATAGAAATCCATAACAAAACAAAGAAAGCCAACATAGTCTTCAGCCTCAGTGGCCTATCACCACAACCCGTTCACCTACCGCCTGCTAAACCCTGCAAAAGAACAGTTTATGGGAGGTGTGAGCAAAACATAGCTCAGTAGGGATCCAGTCTCCCCAGACCCGTCCCACTCTACAGTATGCATGACAAGTGTATGCTTGTGCTTGTGTCGTGCCTAAAGCTAAAACAGGAAACATCACCCAGTAACACACCTTTTACCTGAGCCCACACTGGAGGGCAGAGGGCACCCTGCCACCACGGCGACATGACATACCACATCCAGGCGAATGTTGCATGGACACCAATGCAACATTTTCCACCCGAGTCAGGTATGGTCCGCCACCTCCTTGGGTGCCATACCTACCCTCAGGAATGGGTGTAGACTTAGCCCACCGTCGTGAGTGCTACACCGAGACTCAGGACCGCAGTCCTGGCCAAATCTCAAGGGGTCCAGTTATCATGCCTGGCCCATAACTCAGCTCAATCACATCACATTTGGGTGATCAATCTCAAACAACAATATAATCAGTTACAAAAGTACGGCTTAGTAACACATCTCAACTTAATACAAAACAGCAGTGCTGCTCAACAGAGTATATCACAAACAAGGTTCACACGACCGACATAGTCGGTTACAAACAACATATACCAGCCTCACAGGCTTAAAACCAAACACGCGACATACAACAGCGACACAGGAATATTATCAAACACGTAGTAAGCGTAGCCACACAAACATTTTATCAAACACCTAGTGGGCATGGACAACCCAACGATTTCCAGCCCACTCCCAAACATCAAATCAACCAATATGCCATTGAAGGCCAACATCCATATAGGAGATCACACCTATATGGATTTACATATATGTATATATATATATATATAAGCATGTATAGGACAGATACCCTAGGACAGAGAAAGACTGGGAAGAACGGAGTCCCTACCTTGCAAACGTCCTCTGCTCTAGCCTCTACGATACACCGACCACCCACGCGAATCTCTACGGCCAAGATCCGAAGGTTACCTCTCTCTCTCTCTCTCTCTCTCTCTCTCTCTCTCTCTCTCTCTCTCTCTCTCTCTCTCTTTGCGGCGGCTGCAACAGCAATAGAAAACCCTAAACCCTAAACCTAAGCCTCAACACCATTATATAGACACCACACATCAAAACGATGTAGTTTTGATTTAGCGAAACCCAGGATCAAAACGACATAGTTTTGATCACACAAGCTACCACCTTCCCGCTTCCATACAGGGCAAAATACTCATAATTTCAACATGGTCCTTTGGAGAAAAATCATTAGAATGACAAAACCAAGGTAACCATGCAACAATATGTCTGCACGCCAATTTGAACACTAATTCCCTAATTTGTGTGCAGCTCCAAATGCACTCAAACTTTACCCCAAGCCTTCTTGCATCATATAAAAAACATCCATGCAATAAAAACCTTGCACGCCAAATGGGTCCAATTCGCGTGCACGTCCTTCTGGCCTGAAACTTCTGTGGTAGATAGAAGACATCATTCTAAGAATCTTTTGGTCTGCACGCCAATTCATCTGAGCCCATCTACTAGGTCAAAATCTAGAAAGTTCCCATTCAGAAGGCAAGACTGCGACTAACTCAAAACATGGGTCCTTACATTAGTGACAAGCACCGAAAGAGACAAAACCACGAGTGCTATCTTAATCACAAAAGAGTATAATCATACATCACAGGTAATCATATACACTACCATTAAGCCACATTAGACAACACAGTATATTAGAAGAGATACACAAGCAAACATACTACACCGTACCTCAGAGTATGAACAGGCAAAGTCCTCCTAGAAGGGAAGCCTCCACTAGCCCTAACAACACCTGAAAGACAAACCACAACAAATAACAACCTACCAAGCAAGATATACTTAAAGCACAATCAAAAGAATCAAACATCAAGACACATCCCGAAGCAAAACATCATAGGGGCCTCTATCACCTGTCATCAGGAGTCTCACAAGATCACACAGGACATCTTTATCCCACAATCCAAAAATATCATTTCAAATTACTTAAACAAGCACTACCACTACCTCAACACAACCACACAGGTTATCACAATCAAAACCACACAGGCTATTAGTCTCAAGATCGCTTATCCACTCAGGACAGCTTATCCATGATCCTCAACGGGATCCCAGCTTAGGGCACTCAGCCATAGCTCCACGAGCTCAACAGCTCAACATGATCGTCATCAGGATCTCAGCTTAGGGCACTCAGCCCTAGCTCCACGAGCTCAACGGCTCAACATGATCCTCAATAGGATCTGCTCAGCAAGTGCTCATCAGGCCATAGCCTCACCCAACAGGCTACATCATAATCCTAGGGGCCTTAGCCACCTATCACACCCACGCAGGGTACATTTACACAAAGCTAAACCACTGAATATGCCACCTATCGAAAGTAACATATCATATGGACCCAAAAGTCCCACATATCACATAGATATCACATATAACTATCACACAAATATACAAGCGAGCATAACATATCACAACAGACCCAAAGGTCCTATATAGTACACGTATGTATATAAGCTAACCATAGCAACCAACATACGAACAAACAGACCATGAGGCTCTCATGGTGCCAACCACCCTGACAGGCACTTTAGCCCTCATGGCCCAACCATACATCAAACAAACCATGACAAACCATGAAGGTTCCGTCACATAGCCTCACCAGGCTCTCACAGTGCCCGTTGGCACCACATGGACTCTTTTAAGCCCAAAATGATCAAAAACAATCCACAACAAAGAACACCATGTTTCTCCCATACCAGATGTCCATCGAAACCCCAACAAGAACCTAAGTCATAGGTCCTACCTTCCTCCTTCTTGGAGTTAAACACACATATGGCGGACAAACCAGCACCATAATATAATTCCCAAACCGAAGGTCCCCCATTCATGCAATTTATTGTACAAAACAGCCACTAAGGATTTACAACACTCCCCTTGTAACAGAGGCTAGTTCGCCAAAAGGTCAAGGATTTTCATGAAAGACATTTTCCGCAAGCTCACTGGAAACTCCATTAGTTCGATGTTGACCCCAGCAAGTCGACCACGTCGACTGCCCAAACTGCAATTGTACACGTTAGGCGCATCGTCTTTAGACCGAGGCTTAAGAAGACATCCGAGCGATCACAAACACTCATCCAGAACAACTCATCCTAATCAAAACTCATATGGAACAACTCATTCGGACCACTCATCCGAAACAACACTCATCCGGAACAACTCATCCGGAACACTCATCCGGAAAAACACTCATCCGGAATAACACTCATCCGGAACAACTCATCTGAGCTTCCACTCTGAATCAGACATTACGCAAGGACTCCTCGATCATCGACCCTGTGATCTGTACTCGCCTAGACGGGTCTATAACATGTTATTCGTCGGAAAACCAGTCCGGTGACTCCAAAAACCCATTTCTAAGCATCAATTCAACCCAAACATGGGTTTCTCTCTCATCTTAGCCATATTAGGCTACCAAAACATCCTTAATTCAAAGGTAACAAGCAAAATCGGGTTTTCCCCAAATGCTAGGGTTCATCCCCAAATCCATGATTTCACCCAAGTCATGCATGTTTATCCCACTAGGATTTATGTAAAGAGATAGAATCACCTACCTGGAGGTACTAGCACGGATCAGATAGCTACAAATTGTCAAACCGTGGCTCCAAGCTCCAAGTTCCTCAAACCCAAGCTCTCCTCCACGTAAAACTCAAAACGAACGCCCTCCCTTTCTCTCTTGCCTCCACCTATTTATATCTGCCAAGAATTGACCTTGCCACTAATTGGTCCAATAATTGAGCTGGGAAATAATTGAGCTCTCTCCCAAGGTCACGAACTCCAAATTGAGTCTAACTACAGCCAAAATGCTTGAAATGACGAGCACATCCCTATTTAGATATTTTCCAACCCAATTAACCGTTCAAATGCAAGGTCAACCATTGGACCACTCGGGCCCCGACCCGGAGTCGGGTCCAAGTACTATCAAAATGCTTCTATCAACGGCCACATTACCATCCAGATGTTTTCAACATCAAATAAAGGCTATCTCTTAGCCCTACTCAGATACGGGTCTTTACATCCTCTCCACTTTAGAAATTTTAGTCCTCGAAAATAACACAACCACCTGCGATCAAGCATCACAAACAAATTCCGTCAGGCACGTGAACCCACTACACAGGTGCAAACACAACACCTATGTCACGCCCCCGATTCAAAGAACCTAGAACATGGAACATGACTTCCCCTTGCCCGCACCCGAAAAGGTCAAGGGGTTGGTGACAAGCACCGAAAGAGACAAAACCACGGGTGCTGTCTCAATCGCAGAGGAGTACAATCATACATCACGGTTAGTCATGTACACTACCATTAAGCCACATCATACAACACAGTATATCAGAAGAAATAGATACAAACAAACATACTACACCGTACCTCAGAGTACGAACAGGCAAAGTCTTCCGGGGGGGAAAGTCTTTACTAGCCTTAACCACACCTGAAGAGAAAACAACAACAACCACAAAAACAAAATAATAGGGGTGAGCCATTAACTCAATAGATAACTCTACACCCTATTATGCACTACACACTTAATACAAAGTCACATAAAAAACAAACATCGGGCCTCGGCCTAAAACAAACTACATTTAGGGAACGGATTACCAACTCAAGCATCTAACTCACCGCAACTCTCACAATATTCAGGACGGCATGTCCCCCATGATCCCAAAGGATCACTATCCCGAGGCTCACAACCCAAGTAACTCACCTCAATCACTATCATCACCAGGACATCCTATCACATCAGACTCGACATGTCCCCCATGATCAAACGGAATCACTAGAAAATCACATAGGCAAGCATAATCACAGCCTCACAGGGTACCATAATCACAACCACACAGGCTTTTACACTCACAACCACACAAGCTTTCACAATCATAGCCACACAGGCTTTCATAATCACAGCCACGCAGGCTGTATCAGTCTCAGGACTCAGCTTCTCCACGATCCTCAACGGGATCCCAACTCAGGGCACTCAGCCCTAGTTTCACGAGCTCAATGGCTCACGAGCTCAGCGGCTCAACACGATCCACAAAAAGATCTCAATAACTGGATGTAACCTACCTTCACTAGGGCATCGCTTGTCCCATGAACGATACTGTCCCCTTTGGTTTCATGGCTTCAGGCTTAGGCTCCTCACGCCTGGCCCCCGGATCCCCTCAGGGTTCAGTCTATCATTATGAGCTCAAGGCTCCTCAGGCAAACTAGCACATCAATACCAACATGGTATTAAGGTTCACAACATACCCAACTCATCAAGAGCTCATCAGGCCGTAGCCTCACCCAATAGGGTACGTCACAATCGAAGGGGCCTTAGCCACTAGTCACACCCACGCAAGGGTACCTCTGCACAGAGCTCAACTCAACTCAAGCTCAACCACCGAATATGCTACCCAGCATAATCAAACATATTACATGGACCCAAGAGTCCCATGTGCCACATAGATATCACACAAATATATATATATACGGAAGCATAACATATCACAACAGACCCAAAGGTCCCACACAATACACATATGTATATAGGCTAATCATAGCAACCAACATACAAACAAACCAGGAGGCTCTCACGGTGCCAACCACCCTCACCGCCCCTAGGCACCTTGCCCTCATGGCCCAACCATAACGTCAAACAAGCCTTGACAAACCACGTAGATTTCGTCACATAGCCTCACTAGCCTCTCATAGTGCCCATTGGCACCCCCATGGATTCCCTTAGTCCAAAACTATCTCAAACAATGCACAACGGAGAACATCATGTTTCTCCCATACCAGAGTTCCCATGGCCACCCCGATAATATCTAAAATCATAGGTTCACCTCCCCTAACTTGGAGAACACATATGCAATGGACAAACGAACACCGCTAAATAACTCACAATATAACTCACGGACCCAAGGTCCACCAATCATGCAATGCACGATATAACAACATAAATCAACCACTAGGGTTTTACAACACCCCCTCTGTCACAGAGGCTAGTCTCCTCAAATCTATCATAAAGACATTTTTCGTAAAGCTTATTGGGAACTCCATCAGGTCGATGTTGACCCCAGCAAGTCGACCACGTCGATTTCCCAAACTGCGACTGTACACATCAGGCCCATCGCCCTTAGACCGAGACTTAAAGAAGAAATCCAAGCGATCACTAATCCGGAACAACACTCATCCGAAAAACTCATCCAGAACACACTCATCTGAAACAACACTCATCCGAAATAACACTCATCCGGAACAACATTCATCCGGAACAACACTCATCCGGAATAACACTCATCCGGAACAAGGATTTGTTATACGGAATAAGCAATTCGAGCGATCTTACCTCCAACCTGTCATGAGGTTCACAACCCATAACCATATCCACCTCACATAACAGTTCATGCCTTACACATAACAAAATCTCATACCTCGAAAAAGTTGTGAGGACCAGCCCCGAAGAGCTTCCTAAAGACCCCGCCTCGAAGCTCAAAGCCCTGCCCCGAAGCTTGAGCCCGAAACTACCGGCTTAGAGATCTGCCCCGTAGATCCCGACCCGAAGCTGCTAACTCGAAGATCTACCTCGAAGAACTTCCCTCGAAGACCCGAAGCCACGAACCCAAAGGTCTAGCTCGAACCTCCCTCGAAGACCCGAAGCCACTGATCCGAAGGTCTGCCTCGAACCTCCCTACTTCGGAGCCCTGCCTCGAAGCTCACTGCTTCAGAGCTCTACCTCGAAGCTCACTGGAACGCGGCCTCGAAGATCCTGACTCAAAAATCCACTGACCTTCTACCTTTCGACCCTTCAACTCTCAACCTTCGACCCTTCGACCCTCGGCCCTAGACGCGCTGCTGACCACACAGTCCGGCCAGCATAACTGTTCATCGTCTTGTCTACCTGTTCTTCGTCTGGAATCAACCCAGCGAACCCCAGACACTCATAACCACCCTTTTAACTCAACAAACCACAATATCTACCTCAAAACGCGTCCTTAACGCCTCTAAATCGCATAGTAACAATAGAAACACATATCTATTATTTTAATCTATCTAGATCTAGATCTAGATCTAGCTTAACATGGTTGACTTCTTAACCCTCATGAAATACACGGTTATAAACCTCCAAATTTCAAAAATACATACCCACAATAACATAAATCAGATCTTAAGATAACCCACCAGATCTAACCCAAAATCCGGATTTTCTCCGAATTCTAGGGTTCATCCCCAAATCAATGATTTCTAGCAAAATCATGCATGATCACTGCAAGTACACGACATAGGGAGTTAGGAACACCTACCATGAAGCAAATCTATAACTTGGATCGCTCCAAATCATCCAAAATCGGCATCTTTGATTTTATCCATCCTCTCCCACGCATGTTGCATCCCACGCACAACTCCAACGAACGCCCCTCTGTTCCCTCTCATGCCTCCACCAATTTATATTGCTGAGCAATAATTGACCTTGTCAATAATTGATCTCCCATAGCAATAATTGACCTCTTGAGGTTGCAAACTCCAAATTGAGCTCAAAGACAGTCAAAACGCTCGAAATAATGAGCACATCACTATTTAGATGTTTTCAACATCTAAGAAAGGCTATCTCTCAGCCCTACCCAAATATGGGTCTTTACAACCTAACTGTACATATCGCACAATAATGCATTGCCATGCCACTGGACATCATGACCCTACTAACCATAAGCTTAGCTCACCCATGAAGACACCCCAAGTGCCATCTGGTGAAATGAACAGCCCGTCTTGGCCTCTACAGTTTACATCACACAAACGGTGGACACATCCAAGTGTCACCCTCTGGTGACTATCCTCAGTAGTCCTCATGAACTCCCACCAGCTATGGGACCCACCCCAACAAAAAAATGGGTGACAAACAAAATCCTATGACCTCTGGTCAACACTCACATCGTGTCATGCAACACATGCATAGCACCTTGCTCACCATCTGAGCCATACCTATCCTTAGCGCCAGCATGCCACAAATGAACGAGCACCGCGAGCATAAACAGCCCTCGCAAAATGCCCCATAGGGTCAAACCATTTGACTTGTAGGTCAATAAAACATCATAAAGGTACCTATACCCCTATCAAACACGTGCACACATCATCTCAAATATGAACACAGCATAACCACTCATCGGGGCACACCACCAAAGTGCAACACTCAGATATCATAGCCACACGCCACCATGGCAACACTCCTATCAGAGTTCACATAAGCATATAAGCATTATATGCACACAAGAATATCACTACACCCACATCCCATAGGTCCACTAGACCTATGCTCTGATACCAACTTGTCACGCCCCCGAATTCCATGGTACTCGGAACCAGGAACATGACTTCCCCTTGCCCGCACCCGAAAGGGTCAAAGGGTTGGTGACTGATCGGGAATTTGCAAATGTACAAATCATGACAAGTAATAAAGTGGATGTTTAAGTCCGGATTATCGTACCCAAGGGAAGGATGTAAAATTGGAAATTTTTAACTAGCTTATAAAGGGATTTTTGAGTGAAAATATATTAAAACAGAACTAAATTTAAATAATTTGATTTTTGAAAATATATGAGAGATGGAAATGCAGTTTTGATTAGAGATAAGTTCGATTGATAAAAGTGATTGGAGTTAAGATTTCATTTGATGTATTTTTCCCAAGATTATGCCTTAGTTCAATCTAATTCTTTCTTTGTGACAATATCTAATACCTAACCTCTAATGCATGAATTAGCCTTTTTCAAGTGCCATAATTCGTGTGTACACCCTAGCATGGGGGACGGATGACCCTTTAAGATTTGGGTTGCTTAGTCTAGAGCAGGCACCACACCTACTCTTAACTTGGTATCCTAGGTTTTACACTGGCTTTCGCAAATTATGCAACCCCTAGTTTGATTATCTTGCTTTTTCCAGTAATTATGCTTCATTTTTCAATCCTTCACATAAATACCTAATATGATAAAATAAAGTGATCAAGTCCATTTTATATTTCAACCCAAGATATTCAATAAACACTCACAAAGTGAAGAAGATTAAACAAAAATATTGCAATTTAATTTATTACATCAAACTTCATCTTAACCCCAATCAGGGGTTTTTAAGCTTCCATAGTTAAATTGAAAACAACAAAATTACAGAGCATGGATTAGAAAAACCAAAAAGGATAGCTTGCCTATTTAGAACAAGAATTCCAAGGTTGATCTTCTTTTCCCAGTAGGTTGCCTTCAAGCTCCAAGAGATGCCCCAAACCTTCTTTTCTCTCTCTCTCTCTCTACTCTAGGTGAGGAATGGAATGAAAGAGAATTGTTGAATATTGGATCACTGGATGATTTGATATGATGGAGCAGCCCGCCTTTTATAGCCTCCCAAGCTTGATTTTGAAAATTTGAATTTGAAAACCACATTATTTCTCCAAATAAATAGCCCTCCTTAAAAATGAGGGAGAAATAAAACACTCCCTTAAATCTCATAAAGTCTTCAGTCCAAATGCATAGCACCCTTTTTGAATTTGAATGTCTTCCATAAATTCCTTTTTGACTTGAGTGTTTGGTGCTTGTCCTTTGCTCAAATGACTTTGGTCCAGAAGGGAATAAGTGATCTGTAAAAATATGCAGTCTAACGCCAGAATTTGAGTTTGGTCGGGTGAAGAAGGCTTCACCCGACCATCATGTAAAGTCTTCAAACTTCACCCGACCAGAAGGAAGTTATGTTACTTGATGCTTGTAGAATTTGTATATAAAAAATGAGCTTCACCCGACCACCTCCAAACGACCTCGGATTTCATCCGACCAGAAGAAGAATATCTTCATTGAGGCTCTAGGAATCTATCCCTGAAATATGAGCTTCACCCGACCTGGTCGGGTGAAAGTCCTTCACCCGACCAAGGTGAAATTCGGTCTTCGTGATCTTTAGGTCATTGGGATTCTTTCCTTCTTCTGTTGATCTTGTGAATTCTTCCTTGATTTTTGGATTCCTGTCAAAATATAACAAAAATACCACAAAAACTACAAGAAATTCTCTTTTCCGGGTTAGGGCATGAAAATGTGATAATGTAACTCATTTGGGCAATAAATAAAGCAAAAGAGTATGAAAATGTACCTAAAATGGCCCTAAAAAGGGGGTATAAATCCCCCTGATCAGTGACAAGCACCGGAAGAGACAAAACCACGGGTGTTGTCTTAATCACAAAAGAGTACAATCATACATCACAGGTAATCATGTACACTACCATCAAGCCACATCAGACAACACAGTATATCAAAAGAGATATACAAGCAAACATACTACACCGTACCTCAGAGTACGAACAGGCAAAGTCCTCCTAGAAGGGAAGCCTCCACTAGCCCTAACAACACCTGAAAGGCAAACCACAACAAACAACAACCTACCAAGCAAGATATACTCAAAGCACAATCAAAAGAATCAAACATCAGGACATATCCCAAAGCAAAACATCATAGGGGCCTCTACCACCTGTCATCAGGAGTCTCACAAGATCACACAGGAAATTGTTATCCCACAATCCAAAAATATCATTTCAAATTACATAAACAAGCACTACTACTGCCTCAACACAGCCACACAGGTTATCACAATCACAGCCACACAGGCTAACACAACCACACAGGCTATCAGTCTCAAGACTGCTTATCTACACAGGATAGCTTATCGACGATCCTCAACGGGATCCCAGCTCAGGGCACTCAGCCCAAGCTCCACGACCTCAACGGCTCAACACGACCCTCAACAAGATCCGCTCAATAAGAGCTCATCAGGCCGTAGCCTCACCCAACAGGGTACATTACCATCTCAGGGGCCTTAGCCACCTGTCACACCCACACATGGTACATCTACACAAAGCTCAACCAACGAATATGTCACCTGTCGAAAGCAATATATCATATGGACCCAAAAGTCCCACATATCACATAGATATCACATATAGCTATCACACATAGATATACAAGCAAGCATAACATATCACAACAAACCTAAAGGTCCCACACAGTACACATATATAGATAAGCTAATCATAGCAACCAACATACGAACAAACAGACCATGAGGCTCTCACGGTGCCAACCAGCCTCACCGCCCCATAGGCACTTTAGCCCTCATGGCCTAACCATACATCAAACAAACCATGAAGGTTCCGTCACACAACCTCACCAGGCTCTCACAGTGCCCGTTGGCACCCCATGGACTCTTTTAAGCCCAAAACGATCAAAAACAATCCACAACGGAGAACACCATGTTTCTTCCATACCATATGTCCATCGAAACCCCAACAAGAACCTAATTTATAGGTCCTACCTTCCTCCTTATTGGAGTTAAACACACATATGTCGGACAAACCAGCACTATAATATAATTCCCAAATCGAAGGTCCCCCATTCATGTAACTTATTGCACAAAACAACCACTAAGGGTTTACAACACTCCCCTTGTAACAGAGGCTAGTTCCCCAAAAGATCGAGGATTTTCATGAAAGACATTTTCCACAAGCTCATTGGAAACTCCATCAGGTCGATGTTAACCCCAGCAAGTCGACTGCCCAAACTGCGACTGTACACATCAGGCGCATCATCCTAAAACCGAGACTTAAGAAGACATCCGAGCGATCACAAACACTCATCCGGAACACTCATCCGGAAGAACTCTCATCCAGAACAACTCATCCGAAACACTCATCTGGAACACTCATCCGGAACACTCATCCGGAACAACTCATCTAGAACAACTCATTCGGAACACTCATCCGGAACACTCTTCCGGAACAACACTCATCCGAACAACCCTTATCCAGAATAACACTCATCTAGAACAACTCATCTAAGCTTCCACTCTGGATCAGACATTACGCACGGACTCCTTGATCGTCAACCCTGTGATCTGTACTCGCCTAGACGGGTCAACAACATGTTATTCGTCGGAAAACTAGTCCAGTGACTCCAAAAACCCATTTCTAAGCATCAATTCAACCCAAACATGGGTTTGTCTCTCATCTTAGCCATATTAGGCTACCAAAACATCATTAATTCAAAGGTAACAAGCAAAATCCGGTTTTCCCCAAATCCCTGATTTCACCCAAATCATGCATGTTAATCGTACTAGGATTTATGTAAAGAGATAGAATCACCTAGCTACAGGGAGGTACTAGCACAGATCAAATAGCTACAAATCGCCAAACCATGGCTCCAAGCTCCAACTTCCTCAAACCCAAGCTCTCCTCCACGCAAAATTCAAAACGAATGCCCTCCCGTTCTCTCTTGCCTCCGCCTATTTATATCTGTCAAGAATTAACCTTACCACTAATTGGCCCAATAATTAAGCTGAGCAATAATTGAGCTCCCTCCCAAGGTCACGAACTCCAAATTGAGTCCAACTACAGCCAAAACGCTCGAAATAACGAGCACATCCCTATTCAGATATTTTCTAACCCAATTAATCATTCAAACGTAAGGTCAACCATTGGGCCACTCGGGCCCCAACCCAGAGTCGGGCCCAAGTACTGTCAAAATGCTCACATCAACTGCCACATTACCGTCCAGATGTTTTCAACATCAAGGAAAGGTTATCTCTTAGCCCTACCCAGATACAGGTCTTTACAACCCCCCTTAGGAAGCCCATGTCCCCGTGGGACTATAGCACACCGACCCGGTCCCCAGCTTTGATACCATTTGTAACAGCCCAAGTCTCTCATAGCACGATATTGTCCGGTTCAGAGCCCAAGCCCAATCCCCGGTTTTGTTCTTGGTAGTGCCACGCGCACCCCAAAAGGCCTCGTGCTATGAGAGGTCTCCACTATAAGGATCCATATATGTGTTAGTGTAACTTATAATCTATATTTGATGTTAAGAATGTTATTTTGAGAATGTAGCCATTAATACGATCGTTTTGACTATATTTGAGCCTAATTTGAGGTCCAGAAGCCTCTAGGGGTTATTTAGTAAATTTTGGGAGTTAAATTGAGGGTTAGTAAGTAAAAATTAGAATTTTGGAGGGCTTTTTGGAAATTATCAAGGAGTAGAACGAATTTTAATTAAAAATAGGGTTTTGGGGTTTTATTATTTATTATAACTTTGTTTTGAGAAACCCTAGCTATTGGAGGAGAGTTCTTAGTATTCTTCACGTTCTTGATCGTTCTTCGCCGATTTTAGACCGTTGTTGCAAGTTTAATCCCTTCAGAAGGCAAGAGGTAGGTGATTCTTGATTTCTTTGATTTTGATTACCCTATTGCATGAGCACAGACCGTAGAATTGTGTGGGTCGAATCCTTATAAGTATATTTATATATATGTATATATATTCTCTGTTATGTCGTCTAGCCTTTCTCGTGCATCGCATAGTGGAGATGGAGGAGGGCAGCGGCAACTATCATGCCCACGCTGTGGTGATGGAGGAGGGGCAACAGCAACTATCGCGCCCCCGTGGAGGAGACGAAGGAGAGGCACGGCTGCAACTGTCGCCCCATGGAGCGATTCTATGAGATGCCTTGTGTGCCCCGCATGCCCGCAAATCGATGGCACGCCCGTATTGTTAAGTGAAGGGAGGGGCGGCGGCAACACTTCCGCCCTTGTGCAGTGCCTCTGTGCCAGCTTCCTAGCATGGAGAAGAGAAGGGCGGCGGCTTTAGTGCCGCCCCAGTGAAATCCTACCAGCCCTAGTGGGCTGGCGTGTTGGGCCGACTCTTTTTGGGCCGGTCCCCTTTTTGGAGCTTAATTATTTTTTTAAAATAATAAATAAATAAATAAAGATTGGGCTGATAATTATAGTTTAATAATATAAATATTATGTGAATCACAAAATTAGTAATTTGACATTTAAATGTTACTTGTAATGTAATATTATTTAATTAACCCCGGGTGTTAAATGTTTGACATATATATATATATACATATATTCAATTATCATGTGTGATATGTTATTGTTTAGCTTGACACTATTTAATTAGTTAAATATTATTTGGGCTTGATAGTATGGTTTAATAATATAAATATTGTTTGTAGTTCAATATTAGTAATTTGACATTTAAATGTTACTTGTAGCTTAATATTACTTACTTGATATTTAATGTGTTGGATGTTTGATGAATATTTATATATGTATGTATATTTATATATATTATTTGTGGTTAGTGCTGGATTGATAAATTAAATATTTTGTAAGGTTGTTGTATTGAATTTTGACTGTTGGAATATTCTATTTATTGATTATATGTGGAATTGGTAGTGGAGCTAGTTAGGTTAACTGTGGGTCCCACATAGGACTGGCAAGAGGCCACGGGTCCCCTATGTGGTTGGTTAACTTAGGTCCCATATTTGACAGGTTGTCGTTAGGGACACTATAGGTCCCACATATGGCCGTCTGATAGTGATTGGGATCCTTGGAGTTGGTTGTGGAAATCCCGTGGATGGTTGGAATATTCGGTGTGAACCTTTAATGACTGAAATGTGATGTGTAATGTTTTATTTTGTGATTTAATGTAAGTTTTCTGTGACAGAATATAACACTACACTGGCACAAGCATACACCAATCATGTAGTCTTAGGAATTTTTGTTATAGGATGGTAAGGAAATGGAAATCACCTACTCGGCATTTGTGCTCACTCCTACTTTGTTGACATGTTTCAGGTATCGACTCATTTGCTAGAGGTTGGTCCAAAGCTAATGGTTATTTATTTCACATTTTGTCATAACTTTATTTAAGGATTTTGTAAGATGATTGGTTTTATTATTTGAATATCCGGACAAGGGTTCGTGAAAATTGTATTGGATTAGTAACATGATTTTATTATTAATAAAATATTATCCTTAACTTCATAGCATGTGGAAATGTACAGGAATACTCCTGATGTATGATTATATAGGTATGTCTCGGACAGCACCCGCTGTGTAGTCCATATCGATACTAGACACCAACCCCTTGACCCTTCGGGTGCGGCCATGAAGAAATCACACTCTTAGTTCCGGTCCTCCCGGGATTTGGGGGCGTGACATCGATGTCCTCTTAAGAGACACGCTTCGTTCTCCTCCCCAGCCGATGTGGGACTTGTAAAGTCCTCAGATTCTACATGCAAGTTTTGAGGTAAACATGAACTTATTAATGTTATATTCATCATTTATTTTAAGGTTATATTCTTTCTTTTAGTATCTTCATTTTGTTGAGGTGAATAAGGTGTAGTAGTTTGATGAATGATTCTATAAGTAGAGCAAAAGTCACTAAATAGATCATACTCACACTCACTGCCTTTATCATTTTTTAGAACATTAGAGGGTGTTTGATACATGTTTTCATTTTTGTGTTTTGATTACATGATTTGAATCTTTATTAAAATTAGAGTTTGAATTTTGATTTTTTAAAACAAATTTTCTTTGATAAGAGAGATAATGTGTTTTAAAAAGTATGTTTTTTTAAACTTAGTCCTATAAAAATTAATAAAAAAATATAACATGGTGGACCAAAATAATAAACTAGAGGAAAGAGAGAAATATTTTTTAAAAAATAAAATGAGTCCCATAAAAATTTAAGTTTAAAATTTAAAACAAAAACAACTCAAAGATGTTATCAAAAATATCTACTATATTGAAATTAGGAATTGAATAAAATAACACTTTATTTTGAAAACTAATACCAAACATACTTTATTAGCAGAATTCTATTTTTGAAAACAGAATCAAGTTCTGAAAATTTTGAACCAAATCGGGTCTTAATTTTCCTATTAATTTAATTATCCACCTAATTTTTATAATGTATAAACGTTTTTATTGCTCTATCATTGCTTCTTAATAAGTAATTTTTGAAATCTTTCCTAAATGGTCGTACTTTTTAAATTATTTCAACAACTTGAAAAGGTTCGCTTAAGGTCATACCTTTATCATATATGTCACGTAAAAGTACTTGAAGTTACCTATGAAAAAAAAGTACTTGAAGTTATTGTACTTGGCTTATAATGGTATGAAAATCAATCATTTTGAAATCCGAAAATCTACCTACCGCAAACTTCTTTAGCCCAATATCCTTTGTTTTGCATTTTTTGTTCAAAGAATCTCATAACTCTTTTTCAATTTTAAGTGAACGATATATATATATATATATATATATATATATATATAATATATATATTATATAATGTATTGTCCAATGTATTAAGTATGTAATTCTTACATAGGAAATCAAAATATTTTCATGCCTTTACTGTCGCAACAATGATTCTATCACCCTCCTTCATTGAGTATAAAAGTTGTTTCATAAAGGAATTTGGCCAAGTTGAATGTACTTAAATAGAATAGCATCTTTTGTTGCCACCTCTTGAACTAAGTTTCATTGAACTTCTTAGGATTCTCTCCATGTGTATAAGTATGGTGAGTTGTTGCTACTTCTTACATAACATTGTTTTCTACAATATTTGGGATGTTTGTCATTTTTTGTATTAACAAAAATGCAAATTTAGGATTACTAGACTATATCACTTAAAATTATACAATCAATGTAATCAAAATTGAATAATTTTATAGAATATCACAATTAAAATTTAAACTCAATTTTGATTTTTGTACACACGATAATCAAATAATTTTATAAACATTAAAACCTGAGTAAAGACATAAATAAAATTATATTTATATATCAACACGGACTAAAAGATTTTGTCTTGAGATTGTTAGATTTTATATATTAAGTATATGCTGATTTATAAATTAAACCCGACAAATGAAACTCAATTTTGGAAAACCTAATAAATTGCAAAGAATTAGATACTTGTAATTCCTAAAACTAAACTCGACCATCGAATCTAGTGCTTAACATTATCCCCTTAAGACAAAATCAACCCTTTTATTGTTGTTTAAGGTTATAAATGACAGTTGTTTCTTAGGATAATTTGATTTTTTAATTATATAAGTAAACACTACAATCAATGATTACAAGTTACAATGAACTAAAAGAAAAAAGTTTCTCACTATAAATATGCATATATAATTGACTTGGATTGTCGGTGATGGTCATCTTCTACAGCAAGTGAAAAGTCAAGGGTTCTTCTTGGGGCTGCAATGGGTGGGAGCATTTCTGAAGGAGGGAGAGAGAGAACACAAGAGGGAGAGAGAGATAACATTAATCCATCACGTCAACCAACTCCATGACATCAACGCGAGCCTGATTGAAAGTAAAATTTTTCATATGATACCATACAATGGTCTACACATTTAGGTGTTTCCCATTATTTTCAATGGGGAAAAAGAGCAACAACAATAATCGTGATCAGTCCCACATTAAATGAGTGAAAAATAATATATATATATATATATATATATATATATATATATATAAAAGAGCATCACATTTGAATTTTTATATTTTTTAGCTAAAAATTATACTTTCTAAAATTTTATCCTAAAATTTATACATTTGTAAAAAAACCTTCAACATTTAATTCCTTATAATTTATTTATTTTATTAAAATAAGATTTTTATATATTTTTCTTTTTATTTATTTATTATAACCATTCCAAAATTAATGTGTCAAAAATAACATAAAAAAATTATAAAAAAACTTTTAAAACAAATAATAAATTCTTAAATATAAGAAAATAATATTTACTGAATAGTATTTTTATTAAAAGTTTAAAAAATTTCCAATCATAGAAAATATAATGCTTTAAGCAAAAACCCCATACGCAAATTCCAAAACCCTAAACCCAATCCCAATCCCAATCCCATAGGCGGTGTGTTTGCCGGAACTCGGAAGAGTCCTGTGGTCGTCCAAGAACTAAAAATTCAGAATCAAGAATCGAGAGTGGTGTTTCTTGTAAGGCAAGAGAAGTTTCTTCTTCTTCTTCTTCTTCTTCTTCCTTGAAGAGGTAGTTGCGAGGCGAGTGACGTCGACGAGACGAAGAAAGCCGCGGTGGAGATCACCGCACTGGAGTCTGCCAACTCCAGATCGCCTCGCGGGTCTTGCTCGATTCGCCTGCGTCCGATGAGGAATCAATTGACAAGCATCTCTCTGGTTCGATTTTTGTCAGAAACCTTATGCAACAACAAGCTTTTCTAATCGCGGTACCTTGCCCCCCCCCCCCCCCCCCACATTGATTTTCCTATGATTCTGATATGCTTGTTTAGTGGTTACGCAAGCAGGCTGCAATGGGCTTGTGCTCATTTTCAAGAACTCATTCCACTGTTTTGATCCTTGGTTATATGCATTCGGGTGTCCTCCGATTTCAAGTACTTTCCCGACATCGGTGTGTATGTAGAGGGTACTCTACAGTTTGTTCGGCAGCCTTACTCAATGAACACAGCATGTTTGTGTCTAGTCCCATTGATGACGTTTTTTCATCCCATGACGATTTCAGAAATCAGAAAAATAAATTTCCAAAGTCAGGCCGGAGAAGTACATTTCCAAAGACAAATCAGAGAATCAATCCACGATGTTGTGTCCCAAGAAAGCCCACCATGTCTCCCTTGGTAGGGAGGGTGTTCAAGTCCTTAAATCCGCAGGTTGTGTTTGAAAAACAGTTCTCGAATGCGGTGGCTACTTACGGATTCTCTCATTCGATTGAATCTTACAGGCTTATTGTTCACACGTTTGCATTGGTGGGAATGAAGAAGGAAACATACCTTTTGCTCAGTGACATTTTCTGCTACTATAAAGACTCAACTCTCCATACATTAAGTCTGTTCCATGATTTACTGGATGCTCCCAGTTGTCCGGAAAGATCAGAAGCTGTTTTTGATGCACTAATTTTGGTCCTTGCAAAGGATTGGAAGCTTGAAAATGCGCTAGATGTGTTTGTGGAGACCAAGAAAATGGGGCTGCAGCCAGGTATAAAATCCTGCAATTTTCTGCTTAAGTTATTATCTGCGGGTGACCATGTGGAATCCCTCCAATATCTCTTTAAAGAGCTACGTAATTCTGGGCCATTTCCTGATGATAAAACTTACATCATCATGATGAACTTTTATTGTAAGAAGCGTCCTGCTTCGTATGAAGCTTGTGAAGCGTATCTGGCAGAAGCTGGTAAGATTTTAGAAGAAATTGAAACGAGCGGAAGGAGACCTTGTGGGAAAATATATAATATATACATTCGTGGACATTGCAACTGTGGATACCATGAGTTTGCTTTGGACTTTATTAGGGATCTAAGGTCCAGAGGCCTGCCCATCGATTGCCATGGTTATAGTGCTATTGTTCACAGTTTTTGCCTAAGATCTGAATTGGATGATGCTTTGACAGTGTTTGAAGAAATGAAGAGGGTTGGAGTATCTCCAGATGTTTGTAGCTATAATGTGCTGGTCAATGGGTTTGGCCAAAGTGGAGATCTCGAGAAAGCTTTAAGTATAATGGAGGATATGGAAATCAATAACTTAAAGCCGTCTATAGTGACCTACAGCTTGCTGTTTAGTGGTTTTTGTAAACATGGGCTGGTGGAAATGGCATCAGATATGTTTCACAAACTTGAGGCTTCTGGTTTCAAATTCGATTACCCCGCTTACTACATCTTACTGAAAGGATTTTGGATGCTTGGTGATGTGGACTCTGCTCTTAAAATTTTAAATGAGATGATTGGAAAAAATTTGGTTCCAAACGTTTTGGGTTTTAACAGGCTCATTCATGCTTTTCTTAAGGCTGGTCACTTTGATAAGGTCTTGGAAGTTTACAATATCATGCTAGAAAATGGTGTGAGTCCAAACACCTTCACTTGCAATATTGTTGTTGATGGGTATTGCAGGGAAGATCACATTGAAGCAGCGCTGAAATTTGTGGATGAGATGTGGAACAACGGGATCATTCCGAACCCACATACATACAGTGCAGTAATTGTCCATTTTATCCAGAAAGGAAAAGTAGAAAGAGCATGGGAAGTTCTTTCTTTAATGATAAAGAGGAATGTGTTACCGAATGTTGTAATTTGTAGCGCTCTCCTAGATGGTTTTGTGAAGCAGTCCGAGTTCGTTAAGGCCAACAATTTGTACAATACAATGCCCAAAATTGAGGCAATTCCCAACACAGTCACTGATACAATTCTTTTGAATTGGCTTTGCCGCATAAGAAAAGTTGGTGAGGCATATAAATTATTGAAGAAAATGAGTCATGAGGGTCCATATCCCAATGTATTTTCCTATTCAACCTTAATATATGGGTTTTCTAAAGCTGGGAATTTGAAAAAGGCGTGTGCATTGCTTGAAGAGATGAGCCACAGAGGACACCCCCCCAACGTGATTACCTATACATCTATAATTGATGGGTTTTGTAGAACCAGGGATATGGAAAAAGCCTGGGCATATTTTACGGAGTTGGGGCGAAGTGGGCAGTTGCCCAATGTAAAAACGTATACTTGCCTGATTGGTGGATTTGTCGGGTTGAATCGCTTTGATTTAGCTGAGGGTTTAGTTGACGATATGAAAATAAAAAACATTCCACCGAATGTTGTGACCTATACTGTTCTCATTTCTGGGTATAGGCGAGTTGGGAGACTGGATAGAGCACATGAAATGTTGAATGAAATGATGCAAAAGGGCATTCATCTAGACAGTATTGCTGATATGGTCAGCCTTGGGTTTAATGCACGATAAGAAAGCGCTCAGGAAAGTGCACATCGGTGGTTTTTTTATGAGAAAGCATGGGGAAGAAGAGGGAGGAATGCAATTCAGGTGTTTTCTTCTTCACTTGATCTCTTATTCCCTTTTTGTTTGTGGTAGATCATAAAACAAAATTATGAAACTATATCAGTGTTTGTATCATGTCTAACAGCTTATTTACATCTTGAACTTAGTTTGTCATCGATGCTCTCTCACTCACTAGTTCAACTGCCAGTGTAAAACCTTGGCATTGAATATTTAAATAGCTCAATATTTATATTCTAAGCAGTTTCTAATGCCTCATGTAATCGCATCTGGTAGGTGGTCACATGACTCGGGATAAATCATTGTTGAAATGGACTAGGTTTGGCCTAAAAGTGGACCCCACCTGTTCTGCAGTTTTGGAGGATTGATGCTGCTGAATAGTGATGTGGAAGGCACCTCATTCTGTTAATTTGTTCATCAGTTGGTATAACATATCATTTGCGGCGCTGGGGTTTTGTTCTGGTTAGTTGGTATTACATATACAAATCTTCATCGGAACATGTGGCTCATCTTTTCCTTCATTGCCCTTATGCCAGGGGTTTGTGGGATATGGTTTTGAGTCTTTTCAGCATCTCGTGGGGGATGTCTTCGTCTCTTTGCACATTATTTGTCGGGTGGCTGAGCAGTGTGAGGCGGCATTCGGCGGTGTGGCGAGCCGTCCCTCATTGCATTCTGAGTATTTGGCGGGAGCAGAACACGCGAGTTTTTGAGGATCAGGAGCGACATACTTCCGAGTTCTCTTGTACTTTTTTTTTGTTCTTTGAGTGATTGGTTGTATGCTTCGGGCGGAATGTATTTTTTTTTTTCATTTGAGATATAGTGGATGGCTGTTCTTTTTATTAGGTTGTTATCTTCATTTTTGAATTCTCGCATCTCATACACTTTTTGCGTGCGTTTTGATTCTTGTAAATAAATAAATTTTCTTATAAAAAAAAATTTTAAACATATTTCTAATGTAATGGTAGTGTTATTGCATCGACGCCTTTTACAATTAATTAATTAACTGTGAGTAAAGGCTGTGTTCATTTTGGTTCTTTGGCCCGACTCATTTTCAGACCCTATCACTCCCGAGAGCCCGGATTTGCCTTTGCTTTTTCCTTTTTGTATTCTTATGTGGGTTTGGATATTTTTCTTCATTTCCTTGGTTTAAAAGTTGTCTGTCTGTAACCTTGAAAATAACATAAATTGTTTGGGTCCTTAGCCGAGATAAGCTGTTAACTAAATATATTTTTCTTTCTTTTTTGTTGGTTTTTGTAAAGTTATATTTACTTCTCAGAAAAAGAAAAAGGGACCTATACTATTGTCAAGCTCCTGGATGCGAAGTCCCGTTCACACTGTGCAGTGGTTTCTAAACTGTTTTAAATTATTATTATTATTATTATTATTATTATTATTATTATTATTATTATTATTATTATTATTATTATTTTGTTCCAAAGATAATTACCCATGTGCCATTGGTGCTTTGTACCTAGGATCCTACACAACTGTGTAGCTCTGTTTTCTCTTTACTTTTTTGTATCAACTCATGAATGGGTATTATGGAATGCCTGATTTAGTGATAATTTTTTTGCATTGTTCCTGTGAATTTAAAATGAAATTAGGTCTACCTGGACTAATCTCTAAATGATTAGAGGAATTATTGAAAACATGCAGATTTAAATCGCCATGATTTTGGAAAATAGAAAATACATATATTAATTTTTTGGCCTATTTTTCGAAATGTAGAACCGTCCCAAGTAGTATTGCAACCCTCAGTCATACGTTAGACATTTGTGGGAAGATAATGGGATGTCTATCTTAGCTCAGGGATCTCTCCCTCTACATCTCATAGATCTAAGACTTAAAAGCTTTCAATAATAAAATGATTTTAAATACAAGTATTTGCATAAGCCATATTTATAGATAAAGAAACAAGGACATAACAAATAAGAAACTAAACATGATATGGGAAATGTTGGATTAGAAAATAGGAAACTGTAATAACAATCTGCATCATCTTTGATTATAATTTCATGTAGATGTCAATTAAGAGTAATTTAATTGAAATTAGAAGCGTTGATGTAGTAATGCTGGATTTGGAGCCTACCCTGTGCTTAGGAGATGTCTTAATTAGTTTGAGAAGGTTTATATAAACATGTCATACAAATATATTGCTTTTGAATGCTTTTATTGAGTGTCTTTTTTATGTGTATTTAGTTTTGAAATATCTTAACTGTGTTGTTGATATACTGTTGAATGCTTTTGTTGGCATATCCTAGTCCTTACGAAGATTTGGAGTTTGCAATTTCTTGCCATCATTTGAGACCCTTGGCACTTGAGCCCTGAATTCTGTGTTTCACTGCATTAACATGGCTTGAAATATTTTATTTTATTTTTGATTGTCACTATGATTTCGCCACTGTTATATGCTGCTGCTGCTCTAGTACTACTGCCAATATATATTGTTGACCTTTGCTTTCATCACAGTGATATCTAGTAGGTGCTGCTATTTTGGATCATCATTCACTCGTATCTAGCAATTGGTGATGTGTATGAAGTTGGAGTCTCAAAAGCAGTTGTTGCCTATTGTGGATTATTTGGCTACTTAATGTTGCTACCTGCATACCAAAATCCTTTGGGCATCATGTGCGCAATGGTCTGTGAGGTCCATCACCACAGGCTGTTAGCCATCCAAATGTATTGTACTATCTCATTGCCTACAATTATATTGCCTGTGGAGAGCACAAACGAGAAGATGAGGATCATCTACGGCACATGTGGTGGGTGGGCTATTTGATCTTAAAAGAATGGTATGACAAGCCAAAGCGAGTAATATAATCAAGTAAAAATAGATCTTTTAAGGTACTATTACTACTAATGGCTGACTCCTTGTCTATATTTTTACATTTTGTTTGGTTTTGACCTTTCTATGACAGTCTAATAATGATGGAAGAGGCAAACAGAATGGCTGAAAACGTCTCCAAAGATTTGCTTTGAAAAATAGAATAATGAATGCTCTTATTTATTGAAAGAACGAAATTTCTCAATAGTTCTCTCAAAAACATCAACAAAGAAAAAGAAAGAAAGAAAATAGAAAAGATGTAAAATGCATCTGAACAATTAAATTATTTTTTTATTCTGTAAATGTAAATTTATAATCTCTTATGTTTTAACGTAGCGTTGAAGTTTTCTTCAAATTATTGAAAACTAGATTTGTAGCATTATTTATGGAACATTTAATAAGTGTTAAAGACCAGAATCATAGCATCATTGTCAAAGACTAGATTCATAGTATCATTTATGGAGCATTTAATAAGTCCAATTAGTGCTATAAATTTGTAATACTATGATTAAAGTGTACTTATTATATATAGTTCTTAGGTATATTGTATTTAGACAATTTATCTTAATTTAAGTATTTCTGATACTGTAGCTATCAAGCATATTGTCCATTAATATTGTTGTTTGTGTGATACTTTGATGGTTACAGGGAATGATTGATAATGAAAATGTTGATGATAGTAGTAGGAATGAAAACATTGTTGCTCTAATTTTTAGAATTGCAATAATTTTTTTATATAAAATATATATATTAGAAATGCCTTGACTGCCTAGGTAACACTCGCCTAGCCCAGATCTTCAAATTCTTGAGTTGTCTTGGCACTTTGAAAACTATGTTTCTAATGGCTGAGGCATATGAAACCTTAGCCATGTAGTTTTTTTTTTCCGGCTATCTATAGGCACTGCTCCTTTGATAACTTGAAGTGATTAGCTAGAGGCGTTTTAATTGGCTTGGCATCATGTCAGATCTATGTAAAATTTTACAAATATATTCTACATGAAATAATTGTAAGGTACTTTTTGTCTATCTCTACTAATTTTCATTTCAAGTATCTACTTTGTTGCTCCTAAGTCCTCAAATTCACTAAACAATTGTTCATTCAACTTGTTGATTTCATATACATTTGCTCTTCCTAGTAACATGTTATCAACATAAAGTAATAAAATAATGAAAGTAAAACCAACCTTCTAACAACAGTAGTCAGTATTGCATCTCAGGTAGCCATTATCATGCATAAAATCATTAAATTTCTTGTAGCACTTTCATAGTGTATGTTTTAAACCTTAACCTATATACCAAATCTTCATTGCCTTCTTTTGTAAATTCCTTGGGTTATTTTTTTGTATATATCTTATTCTAAGTTCCCATGGAGAAAATGTAAAGACTCGTATCTGGATAGTTTTGAGAAATAGTCATTCTATGGGAATGCAACTATCTGGACAGTAGTGTAGTCGTCGATGTGAGCATTTTGACTGTATCTGGGCCCGATTCCGAGTCGGGGTCTCGTTTGACCCGATTGTTGACTTTTTTAAGTTTATTGGCTAACTTCGCGCTTTGGGTGGTCATTTGAGTGTGATAATATTTGAATAGTATTGTACTCGTCATTTCGAGCGTTTTGACTGTAATTTGACTCAATTTGGAGTTCAGGACCTTGGAGGTCAATTATTGTGAGGTCAATGGTTGACTAGGTCAATTATTGACTGGGTTAGTGGTCAATGATTGACAGAAATATAAATAGAAGGAAAAAGAAAGAGCTTTCACCTTACGCTATCACGTTTATGCTTTTAAGAGAGAGAGAGAGAGAGAGAGCTTGGAAGCTTGAAGCCTTGGCGATTTGCAGCAATCTGGGTTCGTGGAGCTCAAAGAATCACTCCAAGTAGGTGTCCTTGAACTTCTTTTCTTGATTCTATCTTTGGCATGCACAAATTTGTCATGATTTATGAAATTAAACATGAACCCTAGGTTTTGGGGGAATCCAATTTTGGGTTAGACCTAATGGTTTAGCATAAGATCTATGGTTAAGAACTATTTTATATCAGTTTTGATATGTGTTTCTGTGATCTGGAGTTGTTTAACTACATATTCCATGAGGGTTGAGAAGTCAACCATGGAATCTAGATTTAGATCTAGATTTCTGGAAATCAGCAATTTGGTGCGTATTTCTGCTATTATCTATGCGATTTAGAGGCGTTCTGGATGCATTTTGAGGTAGATATCGTAGTCTGTTGCGTAAAATGTGTGTTTGTGAGTGTCTGGGGGTTGCTGGGTTGATTCCAGACGAAGAACAGGCAAAAACAACGATAAACAGTACCCTGGGCGGATTAGTGGGTCGAAATGACGAAGATCCGAAGTTCTGGGTCAAAGGGTCGAAGATCCACGGTCGTTGGGTCGAAGGGTCGTAGACCCGTAGTTCGTAGACTCGTAGTTCGTAGACCCGTAGTTCGTAGTCCGAAGGTCGAAGATCGAAGACCAGCTTCGAGTCTTCGAGGCGCGCTGCAGTTCCGCGCTCCGTAGCTATGAGTCGCAGCTCCAGCAGTGTAACTGAACACTGGACTGGACTATTTACATTGTAACCTATACCCATCTACACATTTAACTTATTACTTAAGTTACAATATAAATAACGAAACACCCCCCATTTAGATTTAAAGAAAAATCAGATTATCTTAGTTATGATATGGAGACCCAATACCGGGACTTTTTATTTCAAGAAAACAACTCCTATGGGTATCTCCTTCCTTGGTCAAGTAATGATGATCGGTTTGTGAAGACTAGCTTCAGTTATAAAGGGAGTATGGTGAACCTTAATGCCATTTTGGTGTTGGTATGTTGGTTTGAGGAATTGGGGCTTGGGTTCTATGACTTGTTGGGTTCTTACCGTGGAACACAGATGATACTATGCGGTTGACGGGGCAGGCATATGCGCCGATGGTAGGCCTGTGTGGCACTGTGGCCGAGCATATTGCGCTGTGGCCGTGGCAGGCATATGTGCTGATGGCAGGCCTGTGTGGCACTGTGTCCGGGTATATAGCGCTGTGGTAGTGCTGAGTGCCCTGAGTTGGGATCCTATTGAGGATCGTGGATAAGCTGTCCTGTAAGGGCAGATTGGGTCCTGATGTTTGTTTGCATGCTGAGTCTTGATGATTGTGCACACTACACAGTACACGAGTACACAGAGCATGTAGTATAGACTTGTATGTTTGCATGATGTGGAGTATTGTGGTCTCCTACTGAGCTTGTCGTTCACCCCTACTTGTTGTTTATCTTTTTCAAGTGTGACTCAAGACTAGTGGAGGACTTTCTTCCAGGAGGACGCCCACTACTCTCATGTATGATACAGTATTATATTCTATATTGTTTTGTGTGATATCCCGGACATAGGTCGGTGGACAGTTATATTTGCATACTGTTTGTGATGTGATATCTGTATGACTGTTTGACTTATTATATGCATGATGATCTATGTAAAAGTACAGGATTACCCTTGATGTATGACTATACAGGATTGCATGATTGAGACAGCACCCGTGATGTAGTCTCTATTGGTGCTAGTCACCAACCCCTTGACCCTTCGGGTGCGGGCAAGGGGAAGTCATGTTCCTAGTTCCGGGTTCCCTATAATTTGGGGGTGTGACAGAAAATTACTCTAGATGTAGATCCTTTGCTACTACAATGCTCAAAACTGACCGAATGATAATTAGTTTGACAACTGGAAAGAATATTTTAGTATAATTAATAATTTCCTTTCATTGGAAGCCTTTAATTACTAATCTTGTTTTATATCGCTTGGAGCCATTGTGCTCAACCTTGACTCGATATACTTATTTGTTTTGTAAAGCTTTCTTATTGGCTAATAGCTCTTTTCATTCGCAAGTTTAGTTAGATATAAGAGACTTTATTTCATCTACCAATGCATGCTCCCACATGCTGGTATGCTTCATGATAACATTCAAGTTCTCCTTCATCTATTAACAGCAAATAATTCAAGTATTTCCTATTTAGTACATGTGATCGACTGGATTTCCTCAATGTATGAACTTGATTTTATGGATTTTTACTAGTTTGTCTTGTAACTTTCTTCACTTGAAGTTTCTAACCTATTTTGATAGTTTTATTATCTAGAATATCATCAGATTCAAAATAAATAGGTTTAGGATCTATTGGACTAGTGGACTCAATGTGTCGATTTTTATATCAGAATTTTTATTCAAAACAATATCTTTACTTATATTGATTTTCTTATTTTGGTTAGCAACATATATAACCAAATTCATTATCATCATAACTAACAAATGTGCATTTAAGTGTGGTAATATTAAGTTTATTTCTAGCATTATCACAAATATGCATATAAGTGATACAACCAAATACTTTCAAATATGAAAGGTTATCCTTTTTTTCAGTCCAAACTTCTTCTGATATTTTGAGCTCTGAAGTTATTGGCCCATGATTAATTAGGTAAGTTACATATTGGTGGCCTTTGCCCAAAACTACCTGGGCAACCCTGCATGTAGTTGCATCCTTTTGGCTTTATTGGTCAATGTTTTGTCCATACGTTTTATTATGCCATTCTTTCGGTCAATTGTGGTGTTCCTGTCAGAATTCTCTTAGGCTTGATTCTGCTCTTATAACAAAATCATTTGAACCTTGTATCTTCATATTCTTCACCATTATTCAAATGCAGCCTTTTGACCTTTAAACCAGTTTTATTCTCCACCATTGCTTTTTAACTTTTCACTATTTAGAATACTTCTGATTTCTGTCCGATGAAGTCTACCTATACTTTATTAGATTAATCATCAATAAAGACAACAAAGTAGTGTTTACTTTCAATGGATGAAACTGCAGCGGGTCCCCAAATAAGGGTGTTAAACGGGCGGGCTCGGGCCGAGCCTAACCGAGCTCAGCCTGCACGGGTTGTTTAGGCCCATTTTTAAGCAGGCCATAATTGTCATTTAAACGGGGCTAGCCCGTTTAAATATATATATATATATATATATATTAATTTTTTATTTAAATATATTATTTTTCATGAAAAATTATCGGTTTTAATTCTTATGAGTCAAATATAACCTTCGCACAACTATGAAGGCAGACAAACTTACAAAATATGAATACATTATATAAACTTTTAATAAATTAAATCTAAAAAATTAAGTTTTTTTTTTAAAAAATAAAAAATCAGCCCGAGGACTAGTCCACTTTAGCCTATGGCCTACGGGCTAGAGTCCGTTCTTGCCTGTATATAAATAGGCTAGATTTTTTAGCCTTGGCTCGCCAAAAAATATGGGCCAACCTGCATGGCTCGTAGGCCGAAAGCTCGTTTAACATCCCTATCCCCAAACATATATGTGAATTAACTTGAGTTTTGATTCTTTCAAAGTCCTGCCTTTCCTTTTGAAACTGACTCATATCTACTTTAAAAAAATACTGCTCTCACTTGAATCAATATTTATTGATTTTACTCCTAACAATTTTACTTTTGAATACATGACTTCTATTTTCTTTGCACTCATGTGACAACTTTAACTGTAATTAGAGGTAAAACTTTAAATTGCCAAATCACTAAAACTAGTCCAAACTAACCTCTTGGAATCATTATTTTATCAAAATGTTGAAACCGAACAAAATCGGTTTGGTTTGATTTGAAACCGAATAATCTATCGGTTTGGTTTGGTTTGAGATTTTAAAACTGCATTTTAAACCGAACCAAATCGAATAATATTGTCATCTACTTATTACTTTTTTATTTTATTTTTTGGACTTATTTATTTAAGATCGTTTACTAATACTTAATGTGTTGTGTTTGTGAATTATATTATTTAATATTGAGTCTGTTAAAATTATAAATTTGATTTATATTAATATTAATGTGCTCACCTACTATTTATCTTTTTGTTTTACATCATTTTAACTTTCAAAAACTTAACAATTGATGAACCAAATCGATTCAAATCGATAATCTTTCAAACCGCCAATTCAAATCGAATCGACCCAAACTGAATCAGTTCGGTTCGATTTGGTCTGGTCCAAGTAACAGGTTTGATTTGATTTGATTTTGTCCAAACCAAAAAACAACAAATTGGTTTGAAAATTGACTCAAATTGACCTAAACGAATCGATTTTACTCCTAACTATAATAAAACATTCTACATTGATAGTTGTGTAAGTAGTTTTATATTTTTTATCTCGTGCAATAGTTATGATTCTTTTTGAAATTTTTTAGGTATCTCTAATAAAAGTTGACATATAGTTATATTTTGTCAATTATCTAATGAAAATTATTTTTTTATGAGACTAGGTATATGTCACATGGTTGATCATTATCGAGATATACTTTTTTTTTTTAAATTTCTTGAAGCATAGTTCTCGAATACTTCTCTTCTTGAAGTGGCATGGAATGAAGTTCCTAAATCTAGTTTCAAAAATTTTGTTTTACTCTTCATAAAACGTATAGGAGCATCATCTGATATGATATTTGCACTTCTTTGTATGTCATCGTATTTCTTTGAATCCCTACACTTAGATTTAGTGTCTCAATTTTTTATAATTTTAATATTTAATTTTATTTTTATCTTTGTTGGTTTGAGATTGATGGTTTTTGTATTTGAATTTACCATTTTTTGATGTAGACCTCAATTGTTGATTGTCTTTGTTTCAGTTTCTAACTATGCTTTCCATATTCTATATTGATGCTGAAATGGGAAAATCTTTTTACTTCCGTCTGATCTCTTTTGTTATGATACTTTTGATAATACTATTTTACTTTTTTCAAAGTGGCAGAGATAAATTGTATAGTATATTGTCAACTTTCTCGTATTGTATTAGGAATGATGCTAATATTAACTTTATCGGTAAAAGTAATTTGTATTGATTTTAGTTAATCTTTGATTTCATTAAAAAACATTAGGTGCTCTATAAAATTTTTACTTTTTGGCATTTTTAAACTAAATAATTTTTAAATTAAAAATACTTTATGAACGATTGAAGGCTCCTCATACATATTTGAAAGAGCTTTTATAAGTCTTACATTTGTATCAAGATTTTTGATGTTGAAAGCAACAGATTTTAGTAAACTAAGATGAACTACTCCTAAGGTTCTACGATCTAACACCTTCTAATTTTAGACATTTATTTTCTTCGGCTTTTCTCCCGTTAGAATATATAAGTCTTTCTAGTATAAATAATCTTTCATCTGCATTCTCTGAAAACTTGAAATTTGTACCGTTAAATTTCTTGATTTTATTTGAATCCTCCTCGGTCGGACGCCATGCCTCACACTTAAATATAAATTTATTATTGTACCATATGTGTGAATAGTGTTGTATACACAAATAATCTGTATATACAAAATCTGAATATCCAATAATAAATTAGATCCACAAAACATATTAGATTGTTTAATAGAATTTAAATTCGGAACTTTGATACTAGTTGTTGGTGGAAAAAATAAAAAAGTAAAATTGGACATATCAGAATTTTATGCCATTCAGAAAAATTTAATTTTTTACGAAACTATTGTAATATTTTTTATTATGAAAGAAATATGTATCGAGTTTGCAAATCTTCAACTCTCGCTTCTAACACCAGAGAATTTTAGCAACGGTATAATAAGCACTCTCAATTTTTCTCACACGAATTGAGATGGGATAATATGAAAGAAGGGCTATGGCTATTTATAGGCGGATGCACCGAAACTGCATTTAATAAAACTGCCAACTACAACCCAAAGCCACCGTCCATGTTTAAAAAAAATGCATGCCAATTATTGAAACTTTTGACCATCTAGAAGCTATAGGCACCACTCTTGACAATTTCAAACAGTTTTTCAATTTGTTATTGAACAACGTGAAATGGGTGTAAAATGCGTTTTTTATGTTCATTTTCTTGTTAAGGTCTACATTTTGCATATCTTCGTTTTCTTTATAGAAATAATATGATTTATTTATAATAATAATAATAATATTATTATTATTATTTATTTATCAGTGTGGATTTCTTTTCCGAATAAATTACCTTGCCTGGGACATAACCAGATTCATTCCATCAAATCAAAATGCTGCAGGAGCATCTCTTCATTGTTTGTGAACTCCTTGGGGCAAACTTGTATGAATTTCTGAAATTCAATCAAGAATCTGTTGGAGAGATGTATTTTACAATGAGAAGGTTACAGGTTTGTTTAATTACATAAATTTTGTAATCATGTTACACCCCAATTCATGAATCTGTTTCATGAATTCATGCACTTTTTTAATGTATCAAAGTGTGGCCTGCACTTACAGTTTTACTCAGCAACAAGATTTATACTTCTACTTTTCTCCCTCCACTTCTATACTGAATGAGTTTTCCCTTTTTAAGGAATGAAACCAACATCTCTTCGTTACACCTCTTTGTCCCATATGGAGGATTGTATGCGAATATATCCTACTCCATAGTGAACACCCCATTTTGCGGTTCTGCTTTTGTTCTCTGATAACCACTCTGCTCATGAACCGCAAACTTTGCTATCTTATAGAACACAGTAAGTAATTATTAAAATGATTATTGTGTTCAATCATTTTTTTTGTTTTCACAGAATGTAGCTAGGGAGTGTCTAGAAGCATTGGATTATTTGCATCACTTGGGAGTAGAGAATCACCCACTCTGATCTAAAGCCTGAAAATATAATAATTAAAAGTTACAACAGATGTGAGATAAAAATTATTGATTTTGGAAATAGTTGCTTTCAAACAGAACAGACCAATTGTGCCTATATGTACAATCACGTTCCTATAGGGCTCCTGAACTCATCCTTGGCCTTTCACTTGACCAAAAGATCTACATTTGGTCGGTGGTATTTTGGCTGAGCTATGCAGTGGGCAAGTATGTCATTGTAGGCTGCTAGTTTTGTTGTTTGAAGAAGAAATTATTTAGACGTTATATTTTTTTAGTCTCATGCAGGTTCTTTTTCCTAACGATGCACTTGCAATGTTGCTTTCTCGCGTGATTAGGGTGCTTGGTCCTATAGATCTCGAGATGTCGGCGAGGGGAAAGGAGACTCATAAATATTTTAGTAAAGAATACAATTTGTATTGTAGAAATGAGGTTTGCATTCTGGTTACATAATTATTTCAACATGAGAAGTAACTGTTTAGAGCATGTCACATTCTTTACAACGATAGTTTTATCCCATAACAATGCCATCTCGTAACTGATTCTGTATTCAAGCAGTCAACTAGTATACGTCACCCCAGAAGTCGCCTCCTTGGAGCATCATTTGCAGGTTTCTGATATAGATTTTGTACACTTCTTAAGGGACGTGCTTGAGGTAAATCCCCAGAGGAGCCCAACAGCAAGAGAGGCATTGAATCACCCATGGCTTTCCCATCTCTTCTAGTTTGGATCAGCCGCTTCTCTGTCTGATAATGTTAGAGAGCCACTCGTTCAGGGGCTGTTTGTTGTTTTGCAAGCTAATTATGATTGCTGTGAATGAGAAATTCGGGGAACTAAGGTGCAATTTACTTCTGTATAGTTTATTCATTGATGAGGAAGGTAAATAGTCACTGTTGGAGATGCAAGGCCAACCGCCTCCCCACCGATTGGAGATTTTACTCCTTCGGTCACAGTACAGTCGGACGCTTTTAATTAATTGCTGAACTAGAGCATATATTATTAAGAGCATATCTAATTTAATAAAAATACTTTAAAATTATATTTTTTAAATTTTTTATTCTAATAAAAAATTTAACAAAATAAATAATAACTCTTTAAATTCAATCAAATACTTTTCACTATCTATTTATTAAAATATTATATTTTCTTTTTTCATATTTACTTTTCTATTTTTTTTTTCACATTTACTTTTTCATTTAAAAGAATAAATAAATATTTTAAAAAGTATTATTTTAATCGATAAATGGTTAAAATAGTGAGATTAAAAAGTGTGCTTGGATTGTTAAAATATAAAAGATGTATTTTAAGTTATTTTGAATAGTCAAACTTGAAGAGGCTATAGTGGATGCTCTAAGAAAGACAAAAGGACACGGCGGTACTAAAGTGATGTTGCACCCGGCCAGTTTGAAAATATTATGGCCTATCTGGCGCAAACGCGGTGGACTGTTAATGGTAGTCTGTACTTATTTGGGTATTTATTTGTTTTATGTTTTTTTAGTAAATATTATGTCGGTAGTTATTAACTTCATCCTTTATTCTTAATTCTTAATTGGTAATTGAACTTGTAATTATTAATAAATTATCATTTAAATTTGTAAAAAGATTTTCAATAGTTGGATAACTTTTTTTATTTTTTATTTTATAATAATGTCCCTAGATTTTCATGTTCTTTTTACCCTTAAATTCTTAGCTATTTCGCATATATAAGTTTTGAACCCATAATTTTATTGTAAGGGGGCTAAGACCATCTCCAAAATTGGTGCGTCAAAGCACAAAATATGATGTAAAAGTATAAAATTTTGGCTCTAATGAAGCCTTTCGATACATTATTTTGCTAAAGTTTAGTGTAATATGCAGTATCATGTCATATTTAATGTAGATACTATTGTTTGCGCTATTACTGTTTGCAACCCTTGCCTCCCCGCGTCGTCAAAGGCCGATTGCTCCACTATCATTTGCCTCTTTAGTTTCCTCCATGCTCCCCAGTAAATAAATAAATTTTCGTTTGAGCTGGAAAATACCAAAGATTGTGGAGATGGTTTTGATCTCAAGATTGTGTCATCAAAGATCAATCAAAATACAACAATAAATTATAAAATAAATTGAAAAACACAACATAAATAAAATATGTCTATGACTCTATTGGGCTAGTTTCGATCTCACCCACTTCCCTTGAATCACCAAAGTCATCAAAAAAAAAAAAAACGACTGGTGGAACTTGTAGGATCTGGACTAAGGAATTTGTGGTTCCCATGGCCGATGATGGGATTTGTGGAGGCAATGAGTTTGGTTGTATTGGGTTATTGGGGTCGTTGAAAAAACGAAGAGGCCAGGTTGGGTATGAGTGAGAGGAGACTATTTTTTCGAGATGAAAAAAGAAAGTATTAAAATTGCTTTATTTTAGTGTAAAAATTACACAAGTTAAAAGAATAGGTTGGAAGTGATTTAAATATATATGTCATAGAAAAATCACGAGATAGATTAGAAACTTAATAAATATAAGAATTAGTAAAGATATGTTGATAATTTACGTGATTTTATCACCCTAGAACACTAGTAACAGATTTGACTTTCTCACGTGAAAAAAGTTTTATATTTAACTTTCTCTATAGAGGAGAGAGAGGAGACTATTTTTTCGAGATGAAAAAAAAAATAGTGTTAAAATTACTTTATTTTAGTGTAAAAATTACACCAAGCTAAAAGAATAGGTTGGAAGTGATTTAAATGTATATGTCATAGAAAAGTCACAAAAGATAGATTAGAAACTTAATAAATATAAGAATTAGCAAAGATATGTTGATAATTTATGTGATTTTATCACCTTAGAACACTAGTAACAGATTTGACTTTCTCACGTGAAAAAAGTCTTATATTTAACTTTCTCTATAGGATTTGTATATCATTTTCTAATGTATTGGGAAGCACTGTTCACTCCATATAATTATTAACTTATATATAAAAAAATCTCTCACTTCTCTCCTTCACGTTTCTCATAACATTTACTTTTATTTTATATTAAATCATAAAAAATTATTATTAAATAAAAATAGTATAAAATATTATTTTATATAGAGAGAGAGTAATTAAGGGAATCTATTGTGTTGTATGTTTATAGAGAGAAGTAAAAAGTAATTTAAGTATGTAAAAGTAGGAAAAATGGATGGGTATCTGCTACGAGTGCCCTTATGTAGCTAAATGTATGTGTTATAATTTTTTAAATTTTATCCATAGTTACTGACCTTTTTAAGTATCAATAAATTATTATTAAAATTTATAAATCATTTTTGAATAGTTACTAAATTTGTAAATTTTATGTAACATTTACTTGAATTTACAATTTAAATTAACTAACATCTTATATTTATTAATGATCAATAATATATTAAAGTAAACAATACTGACTCTAAATTTATTTATTTAAAATTTAGCAAAAGGTTCATACGTTAATATATATTTGAAAAAAATATATGAATTTATATAATATGAATTATTTTATTAAAATTAATAAATATTAACAAATGTAAATATTTTAGCCTGATTTATTTTTAACATGTGTATATAAATAATTTTTTAGTTATATAAAAATAATAATTAGCTTTTACAATATGACTTTAAATCAATATTTAAAATTTTAATTTTACTTTTAGAAATAAAAAGTTTCTTACATTTCAAATTTATTTTATTAATTTAAATTTAACATAAAATATAAATATATTAATTTAACATTTAACATATTCTTTAAAAATGTATGATAAGAATATTTTGTCAGTTTACAATAAGTTTATATTTATATATTTTTAAATTCAATACAAAAAATTTAGTTGCCATTGAAAAATAATTTATAAAGTTTAGTGATGATTTATGGATGATTAAAAAGTTCAATGACTGACTAAGAATAAAGAATAAATATCACGTTCTCGATTCCAAAAAACCAAAACTGAATATATTACTTTTCTATGTCTGCACCCGTAGAGTTGGTGACAAATACCTATAAGGGACATACAAAGTGGGTACTGTTCAATTTTTTATGTTTAACATATAACAAAGGTATGAAGGTACTTATCAAGTACTTACCTAAATGACAAATGACCAATATAAAATTATTATATTAAATAGTTCTCACACAAATCAATCAGTTCATTACAGTTATCCATGAACCATTGTTCGAAATTAAATTCAAAATAGAAAATAACATTTAAATAACAAGTTCATACATTAAATAAATAACTCCACTAAACAACACAATCTAAAACTAGCACTTGTCAGCACCCGCGGAAAATAGATCAACAAGTAAGGATAAGCACAAAGCTTAAAAAGTGAACTACCAATCATCATTGACTCAACAATAAACTTTTAATACTACATGCTTAGTGTAAAAGTGTACATGTATAGTATACATGCAACAACACATAGATACAAACAACAAACATTCAATAAGCAACATGACATTACTGATGGTCCCTTGGAGCCTAGAGGGGGGTGAATAGACTCTTATCAAAACTCTTTTCTTTCTCTTAAAACACAAACACTTATCTAGTTAAATGATAGAATCACTGCGAAAGATAACCAGATAGTGGAAGTATTTTGTTTTATTATCACAAGACAAATACAACAAAATATAAGCAAGACTCTCTTACACTCTGTTTACAAATGAACTCACACACTAGCCAAATTCTATCTCCAAAAATGAAAACGCTTGTGTATACACAGGATTAGTCTTTTCTTGAAAAATGCACATACGCTCACACACTTTACACAAATGTACAAGTATGAATATTTATACAAAACATTCCTAAGAGACAACCTTGGAACTTGTAGTTCCGGAATGCGTTCAGCACTAACTATCCCTCGGTAATCTCTCTGCCTTGACTGCTGCGGATTGTGGAGCTCAAGATCTTGGGTTTGAAGAGTATAAGTGTCTTTGTGAGTTCCCAAATATAATTAAGGTTGTGTTCACATATCCGGATGATCCACGTGTAAGATTCTTCAGGTTCTCAATAAATTTGTCTTACATCGGGACGCCACGAGCTGATAACTTTAAATGCGATTGAGTTGAAGCAGTATCTTCTTGGTCCGGTGTCATTTTCCTTACTCCGTAGCTAATGAGGCTCGGAACCTTACTCTGTGTCAGTGATTGCTTACTCCGTATCTATTTGGTACTGGAATCCTTAGTCCGTGTTAGCGCTTCCTTACTCCGCATGTAGGTTCCTTACTCCGTATGTAAATTCCTTACTCTGTATGTAAATTCCTTACTCCGTATGTAAATTCCTTACTCCGTATGTAAATTCCTTACTCCGTATGTAAATTCCTTACTCCGTATGTAAGTTCCTTACTCCGGGCGAGTCTAAGGGATCAGAGTGCTTACTCCGTACTAGTGCTTCCTTACTCCGTATGAGTAAGTTGTCCGGATTCCTTACTCCGCATCTAATTTCCTTACTCCGTGTCTAATAAAGACTCGGGTCCTTATTCCGCATTTGTACTTCCTTACTCCGCATGTATGGAAGACTCGGATGCCTTACTCCGTGTCTTCTTTTACTTCGTGCGACCTTGTAAACCAAGACTCTTACTTAGCGTCAATTTGACTTAGTCCGCACGAATGTTCCTTGTTCTGTATGTATTGGTGACTTGGTTATTTACCAAGTGTTTGACGACACTCACTCTTGTCCGGATCAGGATTATGTATCCTGTCCTTAGCTTTGCTCTCACGAGTGTATCTCCTGATTAATAACATATCTTCTGCAACGATCAAAGAAACACAAAAGATCTTAGATCAAATTACATAAGGCTTTATTAGCATTATCCAAATTCTGGGCTTGATCCAACAATCTCCCCCAATTATGGATATGCCCAAACCCTTTGTAATCCGATCCGGTAAGCATGCAAAAAGATAACATACGTAATACGCATCACAACCAATTTCATTTATCAAGAACTAAGTACAATTCAGCCTTAATACAAGATTTTCACTAAGGTACATAAGGCTTACTATACTTGAAGATCATAGTTGCTGCCTTCTCTCTAAGCTCCATTGTCTCGCTTCATCATATAAGTAGTGTGTTGGCTCCACGATTTGTCCACGATCAAAAATGACTTGATGAAGTAACAGACAAAGGCCCCGCAGTATCTCCATCCGATCGTTGTGGCACTTGCTTCTTGCCCCAGAATGTCGCCTTGACTTTCTCGGTTGGACCCAAGGGTGTGATGCCCAACTCTTCATATAAACCCGCTTTCTTCACAGCTTGATCGGCTGAGACACGGTGGTTCCCATTGATTCTTTCTTACAAAGTGCTCCACTATCTCGATGAGAATCAATGAGAATCATTTGCTTGGACCGAATCATGAAGACAGCCATCATGAAGTGTGGCGACATGATCCGGTACGGAATGAGGATAGTTGAGAGAGTTTTCCATGGCTTGCTATCCTCGAAGTTCCGTCGATGAAGGACTGAATTAGATCCACACTGGGAATATAGCCTTCATTCCAACACGGCAGAACTTCAAACAAGTTCCCGTCCTTGTATAGAGGTGGAAACAGCCTCATCTCTATTTTAGCAGCCCTCGAGAAGTTGTCAATGTCTTCTATAGTAAAGAGTCCTTTCTCCGAACAAAGAGTCTGAATGTCGTCCGGGAGAAAGGGTACATTTCGAAAAGACATCTTCTCTCGGCGAAGACGCTGCATATGACTTCATTGCTTTGCGAACACTTCCATCCGCATCAGAAGGGTCAAACGCCGCATATGATGGGAGAAAGGTGTCGGCTGCAGATGAGGAGGATGGAGGAGGAGCTGGAGCTGCAGTAGAGGAGCTTGGTTGAGAGAAGCGACTTCGTTTGGGAATTCTAACTCCCTGAAGCATTGAAGTGGTTGGCCGCTTCTCAGTCCGAGTAGATGGTTGTGGTGCAGAAGGAGCAGACGGATCAGATGACACTTTCTCCCCCAGTTTGGCAGATCTCCGGGAAGCAACGGGAGGACGAGCCATCGTGTGCACCAGGTCCGCGAAGGAGGTAGACAATGAATGGACGGACGAGGCGACGAGATCCATTTTCTGCTCCATTGAGGTGGAGGAGTTAGTGAGAGCGAAGAAGAGTTGGGCGCCGAGGGCATCAACCTTGGCGGCAATGGCGGAAATTTGGGCGCTTTGAGCCTGAGCGTGTCGGTCCAGCTGGGCGGAGAGCACAGCGTCGGAGTGAACTGTGCCAAAAGAGGAACGCCCAAGGACCAACTCCGGAGCTTTGGAGGACTCCCCCGCATGAACAGGAGCAGGAGTGCGTTGGGCAGAGGAGTCCGCAGGAGTATCAGCAGCAGCAGCAGCAGAAGGGGTATCCGGAGCATCAGAGGCATCCGGAGCAGCTGATCCGCCGTGACCAGGAAAGGTCAACCACGGGAATAGCGGCAGCAGGAGAAGAGGGGCCAGCCTTAGTAGGAGAAGGACCCCTGGCGGAATGTGCTGGGCTGGAGGGAGTAGTGAACGCCACATCTGGAATGGAAGCCGGCGTAAGAAAGCCGTGATCCAAGTTCCAGATGATCATTGTCTCCGGGGGTTGGGTATGGCATGTGTAAAACACCCGGAGATCGTTGTCAGGAATAGAGGCAGTGTGGGCAAGGCTAAAATAGAGCCACAGGTCCGTTAGGGTGTCGGCGGAGAGATGGTCAAAGTAATCTCGGGGTTGAGGTAGGGGAGGCAAAGGGGCTTCCGGAGAAGAGGCCGGGACATCAGCAGTGGCGGCCGCAACAGCGGTATCAACCGCGGCAGAATAACGGAGGAGGAGGAGGGAGTGGGGACATCTGGCAACGAGGGGGGCCGAGGAAACGACTTTAGGAGCACCACGGCCGAGATGGCCCCGCAACCTCGGATGTGTCGGCACGAACGCTGTGCTGGGAGGCCTGAGAATGAGAGGGTGCTATAACGGACCGAATCCGGGAGGATCGGGGTGCAGAACTGACGTCAGGGGCTTGGCTGTCGGAGGGGTCACCAATAGAACTGCCTTGTTGTTTCGAGGCAGGAAGTATGCGGAGAGCTGCAGATGGTCGGCGGGCGGTCATGTTCCCATCCGGCGTAAGATAACGAAGGTAATAAGCCGGAGGAAATGGAACAGCATCATATCGAGCGAAATGGTCCGGATTAAGATGCCGGAAGACAATGCTGAGGATGCGCCCGAAGGAATGGTTCTTGGAACCATTCTGCAAAGAAACGAAACAAGAACATCCCCTAATCCATCGGAAGACCTTCAAAAATGCCGTACATGGCCAGGAGAAGGTCGTACGGAATGGAGTTGAGGGCTGAGGTGCGAGCCAGTAAGCATCGACTCAAGATGGTCGCCATACATCGATAGCGACCTTGGAAGGATTTCACCTTGTATTCCTTGCCCTTTTGTGTGCAACCCATAGAAGCCACCATTGGATCGGCATCTGAGCACTGTGGTTCACCAAGAGGTAAGTGGAGAGCAGCGCGGAGAACAGCCGGAGTGATGATGATGGATTCACCGCGGACATAAGAGTTTATGGAATCGGTGGTGCAGCGAATCCGTTGGTAATACTCAAGAACGTCGTAGATAGAAGATCGACGGGATTGGAGATCAGGTTGAGTATATGCGAGGCTTCAAGGAGAGGGCGAAGCTGGAAAAACCAATCCGGAGGATTAGAGACAGCATTCCAATCAATCAGATGGCCAGGATTAATGCCGGAAAGAGATATTCTGGGTGCCATTGCAGATGAAATTTGAAGGACAAGAGGAAAGGTGAGGTCTTGGCGATGGAAGGAGCAACAAGAGGTTTAGGGATTTGAAATGAGCAATACTCGTGCTGTGCAGGAATGATCAGAACATATAAGACCGAGTCCGCAAATGTCAGCGGGTCTAGGAATTGGCAAGTGAAATTGGGACCCGCTTGACAGGCTGATGTCATGAGTCTGGATATCGATGCGCCTCCGAATGAAACGATGTCATGGAGACTGCATGACTAAGTAAGTGGAACAGCTGGTTGCCATCCAAAGAAGTGTGTGTGCATCCCGAGATTTGCATTTAATGAATCATCATGATTCCTCCTCAAAAGCATGCAACATATAGGAAGACTTGGATTGTCGCAATTAAACTGTGTCGAGTCCTGGAGGAATGAACCGACAATCATCCAGGAGTAAATAATAGTCGAGGAAGAGTGTCCGGATGGAAAGTAGATCGTGTCCGTAGTAGACGAGTTCGGTGAGAGAGTAAAGTAGATTCCTTTGCAGTCAATAAGTCGAAGAGAAGAGAAGTACCACAACACTTCAAATCCAAGACTATGGACTAGATTTATCGATACGGTTGCAAAGAGAATCTGAACCTGTAGCTAAAGAAAACTGAACTGAAAATACAAAAGCTTAACAGGCAAGGATTAGTACGGATTAGGGAAAATAATCAGTGAAAAATGACATAATCGAAACTAATGAGAAACAGAACTTATGCATTGCCAAGCATGTAAGAGACATATACATACGTGAGAATGAGCAATATTACTGAATCAGGACATATGTCAGATAACCATACACAAGTTCATATAGGTCAACATAGCGAAACCGTCTTGCTGAACAACGTAGCTAAGATTAATTAAAGATCATATGATTTGGCCAATTTAGGATTCATGAGTGAAAAATGTGGAAGCGAACACATGTCAAAAGTAAGCAGGTGATTAGCCGATTAAAATGCATGGTTGAAGAAAGAAAATACATCCAAGCATGCCACTTTTCTGACCCTAAACAGCATGTCCAGTCAGATTCGGAAGTAAAAGTTTAGAGGAGGGAGTATCCGAGACATATTAGGGGTTCATTATTGCTCCCCCGTAGATCATTTAATCCTCTCAATGAAGAACTCCCCCTCAAATAGACAGCCAGGAAAGAGGTCATGAGACATATACGGGGGGTATTACTGAATAATATATAAAGCATTTTCTCCCCCGTAGATTGTGCAATCCTCTCGATTGACATTTCTGGTTTGTTGAATTCAGCACTGCCTATCTTATTAGAAAACTATACTTCAGAAGCTGACCAGACTGTGATTGAGTATTCATTCACCAGGCATTCCGAGCTAACCTATTTCATTTCTTCAACTATACATGTTAATAGAGTAATCTAAATGAACATGCTATTGTCATGTGGTGTTTAGTGGAAATTAAGATCATGAAACCAGAAGGAGGTAAATCATATAAACTTTAATCATGTTAGCTTAAACGACTTGATCGGGAAACGCAAGCATCCTCCCAAAATGAAGTTGATATTTATATCGAAGCATGAAGCCGTTAATCAAGTAAGTATGATCAGCATTAAAATCGGTATGTATCTTCCACTTGCAATAAAAACACAATGCATGTTCCGATAGTAAGTATCTTGTTGGGCAAATTAAAGGTGAAACTATGCAGAAAGTCGAGCATACCTAAACGGAAGAGTAGTTCATAGAATCTTGCATCGGGTAGGGGCTTTGTAAAAATGTCGGCCAATTGATCTTCGGTAGCAACGTGTTCCAGGTGAGATGTGACTTTTAAGAACATGATCACGTATGAAGTGATACCGGACTTCAATATGCTTCGTCTTAGGATGCATGACAAGATTGTTGCTGATAGCAATAATGCTAGTGTTGTCGCAGTGAGAGTGGAATAGATGACATGTTGAAACCGTAGTCGGTAAGTTGACTTTGCATCCAGGAGTAGGCGTGTGCGGAACTCCCAAAGCAGTATATATTCCGCTCAAAGATGAGAGGTTGATACGGAATTCTGCTTCTTACTAAACCATGAAATTAATCTATTTCCAAGAAACCGACATGTACCACTTGTGCTCTTCCTGTCGATGCGACATCCAAAGGGTCGGCATCGAGTATCCAGGATAAGGTGAAGTTGGACTCCTTTGGGTACCGAGTCCCAAATTCATCGTTCCCTTGAGATACCTTAATATCCGTTTAACATGAAGCATATGTGACTCCTTGGGATTCGCCTGGTATCGTGCACGGATGCAAGTTGCAAACATAATGTCCGGGCGACTTGTCGTAAGATACAGCAAGGATCCGATCATCCCTCTGTAGTCAGTCACATTTACTGATATGCCGTCAACATCCGGATCTAACTTGGCACTGACAGGCATGGGAGTTTTGACGGGAGATGAACCTTCTATACCAAACTTCTAGCTTGGTTAATGAAGATTCCTTCCTTTAATTGTTTAACTTCTATTCCAAGGAAGTAGGACAGTTCTCCCATCATGCTCATCTCAAACTTGCCTGTCATCAACTTAGCAAACTCTTCACAAAGCTTCGGATTCGTTGATCCGAAAATGATATCATCTACGTATATTTGTACGATCAGAGTGTGTCCGTTCTCTTTTCGTAGAAATAGGGTGGTGTCTATCTTCCCTTTTTGGAAGTGGTGAGCAAGTAGGAATTCTGACAATGTGTCGTACCAGGCTCATGGAGCTTGCTTCAAACCATATAAAGCTTTCCGAAGCTTGTAGACAAGATGTCCTGCCTTAGGTTCAATGAAGCCGGGAGGTTGTTCAACGTACACCTCCTCTTGAAGATCTCCATTCAGGAATGTGCTCTTGACGTCCATTTGATAAACTATGAAGTTTTCATATGAAGCATACGCTAGAAACATTCGTATTGCCTCAAGTCTTGCTACCGGAGCAAAGGTTTCATCATAATCTATTCCTTCTTCTTGACGATATCCTTTGGCTACCAGTCTGGCTTTGTTCCGGATTACTATTCCATCCGTATCAAGCTTGTTCCGGAACACCCATTTAACGCCAATGACTTGCTGAGACTTAGGCCTTGGTACTAAGGTCCACACATTATTTCTCTTAAGTTGATTCAGCTCTTCTTGCATGGCTTCTATCCAATTCGAATCCTGAAGAGCTTCATCTACCACCTTTGGTTCTATTGGAGATAGAAAACACGAGTGAAGACTCATGTTGGAGGTGGCTGCTCTTGTTCTTACACCAATAGTAGGATCACCAATCACTTGATCTGAGGGATGGTTTCGAGTCCATCTGTAATTCTGTGCATGTGATGGATGATCTTGAACAATTTGAAGCTCTTCCAGATTAGGTGGTTCAGTTGTATCCGCTGGTTGAGCTTCGTTCGGACTAGATGTTTCCGTATTGAGAGGTACAATTGAACTAGTTGGTTCTGTAACACTGTTTCTTTCAGTGTTAACTAGTCCGGACGGACTTGAAGGTGCTCCGGAATTTTGGGTATCCGTAGGAGTATATCTGGAGCTAAATGGTAGTCTAGAGTCCGAGTCATCCGTAGCATCATCCATATTATTTCTTAGTGCTTCGCTGATGCCACGTGGTTGGTCAAGATGTGTAACAGGAACATTCATAAACTTCGAATAATCGACGTTGCTGTCCATGACTTGCACATTAGAACTAGAAGAACCGACTTTTGACCAATCAAGGTTAGTTTCATCAAAGGTCACATGGATAGATTCTTCAACTTTAAAAAGTTTTCTATTGAAGACCCGATAAGCTTTGCTATGAAGTGAGTACCCGACAAAGATCCCATCATCAGATTTTGGTTCAAATTTATTCTGGGGTTCTTTACCGTTGTTCAGTATATAGCAAGTACACCCAAAGGCTCTGAAATGTGAAATTGAAGGCTTTCGTCCTCTCCACATCTCATAGGGTGTTTTCATGGTAGATTTATTTATTAGAGTTCCGTTTCGAACATAGCGGGCGATGGACACGACTTCAGCCATAGACTGAGAGGAAGCGTTGCCCCTACTAACATAGATCTGCCAGCCTCGACTAAAGTGCGATTCTTGCGCTCAGCTACTCCATTTTGTTGAGGAGTTTTGGGCGCAGAGAAGTCATGCTGTATGCCCTGTTCAGAGCAATATGATCTCATTTCTGAAAAATCAAATTCTGTACCATGATCACTCCTGATGCACTTTATGCTCAATCCTTGCGATTTGCTTATCCAGTTGAAAAGATCTACAAGATGCTCAAAAGTTTGATCCTTTGATTTCAGGAACATCACCCATGTGTATATGGTGAAATCATCAATAACCACTAGGGTATATCTCACACCAGCTAGTGACGGAACAGATATAGGGCCACATAGGTCCATATGAAGAAGTTGTAGAGGAGCAGTTATTGAATTAACTGATTTGCTCTTAAAGCTATGTTTAGTCTGTTTGCCCAGTTGGCATTCTCGACAGAGTGAGTCTCTAGAGAACTTGAGTTTGGGTAGACCAGTGACAAGATCAAGTGACGCTAATTTAGACAAAGTCTTGAAGTTTAAATGTGCGCATCGCTTGTGCCATAGCCAACTATCTTCATCTGATGCTTTAGTGAGGAAGCATACAGGGTCAGAAGAATTATTTCTTAAGACCACTGAGTATATGTCCCCATCTCTTGATTCAGATAACTTAACATCTCCGGATAAGTTTTCTTTTACTGTACAGGTGTTGGACAAAAAGGAAACAGTAAATCCTTTGTCACATAAATTACTGACACTTAGCAAATTATGCTTTAAACCTTCGACTAGTGCAACTCTAGTGATTGATACACAGTCGTTAGTTAAGGTACCATACCCGACAGTCTTACCTTTGCTGTTGTCACCATATGAAACGGGTGGACCTTGTTTATCATTAACTTCTACAAGTAGAGTCTGATCACCCGTCATATGTCCGGAGCATCCACTATCAAGGATCCATTTGCTTTTATTGATCTTTAACTTCAAGTGATCCGGCAATGCATTCCAGAGATGCTCCTGAAAGACAACAGTTTACACTTTTGGTGCCCAAACTTGTTTCGGGCGGTTAGAGAGAGCAACAGTATTGTCAACATTTACGGATTTGATTTTGCTAGGACTTTTAGCTTTCCAAGTTGACTTTAGCTTGTTAGTTTCAGCTACCTCTTTTATTTGGGTTTTCTTGGGAGAGATACTCTTTCGAGGTTTAGATTTTGTTTTGCTCGAAGAACCCTTTTTGTTTAACTGATCTTTATTGATATGAAATTGATTACAAAGCCAGTTATCAGATAAACTCCAACATTCATAGTGATAATGACCCATTTCCCTACAGATGGAACAGACACTATAATGTGAAGTACAAACAGGGGATACAGGTCTCTTAGATTTTACGGACTTTCTACTGGCTTTCCTGTGGCCTAATCCATTGCGTTTGGGTGACGCGCTCTTGGCCCTAGATGCATCAGCCTTAGCCTTGTCTTTCTTTTTGGGTGCTACAGTTTTGGCTTTAACTGCAGCAGCCTTCCCTTTATCTTTAGTTACGGGTGCTACTGCTTCGGGAAGTGCAGTAACAGCCTCGACTCCACAGTCATAAACTATGGTGCCACCTGAAATGAAACCATCCAACGGTTTAGATGTAATAACAGGATATAAGTTGGTTAGTTTAGGAGTGAAATCCGAAGGACACTCAGTAGCTTGAGTTATGGATGTTGATGACTCGGAACCTAGGCCAGGTTTGACTCGAATGTCGTCAGGATCAGTCCTAAAGGTAGAGGCTATTTCCCCGGATTTTAGCCACTTACGATTTATCTCCTTTTCCTGCTCCAGTTCATTTTCGAGTCTTTTTACTATAACTTTTAGGCCTGAGAGATTGGTATTTAACAAATGATTTTCAGCTCTTAGATCGTGATACCAAGCTTCTTTTCCTTTGAAGTCAGTGATGTCCTTTTCGAGTCTATTAATGGTAAATTCAAGACGTTTATTCTGACTTTCCATATCTTTGTACATTTGAGTAATTATTAGTCTTTCATTCTTTTCATGATCACATGCAGTAGTAAGAGATTCTAATTTACTCAGGAGCTCAGAGATAGAAGGTACCTCGAGATTTGCCATGAGGCGGACGTTCGGCTTAGTGGTTGGCTCATCATCCGAGGATTCCTCCTCTTCTTCTGAGCCACTCATGTATTTTGTCACGAGCGCCTTCTTCTTGTTCTTGCTGTTGTCTGAGGTGGAGCGCCGAGGAGTTACCCTGTCACTTTTCTCGGCAACTTTTGATTTGGACCTGCATTCCTTGGCCCAGTGACCGGTTTTCCCATAGTTGAAGCATTCATGGGAACTGGACTCCGGTCGCTCCTTCCTTTGGAAAGATGATGATGAGCGTCTTCTGAACCCTTTTCTGCTTTTCCGTAGGAATTGCTCAAAGGATTTGACAAGAAGGGCTATCTCCTCCTCCTCGTCAGAATCAGAATTCTCGGACACGTCCGTATCATCATTCCTCAGTATGTTTAGACATTCTGTAGCTTTGAGAGCTACCCCCTTTTCTTTCCGAGCTATTTTCTCATCCCTGTTAGAGTACTTAAACCTGACTTCGTGAGTCCACAGCTCTCCATATAGTTCTTCAAGGGGAACATACTGCCAGTTCTTGTCTGATTGCATCTGGAGTTGTTTGGAGTAGTAGCGATCCGGCAAGGAGCGAAAGAACTTGTTATTGATCTGAGTTTGAGAATAGTGCTCATTGACAGTCTTCAGCTCAAGAATGAGTTTGCCGAATCTCCGATAGATGCTTTCGAGTGATTCGCCCGGTTTATGATTAAACCTCTCAAAGTTCTGTCTGAAAGTACAGATCACATTCTGCATCTGGGACTGACTCCCCTCATAGAGGATTGTCAGTTTGTCCCAAACAGCTTTTGCTGTCGTGCAGTCTTGGACGTCCGTGAAAGCCTTGGAATCCAAAGACGATGTAACATAAGCCGAGCCTTTTCACTAGCGCACCGCCAAGGTCTTTTCATCGTTGGTAAGTTCAGCATCTGTCTTTGGCCTCCTAACTCCATATTCTCCGATAGTCATCGGAATTGGAATCTCCTGATGAAGACATGGCCACATAAGATGATCATGGCATACCATAAACATCTCCATGCGAGCTTTCCACTGAGAGAAAAGCTCAGGTGTGAATTTGGGCGGTTTTGTCAGAGTAAAGCCAGAACTCCGTGGTTGAGAAGCGGCGGCAGCAGCAGGTTGAGGTGGGTCGACATTTTCACTGCTGCTTCGATTCGGGATGGGCTCCTGTGCACCTCCGGAGTTAAGGCGAGTGTTGAATAGCATACTGCTTTCTTCGGCCATTTCTGAGATTGAAAGAGTGGGATCTCTACTTAGAACAAATAGAATTTGCTTTGATACCACTTGATGGTCCCTTGGAGCCTAGAGGGGGGTGAATAAGCTCTTATCGAAACTCTTTTCTTTCTCTTAAGACACAAACACTTATCTAGTTAAGTGATAGAATCACTGCGGAAGATAACCAGATAGTGGAAGTATTTTGTTTTATTATCACAAGACAAATAAAACAAAATGGAAGCAAGACTCTCGTACACTCTATTTACAAATGAACTCACACACTTGCCAAATTCTATCTCCAAAAATGAAAATGCTTGTGCATACACAGGATTAGTCTTTTCTTGACAAATGCACATACGCTCACACACTTTACACAAATGTACAAGTATGAATATTTATACAAAACATTCCTAAGAGACAACCTTGAAACTTGTAGTTCCGGAATGCGTTCAGCACTAACTATCCCTCGGTAATCTCTCTGCCTTGACTGCTGCGGATTGTGGAGCTCAAGATCTTGGGTTTGAAGAGTATAAGTGTCTTTGTGAGTTCCCAAATATAATTAAGGTTGTGTCCACATATCCGGATGATCCACGTGTAAGATTCTTCAGGTTCTCAATAAATTTGTCTTACATCGGGACACCACGAGCTGATAACTTTAAATGCGATTGAGTTGAAGCAGTATCTTCTTGGTCCGGTGTCATTTTCCTTACTCCGTAGCTAATGAGGCTCGGAACCTTACTTCGTGTCAGTGATTGCTTACTCCGTATCTATTTGGTACTGGAATCCTTAGTCCGTGTCAGCGCTTCCTTACTCCGCATGTAGGTTCCTTACTCCGTATGTAAATTCCTTACTCCGTATGTAAGTTCCTTACTCCGTATGTAAATTCCTTACTCCGTATGTAAGTTCCTTACTCCGGGCGAGTCTAAGGGATCGAAGTGCTTACTCCGTACTAGTGCTTCCTTACTCCGTATGAGTAAGTTGTCCGGATTCCTTACTCCGCATCTAATTTCCTTACTCCGTGTCTAATAAAGACTCGGGTCCTTATTCCGCATTTGTACTTCCTTACTCCGCATGTATGGAAGACTCGGATGCCTTACTCCGTGTCTTCTTTTACTTCGTGCGACCTTGTAAACCAAGACTCTTACTTAGCGTCAATTTGACTTAGTCTGCACGAATGTTCCTTGTTCCGTATGTATTGGTGACTTGGTTATTTACCAAGTGTTTGACGACACTCACTCTTGTCCGGATCAGGATTATGTATCCTGTCCTTAGCTTTGCTCTCACGAGTGTATCTCCGAATTAATAACATATCTTCTGCAACGATCAAAGAAACACAAAAGATCTCAGATCAAATTACATAAGGCTTTATCAGCATTATCCAAATTCTGGGCTTGATCCAACAATTACAATCAAACAAATCATAATACAAGTTATAAAACACAACTACTAATTAATAATAAAAATAAGGCTTTCTCTTTTCTAGGATCAAAGCCTACTCTCACTCTGGTCAAATCAATATCACAAGGCATATTCCTTATCCGGATTCATAGTCATCGTTAGCCTAAACAATCCTGCCACATCGGCATCCACACTATGCGCATATGAACACAATTATAATACCCAACATAACATATCATCATTCACACATACATCACAACATATATATAAATATGTAATCAACACAATCATTTACATCAAGTTAACTTAAACAGTAACTGTGCATACAACATGACAATTTGTTCAACAATCTTATAGTTCCCAACCATCCACCAATATGATCATTTGATATCCCAATAAGTTCACACTTGAGTTCTCTAGACCTCATATGGATCATCAATTGACAAAAATTAGAAAACAAACCATATTACCTAGTTTTTACCTTACCCGTGCTGGATACCCATGACAGGATTGCCATGGGCACCACTATAGGAAACCGTGCTACACATGTCATACTCTCTCTCTCTCTCTCTCTCTGTAAAGACCTGTATTTTGGTAGTGCTAATAGATAGCCATTCTAGGTGGCTGAAAACATCTGAATGATATTGTGTTTGTTGATGTGAGCATTTTGATAATACTTAGGCCCAATTTTGGGTCGAGCCCCCGAGAGGCTCATTAGTTGACTTTCGGGGGGTTTATTAGTTAACCTTGTGTTTGAGCGGTTAGTTGGATTGGAAAACATCTAGATAGTGATGTGCTCATCATTTCGAATGTTTTAACTATATTTGAGCTCAATTTAGAGTTTGTGACCCTAGGAGATCAATTATTATTTTGGAGATTGATTAATTAAAGAGAAAGGCAATAAATATAAATTTGAGGAAAAGAAAGAGAGCTTTAATGTTATGTTATCGCGTTCGTGCATTTGAGAGAGAGAGAGAGAGAGAGAGAGAGAGAGAGAGAGAGAGAGAGAGAGAGAGAGAGAGAGAAAGAAAGAAAGAAAGAAAAAAGAAAAAAAGAAAGAAAGAAAGAAAGAAAGAAAGCTTGGAAGCTTCAAGCCTTAGCGATTTAAAGCGATATGAGTTCGTGGATCTCAAAGAATCATTCTAGGTAGGTGTTCCTAGAACTCTGTCCTTGATTATCTCCTTGGATATGTATGATTTGAGCATGATTTCACGAGGTTGGTATGAACCCTAGGAAATTAGGGAAAACCAAATTTTGAACATGAAACCTTTAATATTTAGGTTGTTTGATAGCTTAATGTGGCTAGAGATTGTTAGAAATCCATAATAGGGATGAATTGATGCTTAAAATGGGAATTTTACTGGCATAAGTGGGTTTCAAGATGAAACTAGGATGAATGCAGTTGACGGATCGCGTTTGGAGAGCTGCTCGACACTACTTGAGGCTCGAGAGTCGAGCCTGACTCGAGCGTGATGCTTTGAGCAGGGAGCTTTAAGAAGATTATAAGCGTCGAGAAAGCTCGAGTTGAGCCTTGAGTAGGGTGCCTCGATCCAAAGGTTTGTGTATTGCCCACGCCTAGTATCGTCGAGCGTCGAGCATCGAGCATCAAGCATCAAGCATGGGGCTCAAGAAGTTCGGTAGTGTTGTTCTTGTGCAGTTGTCAGTGGTCCAAAAGCATTATAACCCATGTTTTGAGGTATAAAATAAATCCTTACACTTTTTTAAGGGTAGTAGATATTGGTGTTTTCTTGGCATAGCATGTTAAATGACATGAACATGATTCTGGAACTAACTCCCTATAATTTCCAGAGGCTTGGATGGTGGTTATTTTGCTAGTATTCAGTGGTTGAACTGATATATTTAGCAGTTGAGCTTATGTTGATAGATGGCTTGACCGTCAAATTATACGACTTACTGCAGTGCACAGGTCAAGTAATAAAGAGAGGTATATTTCAACCTCAATGTATCGATCCCACGAGGAATAACTATGCTAACTAATAAGTACTAAAATTGGCAAATTCCATATATGTTTGGGAAATCTTTTCCTTTTGATCAAAACAATGATATAAATTAAATCAAATAATTTCAAATAATAGTTTAACTAAAGATATAGTGATGTAAAGACAATGATGTGAAAGCCTAAGAGTGAAGCCACTACAATTGAATTTCCTTATGCCTTACCAACAAGCTATCTTCTTATTTATTCAAATTGAGATTAATCTCACTTTTAAATGTAATACCCTTTTCCCGTGATACACACTCTAAAGGTTGATTTGATAAAGTTAAATGGGTTTGTTCATTCCTCACTCTTCTCTATCACGTTTTAGTTGTAATTCAACTTGTCATGCTAAAATCAATTCTCTCCATCACTCTTTGTAAGAGAAAAGCATTACACACTCAACTAAAACAAATCCAACGGTATAAATATTATGAAGATGTTTAACATTCTAAATCATGGCATAGATTAATCTAGTCCTAGGACTTCCCTCCTAGAATCGAGATTTAGCCTATCATGTTTGTCATATCAATAATCAAAACAAGCAAATATTCCATTAAGACAAGTTAAAGAAAATCAAAGAACAAACATCAATTAACATAAACTGTTCTTACAATCAATCAATGTTCTCCTTTTGCAAAATACACAAAACAACCCTTCAAGAAGAGAGGAAATCGTCTACCGTCACACCACACACAAAACATAAAGTTGTGGTGCTTAAATAATAGGGTTTACAGATTTAAAGCCCGAGTCGAGCACAATTAGCCCACATCGACCATGTAATATATAATATCAACCACATCGACCTAGCTTCTCGGGTCGACCAACATCATATCGATCAATTGTTTGGCATAAAGTCCCTACATCGATCAAAAATCTTGCGTCGACCATGCGACACATATAACAAAATTGGTCGATGTAGAAACATCGACCTCACATCGAACCAAGTTAGACAACGATTTGCACACCGACCTTGACATCGATCAATTCCTTTTGTTTTCCAGGATCAATATGAAGACGTCGACCATATGATGCCAACCAAAATTCTTTATGTCGATCAATTCCTACCAAAAAGAGAAAAAACACTACAAGAACTCCAAAACTCGATTAGGGGTAAAATGGGAAACAAAGTTCCCAAACCATGCAAATAAGGGGATAATATAGGGGTAAAAATGGTATAAAATACAGTCAAAATGGAAATAAGATACGATCCTATCATGGTTATGGCCCCCTAGACTGAGGTACCCTTGAGTGAGTGTGACCTTTGTTAGGTGTAGCATGATGAGGCCTGAGATGAGGTCTTGGTGAGCTAATTAATATTGTACCCTGTTGGGTGAGGCAATTGTTCGACTATTGTGAGATAGGCTAAGGCCTAGGTTAAGTTGTTGATGTTGGTCCTTGAGAGCCTAGAGGGGGGGGGGGGTGAATAGGCTCTTTGAAAAATTCTTATTCTTACTCTTTTATTTGGCACAACATTAATACTAACTGAAAGATAAAATCGATGCGAAAGATAATCAGATATAGTACATGTATTTTATTTTATTATCAAATAATAATTACAACAAAATGGAAAATAGATAAAGCTGTTTGCACTAACTTTTTATCTACTGAAGAAGGATCTCTCTTTGTTTATAATAACACTCTGAGATTATTCTATTATGCACACTCTCATACATAATTCAAATTCAAAGCACACTTTTACAAGTATACACAACTGTATATTTATATACATCCCTTAAGTAGACATTTTGGAACTTTAACATTGTTTCCTGGGTGATGAGCTGCATTGATGATCTTCTCCTTAGAAATTATCTCTCCTTTAAATGTTACAGATATAGAGCTTGAGATATTGGAAGTATGAGTATATTAAATTTGCTTTGCATAATTTCAATTTCATTAAAGGTTTTATCCACGCATCTGAGTGATCCACATGCAAGATGATATAAAGGTCTTCAACGAATCTTAATGAAGTGCTCAGATTCCTTATTTCGTATCTGTGTTCCTTACTCCGTGTCAATTGAACACTCGGATCCTTATTCTTGAAATTCCCAGACACGCACTGAGGGGGGGGGGTGAATTAGTGTATCAATGTAATTTTAATCCTTTTTCTTTTCTCTGTGAGATAATCACTTAGACAATTTCAATTCTGTGTACGTAAGCCAAATGGAAGAAACAACAACAATAAAGCACACAACAATTACGTGGTTCACCCTACAATGTGTAGAGCTACGTCCATGGTGTGACCAGCAATTTGCTGATCATAGAATCTCCACTAGCAATTCTGAATAGCACACTGCTATTCAAGGTTCACCACCTTACAAATTTTAGGGCCTCTGCCCTTGGGTTCACTACCCAATTACAACAACAACGATAATCACCAATAACCTCACTGGTTATGGTTTTACAATGATAATAATAAGAATCAATACAAAGAGAACAATACCAACCCAATGATATTCTAAGATTCCTTGTTCTCTGATCAGAGTTCTCCAACAAAATGGTTCATGATCTTCTCTTTGATATCCCAGTCAACAAGCTCATCTCAACATAATCTCTGTAAAAATGCCAAGAGCTACACCTCTCTCTTCTCTGATCTTCCTCTTCTGTTCTCTCTTCTATTTTCACCAACAAATGCATAGCCGTCACAACCCTGGTTCTATATCCAAAAACCCTACATCTTCCTTAATGAAATTCTAGCCTTTGGATTAGCCAGCCATTGGATTAACCGTTGGATCAACCAGCTCAATTAAAAAGATGACCTAGTTGGAGCAGCCAAGCCTCAGCCATTGATCTCTTTCTCCAACTTATCTCATCCATTGGATCAAACCCATTTAAATAGATTATTCTTAGTCATTGGATCAAGCTCTTTAGAAAACAAACAGATCTCAGCCATTCATCTGGTGAACTTCCTCTATAGTGTTGTACCCCATTTTGACCAGGTTAGATCGCAACCGTACTTGGCGAAGGACCACTAAGTGATAGAGGATGACATTCAGAGAACAATGCACTTGACCACACTTGATTCCGAGGAGAAATGAAATGATTATGACAAAAGTACCAAGTTGAATTGGACAACCGGTGGGCAGCCCGCTATTTTATTAGTAACTTCCCCGATACTTGTCGTAATCTAACAAAGTCAATTGAATTGATTAGATAACATCTTTATCTATCATTTCCAATTGTTTTGAGAATATTCCGGGCTGTATTCAATTAGTTATGATTTTTCAAAGTTGGCAACCAAACCTTGTACCAATTTGGGGGAGACAGCCACTGCGTAGCGCACTATTTTGCCAATAACTTTCTCAATACTTATTGGATCTGAATAAAGTCAATTGAATTAGTTAGATAACATCTTTATCTATCATCTCTAACTGGTTTTAGGGTAATCCGAGTTCTGTACAATTAACTATGAATTTTTGAATCAGACGGGCAGAATGCTCATTTTATCATGTATCTCTGTGCGGTATTTCCCACTTTTCTCCTAAATGGCTGATCCTTTTGGAGTGATTTCACTTTCAGAAGATAGATAATAGAATTTCAAGAAAAACAAGACCAACTTGGCTCTAATCCGAGCTCTGTGGAGAAAGTTATGAATTTTTGAAGTTGCTCCATAAATCTGCCAATTTTCCACAAATTTTGGTTCTTCATATGCATGTTTGTCCCACATTGCCAGTTTTGCTTCTCTTTCGCCCAGTATATATACAAAGGCACTCTCCTTACACAGCAAGTGATAACAAGAGAGGCGTAAGGAAGCCCAAGTAGAGGCCCCATGTGACGACCAAGCCCACACACGGAAATTTTTGGGGAAACCCACATCCGGTGGTCAAACTTGGTCAAATCCGGACTAAGCCCAAATCCGGCAGTCAAACATGGTCAAATCCGGACTAAGCCCAAATCTGGCGGTCAAACTTCGTCAAATCCGGACTAAGCCCAAATCCGGTGGTCAAACTTGATCAAATCCGAGCTAAGCTCACCAATGCGGAATAAGGCCACAGATCCGAAATAAGCCCAAATCCGTTGGTCAAACTTGGTCAAATCCGAGCTAAGCCCACCGATGCAGAATAAGGACCTACTGATGCGAAATAAGGCCACTGATCCGGAATAAGCCCAGATCCGAAGGTCAAACCTGGTCAAATCCGGGCTAAGCCCGTTGATGCGGACTAAGCCCAAATCCGGTGGTCAAACTAGGTCAAATCCGAGCTAGGCCCATTGATGTGGAATAAGCTCATTAGTGCGGAATAAAGACCTACTGATACGGAATAAGGCCACTAATCCGGAATATGCCCAGATCCGGAGGTCAAACCTGGTCAAATCCGAGCTAAGCCCATTGATGCGGAATAAACTCATTAGTGCGGAATAAGGACTTGTTAATGCGGAATAAGGCCACTGACCCGGAATAAGCCCAGATCCGAAGGTCAAACCTGGTCAATAATTTGGAAAAACTCCAAAATAGCTCCTCTACAGGTCTGGGAGTGACTCCAAAGCACTGAGACTCTGAAAAATCCAGAAAATTCTTTTTAAGTGCATTAAATGCCACCAGTGTCTCGGAACCCCCTTTTTAAGCGTGGGAATTGAGGAGTCTCCGAATATTAAATTCAAATGTCTTGGAACTCCATTTTTGAGCATAGGGACGGAAGACCTCTGCAATTAAATGTCATTTTCCTCGGGACATCACAGTTGACCTTGGGGATTGCATAATTATTAATTCCCAACGGCTCCAATACATCCGGAAATGCATTCCGCCCTTACCCACCAAGGTGTCCAAGTACAACAGAGGATTAAATAATCTCAAACGATTTATTTATTTTCAGGCACTGGGACTCCTTTTTCAAAGCACGGGAACTGTGAATTATTGTAAATCGCTGGGAACCGAGAATCCCATTTCCGAAGTCATTAATTCATTGGAACGATGTAGTTGACTCATGAGGACTGTAAGGCATCCAATAAATGCTGAGGCACGGGCTGTCTCCCCTGGAATTCCTATAAATAGACTGCCCCAAGAGGCAAGGAAAGGGGGGAATGATCACGCATCAGAGGATATTATTCAGAGAGAGGAAAAATATCAGATCAAGGATCACGTATCAGAAGAAGAAATTATTCGAGAGAGAGAGAGAATACCCTTGTATTTTCAAGAGGAAAAACCCAGGATTATTCCTCCTCTTCCAGCCGCAGAAGGCATCAACGGGGAGGCCATCCAGTGGGAACATCAAACATCAATTATCAAAGGAGGCCCTTCCAAAGCAAGGAGCAAACAGTCTAGAAGCGTAGACACAGATTCAAGGCGGGAAAGGAAAGCTGCATTTTTCTTTCTAACATCTTGTGTTTTCAGGGAGACTTTTTAAAGGAGGATCTCCAAGTTTGGTCACAAAAAGACCACCCAGGTTCTTCTCTTTGATCTCTTTATATTTGAACTGTTAAAACTTCTTTTCTCAAACGTTTTGAAGTGAAACGGTTTCTCTTTTGACTCTTATTCCTTTTTTCTTCAAAAATTAAAAAGGACAAGCAAAGAGTACATTTTCTAGAAAAAATTAAAATAAGGCCTTGGCGGTCATAAGGGGTGAGTCCTAGATGCTCATATCCTAGTCTGCCTGGGCCGATATCAATTGTGGCAGTATTCTCATATTTGAATTCAAATGATTTTTGTTTTCTTTTCTAAAAAAGAAAATCACTTTTGTTTTCTAAAAGAAATACAATACTGTCACATGGGCCTAGATCCCACATTCTTTTTCTAAAATTAGAATGTATTTCTTTTTTATTTGCTGTAAAATCTTTTTTGTTGTTTTAAGGCCTAGATCCTAAAAACTCTCCTTTTTCGAAAATAAAAAAATATAAAAAAAATAATTTCTTTTTGAATAATGTAAGCAAACACCCATAGATCAAGACTAGGTACCAATTGTGGGCGTTGTGGGGGTGCAAGAGTTTTTCTTCCTTCGCCACACGTAACCGACTCCCGAACCTAATTCTCTGGAACCGTAGACCTTTCTTTAGGTGCCCAATCACACTTCTAATTTGTTTGGTGGCGACTCTGTGTTTTTCTTCTCTTTAATGGTTTGTGCGAGCCTTGTGCAAAGATGACTCTAGGATCAACAAAATGAACTAGCATGGAGTCCTTTCACAAAAGCCAGCAACGAGCCCGGTCAAAAACGGGTGATGACATATAGTGCTCAAATTCACTTGAGATCAAAAACAAAGTTGTAGATATTGAAGTCTTCTATCTACTGGTAAAATATGGTGAATTTTGGAGCTAAAAAAGTTTGCACGTCCCCATGATTAAATTTGCACTTCTCATACAAGTAGATTGTCCATAACTTCTTCTACAGTGCTCGGATACACTTGTGGTCAAAAGCAAAGTTGTAGATATTGAAGCCCTCTATCTACTGGTAAAATTTGGTGCCATTTGGAGATCAAAATAGCTGCACAGCTGGGTGTACTGTCTACCATGCAGATGTATATGGCCCATAACTTTCTGTACAGAGCTCAAAACAACTCGAAGTCAAAAGCAAACTTGTAGAGCCTGAAGTTATCTATCCATAGGTAAAATTTCGTGCAAATCAGAGCTCAAAAAGTCTGCACAGTCCTATGATTATATGTGCACGACTGAAGAAACTGTCAGCCGTTCACATGTCTAGAGACCATAACTTTTTGTACAGAGCTCAAAACGACTCGAGATCAAAAGCAAACCTGTAGCTCTTGAAGTCTTCTATCCATGGGTAAAATTTGGTACCATTTGGAGCTCAAAATCTCTAGATTGCTTCACAATTATATGTGCACGGCTGGGTGAATTGTCAACCGTGCAAATAAAATTTGCTTCTTTGAACCTCCTCTTTCTTATGGTGCAATTTGGTCTTGAATAGATGTCTACCTCTATCTTCATTTAAGGTTGACAACAAGGATTGAGGCTGACACCACTGTGGTTGACAACAATGACAACACAATCAGTTATGCCAACTCTCAACAACTCACATTGGGAATAACAATCTCCCTCTTTGGAATTGTTGGCAACCACTTGTCTCTCTACTTTAATATCGTTGACATCTCGCGCACTTTGTCATTCATTTCACCAATGCTAACTATCTCAGAGCCGCTGGAAAAACCAACTACTGAAAAACACATAACGGGTTCAACTCTACTAGAGCCTGTTGAACTACATAATATAGACTACGATCATAAACATCCCCTTCAATATTATATTACACCTCCTGCAAAAACAATTCCTGTGTGCAGTCAGACACACACTCCCCCTATATATGACATCTGATATTAATCTTGAATCTTGCACTCTACTTTGCTGTAGACCTTCCTCTGTCAAAGGATAGTTCTCCCCCTGGAAACAACTCCCCTGATATAAGGTCAACTCCCCCTTTCTAGAACATCTCTCCCCCTTTGACAACAATTCCAAAGAATTGAAACAGGGTTCACAAAAACACATCCTATGCAAAGTAGATACCACTAGAAAGAACTAGGGGTTCTCACAGGAACCTGGAGGGTATCCGGGGTCGATGCTACTCCCTCAATGAGAGGAATACACACCGAGACTAGCTCGATGTTGCTCAAGCAATTCTCGTGGCAGAGGCTTAGTAAATATGTCTGCTATCTGTTGCTTGCTGACTACAAAGTCCAACGGAACAACCTTCCTCTCCACTTTTTCTCTCAAAAAATGATACCTGATGTCGATGTGCTTACACATAGAATGATGAACACTATTCTTACTTAGATTTATGGCACTTTGATTGTCACATTTTATCACAGTTGTGCCTGCAACTCCTCTAGTCAAGTCTCTGAGTTGTCTCTTCATCCAGATCACCTGAGTGCATGTTGAAGCTGCTGCTATATATTCTACCGCTGTAGTACTCAAGGACACACTCTCCTGTTTCTTACTGAGCCAAGAAACACATCTGTTGCCCAAAAAGAATGCTCCACCTGATGTGGACTTTCTGTTATCTCTGCAACCTGCCCAATCAGCATCACTATAAGCAACCAACGTTAAATCTATATTTTCTGAATACCAAAGCCCATAATCACTGGTCCCCTTCACATATCTCAGAATTCTCTTCACAGCAGTCATGTGTGACTCTTTTGGATTAGCTTGATATCGTGCCACAAGACAAACTGCCTGCATGATGTTTGGACGTGTGGCTATCAAATATAATAAACTACCAATCATGCTCTTGTAAAGCTTCTGTTCCACACTTAGACCCTCTTCATCCTTAGAAATCTGACAACCTACCTCCATAGGGGTAGAAATAGGCTTACAATCTGACATGCCAAACTTTTGCAGCATATCTCTGATATACTTTGCTTGAGAGATAAATATACCATTCTTCCTCGGTTCCACTTACAGGCCCAAAAAGTATGATAGCTCTCCTATCATAGACATCTCAAATTCTGCTTGCATCAATTCTGAAAACTTCTTGCACAAATCTTCACTGTCACCAGAAAAGATTATATCATCAACATATACAACCACTGCAAGCTGACCTCTATCACTCTTCCTGATATACAAGTTGTTGTCCACTGTTCCTTTCTTGAACTGAAGTATTCCAAGATACTTATCCAGCCTTGAATACCAAGCTCGTGGTGCCTGTTTCAAGCCATACAGAGGTTTCTTCAACCTGCATACCTTGGTTTTATCATCTCCAAGTATGAAACCATCTGGCTGTTCTATATAGACTTCTTCTTCCAAATCTCCATTCAAGAAGGCTGACTTCACATCCATTTGAAAAATCTTATATTTTAGATGTGCAACAACTACCAAAAACATTCGAACACTTTCTAACATCGCAACAGGGGCAAAAGTTTCATCAAAGTCAACTCCTTCCACCTGTGAATACCCTTTACACACTAGTTGTGCTTTATTTCGAATGATTTTGCCATCCTCATTCATTTTGTTTCTGTAGACCCATTTGCAGCTAATCACATTCTTGTTCTTGGGTCTATCCACTAGCTCCCATGTGTTGTTTTTCTCAATTTGGTCGAGCTCCTCATCCATAGCCTTGATCCAAAAAGGATCATCTTGAGCCTCTCCAACTGATGTAGGCTCAACTTGTGAAATTAAAGCTGTAGCTTGAATTTGTCTTCTTGTTCTCACTGGTGCATTGGCATCACCAATGATTTGTGTTCTTCCAGCTTCAACCACTTGAGAGTTCGCTGAACTCTTCTTCCTTCTAGTTGACTGTGATTCTGTATCATCAACTTTTGACTCTGAATCACTGTCACTGTCTGAGCTTGCCACTTCTTTATCTTCATTTGTAGTGGTCATGGTAGACCTTACTTCTCCCAGTGGATCATCAATCATTATTGTTGTGGTCTCTTTTGAGTTCCGTATCTCCACAACCTTCACATCACAACTCTCAACCAACTTCTGCAACCTATAATTATAAACCTTGTATGCCTTGCTGGTGTAAGAGTAACCCAAAAACATCCCTTTATCGGCTTTCTTATCAAACTTGCCGATAGGATCCTTCCTCTTGACATAACATGGGCTTCCAAACACTCTGAAGTGTTTCATTGTTGCTTTACGCCCATTCCATAATTCATATGGAGTCTTGGTAGAGTTAGACCTTAACAAGGTTCTGTTTTGCATATACACTGCAACCTGTGTGGCCTCCTTTGAAAATCTTTGTGGAATATCATTGTCTATCATCATAGTTCTTGCCATTTCCACAACTGCTCTGTTCTTCCTTTCTACCACTCCATTCTGTTGTGGTGTTCTTATACTAGATTTTTGATGGAGAATCCCATGCTTTGCCAGATAAGCCTCAAACTCCCCAGAAGTGAATTCACTACCATGATCTGACCTCAAAGTTTTGATTTTAACCCCAAGCTGATTTTGTACTCTCTTCTTGTAATCCTTGAAACATCTGAATGCATCATTCTTGTGCTTAAGATGAATAATAGTGGTCAGTCTACTGAAATCATCAATTAACAACATGAAGTACCTCTCACCATTGGTACCTTTGGTTCTCATAGGTCCACATAAATCAGTGTGTATTAAACTCAGCAAACTTGAGCTATTGTGCTCCTTTGGTTTATGCATTATACTCGTTTGCTTCCCTTCTTGACAAACACCACACACTATGTCTCTGTCCCTCTGTAAATCAGGCAAATCTGCCACAGCTTGATTAATAACTACGGCTCTCATATTTTTCTGATTTAGATGCCCTAATCTCCTATGCCATAGCTCATTCTCATCTGCTTTGCTAAAACAGCAAGTTTCTTCACTTGTACCTTGGATATGGTATAGATTTCCATATGTTCTCTTGCCTCTAGCAATTACATCTGACGGTCCTTTCTTCTTAATCAGACAGCTTTTGTTAGTAAAGACAATATCATGTCCATCATCACATAGCTGACTGACACTCGACAGACTGTGTCTTAATCCTTCAACCAGATATACATTTTCTGACTGCAGCTTATTGCCTCTGATGTTTGCTTTTCCTTTTCCTCTGATTTGCAATAACCCATTGTCACCAAATTTGACTGTGCCACTGCTCTTCTTTGTAAATAGATTCAAAAGCTTCCTGTTTCCAGTCATGTGTGATGTATAAACACTGTCTAATATCCACGTTGTATCATTGCTATCTGCCTTTAGTGCTATCTCAGCTACATTAGCCTTCTCCTTTGGTCTGTACTCCAACTTAGTAGATAAAGGTTTTGTAACATTTGTCACCTGCTGAGTCCTCCTCATGACCTTAACATCAACTGCATTGTGTACTTTTCTCTGTGCTTGTGGATGTTGCTCCTTTGGGATCTGTCTTGGTAGAATGGTCATGCATCTTCTAGCCATGTGACCTTTCGTACCACACCTATAGCAGTAGATGTAAGCCATACTGAACCTATGACCTTTGCTCTGCTGAGTTCTATTACATTGCACAGATTTGTGTCCTTGCAATCCACAACTAAAACAGTACCCTTCAAATCTTCTGATCTTTAGAACTCTCTGTTCTGGAGCTTGCCTCATATTAACAATGGTAGTCTTCTTTTGATTCACTGTTGCCTTTGGCTTTTTAACTTGTTTTGACACTTCCTTGGTGATTTCAATGTACTTGTCCTTGATTTTGGCTTCTTGGGCTTCTTGTGAAACCTCCTTGATAGTTACACCCTTTTTAGCTGTCCCACTGTTCTTCACTGATATAGAACTTGCTGAACAATCTGTTTTCATTTTTTGAAGTTTCTTTCTAAGATCACAGACTTCAGCTTCTAAGACTTCAGACTGTAACCTTCCTGTTTCAAGTTCCTTGGTGAGATCATCAACTATCTTTACATATTCTTCAACCTTCACCTTAGATTCCAACATTAGCCTACTGGAATCATCATAAAGAACTTCAACAGCTTTCTTCTCTTTCTTCAGAGATTTAATTGTGGCCCTTTGTTCAATAATCTTCTTTAGAGCTCGATTCAGTTCTTCACCAAAGTCATATTCTAGTTCTTCCTCTTCACAGTCTTCCTCTTGTGAAGGTTCATCTTCTTCCCGACTTTGTTATTGCATGGACACCATAAATACTTGTTCTTCGATAGCATCTGATGCCTCCTCCTCAGCTGAACTTGAATCATCCAAAACAGCACTAAGATAGTTTCTTAGTTTGCTCAGCTTCTGTTCTGTTGTCTGCTTGCTCTTCTTCTGGAAATATGGCTTCTTTTTCCTGTACTGATCATCATTAACATTTTTCTCGTTTGTATCCATCTTCTCACTTGGACATTCTTGAGCAAAATGTCCTCAGCCTCCACAATTGAAGCAAGTGACGGTAGACTTATCCTTCCCTTTGCTTTTTAGACTTGTCTTCTTTCTGAATTTTCTAGATAACAAAGCCCATAACAACTCATCTTCTCTATCAGTATCATCTCCACTGGTAGATGCCTCTTCTTGGATAAGTTTAACTTTTCCCTTTTTGGCATGAAAAGCTATCTCTTCTAGGTCCTCTTTCTTCTTCTTCGAAGATTTACCATAGCCTGCTACCCTCATCTCATATGCAACTAAAGTGCTTCTCAATCCATCCAATGTCATAGTCTCATATTGTCCACTTTCTTCTATAGCTGACACCTTGGGATGGTACAGAGCCGGCAATGATCTCAATATTTTCCTTATAATTTCAGAGTCACTAATCTCATAACCATGCCCTCTGCACAGGTTGATTATGTCATGCACTCTGTTAAAGAAGTCTTCCAGTTTATCATTTTCTGTCATCCTCAAAGCTTCATATTGAGCTTTGTACACCTGTAACTTAGCCTCTCTAACCTTAGTGTCACCTTCATGAACACTCTTCAATTTGTTCCACATATCAAAAGCTATTTGACACTGCAACACTCTTGAATATTCATTTTCAGACAAGGCAGTCACAATAAAGTGCTTTACCTTAGCATCAGCCTCATAACTTCTTCGATCAGCATCATTCCAGATTTCAGGGCTCTTTTGACAACTATACTTGGTAGTTATTGCTTGAGAAACAAAAATACCTTGAGCAGCAAGATATTTCAACATCCTACCTTTCCATCTCTGATAGTTTGTACCATCAAAACTTGGTACAACTGTTCTCATACTCATACCAGCAAAATCCATTATACGGAATAAACACAAACACCTCTTGTGCAGATCTAAACCAGGTTATTAACCCTATCAGGTTTAACCCTGCTCTAATACCAATTGAAATTCCCAGACACGTACTAAGAGGGGGGGGGTAAATCAGTGTATCAATGTAATTTTAATCCTTTTTCTTTTCTCCGTGAGATAATCACTTAGACAATTTCAATTCCGTGTACGTAAGCCAAATAAAAGAAACAGCAACAATAAAGCACACAGTAATTACGTGGTTCACCCTATAATGTGTAGAGCTACGTCCACGATGTGACCATCAATTTGCTGATCACAGAATCTCCACTAGCAATTCTGAATAGCACACTGCTATTCAAGGTTCACCACCTTACAAGTTTTAGGGCCTCTGCCCTTGGGTTCACTACCCAATTACAACAACAACGATGATCACCAATAACCTCACTGGTTATGGTTTTACAATGATAATAACAAGAATCAATACAAAGAGAACAATACCAACCCAATGATATTCTAAGATTCCTTGTTCTCTGATCAGTGTTCTCTAACAAACTGGTACATGATCTTCTCTTTGATATCCCAGTCAACAAGCTCATCTCAACATAATCTCTGTAAAAATGCCAAGAGCTACACCTCTCTCTTCTCTGATCTTCCTCTTCTATTCTCTCTTCTATTTTCACCAACAAATGCATAGCCGTCACAACCCTGGTTCTATATCCAAAAACCCTACATCTTCCTTAATGAAATTCTGGCCCTTGGATTAGCCAGCCACTGAATTAACCATTGGATCAGCCAGCTCAATTAAAAAGATGACCTAGTTGGAGCAGCCAAGCCTCAGCCATTGATCTCTTTCTCCAACTTATCTTATCCATTGGATCAAGCCCATTTAAATAGATTATTCTCAGTCATTGGATCAAGCTCTTTAGAAAACAAACAGATCTCAGCCATTCATCTGGTGAACTACCTCTATAGTGCTCAAATTCACTTGAGACCAAAAACAAAGTTGTAGATATTGAAGTCCTCTATCTACTGGTAAAATATGGTGAATTTTGGAGCTAAAAAAGTCTGCACGTCCCCATGATTAAATTTGCACTTCTCATGCAAGTAGATTGTCCATAACTTCTTCTACAGTGCTCGGATACACTTGTGGTCAAAAGCAAAGTTGTAGATATTGAAGCCCTCTATCTACTGGTAAAATTTGGTGCCATTTGGATATCAAAATAGCTGCACGGCTGGGTGTACTATCTACCATGCAGATGTATATGGCCCATAACTTTCTGTACAGAGCTCAAAACAACTCGAAGTCAAAAGCAAACTTATAGAGCCTGAAGTTATTTATCCATGGGTAAAATTTCGTGCAAATCAGAGCTCAAAAAGTCTGCACAGTCCTATAATTATATGTGCACAGCTGGAGAAACTATCAGCCGTTCACATGTCTAGAGACCATAACTTTTTATACAAAGCTCAAAACGACTTGAGATCAAAAGCAAACCTGTAGCTCTTGAAGTCTTCTATCCATGGGTAAAATTTGGTAACATTTGGAGCTCAAAATCTCTGGATTTCTTCACAATTATATGTGCACGACTGGGTGAATTGTCAGCCGTGCAGATAAAATTTGCTTCTCTGAACCTCCTCTTTCTTATGGTGCAATTTGGTCTTGAATGGATGTCTACCTCTATCTTCATTTAAGGTTGACAACAAGGATTGAGGTTGACACCACTGTGGTTGACAACAATGACAACACAATTAGCTATGCCAACTCTTAACAACTCACATTGGGAATAACAATTCTGCGTCTTTATTTCCTTACTCCGTGCGAGTTGAAAATTCAAATCCTTATTCTGTGTCTTCCAGTCTTTATTCCGTGCGAGTTGAAGACTCAGATCCTTATTCCGTGTCTTCATGTCCTTCGTCCGGGCGAGTGGAAGACTCGAATCCATTCCATGTCTTTACTTCCTTACTCTGTTCATGTAAAAGACTCGAATCCTTATTCTGTGTCTTCATGTCCTTAGTCCGCATGAGTTGAAGACTCATATCCTTATTCAATGTCTTCATGTCTTTAGTCCGCACAAGTGGAAGACTTGGATCCTTATTCCGTGTCTTCTTGTCCTTATTCCATGCTAATGTTCCTTACTCCGTGTCTTCTGATGACTTGGTTATTAACGAAGTTATTTGTCGATACTCACAATGATCCGGACGAGGATTATGTATCCTATCCTTAAGGTATCGCTTATGAGTGAATTGGAGTTTGACATTTAAGCTTATATTTTGCAACATGTTAGAGATAGAGAAATGAGAGATCATAAATCAAACTACATAGGGTTTCATCTACATATTCTAAATTTTGGGTTCGATCCAACAGTTGAGCTCATGCTACTAGGGCTAAGTGCCATGAGTTAAGGATCCTCATGGGGATCATGGACAAACTAACTCCTATTGTGGATAGGCTGAGTCCTGATATTTGTATGCAGACTGAGTCCTAATGATTATGCACACCACACAGCGCACGAGTATACTGAGCATGTAGTATAGACTTATCAGTTTTGCATAGTAGGATGATGTAAGTTATGAGGTCACATACTGAGCTTGTAGCTCACTCCTACCTTTGTTGTTTACCATTTCAGGTGTGACTCGAGACTAGGGGAAGACTTTTTTCCAAGAGGACATGCCCACTACTCTGATGTATGATACAGTGCTGTATTTTATATTGATTATGTGTGGTATCCTGGACATAGGTTCGTGGACAGTTGTATATTTGCACATTGTTTGTGATGTCATGTATGTATGATTGTTTGACATATCGTATGCATGATGATGTGTGAGAAAATACAGGATTACCCTTGATGTATGACTATACAGATTTGCATGATTGAGATAGCACCCGCAGTGTAGTCTCTATTGGTGCTTGTCACCAACCCCTTGACCCTTCGAGTGCGAGAAAGGGGAAGTCATGTTTCTAGTTCTGGGTTCATTGGAATTCGAGAGCGTAACACACACACACACACACTCTATGGCATGTGCCACATGCCATAGGTTGTGACATGAACACGCTCGTGGTGGCTCTAGTGCTCCCATGTGTTTTAGCTCGCCACTAGATGTTAATATTATTTAGTGTTTCAATTCGCCACTTGAATGTTAGTAAAATACTCATAGGTCATCCAGACCCTAAATAATATTCATTTATTACCAAAGTAACCATGTTTTCGGCTCCAATATGAAAATGACATCTTCTATCCCAAATATAAGTTATATCCTATCCTATTCTGGGTACGAGGGATTATAATAAATTTGGATGACCACTTACACACTTTTTCCATATTTCTTGTATTTTAGTTTTGATAGTTTAACCTACTTTAGTAAGTTAACCTAAATGAAGTTATATTTTTGATAGCTATATTTTTCTTGTATATTGATATATGTGTGTGTGTGTGTTTGCAAAGAAATATGAATATAGATTTCCTATTACATGACATTTATGTTATATTTCCCATTAAATATGTCAAATTTTTATCATACATTTCAAAATTTTAAATTCCACATACATAGATTAAAAGAGCTTAATAAAGTTGACATATTTATAAAATTTTATGATTTTTAAAAAAATTGTAAAACCTTAAAGTTACATGATCAAATAAATATAAAGTGTAATTAAGGTTTAATTGTATTTTAATCGATCATATAAAATACTAGTGTAAAGCTAGCTATAGAAAAATAAAAGGTCCCTTAAACACTTAATTTCTTTCAATTTTATACTCTACCTTTTTCTCTCTTTTAAATCCCTTAAACACTTAATTATTTTTTATAAAATAATTCACAGGCCGCACACATGTCTAGGGAACTCAAAATATGAGTTATATAAGTGCAATAGTTGCACCAAAGAAAAGCAAAGAAATAGTTGGTTAAGCCATAATCATGGTCGACTCATCACATAAGCCTAGTCAACTCAAATGAGTTGACCATTTCAAAACAGAGCTTGCAGACTGCCAGTCTATAGAAATTCCCTAAATAAATTGGCAATTATTCCAGGCAAGGTATATGAGTTGACTATGCATTGGACCTACCAGCTACCATCACCACACCAATTCTAGCGAGCATTTTGAATTGAATTGACAACATTCTAGACGAGTCAATTGAGTCGACCAACCTTGTTGAAATACATTGACCAATCATAAAATTGTGTAGTCTTTTTTAATGTATTTAGCTCTTTACACTATAATTTTTTATATGACAAAGTCCCAAACACTACAAATTTATTCCTTGCAAGTTATTTTCACTAAAACTCATGTAATGATATAAAACGTTTGGTTGATGCGTTTTTGGCTAAGAGGGAACATCCTAAATTCAAGGGGCGTTGAATTTATCTCAATTAATTTGATTTCCTTTTATGCTTATCTTCTCAATAATTTATCTTTCTTTTTTTATTTTATTTGAATAATTACTGATGTAAGCCTGCCTTTTAAGGTAACATACGGTTTGAAGGGGAGATTATCGTTTAATTTGAATAAACTTCTTATTTGGAAACTTGTTTCCAGTTTCTTCCAAGGATATTGGCGTATCCATATTCTTTTGTTTTTTTTCCACTGCGTCATTTGGTATCAGAGCATGGATTCGCCGGTCTTGATGGCAACTAACGGAGGAGGAAATGGAAATCCCATTGGCGATGATCGTGGGGTAGAAGCCCTGTGGACAGTGGTGGAGGAGATACGGTAACAAGTTGCATAGATTCGAGACTTTCTTATGGGAGCGAACCTCGTCACCAATAATAGGCCACCAGTTTACAGGACATGTGCCGAAGGATTTGCCTAAGGCCAGCCTGTTGACAGGGGACGTAATCAAGCATCACGCACTCAACCGGATAGCGAAGAGGACTCGAAGGAGGAACTTGACGTGGGATATGGAGTTGTGCAGCCGGTGCAACGACAGAGGGAGCATGATGACTATCGGTTAAAGGCATAGCTTCCAAACTTCAATGGAAACTTGCATAGTGAGGATTTTCTAGACTGGGTGACAGAAGTAGAAAGGTTCTTCAAAATGATGGAAGTACCCGATGAAAAAATGGTGAGATATGTGGCTTTTAGACTGAAAGGAGGAGCCGCGGTATGGTGGGATCAGTTGCAGAAGAACTATCAATGGCAAGGGAAAGCACCCATAAGGACATGGCGTAGAATGAAACAACTCATGATGGGAAGGTTTCTACCACCAGATTATGAGCAATATTTATTCCAACTGCTGCAAGACTGCTCGTAAGGCTCCAAGTCAGTGTTCGATTACACAGCAGAGTTCTCACGATTGATAGAACAGAATAATCTTAATGAGACTGAGGGGCAACGTGTATCCAGGTATCTCAGTGGTTTAAAACCGATACTACGAGATAAAGTTGGGTTGCAAGTGATTTGGACCATGGAAGAGGCACATAACTTGGCTTTGAAGGTTGAGTTGATGGAACGCAAAGGAGGCACATCCGGACTCTGAAGGGGTAGTGCAGACCCAATATTCACTAGCAAAGATAAAAGTCTCCCTAGACCAGGCTTAGCAACCCAGTCCAAAGATGGGAGCAGCAATAACACCAACAAAAATCCAACTACGGCTCCAAGTAACAGGGGTGTGACAACCAAGAATCCAAACTCCAATCCATATGCGAAGCCGACACTGGGGGTATGTTATAGATGTAGGAAGCCTGGGCACCTGTCTAATGCTTGCCCAGAACGCTCAAGACCGGTGAATTGGGTCGAAGAAGAGGTTGATAACCTTGATGCTCTTGGTCTAAGTGAGGATGAGGAGGACCTATATGAGGGTGCCGAAGTCGCAGAAGAGGATGGAGAGCGAGTCAATTGTGTTGTTCAACGTGTGATGTATACGCCAAAGTGAGATGATTTGGGACAGCGACACAACATATTTCGTTCCAACTGCACAATAAGCCAAAAGGTTTGTGATTTAATTGTAGATAGTGGAAGCTGTGAAAATTTCATTGCAAGGAAGCTAGGGGAACATCTGAAGCTACCAACGGAGAAACACCCAAATCCTTATACCATTGGTTGGATAAAAAAAGGGCCCATGGTGAAGGTAATGGAGGTTTGTCGAGTCCCTATCTCAATTGGGAAAATTTATAAAGATGAAGTTGTTTGTGGTGTGGTTGATATGGACGCAAGCCATGTTCTGTTGGGTCGACCGTGCCAATATGATGTGAATGTCACCTGTCACGCCCCCGAATTCCAAGAAAACCCGGAACCAGGAACATGACTTCCCCTTGCCCGCACCCGAAAGGTCAAGGGGTTGGTGACTAGCACCAATAGAGACTACACCGCGGGTGCTGTCTCAAATATGCAACCCTGTACAGTCATACATCAAGGGTAATCCTGTACTTTCCCATATATCATCATACATACAATGAGTCAAACAGTCATACAGACATCACATCATACAGTATGCAAATACAACTGTCCACGGACCCATGTCCGAGATATCACATAAAACACTACAGAATATAAATGTATCATACATCAGAGTAGTGGGCATCCTCCTGGAAGAAAGTCCTCCACTAGTCTCGGGTCACACCTGAAAAGGGTAAACAACAAGTAGGGGTGAGCGACAAGCTTAGTAGGTGACCCCAAAACTCCATATCATGCAACACATATAAGTCTATACTATATGCTCAGTGTACTCGTGCACCGTGTAGTGTGCACAATCATCAGGACTCAGCCTGCAACAAACAACAGGACTCAGCTTGCTCACACAGGACAACTTGTCCACGATCCTCCATGGGATCCCAGCTCAGGGCACTCAGCCCTAGCTCCACGAGCTCCACGGCTCAACTCAGGCCTTAGTCTGTCCACAACGCAATATGCCCGGCCACAGTCGCCACACAGGCCTACCATCGGTGCATATGCCTGCCACATCAACCACATAGCACCATCGGTGCATCACGGTGAGAACCCAAACAAGTCACGGAGTCCATGCCCCAATACCTCACACCAACATACTAACATTAGTATAGCATGTCATTCTCAACATTTCCTTTAACTGTAGCCAGTCTTCACAAGTAAATCTTCAATCCTTGATTTATGAAGGAAGTACCCATAGCAGCTATTTTCTTGAAATCAAAAGTCCCGGCATTGGGTTCTCATATCATAAATAAGATAATCTGATTTTTGGGGATTTTTCTGAGATGTCTAACCCCATTTTCAAAAAATTCACCACTACGAACTTTTGGGTTTTTCCGAGATTTTACACTAAATCCCAATTTTCATATTTTGAAAGAGTGAATTAATTTTTATAGTATTTTTCTTTGAATCTAAATGGGGGGTATTTTGTTATTTACATTGTAACTTAAGTATAACCCTACGAACTTCGAACCTTCGAACCTACAAACTACGAACCTTCTAACTACGGGTCTACGAACTACGACCCTACGAACTACGAACCTTCGACCTACGAACTACGGGTCTACGAACTACGACCCAGAACTTCGGATTTTCGTTAGTTCGACCCAGTAACGCGCCTAGGGTACTGTTCATCTTCGTTTTTGCCTGTTCTTCATCTGGAACACGCCCAGAAACTCCCAGACGCTCACTAACACCCCTGTTTCGCAACAAACTACGATATCTACCTCAAAACGCGTCCAGAACGCCTCTAAATCGCATAGAAACAACAGAAACACGTATAAAATTTCAGATTTCCAGAAATCTAGATTTAAACCCAGATTTCCATGGTTGACTTATCAACCCTCATGAAAAACATAGTAAATCAACCCCAAAATCACAGAAACATATATCCACAATGATATAAAACAGTTCTTAACCACAGATCTTATGCTAAACGATTAGATCTAACCCAAAATTGGTTTTCCCGAAATTTTAGGGTTCATGCTCAATTTCATAAATCATGATAAATTCGTGCAGATCCAAAACAAGAGAGAGATAAGAAGTTCAAGGACACCTACTTGAAGTGAATCTTTGAGCTCCACGAACCCAAATCGCCCCAAATCGCCAAGGCCTCCAAGCTCTCTCAAGCTCTCTCTCTCAAACGCACAAACATGAAACGTAAAGTGAAAGATTCTTCTTTTTTTTCTACTATTTATATTTCTTCCAGTCAACTGACCTAGTCAATCATGGACCCAGTCAATAATCGACCTCCCAACACAAAAATTGACTTCCAAGGCCCCGAACTCCAAATTGAGTCAAACTAAAGTCAAAACGCTCGAAATGATGAGCACAACACTAGATTGATATTATTACACCCAAATGACCGCCCAAACGCAAAGTCAACCAATAAACCCCAAAAAGTCAACAATCGGGTCAAACGGGGCCCCGACTCGGAATCGGGCCCAAGTACAATCAAAATGCTCACATTGACGACTACACTACCGTCCAGATAGTTACATTCCCATAGAATGGCTATCTCTCAAAACTACCCAAATATGAGTCTTTACATCACCTATAAAGGCTGTGGTAATATTTATTTGTTCACTTGGGAGACTCACAAAATTGTTATGGTTCCATCCTAGAGAAAAGCAATGACAGACAAGTCTTCAAAAGCAAAGAAATAGTCATTTCTGACTATGACTAGTTGCAACACGGAATTCATGGCAGGACTTAAGAGCGCTCAAGAGGTTGTTGCCTTGGTCATTAAATCATTCATGGTCGAGAGCAAGGTTGCTCTAGTGCTTGAGATTCTGAAGGAGGTACAAACACTGCTGGAACAATTTACCGACATCACTCCGGACGAATTACCAGATGCTTTGCCCCCTTTGCGGGCTATGCAACATCGTATTGATCTAATTCCCAGGGCAAGCTTACCCAACCTGGTGCATTATCGTATGGGTCCGAAGGAAAATAAGATTCTACGAGGGAAAATCGAGGAGCTATTATAGAAAGGTTCTATTCGCAAAAGCATGAGCCCATCTGCAGTCCCTGTATTATTAACACCTAAGAACGATGGTAGCTAGCGTATATGTGTGGACAACCAAGCCATTAACAAGATCACCATCAAATACCGATTCCCGATCCCTCGTTTAGACGACATGTTGGATCAATTGGAGGGGTTTAAATTATTTTCAAAACATGACTTGCGTAGCGGTACCACTAGATTCGGGATCGGCCAGGGGATGAATAGAAGATAGCATTTAAAAGCAAAGATGGTCTCGTATGAATGGTTAGTCATGTCGTTTGGCTTATCCAATGCGTCCAGGATTTTTATGCGAGTGATGAACCAAATATTGAGACCTTTTGTGGGTAAGTTTGTCGTCATCTATTTTGATGATATTCTCATCTATAGCAAGGATGTGGAGGAGCATATTGGGCAACTACGTGAAGTTCTAACTGTCCTACAAAAAAATCAATTATTTCTTAACCTTAAAAAAATGCAAGTTCTTGACAAACAACTTGCTATTTCTGGGTTATGTAGTAAGTTCAAATGGAATTCATGTGGATGAAGAAAAGGTTCGTGCTATACATGATTGGCCGATGCCAAAGTGTGTGAGTGAAGTTCGCAGTTTCCATGGTTTGGCCACCTTTTATCAGTGATTTATTCAAAATTTTAGCACAATCATGGCGCCGATTACTGAGTGTCTAAAGAAGGGATGCTTCCATTGGGGAGAAGCGGTGTCATCAAGCTTTGTGGAGATTAAGGAGAAATTGTGCACTGCTCCAGTTTTGGCTTTACCGAGCTTTGATAAAATTTTCGAAGTTGAGTGCGATGCAAGTGGTGTGGGAATTGGGGCGGTTCTATCTCAAGAAAAACGTCCTATTCCTTTCTTTAGTGAGAAATTGAGTGAGGCTCGATAGAAGTGGAGTACTTATAATCAGGAATTCTATGTTATGGTTCGTGCCTTGAAGCATTGGGAGCATTATTTGGTGCAAAGGGAGTTTGTTTTATACACTGACCACCAAGCTTTGAAGTTTGTCAACAGCCAAAAGCATCTGGACAGTATACATGTTAGGTGGGCTGCTTTCCTTCAAAAATTTCCTTTCTCAATCCGGCACAAGTTAGGCCCCCAAAACCAAGTTGCTGATGCTCTGAGTCGGCGTGCTAATTTGTTGGTGACATTGACGCATGAAATTGTGGGGTTCAAGTGCTTACGCGAATTGTATCGGGGAGGACGACGATTTCAAAGAAATCTGGGCGAAGTGTGTGGAAAAGCAACTAGTCAGTGATTTCCACGAGAGCTAAGGGTATTTGTTTCGTGGTAATCGATTATGTATCCCAAGAACATCTTTACGGGAAAAATTACTCCGTGATCTACATGGGGATGGGTTGAGTGGGCATCTGGGAAGAGATAAGACCATGTCTCGCCTGGAGGATCGTTTTTTTTTTTTTTGCTGTAGTTGAAGCGAGATGTGGGAAATTTTGTGCAGAGGTGTTATATTTGTCTACAATTCAAGAGACAGTCGCAAAATACGGGACTTTATATGCCTCTTCCAGCTCCTAGCAATATTTGGGTCGATTTATCCATGGACTTTGTGTTGGGCTTATCCCGTACCCAGCGTGGGGTTGACTTTGTTTTTGTGATTGTGGATCAATTTTCCAAAATGGCTCACTTTATCCCTTGCAGGAAAACGTCAGATGCATCTCATATTGCTCGGTTATTTTTCAAGAAAGTAGTCCGCCTTCATGGAGTGCCACAGTCAATCACTTCAGATCGAGATACAAAATTCCTTAGTCATTTTTGGGTGATGTTATGGAAAATGTTTCAGACCTCCCTCAATTCGTAGCACCACTGCTCATCCACAGACCGGTGGGCAAACTGAAGTGACAAACAGGACGCTGGGAAATTTGGTTCGAAGCATCTACGACAATAAGCCTAGGCAATAGGATCATGCCCTACCACAAGCTGAGTTTGCTTATAATAGTGCAGTCCATAGTGCAACCGGGCGACCTCCTTTTTCTGTGGTTTACACCTTCCCACCTAAGCATATAATTGATTTGCTTCAGCTGCCTAAGGGTCCCAACTTCAGCTCGGCTGCAGAAACTTTGGCGATGCAGGTGTAGTCCATGCAAGAGGAGGTGTGTCAAACGTTGGAAAGAACAAATGCCAAGTACAAGGAAGCTGCAGATAAGCACATGCGTTTGAAGGTGTTCAATGAAGGAGATTCAGTGATGGTTTTTTTGCACAAAGAGAGGTTTCTAGTGGGAAAGTACAATAAGCTGAGACCTCGAAAATACGGTCCATATCGAATTTTGCAAAAGTTAAATAATAATGCTTATGTGGTTGACCTCCCCGCTACCATGGGAATTTCATGGACTTTCAACGTTGCTGACATATTCCCTTTTTATGAAGACGTGGCTCTTTATCCAGACTATGGCTCGGGGTCGAGCTCTTTCCAAGAAGAGGAGACTGATATAGAACGTTTGGTTGATGCGTTTTTGGCTAAGAGGGAACATCCTAAATTCAAGGGGCGTTGAATTTATCTCAATTAATTTGATTTCCTTTTATGCTTATCTTCTCAATAATTTATCTTTCTTTTATATTTTATTTGAATAATTACTGATGTAAGCCTTCCTTTTAAGGCAACGTACGGTTTGAAGGGGAGATTATCATTTAATTTGAATAAACTTCTTATTTGGAAACTTGTTTCCAGTTTCTTCCAAGGATATTGGCGTGTCCATATTCTTTTGTTTTTTTTCCACTGCATCATGTAAACATTAGCAATATAGGTGAAGTAACAGGTAAACCACTGATCTATCAATTTTAAACTCAAAATCGGAACTTGAAGTTAGGGATGATAAATAATATAATAAAATTGTAATTAGTGTTCAACGTATTCATGGATGATGCTTATGTAATTAAAATAATCAATTAAGTTCAATTAGATACACAAATATAAAAAAAATATAAAACACAAATGTCAAACAATATAAACAAATAAAATGCAATTTGCGGGCGTAACACAAGCTATCATTGGTGGCCCTCCACAACATTCAGGTGTATGATTGAAATTTGATTCCATCGTGGGATTTCCTTAATCCTTAGGTATGCCTTGTCAAATAGATTGAACATCTCCTTCTTTCTTTTGGTTTGGAGTCTTCTTTGATGCCTCAGCCCCATTCCTAATAAGTTTCTCTCCTTTAATATTGCTCTTGACATGTAATTCTAAGAAAACTAGGTTTGCAAAACCGCTTGATACCTTTCAAACTAATTTTTCATAATATACTCTCTTTAGAGTGTTGGTGAAAAGTGTGATGATTTCTCTCTCGGTTAATCGAAGTTGGACTTCTACTATTAATTCCATCCATCATCTTATATAGTCTTTAAAGTTCTCATCTCTCTCTCTCTCTCTCTCTCTCTCTCCCTGGGGGGGGGGGGGGACAACTCAAGAAGTGGGGTATATATATGAAGAAGTGGTGTATAGAATGTATAAAGAGGGCACACGAGGATTATTATGATAGTTCAATGTGTAAAGTATCCTCCATCCTTGCCCTTTTATAGCTATGTATAGACTACCCTTGCTCCTATGCTTTGTATGGTAATGATAGAGAAAAGGGAAACATTTACCTTGGTCTATAGGGAATTGAAATGAAAGAAGATCAATATATTTGTTACCATTTCCTGTCAAGTGTTTTAGCTTTATTGTCTTCATATATGTAAGTACAAAACAAGTACGCTTCGAAAATCTAGCTCTCCCTCTTATGTTTCTTTTTCATTGTTGCTCATGCTCCTATTAGATGGTGTCTAATGTGACATCACCCGTTTTTGATCGGGCTCGTACTGGCTTTGTGAAAGGACTCCATGCTGGTTCATTCAGTTGATCCTAGAGTCATCCCTACACAAGGCTCACACAAACCATGAAAAAAAAAAAAAAAACTTACACCCCCCACAACGCCCACAATTGGTACCTACTCTTGATCTATGGGTGTTTGCTTGTATTATTCAAAAAGAAGTTTTTTATTATTTTAAATTTTCAGGAAAAGGGAGTGTTTAGGATCTAGGCCTTAAAACAACAAAAAAAACAAAATAAAACGATACATTCTAATTTGGGCCCATGTGACAGTATTGCATTTTTTATAGGAAAATAAAAGTAATTTTTCTTTTTAGAAAAGAAAATAAAAATAATTTGAATGTAAACATGGAAATACTACCACAATTGATATTGGCTCAGGCAGACTAGGACATGAGCATTTAAGGCTCAACCCTCATGACCTCTCGAGCCTTGTTTTAATTTTTCTAGAAAATGTGTTCTTTTGATTTTTCTACACTCAATTACTATAGAGTAAACAACCATTGACACGGAGTAAGGAATCCAAACTCTTCATTAATATGGAGTAAGGAACCTTGTGATGGAATAAAACGATGTTGCTCCGTTCACTCATTATGTCAGTTTTGCGTATTTAAGCTTGTAGTGTCCCGATGTAAGATAGATCCGTTGAAGACATTAATATTATCTTACACGCAAATCACTCGGATGCATGGACACGATCTTTAATGCAATTGGAATTATGCAAAGCTATTCAATACGCTCATACTTTCAATATCTCGAGCTCCACATCCGCAATAATTAAAGCAAAGGTATTTTTCGAAAAGATCATCAATGCAGCTCAACGATCGGAAAATACAGTTTCAAGAATGTCTTATAGATTGCCTATAAATAGAAGTTTACGAGTGCTTTTTAAGGTGTTCATGCACTTATGCTTAGAAATTGTAATACTTTATAGGGTATGCGTAATTGTTTAGATTCAAAGTGCTACTGTAAGCTAGAGAGAGATATCCTTCAGTAGATACAAAGCCTGTGCAAATAGCTTTGCTATTGATTTTGTTGTAATTATCTTTTGATAATAATACAAAACACTTCCACTATCTGATTATCTTCTGCATTGATTTATTTATTCAATCAGAAAGTTTTGTGCTAGAGAGTAGAAAAGAGTTTTTCAAAGAGCCTATTCACCCCCCCCCCCCCCCCTCTAGGCTCTCTGGGACCAACAAGTGGTATCAGAGCAAGTTTTACTTACTCAAGTAGATATCCATTTCTTTCTCACTTCTACAAATGGCCAAATAAAGCAGCATGCTATACAATGCATGCATCACCTCAAGAGGTGAGGCAGAGCCCGTTTTCAACCGCAAAAGTAGTGGGCAAATAAATCCAAGCTCAAACTCGAGCTCAAATACTCAAGCCACTACTCAGTTTAGAAGCTCCTTTTTCACTCTAAATAAGCCACCAAAATTCACACCCGAACTCTTGTCACAATGGAATGTTTGCATGCGCATGTTCATGATATGCCATGACCATATGATGTGGCCATGTCTTCATCAAAAGATCCCAACCCCAATGACAATCGGGGAAAATAGAGTCAGAAGGCCAAAGACTGACGCCGAACTCACCAACAAGGAAAGAGCCTGGTAGTTTGCTAATGAAAAGGCTCTGGCATATGTTACGTCATCTTTAGACTCCAAGGCTTTCATGGACGTCCAGGGCTACATAATAGCGAAAGCTATCTGGAACAAACTGACAATCCTCTATGAGGGAAGTCAATCCCAAATGTAGAATGTTATCTGTGCTCTCAGGCAAGAATTTGAAAGCTTTACGTATAAACCTGGTGAGACTCTTGAAGGCATCTACCGGAGATTTGGCAAGCTCATAGTCGAACTAAAAACTGTCGATGAGCGTTACTCGGACTTTCAAATAAATGACAAGTTCTTTCGCTCCTTATTGGATGGCTACTACTCCAAGAAACTCCAAATGCATGCCACACCAAACTTGAAGCATGTTCCCTTGAGGAAATATACGAACAGTTATAGACTCATGAGGTTAGGTTCAAATATTCTGACCGAGATGAGAAAACAACTCGAAAAGAAAAGGGGGTAGCTTTTAAAGGTACGAAATATTTGACCACACAGAACGAGGAGGATTCAGACGAGTCAAAATACTCTAATTCGGACTCCGAAGAGATAGCCCTTTTTGTCAAATCCTTTGAACAATTTCTAAGGAAGAATAAAAGGGGAAGTGAAGGAAGATCTTCCTCATTCTCAAGAAGGAAAGAGCAAACGGAGTCTTCATCCCAGGACTGCTACAAATGTGGGAAACCGGGTCACTTTGCCAAGGAATGTAGAGCTAAATCCAAAACGGAAGACAAAGGTGACAAGGAAAGGTCCCAACGCTCAACCTCTGAAAACTCTAAGGATAAGAGGAAGGCACTTGTCTCGAAGTACAATAATAGCTCTGAAGAAGAGGAAGAATCCTTTGATGACGAGCCAACCGAGAAGGCAAACGTCTGCGTCATGGCAAATACTGAGGTACTTTCTATCTTTGATCTTATGAGTAAATTAGAATCTCTTACTACTGAATGTGATCATGAAAAAAATGAGAGGTTAATAATTACTTAGATGTATAAAGATATGAGCAGACAAGATAAATGCTTTGAACTAACCATTACTAATCTTGAAAAGGATTTAGTAGGTCTTAGGAGTAAGGAGGTTTTGTATCACGATCTTAGAGCTGAGAATCACTTATTCAATACTAACCTAACAGGCCTAATTGTAAATTTAAAAAGATTCAAAAATGAACTTGAAAAGGAAAAGAAAATAAATCGTAAGTAGCTAAAGTCAGGTGAAATAGTTTCTACATTTAGAACTGATCCAGACAATGCTCGAGTCAAACCGGGCCTAGAATCTAAAGAATCCACTTCCACACATGTTATTAAGTGCCCCTCGAATTTCATTCCCAAACTAACACACCTGTGTCCTGTTAGTACATCTAAACCGTTAGATGGATTTGTTTCAGGTGGCACCTTAGTGTATGATTGTGGAAGAGAGGTTATTATTGTCAACCCTGAAGCAGTAGCACCCGTTCTTAACGATGAAGGGGAGGTTGCTGCAGTTAAAGCCGAAACTGTAGCACCCAGAAAGAAAGGAAAGGCTAAGGCTGACGCATCTAGGGCCAAGAGTGTGTCACCCAATTGTAGAGGAATAGGCCATAAGGAATAGAGTAGCAAATCTGTAAAACCAAATAAACCTATATCCCCTGTTTCTGTTCTGCACAATGGTGTATGCTCAATTTGTAGAGAAATAGGCCATTACCACTATGAGTGCTAGATTCTGTATGTTGACTGATTATGTAATCAAGCTTGCATTAATAATAAAAGTTAGTTCATCAAAAAGGGCTCCTTAAGCAAATCAAAGCCAAAATCCCAAAGAATTCACACTCCTAAGAAAACTCAAATCAAAGAAGTAAGTGAACTAAACAAAGTAAAAATAACTTGGAAAGCTAAAGTGTCTCACAAGACTAACTTTGAAAATGTTGTCGCTATTACTACTTCTCCTAACTGCCCAAAACAAGTTTGGGCACCAAAAGTGTAAATTGTTATTTTGCAGGAGCATCTCTAAAATTCACTCCCATACCACTTAAAGTTAAATATAAATCAAAGCAAGTGGATACTTGATAGCGGATGCTCCAGACATATGACGGGTGAAAAGTCTCTACTCGTAGATATTGCTGACGAACGAGGACCATTCATAACATATGGCGACAACAGTAAAGGTAAAACTATGAGGCATGGTACTTTAACCAATGACTGTGTATCAATTATTAAAGTTGCATTAGTCGAAGCTTTGAAGCATAATTTGCCTAAGTGTCAGTAATTTATGTGGCAAAGAATTCACTGTTTCATTCCTGTCCAACAACTGCATGGTTACGGAAACCAGATTCGGAGATACTAAGTTATCCGGATCAAGAGATGGAGATATATACTCAGTGATCTTAAGAAATCATTCTTTTGGTCCTATATGCTTCCTCACTAAAGCATCAAATGAAGAAAGTTGGCTATGGCATAAGCAATGCACGCACTTAAACTTTAAGACTTTATCTAAATTAGCATCGCTTGAAAACACCCTACGAGATGTGAAATGTCACGCCCCGAATTTTCAACCTGAGGAAACCGGTACGTGACTCCCCTTTACCCACCCGGTGGGCAAAGGGTTGAGATAAAATAACTCTACACAGAAAGACCAAACCATGTATCTTTATTGAAATTAAAACATAATAATCAATTACAAACCAGACAATAGGTGTTTACAAACCAAACATGCCTCTATTACAATTAAATTTCCCCTTACAATATCTCCCCACTGGAGTTACAAAGGTCCCACAAAAATAACCACAAAATAATATTAAACAAAGCAATAAAGCATAACTGTCTTCCACCTTGGTGTTCCCACCTAACGCCTGTAGATTCCTGAAAAGTAAACAAAACACAACGGGAGAGGTGAGCAACCACAGCTCAGTAGGGATCATGTCTCCCCCACCTATCCCATGCTCCTAAAATCTACATGTTGATGCGCACGAGTGCAGTGACGTGGCAATACTATACATACAGGCCATAATCAACATTTATACACAAACAAGCCACATCAACAGGTTCAACCATTGCCACAGTCACGCAGGCTCCATAACTAGCCACGGGCTTCCACAGCCACCGGGCTCCATAACCAGCCTCGAACGCTCCATCCACACAGGCTCCAATCTCAGCCACACAGGCATACAATCAAACACATAGCATACATCTCAACCATTCAGGCATACAATCAAACACATAGCATACATCACAGCCATACAGGCATACAATCAAACACATAGCATCCATCTCAGCCACACAGGCATACAATTAAACACATAGCATGCATCTCGGCCATACATGGCATACAATCAAACATATAGCCTGCATCCTGGATCAACAATCATTATATCAAGTATAATCCCCCCCGAAACCCCAAGGCTTCCCACATGATCCTACGGTGGAACGAAGCCTAACGAACCACAGACATCCCAACGGCCTCTAAGGCCCACTGCCCTGCAACGAACCCCGAAAGTTCCCATACCCCGGACTCAACGTCAGAATCAAACGAAACATGCCATTGAAGGCCAACATCCATATAGGAGATCACACCTATATGGATTTATATATATATATATATATCGAAAAAGCCACAAATCGCCTACCACAAGGCCAAAACCTTGGGATAAGTTCAAGGAAGAACAGAACCCCTATCTCAAAAGGTTCCTCCTTGCTCTTGCTCCCACGCTAGACGCCATCTACCCACGCGAATCACCGCGGCAAAGAACGATCAGGAACTCTCTCTCTCTCTCTCTCTCTCTCTCTCTCTCTCTCTCTCTCTCTCTCTCTCTCTCTCTCTCTCTCTCTCGCGACGTACGCGGAAAGAAACCTTAAACCTAAAACAAAGTGACCTCCACCTCCTTATATAGACACCTCACTTATCAAAACGACGTAGTTTTGATAAGTGAAACCCAACGTCAAAATGATATAGTTTTGATAAATGAAATCCCACCATCAAAACGACATAATTTTGATAAAGGGAACATGCCACAACCTTCCTGCATCCACACAGGATAAAATACCCACAATTCGAACATGGTCCTTAAGGAAAAGATGATCGAGCATAACAAAATGAAAAAGACGGTGCAAAAACATGGTCGCACGTGACAAAGGTCATTGTCACGAGACTTACAATAACTTCTGGAAGGCTCCCATGCAAAAACACCACTGCCTGTGACAAGCCATTGTCACGTGCATTGTCACATGCACCCCCTAAAGGTTCCCTCTTGGGCTCATCTCTTACCTCAAGCTTGCCCATCATCATACAAAGTGTTCAAGCCGATGTGTGTGGAAATAAAACTTCATAAAACCCAACAATTGCCACCTCAAAACGAAAAATTGTGACTAACTCCACATCCCAAAACATGGGTCATTACATGAAAAGTATGAGATCATACTGTTCTTGTCATCATTGGATTTCGTCCGGGAGGGAAACCGCTTTTTGGGGTGCGGCTTCCCCCAACCTTCATCTGAATGGTGATGAAAATATGGAGTCGCCACCAACCGTTTTTGGGGTGCAGTTGATCACCTAAAAGGAAATTATCTATGTCACTGGGGGTGGGCTCGGGAGTTTGTTCCGCGTGAGGAAGGATTAACACCCCAACGACGCCCTTTCGGTACCTATCTTAGGATTTGAAGGTTTTTAACTTGTTTTAACTATTTAACCTAAAGTTAATTAACCTAAAAGTAATGTTAAACTTGCATGTAACCTAAAAGTCTAAGTTATTTGTCGTAGTGAAGTTAAGTCCAATTTGTCTTAAGCATGTAAAGGGAGTCCTACAGATTTGAACCTTTCATTTTTATTTTTGTTTTCATTTCTATGTTTTTTTTTTGTTTGTTAAAAATTAAATACTAAATGTCTAAAGAAACTCTATGGTTTGTTCTATGTTAACACTTAAACCTAAAATGAAATCAAGATTAAAATTACTTTCTATTTGCACGCTATTAAAGGTAAAAAGCACAAAAATCCAAATAGTAAAAAAAAGCTTTAAACACATTAAAATTTACACCAAGATGATCGAAAAAGTTTTTTTTTGTTTTGTTTTATATTTTTGTTTTGTGTTTTATTTGTTTTTTGTTTTTGTTTTAAAGGAAAGAGGCCAAATGATAAAAAAACAATTGAGTTGGAAAAGTTTATTTATTTGCTTGCCCTTTTTTTGAAAAGTTTTTTATTATTATTATGTTTTTTTGAAAACATTTTTATATTATTTGCCTAATTTTTTTAAAGAAACTAAATGCAAAAATAAAAAAAACAAGTGATGTGTGTGTGATAATGTGTCACCCCAAAACAAAACAGGCTCACAATTTTTTTCCTCTCTCTCTTTTTCTTTTTTTACTTTTTTTTTTCTTTTGCTCTCCCTCTTTTTTTTTCTTTGATTTTTTTCGTTTACTTTTTTTTTTATTTGCGTTACATATTACAATAGGATACATCACGGATGGTTACATGCCCCACGACTAATAACTCTTCTACAGGCCCAAAATCAACAAAATTCCCTACGGCCAACCAAGATTACGAGAAAGACTAATACCCAGACCCAACTTGAAACATAAATTGACAAAACAGTAAGCAAACCAACATAACGAAAAAAGAAAAGGTGACCAAAATTCCAGGATGCAGGCTCAGACCACTAGTAACGGCCATAATCATCTGATCAGATTGCTCAATGAACAAACGCGAACCCAACACAAGAATAAACAAAAAAAAACAAATGAAGGTGTAAGCAAAAGAAATGAATAGAAACAAAACCCATATAATCCAGCAGAAGAACAAAAGAATAGAAACAAAATAGATATGGAAATGACAACCCATGAAACGCTCCAAATGAACAGGGATTAAACAGACAAAAAAAAAACATAGAGAAACACGAGAGAAATGAACCAGAGATATCACACAAACAGATCACATGAGAGAACATTGACTACTAATTGGAAACATCAAGCAAAGAAACAAAGGATCATTAACCCAAAGGGAAAACATTTTCCTTTTCGTTTTTTTGTTGTACCAGAACCCAAAACGCCCAGATACAAATCACAACAGAAAAAAAATGAAGCAGATCAGAGATGAGTAAACAAACCCAACATGCACTACTGACCAAAAACAAGTTACATATCTTTCCCATGAGCCATGAATCAGACTAAAAATCATTTCCATAAACTGCACAAAACGAAATCCCCATAGCAAGCCGATACAACCCAGAACACAACAGAAAACGTCTAACCTTACCCGTGTTACAGGAGTGTTTTTTTTTTATATTTAGTGATCATAAAAACATGGCAGAAGAAAGAACAGAAAGCCACGAAATCAACATCCGGTGTGCGAGTGAAAACGAACGCAACCAAAACTATATATCAAAACAAATTTATAGAAAGGATAAGCGATGCGCATTACCAAGCCAAAAGTCAGGAACTCAGACCAAAGGAAAGAATATGCCACGACGATGGCTAAAGGGGTCCTCTTCTCCACGGATCCCTCTTTGGTTCTTGGACGTCACCTTCCTGGAGTGTGTCTTTTAGCTGCTCGGAGTTGCACAAGCAAGGCAGTGAGTCCTAGGTCGGGCCTCGACAACACTCTTTTTTTTTATTTTGGTCCAGGCGGCTTCACGACACTTCCTTCGGACACGGCCTGTAAAGGCTGCATCTTCTGTTCTTTGGCATCACGAAGAGACATAGGCAGCAACGAGCTCGTTAGCCAGACTTCGATGGCACACTGGGCGACCAGCGATGGAGCACTAGACGGTCGGCGAGACGTCCACCACGGTTGGCGATGGGACTCTGGACAGTCGGCAAAGCGTCCACTACGGTCAGTGATGGAGCACTGGATGGCCGGTGATGAAGCCTTCGAACTTCGTGAGGATGATTGGTGTTTCACGTCGGCCGGTGAGAGGGGGGGATGAACGGGTTTTGAATTATCAGGGAAGGGGAGAGATGATGATGAATCGGAGAACCAGAGAGAGGGATGGGTTATTTTGATGGGCGGCCCGAGAGAGGACGGGAGAATGAGAGGGGATACGATGGAGCAGGTATGGATTTTGTTTTTTGGGCCGGCCATCCAGAGAGAGGAAGAGAAGACGTTGAGTGATTGGGGGTTGGGGTTTTATAGGCGAGGAGCTAGGGTTTGAGGTGGAGGGTGGAGCAGCGGCACCAAGTTACCGGCGTGGTTTGGTTTGAGAGAAAGGGGGCGAACCATGGTTGAGGCTTGAGGGCTTGAGTTGAGTTTGGTGCGCTGGAGGGCTGGCGCCGGTATAGGACTCCAGTGGTCCTCCGGTGGGCACGGCGTGGAGGCGAGGAAGACGACGCGGATGAAGCGGATCTGGGAGGAAGAAGACGAGGCAGTCGTGGGAGAGAGAGAAGACGACGTACTGTTGTGTGGCTGCGTTTTTTTCTCTTTTTTTGTTTTTATTATTTCTTTTTATTATTTCTTTTGTTTTTTCTTTTTTTTGTTTTTTGGTTTTTTTGTTTTTTGGTTTTTTTATTTTGTTTTTATTACTTCCAACCAATGAAAGGTTGATACCTAGCCTGGAGTGAGCTGGAAAATAAAAGGAAAAAGAAATTTATTTTGTTTTGGTTTTTTAACTGATGTCTTTCGGTTTTTGGGATCGACAAGGCAAATCGAACTTCAAAACATTTCGAAAAAATTATTTTTGGACTCGAGCCATCATGACGAGCGACCCCGTGTCAATTTTATCTGAAAACGATCTCGTTTTTATGAAAAGCCTGTATTGCAATTATTTATTACCAAAAAACATATTTATTTTTTATTGATTTTTTTATCTAAAATGCTCCGAGAGCGAATATACACAATATATATGTCAAAATTCTCAGAACGACGAGTAGAATCGGAAAATGAGGTTCGTGACCTGATCCGGGGTGGTGTTTGAAAAGTCAATTACCGTTTTGACCCTCGGTGGTGACCCGAACGCTGTTTCGACCATATCTTCTTCGTTTGACCTTGGAATCGAGCGTGGTCGAAGACGTTGATCCTCGAATTTGATTTTCTGTCACCCAAGACTGGCTCTTTGGCATTTGGAGGCCTTTCTTGAATAATGTCTTGAAATCAGGCATTTGCGGCTCCGTGGTCACGACTCTGTCGTTCTGCAAAATTCCAACAAACAGAAGCGACATATGAGGTAAAGTGAATTTGATAAAATGTGTCCAACCGGACAAAATAGGGTCCAACAGTTCTAAACAAGGTATTTAGCACGACTTCCCGCACCTTAACTCTACAATAGAATGGGTTTGCTAAGCATAAGAATCGCACTTTAGTCGAAGGCTGGTAGGGCCCTATTAGCGGGAGCAAAGCTTCCTCTCAGTCTATAGGCTGAAGCTGTGTCCACTACTTGTTATGTTCGGAATTGAACTCTAATCAACAAGTTTACCATGAAAACACCCTATGAGATGTGGAGAGGCAGAAAGCCATCTATAACCCATCTCAAAGCTCTTGGGTGTGCTTGCTACGTGTTTAACAATGGTAAAGAACCCCGGAGCAAATTTGAGCCAAAATTCGATGATGGGATCTTTGTCGGATATTCGTTAAATAGCAAGGCTTATTGTATTTTCAATAGAAAACTCCTTAAGGTTGGAAAATCTATACATTTTACCTTTGATGAAACTAACCTGGATTGGTCAGGAAGAGGATCTTCAAGTACTAACATGCAGGATCAGATAGACACAATTGACTATTCACAGTTCATGAATGTTCCTGCCACTCCTACGGACCAACCAGTTAGCACCAGTGGAACAAGAAATGATACTACGAAGTCCATCCGAACTAGCTAATTGACTATTCAAAGTATCGGAGAACCACCAAGTCCATCCGGACCAGCTAATACGGAAAGTCATAGTGTCGGGGAGCCTCAAAGTTCTTCCGGACCTATCAATACCAAGAATCTTGGTTCCAGAGCAGCTCAACCTACGAAAGCACAAAAAATACCCAATTTGGAAGAGCTGCAAATTATCGCGTATCAACCACCATAAGCACAGAACTTTCGGTGGTCGCGAAACCACTCATCTGAACAAGTGATTGGTGATCCAACTGCTAGTGTAAGAACAAGGGCAGCCACCTCCAACATTTGCCTGTACTCATGCTTCCTATCACAATTTGAGCCCAAAGTGATAGATGAAGCCCTTCAAGACTCGAACTGGATAGATGTTATGCAAAAAGATCTAAATTAACTCATGATGAACAACGTGTAGACTTTAAACCAAGGCGAAAATTGCAACAAGTCATTGGCGTCAAATGGGTGTTCCAGAACAAACTTGATACGGATGGAATAGTAATCCGGAACAAAGCCCGATTGGTAGCCAAAGGATATCGTCAAGAAGAAGACATTGACTATGATGAAACCTTCGCTCCAAGTAGCCAAACTTGAGGTGATTAGAATGTTCTTAGCTTTTGCGTCATATGAGAACTTCAAGGTATATCAAATAAACGTCAAGAGCGCTTTTCTCGATGGAGATCTTCAAGAGGAGGTATATGTTGAACAACCTCCTGGATTCACTAAACCTAAGGCTAAACACATGGTGTACAAACTTCGAAAAGCCTTGTACGGATTGAAGAAAGCTCCAAGAGCTTGGTACAACACACTGTCAGAATCCTTGCTCGCTCATAATTTTAGAAAAGGGAAGATTGACACCACATTGTTCCTACTGAAAGATAAGGGTCACACCTTAATCGTTCAGATATATGTTGATGATATCATTTTGGGATCATCAAATCCAAAGCTATGTGAAGACTTTGCAAACTTGATGACTGGCAAGTTCGAAATGAACATGATGAGAGAATTGTCCTACTTCCTAGGAATTAAAGTCAAGCAAATGAAGGAAGGAATCTTCATCAACTAGGCAAAGTACACACGAGACTTGATCAAAAAGTTTGGTATGCAAGATTCATCTCCCATGAAAACTTCTGTGCCAGTCAGTTCTAAGTTAGATCCTGATCTCAACGGCAAATATGTAAATATGACTGAATACAAAGGTATGATAGGATTATTGCTGTATCTTATAGCAAGTCGTCTGGATATCATGTTCACAACCTGCATATGTGCAAGATATCAAGCGAATCCTAAAAAATCACACATGCTTCATGTCAAACAGATACTATGATACCTAACAGGAACAGAGAACTTGGGACTCTGGTATCCCAAGGAATCTAATTTCTCTCTATCTAGATACTCTAATGCTGATTTTGTCGAGTGTCGCACAGACAGGAAGAGCACAAGTGGTACTTGCCAGTTTCTTGGGAACATACTAATCTCTTGATTCAGTAAGAAGCAGAATTTCGTATCAACCTCTACTGCAGAGGCTGAGTACATAGCTGCAGGGAGTTACTATGCACAACTCCTATGGATGCAAAGTCAACTTACTGATTATGAATTCAACATGACATCTATCCCACTCTACTGTGACAATACCAGTGTCATTGCGATCAACAATAATCCTGTTATGTACCCAAAGACCAAATATATCGAGGTCAAGTATCACTTCATCCGTGACTACGTTCTCAAAAAACACATTTCTCTCGAACATGTTGCTACGGATGATCAACTTGCAAACATTCTCACAAAGCCCCTTTTAAATGCAAGATTTTTTGAACTGTTACTCAAGTTAGGTATGCTTGATCTTTCTGTATAGTATTTATATTTCATTTATCTAGCACTTCAATATTTCCAGAACATACATCGTGATTCTTGTGTATAGAGCAAGACACTTACTATACTTCATGCTTATCATTCTTTAGAGTCATGTATTATATTTCTGTTAATATTCACACAAGTCCATTGGGAGGATGCTTGCTAATCCGGACTGACATTGGTAAATCCAACATAATTAAGGATATATGAATGAAACCTGCTTTGGATTTCATGATCCCTATTTCTATCTCTCACCACATGTTATATGATTTCTCTTATTGATTGAAATTTCTAACATGCACTATCGAAGAATTAAAATGAGTTGGTTCGGAATGCCAGGGTGGATAAAATCACAATTACAGTCTGATTAGCACCATGAGTGGAGATTCCTTAAGGATAGACAACACTTTCTCATGATCTTAATTATTATTACAGGAAAAGTCTATCGAGAGGAACGCATGATCTAAGGGGGAGATAATGCTTCATTTATTATCTAAGTAATACCCCCTGATATGTCTCAGATGCTCTGCCTTACAAGCTTTCACTCTTGGGTCTGACTAGACTCGCATTATTAAATCGAAATTGTGGAATGACTGGAATGATTTCCTCTTCAGTCTTGTATTTTAGGCATGACATTCAATTACTTAATCATACTTCATGTGATTTCATCTTCACCCTCACTCATGAATCTTAAGTCGAATAAATTTATATAGCTTTAATTCATCTTTGCTATTTCTATCAATATGAAGGATTCGCTATGTTGACCAATTGAACTTGTGTGTTTATTTTCTGTCATATGCATTAATTTCCGTAAATTGATCGCTAACTCATATGTATATGTCTTTCACTATCACCTCTTTACTGCATAAGTTCTGCTCTCTGTTAGTTTGGATAATATTGTGTTTTATCTTATGCTTTTCATTCATATCCGTACTAACCCCCACCTGTTAAGCCTTCTGCACTTTTTAGTCTATTCTTATAAAGCTATAGGTTCAAGTTTTCTTTGCATACTAACACGTATATATCTAAATGATGTCTCAGATTTGAGGTATTTCTTATCTGTTATCACGGAACACACGTCAGTCCTTCATCTGGATCATTATTACCACGGATTCTCTCTACTTCGAAAGATAGTCGGTATACTTCCTCCTGACTCTTGGAATTCTCAAATCACGGTAATTCCCGTGTTATCTTACATTACATCTTTTTGAGGAGGCATAATGATGATTCATTAATTGGAGTCTCAAGCCAAGTAATTAGTCGTTTCAAATTTTCGAGTTGCCATACAATTGTCATAAAAGCTTGGTTCTTACGGCCTCCACATCATCTTGTTATCCAGGAGGCATTCGTATATCAAGTCTAATGGCGTATTTTGTCAGGCAGCTCACTTTACATCTCACTTAAACCCTAGAAACCACTGGTATCCACGGCATCACATTATATATTCTGAGTGTTAACACGAAGAGTGACATTGTAATTTTAAAGCCCAAATCTTTCGTCGCTTTCCTCATCTCAAAAACCCTAGCTTCCTTCACCTACTCCAACTTCATTCCTGCAATGGCACCCAAAGGCTTGTGCGGAGTAAATCTAGGCTATTTTGTTGACTGGAACGCCATCTCTGATCCTCTGACATGATTTCTGGAGCTCCAATCTGGTAGAACTCCTCCTAGAAGATATCATTGAATACTACCAGAATTTCCTCCGCACCATCGATTCCATCACCTCCACCATTCGGGGCGTCACCATCATTATCACCCCCAACATCCTTCGTGCTGCTCTCCATCTCCCTGCTGGTACGCAAATGTGGCCCAAACCAGACAAGATGGCAATGTCAATGGGCTACCATCATAAAGTGAAGGAGCATAAGCTTAAAGCTTTTCATGGTCGTTATCGTTGTATGACCACTATCCTCAGCCGATGTCTGCTGGTTCGCACCTCGATACTCGACTCCATTTCGTATGACCTTCTCCTAGCCATGTACGGAGTCTTTAAGCGCTTGTCGATGGACCGGGGTGTCACGCCCCAATTTCCTTCCACTGGAAAAGGAGTAGTGATTGCCATGCCCGCACCCGAAGGGACAAGGGGTTGGTGCAAGCACCTAAAAAGGACCTCAGCACGGGTCTTTGTCCCAAACCTTGCATAATCAGGCCAACATGCCAAGGGGCATGCTCCTGCTCCCAAACCATGCACACAAACACAAATTGAATAACAACACCTCATTTTATTTCATTTCAAAGGCTAAATGTTTATTACAACCCGCCGGGGAAAAACCCCTATAAAGCCATAAATAAAACCAAACCAAAATCCAAACACATAAAACCAAAGTACAACAAGGAAATAATATAAAACTTTCGGCCTCGGGGGCCTAGCTCCTCGGCCTTCACCTACCTGCTAAACCCCGCAAAAGAACAATTTATAGGAGGGGTGAGCAAACCACGGCTCAGTAGGGATCCAGTCTCCCCGGACCCGTCCCAGCGGACAACATGCATGATATGTGTATGCTTGTGCTCGTGTCGTGCCTAAGGCTAACGCAAGAAACATCACCCAGGAAACACTCTTTACCTGAACCCGCACTGAAGGGCAAGAGGACACCCCGCCACCACGGCGACATGACATACCACATTCAGGCGAATGTTGCATGGACACCAATGCAACATTTTCCACCCGAGTCGGATATGGTCAACCACCTCCTCGGGCGCCATATCTACCCTCAGGAATGGGTGTAGACTTAGCCCACCGTCGTGAGTGCTACACCGAGACTCGGGACCACGTCCTGGCCAAATCTCAAAGGGGTCCAGTATTGTGCCTGGCCCATATCTCAGCTCAATCTCAAACAGATCAACAGAACAGTATAACATTACATCTCAACATGTAAACTCAGCACATCATTTACACTTTATCTCAGAAGGACCAACATGGTCAGATACAAGCCACACACATCAGCCTCATAGGCTTAAAATCAAATACAAATCAAACACAGTACACACCAGTCACACAGGTATATCATCAAACACCCATATACAAGGTCTCACAGCATCATATTGAATACATGGCATGCAGGCCTCACAGACATTTTATCAAACACATAGTGTGCAGACCTCTTAGACATTTCATCAAACACATGGTGGGCATAAACAAACCCAGAAAATCCTCAGGCCAAATTAACATCAGAATCAACAAAACATGCCACTGAAGGCCAACATCCATATAGGAGATCACACCTATATGGATTTACATATATATATATATATAGGTGAACATCCTAAAACAGAGGAGAGTTAGGAGAACATGAACCCCTACCTCAGGCTTTTGTCCTAACCTCCACGCTAGACAGCTCCCAACGACGCGAACCACCACGGCAACTGCCCGGAGATCCTCTCTCTCTCTCTCTCTCTCTCTCGCAGGAATGCAAAGAAAGGGACACAAGAACCCTAAACTCAAACTCAAGCCCTCATTATATAGACACTACCCACATCAAAACGACGTAGTTTTGATTAAGTAAACCCAGGATCAAAACGACGTAGTTTTGATCACACAAGTTAGCACCTTTCCACACCCATATAGGCCAAAATACTCAGAATTTCAACATGGTCCTTTGGAGAAAGATCATTAGAATGTCAAAACCAAGGGAACCATGCAAAAATATGGCCGCACGCCAATTTGCACGTGAATTCCCAATTCACGTGCAACTCCAAATGGACTCCAAATGCTCTCAAACTTCACCCCTAGCCTCCTTGCATCATTTAGAAGACAACCACACTTGCACGTGAATTGGACCCATATCACGTGCACCTCACATACACGTCCGTTTGGCCTGAAACTTCGTGGTAGATAGAGGACATCATTCTAAGCATCTTTCCTTTTGCACGTGAATTCATTTGAGCCCATTCACTAGGTCAAAATCTAGAAAAACTCTACTCGAAGGCAAACCGTGACTAACTCGTGACTAACTCAAGGTACGGGTCCTTACATCCTCTCCCCCTTAAGACTTTTCGTCCTCGAAAAGAAAAGGTGAAATGAAAGAAAACAATCACAACCAAAGCATAGGTCTCTAACACCCTCTAGCAGCAAATTAATACACAACAAATCACAAATTATTTCACACATTTATACACTCTACATGGTCATAACTAGTTGGGCAAGTACCGATTATGTTGAAGTTTGATGCTTGCCCTCCTCCCCCCTTCGCAGTTGTTCGTCCTCGAACGGATCAGGATAATGAGCACGCATCTCGGTCTCACGCTCCCAGGTCTCTTCCTCCAGGCCCTCGGTGTTGCCACAACACCCGAACCAACGGAATAGTCTTACCTCGCAGCACTTCTCGCGCCTATCTACAATACGGATGGGGGCCTCGACAACGGACACATCCTCTCCAAGATCCAGGGTACCCCAATCTAGCACGTGTGTGGGATCCGGATGATATTTCCGCAACCGGGATACATGGAAAACATTATGAACTCTGCTCAAACGAGGTGGTAACGCCAACCTATAAGCAACAGGTCCAACTCTGCTCAAAATCTCGAACGGTCCAATGTACCGAGGGGACAACTTGGACCCAGTCCCAAATCTCTTATGCCCTCGCCGTGGAGAAACACGAAGGAATACGTGGTCTCCCACCAAAAACTCCAACGGTCGGCGTCGGCGATCCGCATAAGACTTCGTCCGCTCCTGGGTCAAGAAGGCGTTGCCGAATCAGCCGAACTTTTGCCGTAGCCTCCTGGACCAATTGGGGTCCTAACATAGCTGCCTCTCCGCCTTCGCCCAACATAATGGAGACCGACACGGTCGGCCATACAATGCCTCAAACGGGGCCATCCCAATCGAAGACCGGTAACCGTTATTATAGGCAAACTCCACCAGAGGAAGGTGGGAAGCCCATGATCCTCCAAAATCGAGTACACAAGCCCTCAACAAGTCTTCCAATGTTTGAATGGTCCTCTCGGACCGACCATCGGTCTCGGGGATGGAATGCGGTACTCAAATTAAGTCGGGTTCCCAATGCTTCCTGCAGACCTCCCCAAAACCGGGATGTAAACCGCGCATCCCTGTCTCGAAACAATAGACAAGGGTACTCCGTGCAAGCGGACAATTTCATCAACATACAACCGGCTTAACGTGCCGATAGAGTCGCGCTCTCGAATTGCCAAGAAATGGGCTGACTTAGTTAAGCGGTCCACTATGACCCAAATCATGTCCTTTCTCCCGAAGTTGTAGGAAGTCCCGTCACGAAGTCCATGGTAATATGCTCCCACTTCCACTCGCCTACGGGTAAAGGCCGCAATTGACCGGCGGGTCGTTGGTGTTCGCGCTTCACTTGCCGACAGGTAAGGCACCTGGAAACAAACTCTGCTACATTCCGTTTCAGCCCCGGCCACCGAACGTGCGCGAACGGCATGATACATCTTAGTTCCTCCTGGATGTACAGCCAAACGGGAATGATGAAATTCCCTCGACACATCCTCACGCAAGGGAGGTGGTACTATCGACGCCCTCGAAATTTCAGCTCATGCTCAACTCCTTCTGTCCAGTCCTCGACGGCTCTCCGGCCTCTATCCGGGCCCGGATCACCTCACGATCCATGTCGCCTAACTGTCCCTCACGGACACGCTGATACAACTCGTATCACGGTGAGAGGACACAGGATAGCTCCATCATCGCTGAAAGCAGGTTGCACCTGAAGCACCGCCAACCGCTCCATCATTTTCCATTCTCTCATGGAAACCTCGGCTTTTCCCTTTCTACTTAGCGCGTCGGCTACTAAATTTCCCTTTCCAGGCGTGTAGAGAGCGTGAAGTCAAACATTTGCAGGTACTCGACCCACCTCCGTTGGCGCAAATTTAGGTCTCTCTGGGTGAAGATATATCGTAGGCTTTTGTGGTCGATATATACCACAAATTTCTCTCCCAACAGGTAATGTCGCCAAGACTTCAGGGCAAAAATAATCGCTGCTAACTCCGGGTCGTGTGTTGGGTAGTTTTGCTCATGGGACTTCAGTGTCGCGAGCCATATGCTATGACTTGGCGCTCTTGCATCGAAACACACCCCAGTCCAACGCGAGACGCATCACAATACACCTCGAATGGCACTCCCTCCTGCGGTAGACTCAACACCGGTGCGGAGTCGGGCGAGTCTTCAACTCCTCGAATGCCTGCGGCACTTGTCCGTCCACTCGAATTTGGCTCCCTTCCGTGTAAGAGCGTGTCATGGGCGCCGCCAACCGAGAAAACCCTTCCACAAAACGCCGGTAATACCCCCGCGACCCAAGAAACTCCGGATCTCAAAAACATTTGTGGGCCTCTTCCAAGATGCTACGGACTCAATCTTGGTTGGGTCCACTCTAACTCCTTCGGCGGATACTACATGCCCAAGAAAATGCACCTCTCGCATCCAGAAGTCACACTTGCTAAATTTAGCATACAAGTGATGATCTCGTAGTACCTGCAGCACCACGGCCAAGTGCTCCTCATGCTCGGCTTGGGTTTTGGAGTACACAAGGATGTCGTCAATGAATACCACCACGAAGGAATCCAAGTATGGGGCAAACACCTGATTCATTAGATGCATGAACACAACGAAGGTGCGTTCGTGAGCCCAAAAGGCATCACTAGCCACTCATAGTGTCCGTACCGCACCTGAACGCCGTCTTAGGGATGTCTTCGCTCCTGACCCTCAATTGATGATATCCCGAACGCAGATCGATTTTTGAGAACCATCGTGCTCCACTCACTGGTCGAATAAGTCATCAATCCGCGGCAAAGGGTACTTGTTCTTTACCGTTACTTGATTCACCTCTCCGATAATCAATGCAAAGTCGCAACGAACCATCCGCCTTCTTAGCAAACAAGACCGGTGCACCCCAAGGTGAGGTACTAGGACGGATAAAACCTTTATCTCCCGGTTCCTTTATCTCGCCTTGAAGCTCCCGCAACTCAGGAGTCCCATCCAGGTATGCTACTAGTGAGATGGGTCCCACCCCTGGCAACGGTTCAATCGTGAACTCGACACTTCGTGTGGAGGCAACTCCAACAACTCCCCCAGGAAAGACATCCTGGAAATTCTCGACTACATCTGGCCACACCCTTTTCTCCAAGTTACCTTCCTCCTCAAAGGTTAGGGTGGCAAGCCTATGGGTAATATTGCCCCATAGCTCCCTCGTCGGTCCAGCTCTCCCAACGATCCCTATCCCATTCACCCACTAGGATACAGGGAAGACCCTGTGGGTGTAGTAAACGATACTCGTCGCCTATAGCAAGTCAATCTTAGCCTGAAAGGCCATCAACCATCCATCCCCGAAATCAAACTAAAGGTCCTCATGGGCATTACATACAAATCAAATGAGAGGTCAACCTCTCCTATCGTAGCGCACACTCTCGACACATTTGGTGGATCAACTCCACTCCTCCCATTGGGGACTCGACCCTCGGAGGTCTATCGGCCTCCACACAATCAAGTCCAAGGCTCTCCACCAAGGACTTAGCAATCAGGGAGCACGAAGCTCCAGGTATCAAACAATGCAAAGAACAACGGTGCGAGATATTAGAATAGTACCTCGAACCACCGAAGGTCCAGCTCCACCTTCCTCGGAGGGTGATGGTAAATCCTCCATTTCAACTGGTGTTGAGGTAAGCGCGAACACTCGCCTTGGCTTGCCCCACCACCGGCCTCACTTGTCTTCCCTTTTGCTCCTGGCTCGCAGTCCACCGGGACGCCCCTCCGATCCTCCTTGTGGTTGCCTCTCCCCCCGTGGCCTAGTGTGACCGGAACCGGCCCTGACTGGCCTGCCACGAATGTGTCGGCTTTGGGGCCGGGGCCTGAAATTGGGTTCCACCCTGCTCCCTTGTGCTTAGCTTCCAGCTCCCCGGTGTTCCCCTTGCCGAAACACACCTTGCTGATGTGTCCCACCTTCCCACAACTATGACACGTCAAGTCTTGCTTGGGGCACTCACGTTTGACGTGCCCTGACATGCCACAACAGGTACACCCGCTTGGGAAGTTCCCAGGAAGACTCCCCTGTCCTCCAAAGTAACGGGATCTGGGCGGAGCCATTGAAGCTTGGCCCCCATCCTTGGGAAAAGTCCCACTCCCGAGCTCAACCTTCGCCTCTTGGTATCACCGTGCTTGTCGCGCGCGCTCGCCCCATCCGCTCCTGGTGAGCCTGTCTTCCCTCCTCTAATCCTCTCTCAACAATCTTGGCGGTGTCCACGACTTCAAAGATAGGTCTTCGGTCGCGACATCTCCACCCTTTGCTTCAGGCAGGTTTTGAGACCCATGGTAAACTTATGGGCCTTCAGGTCCTCCCTTGATATTGCTTCTGGAGCAAACCGACTCAGCCCCCGAAAATCTCGCTCATACTCGCTACCGAGCGCGATCCCCGCTTCAAGCTGCCGAACTCCTCCCCGCTTCGCCACCGCAATGACTCTGGAAAGAACTCCTCATGGAACAGCTGGAGGAACTCATTCCAGGCCATGGTCTCCATATCCCGGCTTCCTGAGATGCTAAGCCACCATTCCAAGGCTTCCTCCTCCAACTGCCGGATCGCTAGTCTCACTTTGTCTTCCTCCCGGGTCGAAGAAAGGAGAACACATGCTCGATCTGCCGCGGCCCGGTGCTCGCTCCCTAGAGGTTCAGCTCCTCCCTTGAACCTTGGTGGGTGTTCCTTTCGGAACTGCGTCAACACGTCTCCCTCTTCCCGCCTCACCGGCACTTCCCGCCTACACGGAGGTTACGCCTCACGGGGTGGAGGGGGTGGCACCGCTGTCGTGCCATCATCTCCTGACGCACCTCGTTTAGGATCTCTCCCCGAGGTCCTCACGCATGCCTTGCACGTTCTCACTTAGGGCCCGGACTTGGGCCATGATCCGCTCCAGGGGATCATCGCCCTCTACACGCTGTCCTCTTCCCTCTCCAGAGACGGCGGAAGATTCATCTTCTACACTGGAGTAGCTCGGGTTACTCTCCTAGGAGGCATCGTCTACATAATTTAAACCAAACTAGGATCGGCTTCCCTCAAGCTCTCCACACCCTCATCCCCATGGGCCATGAGGTACTCAAGCAACATCTTACATTTAAACACACAGGAAAGTCACGAAGTACACAGCAGCCTATTCATAGCAACAAGTCTCACGAAAAATCACCGAATTTCACAAAGAACAAGTTTCAAAGAACATAGCATGTCCAATCACAATACTCATACGAAATTAAACTAGTGCCCTAATGCCAACGCATGTATGCACCCTCAACCCAAATGCAAGTGCCCTACTCCTTGGTCTAACTACCCCCGAGTACACCCCGAAAAACCCAGATAGGACCACGTTGATCGGGCGTGTCCTATACTGCCTCCCAAGAGTCTCGAAGCGCCCCGGCCTCCCCACTATCCTAGGTCCACTAGACCATGAACTATCGCTCGATACCATATTGTCACGCCCCAATTTCCTTCCACCGGAAAAGGAGTAGTGACTGCCCATGCCCGCACCCGAAGGGACAAGGGGTTGGTGCAAGCACCTAAAAAGGACCTCTAGCACGGGTGTCTGTCCCAAACCTGCATAATCAGGCCAACATGCCAAGGGGCATGCTCCTGCTCCCAAACCATGCACACAAACACAAATTGAATAACAACACCTCATTTTATTTCATTTCAAAGGCTAAATGTTTATTACAACCCGTCGGGGAAAAACCCCTATAAAGCCATAAATAAAACCAAACCAAAATCCAAACACATAAAACCAAAGTACAACAAGGAAATAATATAAAACTTTCGGCCTCGGGGCCTAGCTCCTCGGCCTTCACCTACCGCCGCTAAACCCTGCAAAAGAACACGTTTATAGGAGGGGTGAGCAAACCACGGCTCGGTAGGGATCCGGTCTCCCCGGACCCGTCCCGTTGTACAACATGCATGATATGTGTATGCTTGTGCTCGTGTCGTGCCTAAGGCTAACGCAAAGAAACATCACCCAAGAAACACTCTTTACCTGAACCCGCACCGAAGGGCGAGAGGACACCCCGCCACCACGGCGACATGACATACCACATTCAGGCGAATGTTGCATGGACACCAATGCAACATTTTCCACCCGAGTCGATATGGTCAACCACCTCCTCGGGCGCCATATCTACCCTCGGGAATGGGTGTAGACTTAGCCCACCGTCGTGAGTGCTACACCGAGACTCAGGACCACGTCCTGGCCAAATCTCAAAGGGGTCCAGATTGTGTGCCTGGCCCATATCTCAGCTCAATCTCAAACAGGATCAACGAACAAGATAACATTACATCTCAACATGTAAACTCAAGCACATCATTTACACTTTATCTCGAAGGACCAACATGGTCGATACAAGCCACACACATCGGCCTCATAGGCTTAAAATCAAATACAAATCAAACACAAGACACACACACCGTCACGGGTATATCATCAAACACCCATATACAAGGTCTCACAGGCATCATATTGAATACATGGCATGCAGGCCTCACGGACATTTTATCAAACACATAGTGTGCGGACCTCTTAGACATTTCATCAAACACATGGTGGGCATAAACAAACCCAGAAAAATCCTCAGGCCAAATTAACATCGAATCAACAAAACATGCCACTTGAAGGCCAACATCCATATAGAGATCACACCTATATGGATTTACATATATATATATATAGGTGAACATCCTAAAACAGAGGAGAGTTAGGAGAACATGAACCCCTACCTCGGGCTTTTGTCCTAACCTCCACGCTAGACACTCCCAACGACGCGAACCACCACGGCAATTGCCCAGGAGATCCTCTCTCTCTCTCTCTCTCTCTCTGGCAAAGAACGCAGAAAGAGGACACAAGAACCCTAAACTCAAACTCAAGCCCTCATTATATAGACACTACCCACATCAAAACGACGTAGTTTTGATTAAGTAAACCCCAGGATCAAAACGACGTAGTTTTGATCACACAAGTTAGCACCTTTCCACACCCATATAGGCCAAAATACTCAGAATTTCAACATGGTCCTTTGGAGAAAGATCATTAGAATGTCAAAACCAAGGGAACCATGCAAAAATATGGTCGCACGCCAATTTGCACGTGAATTCCCAATTCACGTGCAACTCCAAATGGACTCCAAATGCTCTCAAACTTCACCCCTAGCCTCCTTGCATCATTTAGAAGACAACCACACTTGCACGTGAATTGGACCCATATCACGTGCACCTCACATACACGTCCGTTTGGCCTGAAACTTCGTGGTAGATAGAGGACATCATTCTAAGCATCTTTCCTTTTGCACGTGAATTCATTTGAGCCCATTCACTAGGTCAAAATCTAGAAAAACTCTACTCGAAGGCAAACCGTGACTAACGTGACTAACTCAAGGTACGGGTCCTTACATGGGGGGCCTTTCTCTTTCGGTTGATGGGTAATAACCCAAAGAACTTATCCTTTAGGTGGCTCCTCTCCATAGTGTTCCGGCATCTCCATCTAGATCACTTCTTTGGGTGCCTTGTTGTCACCTTCCCTTAGGCCTACTATCTTCGGTATCTTTCCCATAATGGGACTTTTACTGCTCGACAGGATTCCGCTCCTAGTTGTCTTATTACTGCCCTGGAACAACAGGGTAGTTCTATCGGTGACCAAGATGACAGCTCCGCCCACGAGGTCAGCTCCGCCCATTATTCCTCCCGAATCCGGTCTGTGGCCGCTCCTTCCATCTCCCGAGGCTCGCAACACAATGTTCGAGCTGATCCTTCGGATATTGTCGGGCCGTCACAACCCGCTTCTCCTCCGGCTGCCCCCTCGACACCTCTTGCTACTGATGCTCCTCCTGCTAATGCTCCTACGATTGCCTCTCCTCCGAATGCTACTCCGGACTTGCCCTCCAACACTCAAGACTAGGTGAACCGTCTCTCTGCCGATGCTTTTATGGACTGTTGGTTCTGTTTCAACCTCGCCTGCACTGCCTCCATCCCAGACAATGATCTCCGAGTGTTCTATGCTCGCAACACTCAAACCCCGAATGATATGATTTCTTGGAACCTCGACCACGCCTTTCTATAGTCGTCTATCCTTTAAGTTGCCCCAGAGGTTGTTATCGCTTTCAGACCAGCCCACGACGCACGGGTCTCTTTCCCTGCCGAGGTCAGTCCCTCCTTTCATGCGGACATCCCAGTTGTTGACCTCTCTGGTCATAGTGGGTCAGACATCCCTGCCCCTACTGATGCTGATGCTCCTCCTGTCGACTCCTCTGCCCACCACACTCTTGCACCTCTCCACGCGGGGGAGTCCTCTAAAGCTCCTGAGTTTGCCCTTGGGCGTGCTTTTTATGGTACGGTTCACTCTGACGTCGTGCTGTCTGCCTAGCTAGACCAACATGCTCAAGCCCAAAGCACCCAAATCACCACTATTGCTGTCGAAGTCGATGCCCTTGGCGCTCAGCTCCTCTCTGCCCTCTCTGATTCCTCCACTTCCATGGAGCAAAATATGGATTTCGTGGATACCTCCGTTCATACCCTATCTTCCTCCTTCATGAATCTGGCCAAAACCATGGCTCGCACCCCCATTGTCTCTCACCGATCTGCCAAAATGGGGGAGAGTTCGTCATCTGATGATGCTCTTGTCACTAGGGAAGCTGCTGGTCCCTCTATTCGAATCAAAGCTACTGGAAAGCAGCCTGCAACTGCTCTTCCTCTGGGCTTACTTGCCCCCAAATACTACTTCCAAGCCCAGCTCCTCCAGTTCGACTCCTTCTACTGCTGCTCTAACTGCACATGTCACTTTCCTCCCATCATACGCGGAACTTGATCCAACTAATGAAGATGGAAGTATCTTTGAAGCTATGAAGGCGTATGCTCACTCCTCTACCGAGCAATGGTGTTTGTCTGAACTGTTTCCCTTCTCACCTCAAGATATAAGTACTCTACTTTCTGAGGAGGGACTATACACTATTGAAGACATTGACAACTACGCCTTGGTCGTGAAGATGGAAATGAAGTTGTCCCCTTCTTTATACAAGGAAGTAAAATTCTTTGATGTTCTGCCATATTGGTTTGAAGACTATATTATAAAGATTGCTCATATCCTGACCTTCATTGACGGAACTGCTGAAAATAGCAAGCCATGGTGAGATCTTAACTTTGTTCTCATTCCGTATCAGGTCAACATCCCGCATTTTATGCTTGTGGTGTTCATGATCAAAACAAGGAAGGTTCTACTCCTTGATTCTCACCGGATCATTGAACACCAAGTGAAGAGGACTCAATCGAAACCCTTGCTTTTGGCATCTCCATATCGGGGAAGATTGTTGGATTGAACCCAAAATCTAGAAGATACGGATGAAACCCTATATAATTTGATTTGAGATCATTCAATATCTATCTCTAACTTAGTTGCAGAAGATAACCTTAAACTAGATCATCACTCATGAGCATTAAGTCAAGAACAGGATACATAATCCTAATCCAAACCAATAAGAGTGACGGCAAGTGACTTGGTAAATAACCAAGTTAACACAAGATACGGAGTAAGGAATATTAGCATGGAATAAGAGAACATTGATGCAAAATAAGGATCCGAGTCTTCCACTAGTGCAAACTAAGGACATGAAGACACAAAGTAAGGATCCGAGTCTTATACTCGTGTAGAGTAAGGAAAGACTGATATGGAATAAGGACGTGAGCCTTTATTCGAACGGAGTAAGGAAGAAAAGATACGGAGTAAGCATCCAAGCTATATACTTACACGGAGTAAGGAAGCACTAATATTGAATAAGGATTCCGAGCATTCAAGAAACACGGAGTAAGGAACCTTGCAACGGAATAAAGATCCGAGCACTCAATTACTACGGACTAAGCAACCATTGACACAGAGTAAGAAATCCGAACTCTTCATTAATACGGTGTAAAAAACCTTGCAACGAAATAAGACAATGTTGCTCTGTTCACTCGTTATGTCAGTTTAGCGCATTTAAGCTTGCAGTGTCCCAATGTAAGATAGATCCATTGAAGACATTAATATCATCTTACACGTGGATCACTCGGATGCGTGGATACGATCTCTAATGCAATTGGAATTATGCAAAGCTATTCAATACGTTCATACTTCCAATATCTCGAGCTCTACATCTGCAACAATTAAAGCAGAGGTATTTTCTGAAGAGATCATCAATGTAGCTCAACGATCGGAAAATTCAGTTCCAAGAATATCTCAGGGATTACCTATAAATAAAAGTCATGTATATTTGTATAAGAGTGCTTTTTAAGGTGTTCATGCGTTTATGTTTAGAAATTGTAATACTTCATAGAGTATGCGTAATTGTTTAGATTCAGAGTGCTATTGTAAGTTAGAGAGAGAGATCCTTCAGTAGATACAAAGCTTGTGCAACTAGCTTAATCTACTATTAATTTTGTTGTAATTATCTTTTGATAGTAAAACAAAACACTTCCACTATTTGGTTGTCTTCTGCATTGATCTATTCATTCAATCATAAAGTGTTATGCCAGAGAGTAGAAAAGAGTTTTTCAAAGAGCCTATTCACCCCCTTCTAGGCTTTCCGGGACCAACACCTTTGATAATTGATGCCCCTTTAGAGGTTTATGGGTAGCCTATTTATAGCTGTTTAGGGGAATTATCCATTAGTGCATTAATTGTGATGTTTTGAGAGCTTAATTAAGGATCCTCATTCCTAGGGCTGCAAATGAACTGAACATTCACGAACAAACTCGCGTTCGATTCGATAAAAGATCGTTCATGTTCGTTCGTTTAAAAAAGGTAATGTTCGCGAATAATTTTTTTTTGTTCGCGAACATAAACGAACGAGCTCGAACAAACTAGTGTTCGGCTCGTTTATGTTCGTGAACATTGTTCGTGACTTGGTCGCGAACATATGTTGGCAATCATCGTTCACGAACATTGTTCGTGAACATGCATAATTATTCATTTTTTTAAAAAAAGTATTGAGTTAATAATTATATTCATCATGCAACGAACCTAGCTGTCGGTCGATATTGAAAAAGGAAAAGAAAACCCTACAGGCTGCGCCTCCCACGATTTCATCGGTTTCACCTTCAAGTCCTTCACGCAGTGCCTTGCTCTCTTCTTCTCCTATCTAATACAATTAGTAAATCACCGATCAGCAATCACCAATCAGCATCCTTCCATATTTTCTTCAAATCAATCGATGGTAAAAAAAATTATGTTCTTGGTTATTTTATATTTCTTATTTTTGTATGTTGTTAGAGATGTTTTATATATTTATTTGGATTATTTTTATAGTTATTTATTGTTTGATATGGAATCGTTTTCATATATAAATTTTAGATGTGGTGTTTGATTTATGTACATGTTCTTCATCTGATCGTTTCTGCTTTGCCATCGAGGATGCCGATTTACACTCACATGTCATCGATCTGTACCTATCTACCATGGATATACACCTATCCTCCATGGATCTACACCCAAACCTTCAATCTTCACCCTATGTTGTCGATTTATGTTATTTAACATTTTCAATATGTAAAAAAGTTTAAAATTTCGTTTCAAACATATACTGTAAAATATATATGTTTTTTACTAGGCCCTCGGCTTGTGTTCTGACCCTCGCACACGGATCTCCTGTCTCGACATCGAGTAGCCTTTCCTCTTTTCGTGGATGGGGTTGCCAGACAGCCCAAACCTTATAACTTCGTGCAGGCGTGTCACCACCAGCCTTTTCTCATTTTTCTTCTTATTTAATAAAATATAATCTTTTTTTCAAATCAACCATCCCTCCCTCACCTGTTAGTCACCACCGGCTTTTTCTCCTTTGGATGTTGCCTTTATGCAGTCACAGCAGCAAGAATCCCATTCCCATTACAGACCCAAAAAATTCTACAATTTATGCAGTCATAGAAGCCCACGTAAAAGTCATGTTTAGAGTATATTTTGAAGGATTTTATATGATGATACTAATTTGTAACAAGACGTCTAGCATGTAAATACTGTCCGTTGGAAAGAATTCTAACATAAAATGCCATCAGTTGTCAGAGTTTGGTTAAAGGAGCGTGCCAACTAGCTTGAGGTATTTTTCCAGAACTAGCTTACTCATGCTGTAAAATTATAAAATGCAAAAAGAAGCCTGGGTTAGCTATTTCTGCGGTGCAAACATCTCATGAAAGGTAATGCCCCATCAATGATAAAGTAACATCAGTAAGAGCTTATAAATCTAAGTGCAGAATATCAAATTTTTTATATGTTATCTGTTATATGCAGTGAATACTATTTTTTATATGGACATATATATGCTATCTATTTTATATGCAGTGAATACTTTTTTTTTTGCATTGAATACTGTTTTTTATATACAGATTAGCAGTGCTCACTTTTTTGCATTGAATACTGTTTTTTTATATACAGATTAGCAGTGCCCACTTTTTTGCATTGAATACTATTTTTTTATACACATATTAGCAGTGCTTACTTTTTTTGCATTGAATATTGTTTTTTTATATACAGATTAGCAGTGCTCACTTTTTTTGCATTGAATACTATTTTCTTATATACAGATTAGCAGTGCTCACTTTTTTTTAATAAGAAGTTTTATTTTTATGTTTTTTGTTGTCTAATCATTTTTATCTTTTTTATACTCATTCTTTAGTGAGATGTGTTGTTAGTTATTAATTTTTGTATGTATTTGATTATAGGCCAGCATGAGTGGTCTGCCCTCTGGTAGCAACATAGACAGCAATGATGTGCAATTAGGGGAGAATGTTGGACCTGAAACTCAAGAGCAAGAAGAGGTCCAAGAGATAGATGAAGAAAACCCATTTGGGAAGAAGAAAAGAAAGACAATTTGCAAAGTTTGGGAAGACTTTACTCTAGTAACTCTTCCAAATGATACTAAGAAGGCAAAGTGTAATCATTGCAAAGAGGAGCTTACTATGCATTGTACCGGCACTACTACACAATTATTGAGACATATCAAGACTTGTGCAGCTCGAAAAGTTGCTGCAGGAAAGGGTCAACTTCAACTTGTTGTTAATTCAGGTCAAACTGAAGTTGGAGGTACAAACATGGTTCAAAACTTCAAGTATGATCAAGCAAGGGTAAAAGAAGTTTTTTCTCATATGTTTATGGTTCATGAGTTATCGTTTAATTTTGCGGAGTATGAATTGTTTAATGTGTTTATGAGAACTGTCACTCCACATTACCAAAAAATCTCGCGTACATCAGCAAAACAAGATTGTTTTATAAGTTATGAGTTGGAAAAAAAAAGATTGATGAGTGAATTGCAAGAGATTAAAAGAATTAGTATCACAACTGATTTATGGAAGTCTGGTCAACAAATTCAATACATGGTTGTGACAGGACATTATATTGGGAAAGATTGGAAGTTAAATAAGAGAGTTTTGAGTTTTGTTGATGTCCCTCCTCCACATTCTGCGGTAGCTGTTGCTAATACTCTTTTTAAGTGTTTTCAAGAATGGGGTATTGAAAATAAAGTGTGTTCAATGACAGTTGACAATGCGAGATATAATGATGTTTGTGTGAATTTAGTCAAACAAAATTTGCTTTTTCAAAGAACACTTGATTTGAATGGAGACTTGTTTCATGTTCGTTGTTGTGCTCATGTTCTCAATATCATAGTTCAATATGGTCTTTCTGATATTAAGGACATCATTGAAAATGTTCGAGAAAGTGTAAGATTTGTTGGTGCTTCAGAGGCACGCCTTAATAGTTTCAAAGAAATTGCTGCCCAATTGAAACTGCCAGCCAAAAAGCTTGTGCTGGATTGTTGTACTCGGTGGAATGCAACCTTTGCTATGTTGTCATCAGCCTTAGAATTCTGGGTTGTTTTTCCAAGATTTAAAGATAAACATGCTGATTATAATTATTTACCATCTGAAGAAGATTGGGAAAAAGCTGATGAAGTGTGTAGTTTTTTGGCTCTCTTTCATGAAGTCACAAAATTAATTTCAGGTATGTAAGTTTACTTTCTTTATGTTTTCATTATATTTGATTCTAATACATTTATAATTTATATTTTTTTATATCTTTGGTAATTTACCTATCTCTCTAAAAATCTTATATATTTTAATAGGTACTGAGTATCCAACATCCAATTTATTTCTACCTGAATTATGGAGGATAAAGGAGGTTTTAGATGAAAAGGCTATCTATGGGAGTGCTTTCATGCAAACGATGGCAATGAAAATGAAGACTAAATTTGATAAGTATTGGGGAAATTGCAATCTTTTACTCTCTATTGCAGCTGTGTTGGATCCAAGGAATAAAATGAAACTCATTGAATTCTGTTTTCCCATGATATATTCTCAATCTGAAGCGTTTACTCATATTTCTGTGGTTAGAAGTAAATTGGGTGACCTTTATAGTTCCTATGTTGCTTCACACACAGTTGAAGATGTTGTGGGTCATAGTCAAAATAATAGGCCTGATTTTGATAGCAGTAGGAACTTGAATTGCAGTGGTAGTGGTGGGCAGCTCAAGAATATCATAAGTGGTAGAACTAAGTTTGATGAATTCATTAGGAATGTAGATACATTACAAAATGTAAAATCAGAACTTGATGTATACTTGGATGAAGGTGTTTTAATTTGTAAGGACTTTACTTTTGATGTCTTGGTTTGGTGGGAGGCAAATAATCTCAAGTATCGGATTTTATCAAAGATGGCATGTGATATTTTATCTATTCTAGTCACTACAGTTGCATCTGAAGCAACTTTTAGTGCTGGTGGTAGAGTAATTGATACTTATCGCACATCATTGGGAACCAAAACTGTTCAAGTTCTATTATGCGAAGAGGATTGGTTTCGGTCTTTATATGGAATTAAGAGAAAAATAAAAGTGAGTTTCATATATAACATTTATATTCCATTTATGTTTGCTTATGATTTTTACTTATATATGAACTTATGTTTATGTTTGTTACATTTTTGACAGATCAAGGATGAAGTTAAAGAGTTTTTTCTAGCTTGAATCTTGATGAATGATTAACTAAAAACATGTCCATGTAAGTACATACTTCTTCTGATTGTTACCAATAAGAGCCTGCTGGAAATACTATAACTTGTGCCCCAATTCGTATGCTTCTCCATCTCCTCCACCTTCACTTTATGTGTTTTGCCTTGAACAACTCCTACCTAGCAGAGACACTTAGAAAAGCAGAAATAGAGAGACAACTTGAATAAGATTTCCTTCTGGGATTCTCAGTTGCACCTGTATTTCCTTTGTTTTTCTTCAAATCTTATTCTAAGCAACAACGAATAAGATTTGAAGTTGATGGCATTGTAAAACTAGGATTTATTGGAAGAGAATAAGAATCTATGCAAGTGAGTGTGTGGGTGAACATTTCTTCTGGAATTTTTATTGTTCTTTGATTTGATCACTCACTATTTTTTTCTGCATCTATTGTTTTTTTCTGCAGCTGCTGCAGCTACTCGGGTTGCTGTTTTGGGAATGCAGAATTATTTCTATGTAATTTCTTGCATGGTGATGGATTCACACTAATTACTCATTGTAATTTTTGCTTGGGCACAGTTGTGTTGTAAAATATTTGGAGAACTTATTGTTGTTGTTTCAGTTGTGCTGTTTCGGCTATGTTTATCAGAAATTATTGTGGAGAAAATGATATTTATATTTTTATATGTTCATTTTATATTTTAAGTATTTTTATACTGGAAGAGTTTTTGTTCACGAACGGTCGAACAAACGAACAAGCGAACAAACATATAAATTAACGAACGAATAAACGAACGAATTTTTTTTTTTATAAATTGTGTAAGTTCACAATCGAACAAACGAACAATATATTTACTTTGCGAACAACTAAACATGTAAAAATATAATGTTCACGAACGAGTTCGTTGATATTGTGAACATTGTTCGTGAACTAGTGTTCACGAGTTGTTCGTGAACATTAACGATCTGTTCGCGAACACTAACAAACGAGTTCGAACATAGTTATTTAGTGTTCGTGTTCAGCTCGGTTCATTAAGGAATAGTATCGAGCCGAGCTCGAACACTTTACTGCTCGGCTCGGCTCGGTTCGTTTGCAGCCCTACTCACTCCCATGTTTGAAAAAGGAAGTACCAATGGCTGAAATAAAATAAAATTCCCTAGAATTATTTTCCTTTGCCCGAAGCGTTTTAATTATGTTGTATCTGGACGCTTTGGTGGGTAAAGGCTGAATGATTTTCCAAGTATATTGGTGTCATTGGGTATTAATGATTATGTAGTCCCCATGGGTTAACTGTGATGTTCCGAGGAGTTTAAAATTATATTTAATTACGGAGGCTCCCTATCCCTATGCTTAAAAATGGAATCCCCGGACATTTCAATTAAGTCTTCGAAGACTTATCAATTCCCATACTTTGAAAAAGAGTCACAAGACATTGGTTGCATTTAATGTACATGGAAAAGGATTTTTTATGGATTTTTCATAGTCTCAATGCTTTGGAATCACTTCCGGACCTGTGAAGGAGTTATTAAGGATTTCTGGAATTTTTCGTATCTATAGAGATGGTTTCCTAACCATTGAGCTTATTCCGGATGCATCATGACGATGATTTCTAGACTATCGGGAGCTTATTCCGCATCATGGGGTCCTAATTTTGTATTTGACCAAGTTTGACCTCTGGATTTGACCATGTTGACCTCCGAATCTGGATTCATTTTGTATCATTAGGTCTTTATTCCTAGGGGATGGCAATGGGTCGGGTCAGGGCCGAGTACTATCTGACCTGAACCCGACCCTATTTATTTCAGCCCACCTTGAACCCACCCCGACCCGGCAATTTTGGTACTTCGGGTCAAATCGGGTTGGGCCGGGGCGGCATTTTTAGCTTTATTTTGGTTAGAAATACCGGATCGGGGCGGGTCATGGAAGACCCGACCTCGACCCGATGGCATATCGGGGCGGGACAAATCGGGGCGGGGCAGCCCTGGTCAGGGGGCGGGGCGGGTTGAAATTGCCAAGCCTACTTATTCCATAACATTAGGTATTCAGGATTTGACCGAGTTTGACTTCTAGATTTGACCAAGTTTGAACTCCAGATCTGAGGTTATTTCGTATCAATGGGCTTATTCCGGATCATTGGGTATTTCATATTTGACCAAGTTTGATTTCGAATTGGGCTTATTCCGCATCAATGAGCTTATCCCGGATCATTGGGTATTCTGGATTTGACCTAGTTTTACTTCTGGATTAGGGCTTATTCCGGATCATTGGGTTCTTATTCCGTATCATCCATACTCCGAATTTGACCAAGTTTGACCTTCGATTTTTACGTTTCTCTAAAAATTTCAAATTTGGGCTCAATCACCAGCTAACAACTGTAATTGGGTTTCTTTAGGCCTCTCTTGTTCTCACTTACTGTATAAGGAAAGTGTCTTTGTCTTTGTTCTCATTTATGCCCATTGACATTAACACATGATTCATATTTTTCCTTGTGATTCTTTACAAAATAATAATAATATAAATATATTTGTCCTTTTTTATTACTTTTTAAATGTTATATTAAAAATGAAAAACACTTTTAAATTTAATTTTATATTTAACAATAATAATAGTAATGCCAATATCATCAACAATAATAAGATAATAATGATAAGTCTAAGAAAAGATAAAATAAAAACAGCAAAATAACAAAATATCAAATGATATTCAAGCCAAATATGGGTAAGGCACAAAGTCGTTAGGACTTAAGACCCTGATTGCGAAGGACGGCAGGAATGGGTGAGATGGACCTATTAATCGCAGTTTCCAAAAAAGACGGTAAAGTTAGGCTGATAAATCACCAACGTGTTTGACACTTTCAGGAACTAGAAGCCCTTGGAAGTTGGAACCATCCTGGTGGTGGGCTTCGGATGATTATTTTTTTAGAGCATTATTTTATTTTCTAAGAAAATAACAATAAAACCCGTCGAAAGTTGAAAACGTCGCAAAAGTAAGTCACTAAGTCCCACGTCAACACCGATTCAACACAATACCTGCTTTAATAAACTAATCAAAAAGATTGAATTTTTGTAGGCTGAATTGGAATACTAATCATTAAATTACCGATTATTCTTCATTTTAAATTAATTAAACAAGAATTTGTATTCGGATCAATGAGTGAGGATTTCTTATCAAATATAATTGGCTTGTATATAGATTTTTCCACCCCTTGGCAATTTATGAATGTATTATTATTATTTAAATATAAAATATAAATTAAATAATTAATTAGATTTAATTTTAATTTTAAATTTATTGATAAGTTAAATTTATAATTTATGATTAAACAATCGAGTTAAAGATTATTTAATACAAAATGCATTAGTATTTAAACTAATGATATCATTTACATGATTTATTACTTTTAATTCAAATATAAAATATATACTATCATATGTCAAAAAACTCAAAACTCACTCTCATCATGCATAACTCATATTATACATGAAATAATTTATCGGTGCTCATATTAATTTAATTTAATTTTAAATTTAAATTTATTAATATGTTAATTTAAAATTAAATGATCTAATAAAGTATTATTTGATCGATAAATGTATTAATATTTAAACTAGTAATACCATTTCTATGGTTTATTACTTTTAACCCAAATATGAAATATATACTATCAAAGATGAAAATTCACTTTCACGATATATTCTTTAGTATATGAAAATAATTACTATTGTATAATTAACTAATAACATCAATTATAATTATAAGAGTACATATATATACTTATCATATCAAAGAATACATATATATACACTCACGCTTAATAATTAATCTTATAAAAAAATATATTATTGATCATTTTAATTATATTAAGGGAAATAAGTTTGAGAAACACAACTTGTAGAACTAGTGTATTACTTATAACATAAGTAATATGATAACTATGTATTATATATAATTATATTAGTTAGATTCTTACCACTTATATTATTACTTATTATCAATGATAATTATATTATTTAAATTATCACTAATTGCTACTAAAGTTATTATTTATTGATTAGATTTTATACTTGCATATATATATATATATATATATATAACATAAATAATATAATAATTATTGGGTATATAAAATTTAATAACTAATGTCAGAAAGTCTGTTAATAACTATTATATATATCATAGATAATTATGTTTATTATGTTTACTAGTAGTAATAATAATAATAATAATAATTAGTATTATTATCATTATGATTTATTTATATGTTATATTATAAATACATATATTAATTATATTAGCATATATTGTAAAAATACAGTTGGTCTAGTGGTTGAAAGACACTTTAGTTAGAGAAGAATTTCAAGTTCAATTTTCAATTTTCATGGGAGGAGTCATGAGTGAGTCAAAACACAACGAAATAGTAATAGAACGAGAATGAGGCAAAAATTTTTTACCAAAATTAAAAACTGAGCAACCCAATACCTGCCCGCACGCCCCGTCCCATTGCCATTTCTATCTATAATATTTGGGTTGGGGTCAATAATTTGGGGCTAAACCAATAAATATTAAATACCGATAATAAAATGCCGGTGTTTGATTAAAAGAATTTCACACGTGTCAAGGAGGTTTTTCCCGGTGTGGTCGCCGTCACGCGAATCCATATTGTATTCATTTTCTATTCGTTTCTAAACTCCCCAACGCCGGCACGGAGGTAGTCGAGGACTCTTCCCAAGTCTTTTAAGGACTCGACTCTGTCTCCGTCTCTCTCTCTCTCTTCCTTCTCTCATTCTCTGTCTTTCTTATCTCTCGCGCACACACCCTTTGTGCAGTCTGACCCAATGACGAAACCCAGCAACAACAGTACGGAACTGATCTGCCACCGCTTCTTTAGATGACGAAAATACCATCCTCCTCCGTCATATTCTCCGTTACAGTCCTCCTCGCCATCGCTTCATCGCCGGCTCATGGGCTAGGCTCCAGCGCCACAATCGCCGTTAATTACGGCTCCGGCACCGTCTGCGGCATCATTGCCTTCGAGCCGAACAAGAGAATCGCATGCTACCGTGGAGGGACGGTGGTCTCCTTGGAGCCCTACACGTCCTTCTCCGCCGTCTCCGGCGGTCGGAGCACCCTGTGCGGCCTCCGGTCCGGAGGGTACAGCCTCATCTGCTGGGACGACGTTGGATCGGACATTCTGTCCCGGCGCAGAAGGGTGTACCTAAACCGCACGGATCGGCTGACGGGGATCGCGATCGGCGACGATCAGGTCTGCGGGCTCGTGAACGGCACCGGGGAGGTGAAATGCCCCAGGGGCGGTGTTGGGCCGATTGGGGGCGTCGAATTCGATTCGATTTCGGGTGGAATTGGGTTTTCCTGTGGGATTGTGAAGAACACGTCTAGGGTTCGGTGCTGGGGAGGAAGCAATGGAACCTCCGATTGGGGTGAGGAAATTGAAAACCAGTTCGGGAACACTTCCATGAGAAGCATTGTCGCTGGCGGATCTCACGCCTGCGGTTTCAGTCTTTCTGGGTCAATCGTCTGCAAGGGAAGCAACAGTTTCGGGCAGTTAAACCCGCCGTCTGGTACGGCGTATTCGAGCTTAGCCCTCGGGGAGAACCACAGCTGCGCAGTTCGACAACCTTCGGGATCGGTGGTTTGTTGGGGTGGCGGCGGCGGCGGCAGCGGAGAATATTCCTTTTCCCCTCCCAATGCGACGGCCGAGGAATCGTTCGTTTCGATTGTCGCTGGTTTGAATTTCACCTGTGGCTTGTTGACTAGGAATTTGTCCATCCTATGTTGGGGACCGGGTTGGCCGGTTTCCGGTAACTATCTTCCGCTCCCGCTTCCGACAGTACTTCCGGGGCCGTGCGTCAAGTCATCGTGCAGTGATTGTGGCATCTACGATCTGTCTGAAAGCCTCTGTTCTGGTCCTGAAAATATATGCAAGACGACTGACTGTCCTCCGACTCCGCAACCGCCGCCGTCAGCACCGTCGCCTGAATCGGTACCGTCTCGGCAGCCACCCTCGAGAGCTCTGTCCAGGGGGCTATTAGTTTTTGGGATTGTGGGTTCAGTGGGGTGTTTTATTGGCATCTCCACGCTACTCTACTGCTTGTGGGCTGGGGTTTGCTTCGGCAACAAGAAAATCCACAATTCCGTACAGCCCACCATCACCGGGGGTAATTCGAACCCCGCCGCGGGTTCGAATAGTGGCCCGCCGTCGAGGTCGTCCTCGCTGATGATGCTGCGGCAGGGCTCCCGGATCATTCGGCGGCAGAGGAGCGGGACGTCCTCTTTAAAGCAACACCACCAGGACAACCGCGCCGTCGTGGAGGAGTTCCTATTCTCGGAGCTAGCGGCCGCTACGGACAACTTCTCGCCGGACAACAAAATCGGCGCCGGCAGCTTCGGGGTGGTGTACAGAGGGAAGCTGGCAGACGGCCGCGAGGTGGCCATCAAGCGCGGCGAGATCGGGGGGAGAAGCAACAAATTTCAGGAGAAAGAGAGCGCGTTCGAGTCGGAGCTGTCGTTTCTGTCGCGGCTCCACCACAAACACCTGGTGCGGCTCGTGGGGTTCTGCGAGGAGAAGGAGGAGAGGCTGTTGGTGTACGATCGCATGAAGAACGGAGCGTTGTACGACCACTTGCACGGCGAGGGAAACGCGGTGGTGAATTCGTGGAAAATGAGGATCAAAATCTCGCTGGACGCGGCTCGAGGGATAGAGTACCTCCACAACTACGCGCACCCACCCATCATTCACAGGGACATCAAATCTTCCAACATTCTCTTGGATTCAAACTGGACCGCCAGAGTCTCCGATTTCGGGCTTTCTTTGATGGGGCCGATGGAGCCTGAGCCCGACGGAGACCCACAGCGGCCCACCAAGGCAGCGGGTACCGTCGGCTACATCGACCCGGAGTACTACGGGCTTAACATGATCACCGCCAAGAGCGACGTGTACGGCCTCGGCGTGGTTCTGCTGGAGCTTTTGACGGGTAAAAGAGCCATTTTCAGAGACGGCGGCGGGTCGCCGTTGAGCATCGTGGACTACGCCGTCCCGGCGATCATGGCCGGGGAGCTGAGCAAGGTCCTGGACCCCAGGGTGGGGGCGACGGAGCTTAACCAGGCGGAGGCGGTGGAGCTGGTGGCGTACACGGCAATGCATTGCGTGAATTTGGAGGGGAGGGAGAGACCATCCATCACCGACATTGTGGCCAATTTGGAGCGGGCATTGGATCTCTGCGATCACCATAGCCATGGAAGCATCTCCAGTGGTGAAATCACAATTGCTTCACAGTGAAATATTTTTTTTTTTTTGGGATTGGAATAGTTTTTTATTTTTATTTTTATTTTTTCGCCCTCCTTGTAGGGCGTGGGTGTACAGAGGGAGAATGTTAGGTACCGTAGGGGTTTAGGGAAGAAAGGGTTTTTGTATGAAGAACTGAACATGAGAATTGTATGTAGCATAGCATATAGCATAGCATAGCATGGGAGGAGGTTTTTTATTTTATTTTATTTTATTTTTATGAAGATTTTGTCTGTCTCTTCTTCCTACCCCAGACGGCGGTTCATGAATCATGTATGTGCACAACACAATTTTCCAGGAACATTCATTGGACTGATATGTCAACATATAAATGGGGAATTTCTTTGAGATAAAGTTTTCAAATCTGGCGCCACTTTCATTTGATTCTTTTTTAAAATCGGTTTATTCCATCCAGTCATACAAATATTATATATATATAAACAACCCTTGCCAGTTGCCAAGTACCAACCAACTAATCTTATTGACGCGGTGTTTTGTTTGGTGAATGACTGCATAAATAAACAACAGCAAAATATTCTAACTTGTATATCTATTTTTTTTACTGAGGAATGTACTTGTTGCCGAGGTTCTTTTTTTTTTCCTAGTAGTTTTGTCAAAACAATTTCGAGTTTCATTACCCTTATTTACCATGACAATCGTTTTCAATTTTGATAACAATTTTTTTAGTCAATCTTTTTAATGCATTTCACTTTTTAAATATATAATTACACAAAAATGGTAAAGTAAAAAAAAACTGTTTGTCACCTCATGAAAACTCGGTTTTAAAAGAAATCCTTTGTAGACTGACTATTAAGATTATTTGAATAGAAAATGACTTGCACCTCTGATAAGTCATTTTTCCATCTTTGCCTCCTCTCTTTTCTTGCTGAACACTAAATTAAATGGTTGAAATGTGTTCCCCCCCACCCACCCCCCCCCCCAAAAAAAAAATAATAATAATAATAATAATTTTTTCTTTCTTGAAAATATATTTCTTCAAGTGTTGGTTGCTTGTAATAACATGAACGCATGCCCAGATTGATTGCTTGTAATAACATGCCCAAATTGTTTTGTTTAAAAAAAGAACAGTTCAAACAAATGTTAGCTAATTTGATGACTTCGTCTAATACGGTTGATTTGACTACTAAAATGAACGCATTACGAAACTAGCGGTAATTGTTGATATTGTGTATGGCGCGCTTGACCATATAAAATACAAACCCCAGCAGTTCATTTGTTAAGGTAACAAGCAGGTATTTGGCTTGCCCCCCGACAGATAATTCGCCGAGCTACACGTTCGATAATACATACAACATAACCCAGTTCAAGTTTTTTTACTTACATTCCACTCTTAAAACCACAACAACAAACATTGGGGAAAGCAAAGAGTTAAACATGCTTCTACTTACAGAATATATAGCAACCTCATTGATATACATAATGAATGACGACACAATGCCTCACCACCGCAACACTAAACAAATTCAAACCGCATGAGAAGCTTTACAGACTTGTATTTTTCTCCCTTGTGACTGCACAGTGGAACTGCTCGGATCCCAGCTCTCAGCTCCGACACAGGCAAGCACGCCTGTCCCCCAAAATCATCTTTTTCAGACATGTCGTACTCATGAACCTCAACCCGAAGCAGAGCTAACTCTGGGATCATCAATGGGAAACTGAACTCCTCGTTCCAAACTGGGATCCAGTTGTCCTCAATCACTTTTGTCTTCTTCATAATACTATCAGCTGGAATTCCGGCAATTCCAACCTGCAAAAGCAAGACAACAACCAAACTATCCTTAATTCCTTGCCAACCAAATGCAAATTGAACATTTGAACCACAGGTTGATTATGATGGTATCTACAATAGGCATCCTATGTCATGCACGAGAATAATTGTGATTGCTAATACAGAAAGCAGTAGAGACTTCTTTGGCTGGATTGAATGGAGGGGAAGGATGGATAGGGCCTTTTCCATTCTTTTCAACTAAAACCAGGGGTTTGAGGTCAGAGAAATGTCTCTAATACTATAGGACTGTATCTAACATATCCAGAAAATGGGTTGGAACATGAAAACAATGCCTCAAAGCTAATGAAAATAGCCAATAGATTAGAAGCTTAAAATAGCATTATTTAAAAGCCTGGAGTGGATGACTTATACCAGCTAAGAACCAGAAGATGCATACTGAATGTATTGATAACGCTTACTTAAAAAATCGTTAGCGAAGTTGCATCAACTTACCCTTGTGTAAAAGTCTGGTGGAGAATAAGCATCAAAGTGCGTGTGCTTGAAATCATAATACCAACCTTCGCCCATATAAACAGTGACCTAGTAAACCATAAAAAACACAGCTCAGTTACAAAATATGCAAAACAGATCCATAAATATAATGTGAAGCAACTAATATTAAACTATGATTAGGAGTGGGTCAGGGGGGAAACTAGAGTTTTAGAGAGAAAGCAGATCCACCTTCAAAATTATCTTCACTGGTAACTCAGCCGTAGGGTCAAAAACCTCATTTTCTGGACCAGACCTAAGTAGAAAATCCGGTTTTTTAACATAACCACAACTACCGTTTGCTTTGAACATTCCATGCATCAACCAGAGGGATCTTCCATATCCCTGTCACAGGAAAGTATTTATCAACAATAGACATCCTATCTCCCTCCTTTGGGTTTGGGAGGAAGGAAATTTGGATAACATAAAATCCTAGCTCCGGTTAATTGGTGAAAAAATAAGGGAGCAGAATTGCCAACAATTACATTGTATATCAATAGTGACGATTTTCATTGCAAGGGATCACATTAAATGAAATTAAATTAAAATAAGATGTAATAACAAAATAAATTTATTATAAAGAAGAAGACTTAACCTGCATATTAAATGCAACCATCTGAGCTCCATGCATCCACCCAATTAGTGGATTGTAATTAGATGAGTTAACGCGTATACCCTTCGGATAGACCCTTAATAAATTTCGCTGGGTGAACCTAAAGCAATACAATCAACATAGCATGAAATTGTTTTGCTATCTAATGACTAATATAAATATCCATAACAAGTTCTATACACAACCCTGCACATTTTAAACATGTCAGACTAGTAGGAGAAAGCTACGTGTAGGAAAGCTCATCCTCAATACCAACTCTTAATCGCACATTTATTGAAGTATATGGTAGAAATCCATCAAATGGAAATTCTACTGGCTAACAATTTATGATATCAGTTTTGATACAGCAGGCAGACAAACAATGACCCAGTTGAAATATTAAATGTTATTTTATATTTATTATTTGTAATTAGTTTAGTACTGAGATGAGAAAAGTACTCTTTATATATGTAATATTTATATCATACTAATTGGGAGATCCTAAATCCATCCTAATTTTATTTTCATCCACTCTATTTTATGTGCAAGGGACAAAATTGTCCTTGCTAATAATTAATTAACATTTTACTTTCTAGTCATAATTAGGAGCTTTTTTGGCATTCCATATTCAAGTGACAGTTAAGATTAGGGATGCGATATGTGTGCGATCTCAATGGGTTTTAGCCAAATCTAACCTGATGGATTTGAACTTTATTCCAACCCAAAAATATAATGGGTTTGCCGCCCTGTGTAATCGTGCTTAAGGGTACCCAAATCATAACCAATCTATTTCGCTTCAAATTCTGTTATATTCTGTTACTATTTACTGTAATAAAAAACACTATTCACAATTTTATGAGTTGTGAAATAATATATTTTCATGGATACTTTTAATTTATTAATTTCAACATTTAGATTTGATTAATGAATGTTTTATGGCTTGTCTGGTCCAAATATCCAGATTCGTCAAGCTTCCCTGTGACACTCTATTCTGTTCTGATAGTAAGATATGTTTAATTGCAATATTAAAAACATTAATATTTAATTGAAATAATTGAATTCTGTTATGATATTTTAAATACTATGTTTTTTTTAAATATTATTTTGTATGTTCAAATGAATTGTAATAATATTTTCCCAGAAACTTATTAATTAATGAGTAGTAAAACAGGTTATCGACATTACCCATTGGGTGCCCAAGTAAAATAATAATAACAATAATACTTTAGTTTGAATTTGGATTTGGATATGATGGAACTCAACCAACTTACATCCATAATTAAGAAAGAATTGAAGGAATTTAGGAGCTCCCTTTTCCTTTTTTCTTTTCTTTTCTTAATAATATAGCTTTTTTCTCTTTTACTTTTTCAAAAAACTCCTATGCATAATACATGTCTATTTCCTCCCTGCTTCTTTTTGTTAGATATTGTTTGTCATTGTTTATGTGCCATAAAAGTAGTTGTGCCCATATTTGTTAAAAGTGTCAACACCCGAGGGACAAGGACCTCAGTGTTAGACACAAAATGCAATAAAGTGCAAGCAAATTTTTATGCATACATCACATATATTTAAAATTTTATTTATGAGTGAAAAAAAAACATTCTAAAAGGTAAAACTGCTAAAATTATTGAAATTAAGGCTGATATTTATTATCTTAATTTTTCCCCACAAAAATTTCATACCATAGCTTCGCTTCTAGAAAATTAAGGGAAAAAAACTGCACAAAAAAGTGTACTAAAGCACCAAAAAAGAAAGTAAAAAAATACACACCTAATCTTCAACGTTGGCCTTTTCCAAATATTCCCTATGCCTTATACTTAGATGTGCGTCTAGGCTTATTATTAATATCAATGATTGTGTCAAGAAAAATACATATACAAGGGTAATCACTAATCAGACAATGAAGAAAGAAGGTTTGAAATTCGGACACAACTCTACCTGCCCAAACACTCTTGTTGCAACATCATCCCTATAGTCCAAATAGGATTCCTTCCTTTATTTCCCAATCCCACCATTGCAAGGTTATCAAAGGCACAAAAGGATCCTAGAGCCTGAAGTGTGAGGCGCAAAGCGAGGTGAGCATCCCACAACTCAAGGCAAACACACTATAAAATTTGTAAATTATAACTTCCTTACTAATAAGAACAATATAATCTACTTATTAAATGTAAAAAAAACAAACAAAAAGTCAAATATCCATAAAATTTACAATGCATGCAAATGTTCTAATTATTCAAAAACATTCAAGAAGTAAAAAACAATACTCATTAAATAAACATTTCTAAACATCTTGGCCATGATAACAACAACAAACATAGTTGTCCTGGAAGTATGCCGACTCACAACACATAAGAGATGCCAACTCTAGATGAGTTAGATAAGGGAAAAAGAAAATATTGTCATAGGGATTTGTCACTACTATATTTAGACTAACTAAATTGGGTTCTTTCCTAATTAGGACTTACCAATCCTATACATATATTCTTGTAATTCCTCCTTGAATGGAAGGAAACAAAATTTTCCCTTACGCTCTTTTCAATTTGGTATCAAAGTAAAATCCTAACCTAAAAGGGACTATCGGCTACCACCCTACAAGAAGCCTCTCATTCGGCTCTTTTCTTGTGGTAACCAGCCTATTCTCTCCTTTCTATTGCTCGCATGTTTTCTAAAAAATTGAGCAAGTAGTTTTGATTCGTCTCTACACAACTCCATAGACGTCACCGCTCGTCAACATCACTATTGATGTTGTCATTGTGCGCAAGTAAAGGGTCACATTCCCTATCACGACCACATCAATGTAATACCTCCAGAAATGAAGTTTAGACACCATTGCAGGGAGCAACCACTATCACCATCGTTGCTGCCACTTGCTATTGTCATATGCCACCGCTAGTCCTTCTTTCGTTGCGGGTCTTAGCTCCAACATTTTGTTGTGCATTGTAACCTATTTATAGGCTATGTTCTAGTGTGCATTGTGCACTTCTACCTTTGCATCTACTTCATCCCTTCATCATGACTGTCGATAATCTTTTGATAGCCTCAGACATTAAAGTGCAACCAATTGTCACCATTCAAGAGCCAATACACCAATCCATATTAAATTGGATGGCACAAATTATCAAATTTGATCTAAGGTTTTGAAAATGCATATTACTGATTGATAGAAGAAATGATATATCATAGGAAGAAAAATAGCACCTTCAAAAAGTCATCAAAACTATGATGAATAAAAAGCTAAAAATGCTCATGTTAAGTCATGACTTCCATGACTCCTAATCTAATGTTCCATTTTATGTAGTATGGAACCACAAAAGAAGTATAAGACGTTATTAAAAGGAATTACCTTAATACTTATGACTCTTTTAAGGTATATGAACTATTGAAGAAGTCTTTTTATTTGTGTCAAAAGGGCCGACCACTCACAGACTATTATAATGAGTTAAATTCTATTTTCATAGAATTGGATTATCAGCAGCCTAATGATATGGAGTATCTTGTTGATTCTAAAAAGTACATGAAGTGTATAACAAATGACCGAGTCTAAATGTTTCTTACAGGCCTTGATCATAACCTAAATCAAGTTTGTAGTCGTGTTCGAGCTACCTCACTATTACCTACCCTAGAGGAAGCATATTCATTGGTTCGTCATGAGGTGCAGAGACAACAGACAATGGGGATTGAGGATCATTCTAAAGGTTCAACACTTACTGTCTAAAAGGGCAATTTTCAGCCAACCCTTCCTACTGGTTCATCCTACTTGTAATTAAAAACTCATCTATTAATTCACCAATAGTCTTAACATTTGTTACAAATCTCTCTCTCGTACATATCCTTTATTATACTCGCATATTAGAGAAAAAAGAAAAATTTCAAAACCAACAAAAGCACATCTCTAGATACTATGTCATATGTTTTTTTCAAATCTATAAAAGCCATGTCTAAATCCGTTTTACCACCATGGTTCAAAGTCGCGGTCGCGGACGTCGCAATTGCGGACAACTCGTCACATCTCAGGTAAGATATAACTTTAAGCGTGAAATAATATTCAATTAAAAATATAAAAATCATAGAAAAATTAGAAAAAATCAAATCATCATATTAAAACTATTAAACCAATAAAATAAATGATTTGAATTGCATAGTATGACTTTAAACATAAAAAAGACACGAAAACTGATATTAAATTTTTAAAGAGTTAATAAATAAATTTTAATAGATAGTATAAAATTAAAATATACACAAATAAATTTTATAGCGTATAGATTATAATAATATATATAAATTTAAAATATTTTAATAAATATTAGTATGTGAATTTATTAAATTTTAATTACATTGAAATTAATATCTAAGGAATTACAGAGTAAGTAAATAAATGTTAATATATATTCGGTATGAATTTTAGACTAAAAGGAATGTTAGTAAATATTTTATTACTAAATAAATAAATGAAGTAAGTAATAAATGTTAATAAATATTTTATCAGTATATTTTAATAAATGTTAATGATCGTACCAAGCGACAAGCGTTCGTCGTTAGCATCACGGCAACGAAGAAGCAGAGAGAGAAGAGGAAGAAACATAGAGAAGCATATAAGAAACACAATCGGCCGCGACCGGTGATCGATGATCGGTGATCGGCCTTGAATCCCGCAATCGGACACGAGTGGGCAGTCGGCAGTTGGTGTAGTTGACGCAAATTCGGTAGATCCCGCAGTTCGTGATGCGTGCGCAGAGGAAGAAGACAAGGAGGATGGAGTCGATGGAGTGATGGACTATTGGCGAGAAGAAAAGCAAAGAAAAAAGGAGCGGAGGAGGAAGAAAGGCAACATACCAATCCCGTCAATTTCGGACGAAATTTCGTCCATGATGAAGCGATCCAATTCAACATCAGCCGTACCGTCGCTTCTCGGCCGAGATCTCGGACGAGATCTCCGAGATGGAGAAGGATTGCGATATCTTCGTATCGGGCCTGGAACTCGTATCGAGACGCTCCGATACCACGACGTATCGGCCGATACGACTCAAACGCGGACGATATTTCGAACCATGTTTACCACTCTAAACCTCGATAAATCTTTTTAATATATGGATCACTTTCATAGTAATCTTTCAAGCATGAAACCAAATTAATTTTTCGCTATCTTAGCATACTTTTTAAGCGATGTTCAATAACCTTTCTCATAAGGTCATAGTAAGACTTATCAACTTTATTTAACTATAATTTGAGCAATCATATATATCAATTTTATTTTTATATAAAGAGACTAAGATATTCTTCATTCATTCATCAAACATCTTACTATTATGTCAATTTTTGTTAAACAATTGTCAACTACTTAATCCTAAATTCACCAAAATATTTCCAAGCTTTGATAGGAATCTCATCCAATCTTACTGCTTTTCTAATCTTTATAAGACATAAGGCTTCTTTAACTTTACATGGCCTTATTTATTTTTTTGGCATAAAATCACGATTTAATTCTTTTAACTGTTATCACCAACATCTTAAACACAGTAACCATTAAAAAGTTTGTTAAAATATTTCTTTCTCTTTTCTTTAATATTGGTATCCTTAACTACAACCATATGATTATGGCCCCTAATATACTTTAAAGTACTCAAATCTCTAGTCTTTTTCTCTCTTTTTCGACTAATTCTATAGATATCTTTCTCTCTTTAAAATTCAATCGCTCATACAAATCTTAATACACATTGACTCTAGCCTCCATCACAGCTTTCTTACCCTCTTTCTTCAATAGTTTATACTTCTCAATACTTAATCTCTATCTTTGTCGAGACTTCTATAACACATTCATTTATTTTTAATTGTTTTCTTTACTTTCCCATTCCACTATAACATGTCCTTCCCTAACAATATCATACTTTTAGATTCACCATGTTTTTCTTTAGCCACACATTTAATACAATCTTTCGTCTTATTCCATATCATACTAAAATCAACTTCATCTTCCCAATTTGTTTCCTTTATTAATCTGCTAAAAAAAATATTCAACCACCTCTTACTAATTTCCACCATTTGATCCTATGATTTAGGATACATCTTGTTTTCTTATACTACATTTTGTTTTCTTATACACATTTCTAAAATGAATATCTAAAACTAAAAGTTTGTATTGCGTAGCTACACATTCTCCAATATAACTTGATAGTAGTCTATGTAACAACTTCTCCTTACCCTCATAGTAATAAAGAAATTATTTGATTAGCATTCCCTTCACTCCTATACGTGATTAAATGAAAGTCTAGTTTTTTAAATCAAGTGTTCACTGGATTCAAGTGATAAGAATCATAAGATAGAAGAAAATATAAGATTATAATTTATAATGAAAGTTGAGAGAAAAGTTCATTATACATCAAAACTTAACTAATGATGTGTCTTCAACCGATGAGTAAGTAGTTAGGAAACGTAATATAGATGGAATCTCTACATGTGAACCAAGTGAAAGTAGATAAGGAGGAACAAATAGAGATTCATGTAAATTTATTAATGTTAAAAAAATAAATAAAGTGGTTTAGCTATATATTGAATTATACATATATATATATATATGTTACTTTAAATTATTTCAGTGTAAGTAAATGAAAGGGTATTATCATTTAGGTGAAAATTAAACTAGACATGAATGACGTGTCCAATGAAGAACATGATGAACTATTTTGAGATTCTAATTTTCAACAATTAGACACGAACAATATCACATTTGATGAAGATTAATTGTTTATTCTAATTATTTTGTGTTATTGAATATTTGGATTTAATGGAGAATCTAGGAGACTTAATTTGGTATTTTGGTGACACTTCATTTGATATTTTTAAGATGATTTTATTATTCTAAAACTAAATTTGCATAATTTTCATTGCATTTTTTTTTAAATTTTTCCATTTTTTGTGGTTCACAATTGAGGCACATGCCTCAACCATACTGAAGCATCTGTATCTCCACACGGCATAGGGGCCATACCGTATCACCTCACTTACTTTTGAACCTTGATAATAATGTCTTGTCATCACTTTTTATTACAGAACCTATCATGTGCATGAAGTTAAATGGAGATCAACTGGGTAGCAGACTTAATGTTTACCTGACAATATCTTTTCCATGATTTATAGCAGCCTTTTCCAGCTCAGGCTCACTCAAGCTAAGCCGTCTAACTTTATCAGGATCCACCTGCAGCCATTCCTGTAATCCTCCCTTCACCTTCCCAGCATGAATAGCAATTAAAAGCCTATATTCTGAAGCTGTACTCAGCTGCGAGTTAAGATTTTTATCATCATCTTCCTCCTCATTATCTTCTTCATCTGAATCATTCTGCCAGAAGTATAGAAAGCAAGGAATCACCACTAAGTGCAGTTATTGAACAGAAACCAAAACATAATTGAATATCTCCACGAGCCTTGTCATCAGCTGCAATGCTGGATTTCATATTTAGAACTTCCTTTCCCCAAGCTTCTTCATCTTCAGCGCCCTTTCCCTCCTGTGAACCACCATCCTCCTTATCCTTCAATGCTTTAGTGTTGAGGTATTCTTTTGGTGGTTTGGTTGATATAATAATCCTTCTCTTTAGGGATTCCGGGGAAGGAAATTCTTTCAAGGTTTCTGAGCCAGGAGAAAACAGCATTTCTCCAAATATTTGAGTGACCATCTAAAAACCAGTCAAATAAATAAATATCGATACCATGAAAGTGGTTCTAATTCCTGTAGAAATGCAAATATCACCTCAGCCACTTTTGCCTGGAGATCTGGAGTAAGATGGTCTTCTAGAGTTATCACAACAGGATATTCAGAGGCAGAAAATGCATGCTCCTGAATAGACCTCAAGCATTTAATGAGTTCCACGGGGGTAGTCAGCGTCCTAAATACATGAAATAGGGGTAAAGCACATATTTGAATACAAAAATAACACAAATCATTAACTTTTTCTATTAGAAACAAAATGCAAAAGCACAATTTTAAATTTTCAATTAGACTTTTGTTGTTTTTTGTAAAGCAGAAATCGATAGATCCCGACCCAGATAAAGGAAAAAAGAACTGTCAATACGCTATAAAGATAATCTGATTTAGCTATTCTGACAAGTTGATGGCAACAAGTCTATTGAAAATTATTTGGACAATACACCTTCCATGAAGAACGTTCACATTGTCTTTTGACGAATTTGGCCATAAATCCAATTCAATAACTCTTACTCCTTTTTGTAATGCTTGTATAATGGGTACATCACTGCAGTCACTACTTAGTTGATTCCCAGTTAGATAGGAATTGTGTCCAGTATATATGAAATAGTGCGACAATGGAGCAGTCATGTCATGGTGAACCTGGAAGAAATCAAAAGGAGAAAGAAAGAACTGATCATTTCAAAGATTCAAAATAATAAAATATCTACACCAAATCATCATTTCTTACATTGCCATTGACTGATTGACATTTTGACACTCATACATTAAATTCTCTCAATTTTTTCATATTATGGAACATAAATTTCCATCAACCATCTGGATAAATGAATTAAGGAAGCTGGTTCATATTATATGAACTTTTTCCACCAACGACAGCAGTCACAGCACTGACACATAATTCCATACTATCGTTATAAGTTTTTCAGAAAAAGCAATTTGAATGCAAAATGCCTTGCACAAGGCCACAAGGGCTGCAGGGCATTAACATGGATGCTGCTGAGCCATATAAAAACATGATTCAATGAGGACAAAGAACGGCACAAACTCACATGGTATCCATTGTGCTTTATAGATAAATAAATAATAGCATGAAATTGAGCTTGCTATTGGCAGACTTTGTTAGCATGAGCTTCCGCCTCTAATATAAAAAAATAAAACAAATTCTAGTGTGAACTATGACAACATTCTTGATTGTGTTTCCTTGTTTTTATTCGTAAGCAAGAAAAAGAGCTTCAGATTCAGAATTCAACGAACTCTACTATAATTATCATTATCTAGTTGGAAGGCGGCTGATTTCTTTCCTCACGCCCATCAATTGACAAAATGGTATATAAATAAACACCCAATTGGCGTCAAAAATATAAATAGAAACAAAGACACAATTTCGAAAAACAAACACTTCTACCCCTGTTAATTTTTTTTTTTGCAAAAAGAACCTCAGACCCTTGACTAAACAAATAATTATCATAAATGAGAGAGAGAGAGAGAGAGAGGAGATGACCCACTCCGCGAGAAGGGGAGAGAGGAGGGTTGATGTCTCCAAAGAGGTACTTGAAGAAGGCCTCGAGATGGATGCCTCTGGAGGGCAAAAAGTTGGGATGTTTAAAGTGGGGGAGGGTGTCAAGGATGGACTGTGCATCCTTCTTGGTGGCTCCATCCTCCTTCTGGACCTCCACCAAGAACCTGTGGAGGTGGTCAACATTCATGAACCCGTTCTCCGAGTACTGGGCGAACAGGGCCTTCACCTCCTCCGGTGCCTCCGTCGCTGCCAGCTGGAACCTCCGCCGGAAACAGCAGCACACGCGGTAGGATTGCTTCGACGACATTCAATTTAATGTTGTTTGTCCTGTCGGTGAGGCAGGAAGGGCTTGGACTGAGATTTGCACTTATATCTTACGGGTCTTTTAACTCCAATGAAATTCGGGAAAATAATAATAATAATAATAATAATAATAATAATCTAAGGGCCTGAGATTTATGGGGTGGGACCGGAGAGTATGGATACATTTTATCGTCATAAAGAAAAATGGGACCCAACAATAAATTGAATAGGAGATGGCGGTCTAGTATATCCGAATCTTTAAAATAAATAATAAATTGAATATTCGCGAACATATTTTTTCATCATACACGGGTAAAATTTTAATTTTTATCACATACAATCAAATGAAAATAAATAAATTATAATGTAAATACACTCACAACAAAACTTTAACACACCAAATGTAATGGAAAAATACTTTATTTATTTTCATTTTTATTCTCATACATTACTAATAAAATTATTAATTTCTATACAAATATCAATTCCCATGAACAAGGAAATTTTCATTTTCTTTCTCCCAACTTCTATATTGAATCATTCACATAACTTAGAAATAATTTTACAATAAAATCCTGACTCCACCTCTCCTCTCCTTCATGGACACCTCCACCTCAACTTCCATATTAATTTCCAGTACTACCACCTCAATCTTTGTTAATGCTATAAAGTAGTTTCCATTGTTGCAGGTCAAGATTTCGTCAATGCCATCAAGCACTAACCTCATTCCTTGTCATCACTAGAACCAGTTACTGGTATTGCCTTAGTAGATTTTATCACTAATCACCACTATCATTGGGTGTAGTCATTGTGTCCATTATGGTTGCAATGGTCTGTCATTATTGTTGTCTCAAAATTCTTAAAGAATATGCATAACACACTCCTTATAACCCTCTTTTCTTTGCTTGATGTAAATATGAAAGTATAAAATGTTGGAGTTCATTTTGACTAAATTAGATCACAATCATGTTCGGCAAAATGACCACAAGACTAAGGACTCTAGAAGACCTGAAAATGCCCAAGGCTAGTATTGAATGATAAAGGCTAAAATTTGGAGGACAACACACTTTACCGTACTTAATTCTGAGAAGAAATTAATAAGTTATGATAAAAGTATTTTTCGACCACAAAGAGTCAAAATCGGTGGAAAGAAATCGAACAAACTTGAGTGAAATCATTGATTTCACTTTGAAGATGTAGATGATTAAATTACGAGCAGAATGGTACGAATTTGAGGTTATTCCGAGCTATGTAACCAAAGTTTTGGCCATTTGAAGTTGATAATTAAGTTTTGTATGAATTTGGGTGGGACAACTGATGTGTAATGTCTTATTTTGTCAAAAACTTCTTCAATACTTGTTGGGATCAAACAAAGGCAATTGAGTTGGCCATTTAATGTCTTTATCTATCATTTCCAACTGACTTAAGGCTATTTTGAGCTTGGTAACCAAAATTATGGTCATTTGAAGTTGGTAATCACATTTTGGTTGGACAGCTAATGCAGGGCCGGCTCTAGGCTTTTGCAACCCAAGGCCACGGATTGATGCCCCCAGTTTAATGGGGTCCCAATTTTTTTTATTTAGGGTAAAATTTGTCTCACACTCTCACGTCTGATGTCTCATCTTTGCCTCTTGCATAGTGCATTGGACACCTAATGCCTGGATTGCCACAATCGCCCTTAACCGTTGCCAGTCTCTACCTCTATGGCTCCGATGATCTACCCTCTAGATTTGATTCTCCTGTAGTCCCCTGGGCCCTGAAAGCCCAGACCCTCTCCGCACTTCAGCTCCACTCCACCCTGGAACTCTCCTCCCCAAGATCCTAGTGCCCCCACTCCGCCTCAGTGGCTCCACTGGCACCAAGTCCCCTCTCCGGATCTCCCCAAATGGCTAGACCCTAGTCCCCCCAACCCCTAAATCCGCCTCAGGCTCTTAGCCACTCATTTGCTCTGCCGTAGTTGGTACATACTGCCTGCCTCTTAGCCTCATATAATTTATAATTACGTAATTTACATAATTTGTGCGATTATGTGTGAATTGAATTATTTGACATTGATTTTGTTGAATTTTTGATAGAAAAATATTAGAGATTGAATCATTTACTTATTTTTATTTATAGATATAATTATATATTTCTTTTTATTCCCTAAATTCCTAAAATCACTTTGTTTTGTTTCAACTTGTCACCTTGGTAGCTTATAATCTCATCATTGCAAGTTTGGAAATTAATAACATTAGCATAATCTGTTGGCTTATTATTGGTCTTAGCTCGTAAGTTTTTAATTTCTTTAATTCATTTTTAGAAGGTTAGGGATGAACTTAATGAAAATCTCATTCGATCATTGAGAGTGGTGATAAAAGGTTTGGACCTATAATAAAATCCTGATTTACTCCTATTATGGGGAGATGCTATTGGTTTTTTATTAGTTTTTTTTGTTTTTGTTCAATAGGAAAAAAACTTTCGTAAATGTACTACCCTAAAGGGCCTCATTATAGGATTTCGCTTAGGGTCCCCCAAACTTCAGGGTTAGCCCTAAGTTGATGTGTAGTGTCTTATTTTGCCAATAGCTTTATTAATACTTGTTAGAATTGAACAAAGTCAATTCTGTTGGGTAGCTAACATTTATATTTATCATTTCCAACTAATTTTAGGTTATTCTAATCTCTATGTAATTAGTTATATATATTTTTTTGAATATAACATGTAGAATGTTCACTTTGTCATGTACCTTTGTGCTATTTTTCCAAATTTTCTCCAAAATGGATGATCCTTCTTGAGTAATTCTAATTTCAGAAGATAGCTAACAGAATTTCAAGCAAAACAAGACTAATTTGACCCCAATCAAAGCTTTATAGAGAAAGTTATGAATTTTTGAAGTTACTCCAGAATCTACCTTGTTTTTTGCAATTTTTGGTTCTTTATATGCATGTTTGTCTCATATTGACAATTTTGTTAACTTTACCCCCAGTATATATATAAAGCTACTTTCCTTAAAAAGCAAATAAAAACAAAGGAGGCCAAGGAAAGCCCAAGTAGAGTTGCCAGCTAGCAGTTGAGCCCAATTCTAGAATTTTTGAATAACTACGAAATTTGAAAATTCAGAACTTTGAAAGCCGGGACATTGGAAGATCTGGGTTCTTATATCAAGACATTGGAAGATCCAGATTCCTTAGACTAGGAATCTTGGTCAAATTCAAGTATTAAACATAGTAAAATCTGAGCATTGAATGTGATCAAACCTATGGATCCTAGTCAAATTCGGGCATTAAATATGGTCAAATTCGAGCATCTTTACTTAGACTAATACTTTGGAATATTCGAAATAACTACTCCACAAGTTTAAAAGTGACTCTAGAGGTACATATTCTTAAACTGAGACTCTAATAAATTCATAATAAGACTGGATTTCTAATCTAGAACATCCAACCAGTGTCCAATGCATCGTCAAAGGTCTTTATCCTCGCAATTTCTTTTCCTAAGTATATTTATTAAACCAATGCAGCATCAAGACTATGTAAATCCAAAAAAATCCTTTCTAAGTGCATTAAATGGGACTAATGTCTTGGGACTCCTTTTTTAAACATGGGAATTGAGGAGTCTCTGAAAATTAAAATGTCTTAAGACTTCATTTCCAAGTATAGGGATGAGGAGCCTTTATAATTAAATGTCATTTTAATTGATGAACTCTTTGGACGCCACAGTCGGCCATGGGGACTACAAAATCATTAATGCCTGATGGCTCCCCATTTTCAAAGTGTTAGCTGTCTCTCCCTTAAACACTTATAAATAGGCTGCCTTAGAGGCAGTGAAAGGTGTTGTTCCCGCAACCTTTCTAGGTTGTCATTATTGTCAACCGTTTGTGTTTCACAAGAGGGCAACAATATTCTATACTTGGTTGGATAACTTCGTAAAGTGAGCTCGTAGAGGGAGTCTGTCTATGTACTATCATAATCTGCCCAGGGTCAAAGATCTAAAGACTCAAAGATCTATTGAGTCGAAGCCCCACAAAGCCGAAGTTGGAGATCCATAGAGTCAAAGATCCGTAGACTCAAAGATTCACAAAGTCAAGGATCCTCAGGCTTAAAGAACCGGTGACTTGAAGCCCCACAAAGTCGAAGACTCGTAAACTCGCCCAAAGTTTAGTCAGGTGAAGAGCAGCAATCTCGTATATTCTGTCACGCCCCGGATTTCCAACCCGAGGAAACCGGTACGTGACTCCCCTTTTTACCCACACGGAGGGCAAAGGGGTTAGGATACAAATCAATTTAACATTATAAACATACACAATACATTCAAGAAAAATAAAGTCCATCAAGCAGTCCACAAACCCAATCAGTCTTTAATACAAAGTCCTCTTTTCAATCCATCCCCTTTGGGGTTACATCAGTTCCCATAATAAAAATAACATAAACACTAAAGTAAATAAGGTCTTCCACCTTGGGGTCCCACCTAACGCCTGTAGGTTCCTGTAAAGAAAACAACATGGTAGGAGGGGTGAGCAACCACACTCAGTTAGGGATCATGTCTCCCCAACCCATCCCATGCACCTAATATCTACATGCCTTGTGTACAAGTGTTGTGTCGTGATACAATCATTCCACCAGGATATAGTTACAAGTTATAACAAAGAACACAATCATACATGGACCGGTACATAAACACCCTCGGGCTTCCACGGCCACCGGGTTTCAAGAACGGTCCCGGGCTTCCACAACCACCGGGTTCCACAAAATGATCCCGGGCTTCCACACCACCGGGTTCCACAAAACGATCCCCGGGCTTCCACAACCACCGGGTTCCACAAAACAGTCCCGGGCTTCCACAGCCCACCGGGTTCCACAAAACGGTCCCGGGCTTCCACGACCACCGGGTTCCACAAAAAGTCCCAGGCTTCCACACCACCGGGTGTACAAGCAAACACGCAAGACACATGGCCATACAGGCATAACATCAACCACTTAGTATGCTTAGTCACACAGGAATAACATCGAACACTTAGCATGCATATATTCACCAGCTCATAAACCCAGCCACACAGATACAATCTCACACGTAACATGCACAGCTTCACAGGCATAATTTCAAACACATAACATGCACAGCCTCACAGGCATTACCTCAAACACATAACATGCACAGCCTCACAGGTACCATGTCAAACACTTGGCAGGCATATTTACATATATCCAAACAACACGCCATTGAAGGCCAACATTCATATAGGAGATCACACCTATATGAATTTACATATAAATAATATAACAGGTATAACTCATATTCTGCCCTAGAACCCTAGGACAGAGGAGGACTTAGGAAGAACAGAATCCCTACCTCAAGTAAAACGCAACAACACAGCAAAGTCCCGATCCCACGTCGAACACCGTCCACCCACGAGTCACCGACCACCCATGCAAGACGCCCGGCAGCAACCAGGAGCTCTCCTTCCCTCTCTCTCTCCCTGCGACGGCTGGTGGAGCAACAAACCCTAACCCTAAAACAGAGGGCTTCTCCTCCTTATATAGACAACACAACATCAAAACGACGTAGTTTTGATTAAGTGAGTCCCAGCATCAAAACGACGTAGTTTTGATTACACAAGTTAGCACCTTTCCGCACCCATACAGGCCAAAATACTCAGAATTTCAACATGGTCCTTTGGAGAAAGTTCCTTAGAATGACAAAACCAAGGGAACCATGCAAAAATATGGTTGCACGCCAATTTGCACGTGAATTCCCAATTCACGTGCAACTCCATATGGACTCCAAATGCTCTCAAACTTCACCCCTAGCCTCCTTGCATCATTTAGAAGACAATTACACTTGCACGTGAATTGGACCCATATCACGTGCACCTCACATACATGTCCATTTGGCCTGAAACTTCTGTGGTAGATAGAGGACATCATTCTAAGCATCTTTCCTTTTGCACGTGAATTCATTGGAGTCCATTTACTAGGTCAAAATCTAGAAAAACTCTACTCAGGAGGCAAAACTGACTAACTCAAGGTACGGGTCCTTACATCCTCTCCCCCTTAAGACTTTTCGTCCTCGAAAAGAAATGACATACGAGGAAAACAACCACAAACTACCCATTTGCCACCCGGCAAGCCACAACACCCAAATGGGTCATACACCACGTACAGCACAACGGCACATAACAGCCACCTCCCACGCTTAAGATTGTTCGTCCTCGAACAAGTCTGGATACTGCTCACGCATCACGGACTCACGTTCCCATGTCTCCTCCTCAATGCCACGGTGCTGCCACAGCACGCGAACCAAAGGAATAGCATGACCACGCAAAAGCTTCTCTTGCCGATCGAGGATACCAGGATAGGGGCCTCAACAACGGACATGTCGGCCTCAATGTCCAACGTCCCCCAATCAATCACATGAGTGGGGTCAGGGTGATACTTCCTCAACCGGGACACGTGAAACACGTTGTGCACTCGACTCGGCCCTGGGTGGTAACGCTAACCGGTAGGCTACAGGCCCTACACGATCCGGAATCTCAAAAGGACCAATAAACCGCGGAGATAGCTTGGAACCTCGCCCAAACCGTCGATGACCACGTCGTGGAGAGACACGAAGGAACACATGATCACCAACAGAAAACTCCAAAGGTCGCCGCCGCCGATCCGCATAAGATTTCGCCGACTCGAGCGGACAACAAACGCCGACGAATCAACCTGACCTTCTCGGTAGCCTCTTGAACCAACCGTGGCCCCAAGAGAGTCTGTCTCCCCCACCTCGGTCCAACACAAAGGGGATCGACACGGCCGTCCATACAACGCCTCAAAAGGAGCCATCCCAATGGATGCCTGATAAGCTGTTGTTGTAGGCAAACTCCACCAAAGGAAGGTGAGTTGCCCACGAACCCCCAAAATCTAGCACACAAGCCCTCAACATGTCCTCCATGGTCTGGTTCGTCCTCTCTCGTCCGACCGTCGGTCTCAGGGTGAAAGGCTGTACTCAGGTGAAGCTTGGTCCCCATAGCCTCCTGCAAACCTGCCCAAAAACGGGAAGTGAACCTCGAATCCCGGTCTGAGACAACCGATGATGGTACGCCATGCAGTCTCACAATCTCGTTCATGTACAGCTGACTCAAGGTCCCAATAGAGTCCCGCTCGCGAACAGCCAGGAAATGGGCCGACTTTGTGAGTCGATCCACAATCACCCAAATCATATCCTTCCTCCCAGGTGGTGGGTGGAAGACCGATCCAAAATCCATCGCTATATGGTCCCACTTCCACTCCGCTATGGGCAAGGGTCAGAACATGCCCGCCGGCCGCCGATGCTCGGCCTTCACCTGCCGACACGTGAGGCACCGCGAAACAAAGGCAGCTACATCGCGTTTCATCCCTGGCCACCAAAAATGTCCGCGAAGCGCATAGTACATCTTCGTACCCCCTGGATGCACAGCAACTCTAGATTGGTGAAACTCCCTCATCACCTCGTCCCTGAGGGAAGAAGCTACCACCAACCGCCCCTGAAATGACAACTCATGCTCGGGACCCTCTCGTCCGGTCCTCGGATAGCTCACCGGCCTCAATACGGGCACGGAGAACCTCACACTCAATGTCACCCAGTGTTCCTCCCGGACGCGCTGGTACAACTCAAGCACAACCACCAAAGGACTCGGGACTGTCCCACCATCACGAACAACGGGCCGCACCGCAACATCGCCAACCGCTCCATCGCCTTCCACTCCCTCACGGCCACCTCGGCTTTCCCTTTTCTGCTCAAAGCATCGGCCACAACATTACCCTTGCCCAGGGTATAGGCAAGAGTAAAGTCAAAGGTCTGCAAATACTCCACCCATCTCCTTTGCCTCAAATTCAAGTCCTTCGAGTAAAGATGTCCTGAAGGCTCTTGTGATCCGAGAACACCACAAACTTTTCCCCCCAAGAGGTAGTGCGCCAACTCTTCAGGGCGAAGATAACGACCGCTAACTCCAGATCATGAGTAGGATAATTCTGCTCATGAGGCTTCAACCGCCTCGACCCATAAGCTACCACACCGTGCTCCTGCATAAGCACACACCCCAAACCAACCCTGGACGCATCACAGGACACCTCATATGGAATATCCTCCCTAGGCAACCTCAACACAGGTGCGGTGGTCAAACGGGTTTTGAGAGTCTCAAACGCCTGCCGACACTTGTCGATCCAATCAAACTTCACGCCCTTCCGAGTCAACGCCGTCATAGGAGCCGCCAAACGGGAGAACCCCTCTACAAAACGACGATAGTACCCCGCCAAGCCAAGAAAACTACGGATCTCAAAACGTTGGTTGGCCTCGCCCACGATGCCACGGCCTCAATCTTGGCCGGGTCCACCCTAACTCCCTCACTGACACCACATGGCCAAGAAAGTGAACCTCCTGCAGCCCAAAACTCACACTTGCTAAACTTAGCAAACAATTCCTGGTCCCTCAAGGTTTGCAACACTTGTTGCCAAGTGCTCCACATGTTCCCTCTCGGTCTTGGAATACACCAAGATATCATCGATAAACACCACCACGAACGAGTCTAAGTATGGGGCAAAGACTTGGTTCATCAAATGCATGAACACCGCTGGCGCATTAGTGAGCCCGAAAGGCATCACGACCCACTCATAATGCCCATACCCGCACCGAAAAGCCGTCTTAGGGATGTCCTCCTCCCTAACCCCGAGCCGGTGATACCCCGACCGTAAATCTATCTTGGAAAACCACTGGGCCCCACTCAACTGGTCAAACAGGTCATCTATCCGAGGCAACGGGTACTTGTTCTTCACGATCCACCGATTCGACTTCCTGTAGTCGATGCAGAGACGAAGCGTGCCATCAGCCTTCTTAGCAAAGAGCACCGGAGCACCCCAAGGTGAGGTACTTGGTCTAATATACCCTTGGTCCCCCAACTCCTCGATTTGCCTCTGCAGCTCCCTCAGCTCGGCTGGTCCCATACGATACGCTACTTGGGAAATCGGACCCGTCCCCGGCACCAACTCAATGGTGAACTCCACATTCCTCTTAGGTGGCAAACTCCTCAACCGCTCGGAAAAACATCCCGAAATTGGTCCACAACAACGGGCCACACCCTCCTTTCCACCCTACCCTCCTCAGAAAGGTCAGGGCTGCAACCTGTGGGTAATGGCACCCCACCGGTCCAACACTGGCCCGGCCCGACTCGCCTCACAATCCCACTCCCCCTGCAGGGTGCAAGAGGTCCCTGCAGGTGTCACGAAGGTCACACGCCGCCGATAACAATCTATCTTGGCCTGGAAAGCCATAAGCCAATCCATACCCAAGATCAGGTCGAACGTCCTCAAAGGCATCACATGCAAGTCAAAACTCAGCTCCACCTCGCCTATGGTTAACACACGACCACGACACACTCGCCGTACCTCAATCATGCCTCCCACCAGGTGACTCCACAACTAGGGGCCTCGCGGCCTCCACACAAGGCTAACCCCAAGCCGTCTATCACAAGCTCGGCGAACAAACGAACACGATGCACCCGTATCGAAAAGAACAGAAGCTAATGTACGGGAGATCAAGAGGGTACCTCTAACCACCGATGGTCCTGCTCCACCCTCAGCTGGTGGGGGTGGTAGCTCAGCCTCCTCCTGGTATGTCGCCTCCAGCGCAAACACCCTTCCTTGGCCCGTGCCACTAGTCGGCTCACTCACTGGACGCTTCCCGCTAAGGTTGCCTCCGGCCTCGATCTGCTGCCGCTCCGGCCTCCCCCGAGGTCGGGTCCGACCGGATCTGCCTGGCCGGCTTGCCACCGACGAGCTGGTCTCTCGGTGGTGCACGAAAACCGGCATCACTCCTTGTCTTGGATGTCATGCCTCCAACTCCCCTGTTGCCACTTCGGCAAACCCGGCTCGATGGCCCTCTCGTCCACATCTATGGCATTTCCGGTCCCTCTTTGGACACTCCTTTCTCAAGTGGCCTTGCTCCCCACGCAGCGGTAACAACCGGCGGGGAGACCCCCTGCTGGACCGCCCTGTTTGCCACCGCCAAAGCTAGACCTCCCTGGGTTCACCAATGTCTGTCCCCTGCTGCGGAAGGAACTGCTATCCCTCTCCTCCGTCTTGAGCCTCTTGGACCCTGCATCTCGATCGGGCCCACTCTGCAACCGGCGACCCTGAGGGGTCCGCTCCCCCACCATCCGGCTCTCTCTTGGCTATACGGGCCGTCTCCACGGCCTCGGCATAGGTCCTCAAGCGTAGAATCGCCACCCTCTCCCTAAGGGCTGGCCTAAGACCCAGTGAACTTGTGGGCCTTCAGGTCCTCCTTTGCCACCGTCTCGGGGGCAAACCTACTCAAGCTTCGGAACTCCCGCTCATACTCGGGCACCGTCTTTGATCCTTGCTTCAGGCTGCCAAATTCCTCCCTCTTCTGCCATCTCACTGATTCCGGGAAGAACTCATCATGGAAGAGTTGCAAGAATTCCTCCCAAAACATGAGTTGCACCGCACGGCTCCCCGCAACACTCGTCCACCACTCCAAAGCATCCCCCTCCAGTTCGCCGAATTGCCGGTCGCACCTTATCCTCCTCCCGGCAGGAGAAAGGAGAACACATGCTCTATCTGCCTCAACCACCGCTCGGCTACCACAGGGTCTTCTCCCCCCCTTAAATCGCGGAGGTTGTTCCTTTCGGAACCGTGTCACCACGTCATCCTCTCGCACGGGTCGGTACACCACCCGGCGAACTCTCACGCTCACGAGGCGGCTCTCTCTCTGGTGGTGGTGGTGGTGGCACCACCTGCTGTCTTTGCCATCTCACGGCGCACCTCCTCCCGAACGTCCTGCCGGAGTCCCTCCCGTAGCTCTCGTACCTCCAGCTGGATGCCTTCTTGTAGCGTGCCAGGTAGCAACGCATGCCCTCCAACGGATGGTCCCGCACTCGGACCCTCATGGGCGAGATGACTCATCGACCCACTGCCCCGGACGCACGTGTCACTCTCTTCGGTGGCATTCTTACTACATGAAGTAAGATGCACAAACGTCGAACGCGTTTGACTACTAACAAGTTGACTACCCCTACCTCATTATCAAGTCAAAGCCGTACATGGCATTACACATATTTCAACCATTGCATCAATCAATATTGCACACAAGACAATCCACATTGTAATCATTCCCAAGACATCCCAAGAATATTCGAGTTACACGGTTCACACATAATCATGTTATGCACATCCTTCACACATGACAACAAATGCAACTAGTGCCCTAATGCCAATGCATGCAAATCCTACCACAAGACTGGACTACCCTAAGCACACCTTGGAGGCTCAAAGAGGACCATGTTGATCAGGCATGTCCCTCCAGGCTCCTCCAAAGGACTCAAGATAACCAAGTCCGCCCACTACCCTAGGCCAACTAGACCATGCTCTGATACCATATTGTCACGCCCCGGATTTCCAACCCGAGGAAACCGGTACGTGACTCCCCTTTTTACCCACACGGAGGGCAAAGGGGTTAGGATACAAATCAATTTAACATTATAAACATACACAATACATTCAAGAAAAATAAAGTCCATCAAGCAGTCCACAAACCCAATCAGTCTTTAATACAAAGTCCTCTTTTCAATCCATCCCCTTTGGGGTTACATCAGTTCCCATAATAAAAATAACATAAACACTAAAGTAAATAAGGTCTTCCACCTTGGGGTCCCACCTAACGCCTGTAGGTTCCTGTAAAGAAAACAACATGGTAGGAGGGGTGAGCAACCACACCTCGAGGGATCATGTCTCCCCAACCCATCCCATGCACCTAATATCTACATGCCTTGTGTACAAGTGCTGTGTCGTGATACAATCATTCCACCAGATATAGTTACAGGCTATAACAGCAAACACAATCATACATGGACTGGTACATAAACACCCCCGGGCTTCCACAGCCACCGGGTTTCAAGAACAGTCCCAGGCTTCCACAACCACCGGGTTCCACAAAACAGTCCCGGGCTTCCACGACCACCGGGTTCCACAAAACAGTCCCGGGCTTCCACGACCACCGGGTTCCACAAACAGTCCCGGGCTTCCACAGCCACCGGGTTCCACAAAAGGTCCCGGGCTTCCACGGCCACCGGGTTCCACAAAACGGTCCCGGGCTTCCACAACCACCGGGTGTACAAGCAAACACGCAAGACACATGGCCATACAGGCATAACATCAACCACTTAGTATGCTTAGTCACACAGGAATAACATCGAACACTTAGCATGCATATATTCACCACTTCATAAACCCAGCCACACAGATACAATCTCACACGTAACATGCACGGCTTCACAGGCATAATTTCAAACACATAACATGCACGACCTCACCAGGCATTACCTCAAACACATAACATGCACAACCTCACAGTACTATGTCAAACACTTGGCAGGCATATTTACATATATCCAAACAACACGCCATTGAAGGCCAACATTCATATAGGAGATCACACCTATATGAATTTACATATAAATAATATAACGGTATAACTCATATTCCGCCTAGAACCCTAGGACAAGAGGAGGACTTAGGAAGAACGGAATCCCTACCTCAAGTAAAACGCAACAACACAAAGAAAGTCCCGATCCCACGTCGAACACCGTCCACCCACGAGTCACCGACCACCCACGCAAGACGCCCAGGCAAAGAACCAGGAGCTCTCCTTCCCTCTCTCTCTCCCTGCGACGGCTGGTGGAGCAACAAACCCTAACCCTAAAACAGAGGGCTTCTCCTCCTTATATAGACAACACAACATCAAAACGACGTAGTTTTGATTAAGTGAGTCCCAGGATCAAAACGACGTAGTTTTGATTACACAAGTTAGCACCTTTCCGCACCCATACAGGCCAAAATACTCAGAATTTCAACATGGTCCTTTGGAGAAAGTTCCTTAGAATGACAAAACCAAGGGAACCATGCAAAAATATGGCTGCACGCCAATTTGCACGTGAATTCCCAATTCACGTGCAACTCCATATGGACTCCAAATGCTCTCAAACTTCACCCCTAGCCTCCTTGCATCATTTAGAAGACAATTACACTTGCACGTGAATTGGACCCATATCACGTGCACCTCACATACATGTCCATTTGGCCTGAAACTTCTGTGGTAGAGGACATCATTCTAAGCATCTTTCCTTTTGCACGTGAATTCATTGGAGTCCATTTACTAGGTCAAAATCTAGAAAAACTCTACTCAGGAGGCAAAACTGACTAACTCAAGGTACGGGTCCTTACATATTCAAAAACTCGTAGACTTGAAGATCCATCAGGTGAAGAGTAGTGGTGTCACAAAGTCAAAACTCGAAGGGTCGAAGATTCAGAGACCCGTTGATGTGAACAGATTAAGGTCAAAAATTCAGAGACCTATTAATGTGAACAGATTAGGGTTAAAGATTTGGAGACCCATTGATGTCAATTGATAATTAGCTAAGTTAGTTTGTCGCTGGCTCTAACCTGGACTTGAAGACTCGAAGACCTGACCCAAAGATCATAGTATTGTTGGCTTTAAACTGGAGTTGATCTGATTTGAAGGATCGTAGCGTGTGTACTATGCGAAGCATCTGTGAGGCTACAAAGTGATCTTTGAGGCTATGGCTCATCAAAATGTAGTTAAGGGTGTCGTTTAAGTAAGTTACTCAGACAATATTTCTGAACTCGGTAAGTATCAGAATAAACACGTGGACGTTATCCAAGGGTAGCTTAATATGTTTCAATGCTGGAGATCTAAAGCTGGAATATCTAACCCTAGTAGATGATTTTCATGCAACGATCGTCCTATAAAAGAAAAGCATATACCATACTTCAGGTATACGTCAGAACATTATCAAAATACATGAAAAGTATCAAGAGATATATGAGAGACGCTGAGTAGTTTGTACTATATACGTAGAGAGAATAAGATTGAGAACAAGATAACAGTGAGTTTATCTAGCTTCATTCTTTACACATTCAATGAACAGATAGTGAGTTTGGCATAGAAGTGGTTGAAGGTCAAGAGGTGCAAACAGTTGAGTATGCAAGAGTAGATTATACTAAACAGTTCATCACAGTGAGTGAGTTCTGAAGTAATACTATTTTTGTATTTGCATTTAAAAGAAAAGAGAGTTAATCCTATTGTAATCAGGGAAAAACCTTACTGTATCAAAAGGATATAGTGGATTGGAATCGGTGTAGGTATATCCTCACTACTGTGGAGTAGATTACATTGATTGAACCACATAGAACATGTGTTTTCCTCTTTTCTTTCCTATACATACTTGCTGGTAACTTGATTTTGCACAAGACATTAAGATACCACCCAAATGATAACCACATCTGTAAGAATCTCTCTCATAAGTAAACTTTAAAATTAAAGGAAACAATTTTAAGTATACTGATTCACTCCCCTCTCTGTACACAATCACATATACATGCAAAATCTTGTTTGGATCTTGGAAATATCAAAAGGATAGAGATTTCTGGACGAATTTTGTTTGGGAGAAAATTAGAGGGAGTGTTTAGATATCTTATGGATAGAGAAAACATTCCTGAGAGCAAGTTAGAGTCATGAAAGCCAAATGTGTAAAGCAAGGAAGAAAAGTTATGTTGGGAAAACATGATTTGGTGAAGCTGTCACGAATTTCTCTAAGTTTGATGACTCGAAGACTCGAAGATTTGAAGGGTCAAAGAGTCAAAGTCTTAAGGATAGAGTTTAGACTCTGCATGCATTCATGGTAGTAGACTCGAAGACCTAAAGGTTCATAGGGTCGGAGAGTCGAAACTATGTTGGCTGACTCAAAGACTCAAAGGTTTGTAGGGTCGGAGAGTCAAAGTCGAGAAAATAGAATGTTTATTGCGTGTTATCATATGAATCGACTTAAAGACCCAAAGAACCGGAGGTAGAGTCAAAGGTTTGAAGAAAATGAAACAATGGAAACTGACAGAACATAAAAGGAAACTAAAACTCGAAGACTTGAAGAGTCGAAGGGTCGAAGATACTTGCTCAGCGAACTCTCAGTACTTAACAATTTTGAGACTCGAAGACTCGAAGGTCGAAGAGTTGAAGGGTCGAAGATAATGAAACAATGGAAACTGACAAAACATAAAATAACTCAAAAAGTCGAAGATAGTTGGTCAGAAGAAAACTGTCAGTATAAAACAAAACAAAGACTCCACTTACGAAGTTAGCCACACTAAGCGAACTGAGTGACTCATAGAATTGAAGAATTGAAGGCTCAAAGATCTAAAGTCGAAGACTTGAAGCACGAGAAACCTAGTAAAGGTTAAGTAAATTCTTCATAACAACTCAAAGAGTTGAAGACTCAAACAATAAAGAGTACATTATATGACTTAAACCAATTTAACACATGCTACAATCAAGACTTGAAGAATCAAAGAGTTGAAGCCTCGCAGGATGAAACGCTGTCAAAGCTTGAAGCATCTTTGCATCAAACTTTAGGGCTTGACCCAAATCTTTGAGTCACCAAATCGTTGAGTCACCTACCTTCAAGGCAACTAATTTTCGAGGCAAACACACAACATAAGATAAACACTTAGCAAAATCATCAACTAGGGTTTGTGTAGTTTGACCACGCCGTTCACATCAGTCAAGTGCATTTATTGTCGCATTAATGACCGTCAACTACCATTAGCAGATGAACGGTGAAGATTAAAAGATCCAGTATGGGCATGCAATATGCAGTATCGGCAATAGATCTACGAGATACGATTAGATCTACCCATCATATGTACTTCTGCAATATAATGACAAGAAGTCAGTTGTTTGGGATAAAAATATTGCGCACATGCACTTTAACATTAAATTAACATAACTCACAAAGCAAGGACTTGGAACTCCAAGGAAAACATATATCAATTCTCACATGCAAAACAAAACAACTTTTGAGAATCAATTTGAAAGTCTCAACACTTGAGAGAAACTGTGAGAATACTTGTTAGTAATGTGCATGTGAAGAACAAGAACAAGATCACACTTTGAATCATTTATCAATCCTTGATCAAAAATCTAGCACAATCATCTTGTTAATCTCTGAGTTGATCATCCACAATTAACAACGTCCTAACGAATATTCCCTAAACGGTGTTTGTCTTTCTATATTAACTACCATTGGAATATTCTATACGATCTGAGGTCGTCAAGATCATTAACTCATCTCAGATTTGTCTATTAGCTCATTATCACTTTTATACTTTTTTGTCCACTTCTCATTTATTATCGAATCATCTTCTCTATAATCTTCCTTCTATAATCCAAAGCTTTCGTAAAAATTGTCTATTCACCCCCCTCTAGACTCACTTTGGGACCTACAAGCTATGATTTTATTTCTAATCACTTTGTTTTCAAGGGGAGTTCTGGAGGAAGATCATTAAGTGTGGCCACCAAAAGATCATCTAGGTTCTTCTATTTAATTTCTTCATATTTAAACTGTTAAAACTTCTTTTCTCAAATGTTTTGAAGTGAAACGGTTTTCCTTCTAACTCTCATTCCTTTTTTCTTTAAAAAAAAATAAGACAAGACAACACTCACTTTTCTAGGAAAATCAAATCAATGTCCTAGTTGGTCGTGGGATTGAGCCTTAGAGACTCACATCTTAGTTGTGTAAGCCAACATTAATTGTGGAAATATTTTATGTTTTAATTAAAATTCTTTTTATTTTTTTTCTAAAAAAGACTTTTTTTTTCTTATTACAAAAGAGAAATATTGCCATATAGGCCTAGATCCTATATTTGTTTTTCTAAAATTAGAACGTTCCCTTTTATTTACTTTAAAATCCTTTTTGTTGTTATAAGACTTAAATCCTAAAATATCTCTTTTTCTTGAAATTAAAAATATAAAAATAATATCTTTTGAATAAAGCAAGCAAATACCCATAAATCAATACTAGATACCAGTATGGGTGTTGTGGGAGTACAAAAGTTTTTCTTCCTTCCTCATATGTAATTGACTCCCAAACCTAATTTGTAAAGACCTGTATTTGGGTTAATTTAGGAAATAGTCTTTAACTGTTAATGAAGATATCATTTTGGTATCGTGCTTGACGATACGAGTGTTTTGGCTGTAGTTGGGCCCAGGTTGGAGTTCGGGACCTTAGAAGGCTAGTTGTGTAATTTTTGATGTTTATTAATTAAAAAATTAGTAGTAAATATAAATAGGGAGAGAGAGAGAGAGAGATAATCTCCCAACGTGTGGTCCTTTGTGGTGCATGACTTTGGTGAGAGAGAGAGAGAGAGAGAGGGAGAGAGAGAGAGAGAGAGAGCTTAAAGCTTGGGTTTTGGGATTGATTCAGCCGTGAATCTTTACCAAGTAGGTGTTTCTGAACTTCTTAGCTTAATTTTATTCTTGATTTGTACTAATTTTTCCATGATTTATGAAATCTTGCATGAACCCTGGGTTTTGGGGAAATCGGATTTTGGGTTAGATCTAGTGGTTTAGTATAAAATCTGTGGTTAAGCTTTGATATATATCATTGTGGGTATGTATTTCTAAAATCTAGGGGTTTTATAACCGCGTATTTCATGAGGGTTGAGAAGTCAACTATGATAAGTTGGATCTATATCTAGATGGATTGAATATATATATATATATATATATATATATATATATATATATATATATATATATTGTTACCGTGCAATTTAGAGACATTCAGGACATGTTTTGAGGTAGATATTGTAGTTTGTTGAGTTAAAAGTGTGTTTGTGGATGTCTGGGGTCACTAGGTTGATTCCAGATGAATAATAGGCTAAAATGACAACAAACAGTACCCTAGGTGAATTAGAAGGGTCGAAGGTCGAAGTTTGAGGGTCGACGTTCGAAGGTTGAAGGTCGAAGGTCGAAGGTCGAAGGTCAAAGGGTCGAAGGTGCTGCGAGGCTGCAGCTTCAGGTCAGGATCTTTGAGCTTCGAGGCAGAACTCCGAAGCAGTGAGTTTCAAGGAAGAGCTCCAAAGCAGTGAGCTTCGAGGCAGATCTTCGAGTCTTCGAGTATGAGCTTCGAGTCTCCGGGTCAGCAGTGTTGCAGCTTCGGGTTAGCAGTTCCAAGGGACAGTAGGACCATTTACATTGGGAAACATTATGCCTCTCCACACTTATTGGTGTTAGTGTGTTGGTTTGAGTACTGAGCCTTGGGCTTGGTGACTTGTTTGTGTTCTCACCGTGCTGGATTAAGCTGTTGAGCTCATGGTGCTAGGGTTGAGTGCCCTGAGATGGGATCTTATTGAGGATAGTGGACAAGTTGTCCTGTATGGATAGGCTGAGTCTGAGCTTTGAGTCTTCGGGTTAGCAGTTTTGTAAGCTTCGGGTTAGCAGTGTCAAGGTACAACATGACCATTTACATTGTAAACCATTATGTCTCTCCACACTTAAGTATTATACTTGAGTTATAATGTAAATAACAAAATACCTCCCTTTCTAATTCAAAGAAAAATACTAGAAAATCAAATTCTCACTCTTTCAAAATGTGAAAAATATATTTAGTGTAAAATCCCGAAAACATGCAGTTTTTTTGTAGTGGTGACTTTTTGGAAAATGGACTTAGACCTCTCAGAAAAATTCTCCAAAATCAGATTATCTTAGTTATGGTATAGGGAGTCAATGCCATGACTTTTTATGGGGGCAATATAGTGCCTAAGAGGCAATGTTTGGAATTACCTGGGAGGTTTTCTTCGTATTTTAATGTGTGTACATGATTGAAATAGTGATGTATATGTAGCATTACACGAACACATGCCTACACTAGTTTATGAGTTGGGATGGGTCGGGGAGACATGATCCCTACTGTCACGCCTCGAGGATTCGGGACATTTCTCAGTGGCACGATCCAGAAATGTATTCGTGCTACTTGTAGGAGAGGGGTAGGTTGAAGCGTAGATGGTGCACAGCGGGAAGACTCCAAATAGTTCGTGGAGGAGAATGGATGGAGCTCATTCGGAGTTCAGATGTGCCGACCCAGTTGAATGTGGGGAGCACACCGCTAGTCAAGGACTTAACGTTAAAGAAGATATTTGGCCATCCTTACACAAACTGGCTGGGAACTGGAGCCGTTCTCTTGATGAGCCTGATGGTAGGGCGAAACCAGTCTACGTGCGCTTCAACCCTCAAAGGCTAAACTTAGCAGACCGTGTAAAGAGAAGTTAAGTGCCGCAATGGGTATAGAGTCGCAGGAAATCTGACCCTGTGACAAGTAGAATTAGAGCCGAACTCCTGTATCCTGAAGACTCGCCGAGCACTCTCGCGAGTAGCATGATCCCAAGGTGGGAACTCACAGAGGTGAGTCAACCGGTAGTGTCTTGCACGCTTCGCGTCCATGGAGTTGGAGTATCTTAGAGTGTTATATAGAGTTGGGCAAGGGAGTACAAAGGAGCGCATTGGAGCGATCGTGGAAGCTTCCTATCTGTTGGACATTGGGCGAGCGAGGAGCATCTTGGTAAGGTGTTGTAGCCTGCGGGGAAGCGATGTCCAATCGGTTGTCATTGGGTGAGAGCAAGGGTGTCGAGTTGAAGATGCCGCAGCCTGCGGGGAAGCGATGTTAACAACCGCAACATGGACGTTGCGAGGATTGGGTGGAGGAGAATGTCATGCCTCGAGGATTCGGGACATTTCTCAGTGGCATGATCCAGAAGTGTATTCGTGCTTCTTATAGGAGAAGGGCAATTTGAAGCGTAGATGGTGCGTCTAAACCCCGAAGGGGCACCTGTCACGCCCCGGATTTCTAACCCGAGGAAACCGGTTCGTGACTCCCCTTTACCCACCCGGTGGGCAAGGGGTTGGGATTACTTCCACACAGGACTTTACGCACATCCACAATAAATATTCACAAAAACAAAATCATATTATTAATTTCAAATCACAATAAAAGTTACAAACCAAATATGCCTTTATTACAATTAAATCTCCCCTTACAATATCTCCCCACTGGGGTTACAAAGGTTCCACAAAAATTAACAACACAAAATAATATTAAGCAAGGCAAAGCAGAACTGTCCTCCACCTTGGTATTCCCTCCTAACGCCTGTAGGTTCCTGAAAAGTAAACAAAACATAACTTGAGGGGTGAGCAACCATAGCTCAGTAGGGATCATGTCTCCCTAACCCATCCCATGCTCCTATCATCTACATGTTGACGTGCACGAGTGTAGTGTCGTGGCAATACTATACTGACAGGCCATAATTAACATTTACACACAAACAAGCCACATCAACAAGTACAACTATTGCCACAGCTACACAGGCTCTATAACCAGCCATGGGCTTCCACAGCCACCGGGCTCCATAACCAGCCACCGGGCTCCATAACCAGGCACTAGCTTCCACAGCCACCAGGCTCTATAACCAGCCTCGAAGGCTCCAGCCACACAGGCATACAATCAAACACATAACATACATCATAGCCACACAGGCATATAATCAAACACATAGCATGCATCATAACTACACAGGCATATAATCAAACACATAGCATGTATCACAGCCACACAGGCATATAATCAAACACATAGCATGCATCACAGCCATACAAGCATATAATCAAATACATAGCATGCCTCACAGCCACACAGGCATATAATCAAACACATAGCATGCATCACGATCAACAATCATTATATCAAATATATTTCCCCCAGAAACCTCAAGGTTTCCCCACATGAACCTACAACGGAACGAAGCCTAACAAACAACACTGACATTCCTAACCGCCTCCAAGGCCCACTGCCACGCAACGAACCCCGAGAGTTCCCATGCCCCAGACACAACATCAAAACCAAACAAAATATGCCATTGAAGGCCAACATCCATATAGGAGATCACACCTATATGGATTTACATATATATATTATAACAACAATGACAATTCTCTACAAATCATCCACCACAGGGCCTAACCCTGGAATGGGTACTAGAAGAGACAGAACCTCTACCTCAAAAGGTTCTTCCTTGCTCTTGCTCCCACGCTAGATGCCGTCCACCCACACGAATCACCACAGCAGCAACGATCAGGAACTCTCTCTCTCTCTCTCTCTCTCTCTCTCTCTCTCTCTCTCTCTCTCTCTCTCTCTCTCTCTCTCTCTCTCTCTCTCTCTCTCTCTCTCTCTCTCTCTCTCTCTCTCTCTCTCTGCGACGGCTGCAGCGGCTGACGGAAAGAAACCCTAAACCTAAAACAAAGAGACCTCCACCTCCTTATATAGACACCTCACTTATCAAAACGACATAGTTTTGATAAGTGAAATCCAATGTCAAAACGACGTAGTTTTGATAAATGAAATCCCACCATCAAAACGACGTAGTTTTGATAAATAAAATCCCACCATAAAAACGACGAAATTTTGATAAAGGGAACATGGCACAACCTTCCTGCATCCACATAGGACAAAATACTCACAGTTCGAACATGGTCCTTAAGGAAAAGATGATCAACATAACAAAACGAAGAAGATAGTGCAAAAATATGGCTGCACGTGACAAAGGCCATTGTCACGTGCAAGCTCCAAATGCCCTAAGATTTTGCCACAAGACTTAGAATAACTTATGGAAGGCTCCGATGAAAAAACACCACTGCCCATGACAAGCCATTGTCACGTGCATTGTCACGTGCACCCCCTAAAAGTTGCCTCTTGGGCTCATCTCTTACCTCAAGCTTGCCCATCACCATACAAAGTGTTCAAGCCAATGTGTGTGAGAATAAAACTCCCTAAAACCCAACAATTGCCACCCCAAAAAGGTAAAACTGTGACCAACTCCACATCCCAAAACACGGGTCATTACATCCTCTCCCCTTTAAGACTTTTTGTCCTCGAAAAGAAACAACATGCAATGAATAACCAACACATGCTACCTGTTATCACCCGTTTTTGACCGGGTTCGTTGCTGGCTTTTGTGAAAGGACTCCATGCTAGTTCATTCCGTTGATCCTAGAGTCATCCCTGCACAAGGCTCGCACAAACCATTAAAGAAAAGAAAAAACACAGAGTCGCCACCAAACAAATTAAAGGTGTGATTGGGCACCTAGAAAAAGAAAGGGTCTACGGTTCCAAAAAATTAGGTTCGGGAGTCAGTTACATGTGGGGAAGGAAGAAAAACTCTTGCACCCCCACAACGCCCACAATTGGTACCTAGTCTTGATCTATGGGTGTTTACTTGCTTTATTATTTATTCAAAAAAAGAGTTTTTTTGTATTTTTAATTTTAAGAAAAAGAAAGATTTTAGGATCTAGGCCTTAAAACAACAAAAAATAGATTTTAATAAAATAAATAAAATGGGACATTCTAATTTTAGAAAAAAGAATGTGGGATCTAGGCCCATGTGACAGTATTGCGTTTTTTAGAAAAACAAAAGGGAACTTTCTTTTTTAGAAAACAAAATGAAAACAATTTGAATTCAAATGGAAATACTGCCACAATTAATATTGGCCCAGGCAGACTAGGATATGAGCATCTAGGGCTCAACCCTCATGAACGGCCAGGCCTTATTTAAATTTTTCTAGAAGAGATTTGAGTTTTGTTTTTTTATATTTTATTATTTTTTGAAAATAATAAAGGAAAAGAGAGATACAAGAAGTTTTTTTGTATTTTCGTTTTTTAAACTTTGAGAAATAATTAAAATAAGTAGAGAAGTTTTTGGGTTTTATGTTTGAAAACAACACAGAGAAAGAAATTTAAAAAAAAAGAGAATAATTTAATAAATAAACAAAAGTAAAGCAGGAAACTTGGAGAAATTAAGATGATGCAGACGTTGGCTCCTCTTTCCTCCTAGTGATCCCTGAAAACACAATGATTAGTAAAAGAAATATTCCTCCTTGATTCAGTGTATTTCCTTCAGCCTTAGCTCTTTCCACCAAAAATAGGAGAGAAAGTTTTGAGAATTTCTAAAGGCAAAAATACTTCATTTTGGGAAGAAAAGCACCCGAATCTCTCTGAAATTCTCAAAACTTTCAGCCTTTTCTCTCTCTGATTTTCTTTCATGGCATGTATAAGTGTTTTAAAATGACATTAAATTTTGTATTAGTGGGTGAGATAAATTATTGTGTGAAAATGCAGAGCTTAAGTGGCCACACACGTCTGGTTGAATTTGTAGCTTTAATTCAGCAGAAACTTTGGTGCTTGGTGGAGCTTCTACTAGTGCTATAAAGCTGTGGGATTTGGAAGAGACAAAGAGTGAGTTAATCAAGTCTACATTGCTATTTTCTAATATAAAAATTGAGTGCTACCTTAAATATAAGGTCACATAGTTCCATTCTGTTTTTTTAATGCACAATGAACCTTGGCTAACGGTAAAGTTAATGGTTCGACTCGCGGATGAGTTCCATTATGCATTCCCTGGAATTATTCAAGGACGATAAAAATAATGTATTAGAGTTATTTAAAAAAATTGACAGCCGCAAGAAAAGATAATATGGGTTCAATATTACAAAGATAACTATCCACACTATGTTAGTCTTTAATTATATTGGGTATCCATTCAATTTGTAAATAAAATTAACAAAATTAATTTTATTACTATCTTATTACAAAGATAGCTATCCATTCAATCTGTAATGATATAGATATATAATAATATTGTCAAACTTATTGTTGGTTTTTTTTTTTGCAGAATGATGGAGTTGTGGTAATTTTTTCTGGCATGGAATGAAGATGGTATTAGGGGTTTTGTTTTCAGACATTTTGAATTTTATATTATGGTTTGTAAAATATTTTCAACATAGTTGGTTATTTTGGATTGTAACACTTCAGAATACTATTTCTCAATGTAGAAATATGTTAATAATATTTTTGATGGTTTTTTCTTTGAATATTGGTAGTTTTTGAACTGTAATGGTATTTATGAAATTATAACTAATAATTATAAACATTCGAGAAGACTTGTTATATTTCTGTATCTTCTATAGTAAGCCTTTTTGGTGTGTTAGGTCTGCTTGGCTTATGGTATGTTAGTCATTTTTCATAACACAAGAAATGTCATATTGTATGATTTTCGACAACATATAATTGTAACACAATAAAAAGTGTTATGTAAAGAATGTTATGGTAAGCTTAAAAAAATCTTACGAAAATGTTTCATAAGACAATAATATGTGTTACTGTATGATCTACCGTAACATAAATTGTAACACATACAAAAGTGTTACTGAAAGGTGGGGGGGCATTTCATAAGCCAAGCGGACCTAACACCTCAAAAAGTGTTACAGTATCCTATGGTAACACATTTTATGTCTTACTAAAGGCCTGATTTCTTGTAGTGCCTCATGGGATCATATTTGTTGGACCTCGGCCAGGGCACTCACTATCACAATATTGTCCGCTTTGGCACTCACGCACCCACCCATGGGCCGCAGCCCGCACGGATTTGTTTCTAACGGGCCGCGACCCGTTAAAACGCATTGTGACAAGGTGCACATGAGCCTCCTCATTAGGACGACCTCAATGTTCGCCCTAACCGATGTGGGATTGATCTATGGGACGTTAGAGACCCAACAGTCTCCCCCCCAATCCCACCATCGGTCTAGAGGACCCGGCTCTGATACCACTTGTTGGACCTCGGCCAGGGCACTCACTATCACAATATTGTCCGCTTTGGCACTCACGCACCCACCCATGGGCCGCAGCCCGCACGGATTTGTTTCTAACGGGCCGCGACCCGTTAAAATGCGTTGTGACAAGGTGCACATGAGCCTCCTCATTAGGACGACCTCAATGTTCGCCCTAACCGATGTGGGATTGATCTATGGGACGTTAGAGACCCAACAATATTAACACAACAAGCTCATCAGGCCATAGCCTCACCTAATAGGTACATCACAAATCAAGGGGCCTTAGCCACCTATCATATCCACGCAAGAGTACATCTGCACTGAGCTCAACTCAGCTCAAACTCGACCACCGAATATGCCACCAGGCACAATTGACATCTCACATGGACTTAAGAGTCTCACATGTCACATAGATCTCTCACACAGGTATACAAGCAAGCATAACATATCACCACAGACCCAAAGGTCCCACAGTACACGTATGTATAGGAGCTAACCATAACTATAACAGTCAACATACCATGAGGCTCTCATAGTGCCAACCACCCTCACCGCCCCTTTGACACCATAGCCCTCATGACCCAAACCATAGCATCAAACCAACCATGATGGTTTCATCACACGGCCTCACTAGGCTCAGTATTACCTCTCATACATGGTATTTCCTCTTAGGAACATTATGACCTCTCAGGCATCGTATTGTCTCTTAAGTATTGTATTGCCTCCTAGGCACAATATTGCCTCTTAGGCATTGTATGGCCTCTCAGGCATCGTATTGCCCCTCAAGCACAACATTGCCTCTCAGGCATCGTATTGCCCCTCGGGCACAGCATTGCCTCTCAGGCATAATATTTTATTACCTCTCAAGTATATTACCTCTCAGGTACGTTACTATAGTACCTCTCAGGTACATTGCATCTTAGGTATATTACGATACTACCACTCAGGTACAGTATTACCTCAGGCCCTGCCTTGACTCTCAGGTACGGTATTACCTCAGGCCCCACCTTAACTCTCAGGTAGAGTATTACCTCAGGAGTATCATCTTACCCCTCAGGCACAGTACTGCCTCTCAGGCTATAAAGAAATCTCACCTCCCAGGCCCTCAACAATAGCCCCTTAGGCTTATTAAGATAACCTCGCAGGCCCACATGACCACTAGAGTTCACAACTCTATCCTCATGTTTTGACCAAGAGAGAGAATTTTCGTAGAAGCTGTTTTCTTGAAATAAAAAGTCCTGGCATTGGCTTCTCATACCATAACTGAGATAATATGATTTTTAGGGGTTTTTCTAAGAGGTCTAACCCCACTTTTCAAAAAGTCACCACTACAAAAAACTACATATTTTCCTGGATTTTACACTAAATCCCATTTTTCACATTTTGAAGAAGTGAGAATTTGATTTTCTAGAATTTTTCTTTGAATCCAAATAGAGAGTATTTTCTTATTTACATTATAACTTAAGTATGATACTTGAGGCATAATGGTTACAATGTAAATGGTCCAGTCCAGTGAAACTAGAACTGCACCAGAATTGCACTGCCCAACTACTCGAGGCACCCTGCTCGAGACTGCTCAAAACTATGCTCGACACTACACTCTGTTCGAGACTCCTGCTCGATGCTCTGTTCGAAGCTCTGCTCGAGCAGTTCCACAGTTGTGAACTGTCGACTACATTCTTCCTGATATCATCCTGAAACCCAATTATACCTGTTAAATCTATACTTTTAAGCACTAATTCATCCCACAAATGGCTTTCTAACTCATCCTAGGCATCTTAGGCTACCAAAACAATATCAATTCATACCAAAATAACATAAATCGAGTTTCTCAAACTCTAAGGTTCATACTTCCAATTCCATGAATTGGGAGTTAATTCGCTTGTTTTAGCTACTCTAGCAAGCATAATCAATGACATAGGAATGAGAAGAACGAATCCCTACCTCGACTTTAGTTGATTTGAGCTCTGGATTGTCAATTTTGCTTTCTCCCTTCTCTTTCTCTCTCCTCTCCTCTTTCTCTCTCTAGAAAGGCAAGCACATATGACACTTAGGGATTTGGGTTTTCACTGCCTTATTTATACTCTCCCTCATTTAATTCATTAAAATATAAAAATTACCCTCATAGGGTCTGATAACGTGCATTTATGCCGTTATCCTAGGTCTTATTTAGGGTATTTTAGAGTATATTTTGCACCTATTTGCATGATATTTTACACATATTTGCTCTAACTCCTAGGAAGACCCTGTTTGGTGTATAGTGGTACTTTTCGAGTGTTTTTGGCAGGTTTTGGAGCAACCTTTTCCCACACACCTTGGCTAGATCACTCCATACACTCAAGAGGAAGCTATAGGAAGAAGATGGAAGCCAAATGAAGGCAAAATCGAGGTGCACGTGAAAAGGCTTTCTCACGTGCATTCTCACGTGCAAGGATTTTATTGCTTAGATGCCTTCTACAACTCAAGAAGAAGCTTTGGAGTAAATTTGGGATGATTTGGAGCTGCACGTGAAAAGGCTATTCTCACGTGCATTCTCGCGTGCAGGCATTTTGGAGCTCCAAATGATGTGTTTTGTTGTTTTACTCATTTTCTTCTAAAGAACTGGGGTCAAATTTGGTGTAGTTTGAGTGTTATTGAGCCTAGAATGTTGAATAGTGTCACTAACCAAAACGACGTCATTTTGGCTGCGACCACATTTATAATTAGGGCACACCATTTGTAACCCTAATTTGGCCCACTAAATCCTATAAATAGGGGGTTTTGGAGGCATTGTAAGGCATCTTGAGGGAGAGAATCCGATCTGAGTTCTGAAAAAGAGCTATAGACATTGCTAAAAGATCGGATTGTCCTTGGCAAGGAGTGATTTTGGGCAGCAGACGCCGGAGTCTTTGGAGGCTGGAGTCCTGGTTCATCTTGGGGTCTTCCTTTATTGTCCTGGTACTGTAATCATGTTCTTTCTTGTAATTGTTATTGCTTTTGTCATGATTATGGAGTAGTTTTGTTAGTCTAGGGGAGCAATGTAGCCCCCAATAAATTGTATTCAGTTTGGTTATGGTTGTTCAATAAAATAAAATTCAGTTCTTGTTTAATTCACTTGATTAAATGGAAATGCCTAGTTTATGCATAATTAGGTAATCTTAGCCCTTGTTTAGGGTGGAACACTAGTGAATTAGATTTAATATTGTATGATGGACCAAGTCTGCAACTATTAAATTGTTTATCTACCTTGATCACTTTTATTCACATGGACCAAATGGGATAAAAGCCTTAAATCTATCTTAGCATGGACCAAATGTAAGATAGGTAGGAGATAACCAACATGAATATGAACTAGAACATAAATCAAGAACAAGAGTCATAACCAGACTATTACAATCGATTGGGTGGTAAACATTGTGACCCTAGATCCTTAATCACTGCAATTTCTATACCAACAGCTTGCCAACATTCGGATTTAATCACTTTTGCTTAAACAAAAATCAATTGTCCAGACATAAGTTCAACTTGATAGCTTAGTGCTTGCTGCTTAATAGCATTAGCTACCTCCCTGTGGGTTCGACAACCGGAGTCTTAATACTCCATTTTATTACTTGACCAGTGCACTTGCTGCAAAACCTATAGACATAATTTATATGGGTCAGGGTCCTGACTCTAAATCAAGCCCAGTTACTGTCAAAACACTCTGTTTGACGAGTACATCATTGTATTGAGATTTGTTTTCCCAAATAATACCACAAATACAAAGTCACCTGACCATACCACAAAAATCCCAAAATTATTCTTTCGGGGCTCTGACTCCAAATCGGGCCGACTCACAGTCAAAAGTTTCTATTCGACACATACGTCGTCGTACTGATATTCACATCCCTCGATGTGCACTCCATCACATGGTTAACTACCAGAACCCCAAACACGGGTCATTACATAAGAGACGCAGCGGAGTTCGTATTGCTTACACGGAGAGAGGAAGATTGAGAGCAAGATAACAGTGTGTTGGATCAAGCTCAGAATTTGGATAATGATAATAAAACCCTATGTAATTTGGTTTGAGACTTTGGCTGTTTTATCATAAGTTATTGCAGAAGATATGATCTTAATCCGGACCTACACTCATGAGGGCAAAGCTAAGGACGGGATACATAATCTTGATCTGGATGAGAGTAAGCGTCGTAAAATACTTGGTATATAACCAAGCATTTACTTCATACGGAATAAGGATCAATTGTGCGGACTAATCACCCAAAGCTACGGACTAAGGAAACTACGCCCAACATCTTAAACGACTAAGTTAAGCAGATGCGGAGTGAGAATCCTAGTCTACAAGTCACACGGAGTAAGTCATAGTTATTACGGAGTAAAAGGCTAAGTCTTCCACTCAAGCGAACTAAGGAAAGGAAGATACGGAGTAAGAAATCCGAGTCTTCTATACATGCTGAGTAAGGAATGACTTGTGCGGAATAAGGACCCGAGTCTTTATTCGCACGAAGTTAGGAAACTAGATGCGGAGTAAGGAATCCGAACCTATTACTCATGCGGAGTAAGGATATACTGATATGGAGTAAGCCATCCGAGTCTTTAACTTACGCGGAGTAAGGAAGCGTAGATGCGGAATAAGCACTCCGACCTTCTCATACATACGGAGTAAGGAAGCACTGACACGGAGTAAGGATTCCAGTACTGAATTAATATGGAGTAAGCAATCACTGACACGGAGTAAGGATCCGAGCTCAGTTTACACGGAGTAAGGAACCTTACACCGGATTAAGTAGATGCTACTTCAACTTATCTCTTCACATTTAAAGTGACCAGCTCGCTGCTTCCCAATGTAATACAAACTCGTTGAGAACCTAAAGTATCTTACACGTGGATCATTCGGATATGTGGACACAACTTAGACTGAACTTGGGAACTCACAAACGCACTTATGTTTTGCAAACCCAAGACCTTGAGCTCCACATCCGCAGCACTTAAGACAGAGAGGATTCCGAGGAACAGTCAATGTGCACATAGTCTGGAACAACAAGTTCCAAGACTGTCTCTTAAGGATGTGTTATATATAATGTAAACCTTGTACATTGAAAGAGTGTACACTTGTTGATGTTCGTGAGTTTTGTAATAGGCTAGTGTGTGAGTCATTTTGTAAACAGAGTGTAAGAGAGTCTTGCAGTAGACTGAAAAGCTTTACAAGCTTTAATCTGCTTATATTTTGTTGTACTTATCCCTTGATAATAAAACAAAATACTTCCACTATCTAGTTGTCTTTCGCATTGATCCTATCTTTTAACCAGATAAGTGCTGTGCCAAAAGAGTTACTAAAGAGTTTCAATAAGAGCCTATTCACCCCCCTCTAGGCTCCCAGGAACCAATACAGTGAATTAATCTGTTTTTGTTCCTCATGTATTCAACGAACAGATAGTGAGTTTGGCAAATGAGTGGTTGAAGGTCAAGAAGTGTAAATAGTTGAATATGCAGGAGCAAATTGCGCTAGATAGTTCATCATAGTGGGTGAGTACTAAAGTAATACTGCTTTCTGTATTTACATTTAAAAGAGAAGAGAGTTGATTCTATTATAACAACGGTAAAACCCTATTGTATTAAGAGTGTATAACGGATTAGACTCGGTGTAGGTATACCCTCACCACTGTGGAGTAGATCATATTGATCGAACCACGTAAACTGTGTCCTTGTCTTTTACTTCCTATACATATATGCTATTAACTTGATCTTACACAAGACACTGAAACACCACTCAAACGATAACCACATTTGCAAGAATACCTCTAAAAAGTAAACTACTCCTAAAACTAAAGGAATTAGTTTTAAGTATACAGATCCACCCTCCTCTCTATATACACACACACACACACAAATACCCACACGATCTTGCTTGGATCTTGGGAATAACATAGCGGCAGAGGCAATTGGATTAGAGCTAAACACAGTAGTGTTGATGGCTATGGACCGTCAGACGAATAACGTATCTCTAGTGGCGGCTATCTAGCACCAACATGGGGCATATAAACCATAAGATAGCCCTGGTATGGAGGGAGCATAGTTAACTATCATGGGGCAGAGGTGTTGGTGGCTAGCGAAGGTGGTCCTAGCTACAGAGCTAAGGAAGTCAACTTGTCGTGTGGTGCATGATGGCCTAAGGAAGCACAGCGAGGTGCCTCGCTCACTAGAGGACCAGACCTTGGGCGGCCAAGACAATGACTAGGATAAAATGGTGGGGGATAAACAACACCATTTAAGGAGGCGCTGAGGCTAAGGGAGGACTGGCACGGGGCTACAATACTGCCTAGAAGAGAGCTTGGCCCTAGGCAAAGGAGAGGAGAGCGAACTTGCTAGGAGGAAGGAGGTGTGGGGTAGGAGGGTATGACCCACTTCGGTGTCAGGCCTTGGGAGCAAGGGCTTGATATGGAAAATGGCTCTTGGGCTGACAATTTTAGGAATCGAGAGAGGAGAGAGGCTCTATTACAAGCGTGTATCGTGTGAAATAGCTCATACAGAGATTTACAGCCTAGTGTGTGTAACCATAAACAGAGTGTTGTGTTGTAATCAGCTAAAATGCTATTTTTCTTTGTTGTAATTATCTTCAGATAATAAAACAACATACTTCCACTACCTGGTTAATCTTCCGCACTGATTTTATCTGTTTAACCAGAGTGTGTGTCTAGCCATTAAGAGAGATAAAGAATTTTCAAAGAGCCTATTCACCCCCCTCTAGGCTCTCCGGGACCAACAAGTGGTATCAGAGCAAGTTCTACCTGCTCGTAGCGATCCCTCACTCCCTCTCAACTCAACAATGGCCGAAGAAAGCAGCATGCTATTTAACACCTGCCTCAACTTCGGGGGAGCTCAAGAGCCCCTTCCCCATCGTAGCAGCAGTGAAAATGTTGATCCACCACAATCTACTCCTATCGCTGCTCCTTAACCACGGAGTTCAGGCTACACACTAAGCAAACCGCCAAAGTTCACACCAGAGCTTTTCTCCCAGTGGAAAGCTCGCATGAAGATGTTCATGACTTGTCATGATCATCTAATGTGGCCTTGTTTTTATCAGGAGCTTCCCATTCCGATAACCATCGGAGAAAATGGGGTCAGGAGGCCAAAGACTGATGCTGAACTCACTCACGATGAAAGAGCCTGGGGTACGGGGTGGGTTCGGCCTCACCCATTGGGGCACTTAGCTTCTCTATCCACGGTCCGCTAAGTTTAGCCTTTGAGGGTTGAAGCGCACGTAGACGGTTTGGTTTCGCCCCGCCCGGGCTCATCGGAGAACGGCTCCGGTTCCCGACCGGTTTGTGTAAGGATGGCCAAATCCCTTCTTCAACGTCAAGTCCTCGACTGCGGCGTGCTCCCCGCATTCACCGGGTCGGCACGTCTGAACTCCGAAGGGGTTCCATCCGTTCTCCTCCACGGGACCGGGACCTTCTCGGCGCGCACCATCTACGCTTCAACCAACCCCTCTCCTTCGTAGCACGAATCCATTCCGAATCGTGCCACTAAGAAACGTCCCGCCAGCACCAGCTGCTCGGGTGTGACATTCTCCTCCACCCAATCCTCGCAACGTCCTCGTTGCGCTTGTCGACATCGCTTCCCCGCGAGGCGATGGCATCGTTACCTCGACGCCCTCCCACTCGCCCAATGTCAACGGCTTGGACATCGCCTCCCCCGGCGATGGCATCGTTACCTCGACGCCCTCCCACTGCCCAATGTCACGACTTGGACATCGCTCCCCGCGGTGAACACCTTACCCGGATGCCCGCCCCCTCGCCCATGTCCAAAGGATAGGAGGCTTCCAAGATCGCTCCGACGCGCTCCTTCGTACTCCCTTGCCCAACTCGTATCACACTCTAGGATACTCCAACTCTATGGACGCAGGCGTGCAAGACACTATCGGTCGACTCACCTCGTGAGCTCCCACCTTGGGATCACGGGCTCCTCGCGAGAGTGCTCGGCGAGTCTTCGGGATACGGGCCGGTTCGGCTCGATACCACTTGTCACGGGGTCGGTTCTGCGCCTCTCAACCCATTGGGGCACTTAGCTTCTCTATCCACGGTCCGCTAGTTTAGCCTTTGAGGTTGAAGCGCACGTGCTGGTTTCGCCCGCCCACCGGGCTCATCGGAGAACGGCTCCGGTTCCCGACCGGTTGTGTAAGGATGGCCAAATCCCTTCTTCAACGTCAAGTCCTCGACTAGCGGCGTGCTCCCCGCATTCAACCGGGTCGGCACGTCTGAACTCCGAAGGGGTTCCATCCGTTCTCCTCCACGAACGCGGAACCTTCTCGTCGCGCCATCTACGCTTCAACCAACCCCTCTCCTTACGTAGCACGAATCCATTCCTGAATCGTGCCACTAGAAACGTCCCGCCGCCCACGCTGCTCGGGTCGTGACATTCTCCTCCACCCCATCCTCGCAACGTCCTCGTTGCGCTTGTCGACATCGCTTCCCGCGAGCGATGGCATCGTACCTCGACGCCCTCCCACTCGCCCATGTCAACGGCTTGGACATCGCGGTTCCCGCGGGTGGGACGCCTTTTACCAAGAGCCCGCCCCACTCGCCCATGTCCAAAGGATAGGAGGCTTCCAAGATCGCTCCGACGCGCTCCTTCGTACTCCCTGCCCAACTCTATCACACTCTAGGATACTCCAACTCTATGGACGCAAGGCGTGCAAGACACTATCGGTCGACTCACCTCGTGAGCTCCCACCTTGGGATCACGCCACTCGCGAGAGTGCTCGGCGAGTCTTCGGGATACGGGCCGGTTCGGCTCGATACCACTTGTCACGGGGTCGGGTTTCTGCGCCTCTCGACCCATTGGGGCACTTAGCTTCTCCTTCACGGTCCGCTGTTTAGCCTTTGAGGTGAAGCGCACGTAGACCGGTCGCCCTGCCACCGGCTCATCGGAGAACGGCTCCGGTTCCCGACCGGTTGTGTAAGGATGGCCAAATCCCTTCTTCAACGTCAAGTCCTCGACTAGCGGCGTGCTCCCCGCATTCAACCGGGTCGGCACGTCTGACTCCGAGGGGTTCCATCCGTTCTCCTCCACGACGCCCGGAACCTTCTCGCTGCGCACCATCTACGCTTAACCAACCCCTCTCCTTTACGTAGCACGAATCCATTCTGAATCGTGCCACTAAGAAACGTCCCGCCAGCACCAGCTGCTCGGGTCGTGACACAATACACCAGTGAAAAGGCTCTAGCTTACGTGACATCGTCCTTAGATTTAGAGGCCTTCACGGACGTCCAGGGCTGCACGACAGCAAAAGCTGTATGGGACAAATTGACTATTCTATATGAAGGAAGTCAGTCCCAGATGCAGAATGTCATTTGTGCTCTCAAATAGAACTTTGAGAGCTTCAACCACAAACCTGACGAATCCCTGGAGAGCATCTATCGGCGATTCGGCAAGCTCATCCTGGAATTGAAAACTGTCAACGAGCACTACACTCAGTTCCAAATAAATGACAAGTTCTTTCGTTCCTTGCCAGATCACTATTACTCCAAGCAGCTCCAGATGTAATCCAAAGACAACTGGCAGTATGCTTCCCTTGAAGAGCTATATGGAGAGCTACGGACTCATGAGGTCAGATTCAAATACACTGACCGCGATGAGAAAATAGCTCGGAAAGAAAAGGGGGTAGCTCTTAAAGGCTCGGGGCTGACAAGCATGCTGATGGAGGATGATACGGAAGAGTCAGAAAACTCTGACTCGGACATGGAAGAAGAAATAACACTTCTGGTGAAATCCTTCACACGATTCCTGCGGAAAAGCAGAAAAGGATTCAGAAGAGGCTCTTCCTCATCCTCGAGAAGGAAGGAGCGGTCGGAGTCGACATCCCAAGACTGCTACAATTGCGGGAAGCCTGGTCATTGGGCCAAGGACTGTAGATCCAAACCCAAGACGGCCGACAAGGATGACAAGGTTAAACCCCAACGCTCCACCTTAGACAACAACAAGACGATGAGGAAAGCGTTCGTCTCAAAATACAACAGTGGTTCGGAAGAAGAAGATGAATCTTCAGACGACGAACCAACGGAAAAGGCAAACGTCTGCCTCATGGCAAATGCTGAGGTACCTTCTATCTCTGAGCTCTTGAGTAAAATAGAATCTCTTACTAAGGAATGTGATGATGAAAAGAATGAGAGATTAATAATTACTCAAATGTATTAAAATATGAGTGGTCAGACTAAACGCCTAGAACTTACTGTTTCTAAACTTGAAAAGGACATAGCTGACTACCGAAGCAGGGAGGTTTGGTATCACGACCTAAGAGCTGAAAATCACTTGCTGAATACAAACCTCACAGGCATGAATGTAAATCTTAAAAGACTCGAGATTGAACTTGAAAAGGAAAAGGAAATAAATCATAAATGGCTAAAATCCGGGGAAATTGCCTCTACATTTAAAACTGATCCTGACAATATCCGAGTCAAACCTGGCCTAGAATCCTAATCCACTTCCACTGCTCCAGCTACTGAGTGCCCTCCGGACTATACTCCAAAACTAACCAAGCTATATCCTATTAGTACATCTAAACCGTTGGATGGTTTTGTTTCAGGTGGCACCATAGTTTATGATTGTGGAAGAGAGGCTGTTACTGCTAATCCCGAAGTAGTAGCACCCGTACCAAATGATGAAGGGAAGGTTGCTGTAGTTAAAGCCGAAACTACAGCACCCAGAAACAAAGAAAAGGCTAAGGTTGGCGCTTCTAGGGTCAAGAGCGCGTCACCCGTTCGCAAAGGATTAAGCCATAGGGAACAGAGTAGGAAACCTGTTAAACCAAAGAAACCTGTATCCCCCGCTGTAACTCCACATCATAGTGTCTGTTCGATATGTTGTGAAATAGGTCACTACCATTATGAATGTTGGAGTCTATCGGATGACTGGTTATGTAATCACTTTTCAATCAATAAAAATCAGGTTGTCAAAAAGGGTTCTTCTCGGAAATCTAAATCTAAAACTCCTTGAAGCATCTCACCTAAGAAAACCCAAGTTAAAGAAGCAACTAATACAGAAAAAGCTAAGTCAACTTGGAAAGTCAAAGTTCCTAGCAACGTAAAATCCGAAATAGTTGACATTGTTGTTGCTTCTCCTAACCGCCCGAAACAAGTTTGGGCACAAAAAGTGTAATCTGTTGTCTTGCAAGAGCATCTATGGAATTCACTGCCATCTCACTTGAAGTCAAAGATCAATCAAAGCAAGTGGATACTTGATAGCGGATGCTCCGGACATATGACGGGTGATAAGTCTCTACTCGTGGATGTTAGTGACAAACGAGGCCCATCCGTAACATATGGTGACAATAGTAAAGGTAAGACTGTGGGGTATGGCACTTTAACCAATGGCTGTGTATCAATTACTAAGGTTGCATTAGTCGAAGGTTTGAAGCATAATCTACTGAGTGTTAGTAATTTATGTGATAAAGGATTCACAGTTTCCTTTTTGTCAAACACCTGCACAGTTAGAGATAACTTATCCAGGAGATATTAAGCTATCCGAATCAAGAGATGGGGACATATATTCGTGGTCTTGAGAAACAATTCTTCTAACCCTGTATGCTTCTTCACTACAGCATCACATAAAGATAGTTGGCTATGGCACAAGCGTTGCGCACATTTAAATTTTAAGACCTTGTCTAAATTAGTGTCGTTTGATTTGGTCACTGGTTTGCCTAAACACAAATACTCCAGAGACACTCTCTGTCGAGAATGCTAACTTGGCAAACAGACCAAACATAGTTTTAAGAGCAAATCAGTTAATTCAATAACTGCTCCCTTACATCTACTTCACATGGATCTTTGTGGTCCCATTTCTGTTTCTTCACTAGCTAGTGTGAGATATACCCTTGTGGTTATCGATGACTTCACCAGGTACACATGGGTGTTGTTCCTGAAATCTAAGAATCAAACCTTTGAACACCTTGTTGATCTCTTCAACTAGATAAGAAACTCATAAGGACTGAGCATTAAATGCATCAGGAGTGATCATGGTACAAAATTTGATTTTGTAGATATGAGGTCATATTGTTTTGAACAGGGCATTCAGTACGACTTCTCTGCACCCAGAACTCCACAACAAAATGGGGTAGCTGAGCGCAAGAATCGCACTTTAGTCGAGGCTGGCAGATCAATGTTAGCAGGGGCAAAGCTTCCTCTCGGCCTTATGAGTGAAGCGCGTATCTTTTCCTGCTATGTTCAGAACAGAACTCTTATAAATAAATTTACCATGAAAACACCTTATGAGATGTGGAATGGCCGAAAGCCTTCTATTTCATACTTTAGAACTTTTGGGTGTACTTGCTACATATTGAACAATGGAAAAGAATCCCGGAATAAATTTGAACCAAAATCTGATGATGGGATATTTGTTGGGTATTCATTTCATAGCAAGGCTTATCGGGTTTTCAATAGAAAACTTTTCAAAGTTGAAGAATCTATCCATGTGACCTTTGATGAAGGTAACCTGGATTGGTCGAAAGTTGGTTCTCCAAGTTCTAATGTGCAGGATCAAGACGACAACATTAACTACTCAAAGTTTATGAATGTTCCTATCACTCCTACTGACCAACCACGTGGCACCAGTGAAGAACGAAGAAATAATGCAGATGGTGCTACGGATGAATCGGATTCGGGACTTCCACTTAACTCCGGACATATACCTTCGGATATTCAAAATACCGGAGTACCTTCAAGTCCATCCGGACTAGCTAATACGGAAATTAATAGTAATGGAGAACCGCAAAACACTCCAGAACCTATTAATATGGATAACGCTGGCTCGGAAGAAGCTCACAAAGCAGACGAACAAGAACCACCTAATTTGACAGAGCTTCAAATCATTGAGTATTCACCACCACTTGCACAAAACTATAGGTGGACTCGAAGCCACCCTCAAGAACAAGTGATTGGTGATCCTACTGTTGGTGTTAGAACAAGGGCAGCCACTTCCAACATGTGCCTCTACTCTTGCTTTTTGTCTCAGATAGAGCCAAAGGTGGTGGAAGAAGCACTTCAAGATTCAAATTGGATAAGCGCCATGCAGGAAGAGTTAAATCAGTTAAAGAGGAATGATGTGTGGACTCTTGTACCTAGGCCAAACTCTCAACAAGTCATTGGAGTTAAATGGGTGTTTCGGAATAAACTTGATACGGACGGAATCGTAATCCGGAACAAAGCCCGACTGGTAGCCAAGGGTTATCGTCAAGAAGAAGGAATAGACTATGACGAAAACTTTGCCCCAGTAGCTAGACTTGAGGCAATCAGAATGTTCTTGGCATACGCTTCATACGAAAACTTTAAAGTTTATCAAATGGATATCAAGAGTGCATTTCTGAATGGAGATCTTCAAGAGGAGGTATATGTTGAACAACCTCCAGGTTTCATTGAACCCAAGGCTGGACATCTGGTCTACAAACTAAGGAAAGCCTTGTATGGATTGAAGCAAGCTCCAAGAGCCTGGTATGACACACTTTTGGAATTCTTACTTGCTCACAACTTTCAAAAAGGGAAGATTGACACCACGCTATTCTTATGGAAAGAGAAAGGACATACTCTGATCGTACAGATCTACATGGATGATATCATTTTCGGATCAACTAATCCAAAGCTTTGTGATGAGTTCGCCAAGTTGATGACTGGCAAGTTTGAGATGAGTATGATGGGAGAACCGTCCTACTTCCTTGGGATCGAAGTCAAACAACTAAAGGAAGGGATCTTCATCAACCAAGCTAAGTACACTCGTGACTTAATCAAGAAGTTTGGTATGGAAGGTTCATCTCCTGTCAAAACTCCAATGCCAGTCAGTGCCAAGGTAGACCCAGATGTTGATGGCAAATCAGTGAATGTGACTGAGTACAGAGGGATGATTGGATCCTTGCTGTATCTTACAGCAAGTCGCCCGGACATAATGTTTGCATCTTGCATCTGTGCAAGATATCAGGCGAATCCCAAAGAGTCACATATGGTTCACGTAAAACGGATATTAAGGTATCTCAAAGGGACGATGAATTTGGGACTCTGGTACCCAAAAGAGTCCAACTTCGCCTTATCCGGATATTCTGATGCTGATTTTGCTGGGTATCGCATAAACAGGAAAAGCACCAGTGGTACATGCCAATTCCTTGGAAACAGATTGATCTCTTGGTTCAGTAAGAAGTAGAATTCCGTATCAACCTCTACTGCTGAAGCGAAATATATAGCTGCTGGGAGTTGCTGCGCACAGCTTCTCTGGATGTAAAGTCAACTTACTGACTACGGCTTCAATATGACATCTGTTCCACTCTACTGTGACAATACCAGTGCTATTGCTATTAGCAATAATCCCGTCATGTATCCAAAGACTAAACATATTGAGGTCAGGCATCATTCGCGACCATGTTCTTAAAAAGCACATATCCTTGGAACATGTTGCTACTGAAGATCAACTGGCAGATTAACTTACAAAGTCCCTACCTGATGTAAGATTTTCTGAACTTCTTCTCAAATTAGATATGCTTGACTTTTCTGCATAAGCTTCTCACCTGTTATCTATCAGTAGTTATTCTCAGAACATGCATTGTTGTACTTCATGGTTAGTGATAGATACTGAACTTCATGTTTAACTATCTTACTTTAGTCGTGTAAGTGTTCTGATATTTCTCACTAAGTTTAGATGGGAGGATGCTTGCTTATCCGGACTGATAGTGAATCAAGCAAACATAATTAAATATATATGAAACAAATCCTCTTTTGATGTCATGAATTTTACTCCATCTTCCATCTCATGTCTTATGATTTCCTGATTGAATGACATATCTAAGATGCAAGGTTGAGGAATGATTTGGGATAGCTCGGATTGAAAGTGAAAATTCACTGTCTGCCGATCAGCTGCTTGAGTAGAGTAAATCAAGGATAGGCAGCAGTTGTCATCACTGGTTTTCGTCCGGGCCCTTTTGGGGTGAGCTCAAACTAGACCAATGGTGAGAATTTTTAGAGTCGCCACCAGCTGTTTTTGGGGTACATTTGGATACCCTCTACTTTGAGTAGTCTTAAGTGTGTGGTCTGCGTTATCAGAGATGGGTTCGGGAGTTGGTTACGTGTAGGGAAGGATTAGCACCCCTACAGCGCCCTTTCGGTATCTAATTTAGGAGGAGGAGGTTTTATTTTATTTGTACTGCTGTGATTGGGTTCATTTTCCTAAAAAGTCTATGATTTTTATTTGACTAAGTTATTTGTCAAAGTTATGGTTAAGATTGATTTACCCTAGGTTTTTAAAGGGAATCCTAAAAGTTTTTGGGTTTTTGTTTGAAGTGGGGAATGAGATCCTATAGGTTTGTTTTTGATTTTTCTTTTGGAAATTTAAGTCCTAAAAAACTGGTTTTTTATTTTCCCCTTTTTTTTTGTTTTTTGTTTTTTTTGGGGTTAGAAAACACATTTTTTTTTGTGTTTTGTGAAAAACGTTTTGTTTTGGTTTTACTTTCTTTTGTTTTTTTTGTTTTTGTTTGTTTTTTTGTTTTGTTTGTTTTTTTGTTTATTTTTATTTCTTTTTTTTTGTTTTGTTTTTGGAAGGTAAAGCATGTTTTTTATGTGTTTTAAAGGGAATTGGAACTCCTAAATATGGAAACGTGCATTTTTTAGATGCTTTCTTTTCCCCTTTTTTTTGACTTGAAATACATTTTTTTGGTTTTGAAAACGTTTTTTTTTCTTTTTTTTTTTTGAAATTGAAAATGCATATATCAAAAGAGATGTGGAGTGTGTGAGTGTGACATCCACAAAAATAAAATCACTCTTTTTTTTTCTTCATCCTCTCCTTTTGCTCTCTCTCTTTTTTCCTTTTGTTGTTTTTTTTTACTACACTTTACATATTACAACATACACATAGGAAGGAATACAAGAAAATACAATGAAAAAGGCTGAAAAGCAATTACATCAAATATAAATAAGCTAGAAACGAAAATTAGAAAAGATGCTAAAACAATTACACCAAATAGATATAAATAAGCTGAAAAAATAGTAGAAAGATAAAAGGGTGAACCGACTTTGAAGCTTTGCAACGTCAATCTTCTGCTTGAGCTCCCGCCGGCGCTGATAGTCCACTTGCTCGACTTGGAATCGACAGATCTGACAGTGGGACTTATGAAGAAACTTCCCTGGTGTTTGGAGATAGGAGGACTGAAATTGGAGTTTGTAAGGAGTGGATGGGTGATCTCTGACAGTGGGGCGTTTTCTGATGATAAGGCTGGGGCATTTTCTGATGATGATGAGGCTGGTTTTGATGATGAAACTGTTTTTTTTCTTTTTTTTTTTTGAATTTCTCTCCTTTCTTTCTTTTCCTTTCTCTCTCTGTGTTTTTTTTTTTGCTCTGTCTGCACTAGGATGAGGAATGGCGAGAGGTTTTCAACGATAAAGGGGGGGGGGGGGGGGGGCTCTCTGTTTTTCTTTCTTTTTCTCGCACCGGATGATGGAGGGTGACAGCAGGTTTTCTTCCTTTTTTTTTCTCAACGAGCTTCTCCTCCTTCTCTCAAAGAACTCCCTTTTTTTTTTTTTGCAGGGACGGGCAACTGTTTTTTTCCTTATGACAGATCTCTTTTTTTCCTCTTTTTTTTTTTTTTTTAGAACTCTCTATCCAACGAAAACCCACACTCCTCTCTTTTTTTCCCCCAATTTTCCCTCCCCAGAATCTCTCTTAAAGTGCTGCAGAAAAGCTTTTGGCTCCACTGTCATTAATTGCTGTATTATTTGATGCAGTATTTAATTTGCAGGTTTGGTGCCTTGTCGGGAGGACAGTGTGTGCGGGAGACAGGGCAACTCGTGATTGCCCTTTTTTTTTTTTTAAGTTTGTATTTTAGCAGCACATGGGACTGACAGGTTGTTGAGTTATTCCTTGTCTGATGGTCAGCGCAGAAGAGAGTCCCGTGAAGCCAGCGAGAAGAATAAAGGGAAACCCGTGAAAAGAAAAGTCGACGCGAGAAAAGCCAGCGAAAAAAGAATCAGCGAAGGCAGAAAGGGTCGGAGGTTCGAAGTGTCGGCAGGTCGGAGCGTCGGCAGGTCGGAGCGTCGGCAGGGTCGAAGGTGGAATCGGCAGGTTAACGGGGCTTCGAGGCTTCGAGGCTTCGGGGCTTTGAGGCTTCGAGCTTCGAGGCTTCGAGCCGAGGCCGGGGCCGAGCCGGGGCTTCGAGGCTTCGGGGCTTCGAGCCGGGGCTTCGAGGCTTCGAGGCTTCGGGCTCCGGGGCTTCGAGGCTCCGAAGGTCAACGGGTCGCATGTCGTCGGCAGTCAACGGTCAACGGTCAACCCTTTTTTTTTTTAACTTTTAATTACCTTTTTACCCCCACCAAAAATGCAAAAATGGATGACCTTCCAAGGATTGTTCGGGGAGATCCGTGTTCGCCTATATAGGCATTTTGAGGAGTTTCGCCTGATCACTTTTGCGGGCAGTTTGACCAGGGGCATTGACCGTCTTTTGGCAAGTTTGACTTTTTCCAACGAAAGTTGTTTTGGCCATAACTTCTTCATTTTAAGTCCGATTTGAGCTCGGTCAAGTGCGTTGGTCTTCAATTTTCATCCTCCATCACCTGGTGTTGGTCTTGGGGCGCTTCAAGGACTTGTAGCAAAAGTCATTAATTTTGAACTCCCCCATCCGTGTTAATTGTATACATCTCGTGCAGATTGGGGTAGACCATTCCTTGGAAGTATGGGATCATTGTGGACCTGTTCAACAAGGCATATGGCATGGGCAGAAAGGTATATCAAATGGGGTTAGTATGTCCAACCCGGACAAAATGGGGTCCAACAGTAGTTTCTCACGACTCATCTTAAACAGGAAACGTCTTAAAGGCTCTAATAGTCTACGGGGGAGAAACTGCTCTCTCTATTATCTAAGTAAACCCCCCCCCCCCACATTTCATGACCTCTTTTCTGGCTATCTATCTGAGGGGAGTCATCCTCGAGAAGATCGCATCAAAATGATTCGCTAATCTCAGGAGGAGAGAATACTTCATTGAATATTAAGTAAGGCCCCCTGTTTTAGCAAAAGGCATAATTACAAGGCGAGAGAATGCTTATTATTAAGTAATGCCTCTCTGATATGTCTCGGATGTTCTGCCCTATAACTCTCACTCATAAAGCTGATTGGATTTGCATTGTTGAATCGGAATTGTGGATTGCTTGGTTGTTATCTTCCTCTTCTAGCATTTTAGGCATGACAATCAGTTGTAACATCATACATCATGTGCTCTTCTTCCCATTCTCACTCATGCATTCTCTGATGGATGACGTCATACAAATTTAATTAATCTTTGCTTTCATTCTCAGTATGAAGGATTGGCTATGTTGACCTATTGGATTTATGTGTCAATTATCTCACACATACATTGATTTCAGTATGATGGCTTTCATTTCTTATGTATGTGTCTAGCACGTAACTTTTTATGTATAAGTTCTGTTTATTCTTAGTTCGGATTATGTGTTATTCTCTAATATTGTTTATCTGGACTAACCCGAACCTGATGAGACTTGCTCCTCAAAGCTTCTATTTGTTAAGTCACAGGTTCAGATTCTCTTTGCCATTCATCGCTATATCTTGTCTGATGTCTCGGATTTCTGAGGTGTTATGGTACTTCACACTTTCTCGACGTCAAGACAGCAAAGGAATCATCTCTACTCAGCACTCTGTTTATACGGATATAGTTAGTCAGTCTCATCCGGATGTTCTTTATACGGATTGTCCTTCTCCGGATGAAAGTCGGTTTATTTCCTCCTGGACTCTTGGAATTCTCAATTCGCGATAAACCAAGTATTTATCTTACATCGCTTATTTTTTAGGAGGGATAATGATGGTTCATTTAATGCACGCCTCGAGCCCGGTAATTTATCTTTTCAAAATCCGAAAGTATGCCTACAGCTGTCATCTTTGAATGGTTAGCACGGCCGCCACGTCATAGGTCTATTCGACGGCGCTAATCCATCACTTCTAATGACATAAGGAAGTCGAGTGGCTCACTGTTCATTTAGCTTAAACTCGAGACCCACTTGCTTCCACGAAAAGGATCCTATTTATACCGCACCATCAACGTCGACCGAGGTTATCACTACCAACTCTCCAAACCCTAAACCCTCGCCGCACCTTTTCCTGCAAAGATCTTCTCTCCTTCTCCCTCAATCTTTCACTCTCAATGGCATCCAAGCTCTTCTCGTGTCGGACGTCCTGGCCTTCTATCAGCACTCTACCTCCACTGAGGAGTATATCTTTTCTGTGGTTCGAGGGGAACCTATCAAGATCACACCTCAGGTGATCCGGGACGTCTTCAACCTTCCTGCCAGCGATGACATTCGGCCGAACCCTGCTGCCATGGCTGCTTCCATGGGGTGTCCTTATAAGGTGAAGGAGTACAAAATGAAGTCTTTCCATGGTCCTCAACGTTGTATGGCCACCATACTTAGCCGGTGTCTTCTGGCTCGCTCCACGGCTCTCGACTCGGTTCCGTACGATCTCCTGCTGGCGATGTACGCGGTTTTTGAGTCACTGTCACTTGACTGGGGCAACTTTCTCTTCCGGGTGATGCGGAATGGGAAACGGAACTCATCCTTCGGACGAATTCTGTCCCAAATTTTCTGGCATCTTCACCCCGCGCACTTCCAGGGTGAACTGGTGATTCCCTTTCCGGCGACCTACTACTTCCGCCATCTTACTGCCGATGGGACCCTCACCGTTCACCGCCCTCCAGTCTCCTGTGCCCTTGCTGCTGCTTCAGAATAGCAAGCTAGTTCCGTTGGTGAACCCGTTGCAAGCTCGGGTCACGAAGTTAGTTCTGCTGCCCGGTCCATCCACTCCCGCATCCGGTCCGTTGCCGCTCCGGCACGCTCTCGCAGTTCGCTGCACAGCGTTCGGGCTGACCCGTCTACTGCTGCAGGGCCCTCTCAGCGGCACTTCCTTGAGGTTACCACCTCCGCCTCTCCTGCTGATGTCCCTGCCTCTCTTCTTGCTGCTGCTAATGCTAATGCTCCCGCACCCATCTCTCCGGTCACAGTGGCTATTGCTGCTGTTCTTCCGGACCTCCCTTCTTCTCCTGCAGAAGCCTCTCCCGCTCACTCTCCGGACCTCCAGGACTACCTCGACCATCTTCCCGCCAACCTACTGAATGACTGCTGGCTGCACTTCAGCCTTGCCATCTCTGCCGACATCCCAGAACCTACCCTCCGGGTGTTTTACACTCAACACACCCAGACCCCGGAGGAAATGCTTACTTGGAACCGCTACCACGGCTTTATAACGCCGTCTCTCCTTTAGGCTGCACCTCCTGCTACTGCCTCTTCCGGACCTGCCCATGATGCACGGCCACATGTCCTTGCTGAGGCTGGTCCCTCCTATCCTGCAGATATCACTACCATTGACCTCTCTGGTCAAAGTGGATCTGCCGCACCTCCTGCTGCTGCTGCTGTACAACCACCGTCCTCTCTTGCTGCCGCCGACTCTGCCTTGCCCACACCTGCCCCTCTTCATGCGGGCGAGTCCTCGAAAGCCCCCGCCTTTGGTCTTAGGTGCGCCTCTTTTGCCACGATTTTATCTGAGGCTGCTTTCTCCGCCCAACTCGATTGCCTTGCCGAGGGCAGTCGTCTTCAGACCCAGGCCCTTTCTGACCATGTCCGGGCCATAGGTGCTGAGCTTCTTTCTGCCTTTTCCTCTACCTCTCTCTCCATGGATCAGAAGCTTGAGCGGCTTGCCACGTCTTTCTCTGACTTGTCTACCTCCATTGCGGACTTAACTCAAGTTGTGGCCAGTCCCTTCCGCTCTCGCCGATCTGCCAAACCAGGGGAGAAATCATCTGATCCTTCCTCTCCTTCCACTGCTGGTGTTGCCTCTCGCAAACGGTCTGCACCTGCTCTTCCTCTGGGCCTTCTAGTGCCTAAACGCAGCCATTTCTCCACTGGCCAGACCAGCTCTCCCACTCCTGCTGTTCCATCTGGTGCCATCACCTTCCTCCCATCATACGCAGAATTGCATCCGGATGATGCTGATGGGAGCATTCTCGCTGCGGCCAAGGCCTATGCTTCCTCCACTACCGAGCGCCGATGTGTGTCTGCCTCGTCCCTCTTCGAACCTCAAGACATCCGGACCATACTGTCTGAGGAGGGACAATTTTCCACTGACGACATCGACAACTATGCTCTGGCGGTAAAGATGGAGTTGAGGTTATTCCCCTCTTTACTTGAGGAAGGCCTTGATTTTGACGTTCTTCCATGCTGGGTTGAAGACCAGTTTCATGCTGTGGACGTCATTCTATCCTACATCTATGGTATAGCAGAAAACAACCGACCATGGACCTTTCTGTCCATCGTCTTCATCCCTTTTCGGGTCAACTCTCCACATTTCATGATGACTGTTTTTCTGATCAAGGAGAAGAAAATCTTCCTTCTGGATTCTCATCAAGTTGTTGACCGCCAGATTAGAAAGAATCAGATGCGGAGTCTCGTTCGAACCTTGTCTGATGCAATCAGACAGAGTTCTCTCTACGAAGACTTGGATTTACCACCTCTTGGTCAAGATGAAGTACTTATGGGGGCGATCCGGAACAAGAAGAATGTGCCCCAGCAACCCGATAGAAACAGCTGTGGAGCCTTTGTCTGCTACTTCCTGAAATCTGTTATCTCCTTTGATGATAACTGGAAAAATATCATCAAGTTCACCAAGAAGCAGATAATGATACTACGAGAGCATGCAGCAAGGATGATCTTCAAATATAGTAAGCCATATGTACCATAATTTATATCTGTACTGAGGCTTAATGTATTCCTGCTGCAACTTAGTGGAACTGTTCTCTTTTATCCTTACCTCTGTGTTATTTCTTGTTGCCTTACCGGATCAGATTACAAAGGGTTTGGCATATCCATATTGGGGGAGATTGTTGGATCAAACCTAGAATTTGGATAATGCGGGTCAAACCCTATGTAATTTGATTCGAGATGTTTCATGTTTACTATTAAGTCTGTGCAGATGATATAACTCTAATCCGGACCTACTCGCGTGAGAACAAAGCTAAGAATAGGATACATAATCCTGATCCGGACCATCATGAGTATCGTCATTCACTTGGTATATAACCGAGTCTTCATCCGGAGTAAGGACTTTTCGTGCGGACTAAATACTTGACAAAACGACTTAAGGAACCCGTGTCTAACTCTCAATTTGGCTAATTCAATTGATACGGAATAAGATTCCAAGTCTATCACTCGCACGGAATAAGAGAGACTTGTTGCGGAGAGAGAATCGAAATTGTCACTCCACTGGACTAAAGAAAAAGAAGACACGGACTAAGAAGTCCGAGTCTCATTCGAATGAAGTAAAGACAATTGTTGCGGAGTAAGGACAATTATTGCGAAGTAAAGACAACAAATGCGGAATAAGGAATCCGAACCATTACTCATGTGGAGTAAGGATTCACTGATGCGGAGTAAGCATTCAGTACCTACTTTATGCGGAGTAAGGAAGCGCTGATGCGGAATAAGCTCTCCGAGCCTATACTTGATGCGGAGTAAGAGGCGCTGACACAGAACAAGGATTCCAGGACTTCATTCATACGGAGTAAGCAACTACTGACATGGAGTAAGGATCCAAGCTTCGTTAATACGGAGTAAGGAACCTTATGACGGACTAAGAAGACGTTGTTTCATCATTTCCAAGTCGCTTTTATTGCAATCAGCTCGCTTCGTCCCGATGTAAAACAAATCCATTGAAAACCTAAATTACCTTACACGTGGATCACGTGGAGATGTGGACGCGGTCTCAAATGCAATTGGAATCAAGCAAGAATTCATTACAACTTATGCTTCCAATATCTCGAGCTCCACATCCGCAGCAGTTAAAGCTTCAGCATTTTCCGATGAAGAACTTCAATGCTTTACACTGTTCGGAGAATGCAGTTCCAAGATAGATTCCTAGGATGTATATATATATAGCAATGTAAAAAGCTAGAAAAGAGCGCGCTTACTTGTACTCATATACTTACAAGCGTGTATCGTGTGAAATAGCTCATACAGAGATTTACAGCCTAGTGTGTGTAACCATAAACAGAGTGTTGTGTTGTAATCAGCTAAAACGCTGTTTTGCTTTGTTATAATTATCTTCAGATAATAAAACAACATACTTCCACTACCTGGTTAATCTTCCGCACTAATTTTATCTATTTAACCAGAGTGAGTGTCTAGCCATTAAGAGAGAGAAAGAATTTTCAAAGAGCCTATTCACCCCCCCTCTAGGCTCTCTGTGACCAACAAAGTCCAATTTTATTAGTAAAAAAATATAACTGTTGGTGGTTTTGTATCGATTATCATGCCTTGAATAAGGCAACAATGTTGGGTAAATTACAAATTTTGGTGATTGACGAGTTAGCATGGTGCAACACTATTTACTAAACTTGATTTGAAATCAGGATATCATCAGATTCGAATACAGCCGAAGAATATGGCTATAACAGCGTGTTAGACTCATGAAGAACATTATGAATTCTTGGTCATGGCATTTGGCCTTACTAATGCTCCAGCTACCTTTCAATCCTTGATAAATAAGATCTTTCAGTCGTACCTACGGAAGTTCGTCGTGGTTTTCTTTGACGACATCCTCATCTATAATCGTTCCTTGGGGGAAAATGTGAGGCATTTAGAACTGATATTGGAGAGGCTACGTGAACATCAACTGTACATTAACGGCAACGTGGAGACCTACCTGTATTGTTTCGTGTCTAATGCTAGTAATCAATGGGCCCAGTTGTTGGCATGGGCAAAGTATTGGTACAATACTTCATACCATACTATTTCACAAACTACTCCTTTCAAGATCCTGTATGGGCGGAACCCCCCACATCTCATATATTATGGGCATCTAAAGACTCCAATGACGCTGGTAGATGAGTACTTGGTGGACAGAGATCATATCTTGGCTGAGCTGAAGCAGCATTTATCGTGCGCTCAGCAGATTATGAAGAAGCAAGCTGATAGGCATCGAAGGGATGCCCATTTTGTAGTCGGGGACTAGGTGTACTTGAAGTTGTGGCCATATCGTCAACAGACTGTGGCATGACAGCAGAATGAAAAGTTGTCCCCTCATTATTTTGGGACATATGAAATTATTGAGAAGATTGGTGAATAGGCGTATTGCTTGCAGTTGCCACCTTCCTTAACGATTCACCCAGTGTTACATGTGTCCTAGCTGAGTCGGGTTATTGGCGATCATCTACCCTCCCCGTTGTTGCCACCTACATTGACTGAGGATATGGAGATTGTGTTGGAGCCCATTTTTTTGGAAGGCAAGAGCCTAAGTTTAATGGACCCACCGGGCATGATGAAGGTGCTGATTTGGTGTAAAGATATACCCGGCTATGAAGTAACATGGAACCACTTGATGTGAACGACGGACAATTCCTTTCATTGCACCTTGTGGACAAGGTGTCTTCTTGGGAGGGGAGTAATTTTGGGTGTCTTTTATTGTTTTGAATTTGAATTTAGGAATTTTTATTTGAGTTATCAATTTATTGTGTTTGAATTTGAATTTGGGGAGTTTTTGTTTGGGTTGTCTATTTATTCAGTTTGAGTTTGAGTTTAAATTTGAATTTGAGGAATTGACTGTCACGTCCCAGATTTCCAACCCGAGGAGACCGGAACGTGACCCTCCCTTTACCCGAGTTTGGATAAAGGGGCAGAATACAACATGCCCACACAGGATACCATACACTTTACATTTTATATTCAGAGAGACAAAATCATATATTTATTACGTTCAAACATTACAAACGTATCTAAACATGCTTTCATTACATTAAACTCCTTATTACAATATCTCCTCACAGGGGTTACAAAGCTCACAAAAACAACAAAACTCAAATAATAGTAAGCAAAGCCACAAAACGGGAATTGCCTTCCACTTAGGTGTTCCCGCCTAACGCGTGTAGGTCCCTGTAAGAAAACAACACGGTAGGAGGGGTGAGCAACCACAGCTCAGTAGGGATCATGTCTCCCCAACCCATCCCATGCTCCTAGCATCTATATGCCATGTGTACAAGTGCAGTGTCGTGATACAATTATTTCAATAGATATAATAACAAGCCATATCAGCAAATACAATCATTTCCACAGCCACACAGGCTAGCACATGAATAGTCTCAGGCTTCCATCGCCACCTGGGTTCCAAGAGCAGTCCCAGGCTTCTACAGCCACAGGGTTCCAAGAACAGTCCCGGGCTTCCACAGCCACCGGGTTTACACATAGCCACTCAGCCATAAAACCAAACACTTAGTGGGCACATATTCACAAATGTACAAACCTAGCCAGTCAGGCATAAAAACAAACACTTAGCATGCACACCTTTACAAACTCACAAATCCAGCCATACCAACATATTATCAAACACGTACTAGGTATATTCACACAGACATATTCTACGCCCAATTTCCTTCCATTGGAAATGAGTGGTGAGCCATGCCCGCACCCGAAGGGCAAGGGGTTGGTGCAAGCACCTTAAAAGGACTTCTAGCACGGGTGCTGTCCCAAACCCGCACAATCAGGCTAACATGCCAAGGGGCATGCTCCTGTTCCCAAACCATGCACACAAACACAAATTGAATAACAACATCTCATTTTATTTCATTTCAAAGACTAAATGTTCATTCCAACCCGGTCGGGAAAAAACCCCTATGAAGCCATCAATAAAACCAAACCAAAATCCAAACACATAAAAACCAGAGGTACGACAACAAAGGAAATAATATAAAGCTTTCGGCCTCGGGGGCCTAGCTCCTCGGCCTACCTACCGCGCTAAACCCCGCAAAAGAACAAGTTTATAGGAGGGGTGAGCAAACCACGGCTCGAGGGATCCGGTCTCCCCGGACCCGTCCCGCCGTACAACAGCATGATATGTGTATGCTTGTGCTCGTGTCGTGCCTAGGGCTAACGCGGCAAACATCACCCGGGAACACTCTTTACCCGAACCCGCACCGAAGGGCGGAGGACACCCGCCACCACGGCGCATGACATACCACATTCGGGCGAATGTTGCATGGACACCAATGCAACATTTTCCACCCGAGTCGATATGGTCAACCACCTCCTCGGGCGCCATATCTACCCTCGGGAATGGGTGTAGACTTAGCCCACCGTCGTGAGTGCTACACCGAGACTCGGGACCACGTCCGGCCAAATCTCAAAGGGGTCCGCTATTGTGCTCGGCCCATATCTCGGCTCGATCTCAAAACGGATCAACGGAACGAGCATAACATTACATCTCAACATGTAAACTCGGGACATCATTTACACTTTATCTCAGGAGGACCAACATGGTCGATACAAGCCACACACATCAGCCTCATAGGCTTAAAAATCAAATACAAATCAAACACGGGACACACCGTCACACGGTATATCATCAAACACCCATATACAAGGTCTCACAGGCATCGTATTGAATACATGGCATGCGGGCCTCACGGACCTTTTATCAAACACATAGTGTGCAGACCTCTTAGACATTTCATCAAACACATGGTGGGCATAAACAAACCCGGAAAATCCTCGGGCCAAATTAACATCGGAATCAACAAAACATGCCACCTGAAGGCCAACATCCATATAGGAGATCACACCTATATGGATTTACATATATATATAGGTGTATATCCTAAAACGAGAGGGGAGTTAGGAAGAACATAAATCCCTACCTCGGGCTTTTGTCCTAACCTCCACGCTGACCGGCTCCCAACGACGCGAACCACCACGGCAATCGCCCGGAGATCCTCTCTCTCTCTCTCTCTCTCTCTCCGGCAGCACGAGCTGCAAAGAAAGGGACACAAGAACCCTAAACTCAAACTCAAGCCCTCATTATATAGACACTACCCACATCAAAACGACGTAGTTTTGATTAAGTAAACCCCAGGATCAAAACGACGTAGTTTTGATCACACAAGTTAGCACCTTTCCACACCCATATAGGCCAAAATACTCGGAATTTCAACATGGTCCTTTGGAGAAAGATCATTAGAATGTCAAAACCAAGGGAACCATGCAAAAATATGGCTGCACGCCAATTTGCACGTGAATTCCCAATTCACGTGCAACTCCAAATGGACTCCAAATGCTCTCAAACTTCACCCCTAGCCTCCTTGCATCATTTAGAAGACAACCACACTTGCACGTGAATTGGACCCATATCACGTGCACCTCACATACACGTCCGTTTGGCCTGAAACTCGTGGTAGATAGAGGACATCATTCTAAGCATCTTTCCTTTTGCACGTGAATTCATTTGAGCCCATTCACTAGGTCAAAATCTAGAAAAACTCTACTCGGAAGGCAAACCGCGACTAACGCGTGACTAACTCAAGGTACGGGTCCTTACATCCTCTCCCCTTAAGACTTTTCGTCTCGAAAAGAAAAGGTGGAATGAAAGAAAACAATCACAACCAAAGCATAGGCCTCTAACACCCTCTAGCACAAGATAAATTAATACACAACAAATCACAAATTATTTCACACATTTATACACTCCATATGGTCATAACTAGTTGGGCAAGTACGATTATGTTGAAGTTTGATGCTTGCCCTCCTCCCCTCCTTCGTAGTTGTTCGTCCTCGAACAGTTAGGATAATGAGCACGCATCTCGGCTCACGTTCCCGGGTCTCTTCCTCCGGCCCTCGTGTTGCCACAACACCCGAACCAACGAATAGTCTTACCTCGCAGTGCTTCTCGCGCCTATCTACAATACGGATGGGGGCCTCGACAAGCGGACACATCCTCTCCAAGATCCAGGGTACCCCAATCTAGCACGTGTGTGGGATCTGGATGATATTTCCGCAACCGGGATACATGGAAAACATTATGAACTCGCTCAAACTAGGTGGTAATGCCAACCTATAAGCAACGGGTCCAACTCGCTCAAAATCTCGAACGGTCCAATGTACCGAGGGGACAACTTGGACCCGGTCCCAAATCTCTCATGCCCTCGCCGTGGAGAAACACGAAGGAATACGTGGTCTCCCACCAAAAACTCCAACGGTCGGCGTCGGCGATAGGCTAGACGTAAACGTGCGCTCCGGGGCGTAGAAGGCGTTGCCGAATCAGCCGAACTTTTGCCGTAGCCTCCTGGACCAATGGGGTCCTAACATAGCGCCTCTCCGCTTCCGCCCAACATAATGGAGACCGACACGGTCGGCCATACAATGCCTCAACGGGGCCATCCCATCGAAGACCGGTAACCGTTATTATAGGCAAACTCCACCGAGAGGAAGGTGGGAAGCCCATGATCCTCCAAAATCAAGTACACAAGCCCTCAACAAGTCTTCCAATGTTTAATGGTCCTCTCGGACTGACCATCGGTCTCGGGATGGAATGCGGTACTCAAATTAAGTCGGGTTCCCAATGCTTCCGAGACCTCCCCAAAACCGGGATGTAAACCGCGATCCCCGTCTCGAAACAATAGACAAGGGCACTCCGTGCAAGCGGACAATCTCATCAACATACAACCGGCAACGTGCCGATAGAGTCGCGCTCTCGAATTGCCAAGAAATGGGCCGACTTAGTCAAGCGGTCCACTATGACCCAAATCATGTCCTTCCTCCCGAAGTGGTAGGAAGCCCTGTCTGAAGTCCATGGTAATATGCTCCCACTTCCACTCGGCTACGGGTAAAGGCCGCAATGACCGACGGGTCGTTGGTGTTCGCCTTCACTTGCCGACGGGTAAGGCACCGGAAACAAACTCGCTACACTCCGTTTCGGTCCCGGCCACCGGAGCGTGCGCGAACGGCATGATACATCTTAGTTCCTCCTGGATGTACAGCCAAACGGGAATGATGAAATTCCCTCGGGACGTCCTCACGCAAGGGAGGTGGTACTATCGACGCCCTCGAAATTTCAGCTCATGCTCAACTCCTTCGTCCGGTCCTCGACGGCTCTCCGGCCTCTATCCGGGCCCGGATCACCTCACGATCCATGTCGCCTAACCGTCCCTCACGGACACGCCGATACAACTCGGTATCACGGTGAGAGGACACGGGATAGCTCCATCATCGCGAAAGCAGGTGCACTGAGCACTCGCCAACCGCTCCATCATTTTCCATTCTCTCATGGAAACCTCGGCTTTTCCCTTTCTACTTAGCGCGCGTCGGCTACTAAATTTCCCTTTCCGGGCGTGTAGGAGAGTGTGAAGTCAAACATTTGCAGGTACTCGACCCACCTCCGTTGGCGCAAATTTAGGTCTCTCTCGGGTGAAGATATATCGTAGGCTTTTGTGGTCGGATATACCACAAATTTCTCTCCCAACGAGGTAATGTCGCCAAGACTTCAGGGGCAAAAATAAACTGCTGCTAACTCCGGGTCGTGTGTTGGGTAGTTTTGCTCATGGGACTTCACTGTCGCGAGCCATATGCTTGACTTGGCGCTCTTGCATCGAACACACCCCACCAACGCGAGACGCATCACAATACACCTCGAATGGCACTCCCTCCTGCGGTAGGCTCAACACCGGTGCGATAGTCGGCGAGTCTTAACTCCTCGAATGCCGCCTGGCACTTGTCCGTCCACTCGAATTTGGCTCCCTTCCGTGTAAGAGCGTCATGGGCGCCGCCAACCGAGAAAATCCCTTCCACAAAACGCCGGTAATACCCCCGCGGACCCAAGAAACTCCGGATCTCAAAAACATTTGTGGGCCTCTTCCAAGATGCTACGGACTCAATCTTGGTTGGGTCCACTCTAACTCCTTCGGCGGATACTACATGCCCAAGAAAAGCACCTCTCGCATCCGAAGTCACACTTGCTAAATTTAGCATACAAGTGATGATCTCGTAGTACCGCAGCACCACGGCCAAGTGCTCCTCATGCTCGGCTTGGGTTTTGGAGTACACAAGGATGTCGTCAAGGAATACCACCACGAAGGAATCCAGGTATGGGGCAAATACCGATTCATTAGATGCATGAACACGAAGAGGTGCGTTCGTGAGCCCAAAAGGCATCATAACCACTCATAGTGTCCGTACCGCACCCGAACGCCGTCTTAGGGATGTCCTCGCTCCCGACCCTCAATGGTGATATCCCGAACGCAGATCGATTTTTGAGAACCACCGTGCTCCACTCAATGGTCGAATAAGTCATCAATCCGCGGCAAAGGGTACTTGTTCTTTACCGTTACTTGATTCGGCTTCGATAATCAATGCAAAGTCGCAACGAACCATCGGCCTTCTTAGCAAACAAGACCGGTGCACCCCATGGTGAGGTACTAGGACGGATAAAACCTTTATCTCCCGGTCCTTTATCTCGCTTCTGAAGCTCCCGCAACTCGGCGGGTCCCATCCGGTATGCTACTAGTGAGATGGGTCCCACCCCGGCAACGGTTCAATCGTGAACTCGACACTTCGTGTGGAGGCAACTCCAACAACTCCCCAGGAAAGACATCCTGGAAATTCTCGACTACATCCGGCCACACCCTTTTCTCCAAGTTACCTTCCTCCTCAAAGGTTAGGGTGGCAAGCCTATGGGTAATATTGCCCCATAGCTCCCTCGTCGGTCCGGCTCTCCCGAGCATCCCTATCCCATTCACCCACTAGGGGGAAGATCCTGTGGGTGTAGTGAAAAACGATACTGTCGCCTATAACGATCAATCTTAGCCTGAAAGGCCATCGACCATCCCATCCCCGAATCAAACTAAAGGTCCTCATGGGCATTACATACAAATCAAATGAGAGGTCAACCTCTCCTATCGTAGCGCACACTCTGACACCTTTGGTGGATCAACTCCACTCCTCCCATTGGGGACTCGACCCTCGAGGTCTATCGGCCTCCACACAATCAAGTCCAAGGCTCTCCACCAAGGACTTAGCAATCGGGGAGCACGAAGCTCCGGTATCAAACAATGCGAGCAACAACAGGCGGGATATTAAAATAGTACCTCGAACCACCGAAGGTCCAGCTCCACCTTCCTCGGAGGGTGATGGTAATTCCTCCATTTCACCGGTGGCGAGGTAAGCGCGAACACCCGCCTTGGCCTGCCCCACCACTAGCCTCACTTGCCTTCCCTTTTGCTCCTGCTGCAGTCCACCGGGACGCCCTCCGATCCTCCTTGTGGTTGCCTCTCCCCCGTGGCCTAGTGTGACTTGGAACCAGCCTGACCGGCCTGCCACGAATGTCGGCTTAGGGGCTGGGGCCTAAATTGGGTCCCACCCCTGCTCCCTTGTGCTAAGCTTCCAGCTCCCCGGTGCTCCCCTTGCCGAAACACACCTTGCTATGTGTCCCACCTTCCCACGCTTGACACGTCAAGTGTGTTTGGGGCACTCACGTTGACGTGCCCCGACAGGCCACAACAGGTACACCCGCTTGGGAAGTTCCCGGCGGACTCCCCTGTCCTCCAAGGTAACGGGATCCGGGCGGAGCCATTGGCTTGGCCCCCATCCTTGGGAAAAGTCCCACTCCCGGGCTCGACCTTCGCCTCTTGGTATCACCGTGCTTGTCGCGCGCGCTCGCCCCATCCGCTCCTGGTGAGCCTGTCTTCCCTCCTCTAATCCTCTCTCAACAATCTTGGCGGTGTCCACGACTTCGACATGGGTCTTCGGCGCGACATCTCCACCCTTTGCTTCAGGGCAGGTTTGAGACCCATGGTAAACTTATGGGCCTTCGGGTCCTCCCTTGATATTGCTTCGGAGCAAACCGACTCAGCCCCGAAAATCTCGCTCATACTCGCTGCCGAGCGGATCCCCGCTTCAAGCCGCCGAACTCCTCCCGCTTCGCCACCGCAATGACTCTGGAAAGAACTCCTCATGGAACAGTGGAGGAACTCATTCCGGGCCATGGTCTCCATATCCCGGCTTCCGAGATGCTAAGCCACCATTCCAAGGCTTCCTCCTCCAACCGCCGGTGTAGTCTCACTTTGTCTTCCTCCCGGGGTCGAAGAAAGGAGAACACATGCTCGATCCGCCGGTCGGTGCTCTCGCTCCTAGAGGTTCGGTTCCTCCCTTGAACCTTGGTGGATGTTCCTTTCGGAACCGTGTCGACACGTCTCCCTCTTCCCGCCTCACCGGCACTTCCTGCCTACACGGAGGTTCCGCCTCACGGGGTGGAGAGGGTGGCACCGGTGGTGCCATCATCTCCCGACGCACCTCGTTTAGGATCTCTCCCCCGAGGTCCTCACGCATGCTCGCACGTTCTCACTTAGGGCCCGGACTTGGGCCATGATCCGCTCCAGGGGATCATCGCCCTCTACACGCTGTCCTCTTCCCTCTCCCAAGACGGGCAGAAGATTCATCTTCTACACTTGGAGTAGCTCGGGTTACTCTCCTAGGAGGCATCGTCTACATAATTTAAACCCAACTAGGATCGGCTCCCTCAAGCTCTCCACACCCTCATCCCCATGGGCCATGAGGTACTCAAGCAACATCTTACATTTAAACACACGGGAAAGTCACGAAGTACACAGCCATATTCATAGCAACAAGTCTCACGGAAAATCACCGAATTTCACGACAACAAGTTTCGGGAACATAGCATGTCCAATCACAATACTCATACGAAATTAAACTAGTGCCCTAATGCCAACGCATGTATGCACCCTCAACCCAAATGCAAGTGCCTACTCCTTGGTCTAACTACCCCCGAGTACACCCCGAAAAACCGAGATAGGACCACGTTGATCGGGCGTGTCCTATACCGCCTCCCAAGAGTCTCGAAGCGACCGGGCCTCCCCACTATCCTAGGTCCACTAGACCATGAACTATCGCTCCGATACCATATTGTCACGCCCCAATTTCCTTCCACTTGGAAATGGTGGTGAGCCCATGCCCGCACCCGAAGGGACAAGGGGTTGGTGCAAGCACCTTAAAAGGACTTCTAGCACGGGTGCTGTCCCAAACCGCACAATCGAGCTAACATGCCAAGGGGCATGCTCCGTTCCCAAACCATGCACACAAACACAAATTGAATAACAACATCTCATTTTATTTCATTTCAAAGACTAAATGTTCATTACAACCCGACGTGGGAAAAAACCCCTATGAAGCCATCAATAAAAACCAAACCAAAAATCCAAACACATAAAACCGGAGGTACAACAAAGGAAATAATATAAAGCTTTCGGCCTCGGGGGCTAGCTCCTCGGCCTTCACCTACCGCCTGTAAACCCCTGCAAAAGAACAGTTTATAGGAGGGGTGAGCAAACCACGGCTCGGTAGGGATCCGGTCTCCCCGGACCCGTCCCTCGTACAACATGCATGATATGTGTATGCTTGTGCTCGTGTCGTGCCTAGGGCTAACGCAAAGAAACATCACCCAAGAAACACTCTTTACCCGAACCCGCACTGAAGGGCAGAGGACACCCCGCCACCACGGCGACATGACATACCACATTCGGGCGAATGTTGCATGGACACCAATGCAACATTTTCCACCCGAGTCGATATGGTCAACCACCTCCTCGGGCGCCATATCTACCCTCGGGAATGGGTGTAGACTTAGCCCACCGTCGTGAGTGCTACACCGAGACTCGGGACCACGTCCTGGCCAAATCTCAAAGGGGTCCAGTATGTGCCTGGCCCATATCTCGGCTCAATCTCAAACGGATCAACGTAACAAGATAACATTACATCTCAACATGTAAACTCGGCACTCATTTACACTTTATCTCAGGAGGACCAACATGGTCGGTACAAGCCACACACATCAGCCTCATAGGCTTAAAATCAAATACAAATCAAACACGGACACACCGTCACACGGGTATATCATCAAACACCCATATACAAGGTCTCACAGGCATCGTATTGAATACATGGCATGCGGGCCTCACGGACCTTTTATCAAACACATAGTGTGCGGACCTCTTAGACATTTCATCAAACACATGGTGGGCATAAACAAACCCGAGAAAATCCTCGGGCCAAATTAACATCGAATCAACAAAACATGCCACTGAAGGCCAACATCCATATAGGAGATCACACCTTATGGATTTACATATATATATAGGTGTATATCCTAAAACGAGAGGGGAGTTAGGAAGAACATAAATCCCTACCTCGGGCTTTTGTCCTAACCTCCACGCTGACGGCTCCCAACGACGCGAACCACCACGGCAACTGCCCGGAGATCCTCTCTCTCTCTCTCTCTCTCTCTCTCTCGCATGAGCAAAGGGACACAAGAACCCTAAACTCAAACTCAAGCCCTCATTATATAGACACTACCCACATCAAAACGACGTAGTTTTGATTAAGTAAACCCAGGATCAAAACGACGTAGTTTTGATCACACAAGTTAGCACCTTTCCACACCCATATAGGCCAAAATACTCGGAATTTCAACATGGTCCTTTGGAGAAAGATCATTAGAATGTCAAAACCAAGGGAACCATGCAAAAATATGGCTGCACGCCAATTTGCACGTGAATTCCCAATTCACGTGCAACTCCAAATGGACTCCAAATGCTCTCAAACTTCACCCCTAGCCTCCTTGCATCATTTAGAAGACAACCACACTTGCACGTGAATTGGACCCATATCACGTGCACCTCACTACACGTCCGTTTGGCCTGAAACTTCGTGGTAGATAGAGGCATCATTCTAAGCATCTTTCCTTTTGCACGTGAATTCATTTGAGCCCATTCACTAGGTCAAAATCTAGAAAAACTCTACTCGAAGGCAAACGTGACTAACGGACTAACTCAAGGTACGGGTCCTTACATATTCACACAGGCATTTTATCGAACATTTAACATGTACTGCCCACCCAACGTTAGAATCACACCAAGACGCCATTGAAGGCCAACATTCATATAGGAGGTCACACCTATATGAATTTACATATAAATAATATAACAACAATAACGATATCCAATAGTTCATTCACCATGGGGCCTAACCCTGGATTAGGTACAAGGAGACAAAACCCTTACCTGTAGGAAAACGTATCACCACAGCAATGATCCTGCTCCCACGTCGTCCGCCCACGAGAAACACCACAGCAGCAATGGCCAGAACTCTCCTCTCTCTCTCTCTCTCTCTCTCTCTCTCTCTACAACAGTTGCGGTGGCTGAAGAGAACCCTAACCTTAGAACAAGGAGCCTTCACCTCTTTATATAGACAACTCAAACCCCAAAACGATGTAGTTTTGATTAAATGAATCCCAGCATCAAAACAACGTAGTTTTGATGACAGACTATAACCTTTTTGCAACCACACAGGACAAAACACTCATAATTTCACCATGGTCCTTTAGCAAAAGAGTATCAGAACAACAAAACAAGGGTAATGAAGGCTGCATGTGAGAAAGGCCTTTCTCACGGGCACCTCCAAATGCTCTAGAATTTTGCCATAAGCCTTAGAATAACATCAGGAAAGCTCCCATGTAAAAATCTCACTGCACGTGAAAAGCCATTCTCACGTGCACTCCCTATTGGGCTCAAACTTTGCCTCTTACTTGCTCATTAACATACAAGATGATTTAGCCAAGGTGTGAGAAAATAAAACTCCCTAAAACCCAATAATTTCCACCCAAAAGGCAAAACTGAGAATAACTCCTCACCTCCCAAAACACGGGTCATTACATCCTCTTCTCCTTAAAACTTTTCGTCCACGAAAAGAAATCACATGTCACTAGAACCACAAGGAATAACAACACATGCAACTCATTTACATAACCACATAAATCACAACGTATACACATCACATAACAGCCAACACCATATCACGTAAATCGGCATGTCACAATTACACATCTCAAATACAAATACAAAATACAATTCATTGTCTCAAAAGGATAATCTAAGAAGTACAACATACAATTGTCTCTTGGCCAACAACCACCTCCCACCGTCAAGATTGTTCGTCCTTGAACAACTCTAGGTGTTGCTCACGCATCATGGACTCACGTTCCATGTCTCATCTGCAAGACGTGTCGTCCTCGAAAAGACAACAGACCTTCCATAACGCACATGCTAATGCACATCGCCCACAACCATTCACATACCTGCGACTGAAGATATCACACAATAACACACATGAAGGCACGTACCCACAGACCCAATACAACACAGCATGATAGGGAAACACATATTCTAAACTCACAAACAACCCTTGTTCTCCTCACCTAACACATGTCACAAGTATTCACATGTCACGACGGTGTAAGACATATACGCCCATCCCCAACACGTTTAACAATTCACATAGGTCATAGACCAACTCACATCATAAACACCACTACAAGGAATAACTCACAAACAAAACACTACTACACGTTTAACGTTCCACTGCCCATTCGCCAACACCATACAAACTCATCCGCAGGGAGATTCCTCACAACCTTCCCACCTTTGAACTTTTCATCCCCGAAAAGAGAAACCAAGTAGCAAACATCACAAGAAGATCAAAGTAACACATAACACCCATGAGCATAACAAGAACTAGAGCTTGGCCAATTAGCGCGCTGACAATAACTCATGTGAGCAAGTCTAACAACAGTGAGGTCGAGAAACCTCCCACAGATTCGCTAAGACCCCGACAACCGAACAAGGCCAACACCATAAGCCTATGCGTGAAGCATCCATTCGCGAGAGTTCATATGATTGAACGAGAAGTCACTGCATCGACATAGCAGGGTACTCGGCGTTAGACGCCTACTCATGTCACAATAGGACCAACACTCCACAATGTAAAATACCCAACAGTGACACCACTGAGATTTGATGTCAACGGACACCAACAATTTACAACACAGCCATACTCCATATGTAGACCTTACCCTGACAGCAAACACAATGAGGTCACAAGCAAACACAAACAAACAAGAGAAAAACGTTATGCAAACCACAATCACATTTCCACACATGGAGATCACCACAGCAGCACCATCATCACTGCTAAAACCGCCTCACTCTATAGCGATACATGCAACAATAGAACCCAACCAATGCCAAAGGGAACGCAAGATGACTTACAATCTAGGACATAATTACATCAGGATGAAGTTTGCCCTCCACCAATTCGGTCACAGTCAACAAGACGCCCAACGGAGTCCAAGGAGTAACTCAAAACAACAAATGCAGTACCATACCCAATCACGGCAAGACCAAAAACTACTATCGGGCTAACACCAGTCACCAACGTTGAGAATCTACTTAAGAATTCCATGAACCAGAACGCCACACAAATAACACCTCTCTAACTACGGTCAAATAGGGATCCACAAGGTCCCACACAGCCTTCACTAACTGAGGCTTATGTTATAACCCAAGTGATAACGCCTTACTCAGCCAGCAGACATTCCATGCGATAGGAATCCTTTGACGATGGGTAAGTACCAACAACATAGTTCTCTCCACCCTAGAAAACTCTCTTACCTGCAACATGACAACAATGAAATCCTCTGTGTCACCACTCGCAGGTCACAAGGGAATCCCTTGCCTCCAGGGCATACTCCACCTCATGAACCACTAACTCCACTATACCAACCATCACGTTCTATCTCAACACACCAACAAAACACTCAAATGGACCAAGAAATACTCAGGCTTTAGCCTCAACTTAATGTGATCACTGCAATTTCTCCGGGTAGGCACAGGAAACAAGGCATGCAAACTCCTGATTCGGGACTTTTGCGTAGCTCCCAAACGCACTAACACCTTGATGGCGTGAACCATCTCACTAACCGTGTGATACTACACATGAAAGGTTTCCAAGAGCACAGATGCAGGTCATCTGCCTACCAGCACTGTTCTAAAACATGCACCTTTGTGACATCTGCCTGACATAAATCTCTCCCCAAGGAGTAGCACTAATACCCCTTCCAAGAAAAAACTACCAACTGACTCAATTCTGGGAATCAAACAACCTTTTTCCCAACTTACCAACATTTTAATAACACCAGACAAGGAATAACATAAACAACATCACTTCTAACACTCTTCCTCATCCCCACACCACAGTTACTATACCAATACACCATGCCTCATCCTTCTCTACGCATATGTGTCGCAACACCCACACGTAGCAGCTCCGCTATATACCTTTACCACTTATGTAACACATAAAACAAGACAATGCCACATTTTCTGCACATTCTCAACACATGCAATGAAACACAAGACACGTGACGAGTAGAACGTACCAGTTTTACACCTTCTCCTCTCCTTTAAACCCACTTCCCACAAGATACAGACCGAAGGAATGGCCCTACCATGCAAAAGCACACCCGCAACCCCTAGAGAAATGTTTTCCAGATGTGGGTAAAAAGCCCAAACGAGGCCTGCCAAATCTCATTTGCTTACCTCTGTTTACCAATTGGATGCATCGGCCACGACCCTTGAAACCCACTCACAGTCGATAGTTGATCTCTAGAACACTTCACATTTTATACATGTGCATACCCATTTCACTCAAGGTCTTTCACACACCACAAACATGACACATGGCCACTGCTTGACCATTCGAGAACCCAGAACACCTATATAGTTACTAACCAAAACTTGCAACGACCACTCTAGCCAACAAGATAACATTTCAAGGACTCTAAGAGCAGGCTATACTAGCTGCATTTTCCACCCTTAACCACAACGCTTGGAAAGGTAACCATAGGAATATCCCTTTCGAGTAGTATTCCAACACATACCTCTATCCACATAAGAACATATCTCTATTATTCAAGGTTGCCAAGGAGGGGTCACACGTTACCCACAAGCCATCACCTCACGCCTCAAGCTCTACTAGCTAACGAAAGGTAGCCTACAAGGTTTGATTACTTTAATTATCCACGGGTGTCAAAATTGAATACCACTCCCATATAAAACCAACACTCACATATCTATTAGTTACTTATTATCCTTCTAGTGTCATAAATATAAATGTTCATTTTTCTTATTATATATATATATTATTAGTATTAGTATTTTTTTTTACAAGTCACCAACCACGTCTATTAGCAATCCTAACTCAAACGATCTCCTAAGCTTCACCAAACGGCAAACTATGGCTCAAGAGCCCTCCCAACGAGAATACCCCTCTATTACAAGTGTCTTAATTAAATTGCTAGAAACTCAACAATCAAAGACCCATCCTCACCTAAGTCAGTACGAGACTCAACCAATCACTATCTTCTAGAGATGTCCTACTTTTCCACAGATGCAACACTAGTACTGCTTCCTGCTACACTCTTTTCCAATGTCCTGGTTGTCCACAACAAGAATAACCCTTTAAGTGTAAAGATTCGTATATATGTTAGCGTAACTTTTAATCTATATTTGATGTTAATAATGTTATTTTGAGAACGTGGCCACTAATATGATCATTTTGACTATATTTGGGCCTAGTTAGAGGTCCAGAAGCTTCTAGGAGTTATTTAGTAATTTTTAAGAGTTAAATTGAGGGTTAATGTAAAGACTCGTATTTGGGTAGTCTTGAGAGATAGTCATTCTATGGGAATGTAACTATCTGGATGGTCGTATAGTCATTGATGTGAGCATTTTAACTGTACTTGGGCCCGATTCCGAGTCGGGGCCCCGTTTGACCCGACTGTTGACTTTTTGGGGTTTATTGGTTGACTTTGCATTTGGGTGGTCATTTGGGTGTAATAATATCTGTTTAGTGTTGTGCTCGTCATTTCGAGCATTTTGACTGTAGTTTGACTCAATTTGGAGTTCGGGGCCTTGGAGGTCAATTTTTGTGTTGGGAGGTCAATTATTGACTGGGTCAATGGTTGACTAGGTTAGTTGATTGGCAGAAATATAAATAGCAGCAAAAAAAAAGCTTTCACTTTACGTTTCATGTTTGTGTGTTTGAGAGAGGAAGCTTGAGAGAGCTTGGAGGCCTTGGCGATTTGGGGCGATTTGGGTTCGTGGAGCTCAAAGATTCACTTCAAGTAGGTGTCCTTGAACTTTTTATCTCTCTCTTGTTTTGGATCTGCACGAATTTATCATGATTTATGAAATTGAGCATGAACCTTAGAATTTGGGGAAAACCAATTTTGGGTTAGATCTAATGGTTTAGCATAAGATCTGTGGTTAAGAACTATTTATAATCATTGTGGATATATGTTTATGTGATTTTGGGGTTGATTACTGTGTTTTTCATGAGGGTTGATAAATCAACCACGGAAATCTGGGTTTAGATCTAGATTTCTGGAAATCTAGAATTTTTTACGTGTTTCTGTTGTTTCTGTGCGATTTAGAGGCATTATGGACGCGTTTTGAGGTAGATATTATAGTTTGTTGCGAAACAGGGGTGTTAGTGAGCGTCTAGGAGTTTCTGGGCGCGTTTCAAACGAAGAACAGGTGAAAACGGCGATGAACAGTACCCTTGGCGCGTTACTGGGTCGAACTGACGAAAAATCCGAAGTTCTTGGTCGAAGGGTCATAGTTCGTAGACCCGTAGTTCGTAGGGTCGTAGTTTATAGACCCATAGTTCGTAGCTCGTAGGGTCGTAGTTCGTAGACCCGTAGTTCGTAGCTTGAAGGTTCGTAGTTCGTAGGGTCGTAGTTCGTAGACCCGTAGTTCGAAGGTTGAAGTTCGTTGCCTCGTAGGTCGAAGGTCGTAGCCTCGCTTCGAGTCTTCGAGGCGCGCTGCAGCTCCGCACTCCGCAGCTACGAGTCACCGTTCCGCAGCTACGAGTCGCAGCTCCTATAGTGTAACTGGACACTGGACAACACTGGACTGGACCTATTTACATTGTAACCTATACCCATCTACACATTTAAGTATAACAAAATACTCCCCATTTGGATTCAAAGAAAAATACTAGAAAAATTAATTCCCACTCTTTCAAAATGTGAAAATTGGGTTTTAGTGTAAAATCTCGGAAAAACCCAAAAGTTCGTAGTGGTGACTTTTGAGAAAGTGGGGTTAGACATCTCAGAAAAATCCCCAAAAATCATATTATCTTATTTATGATATGAGAACCCAATGCCGGGACTTTTGATTTCAAGAAAATAGCTGCTATGGGTACTTCCTTCATAAATCAAGGATTGAGGATTTACTTGCGAAGACTGGCTACAGTTCTAAAGGAAATATTGAGAATGACATGACATACTAATGTTAGTATGTTGGTGTGAGGTATTGGGGCATGGACTCTGTGAGGTTAAGGCCTGTGTGGCCACTATGGCCGAGGCAGGCATATGCGCCGATGGCAGGCCTGTGTGGCGACTGTGGCCGGGCATATTGCGCTGTGGCTGGGGATAGGCTAAGGCCTGAGTTAAGCCGTTGAGCTCGTGGAGCTAGGGCTGAGTGCCCTGAGCTGGGATCCCGTGGAGGATCGTGGACAAGCTGTCCTGTGTGGGCAGGCTGGGTCCTGATGTTGGTTTGCAGGCTGAGTCCTGATGATTGTGCACACTACACAGTGCATGAGTACACAGAGCATGTAGTATAGACTTGTATGTTTGCATGATGTGGAGTGTTGGGGTCACCTACTGAGCTTGTCGCTCACCCCTACTTGTTGTTTACCCTTTTCAGGTGTGACCCGAGACTAGTGGAGGACTTTCTTCCAGGAGGACGCCCACTACTCTGATGTATGATACAGTTATATTCTGTATTGTTTTATGTGATATCGCAGACATGGGTCTGTGGACAGTTGTATTTGCATACTATATGATGTGATGTCTGTATGACTGCTTGACTCATTGTATGCATGATGATATATGAGAAAGTACAGGATTACCCTTGATGTATGACTGTACAGGGTTGCATATTTGAGACAGCACCCGCGGTGTAGTCTCCATTGGTGCTAGTCACCAACCCCTTGACCTATCGGGTGCGGGCAAGGGGAAGTCATGTACCCGATTCCGGGTTCCCTGGAATTCGGGGGCGTGACAGTTAATAAGTGAAAAATAGAATTTATGAGGGCTTTTTAGAAATTATTAAAAAGGATGATGAATTTTAATTAAAAATAGGGTTTTGGGGTTTTATTATTCATTATAACTTTGTTTTGAGAAACCCTAGCCGTTGAAGGAGAGTTCATAGTGTTCTTTGTGTTCTTCGTCATTCTTCGCCGATTCTAGACCGTTCTTGCGAGTTTAATCCCTTTGGAAAGCAAGAGGTAGGTGGTTCTTGATCCTTCATTATTTTATTGCATGAAACACATAGTTAGAGAAAGTGTAAGTTCAACCCTAATGTTGTATGCGCACGTGCGCGCGCGCGTGCGCGCGCGCGTGTATATATATATATATAACCGTTGATTTTCACATACATGGCGTTACCGACGACTAGGTGTCAATTGGGTCTTGGATAAGCATTTAGGTGGAGCAAACTTACGACGATCTAGATTCGTTGTTATGTGCAGTAGTAGCACTTTTTGTAGATCCCGATAGTAGTAATTTTGCTGATCACCCCCTTTATGTTTTTATAAAGCAATAGTGTTTATATGTATATATATAAACAAATGAAGCAACGAAGATGTAAAATTTTGAATTTACACAAGTATAATAAAGCAACATTGATAGTGATAGCTTTTATGAATTATGGTTATTTAAAAATAATTAGGAATACGTAGGGGTGTCATATTAGAAGACATGCAGTAGAACTTGATGTGAGAACAAGTTGACAATTGGTGACATTGGGATTAGAGCAACGAGAATGGTGGTGTTTCATTTTACTTTGAAAACATGAATCAAAGGTTGGGATATTTTGTGAAAAGAATTTAACGATTTCTAAATAAGAAAAATAACAGAACAAATAAAATTATTAGCTTGATATCATTAAGTTGGCATTCAGAATATTAATTGTGGCTTAATATTATTAGCTTGATATTGTTAGTTTAATAAAAATATTGTTTGGCTTGATATAATTTGTTTAATAAAATAAATATTGTTTGAGCTTGCTGTTATTCATTATGTGACATAATTGTTATTCGTGGCACGTTATTATTTGTTTAGCAATTTAAATATTCCGATGTGCTATAAGAATGAATTTTGATTATTGAATCTATTATTTATTGGTTATATGTGTGGATTTGGTGGTGGAGGTTGTTAGGTTAACCGCAGGTCCCACATAGGGCTGGCAAGAGGCCGCAGGTCCCCTATGTGGCTGGTTAACCAAGGTCCCATATGTGGCAGGTTGTCATTAGGGACACCACAGGTCCCACATATGGCTATCTAGTAGTTACTGGGATTCTTGGAGTTGGTAGCGGGGATCCTGTGGATGGTTGGATTGCCGGTGCAAACCTTTGATGGATGAAATGTAAATGGTGTGATGTTATATTTGTGATTGAATGTGAGCTTATTGTGATAAAATTGGACATTGCACTGGCACAAACATACATTGATCATGTAGATTTAGGATTTCATGTTATAGGATGGTGAGGAGATGAAGATCACCTACTGGGCACTTGTGCTCACACCTACTTTGTTGACATGTTTCAGGTATTGACCCATTCGCTAGAGGCTGGTCCGAAGTTGATTGCTATTCATTTCACACTTTGTATAACTTGGTTTATAGATTTTGTATAACATGATTGGTTTTATTGTTTGAATATACGGACAAGGGTCCGTGAAAATTGTATTGGATTTATAGCATGATTTTATTATTAATAAAATATTATCCTTAGCTTCATAGCATGGGGAAAGGTACAGGAATAGCCCTGATGTATGATTATATAGGTATGTCTTGGACAGGACCCACTGTGTAGTACATATCGGTGCTAGACACCGACCCCTTGACCCTTTGGGTGCAGGCATGGGGAAGTCATACTCTTAGTTCCAGTCCTTCCGGAATTTGGGGGCGTGACATTAAGCAACTGGTCTCAAATTGATTTGTCGGGGGTTGTCCCCCGTCTCAAAACTTATGGCCATCCTCTGATTGCCCCCCTCTGCCTCTTGGATCCTTTCTGCTAATCAGGACAATAATGCTTCAGTTGATCTTCATCCAAGTTTCCCCAAATGGTGCGGGTTGACAGCTCTCGGTGTGCCTCGAGCCTGCAGCTCTCTCACTCGCCCAGCCTGGGTGGCGAACTCTTTTGTCGTACGGGTCGTAATTTTCAGAGGCTGAGTACACGAGGAGGTCGCGCTCCAGGTTAACACTCAATGATCCCAATACCATTACCGACTAGGCGTTTTTGAGTTATAACTAATCTCAAAATACATATTATCACCACACAGATTCGTAAATTCACATTTCACAGACTATACAAGTTCACACCTTCACATTGCACATATCATTTATATTTAAGTGAATATATCATCGTTTTGAACACCACATTACTTATTCCACTCAATACCATACAAAGGGACACACTTAAGCATTCACATATCTCACCTAGTCATTCTCAGAATATCACAGCATTACCACTATTTAGTTCGTTCACATTGCACAAGTCCACTAGTACACAAATTCCATACCACACATTCTTTTCTTTGTAGTCATACTTAAGTTATCACAATATATCAGAGTTGCACAATTTTTTTCCACATGTACAGCATCCACACAAACACACATAAGCAAATGCAACTAGTGCCCTAATGCCCATGCATGCAAATCCTACCACAAGACTGGACTACCCCAAGTACACCTTAGAGGCTCAAAGAGGACCATGTTGATCAGGCATGTCCCTCCAGGCTCCTCCAAAGGACTCAAGATAACCAAGTCCGCCCACTACCCTAGGCCAACTAGACCATGCTCTGATACCATATTGTCATGCCCCGGATTTCCAACCCGAGGAGACCGGAACGTGACCCTCCCTTTACCCGAGTTTGGATAAAGGGGGTAGAATACAACATGCCCACACAGGATACCATACACTTCACATTTTATATTCAGAGAGACAAAATCATATATTTATTAAGTTCAAACATTACAAACGCATCCAAACATGCTTTCATTACATTAAACTCCTTATTACAATATCTCCTCACAGGGGTTACAAAGCTCACAAAAACAACAAAACTCAAATAATAGTAAGCAAAGCCACAAAACAGAACTGCCTTCTACTTGGGTGTTCCCGCCTAACGCCTGTAGGTTCCTATAAGAAAACAACACGGTAGGAGGGGTGAGCAACCACAACTTAGTAGGGATCATGTCTCCCCAACCCATCCCATGCTCCTAGCATCCACATCTCATGTGTACAAGTGCAGTGTCGTGATACAATTATTTCAAGAGATATAATAACAAGCCATATCAGCAAATACAATCATTTCCACAGCCACACAGGCTAGCACATGAATAGTCCCGGGCTTCCGCAGCCACCGGGTTCCAAGAGCAGTCCCGGGCTTCCACAACCACCGGGTTCCAAGAACAGTGCTGGGCTTCCACAGTGTCACGGGGTCAGGTTTCCTGCGCCTCTCCACCCACTGCGGCACTTAGCTTCTCTATCCACGGTCCGCTAAGTTTAGCCTTTCAGGGTTGAAGCGCACGTAGACTGGTTTCGCCCTGCCACTGGGCTCATCAGGAGAACGGCTCCAGTTCCCGACCAGTTTGTGTAAGGATGGCCAAATCCCTTCTTCAACGTCAAGTCCTCGACTAGCGGCGTGCTCCCCGCATTCAACCGGGTCGGCACGTCTGAACTCCGAAGGGGTTCCATCCGTTCTCCTCCACGAACTGCCTGGAACCTTCTCGCTGCGCACCATCTACGCTTCAACCAACCCCTCTCCTTTACGTAGCACGAATCCATTCCTGAATCGTGCCACTAAGAAACGTCCCGCCAGCACCACGCTGCTCGGGTCGTGACATTCTCCTCCACCCAATCCTCGCAACGTCCTCGTTGCGCTTTGCTCGCTCGCTTCCCCGCCGGCGATGGCATCGTTACCTCGATGCCCTCCCACTCGCCCAATGTCAACAGCTTGGACATCGCTTCCCCCGCAGGTTGCAACACCTTTACCAAGATGTTCGCCCACTCGCCCAATGTCCAAAGGATAGGAGGCTTCCAAGATCGCTCCGACGCGCTCCTTCGTACTCCCTTGCCCAGCTCTGTATCACACTCTAGGATACTCCAACTCTATGGACGCGAGACGTGCAAGACACTATCGGTCGACTCACCTCTGTGAGCTCCCACCTTGGGATCACGCTACTCGCGAGAGTGCTCGGCGAGTCTTCAGGATACGGGCCGGTTCGGCTCTGATACCACTTGTCACGAGGTCAGGTTTCCTGCGCCTCTCCACCCACTGCGGCACTTAGCTTCTCTATCCACGGTCCGCTAAGTTTAGCCTTTCAGGGTTGAAGCGCACGTAGATTGGTTTCGACCTGCCACTGGGCTCATCAGGAGAACGGCTCCAGTTCCCGACCAGTTTGTGTAAGGATGGCCAAATCCCTTCTTCAACGTCAAGTCCTCGACTAGCGGCGTGCTCCCCGCATTCAACCGGGTCGGCACGTCTGAACTCCGAAGGGGTTCCATCCGTTCTCCTCCACGAACTGCTTGGAACCTTCTCGCTGCGCACCATCTACGCTTCAACCAACCCCTCTCCTTTACGTAGCACGAATCCATTCCTGAATCGTGCCACTAAGAAACGTCCCGCCAGCACCACGCTGCTCGGGTCGTGACAACAGCCATCGGGTTCCAAGAACAGTCCCGGGCTTCCACAGCCACCGGGTTTCACCAAACAGCCCCGGGGTTCCACAGCCACCGGGTTTCACACAACAATCCCGGGCTTCCACAGCCACCGGGTTTCACAAAACATAGTACACATAACCACTCAGGCATAAAACCAAACACTTAGTAGGCACACATTCACAAATGTACAAACCCAGCCACTCAGGCATAAAAACAAACACTTAGCATGCACACCTTTATAAACTCACAAATCCAGCCATACCTGGCATATTATCAAACACGTACTAGGCATATTCACACAGACATATTCACACAGGCATTTTATCGAACATTTAACATGCACTGCCCAACCAACGTCAGAATCACACCAAGAAGCCATTGAAGGCCAACATTCATATAGGAGGTCACACCTATATGAATTTACATATAAATAATATAACAACAATAACGATATCCAACAGTTCATTCACCATGGGGCCTAACCCCGGATTAGGTACAAGGAGACAGAACCCCTACCTGTAGGAAAACGTATCACCACAGCAATGATCCTACTCCCATGCCAAACATCGTCCGCCCACGAGAAACACGACAGCAGCAATGGCCAGAACTCTCCTCTCTCTCTCTCTCTCTCTCTCTCTCTCTCTCTCTCTCTCTCTCTCTCTCTCTCTCTCTCACGACAGCTGCGGTGGCTGAAGAGAACCCTAACCCTAGAACAAGGAGCCTTCACCTCTTTATATAGACAACCCAAACCCCAAAACGATGTAGTTTTGATTAAATGAATCCCAGCATCAAAACGACGTAGTTTTGATTAAATGAATCCCAGCATCAAAACGACATAGTTTTGATGACAGACTACAACCTTTTTGCAACCACACAGGACAAAACACTCATAATTTCACCATGGTCCTTTAGCAAAAGAGTATCAGAACAACAAAACAAGGGTAATGGAGGTTGCACATGAGAAAGGCCTTTCTCACGGGCACCTCCAAATGCTCTAGAATTTTGCCACAAGCCTTAGAACAACATCAGGAAGGCTCCTATACAAAAATCTCACTACACGTGAAAAGCCATTCTCACGTGCATTCTCACGTGCACTCCCTATTGGGCTCAAACTTTGCCTCTTGCTTGCTCATCAACATACAACATGATTTAGCCAAGGTGTGTGGAAATAAAACTCCCTAAAACCCAATAATTTCCACCCAAAAAGGCAAAACTAAGACTAACTCCTCACCTCCCAAAACACGGGTCATTACATTGACTTTAAATGGGGTATCAGGGTGTGAGTGAGGGCATGCTTGATTTCGGAAAAAATTCAATTAGAAGATTATTGTATTAGAAGAGACAACTGCTTCTCGAACTGCATACCAACTATTATGTTTTGTTTTATATTTCGTCTACTAGTAAATTTACTCTTTTACTCGCGTTCTTCTCAGACAATATAACATAACAAGTCATAAAGTTTACTTTCTACTTATTCTCAATGATTATTAGATGAAGACTTTGACAAAGAACCCTAGAACTGCTATTTCAAATCAAGATTAGGTCTTGATTAAGGTTGGCCCCAAGGTTTTGGGAGCCCAAGGCGAAGGCTCAAAGTGAAAGCCCTTATCTCTTACACATTCTAAAATAATAATAATATTTATAATTACATATTAAATTATTAATTTATTATTATTACTACTTTACTATAATTTTAGGAATAACATAAAATTAAAAAATATATATCATTGGTAAATTTATAAATTAAGTGAAAACACAACAATAAAACATAGGCTATATAATATAACATATTTGATAGTAATAATTGTTTTCATGGATAAGTAAAATAAAAACTTTGAAAAATAAATTACAGTTATTTAAATACTTTACATCCATTTGTTTTTTATATTTAAAATACAATTACACAAAATAATATATCTACAACATCTCATCCCAATTTATTTAGTTAACCATTTAGAGATGCAAACAACTATTCATAATTTAATTTCAATCCAAATAATTCATAATTCAGTTTGTATTAATGAATTAAGTAGGAGGGAGCCCCAATTTTAGCCCAAATTTTGGGAGTCCAAGGCTTAGGCCTCACTTGGTCTGTAAAGATGGCAATAAGGCGGGGTGGGGCGGGTTTTTGGTCGCCCCGTCCCCATCTTCGGTAAGAAAAAAACGCCTCGTCTCCACCCACACTAGATGGCCTAGCCCAACCTAGCCCAGACGCTTGCATGCTCAGCCGACTCGACCACAGGCGAAAAATCCTGACAAAATATTGCTAAGATGAAGAATCAAACTTAGGACAATCCCTTCATGCAGCACATTACTTAATCATCAGACTAAACTATTTTTGTTATATATGCTTATATATTTAATATATATACTTATACTATAACATATAAATAATAATAATAATAAAAAAGAGTGTATGATTTATTTTAAAAATAATAATAATTACAAAGTATATATATTTATATTAGAATAAAGACTAAATGTACTATTAATATTTTGATATAAAATATAAATTAATTAGATTCAAAATTAATTTCGAAGTTATATATTAGTTCATACTAATATACTATATAATTATAAATTATATCACTTTATTATTTTTTATATGTTTGTATTTTATATTAAAATATTACTACTACTTTTGATAAATGTTTATTTTTATTTAAATATAAGTATATATACTTTGTGAGTGATATTATTTTTAAATAAAACATTTACTCATTATTATTAGTAGTAGTGGTATTATTTTTGCTACTAATATTATTTACATGTTATATTTTAAATATGTACACTAATTATGTAAATATAGTAAACAATATTCATTTATGATATATAATAGTTATCTGGAAACTTTTTAACATCAGTTAGTAAACTGCAGATACTCAATAATTATCATATTACTTATGTTATATATATAGTTATATATTTATCATTATATATATATGTATGTATCAATTCTAATCAATAAGTAATAATTTAAGTAGCGAGTAGTGATAATTTAAATAATATAATTATTATCGATAATAAATGATAATATGAGTAGTGATAACCTAACTAATATAATTATATATCATGATTATCATATTACTTATGTTATAAATAATATAATAGTCCGAGAAGTCATGTTTCTTCAACTTATTTCCCTTAATGTAATTAAAATTGTAAAAACTCATATTTGGGTAGTCTTGAGAGATAGCCATTCTATCAGAATGCAACTATCTGGACGGTAGTGTAGCCGTCGATGTGAGCATTTTGATAGTACTTGGGCCTGATTCCGAGTCAGGGCCCCGAGTGGCCCGATTATTGACTTTCTCAGGGTTTATTGATTGACTTTGCATTTGAGCGGTCATTTGAGTGTGATAATATTTGAATAGTATTGTGCTCGTCATTTCGAGCGTTTTAACAGTAATTGGGCTCAATTTGGAGTTCGTGACCTCGGGAGGTCAATTATTGCTAGGAGGCCAATTATTGGCCGTAGTATAAATAATTAAGATAATTAAGAAACTACCTTATCCCTTTATTTTGCTTGGTGCGTGCGTGTTTGAGCAAGAGAGAGAGAGAGAAGGTGAAGAGCTTTCTTTGGTGATTTGGGGCGATTGGAGCTTGTGGATCGCAAATAATCTTTCCAGGTAGGTGTCCTTGACCTTCTTATCTCGATCCTGTCTTTGGATATGTGTGTTACTGTGATCTATGGTTATATAACTGTGTATTTCATGAAGGTTCAGAAGTCAACCATGAAAATCTAGATTTAGATCTAGATGGATATATGATTTGTGTGTCTTTCTATTGTTACCATGCGATTTAGAGGCATTTAGGATGCGTTTTGAGGTAGATATTGTAGTCTGTTGAGTAAAACATGTGTTTATGAGTGCCTGGGAGTCGCTGGGTTGATTCCAGAAAAAGAACAGGCAAAAACGATGATGAACAGTACCCTGGGCGAACTTTAGGGTCAAAGTTCGCAGTCAGCAGCTTCGGAGTTAGCAGCTTCGCAGTCAATAGCTGCGTAGTCCGCAGCTTAGTCCGGATTTGGTTAGTCCAGATCAGTAGTCCGGATTAGTTAGTCCGGATCAGTTAGTCCGGATGTGGCAACAGCAGTGTTTCCACAGCTTCAATCCGCAGCATCAATCCGCAGTAGTGTTTCCGCAGCTTCAATTTGCAACAGTGCAACTGCACTGCACTAGACCATTTACATTGTAACCATTAAGTCTCTCCACATTTAAGTATACTTAAGTTATAATGTAAATATCGAAATACTCCCCTTTTGGATTCAAAGAAAAATACTAGAAAATTAAATTCTCACTCCTTCAAAATGTGAAAATTGAGATTTAGTGTAAAATCTCAGAAAAATCCAGTTTTTCGTAGACTTGGATTTTTGGAAAGTGGGGTTAGACATCTCAGAAAAATCTCCAAAAATCAGATTATCTTAGTTATGATATGGAGACCCAATGCTGGGACTTTTTATTTCAAGAAAACAACTGCTATGGGTATTTACTTCCTTGGTCAAGGAATGAGGATCGATTTGTGAAGGCTGGCTTCAGTTATAAAGAGAGTATGGGGAACTTTAATGCCATACTGGTGTGGGTATGTTGGTTTGAGGATTTGGGGCTTGGGCTCCATGACTTGTTGGGTTCTCACCATGAGGCTAAGGCCTGTTGAGCTCATGAGCCGTTGAGCTCGTGAGCCGTTGAGCTCGTGGAGCTAGGGCTGAGTGCCCTGAGCTGAGATCCCATTGAGGATTGTGTTAAGCCATTGAGTTCGTGGAGCTAGGGCTGAGCGCCCTGAGCTGGGAACCCGTGAAGGATCATGGACAAGCTGTCCTGATGTTTGCTTGTAGGTTATGTCCTGATGATTGTGTACACTACATGGTGCACGAGTACACTGAGCATATAGTATAGACTTATATGTTTGAATGATGTGGAGTTTTAGAGTCACCTACTGAGCTTGTCGCTCATCCCTAGTTGTTGTTTCCCTTTTTCAGGTGTGACCCGAGACTAGTGGAGGACTTTGTTCGAGGAGGACATGCCCACCACTCTGATGTATGATGCAGTATTGTATTCTGTATTGTTTTGTGTGATATCCCGGATATGGGTCCGTGGACAGTTGTATTTGCGTACTGTTTGTGATGTGATGTCTATATGACTATTTGACTTATTGTATGCATGATGATATATGGGAAAGTACAGGATTACCCTTGATATATGACTGTACAGGGTTGCATGATTGAGACAGCACCCGCCGTGTAGTCTCTATTTGTGCTAGTCACCAACCCCTTGGCCTTTCGGGTGCAGGCAAGGGGAAGTCATGTTCCTAGTTTCGGGTTCCCTAGAATTTGGGGGCATGACAAAAATGATCAATAATATATTATTTATTAATTTTAACCCAAATATAAAATATATACTATTAAAAATCAAAACTCACTCTCACCATGTATTTCATGTTATATTAAAATAGTCAGTATTGTATAATTAACTAATAACATTAATTATGATTATAATAGTATATATATATATATATATCATATCATATCAAAGAATACATATATATATATATAAACTCACACTTAATAATTGATCTTATACAAAAAAATATATATATTATTAATCATTTTAATTACATTAAGGGAAATAAGTTGCAAAAACATGACTTCTCAGACTATTGTATTGTTTATAACATAATGTAATGACCCGTGTTTTGGGATGTGAGGAGTTAGTCATAGTTTTGCCTCTTGGGGTAGAAATTGTAGGGTTTTAGGGAGTTTTCTTCTCACACACTTTAGCTAAAACACCTTGTTTGTTGATGGGCAAGTTTGAGGTAAGAGATGAGGCCAAGAGGGAACCTTTGGGAGGTGCACGTGACAATGCACGTGACAATGGCTTGTCACGGGCAGGAATGTTTTTGCATGGGAACCTTCCAGACGTTGTAATAAGGCTTGGGGCAAAATCCTAGGGTATCTGGAGCTGCATGTGATATGGGGATATCACGTGCAAGAAGATTATTGTATACCTGCCTTTTACATAATACAAGGAACCTTGGGGAAGAATTTCACATCAATTGGAGCTGCATGTGATATGGGGATATCACGTGCATCCATATTTTTGTATCATCACCTTGGTTTTGTTATTCTAGTAATCTTTTCCCAAAGAGGCATGTTGGAATTATGAGTATTTTGTCTTGTGTGGATGCGGGAAGGTTGTAGCCTGTTCCATCAAAACTACATCGTTTTGATGCTGGGGTTCACTTAATCAAAACTACATCATTTTGGTGTTAAGGTGTCTATATAAGGAGGAGGAGCCCCTTTGTGTTGTGGTTTTAGGGTTCTTCTGCCGCTGCCGTCGCAGAGAGAGAGGAAAGTTGAGAGAGAGAGAGAGCTCTAGACCGTGGCTGCTGTTGTCATTTCCGTGGTTGGATGGCATTAGGTGTGGAAGCAAGAGCGTGAAGGATCTTTCAGAGGTAGGGGTTTTGTCCTGTTCCTTGAACCTATTCCAGGGTTTAGGCCTTGTGGTAGGTGATATGTGGTTATCTAGATATATATATATTTATACGTAAATCCATATAGGTGTGATCTCCTATATGGATGTTGGCCTTCAATGGCATATTGTTTAATATTATGCCTGTGTGGCTATGCAAGTTAAGTGTTTGATATTATGCCTATGACTGATGTATGTTATGTGTTTGGTTTTATGCCTATGTGGCCATGCAAGTTAAGTGTTTGGTATTATGCCTGTGTGACTGATGTATGTTATGTGTTTGGTTTTATGCCCAGTGGCTGTGCAAGCCCGTGGCTGGTTATGTGAAGCCCGGTGGCTGTGGAAGCCCGTGGCCGCACCTCTAACTGCTGCTGCTGTACACCCACCGTCCTCTCCTGCTGCCGCCGACTCTGCCCTGCCCACACCTGTCCCTCTTCATGCGGGAGAGTCTTCGAAAGCTCCCGCCTTTGGTCTTGGGCGCACCTCTTTTGCTACTATTTTATCTGAGGCTGCTTTCTTCGCCCAACTGGATCGCCTTGCTGAGGACAGTCGTCTTCAGACCCAGGCCCTTTCCGACCATGTCCGGGCCATGGGTGCCGAGCTTCCTTCTGCCTTCTCCTCTACCTCGCTTTCCATGGATCAGAAGCTAGAGCGGTTTGCTGCGTCTTTCTCTGACTTGTCCACCTTCATTGCGGACTTAACGCAAGTCATGGCCAGTCCCTTCCTCTCTCACCGATCTGCCAAACCGGGGGAGAAATCATCTGATCCTTCCCCTCTTTCCACTACTGGCGTTGCCTCTCGCAAACGGTCTGCACCTGCTCTTCCTCCGGGCCTTCCAGTGCCTAAACGCAGCCAGTTTCTCCACTGGCCAGACCAGCTCTCTCACTCCTGCTGTTCCTTCTGATGCCATCTCCTTCCTCCCATCATACGCGGATTTGCATCCGGATGATGCTGATGGGAGCATTCTTGCTGTGGCCAAGGCCTATGCCTTCTCCACTGCCGAGCGCCGATGTGTGTCTGCCTCGTCCCCCTTTGAACCTTAAGACATCCAGACCATACTGTCTGAGGAGGGACAATTTTCCACTGACGACATCGACAACTATGCTTTGGCGGTAAAGATGTAGTTGAGGCTATTCCCCTCTTTACTTGAGGAAGGCCTTGATTTTGATGTTCTTCCTTGCTAGGTTGAAAACCAGTTTCCTGCTGTAGACGTTATTTTATCCTACATCAATGGTACAGTAGAGAACAGCCGACCATGGACCTCTCTGTCTATCGTTTTCATCCCCTTCCGGGTCGACTCCCCACATTTCATGCTGACTGTTTTCCTGATCAAAGAGAAGAAAATCTTGCTTCTGGATTCTCATCAGGTGGTTGACCGCCCGATTAGAAAGAATCAAATGAGGAGTCTTGTTCGAACCTTGTCGGATGCAATCAGACAGAGTTCTCTCTACGAAGACTTGAATCTACTGCCTCTTGGTCAGGATGAAGTACTCATGGGTACGATTCGGAACAAGAAGAATGTGCCCCAGCAACCCGATGGAAACAGTTGTGGAGCCTTTGTCTGCTACTTCTTGAAATCTGTTATCTCCTTCGATGATGACTGGAAAAATATCATCGAGTTCTCCAAGAAGCAGACAATGGCACTACGAGAGCATGCAGCAAGGATGATCTTCAAATATAGTAAGCCGTATGTACCATAATGTATATCTGTACTAAGGCTTAATGTATTCCTGCTGTAACTAAGTGGAACTGTTCTCTTTAATCCTTACCTCTGTGTTATTTCTTGCTGCTTTACCGGATCATATTACAACGGGTTTAGTATATCCATATTGGGGGGGATTGTTGGATCAAACCGAGAATTTGGATAATGCGGAACAATCCCTATGTAATTTGACTCGAGATGTTTCATGTTTACCATTAAGTCTGTGCAGATGAGTTAACTCTAAATTCGGACCTACTCATGTGAGGACAAAGCTAAGGACAGGATACATAATCCTGATCCGGATCATCATGAGTGTCGTCATTCACTTGGTATATAACCAAGTCATCATCCGGAGTAAGGACCCTTCATGCTGATTAAACACTTGACAAAACGACTAGGAACCCGCGTCTAACACTCAACAAGATTATGTCAATTAATGTGGAGTAAGTTTCTGAGTCTACATCTTGCACAGAGTAAAAGAGACTTGTGAGAGAGAAAGAATCGAAGTTGTCACTCCACCGGACTAAGGAAAAGAAGACACGGACGAAGAAATCCGAGTCTGTCATTCGAGCGGAGTAAGGACACTGTTGCGGAGTAAGGACATAAAATGCGGAACAAGGAATCCGAACCATTACTCATGCGAAGTAAGGAAGCGCTAATGCGGAGTAAGCTCTCTGAACCACTACTCATGCGGAGTAAGGAAGCGCTGACACGGAATAAGGATTCCAGGACTTCATTCATACGGAGTAAGCAATCACTGATACGGAGTAAGGATCCGAGCTTCGTTCATGCGGAGTAAAGAACCTTGCAACGGACCACGAAGATGCTACTTCGTCTCTCCAAGCCGCAATTAATGCTAGCAGCTCGCTACGTCCCGATGTAAGACAAACTCATTGAATACCTAAATTGTCTGACACATGGAACACACGGAGATATGGATGCAGTCTCAAATGCAATTGGAATTAAGCAAAGAATTCATTACAACTTATGCTTCCAATATTTCGAGCTCCACATCCGCAGCAGTAAAGCTTCAGCATTTTCCGATGAAGAACTTCAATGCTCCACACTGCTCGGAAAATGCAGTTCCAAGATAGATTCCTAGGATGTCTATATATATGCCTGAAGCAATGTAAAAAAAAAAAAAAAAGACGCGCGTGCTTACTTGTACTTATACACTCATAAGCGTATATCTTGTAAAGAGCCAAACACAGAGATTCACTGCCAAGTGTGTGTAACTATAACAGAGTGTTGTGTTGTAATCAGCTAAAACGTTGTTTTGCTTTGTTGTAATTATCTTCAAATAATAAAACAACATACTTCCACTACCTGGTTAATCTTCCACACTGATTCTATCCGTTTAACCAGAGTGAGTGTCTAAGCCATTAAGAGAGAGAAAGAGTTTTCAAAGAGCCTATTCACCCCCCCCCCCCTTTAGGCTTTCCAGGACCAATTGTGACCCTGTGTGGAGTTATTTCACTTCAACCCTTTATCCACAGCGTGGGTAAAGGGGAGTCACGAACTGGTTTCTTTGAGTGGGAAATTCAGGGCATGACACATAAGTAATATGATAACCATAATATATAATTATATTTAGGTTATCACTACTCATATTATCACTTATTATCGATGATAATTATATTACTTAAATTATCACTATTCACTACTTATGGCATGTTTGGTACGCGGGAAAGGAAAGGAAAGGAATCAGATTGCATTCCTTTCCCGCATTTGGTATAAAAAAAAAGAAAAGGTAATAAGATTCCCGTGGGAAACTTATACCCACACATGGGGGGAAATTGATTCCCCCCACCCCCCTGGTTTAAAGGTTCCCTTGTATATGGGAACCTATATTTCCTTTTTTAACCTTATTTTTTTTATCTTTCTCTCCCCTTCTCTCTCCCTCTCTCCCCCTCTCCCCCGTCGCCCCACCTCCCTCCCCTCCCCCCCCTTGCCGCACCCTCTCCCCTCCCCCTTGCCGCCGCCCGACCCTCCTCCTCGCCCGATCCGCCGTCGCCCCGCCCTCTCTTTCCTTCCCCTCGTCACTGCAACCCGATCTCGCCATCGCCCCACCCTCCCCGCTGTCGCCCCGCCCCCTCTTGCCCTCCCCGCCGTCGGATCTGCCATCGCCCCGCCCCCTCTTGCCCTCCCCGCCGTCACCCCGCCCCCTCTCCCCTCCCCCTGCCGCTGCAAACCCCTTCTCCCACCGGTTCCGTCGCCGCCCAGCCTTCCTCCCCCGCCGGATCCAATCTGCCCACTTGCGCTACGCTGGAAACGAAAGTGAAGAGATGAAATTTTTTTTGATTAATAAAAAAAAATATTTAATAATTTTTAATTAAGGATATTTAAGTAATTACATGAATACATTACCTTATTTGTTTTTGCATACCAAACGTGGGAAAGGTAATCAAAAAATCCATTCCTTTCCCATGTCAATCTTATTACTTTAATGATTCCATTCCCCCCAATTTCATTCCCGCGTACCAAACGAGCTATTATTGATTAGAACTTATACATGCATATATATACATATAGTGATAATTATATAACTATATATATATATATATAACATAAGTAATATGATAATTATTAAGTATCTGGAGTTTAATAATTGATGTTAAAAAATTATCAATAACTATTATATATATCATAAATAAATATTATTTACTATATTTTCCTAATTAGTGTATATATTTAAAATCTAACATATAAATAATATTAGTAGCAAAAATAGTACCACTAATAATAATAATAATGAGTAAATGTTTTATTTTAAAATAATATCACTCACAAAGTATATATACTTATATTTAAATAAAAAAAATATTTATTAAAAGTAGTAGTAATATTTTAATATAAAATACAAATATATAAAATATAATAGAAGGATATAATTTATAATTATATAGTATATTAGTATGAACTAATATATAATTTCAAAACTAATTTTGAATCTAATTAATTTGTATTTTATATCAAAATATTAATAGTACATTTAATTTTTATTCTAATATAAATATATATACTTTATAATTATTATTATTTTTAAAATAAATCATATGTTTGTTATTATTATTATCATTACTACTAAAAATAATAATATTATCATTAATGATAATAATAATAATAGTATTATTATAATTATTTATATGCTATATTATAAGTATATATATTAAATATATAAGCACATATAACAAACACAGTTTTACCTGGTGGTTGAGTGATATGCTGTATGAAGGGAAGGTCTTAGGTTTGATTCATTATCTTAGTAATATCTTGCCAGATTTTTCCATCCTCGCCCCATACACCCCAGGGATTTTAGTTGAAAACTATATTTAAACGAGTAGTCGGTCTCCCTAGAAGTTAAGAAAATTAGTTTATTTTTTTGATTTTGAGTGTTGAACATTTGGAATGTTTATCTTATCCATGGTCGCATTATTTCGAATGTTTATGTTACTTTAATTTTAACTTTCCCTAATTATAGTTCTTATATTTTATCTTTTGTTTTATGCTGTTGCTATATTTTTATGAGTCTGGGAGCGTCATCATAGTTTTCTTGATCCTTCTATGTTTTCGTAAACAAAACCCTGCTGTTCGTGAAAGTGTGTTCAATGTTTTCGTAATCATGCAAAGTTCGTGACCAATTTAACAAGAGATTTAAAAAAAAAGCACAACCAGTCCACAAATTTTACACCATTACTTCATATGGGTTTTGACACTAACTAGCCACCATATTACTTGAGTAGATACGGTAAAAATTTGATCAGTTCAAGAGTATTTTTGGTGTGTAATTCAATGACCACGCAGGAGTAACCAACAACATCCGGGATTAATAGAAGTGAGATCACTGGTTCACTTGTAGACATGGAAGCGAGAACACTGATTTACTCGTATATTTCTACGCGTTCTTGTTTGCGCAGGGTCAGCCTAGGACACATGAGCTCTTTAGTTTAATATGTATGCATTTTGAGGAGCTCTTGGGCAAAGGAGGTGGACCCCAAGCCTGGCTTCTCACGGAAATGGTAAAGGCAATAGAACCTAGCAATAATCTGGGCTAGGTTAGTGCGCAGATTCCTAACATTAGGATATGCCAAAAGAAAAAAGAAAAAACACACGTTCACACGCACGCACACTTATCTATCTATAGTCAGGATACAAGATTACAGCCAAGTTCTCATTTTATCAAAATCTAAAATTAACACAAATGGCAAGTTCTCATTTTATCAAAATCCTATATCAATATATATATATTTCAAAGCATTTCGTTCTGAGAACATAGGGGAGCAATAACGAGGGTGATGAGGGCAGAGGTCTGGAATCTGAAGTCACATTTACAAGGAAAAGTGAAATGGGACTGATAAATTCCCACTCTCCATGTCATACGAACAGTCCCCAATTTGTTGATAACTTTTCAGTGAGGAATGACACCTCATTTCTGTCAATGAGTTGATACTGTAAGGCTGTAACGAGAGAAAAAGAAATCATGCATACATTCACATGGTGGCATTAAGAGGATACATGACAAGTCAGTATTAAGAGAGAAAAATTGTAGTTATTATCTTATTTATTTCCAAGGGATAAGGTGAAGAGCTTAATGAAAACATATGGATGTGTGGGTGGTTGAAATTATGAAAGTTACAAATCATTAACAAGAAGCATTTAACATGGGAACAAATGCTAGAAATCAGTCCACACCTGGTATGAAACTCACCCTATAAGTAACACTGAAATGGGATGATGTCTTCACTTTCAAAACACACTGCATTGAAAGAAAATCCATAAAAGGTTTTACAAAGTAAAGCATTTTTTGCCCTTAGTTCAATTATGAAAGGCATCAGCAGTAGCTTCTTAAAGACCTAGTGATTGCGTCTACCGCAGCTGACTCAACAAAGGCCTAGAACCTCAGAATGCTTGACCAAACTTAACACAGATTACTTCTTAGTTCTTATCCATATAAAAAAATTTAAATCCAATAATAGCCAGAACTGAAGGATGCTGAAGCCAGAACTGAAGGATGCTGTAGAGATGTCCACTAGCAGGCCATTGAAGAAACAGCCCAATCTTTCTATGCTCCTTTAAGCCCTTTTTGGTGGTAGTTGTACCCAAAGCATCATAACTAAGAGTAAGAACACCTTTCACATATCATTCCGAGGAAAAAGAATGAAGCATAAAGAAATAACACAGTGCACAGCATTTGCAATTATCACGTTAGGAAATCAAGCCCTGTCAAAGAGCCCACTAAAATTATCTTAGCTAGTCTCCCCATCAAAATTGTCAAGAGACTATTGTTGCTGCAGGCAGGGAAAAAAAGGAAAACATGATTACGCAAACATCAACAATTTAGATAGCTAGGAAAGCAAAGATTGTCGAAGAACATACATTGACGTTACTGATCACGTGTAAAAGCACAAAAAAAAAAAAGACAAAACAAACATCATATAAGCATCAGGGTTCTGAAATAAGTTCAACCCTTTACCGAACACCCACAAAACAACAACAGAAGCAAAGAAAGCTGCTCCAACAACATATTATTATTAACTAAAGCATAAACACATAAAAGCATTGGCTTTATTTCAACCCAGCTGATAGCAGCTGACCCGACCGATGAGAGACAGACAGACAGACATAGACTAATATGTGATTAAATCAACATCAACAATGACGATAGGATTCGATAATTACAGTAATAAATCAATCCGCGTCCTCCCCGGTCTCTTGGTCCCTCGCATGAGCAGCAGCACCCGCCTGGCTCCGAAGTCGACCAACACTTGTGCAGAAACTGGAGGAGAGGTCGGAATAGAGCGACACGATCTTGGAGATGTTTCCATTAAGCTCCTGAATTAGACCCACGTTCTTGACGAGGTTGTCGGAAACCCTGGACTGGTGATTCTGGTTCACCTGGTGGATCAGAATCCGGTTGCGATCCAACAGGGACTGGACCTGGCTGAAGCTGTTTCCGAAGGAAACCAAGATCTCGCCGCCGGATCCGCCTGCGTCAGCATCACCAGAGGGAGCGGAAAGGGGCTTGGCGAGGGTCTGGACGCCGCGGCTGCGGTGGCAGTCGGAGGCGTGATCCATGCTCGATTCATGGGCCGATGAAGAGAAATCGAGAGCTTTCATGCATGGAGGGTTGGTATGTATTTTTGATTTTTTTTTAAACGAGAATTCGAAGAAACTGATGGCGGCGGCGAGTTATGCTTCCGGTGAAGCGGGTCTCGTTATGGTTCTGACACACGCGCCTCGTCGTGTGGTTGCAGTTAACTAGATTTGCCGTGGTGGGGGAAAATATCTTATGCCGATGTCCTATTGGTCGGTCACGCGATCTTTTAAGAAAAAAAAAAAAAGCGTCCAAAAAGCGTAATGAAGCACGATATTGATATTTATATTTCGTCCAGGTCTCTGCCGTCAGCAGCGCCAGCGAAGTGGGATTCGCGTGTGTGGGGGAATCAAATAATAAGCTAATGCAAAAACCCAAATAAATAAATAAATATATTTTCTTTATTTTGAAATAATAAGCCAGTTTTTTACCATGCTTTCATTATATAATTAGCTGAGTTTATTTGTTTCAACGGATCCCTAGATCAATAACAACTAAGACAAGATTAGAGCAACCAAGAGCCCAACCTATAAAATAACGTGAAAGGTTCATGAGTTGGAAAATTGACACCGTCTAGAGACAGAAAACTAGAGAGAGAGTGCTAGATTTCTTCAAGAGAGCATTCTTGGTGTTTGAAGTAGGAGTTGTTTTGATATGAAAAAAAGGTAAAAAAATTAAGGGACAAGAGAAGACATAATTTGAAGTGGAAAAAATATTAAAAATATTAAATTATGCCTTTATAAATAGAAATGTGACCATTTAGACCTACTATTATCCAACAAGATAATCATAAATAAATAATCATAAAATTGCATATCACTACTCAGCCAATACGTGCACCACTTAATTCAATATGTGCACCACTACTCAAGCCAATACGTGCTTGATACGTGCATCACTATCCCATTATACCATTATCTCATTACATTAATAAGTACTACATAAAACAAGCACTACGAGCATCAGCAAGTAGTACGAGCAGCAATACAAGCACATATGGTGGTTATAGCAATCAAGCAAGGGTATAAGTATAACAAGCTAGAACAAGGAGAACACAATGAGTGAGTTTTTTGTATTGTTAAATGGTTAGTAAAATTTTGTAGAGAGAAAAGTCAAAAAAAAGGTGTAAAAGAAATCCATTATAAGGAGTTTGTAAACTTTATGATTTGTAATTCAAGGGGACAACACATTGGTCATTTCCTCTCATAATACATTTTCTCGGTAATGGTAGCAGCCTTATTACCCATAAAGTAGGTCATATTGACCGAGGTACACAAATGTTTGTGTTTTTTTATACATGTTTTGGTTTAACATTGGTTTCTAACGTTTTTTTTATTCTAGACTATTTGGCAATCCCTTGGACAAAAACATATCCTAGTAGACTTTTTAGTAAAACACAATTTGACGCACTAACTTAGGGAACCTCAATTCGATCATATAAGATTTGGAATTTGCAAAAAGGTCTCATCTACTAGATTTGAATCACTGAAAGTTATAAATTGATAACATTTTTCATCAATATTTTAATTGTGCCACTTATGGGGATTTGGAAATAGTTTGGCAACTTTTATTTGAGATACTAAACCATATGCTTAGGAGTGTTACAGCCATCACCATCACTTGTGGATTATGAGATAAGCTACATGAATGTAGTAACAATATCAGCAAGTTCACGTGTCTATTTCCAAATCAACGTCTCCAATTGGTCACAGATCATGGCCATGTGATTGAATTTGGCCATGTGATGGAATAAGGTTGGACGATTACTAGGAGTTTGAGAAGCCATTGTCTCCAAGGTTTTCTTACAAACATTTTTCTCATTCTTCAATTATGTTGAGGATGTTGCTAAGGCTTTAAGGACAAAGTTATAACACAAGTTTTAGTTTTGTGATAATTTTGAAGAGGAAATGTTCTCTCCTCCATACACTAACAAAAAAACGAGAACTTTAAGTGACAAAGTTGCTTAAGCGCCAAATTTTGTCATTTCAGGTCTCTCGCTTTTTCATTTAAATCGTCATTTTATTTATGATTCATATTGAATACCCTCTAGGTTTTAACAAACAATATATTATATAATGAAATACTAATACTATGACGGCTCAGTCTTTCCTATAGCAAATATTGCTCGCCTTTGGCCTACATGGATTTGTTCTTGGTAGGCCTCACCGACTCAGAATTACTTTGGGTCTTGCCCCCAAAATGCATCTGCTAGGAGAGGTTTTTGCCCCTACCTAGGGGTGATCAAGAATCGAACCAAACCGATGAACAGAACAGAACCAAATCGTTTGGACCAGAAAAAACTGGTTTTTAAAATTATATTAGTTTATTTGGTTTTTATTTTTGGAGAACCGATGCTATTAGTTCGGTTCACGGTTTTGGGGGTTTTATTAACCGAACCGACCGAACATATGTTACTACTTTGGCACGTCGGCACTTTACACTTTCCAATTCCCACGCATCCCTTAGTTTTGCGCTTTATCAAAGTAGAAAGGCCAAAGGTTGACATTCCCACTTCCTAATTCTCACTTATCTTTGTCGGATCTATTCGCAGAGTCGTAAACTTGGCCGATTGGTGATGATATTTAAGAATTAAAATGAATATTTTTTTTATTTTATGTTAAAATTCAAAAATCGATTCAAACCGATGAACAGAACCAAATTTTTATGCACCGAACCGAACCAAGACCGATGGTTTTTAATATTTACTAGTTGGTTTTAGTTTGAATTTTTTTTCAAACCGAATGTCGTTGGTTTGGTTTAAAAATTATATACAAACCGACCGAACCGACCGATGCTCACCCCTACCCCTACCTATATAGTGAGCTTTGTTCCCCTCCTCAATCCATGTAGGATCTCACATCCATCCCTACTTGTGGCCCAACGTCCTCGCTAGCACACAACCCGAGTTTGGCTCTAATACCATCTTTGTCTCTCTCGTAGCAGATATTGTCTGCTTTGGACCTTCAACTTACACGAATTTGTTTTTGGTAGGCCTCACCAACTTAGAATTACCTCGGATTTGTCCGTAGCACTGCTCTATAGCCTTTCCCATCACATATATATTACACACTTAAACTTATTAACAGATAACTACCCACTTGGATTGGTTAAATACGATTCAATTAGATGGATTAACAAGTATTGTATGGAGTGTAATACTTAAAATTTTGACCATTAGATCTATTCTCAACAGTCAAGATTAGATTTTCATTTAAATATATTACCGTTATAATAAAATATTATAATAGTCACAGTAGCAGTGCTACAGTTAAATAAAAAATTAATTTGAACCATTAAAAATAAATCTAACGATCCAAATTAAGTATTGCACCTCATTCAATGCTTTTAGAGAAACTTCAAGACTACTTTGTATTTTATATCTACGTGTAAAGAAAACTTCATACGTGAAGAGTCATTTCTTAAGTTTAACTCCAGTAGTCTTTTCTATTTTATATGTATTTATGTAAAATAATTTTTCACACGGAACACCGATCGCCAAACCCACCCTACATGTCACGCCCCGGATTTCTGACTCGCAGAAACCGGTTAGTGAATCCGCATGCCTGCACCTGAAGGGACAAGGGGTTGGTGAGAACACTGAGAAAGGGACCTTAGCACGGGTACAAAAATCTCATTTCAAAGCACAGTACAAACACATATTCATACATGTTCTTCCCCCACGGGGTTACACCATAGTTTTCATAATCCAACAAAAGAAATAAACACACACAAGGTCTTCACCTCTGGTAAACCTCCTAGCTATTGTAAGTACCTGAAACAAACAGAAACAAACATAACATGAGGGGTGAGCAATTACAGTTCAGTAGGGATCATGTCTCCCCGACTCATCCCAACTCATAAACTAGTGTAGGCATGTGCTCGTGTAATGCTACATATACATCACCAACTCAATCATGTACACACATTGAAATCAAAGAACTCATGTAATCCCAAACATTGCCTCTCAGGCACACAGTACTGCCCTCGGGCACAGTAGTGCCTCTCAGGCACAATATTGCCTCTCAGGCACAGTATTACTTCTCAGGTACAGTATTACCTCTCAGGGACAGTATTACCTCCCAGGTATAGTATTACCTCTCAGGTATAGTAGCCTCTTAGGCTTCAAACAAATCTCACCTCTCAGGACCTCAATAGTAGCCTCCCAGGCCCTCAACAGTAGCCTCACAGGCCCATATGACCACTAGGATTCACAACTCTCTCTGTAACAAAGGCCAGTCCTCATAAATCTATCCTCATGTCTTGACCAAAGAGAGGATTTTCGTAAAAGCTGTTTTCTTGAAATAAAAATTCCTGGCATTGGCTCCCCATACCATAACTAAGATAATGTAAGACCCACAAATTTTTTAGCTATTTAAGTTCTTCCTTAAAGAATAATAATAATAAAATAATAATAATGTCATTATAAACAATAGTTAGAAAGGATATTTTAGATATTATCACGATAAAAATAAGCACCCAATATAGTCATTCAAATAGCATGTGACTAGTAAGTGGCCATTAGAATAGTAACTGGCCGTTATGAATAGTATCCGTTTGGACTTCCATAAATAGATATGAGTATGAGATTTTATTTATAAGAGAGTATAGAAGTAAGAAGAAGAATAATAAGAGTTATGGCATCAAGTTCTCAAGTACCGCCATCCGAGAATAGTGTACGAGATGAAGATCGGCAAGCAATACGACTTGAAGTTACAAAGCTATGCTTTGCTGTAAATAAGCTAAATGCTTGTGTCCAATGGCTGCAATATAATGCGACGAGATACAGGGAGAAGTTTGAAGTTATTCGTGCGACAACCACGACAATGTTAGCCGAAGGGTTGTGCAGCTCTACTGCCGAAGCACAACACGTCCTACGCACATATGCTAATACAATTCAAGAAATTTTACGAAGGTCATAGAATATGATATTAATGTTTATGTTTAGGTTTATAATATTTTATGCTATAATGTTATCTTACTTTATTGTTTATTGATTATGCAATTATATTATTTTATCCGCGTAAATATTAAATATGTTATAAAAATAAAATAATTTCTTATACGTCATAAAAATTTTAGATGTTATATATTATGTCATTTAGTTTCTTAAACCAAATTACTATGGGTAAGTAAGTATTACAAGCCTCAACTTTACCAAAAGTATAAAACATAGGTAAGACCCAAAAATTTGAATGAGGCAGATTCTGGAGGTCCCATTCAAAAATCCATAACTTGAATTATACAGATCCAATTGACATGAAACCAAAGCCCATTTGTTCATTTATGACTTAGCTAAAACGTGTAGAAATTACAGAATCTAATATGAAGCCAATCAATTCGAGAAGTTAAAATACTACACATAGGTTCAGTATGAAGGGGTAAACATTTTAGTATGACTTTAAAATTCAATAACTTTTGTTATACTTATGTAAAAATTAAAACATTATACCCATTTGTAGATATTTGAGTCAGTAATGCAATACAATTGGCCGTTTGTCAAAAACTATAAAATTAAAAATGTTATAATTGAATTAGTAGCGAGTACACCAATGTGGACTTTTGATGCCAAAGGAACCTTTAGATTGAAAAGTCTTAAAGCATTTTTAAAATGGTAGGAGGAGATACCCACGTTTTAAGAAAGGATAATAGGAGGAAAATAAAGTATTATATATATTTTATACAATTTAATTTAATGCCAAAGTTAAATTCATACACTACTTTCACACTATACACTTACCACCATCCTTGCCTATATAAGGAGTGTCTTGCCTATCCTCTTAATGCACAAATCCCTCAAGCCACACCACAAAGTTCCCTCTAAAAACACTCCCTTAAGCCCTCTTAACACCCCAAATACTCTACTTAAACCCTCTTTTCTTTTTAGAACTTACCGAACGTCGAAGTTCTACGAAAGGTAGTACTCAAGATTTTGAAAATTTGAAGTTACTCTTATTTATTATGTAGATCTATATGGTTGGTTTTACCACCTCATATATACTATATTCATGGTTGGTTTTACCACCTTACATATGTTATTTATATGATTGGTTGTACCACCTCGTATATACATACATGGTTGGCCTTGCCACCTCATATACATACCTGTGTAACTATTTTAAATTATAGTATTTTATCATAGCATTGTCATTCTATAATTCAAGTGAAAAGATGAGAATATTAACTTATGTTTTTATTTTTATTTTTAAGGTTCTAGATAGCGGAGGATCGTAAGGAACGACTTCCAAAATGAATTCCCCCGACAATCGCCCTTCTTCTTCTGCAACCCCAATTGTTAATGCTTCAACCTCACAGCTATCCCCATCCTTATCTCCTCTAGATCTTCCCTTTAGACCGATGTCTAATATCCCCTCATGGTTAAAGTGGAAGACACGTAGGAAAAATAAGCTTATCGAACGTCTTTTCCGTTCACCCAATACAAAAAGTAAATCTTATTCGAAAACTCTCAAGCCATATAACATAGTTATTGCACAACTTAAGGCTTATGATGCATGGGATCAAAATAGGAGATGGAACAGCAATAGAAGTGGGAACCCAAATTAATATTCAACCCCACAAGCACGGTATGCCTATTAAAAGATATAAGTTAAAGTATGATATATATATATATATAAGGAGATATGTGTGATATTAAACTTTTCAAGCATTAATGCTAATTTAGTGTTTTAATATTTTTAAGGTTTAGAACGCAGAGAACGACAAGCGATTGTAAGGGTTTTTCTCATCCCCCTTTTCTTTTTCATTATAGTCTATATTTTATTATTACTGTAAGGGTTTTCTTTTCTTCATCTCCACTTTTCTCTTTCTCTTTATCTTGTTTTTCCCTTTTATTTCTATGAAATTATTACTATGAGAGTTTTATATTTCTTATCATTCTATTTTATTGTTGAGAACATTAGTTGTTTTCAAATCTCTCTCTTGATAATCTATGTTATTGATTGGGGTAGATAACCATTTTAATATTCATAGTTATCCTTGCTAACCTTGAATGTTTTATTAAAATTCCATGATCTGTTTCATGTTTGTTAAAGTTGTTACAACCTCTTATGTTGGACAAAGTAAGTTATGATGGGTGGTTCCAGAAAGACCTCCAATGTATTGGGTAAAGAACATCACTGGAGAGTGTCAATCCAGCTGATAATATGTTATGGTATGGTATGGTATCTAGGTAGTTAACCTGGATCATGATGTTATGATACGATGTCCAAACATAATCTTCCATGTTATGATTCCCTTGTGAAATGTTGATCACGTATGATGTGCAAATGTTATGAAATCTTTTATGGTATTTCTTATGTTCGATATTTTTATGATTTTTTTTGCCCACTTATGTTTACCCTTACTAGGCTATTTGAGCTCACCCTTGTTATGATTTCTTTTCCAACCCCAGGTAATTAAAGGAATGGAGAAACTAAGATAAGGAGTCGAGAAGTACTTGGAAATAAAGTTGTGTGGAATTTTAAAGATTTATAAGTTTGATTGCTCGGGTGCTTGTTATGTAATAATGGGTTAAGGACACTTAGTCTCTAAACCCCTAAACCTTAAAGATCTTGGATTGAAATTTGTAATAATTAATGGTTTGGTTGATGAAATAAGTAATAGTTTGAAATTGATATAAAATTTGTATATTTAATTTCCGCTAACGCACCTGGTTTGGAGCTCCCAAATTTGGGGGCATTACAGTTGGTATCAGAGCAATGGTTTAGTATAGGTTAGAGACTAAGTGTTAGAAATATGAAGTGTGATACATAAGTTAAAGGTCTTAGAATGATAATTTCGTATAAAGCATAGGAATAAAGTATAGCACGCTATGTAAGGACCTGTATTTGAGGGGCCTTAGAGATAGCCTTGAGTTAGAGACCTTATTTTAACAAATGGATATCAGCACAATGATATGCTCATCAAATGGAGAATTTTGACTGTACTTGAACTAAGTTTGGGATTTGAGGCCCTGAGGGGTATTTTTGGGATTTCACAAATAATTTTATATTCCCTTTTAAATTACCTGGATTTGCATTTTGAGCTTTGGGTCTCCCTTCAAAGGAAAACCCAATATGAGAGAGTGGGCCTTTCTTCTTCGGTTTACTTAACCACCATTGGGCTGCATTTGGTCTTGGGCTTCTATTAAAAAAACAAAATAATAAAAAGAAAGAAAATAAGAGAAAAGAAAAGGAAAACCAAACCCTACCTTCCCTGCAGCCGTCACACACACACACGCCCAGAGAGAGAGAGAGAGAGAGAGAGAGAGAGAGAGAGAGAGAGAGAGAGGGAGACGATCCAGAGTTGGAGGAGTTCCTGGCGATCAAGGATTCCTTTCAGGCGACGGGAGGCCGGAGGCGTTGAGGTAGCAAGGATACAGATCGCTCCATTCTTTTCCCCAATTCTTTTTCTGCAACACGAGGTAGGGATTTTAAGTTTGTCTCTTTGCCGTCTCTCTCTTACAGATTTCTAGAAAATAAAATTTATTTGATGATTTGGGATGTTGAGAAGGGACTTTTTTAATATATATTGAGTTTCTAAATTCACCCTGAGCCTATGGATGATTTGGGGTTTTTGTCTGAGTTTTCTGAATTTCTGCGTGAGATTATTTGTGCCTTTGGGTTAGGGGTCATTTGTATACCCCTTTGTCTTGATACTATTTAGATGAAGGATTTTAGGAAAAACCCTGTATCTGGTTTGATTAAGGCCTCTGGTATTGGGAAAATCAAAATAAGAGTGAGGCCAGAGTTGGATTCAGGCCCTGTTTATAGACTTAGAATCTCAATAACTTTTAAAATAAAACGAATTTGAGGTTGGTCCTTTAGGGAGAAATGATTAGAATGACAAAAGGAAGGTTTTGGAGCCTGCACGCGAGAATGCCTTTTTCACTTGCAGATTCATTCTTGCTCCAAATTGCCCCAAATTTTAGGTGGAGCTTCCTTAAAGGCATGTGAGTTGAAATACCCCTGCACGTGAGAATGACCTTTTCACGTGCAACCTTATTTTTGGCTAAAAATCATCCCTGAACCTTCTGGGATGGTTAGAATGATGTTCTGAGTTAATTTGCCTTTGACCGGGACAATAAGTTGTCACGTGCAGCTTGTTTTGGGCTCCCCTTAAGGTGGATAAGCTTCCTTTGAAAGGTTATTGATGATCCAGACTATGAGTGTGAGAAATGTGTGGACTTTAGGGTCCATGAGGAGTTAGGTGATGTTATATGTAATGATTTGATTGTTCTAAGACTATCTGTTGTTTTACATTCTGAGTTGAATTTTTGTATGCTAAATGAATTGCATGTTTGTACTATGTTTGTTGAGTTATGTTTATTGAGTTGGGATTATTGAGTTGTATATGTTGAAATGTGTATGTTGAGGACCCCAGAAACGCGGGGAGTTGAGATGAGAACCCCAGAAACGCGGGGATTGAGCTAAGTATGGGACAGTCATTATACTGTACCCCTTGAGATGAGATTCACATTTGCCTGGTGTGGTATGTTACGTCGCTGTGGTGGCGGGGTGTCCTCTGTCCTCCAGTGCAGGCTGAGGTATGAGGCGTGTTTACTAGGTGATGGTTATTGTTTTAGCTTAAGTCACTACACGAGCATATGCATCCACTTGACATGCATAGTTTTAGAGTGGGACGGGACTGGGGAGACTCGATCCCTACTGAGCTGTGGTGTGCTCACCCCTCCTATGAACTGTTCTTTGCAGGACCTAGCAGGCGATAGGCAGAAGAGTTGAGTTGGTAGGCCGCTGGGGTTGTATGGCCTTATATATATATATATATATATACATTTGGTTGTTTTGTTGTATTTGAGATTCTGTTGGTTTAAACTGTGTATCCTGGTTATATTGATGGGAGCTTGTTCCCTAGTGGTTTGTAAAAGGGTTTGAAGCCTCTGAGCAATGTAATTGATGTATTGTGTTGTGTTGTGAATACTGTATGTATGGGTATTGTGGTGGTGTGCTTGGCATGGAAATAGGTATATGCCCCTTGGCATGTTGACTTGTGATACAGGGATAGGACAGCACCCGCGATAGGTGTCCTCACCTTGGTGTTTACACTGAACCCTTGACCCTTCGGGTGCGGGCATGGGTAGTCATTACCCATTTCCAGGGGGAAGGAAATTTGTGGCGTAACACGCTACAAGAAATCAAAATCAATAAAACTTAAAGTAAATGCATGAGATTATTGTTAGGAAATTATATTTCGTTTATTGATGGACTAACGGGTATTTTGTGTATATATCTCGAAAGAAGCAGACATAGAGAAAGCTAGTAAATGACACGGTGAAAGGTATGTTATCAAGTCTTCAACGTGACGTGATTTTAGGACAACACACTTGTGAAAGGTACGTCACTCGGCACGCTACAAAATAAAATAATAGTAGTGTATATTGCACACAAACACAAATTATTTTATTTCATAAGGAAATATTACATAAAGAAAATTACACCAACATTGCGATAATATAAAATAGATAGATTGTCATAAGAAACGGTATGAAAATTGGACTAAACAATTCGTCCATGAAAAATAAGAACGTTACAAAAATAACAAGAAAGGTAAACAAGATCTTGATGAGGGAAAACATTTTTTGTAGCGAAGGGAAGGAGTGGTTGTTTTCCGGATTTAAAGCTTGTCGTAGGAGCTGCAAGTTCGCCGGAGGAGATAGCAATCAACAACCAGTTCGTGCAGTGTTAGCCGGCAAGGAAATCAAACCATCAACGGTGAAAGCACATCACCCGACGAGTCTTTGACATCAACATGGATTAACGGAAGTCGATGATGCTAGTTGAAGTCCGGCGACGGTAAAGCTAGTATAGCACGAGATGGTGAGGGACGACAAGGGTTGAAGTGGAACCGAAGCAAGCCTATAATGGAGAACATGTGGTGAGGAATAAAGGTGTGAACGTGTGGTTGAAAAAAAAAAGAAAAAAAAAAGAAGAAGAGGAAAAGCAAACCTATAACTAATGTGTAGTAGGAGGTTTATACATATATATTATAATATACACAATAATTGATAGCCCAAACCAATTATAGGCACATCGAATTCAGTATATGTAATTAGGCTTGGACCAGCTCAGATAATAAGCAAGCCTCGTGAGTGACAAATCATTAACCACTACTCCCGCGGGAACGCATAGGAACCGAACCAAGACGTTCAGAATATTCACACAAGGTGACACCATTAGGCCACCTCCCAAGCAGTATACAAGTAAGTAGCCCAATTTAACGTAAGGACTATAATGCTCGGTCAGGGAAGCAAATAAATGATGACCCCTTAATTTAAATAGTTATCTTATGAAATCTCACTATTATCACATGCCATATTTAACTTATGTTACCATTTTAAGTTAAGTAACCCTTATATTTTTATACCACGGTTATTTTATTTTTGTTATATATACTCCTTTCTTTAATGCCCAAGTAAATACTTATCATCTTGTTCCATGCTTTAAGTTAAGAATCCTAGCTTCAATATTGTAGTACGCTAAAGCTACATAGGTATAGATTTACTACACGTTAACGCCATATCATGCATGCCTTATACCGCACACCAAAGGCACTCACCCATGCTCTTGCTATATGTAGAAGTTAATGCACCTATGCTTCTAAGACACGGTCAAGTTATCTTTTAGCTTGCTTTTTCTTATACGCTAAGTTTACCCACCCCAACGAATAACACTATAAATGGAAGTATGTGCCATTTCCATAGTTATAGATCTAGACAACAATTTCTCTTTAGTTGAAAAATGGCCTCCTATTATAAACTACTACGAAACTCAAGGTTCCAACGAGTTGGTGTTCTTGGAGGAAAAAACATTGGGAAGAAAGAGTGTTATAAGATCGCAACCATAGAACTCGGTGAGGAACTTGTCTCTAAAGGGTTAGACGTTGTCTGCAATTATGAAATTATTGGACTTCTGGAGCTTTTGTCTCAAGTCATTCGCTCAGCGGGAGGACATATATCTACACATTCAGAGCATGGAAACGTGATCTCCGAACTCCATCAATGAAAGGAAGAAGTTGCTAGACTCTCTGATTGCTTCATTATACTTCCTGGAGACCTTGGAGCTATGGAGGAATTCATGGAAATCGTCAGCTGGGCTCAACTAGGTATCCATGATAAACCCATAGGCTTACTTAATATAGGTGGATTTTTTTGACCCCTTTATAACCCAAATCGATACTGCCATCGAACAAGGTTTCATTAAACCATCACAAAAGAGGATCATCATCGTTAGTAGCAGCGCGGAGGATATGCTACGGAAAATGGAGGCATATAAGCCAACACATGAAAGTGCTATTCCAAAGAACCTTTGGGAAGCTGAAGCTGGGTCATCAAATCTAGACAACATCTAGAAAAAACCGCTTAGCTCTATCATAATTTGAAATTTGTATGGTGTATTTTATTTCACGTATTCCTTTTAAATAAATGATGCTTTTAACCCTATGTCATCGTATAGCCCTAGAGTTTTTAAGAGTGATATCATAAACATAATAAATGGAAAGTAATAATATTGGTGATAATGTCTAGGACACGTTTTATAATATGAAACCACAAATCTTAGTCAATATTTTATATCTATAGGAAGTGATTGATATGATTTTGATTGATGATAGAACAAGCCTATTTTGACTTTTGAGAACCTATATCAATTATAATATCATTATCATTGTTGAAGTAGCCGTACTCTAAGCAAGTGCTATATATAAAATATAAACAGAAGGAGAAGATAATCTTTATAGGAAGCAGTGCAACGATATGGCATCACCCAACTCTCATGTGTATATACTCGAATCTAGCACCACGCGAGATGAAGATCGACGAAGGGTGCGGGCTGAGATTACAAGACTACTCTTTACCGTAGATGAACTGACAGCTCGTAATCATTGGCTACTATTAGAGCAAACAAGGATGAGGGAAAAGGCTAATCTCATCCGTGCAGCCACACAATGTGGCTCTGCTGCAGAAGCTCGCTTAACCCACAGGGTTTATGCAGATACAATTCGAGAAATATTGAATAGGCCATAGAAAGTAATTATAATTTTCTCCTTGGGAGCATGAGCTTTTATGATAACGAAGGTACAAAATAATTTCGAGGACGAAATTTCTTTAAGGAGGGTAGGATGTAAGACCCGCAAAATTTTTAGCTATTTAAGTTCTTCCTTAAAGAGTAATAATAATAAAATAATAATAATGTCATTGTAAACAATAGTTAGAAAGGATATTTTAAATATTATCACGATAAAAATAAGCACCCAATATAGTCATTCAAATAGTATGTGACTAATAAGTAGACGTTAGAATAGTAACTGGCAGTTATGAATAGTATCCGTTTGGACTTTCATAAATAGATATGAATATGAGATTTTATTTATAAGAGAGTATAGAAGTAAGAAGAAGAATAATAAGAGTTATGGCATCAAGTTCTCAAATACCGCCATCCGAGAATAGTGTACGAGATAAAGATCGGCGAGCAATACGACTTGAAGTTACAAAGCTATGCTTTGCTGTAGATAAGCTAAATGCTTGTGTCCAATGGCTGCAATATACTGCGATGAGACACAGGGAGAAGTTTGAGGTTATTCGTGCGACAACCACGACAATGTTAGCCGAAGGGTTGTGCAGCTCTCTACCGCCAAGCACAACACGTCCTACGCACATACGCTAATATAATTTAAGAAATTTTACGAAGGCCATAGAATATGATATTAATGTTTTTGTTTAGGTTTATAATATTTTATGCTATAATGTTATCTTACTTTATTGTTTATTGATTATGCAATTATATTATTTTATCTGCGTAAATATTAAATACGTTATAAAAATAAAATAATTTCTTATACGTCATAAAAATTTTAGATGTTATATATTATGTCATTTAGTTTCTTAAACCAAATTACTATGGGTAAGTAAGTATTACAAGCCTCAACTTTACCAAAAGTATAAAACATAGGTAAGACCCAAAAATTTGAATGAGGCAGATTCTGGAGGTCCCATTCAAAAATCCATAACTTGAATTATACAGATCCAATTGACATGAAACCAAAGCCCATTTGTTCATTTATGACTTAGCTAAAACGTGTAGAAATTTCAGAATTTAATATGAAGTCAATCAATTTCAGAAGTTAAAATACTACACATAGGTTCAGTATGAACGGGTAAACATTTTAGTATGACTTTAAAATTCAATAACTTTTGTTATACATATGTAAAAATTAAAAAATTGATACCCATTTGTATATATTTGAGTCAGTAATGCAATACAATTGGCCGTTTGTCAAAAACTATAAAATTAAAAATGTTATAATTGAATTAGTAGGTTGGCCCCAAATACTCTACTCAAACCCTCTTTTCTTTTTGGAACTTATCGAGCGTCGAAGTTCTACGAAAGGTAATACTCAAGATTTTGAAAATTTTAAGTTACTCTTATTTATTATGTAGATCTATATGGTTGGTTTTACCACCTCATATATACTATATTCATGGTTGGTTTTACCACCTTACATATGTTATTTATATGATTAGTTGTACCACCTCGTATATACATATATGGTTGGCCTTGCCACCTCATATACATACCTGTGTAACTATTTTAAATTATAGTATTTTATCATAGCATTGTCATTCTATAATTCAAGTGAAAAGATGAGAATATTAACTTATGTTTTTATTTTTATTTTTAAGGTTCTAGATAACGGAGGATCGTAAGGAACGACTTCCAAAATGAATTCCCCCGACAATCGCCCTTCTTCTTCTGCAACCCCAATTGTTAATGCTTCAACCTCACAGCTATCCCCATCCTTATCGCCTCTAGATCTTCCCTTTAGACCCATGTCTAATATCCCCTCATGGTTAAGGTGGAAGACACGTAGGAAAAATAAGCTTATCGAACGCCTTTTCCGTTCACCCAATACAAAAAGTAAATCTTATTCAAAAACTCTCAAGGCATATAACATAGTTATTGTACAACTTAAGGCTTATGATGCATGGGATCGAAATAGGAGATGGAACAGCAATAAAAGTGGGAACCCAAATTAATATTCAACCCCACAAGCATGGTATGCCTATTAAAAGATATAAGTTAAACTATGATATATATATATATATATATATATATATATATATATATATATATATATATATATATATATATATATATATATTTTTTTTTTTTTTTTTTTTTTTTTTAGGAGATATGTGTGATATTAAACTTTTCAAGCATTAATGCTAATTTAGTGTTTTGATATTTTTAAGGTTTAGAACGCGGAGAACGACAAGCGATTGTATGGGTTTTTCTCATCCCCCTTTTCTTTTTCATTATAGTCTATATTTTATTATTATTGTAAGGGTTTTGTTTTCTTCATCTCCACTTTTCTCTTTCTCTTTATCTTGTTTTTCCCTTTTATTTCTATGAAATTATTACCATGAGAGTTTTATATTTCTTATTATTCTATTTTATTGTTGAGAACATTAGTTGTTTTCAAATCTCTCTCTTGATAATCTATGTTATTGATTGGGGTAGATAACCATTTTAATATTCGTGGTTATCCTTGCTAACCTTGAATGTTTTATTGAAATTCCATGATCTGTTTCATGTTTGTTAAAGTTGTTACAACCTCTTATGTTGGACAAAGTAAGTTATGATGGGTGGTTCCAGAAAGACCTCCAATGTATTGGGTAAAGAACATCACTGGAGAGTGTCAATCCAGCTGATAATATGTTATGTTATGGTATGGTATCTAGGTAGTTAACCTGGATCATGATGTTATGATACGATGTCCAAACATAATCTTCCATGTTATAATTCCCTTGTGAAATGTTGATCACGTATGATGTGCAAACGTTATGAAATCTTTTATGGTATTTCTTATGTTCGATATATTTATGATTTTCCTTGCCCACTTATGTTTACCCTTACTGGGCTATTTGAGCTCACCCTTGTTATGATTTCTTTTCCAACCCCGGGTAATTAAAGGAATGGAGAAACTAAGATAAGGAGTCGAGAAGTACTTGGAAATAAAGTTGTGTGGAATTTTAAAGATTTATAAGTTTGATTGCTCGGGTGCTTGTTATGTAATAATGGGTTAAGGACACTTAGTCTCTAAACCCCTAAACCTTAAAGATCTTGGATTGAAATTTGTAATAATTAATGGTTTGGTTGATGAAATAAGTAATAGTTTGAAATTGATATAAAATTTGTATATTTAATTTCCGCTAACGCCCCCGGTTTGGAGTTCCCAAATTTGGGGGCGTTACAGATAATCTGATTTTTGGGGATTTTTCTGAGAGGTTAAACCCTACTTTCCAAAAAGTCACCACTACGAAAAACTGCATATTTCTGGATTTTACACTAAATCCCATTTTTCACATTTTCAAGGAGTGAGAATTTGATTTTCTAGTATTTTTCTTTGAATCCAAATAGGAGGTATTTCCTTATTTACATTGTAACTTAACTTAAATGTGAAGAGACATAATAGTTACAATGTAAATGGTCTAGTCTAGTGAAATTGGAACTACACCAGAACTACATTACCCAACTGCTCAAGACACCCTGCTCGAGACTGCTCGAAATTATGCTCGACGCTACACTCTGCTCGAGACTCCTACTCAAAGCTCTCTACTCGATGCTTTGCTCGACGCTCTACTCGAAGCTAGCCTCGAGTAGTTCCCCAATCACGAATTGTCGACTGCATTCTTCCCGATTTCATCCCGAAACCCAATTATACCTATTAAATCTCCATTTTAAGCACTAATTCATCCCATAAATGTCTTTCTAACTCATCCTAGCAATCTTAGGCTACCAAAACAACATCAATTCATACCAAAACAACATAACTCGAGTTTCTCAAACTCTAGGGTTCATACTTCTAATTCCACGAATTGAGAGTTAATCCACATGTTTTAGCTACTCTAGCAAGCATAATCAACGACATAGGAGTGAGAAGAACGAATCCCTACCTCGACTTTGGTCGATTTGAGCTTTGGATCATCAATTCACTTTCTCCCTTCTCTTTCCCTCTCCTCTCCTCTTTCTCTCTCTAGAAAGGCAAGCACGTATGACACTTAGGGATTTGAGTTTTCACTGCCCTTTTTATACTCTCCCACATTTAATTCATTAAAATATCAAAATTACCCTCACAGGGTCCCGACTCCAAATCAAGCCCAATTATTGTCAAAATGCTTCATTTTACGAGTACATCACTGTACTGTGATTTGTTTTTCCAAATAAGACCACAAATACAAAGTCACCCGAGCACACCACAAGAATTCCAAAATTACCCTTTCGGGGCTCCGACTCCAAATCAGGCCCATTCACAGTCAAAACTCTCTATTCGACGCATACCTCATCGTATTAATATTCACATCCCTCGATGTGCACTCCATCACATGGTTAACTTTCATAACCCTAAACACGGGTCATTACACTACCATCACCCCTTCGATGGTGGTAACTCGAAAAGCGAGTCCATGACGACAAACTAGGTAAGGAACGTGGTCTTCCTCTATAATGACCAATCAAAGGATCCAATCCTACTATCGTACATGATATGGATGAAACCAAAATGTCATCACCAACAGGGCTAAGGGCATGTCACGGTTGTTCAGAGGCAAGACCAACGATGTTTCGAGGTCGAAGGCGTCGAATCCAGATGGGTCGGATTGGGAATCAACGAGGGGGATCTTGATCCCATAAAATTGGACCTTGACAAAGATGTCATGGAGATTGAAAGCCCTAGCCTTGGAGGGGAGGTTTCCTATCCAGAGTAGGGATAGGAGAATGGAAAGTGGTACTAGGTCCCTAAATTCAGTGACTAGAATCTAGGCATGTGACTACCTCATACCTGCACTCGAAGGGTTAAGGGGTTAGTGACTAACACCTAATAGAGACTACGAAGTGGGTACCATCTCGAATCACCTAGTATAGTCACACAATAGTGGTATAAATATTGTTCCCATAGCCCTTCTTTTACTCTTGTAAGAAGTGATCTTATAGACTAATACTTTGTGTTGTTGAGATCTGTGGCTTAACAGCTTAGTGGCCAAGCAAGAGTTCAATGGTATATTCAAATGGAGATTCCTATTAGCGGACCAAGCAAAAACTCCAACTATGCAAAGAGAGTGTCTATATTTGATGGCACAAATTATAAGTTGTGGAGAGCTAGGATGGAGACTGTGTTTATGTCCATGAGTATGGATGTTAAGAAGGTGATAAGAGACGGATACATAGAATCCGACAATGATAGAGAGCCCACAGAAGCTGAGAGAAGAACCTACGTGCTAAATGGAAGAGCCTTGAGTGCTATCAAATCAACACTCACAGACTCTGAATATGCAAAGGTTATGGATTGTAGAGTGGCAAAGGATCTATGCGATAAATTTAAAAGCATCTATCAGGGTGATGGCAGATTAAAAGAAACCAAGCTGCAATTGTATACTCAGAAATATGAAGTTCTTAAAATGGAGGAGCATGAGAGTATACAAGAGTTCTTTGTGAGACTAACTAAAATTGTCAATGATATGAGGAGTCATGGCAAGAATAAGAAGAACTTCGCAATTGTGAAGAAAGTGTTGAGGGTCCTATCCAAAAGATTCATTACAAGGGTAAAAGTCCTGGAACCATGACATTGTAGGAGCTGCAGTACAGTTTAACTACATTTGAAATAAAGCTACACTCCTATGAAGAGCTATCAACATCAATATCTGTACTTATGGTAAAGGAGACAAAAGAAGTAGCCTTCAAGGCTATGAAAAAATTTAAAATAAAGAAGAAAGCTGAATCATCAGAAGATCAAGTGGACAGTGACAATGAAGATAGTGAAGATAAGGTGGTAACCTACTCCACCAAATTTAGAAGAAGTGGTGCAGGAAAGTAAGCTGGAGGAAAAGGGAAAGAAAGACTTTCCTTTAGATGTTTCAAGTGTAGAAAGCAGGGGCCCTTTGAATCTCAATGCAAGGTAAAGGCTGATGACTCGGATAATGATGCCTCAACTATAGATGACACTAAATAGAAGGAGACATCATTCGAAAGAAGCACTTCCACAAGGAGACCAGCAGCTCCACAGAAGAAAAATGGTTCATATAAGAATTACATGAACCAAATTACTGAATCTGATGATAAGGGTGAATGCTCATTAGATTATACCTTTGTTGCCAAAACTAAGGTAGACAATGACAACACTGCTTTAGAAAATGAAGAGGCAGAAAAAGAGAAAAGTGGATCTAGAAGAAGAGCTAGAGCTTGTAACAGAGGAGATCCACAGAAGAGGAAGCATGATCAAGCAACTCAAAGGAGAGATAGAGGATGTCAAAGAAGAGAAGGATAAAGTCCTGGAGGAATTAAATAAGTTCTGTGAGGAAATTATTAGCCTAAAGCTCAAGCTAGAGGAGCAAATTAAGATATGTTATGACATTACCATAAAACTCACCACCAAAGACATTGCAATCCAAGGGCTTGAGGAACAACTAGTGTGTCTTCAATAGAAGATAACAAAAGATGGGGCCACTCAAGCCTCAACCTTTAAAAGCTCCTAGATCACATCTCTCATAACACCACAGGCGATTTAGGAGGAAAAAGCAACACTACAAGCGGCTAGGAAGGAGATTCCAGATGGTGAACATGTTAAGCACTAGAATGCCATTGTCGTGACCCAGAGCCACCGGAAAGTTAAGAGTATCACCATGGATGGTGTCAATGATGATAAGATAAAGAGACATCCTCATAACTAGTACAAGACCAGTGGAGTGGACAAATGTGTTGAGAAATCTAAGCATTCCAAGAATGTGAAGAAATCTAATGCAAATGTCATTTTCACAAGTGTGTAGGTGCCTCTTAGTAAAGAAAGAAGTAAACCTATGAAACCAAGCATCAAGGCCAAGGCTATGATGAAAAAGACTCCATATGTTCAAAAGTTCAGTAGAATCAGGTTTCAAGGTCATTGCTACTACTGTGTGATATGGGATCATGTGGCCAGATTCTGTTGGTGGAGGTATCCGGTACAAGCTTTTAAAACAAAATTGAATACATCTAGATAGAACTTGTACATGATTAAAAAGAGAAAACTAGCTATAAGTTTCTGCAACTACTATTAGAACTAGGGACATGATGAGAAATCATGCTAGTGGAAATCAAAAACCATTTCCACGAACAATAAATTTGCTATTCTTGCAGATTTGGAAGTTTGTGATAAGTGTGGCAGTGAACGTCACAGGACAAAAAGTGTACTTACTCCTTAATAGAATAAGAAGAAGAGCATTATAAAGGTTCAAGAAAGAAAGAAAGAATTAGTATCTCAAAAGACTGTGAAGCCTAAGCCTCAGGGGAAGTATTTTAAGTCTAAAGTGAAACAAGAAGAGCACTTCAAGTCTAAAGTAAAACAAATCTACATTGTTAAAGACAAAGAAGTAGCTCATATTGCTGAGATTGCTTTGAAAGCCGATATCAAGGATAGGCAGTGGATCATTGATAGTGGTTATTCGGGCCACATGACTGGTAACCTAAATAAGTTGTCAGATGTGAACAAAGACAAATCTAGCAAAGTAAGATTTGGCAATGATAGCTCACTGAAAATCAAGGGGCTAGGATTTGCCAAATGGGGAAAGAATAAACTAAAGGATGTCTTGCATGTTGAACGACTGAAATATAATCTAGCATCTGTTAATCAGCTGTGTGCCAAGTGAAAAGAGAAAATGACAACATAGTAGTAGTTGGAAAAAGGACAGATGAGGACTTGTATATAATAGATGAAAGCGAGACCCAAATCTATCATATAACAAAGATTGAAGAAAATGAACTCTGGCATAGAAGACTAGGACATCTCAATCAGAAGAATATGAGAAGGCTTATAAACTATAAGGTCATTAGAGACATCTCAGATATTAAAATAGATAAAGAGCATGTCTTCTTTGCATACCAACTGTCATCATTGGTTTTCGTCCGGGCCCTTTTGGGGTGAGCTCAAACTAAACCAATGGTGAGAAATTTAGAGTCGCCACCAACTGTTTTTGGGGTACAGTTGGATACCCTCTACTTTGAATAGTTTAAATGTGTGGTCTGCGTTATTAGAGGAGGGTTCGGGAGTTGGTTACGTGTAGGGAAGGATTAGCACCCCTACAGCGCCCTCTCGGTATCTAATTTAGGAGGAGGAGGTTTTCTATTTATTTGTATTGTCGTGATTCGGTTGGGGCATTATTGTTTTCCTATAAAGTCTATGCTAAGTTATTTGTCAAAGTTATGGTTAAAATTGGTTTACTTTAAATCTCTAAAGGGGATCCTAAAAATCTTGTTTTTGTTTTTTTTTGTTTAAGTCTATGCTAAGTTTTTTTTTTGTTTTTTTTTTTTTGGAAGACATTTTGGAAAACATTTTATTAAAACATTTTCAAAACATGTTATTGAAGAGATTTTGGAAACATTTTATTGCAAAACGTTTTTTTGTTGGTTTTTTTGTTTGTTTGTTTGTTTGTTTGTTTGTTTGTTTGTTTTTTTAGGAGACATTTTTGAAAACATTTTGAAAATTATTTATTGAAAACGTTTTGGAAAACATTTTTGTGGAAAAAGTTTTGTGTTTTTTTTTGTTTGTTCCTCTTAAGGATTGACCATATCAAAATACATGCATATCAAAATAAAATGTGAGTTGTGTGATTGTGACATACAAAAATATCAAAAAAAACAAAACCACCCCCTCTCTTTTTTTTCTTTTTCTTTTCATCTCTTTTTTTTGCTCTCTTTTTCGTTTTCTTTTTCTTTTTCTTTTTCTTTTTTTTTTTCACTATACTTTACATATTACAATGTACAATAGAAGAATACAAGAAAAATGCAACGAAACATACTAAGAATTACATCAAATATAGAGAACCTAAAGAAATTAAAACACTAAAATTACATCAAATATAAATATAAATAAGCTAAAAATACAGCAGCAAATGTAAATTACACTGACTTTGGCTTGAATGCGTTTCAACTCGGGACTCCCTGAACTTACATTTAAAATATTCTGCCTGTGCTGAAAACCCCCTATAGGAACACCAAATCACCAAATTGCAAAATTCCAGCAGCGTCAATTATGAAGATCAGTTGTGATTCATCTTGGAGACTGCAATAATACGTTGGAGTTGAGGGAAATTGATGGAAAAGGATTTAAATCGTGATAGAGAGAAGGGGGATGAACTGTGAGAGAAATTTTATTTTGGGTGAGAGACCCGTATAAGAGGGGACTGTATTTTTTTTGTTTTTTGGAAAAGGAACTCGCACGGAAAGAGAGAGAATATGGAAAGGAAAGAGCTGGGCGAAGCAAAGGGGCTGGGAAAGGAAAGAACTTGGGCGTAATCCGGATATCCAGACTCTAGGCGCGTCTGTTCTTTGGTGTCAGGACCTCTTTTAATACCTTTGGAACTGCTACATGATTGCAGCATTTACGGATGCTAGCCCACTTCTTATTAACTAGATGCTATTTATGTTGGGTGGACCGTCAACCTTGCTTGTCCTTTTGCCATTAAATGCGCGCATGTGACAGACAGCCGTTGACGAGTATCTGCCCAGCTAATCCCGTGAAGCTACAGTGAGCATGCCCGTGAACAAGCTAATCAGTGAAAATAAATTATTGGTAGGGTCAAAGGCTCGGATCCGGATCAAAGGAAGGCAATTCCAGATGATTGGAGCTTACTCCGTATCAGTGGAGGCATTAATCCAGATCATTGAAGGCTCGGATCCTTATTCCGCATCAGTGGGAGCTCTTAGTCCGAATCAAAGTTGGCTCGAATCCTTACTCCGCATCAGTGGGAGCTCTTAGTCCGGATCAGTGTTGGCTCGGATCCTTACTCCGCATCCGTGGGAGCTCTTAGTCCGGATCAGTGTTGGCTCGGATCCTTATTCCGCATCAGTGGGAGCTCTTAGTCCGAATCAAAGTTGGCTCGGATCCTTACTCCGCATCAGTGGGAGCTCTTAGTCCGGATCAGTGTTGGCTCGGATCCTTATTCCGCATCAGTGGGAGCTCTTAGTCCGGATCAGTGTTGGCTTGGATCCTTATTCCGCATCAGTGGGAGCTCTTAGTCCGGATTAGTGTTGGCTCGGATTTGACCTTTGACTTTGATGTTCCGGATTTGACCACGATGATCTGGATTTGACTTTGATGATATTCTTCTTCTTCTTTTTTCTTTTTTTTTTTTAACTTTTAATTACCTTTTTACCCCCACCAAAAAATGCTAAAACGGACGAACTTTGGAAGATTGTTTGGGAAGCTCCGTCTTCGCCTGAATAGTCATTTTTGAGAATCTCGCATGGTCTCATTTTTGGGCCCTTTGACCAGGGGCATTGACCGTCTTTTTGTAAGTTTTACTTTTTCTGACGAAAATTGTTTTGACCATAACTTCTTCATTTTAAGTCCGATTTGAGCTCGGTCAAGTGCATTGGTCTCCAATTTTCATCCTCCATCACCTGGTGTTGGTCTTGGGGTGCTTCAAGGACTTGTAGCAGAAGTCATTAATTTTAGACTCCCACATCTGTGTCAATTGTGTCCATCTCATGCAGATTGGGGTAGACCATTCCTTGGAAGTATGGGATCATTGTGGACCTGTTCAACAAGGTATATGACCTAGGCAGAAAGGTATATCAAACGGGGTTAATATGTCCAACCCGGACAAAATGGGGTCCAACACCAACATGGAAAACAAACTAGATTTCATTATAAGGTAAAAGAGTACAGCTCAAAAGCAACTCTGGATATTGTGCATATTGACTTGTGTGGACCTATAAGGAACAAGGGACTCAACATTGAAAGATATTTCATTCTATTTGTGGATGATTTCACTAAAAGAACTTGTATCATGTACTTAAAACATAATACAGAAGCTCTAGAGTACTTCAAGAAGTACATAAGAATGGCTGAAAATGACAGTGGCCATAGAATCAAGGTTTTGAGATTTGATTAGGGTACTGAATTTACAAATGAAGTCTTTGAGAAATATTTGAAAAAACACGGATTTAACATCAATTATCAGTATAAAGAACTCCACAACAAAATGAGGTTGTTGAACAAAAGAATATGGTTGTCATTGAAATGGGCAAAACCTTACTGTTGGAAGCTAATCTTCATGTAAGGTTTTGGACAGAGGCAACAATAATAGCAATACACTTACTGAACAGAGTCACATTAAGGCCAAGAACAGACTGCACACCTTATGAACTATGGTGTGGAAAGAAATTAATAGCCAAATACTTCTGAATATTTGGAAGGCCTTGTTTTGTGAAGATAAAGGAGCACGGGAGAGAAAAGCTTCATGCTAGATCTGAGGAAGGAACATTTGTTGGGTATTCATATTAGATAGAGGGCTATAGAGTATTTCTTCCAAGACTTGGAAAGGTCATAACCTCAAGTAAAGTTAAAGTTGATGAGAACTGGAAGAAGGAAGTGAATGAATATGAAGACCTAGAACTTATAGAAGTGGAACCTCATATAGATGATGAGTTTGAGAATGAAGAGGATGAGAAAAATGAGGACACAGACTTAGAGAAGTCTGATGAAGAGAATGAAGAGTCTAATCCTAGAGAGGAATCGAGTAAGAGAACCAGGAGGACATGGTCCAGCGTGCATGACAAGGATCGGATTATTGGTGATCCAAAAGCAGGTGTTACCACCAGAAGAAAATTCACAAAAACTAACGCCTTGCTCTCTCAAATGGAACCAAAACAATAGGAGAAGCAGTAGAAAACAAAGCATGGGTCACTATAATGAATGAAGAACTGGATCAAATTGAGAAAAATAAGACATGAGAGTTGGTTCCTAGACTAAAGAATAAAAATGTCATCGAGATAAAGTGAGTGTACAAAAATAAATTGAATGAAGATGGCAAGGTTGTCACGAACAAAGCAAGACTGGTATACAAAGGGTACTCTCAAATTGAGGGTATTGATGTTGATGAAACATTTACACAAATAGCCAGGCTGGAAATAATCAACACAAATATGCCAAGGAACTACTGAAGAAGTATGGTATATAGAATAGCAAGCCTGTTGGGACACCAATGGCTACAAGCTATAAACTGCACAAAGATCAGGAAGGCACAAGTGTAAATCAGAAGGAGTATCGAGGCATGACTGGAAGCCTCTTGTATATTATAGCCTCTCAACCTAATCTTATGCAAGCTATGTGTCAGGCAAGTCGATTCCAAGTAGACCCCAAAGAATTTTCACTTGATGGTAGTCAAACGGATCCTTAGATATCTACATAGTACATTGTAAATGGGATTGTAGTATCCCACTAAGGATTCAATTGAATTACAAGTGTACATTGATGCAAACTAGCTGAAAATATTGCTGATAGACGATCAACTAGTGGTTACAGTTTTTATTTGGCCGCCAAATGTGTTGCATGGTTGAGTCGTAAGCAAAACAGTATGGCCTGCAGCATATGATGCATGCACTCAAGTGGTATGGATCAATACTCAACTATCAGACTTGGGAGTTAAGGTAGAGTTACCTATTAATATATGATGCGACAATTAGAGTGTTGTCAACATAAGCAGGAATTCAGTCCAATACTCAAAGACCAAACATTGACTATCGGTACCATTATATCAAAGACCAAGTGGAAGAGGGAAATGTGCAACTGGTGTATGTCGCAACTCAGGAATAGACTACAGATATTCTCACCAAGCCTCTTTCCACCAAACTGTTTAATCAGCATAGACGTGGGTTGTTTGTGCAGATTCCTCCTCACGCCTAGAGCGTTGGTTGGTTTCCCCCCTTCTTTGCAATTCATTGGCAAAGGGGGAGACAATGCTTGGTGTACGAGGGAGTACAGAAGACAGGACAGGAAGAAAAGAACATGTTTCATTGGATCCGTCCTTGCAACACACGGTCGTTCATTTGTGTTGCCAACAATTACAAAGGGAGAGATTATCATTCCCATAACCCTTCTTGGTTGTCATTGTTATCAACCGTTTATGCAAACGGGCAGCAGCTGTCTGTACTTAGTTGGATAACTTCGTAGAGTGATCTCTTAGAGTGAACTCGCAGAAGGAGTTTGCCTATGTATTATCATAATCCGCACTCAGTCGAAGATCCACAGAGTCGAAGCCCTACAAAGTCAAAGTTGGAGATCCGCAGAGTCGAAGATCTGTAGACTCAAAGATTCACAGAGTCGAGGATTCTCAGGCTTGAAGAATAAATGACTCGAAGCTCCATAGGGTCGACACTCACAAACTCGAAGACCCATCAGGTGAAGAGTGGCGGTGTCACAGAGTCGAAGCTCGAAGGGTCGAAGATTTAGAGATCTATTGATGTGAATAGATTAGGGTCAAAGATTTGGAGATCCGTTGATGTCAACAGATGATTAGCTAAGTCAGGTGGTCGCTAGCTCTAACCTGGAGACCTAGAGACTCGAAGATTCGAAGAGTCAAAAGTCAGTTGGTCACCGACTCTAACCTAGACTCAAAGACTTGAAGACTCTAAATTTGAGTTGATCTGACTCGAAGATCCGAAGGTGCTAACTCGAAGGTTCGAAGATTCAGACTCGAAGATCATAGCATATGTACCATGCGAAGCATCTGTGAGGCTACAAAGCAGTTATCTTCGGGGCTATGACTAATCGAAAGAAGGATCGAAATGCAGTTTTGCATTTCGAATAGATAACAGTATCAGACAACGTAAGTAAGTTGTCGTAAGTATGACAACGTAAGGTCACCATTTAAGTAAGTTATTCGGATAATGTATCAGAGCATGTTAAGTATCAGAATAAACACGTGGACATTATCCGAGGCTAGAGTAGTATGTTTCAATGATGAAAATCAAAAGGAGCTTGGGAGCAAGATAACAGTAAGTTCATCTGGCTTCATTCCTCATACATTCAACGAATAGATAGTGAGTTTGGTAAAGTAGTGGTTGAAGGTCAAGAGATGCAAACAATTGAACACACAGGAGCAGGTTACACTAGACAGTTCATCACAGTGAGTGAGTACTGATAACATGCATTTATGCCGTTATTCTAGGCCATTTTTAGGGTATTTTAGAGTATGATTAAGGCTTACTTGCATGGTAATTTTCATATATTTGCTCTAACCTTTAGGAAGACACTGTTTTGGACATAGTTATTCTTTTTTAGTGGTTTTGACAGGTTTTTATGAGGTTTCTTCTCATACACATTAGCTAGAACACTTTACATATGGATGAGGAGGCATTAGGAAAAAGAAGAACTCAAGAGGAAGCATTTGGAGGCTGCATGTGACAATGCACGTGACAATACCTTTGTCACTTGCAGGGGTATTTTTGCATGGGAGCCATCTAGATGTGGTTTTAAAACATGTGGAGAAATTATAGACCATTTGGAGGTTGCACGTGATAATGACCTTTGTCACGTGCATCTATGTTTTTGCACCGTTTCCTTGGTTTTGTTATGCTGATGATTTTTCTCCAAAGAACTTGGTCCAAATTCTGCTTGGTTTGAGTTCTATTAAGGTTGGAAGGAAGAATGGATGCACTTACCCAAAACTACGCTGTTTTGGCAAGTGACAACAGCTAGCACTTAGGGCACACCTTATGCATGACTTGCAGCCCTATAAAAGGAGGGAGAACTCATCTTTTACGATATACATCCTATAACACGTTTTTAGAGACAACAACAGCATTTGGAGCTTGACGGCTAGGGTTTCTGGCAGAGAAGGAGAAGGGTTGGAGTTGTTAATCATCTCTCTTTTCCTCTCTATTGGTACTGTCTTTATGTTTTATTTTGGGTTTTATAAGATTGTAAGAATGATTATGGGGTAAAACTCTTTTTCTAGGGGAGCAATGTAGCCCCCAATGACCTGTAATACTTCTGGGTTTATGGATTATGCTTGTTGATTATGAGAAATTTCTATTTCATATTTAGTTCATCATGTTTGAATGTAAAATCTGATTTATGCATGATTAGATTATCTTAGCCCTTGTCTAAGGTGGATTGTGGTGAACTAGGTTTGATGATTTCATGATGGACCAAATTTGTGATTGTTAGATTGGTCGTTTTCCTTTGTTATCTTTTATTCTCATGGACCAAATGGAATAAAAGGCTTAAACCTTTCTTAACATAGACCAAGTGTAGGATTGATGGGTAATGATCAATATGAATATGGAATTAATTAAATTATTTAAGAACAAGTACCATAACCAAAACATTACAAGGCATTGGGTGGTGAAGTTGTGAACCTAGAACCTTTTAACTTGCTGTTTATCTCCAAAAGTGTGCTAAGGTTTCAACAGATTTCCATTTTTCTTGATTCTGTCTTTGCATGTTCAATACTTAGAACTTAATTCAAAACAAAAACTCATTTGTTTAGACATAAAATAAAACTTGTTAGCTTAGTGTTTGCTGCTTGATAGCATTAGCTACCTCCCTGTGGGTTCAACAATCGGAGTTTAAATACTTCCATTTATTACTTGGCCAGTGCACTTGCTGTAAAACCTTGCAACATAATATTTTTAGGTTAAGTTTTTGGCACTGTTGTTGAGGAGGCAAGCCAAATGGTGTTAGGATTAGGTGACATTAGGTGATCAAGTTCATTTGTGATCTGGAATTTTAATTTTCTGTTTTTCTAGTGCGGTGTCACCCGGTATTTCTCTATTTTTGTTATTCTTCAGGGGTGCATCGTAGGTGTTCAATATAATTTCTCAATGTATGCATCATACTCGAGGAGAGTTGTTGCCTTATGATCCTGAAACAGAACGGACTTTGCGTGAACAGCGAAGAGCTAATAGAGTATTAACTAAAATCGAAAAGCAGTTGGAAGGTTTACACACCTTGTGTGAGGAAATTATGACAGACAACAGGGCGAGAGAAGACCATGTACACAATGCAGCCATAAATGATGCTAGTCCAATGAATGATAATGGCCAAGGCGGTCACCAGCCTCGTACATTCATGGATTATGCTAGACTTGTACTTTCAGATGAGTACTCTGCCATTAGAAGAGTGCCAATCCAAGTAAATAACTTTGAGTTGAAGCCTGCATTACTTCAGATGGTTAGGCAAGAAGCTTTCAAAGGTTCAGCATTAGATGATCCTCATAATCATCTAGTGAGGTTCCTACAAATTTGCGACACAATTAAAATAAATGGAGTTTCAAATGACGCTATCAAGCTAAGACTCTTCCCCTTTTCATTGAAGGATAGAGCTCTTGGTTGGTTTCAATCTTTACCAACAGGGAGCATCACAACATGGGATCAAATGGTGGAGAAGTTCCTCTCAAAGTATTTCCCACCTACAAGAGTGATGCACCTACGAAGCCAAATCAGCCAGTTCAGCCAGCATAGTGATGAATCTCTCTATGAAACTTGGGAGAGGTTCAAGGACTTGGTTAGGCACTGCCCTAACCATGGAAGACTAGAATGGTTGCAGGTGGAGTCCTTCTTTATGGATCTGCAACCATCTATGAGAAACATGGTTGATGCTGCAGCTGGAGGAGCTTTTATGATGATGGAACCTACTACTGCTGTTGAGTTGTTAGAGAGAATGACAATATCTAATTGCCAATGGTCTACTGACCGGCATACTAAGGCCGAACCAGTTGCGGCAATTTCCAATTCAAATCAATTGGAAGAACTAACAAAAAAATGGATATGTTGACTAAGCAAATGTCAGTCATGTCTCTGAGAATGGAGGGATGGACTGATTAGAAAGTTGTTGTTGAGGATAATGCAAATGCTTAACCCCTTGAAGAAGCTCAATATGTTGGTAATAAAGGAGGTTTCCAAAGGCAATTCCAGAGGCAAAACAAAGCTCCATCCAATGGAGCTCCACAATATGGTAAGAGTTCTCAGCCACAATTTCCTCTTGGATTTCAAAAGCTTCCACAACAGAAGGAAGAAGATAAAGAAAAGGCTAAAGATTAAGAAATGCAAAACTTCTTCTATCGGTTCTCAAAGCAAGCCACTGATCGCATAAGTCGAGGAGAAACACAGATTGAATCCCTCACTACTTTAGTGCAAGACCTCGGTGCAGCGATGAAAAATATTGAAAAGCAAATAGGGCAGCTTGCTACTGCAGTGGCTCCTTCTTCATCACAGGGATTTCCCAGCAACACTGAAGTGAACCCTCGCGAGCATTGTAAAGCGATTATGTTAAGAAGTGGCAGAGAACTTCAATCCAATGAAGATAAAGAAATTTTTATTGAAAGCCCACCAAATAGCATTGAGGAATTGGTTTTTAATCCACATCTCTGTGGAATAGTTATTGAGGAATTTCTACTGAAAGGTATAGCATTGAGGAATTTCTACTGTGCACTTAAAAGCTTAGTAATTGGTTTTCAATCCACATCCCACTCCAAGGTTGACCTGCTAGTACTACGTGTAAGTGTATATGTGCAAGTGTAGTACTTACTCATGTTCAACAAATAGTTAACATATACAATCACAAATCATATCATCACCACTTCATATCTTATGTCTCATCACAATATCATACATCATACCAGATTACAACTCATTACATCATCACAACATAGTTTGTATCATAACACATTATACTAACAAATAACACTTCATAAATCATATTGGAACAATCCTCATTTGTACTTTACCGTGCTTATTGTGCTTTACCGCACCATTATCTTTTACCAGGCCATTGTCTTTTACCGAACTACAAGTTGTTCGTCCCTTACTGGACTTATCATATCAAATTGTCCCTTTTGGACATTTGTCCTTTACCGGACCGCATCACAATAGATTGTCCTTTATTGCACATACTCATCACATATACCATGCATTTCATAACCAAAATAGATATCAATGTATCAACACTACAAGTTCTCAGTCTTCATACCATAAAAACATCTTATCGGCATACAAGCCTAATATATCAAACTGGAAAATCCCACATCATTACAATCAACACAAAAGACCTGAAAAGAGCCATACTAGGCAAAACACTATTGCACGTGGCCTTACACGTGGCATCCCTCACCACATGCACATGCCATGCACTGCCACGTGCACCTGCCGCTGCACGTGGCATCACCCGCCACGTGCACCAGTACGAACATACCCTTGGCCGTGCCATCACATCGTGCTATACCACTTGTTATGCATATGCCTGCCTATTCACCCTTTGTGTCCAAACCTCAATTTTTAAATCTCCAGCGTCATCTTTGAACATCAAACATCATTATCTAGGTTTCTATTCTCTACACTCCTATCTCAGTTACATGCAATCATCATTCGTTCTATGTTCGACTATGTTGAACCTAGATCTTATCTCTCCTAGACATAACCAGGTTCTACATAAGTTATAGAAAGACAAAACCACCTACTTCGAACACGTGAAAACCAACTACACCAGCTAGAACGCCTCCAAACATCTTAAATCTTCAAACTTTGACCTCTTCCCTCTTCTACTAGGACAGTCATGGCTTTCTCTCTCTCTCTCTCTCTCAAATTTGAAAAGTCATCAACCAACACCCTAGGATGACATCCCTATTTATAGAAATGGTCTCTTTCTCTTCCAGAGTCCTAATCTCATCCTAATTCTATTAGAATATTAATTTCTTACTGATTAAGTAATCTCAGGTTTCCTAATCCCACTATACCTTTGCTTTCTTATCCACTTAGCAACTATTTTTAAGTCAAGAGAAGTACCAAACAACCCATAGTTAATTAAATCCCAATTTTCCTTTTAATATAAATAATATTAAATCATATAACAGATGAATTGACTAATTAACCTCTAATTCACCACTATATATTACTATAATATCCCTAGGTAAATCAAACTCCAAATAAACCTCAATTATAGTCAAAACGATTGCATTTTCAGTCACATCATTAAAATGATGTCCTTAAACTCAAATTCAAGTTATTTACCCTAATTACATGATATTTACAAATCTACTTGAAATGTGAGTCATTACAGTTATAACCTTTCCCATATCCATATCCATTACACACTGGAACTTACAAGTTCTAATAGCTTATAGATGAGCTACAAAACAATAACATGGTGATAATTTTGAAGCACAAGGATCACCTTCTACTTGTTGGAAGTTGAATTTCAAGTCTTTCAACTAGGTTTAACTAGTAAATATCTTAAGTTGTCAGTTGGCTCCATACCCAGACCTAATTGAGACCCAACTCATTTATTTGAGTCTAGTATAACTTATACAACCCGATAAATAATCCAAACCTAATTCTAATATATTTTTATAATTAAAATTCAATTATTTGAGTGCTCAATTATTTGAGTGCTCTTTAATAAAATCTATATTTATTTAGATACCAAATAAAACTAAACCCAAACCAAATATATGATAATCCTAATTAAGTTTAATCAAGCTAATTTCAACTCAAACTAAACTTATTAACAGGTAATTATCCACTTGGATTAGTTAAATACGATTCAATTGGATGGATTAAAAAGTATTGTATGGAGTGTAACAATTACAATTTTGACCGTTAGATCTATTTTCAACAATCAAGATTAGATTTTCATCTAAATATAGTACCGCTATAATAAAATGTTATAAGAGTCATAGTAGCAGTCTTAAGTATTGCACCTCATTCAATGCTTTTAGAGCAACTCCAAAACTACTCAATATTTTATATCTACATGTGAAGAAAATTTCACATATGAAGAGTCATTTTTTAAGTTTAACTCCAATAGTCTTCTCTATTTTATATGTATTTATGTTAAAATAATATTTTTTTCACACGGAACATGAATTGCCAAACCCACCCTACCATCGCCCCTCCTAATGGTAGCAACGCAAAGAGCGGGTCCATGACAACATGACAGCAAACTGGGTAAGGATCGTGGTCTTCCTCTCTTGCGACCAGTCAAAGGACATGATCCTACTACTGTGCGCGATGTGGATGGAACCAAACACCATCGTCAACAAGGGTGAGGGCGTGTCACGACTGTTTAAAGGTAAGACTAACGATATTTCTAGGTCGAAAGCGTCGAACAGAGATGGTTCAGACTAGGAATCGACGAGGAGGGTCTTGATCCCATAAAACCAGGCCTCAACGAAGATGTCATGGAGATCAAAAGCCCTAGCCTTGGAGGGGAGGTTTCCTGTTCGGAGCAGGGACAAGACAATGGAAAATAGTTCTGGGTCGCGATCTATGAAGGGGACAACATCAAATCAGCACTGCGAAACCTTGGAGAAGAGGGAACCCAATCTAGCAATGATGTGGTGGTGCTGCTATTGCTGCAAAGGCAGAACTGGTGGAGGGAGCAGAGAATGTGGCTTCAATTTTGTGGAGGCGGCGGCAAAGAGAGGCATAGAGAATGAGAGATGGGAGCAAAGAGGAGAGAGAAATTTTCATATATGAAGTGTCTATTGGAGCATAAATTTAAAATTTTACTCTCTACGTGTAAATAATAGAGAGTGTGTTAGAGCATCTCTAACAGGGTCTTTATTATCTATAAATAAAAAGTAAAATGCAAAATTAATGCTTCTTCACGTAACTCTCTACATCTAGAAAATGCTACAATGACTCTCACATTTGAAGAGTCATTGTCCATACTTCATATATTATTTTATTACTTTCTTAAAAGTTTCTCTCTGCTCTCTCGTCTCTCTCTCCATGACGCTCTCTCATCTCTCTTCTTTCATCTCTACACTACTAGTCGACAACCTGACACCACCACAAGAATGTCACCCATGAGCTTTGCTGAAACCGTAATCATGACCATTGCTGTCGGTGACGAACCGGCCATCTGAAACATGACGATGAAAAGGACTATGAAAGTGGTGAAGAAGGTCATAAAGGTCATCAAGAAGGTGCCCAAGAGCTTGCTCGAAGCTTTAGTTAGATAGTCTGAGAGTGAAGGCGACACCGACATGGAGTGGGGAATGATACAAGAGCAATTGCCGACCTAGATCTAGATGAAGTGAGGGGTGACGATCTGTAGGGCATGGATTTAGTTTGGGAAGAAGAAAACCCAATAAAAATATTATTTTAATAAAAATACAAATAATATAGAGAAAATTGATAAAATTAAACTTAAAAATAACTTTTTATATTTAAAACTTTTTTCACATATATAAAAAATATATAAAACGGTCATAGAGATGATCTTAGAATTGCTCGGAGTGTTGTGTGAAATATAAATGTGAAGCCTTTAAATTCATGTCAAATAAATACAATTATCTTACTTCGCAAAAAATAAAAATAAAAAAAATAAAGCGGAACAAACTTCATAAAACATGAACGCAAATTTTTTAAAATCCTCAAGGCTCACTCAACTTGCATAGTTTTCCGAAAATATGATTCAAGACCGATTCTTGTTTCGTTTTTTTTTAAAGAAAGTAATGAGAGCTACCGACTGGAACAAAATCAGTTGGGGTAGCAAAGAAACACGTTGAAATGGAATCTAAAAACTTAGAGCTGAAGTCCGCGGTTTTTCTTTCAACTTGTTAATGAAATTTTGTTAAGGAGGTGCTTGTCATTTTTGTCTTTACTGTCAAGAAATAAAATTTTATGATTAATTACTATCACATTAAAAATCGAAAGCACAGCAAAACATTAAAACATATTGGATTCCCTATCAAAGTTAAAATAATACAATACAAAGCAAAACAACCCAACAAACTTTACAAAAGGACAACTTAAAAATGATTATTTTAGTCTTCAACCGGGTTCTTAGGGAAACTGCAAAGCATACAACGAAAGTGCTTTGATCAGGTTGCAAAGAAAAAGAAGGGAAAGAAAAGAAGAAGCTGCCACAGCCATCTGGATATTATACACAAAAATAGTCCATCACAGTATGATAGTGATCTCATCTACCCTACTAACAAGGGAAGCTTATTGCTTTAGGCAGTGCTTGAATAAGGGATTGAACCGATGCAAGTTTCATTCAATGTCAAACCTGCGCGTGGAGATGGGGGACAGGTTTTGTGTCTGACCCTACCACGGTGAATCCAAACAAGGTTCATTGAGTATCGTGATTATGGTTACACTTCCGCAGGATGAGGCTCTGAAGCATTGTGAAGATCCACTTATCCTACACTTCTCCCCAGCAATTCTGGTGATGGGGGTGAACAAACCATAAACCTAATGGTTGATACATAGGAAAATTAAGGCTCGTCCTTGCCCAAGTAATAATGGCGAAACACACAGGAGAAATCCTTGTGCTGATGGCCATCCTTGCACAGCTCCATGAATCTGCAGATGAAGGAACATTAGCAGCTCTAAATTATTTCCTCTCTCAAAAAGAAAAGAAAAGAAAAATTAATGTGTTGAGCTGTGTAAATTGAGCCGCATATTAACAATCACATTGTTGTCTAAAAACAAATACTTCATATCAGCTTAAATTTTCTCCATTTTATTTAAGTAGAAATTAGGATGACAGAAAACATGAGTTGTCAAATGATGTTGAAGTTGAGCTTCTCACAGCTCATAAATAACGGAGTTGCAGTGGATAAACAAATAATAATAATTATTTTCCTTGGGTCAATATTAATGATAATTGCATAGTTGATCAAATTCCAAAATACTATTTAGCAAATGGAAATCTAATGGAATTTATTTTCTGGAAAATGCCGATCCAAGCAAAGTTAAACTGCAGCAAGCGAGGATCAAAACGTACATCTCTTGTGCCTGGGATGTCAAAGGAAGTTTAAGATGAGCTTCTTTGGCTGAATTTGAAGCAAGGCTCAAATCTTTTGCCTGCATCACATATGAAACATAGCAATACTAGTCAAGAGCACAAAAGATGGTGACCAAAATTGATCATGCATAAACAATCAACGGCAGAGTAGGGATGGCTGGCAAAAACCCAGAAAATAAGCTTCGTTTGTAATAAACTAGACAAATACTGCACTAGACAAATAAGCTGAGGGGATCCTTTTCCTCGCCTATTTTTAGGCTTTGTATTCGGCCTTTTGTAGTATCATTATAATATTTGTATGAGCTTCTTTCTTTGAGTAAGGCTATTTCCTGCCCAATTTGCTTGTAACTTTTTCTTTCTTTAATATAATGTTTCTTACTTATAAAAAAAATACTGCAGTTGTTAATAAGAAAAAGATATAATGCACTGCTTCATGCTTATATGCATGTGGTAGACCTTATTAAATAGTATAAAACAATAACATTTCCTTTTCTTTTGGCATTTTTGTAGACTTAGGTAGCTGATAAAAGATTATAATCAATCCTTATAATCACTATTTTATAAGCTTGCCAAGCCCAACCCCCATTCTCATCTTTCACAAATCTACCCTCCCTTCTTATTTAGAATGCTGTGTTTTTTCTTCTTAAAAGCCTAATCTGTCATCCTGCAGCCACTGCTCCACCACCGCTACCCAGACCAGATCTGTGAGGCCTTGTGCTACTCGGTGACAAAGAATGCCAAAGAACCCTCTGGTCCAGCTTCAATTTCATGTCCATTCTTGAGTTATCACTCAATTTCATGTTTGCCCAAGAAAGAATTCTGATTGTCCACTTTAATTTGGTGTTCATTCTTTAATTATTGGCATTTAATTTTATATTTGTTGATGTAATTAGTTTGGGGGAATTTTTTCTGATTAAAGGAGCCATCACCCACGTTTTCGCCAAAGATGACAAGGCTTTATTTTTTCTTCAGTAAGGACACGTATTTTTTATTTTTTCAATTTTTCATTCAACAAAAAGAAAATTAAATCAACAAAAGTTGAATTATAAGGAAGAGGCAATGAGATGTATTTTGGTAAAACAAATATTATGGAGATATATAATCTCACATTAAGTTATCAAACCTACCAATTAATTAATAATATCATGCAATAACCTCACCCATGGTTAATTGGTTTTAAAATGAAAGCTTAAGGAATTTAACAATTAGTTACACAATTTAAAGATATTCATATCCGTTGGAAGTTGGTTTGGATCCAAATCATTAATGTGGGTAAATAGAAAGTCATCTCTTTAGTTCCCTAAACTATAGTTATTATGTATTTATTATACTGTTTCTTTGGTTTCTATATGTTATATTTATTGTTTGTATTTATGTCTTTGAATTCCAAATATTTAAATTCATTCTAGAGTTAATTGTTGTAAGACTAATAGTCAATCTGAACTATATATATATATATGTACATCTAATGTATTATCAAGATGAATGAAAATTTCTATTTCTCACATGATATTAAAGCCAGGTTACTAAGAAAACCTAACTTTCCCTTTTTTCAGCCTTCATTGGCGGTGGTCATTTGTGTCTGTTGGGCTTTTTTGCCGAACCAGCCTTTATTGCTAAATGAATCATTATGTTAGCCATTGTAAAGACTTCGCCATAACCACAACCCTTGTAGAAGAAAGGCGACAATGTGGAAAGTCTTTAGGAAACAACAACTAGATTAATGTTGCTTTTATGATACCAACCGATACTGAATTGAAGAAGTTGAATGGTCTCAACCATGAAGGGCTTAAAAAGGTGTGCTCCTTCCTTGATAGGTTGGAGAAAACCCCAAGTTCTTGTTCAATAGCTCATTCAGGTATGTTTCCATCCACCTATTCAGGAATGTTTCCTTCTTCTTTTTTTTAACTAAGTGCCTAGATAAGTCTTTTACCACCTCTTGAATCATGGACTCTATTGCCACTGATCTCATGACAAACTCTCCAAATGCCTTAACCACATATCTCTCATATCCCAGCAATAGGAAAATAGCCACTAAAGATGTTCTCTCACCACTGTGGTTGGTATTGGAAATGTCACTATAAATTCCTCACTTATTTTACGCAATATTTTCTACAAAATTATCCACCAATCTTATCTCCATTTAAAAACTCATCTAAGATTTTCTTTGTCAAGTGATATTTTCTCATGACTATTATTTATTTCAGGCCAAGAATTCAATGAAGATGATTGGACGTAGTAGAGAATAAGATGGACTCTACTACCATGAAGCACCGCACTAGTCAAACATTATCGGTAATAACTTTCTGTCCAAGCACATATCTTCACCAACTTGAACACCCTTCTTTTATCCTTTGTTTGGTATGGTATAAAAAAGGAATGAAAAAATTTTAGGAGAAAAAAGTATGAAAAAAGGAGATGAAAAAAAAAATGAAAATTTCACTTTTCCATATTATTGTTTGGTTGACGTAGAAAAAAAGTAGAAAATCATTTGTTTATAATTTAGGTTGAAATAGAAAATGGTAAAACAAAAAATATGAATAGATGAAATACCATGCCTATCTTTGCATGGTTCGCATTATTGTCTGAGACGGAGAAATCGCAGACGATCCATCACAGTATCGGATGGTCCCGATCCGATATCCAGGAACGATATGCAAATCTTCTTCATCCCGTCGATCTCGAGCGAGATCTCGACCGAGAAGCAAGAAAACGTCTGATATGCTCCATCCCATCCGAGATCTCGGCTGAGGAGCACCAATACGCCTGTGAAAAGTTGTCATCCCAAATCGTCGTCGAAGTCGTTGTCCCAAGTCCTGACGCAGCAACGATCGTCGAAGTCGAAGTCAATCGTCGTCCCTCCTTGGTCGTCGTCGTCGTCATCGTTTTCCCTCTGCGTCGTCATCCATTGGTTGAAATCGTAGTAATGAAGAAAAAGAAATAATGAAAATAATAAATATAAGTATAGCTTATTTATAAAGATAACATTAATTTATATATTAATTCATAATTAATAATTAATTGTATATTAATTGATAAAAATAGCATGAATTAGTATATTTATTGAATAAAAATTAATGTTTAAATTATAATTAAAATAGTTTAATATGTTTTATGTCTATTAATTTATATTTCATATCTTGTTTTTATATAAAAAAATTATTAATATAAATTAATTAGTATAAAAATGATATTAATTATTAAATTATTATATTTGTATAAATTATTTTGATCAATAATTATAATATTTTTTTATTTTAGGATGTCAAATAAAATAAGTGCACTATAAATTTAACTTCAAATTATAATTTTTAATTCATTTAGTTAATTTAAGTAAATAGATATTATTAAATTAATATTAAGAGTTATTTTTATTTATAATTATACATCTCAATTAATAATTACCTATTCTATTATTAAATGAATATTATGAAAGTTAAATATGAATCAAAATTTCATTTGTTATATTATAAATCATGAAAATATAATAATATATTTATTTTAATATTTTAATAATGCACTAGTACTTTTTAATATAATAACTCATATTATGTTATCTAAATTATATATTTATATTATTTAATGATTCAAATGTGATTCTCTGATTTTTTCAAATTTTTCTATGATATTTTAAAAAATAATTAAACATTATTTTATGCCTAAAGCTACACCTCACCCGAAATATAACACGACATCCGGACCGCGACACAATGACTGCTGCCACAGCTACTGCGAACCATGTATCCTTGTACCTACACTCAAAAAAAACATAAATGCCTACAACTAGAATAATTTTATGAGATATTCTTTTTTATTTTCCAACTCACATGTTGATGTTTCCCACGATTGGAGTCCATGACAGGAGTCTAACAAATGTAGTTCACAGCTGGAGTCCCATCTTCACCAAAATTTTTGAAAGCCAAGCCATATTCAAATCTCTCCACGCTGATCAACTCCATGGCAATTTGCTTCTTGCCACCCCCACTCACCGATTTGCTCCATGCCGATATGCCTCTCACCGCCCCTATCCATCCATCACTGAATCGGCCCGCCTGAGCCACATTGAACAGAGTAAGGTAGGTTAGAGGGTATTTGTGCAATAAAAGGCTAGAAACAATTTTCTACGGATAATTTCACCTATTTGCCTATCATAAAAATTTCGCCGTTAAGTGCTACTGCATATCCCAATTTTCTATGTCTAGTATGTAATTTCTATCCGTGCCAAACAACAAAAAACTCATTTTCTGCATGTTTTTCATATCATCGTGGCTTTCCACAGCAAATCCATGCTCGCCAAAGAAGGGGTTAGTGTTATGAAAATTGTGTTTCCATTGTTATTCAAAAATTTAAATGTTGAAAATTTTCATTATGACACTTATCAACTTGTCAAACACAAACATGCCTCTTTTCCACCCATTCATAATGATATTTGAGGACCCTCTAATGTTCTCAATATCTCTTGGGCCTCATGGTTTGTTTCCATTATTAATGATTGTTGTCGTGCTACCTAGGTTTTTTTAAACAAAAAATCGATGTCAGTACCATTTTCTGAAAAAAAAAATCTTTATAGTCAAAAATCAATTTGGAATTAGTATCAAAAGATTGAGGTTTGACAACCCTAGAGATTACTTCAATCAAACCTTAACCCCATACTTTCAAAAGGTAGAAATCATACATTAACCCTCGACGTTTATACTCCTCAATGAAAGAACGGTCCTCTTCTTGAGTATATGGGCTCTTTTTTTCCAAAATCACGTTTCTAAATCTTTTTTGGAGAAAGTTGTCTTTACAATCACTCATCTCATAAATCGACTTCCCTCCAAAGTCCTGCAAACTTGTTGCCTACTGGAGATACTCACAACCTTATATCCTAATCTAAATATTACAAATAATCTTGTTTCTTGCATCTTTGTATGCATTGCTTTTGTTCACATTCATTATTAGAATTAGGGCAAACTTGATTCTCGGGGAGGTACTCTTTCACACAAAAGGGATATAAGTGTTATCACCCTCCATCTCGTAAAGTTTTTTTTCTGTATATGTTCCTTTTTAAGGGAAGAAAAGGATAAGAACTTTCTTCTTAATGAGTTGCCTTTTCTCACATTTGCACCAGCTCTTACATATGAACCTGTTCCTAAACAAACAATACCTCATACCTCTCAAGCTCCATATTCACCAACTCCTAGATCTAAACTTGTTCCTAAACAAACAACACCTCCAACCTTTCAAGCTCTTGATAATGGACAATATGACAAGGTGTTTTCGAGGAGGTAGCAGACAATCCCTACATCTATGCATGTTCAAGACTCAAATTTAACTCAAAGGTAATGTTTCCTAATTCCCCTACTCTAATTTCTATTTTTGACCACAATATTCTCATTGCCTTCAGGAAAGGGACTAAAGAATATACTAAATGCCCTTTGTATCCTTTTTCACATTATATATCTATTACTTTAAATAGAATGATATAGTATAATTTTTTTATAAGTAAAAGATAGTATATTAAAGAAAGGATGAGAAATAAGGAAATTGAGCAGGAGATAGCCTGACCAAAGAAAAAAACCCAAAACACATATTACAAGAAAACCACAAAAGGCCAAAAACAAAGTCTAAAAATAGGCAAAGGAGAGGAATCCCTACAAACCAACTACCTCAGCCTAGAAGGCCGAGATACTCCGACATCATAATTAACCGAAGAGGTGAGCCTTTTGAGCTCCCGCACCCCTCTAGAGTCGGTGCCCCCAGATGGCCGAGAAGACAAGGATTCCTTATGGGCTTGATGCCGAGCTTCGATATCCCGCAACAAATCAGAGGGGTCAAAGCCCTCGCATATCACCCCTAACACCCCTAATCAGAGAGCAGCAACCAGCGGGCCAGCAGCAAGTTGAGCAGTGAAGCCATCCAGCGGAAGCTCCCTAGCCATCGCAGCATCATTGTCCCAGCAGACGGAAGGAACCGGGTCAAAATCCAGCCAAAGACAAATAAGCTGCTGGGAACACAGGCCACAGCCAAAGAGGACACACTACTAGAGTGAACGACCAAACTCCGATCCGCAACAAGAGGGATAGAAACCAGGCCGTCGGAAGAGAAAGGGAGGCCGGGAAGATCACTAGACACGAGAGGCGACAAGATGATGGGAGGAGGAGCTAAACGGGGGCGGCGGCTGGGATATTGTAGGATATAGTATAATTAAATTTGATACCCTAATATCTACATTACCATAGATAGTTTCATCTTATTATATATAAATATATAGTTATATATTGTATAAAAAATCAATAAGGATATGATCTCTTATGTTATATCATGATATCAAAGTCATTCAAATAAACGTCCCATTCGAGCAATATCCTTTGATTATATGTTTTGTTTGAAATCCGTTGTTGACATCAACTATTTGGCGAAGCTCTCTGCCCATGTCAACCTCTACCAACCAAAGATGACGTTTCTTTCCAAATCTGCCATCGACGTCTCTCTCTTTGTTTGTTCGACGTCCCTGGTTATGATGAAGCTTCTATCAATGACGACCCCTTTCCATCGATGCCTTTGCACCATTCGATGATGCCAACTTCAACGACTTTGGCCGATGATGACACGATCAACGTCTTTGCCATCAGCAATGTCGAACGATGTCTCTCTCTGCACACTCTATCTGTCGACATCTCTGCCATCAATGACATTCGATCTACTTCTCCTTCCACACATCAAGAGAAAGAATAATGATTTATTGATCTATTCTATCACACCCTCTGCAGCTGTTACTAGCTCCATTTCTCTTGCTATTCACAAGTATCTTATTACTGAAGTCTACTCCAGGCGCCAACCTCTTAGTTCATATTTGGTACTTCTTCACCCTCATATATGGTCTCAAGTGATGATCTTCTTATTGCATTACGTAAAGACTTCAGTGAGGTCAACTTGTTTAAAAAATGAAGTTTTTTGCGGACAACCATCGAAAAGATAATGAATTTCAATGAGGTCAACTTGTTCTACTCAAACTTCAACTTTTCTGGAAGTTGTCCTTCCATCATCACTCTACTAATAAGTTGAGTTTATGTTACTATGGGCCTAACAAGGTGCTGGACCGAATTGGACAGGTGGCATACCGACTTGAATTACCTCCATATCGCGTTCATCTGGGCTTTCATTGCTCATTACTCAAGGAAGTAGAGGCTGACGCAAATCCACCTATGATTCACCCATTGCCAGCATCCAATGTGGAGCATCAGTCTGCCCATGTTCCAGTGGTTATTCTTCAGAGGACAGTTTTGAGCCACAACAGAGAGGTCCATCAAGTCTTGGTACATTTGTCTAACTTGAGTCTAGAGGAAGCAAGTTGGGAGGATACAGATTCCCAGGACTTACGGACAAGTCACCTATCCAAGAGGGCAGGAATGTTGCACCATTCATCATGCACACACGCAGGTCAATAACATTACCCAAAGTAGCTAGATTATTATCCAAGTTATTTAGTAAAGTCAAGATACCAAAAATATCCTGCAATTATTACTTGCACAATTTAGTGATATCCATATCTTTGGAATATATTGCTATTATTAGTTGCTTAATTTAGAGATATTCATATCTCTAGTATCTTTCCTATTTTCTATATAAATGTACTGAATTAGAAAAAAGTAAGAAGAAAATATTAAGTTATTATTATTCCTCTCTTTTGAACGTGCTCTTCCCCAGTTAAAGAAAAAATCCTAATTCCTCTTAATCCCTGAATTGCTCACCTAACATCATCCCTTATACTCTCATTTCCAACACTATCATTTCCATATTTTTTATTGCGGTCTGTCAAACGTAGCACCGAAGTTACACTTTTTCACAAAAAACAAATATACCAGATTAATGGAAGTAAACAACATAAATCAGAAGAGGAAAGCTACAATGCAATAGGTCTTTTCACTATGAAAAAACATAACTACCATAAGCTTTGATGCAAATCCGCCCTCATAATTTCTGGAAGAAGGCAAACCTTCCATAACTCCAGGTACTGGATTATACGTATCACTGTCAAGTGCCAAGTATCACATCAAAATGCTTTTAATGTTAAATGATAGAAATAATCACCGGGATCTGAATATATATCATTCTCATTGCTCCACATGCCATTGGAAAAGGACAATTGCACGCAAGCTCAGTTACAGAAATAACATAAGTCACTTAGAAAAGGCTATGCTTGCCAAAAGCACTTGACTTTCACAAACATGTGTTTCCCTTTAAATTTTTTATATGCAATATATTTTTCCTCGTTATCTCCAAACCTGCAACAGCAGTCCAGAGTCCATAAGAAAAAAATATTCATAATTTATTTCTCCTTATTATCTCCAAACTTGCAACTGCAGTCCTGGGTCTATAGAAAAGGGTATGCTTGCCCAAAGCCCTCAAGTTTCACAATCATGTGTTTGCCTTTCAATTTTTTATATGCAATATGTTTTTCTTCATTATCTCCAAGCTTGCAATTGCAGTCCTCGGTCTAATAAAAAATACTCAATTTATTTCCCTATCATTTCACTATACAAACATTTTTGAGGCTATTGCTATTTTCAAAGCGTTGTCTACAGTAGTAAAAATCTATAAAATCAGAATTATATATAGCTCAAGGTGATAAGCACTTCTAAGAGAACAAATTGGTGTTTCTATGGCCCCAAACAATAAAAATCATTAAAAAGGTGGAAACAAAATAATAATGTTGTTTGGGTACCTGCTCCAACATCGAGCACTTGAGGAGTTAAATATCTTTGTCAGAGTACCACCTGCAATACCCAGCCTCTGACCAAGAGCAAATGCCTCTGACACCCCTAGCATACTCACTGCCATAGCTAAATTGTTGCATATTTTTGATGCCTAATCATTAAGCATAACTTTACATAGTGAAAAAGAACATCAATAATTCTGAAGACAATCAAAATGTGCAGTTAGAATAAAGTTGTAGGTCCTGTGTCGAGTAATAGGGACTGGAGAAAGAGAGAATATATTTGCAACTACCCAATTTCTGAACTCTCCTATAAAACACAAATATAACTTGGACTTACATAAATGCAACAAGTGTACATGTTGTATTCAACATAGTACATGTATTTGCATGTGTGCATAGCATAAATGTTTGTAAGTTCTTGCAAGGTGTCTTGCACTCACAATGAAGAACCAACCATGCTTGTGTTTCAGCTGAAGCTTTCCCGGTAGGACAGCTTCATGTCCATGCTTGCACTTGGCTTGCAGGGATATGAAAATCTTCTTGAAATTTAATTGTCAGATTTAGATATTTAAGAAAATTATCAAAAATTGGCAGTATTCCTTACACTGATTTATCAGTTAGCGTTGTATTGCCTAATGCAAGCAATGTACCGCAACTAACACTACTTTGATCAAAACCCAAAGCACCTATTCTCACCATTGACTTCCACAAAAGGCCATTTGTTGTATCAATCCCAACATTTATGATATACGAATACTTACAGAACCATTTCCAGTACCACCACAATAAATTGTACTTTTTCCCATTGCAAGAAACAAAGGCCTTGCAGCCAGATAAGCTTCCATTGGACCACCAACCTGGTGCATATACCATTTTTTTCAGTGATTAGATGATCGTAACAGTTATGGGAAAAAAGAGGCAATGACATTCTCCCTGTTATGTATGATACATAAATGCATCCATCTAAAAGTTTACTAATGTAAAGGAACAATATAAAAGTGTCACGTCAAAAAAACAATTGAAAAGAAAAAAATATAAAAATTTACAAAAAGTACCACCAAAGGTCATAGATATGTTGAGAACAAAATCACCAGATGGGTGTTTTAAGTGTAATCGGAAGATTTTAAATAGTTATAAGATGAAGATTCTTAGGTTCAAGGACATGACTTCCAGTTTTATCTTCCAACCGAGGACTCATTTGAAGAGTTTGAGTTTCTTTTTCTCTTGATCTTTTAAATTTGTTGGATTGTGTTTAGTTTTGATTTATTCATTTCTTTTCTTTCAAAGATGGAATATGATAAGCCTATTTTGTATGGGTTTGATGATATATTCGATGGAGAATAAATAAACCTTGCTTGTGCTAACAATGCCAATCCCAAGCCCGGATAAAAGAGGAGGATTGCAGTAGGTTCAAACTAATGAAAGTATGCTATAATTTGTTTAAGATAGCATGTTAGGATTAGAAAACCAATTCAATTTCATGCCTAGAAGATTTACTATGGAAATAATTCATATATGAGGTTTAGAGTCACAAAAAAGGATTTACGCATAATTTTTATAGATTTGAAGAAAACCTATGACAGAATACCTAAATATATGCTCTGGTAGGCTTTGAAAAATAAGATTATTCTTATCAAATATATGAGTTAAATAAAAAATATGTATGAGAGAGTTATAATCAATGTTAGAACTAGTGATGAATTAACATATGAGTTTTCAATTATAATAAGGGTACATATGTTTCGCTCCATTTTATCTCAATAAGCTAAATATGCTCAACAACAAAACAACTACTATCTTTAGCGTACCAAACTGTTAAGCTACATATATGTCTAATACCAATTGAAGACAAACTAGTTAATCTTATATTTATTGAGTGAATCAAGCTCTGATACCAATTGGAGACAAACCAATTAATCTTATATTTATTGAGTGAATCAAGCTCCGATACCAATTGAAGTTCCCAAGACAGCGAGAGTTATGATATTGGGATAGGGTTGAATCAATATCACTCACATAAAACAACACAACTTTTAAAGACAAATCCAGTGTACAAAAGTTCCCCATGAGGTTCGAGAAGTGGCCGGGCCACACTTTATCCTAGTGTATACAACCTTCCCATACTTTTTTTAGCAAGAGACTGTTTTCGCAACTCAAACATGTGACCTTCAGGTCACAAGGCATTAATTCTATTGTTACATCAAGGTTTACCCTTCAACACAACCTTTAAATCTCATAAATCCTTTGGCTCCAACCAAGGATCTTTGAATCTCTAGATCGTTCTACTCCAATCAAGATCTAAGGTTCAACCTACACTTCAAACCTATGCTAGATCTAACTTTGATAGAGGTAATGCTACCTACTAATTATAAGTTATTTTTCAAACACCTTACCTAACTTTAACTTGCAAGTCTTCTTTCAAATTACTGGGTTGATGGTTTATGATTCTTTGAAGTAATTTGTTAGGCCGAACTTATCAACCAACAGAAAATAAAGTGCGTAAAAAAACCCACAAGGATTTACATGGTTTGGTCAAGATTGTCATCACTGGTTTTCGTCCGGGCCCTTTTGGGGTGAGCACAAACTAAACCAATGGTGAGAAATTTAGAGTCGCCACTAACTGTTTTTGGGGTACAGTTGGATACCCTCTACTTTGAGTAGTTTAAGGTGTGGTCTGCGTTATCAGAGAAGGGTTCGGGAGTTGGTTACGTGTAGGGAAGGATTAGCACTCCTACAGCGCCCTTTCGGTATCTATTTTCGGAGGAGGAGGTTTTTATTTATTTTTACTGTTGTAATTGGGTCAAGGAACTATAGTTTTCCTAGAAAGTCTATGCTTTTATTTTACTAAGTTATTTGTTAAAGTTATGATTAAAATTGTTTTACCATATATTTCTAAAGGAAATCCTAAATATTTTGTTTTTTTGTTTTTGTTTTGTTTTGTTTTGTTTTTTTGTTTTTTTGTTTTTTTTTTTAAATGGAACATGAAATCTTTTGGTATTTGGTTTGAAAACATTTTTTTTTGCTTTTGTTTTTTTTTTTTTAACTAAGCCTTTTGGTTATTTTTATTATTTTTGTTTTATTTTTGGTATTGAAAAACATACTTGATAAATCTAAGAATACTATACTTATCACCATTATTTTCTATTTAAAAAATGAAATGTTTTTTACATCTTTGTTTGTTTGTTTGTTTTTTTATATTGGAAAACTATTTATAACACTTTATTCTATTTATGTGAATTAAAAAACGTTTTTACATCTTTTGTTTTTTTTTTATATTGGAAAACTTAACATAATAACAAAAAACATTTATATCACTTTATTCTATTTATGCGAATTAAAAATATTTTTACATCTTTTGTTTTTTTTATATTGGAAAACTAACATAATAACACAAAAAAACATTTATATCATTGTATTCTATTAAAAAAACGTTTTTACATCTTTTGCTTTTTTTTATATTGGAAAACTAACATAATAACACAAAAAAACATTTATATCACTTCATTTTATTTATGTGAATTTAAAAAAACATTTTTACATCTTTTGCTTTTTTTTATATTGGAAAACTAACATAATAACACAAAAAAACATTTATATCACTTTATTTTATTTATGTGAATTAAAAAAACATTTTTACATCTTTTGCTTTTTTTATATTGGAAAACTAACATAATAACACAAAAAAACATTTATATCACTTTATTTTATTTATGTGAATTATTTTTTTTTTTTACATCTTTTGCTTTGAAAACATACCTAATAAAACAAGAAAAATATATTTATATCACTATATTATTAAAAAAAAATGATTTTTTACACTTTTTTTTGGAACATATGCCTCATAAAATCATATATTTTTGTATTGATTTGAGTTTTAAAAAAATATTTTTTTACCTTTTTTACCACAACAATAAAAACAAGCAACATACCAAAGAAATAAAAATAACTAAACCCAAAAATTAAACAATTGTGTGGTGTGTGTACCGGAATACTAAATACAATCCCTTCTCTCTTTTTTTGTCTCTCTTTTTTTTTCTCTTTTTGTTTGTTACTTTTTTTTTCTTTGTACATATTACAATTACATACAACAAAATAAACAAACAAAAGTAAAAAATACAACAAGAAGAGAAAAAGAAAAGAAAAAAATACAAAGAGATAAAAATAATATTACAAGTACTTAAACAAAAAAAAAAAGAGGAAACACAAATAACAAACAAAAAAAAACGAAATTTAGCAATATAGCACAAAATAAGTAATAATAAAAAGGTAGCGGAACCGACTTTATCGATCTTGACAGCGACACCACGTCCGAGCTATCCTGTGGGCGTCGGTAGTGTTGAAAGAAACTCCGAGTCCGGTGGAAAACTGTGAACTCGCCGGAGCTTGGCCGGAACTTGAAATCGATGCCGGAGACGGATCGGAACTTGGGAGGGATTGGAAAAAATTGGATTTGATTTATTGCTGTAAAGGAAGGAAGATATATAATGATTTTTGGGTTTTTTTTGTTTGAAGATTGAAAAATGAGAAAGGATGATTTTTTTTTTAGAATTTTCGTAGAATTTTTTGGGATGAAAAATTTTGTTTTTTGATTTGTGTTTTGGGAAAGGAGAGTGGAGAGGAAGGAAGAGAGAGTAGACTTCTTTTTTTTTTTTGAAAAATTCGTAGGACTTTTGGGATGAAATATGAGGTTTTTTTATTTGGATTTTGGGAAGGAAAATGAAGAGAAAGGAAGAGGGAAAGTGGCTTTTTTGGGGGGAAAATTTTTTTTTTTTTTTTGGATGAAAAATGAGGGGTATTTATAGTTAAAGAAGAAGAGAAAAAAAAACTGTCGGCGATACTGTTCATGAACAGTATACGGGTACTGTTCATGAACAGTACCCGGATTTGAAATATTATTTTTTTTCCTGATTTTGTTTTTTTTAAAAAAAATAAATAACAAAAAAACAAAATAAAAAAACAAACATGTCAGAATTTATTATTATTTATTAATTAATTTTTATTTTATTTTATTTTTAAAAAAAAATATTTTTTTTTAAGTTTAAAATTTATATATTTCTGGGCCTGTGAACAGTACGCGGTACTGTTCACACATGATTTTTTTTTTAGTATTAGTTTTAGATTACTATTTTTCGGGCTGTGAACAATACGCGGGTACTGTTCATACATTTTTTATTTTTTTTTAAAAATAGCCAATATATATATCAAAATTCTCACAATGACGAGAGGATCATGATGGTGAGGTTCGTGACCTAATTTGGAGTGCGATTTTGTAAGTCAATTATCATTTGACCGCTATTAGCGGTCTGAACACTGTTTTGACCATAACTTTGTCATTTGACCTCAGAATTGAGCGTGGTCGGAGGTGTTGATTCTCAAATTTGATTTTCCATCACCTGTGACTGTCTTTTTCCCTCCCTTTATTTTAATGGTTACGCCTCTTTATTTTCTATACAAAGTCAATGACAGATATGAAATAATAAATATATATGTCCAACCCGGACAAAATGGGGTCCGACAAAGATGACCTATTTCACGGGTGGTAAGGCTACAACCTACATTGAGACAATACACTATATGAGGAGATCACTAGTGTGGTGTCTCCTTTTGATTACAATGCACTGAGGCGACAACCTCTTACAATGGATAGATCTCTCTCTCTCCTTTTCTTTCTCTATATTACAATAACAAAATTGTTATAAAAAGAAAAACATCTCCTTCATGTTTGTTCTTCTTCTAACTCGTGTAGTCTCTATTTAATTGTAATAGTCTGCTTAACTTCATCCAGAAATCTGGGTTTTTCTCTCTTAAGTTTCACTATGTCTTGTGATAAACTTGAACTCTTGAATTTGAACCCGAAGTTCTGAACATTTCTCTTCCTTTTATAAGTCAATTTTTGGTTACCCTAGCTTCGCCTTAGCTCTCTATTCAATTTAGGGCCAGCTACACTTTTCAAATCTGACTCAAACCATTCTTGAACTTTCCAATGCTACATTTTTACTATTGAGTAGTGATTTGGACATGCGAGGTAAAGTCTACTTCTGAACTTCTTAAGTCTAGATTAATACAAGCATCTTTAATGTTGACATCCATAGCTAGTAGATTGTTGAATACTCTATGTCCAGATTTACAATTGTCGGATGCAACGCTATCTGAATTTACTACATGTTCGGATTTGCCTCTAATATGAACATTTCATATACAAACACCCAAACAGTATCATTCTACTTATATGATCCATGTCCGGATTTGATTTTTTTTGGATTTGCATCATTGTCCGTAATACGAAAATATTCAGATCAACAACGTTATCTCTTTTGGTTAGATTTAGCCTTTTTTTTTCAGGTTTGCGACATTGTTCATACAGCAAACATGTCTGGATTGCCCCCTCCAATGTTTGGATTTGCATGGTTTGCATGGATTTATGCTTTGGGTCCAGATTGATCTCATGTCTTAGTGTCTGAATTAGCTTCCAACTTCAATTACAGTCACAATTTGATGCCATCTTCACATATAGTTGTTAACTCGTATTAACCACCAATTTTCTAAGGTTGACCCATTGACTTTTGTCAATCTCATCTTAAAGTTGACTCTTGCTGACTTTTATTGATTTTTTAACTTTATCCTTCAACACAAAATCAACGTAGTCTACAACATACTAAAGTCTTCACAGGAGGTAGTTAGGATGTTTACACATTTAAACTCTCTTTGGAACCTAACTCAAATCAGATCACTCTACCTATTTATTCAAATATGCAAATACCAACTTTTTCAACAATTTGTCATCATTGTTGACAACAATTACAACCAATTAGAATAACACTTTGTTTAAATTCATTCCTCAATGTTTAAAAACAAAGATAAATTAGCCTACTATTTAAAAGTTAGCCCCCTTAAATACCATAAAGTCAAGGAGTTCATTCTTTCTCTTATACTCGTTCATCCATTATGGTTCAAAACATGAACTTGAATAGTATATAGTTTTTGTTTTAGGCCTTGGCCTAATGTCGATTATTTATTTAATAAATAAATGAATGTCAAATTCTTTCTAGACAATAATAGAGTAGCCTAACACTTTTTTGGGTAGTTTTTAAGATGTCTAGGCATTGACTAGGCAACAAAGGCATTTCTAATATATATTCTAATTTGTAAAATTAGATAAAACACAACTTAACATATTTTTTAAAACATATATTAATATATAAAATTATATTTATAAATTAATTAAATATAGCAAAAACATATAATTTTAATAATTTGAAGTGGTTCAAAGGAGAGACAGTATGGGATAAGGAAGAGTGCTATGTATAGTCCCTTAATGCAAGCCTATTGCGCACACCCTAAAATGAAAGGTAACGTGGAATGCATCCAACATAAGTTTAATTCGGTGTAAGTGCTCAAAAATTCCACCTGCTCAAATATGATTTGAATATGTTTAAATTCCTTCCATTCGAACGGTAAGTATGATTTAAATATACTCAGATTTTTCTCATTTGAGCAGTAAGTATGATTCAGACGTAGTGTTCAAATATAGGTTTTGCTCAAAAATGTATATGCATTGCTCGAAAGTATCCTTTTCAAACGTGTATCTACTTTTGAGTGAACGTTTCATAAGTCACATCAACTTTCATTGCATAATTCGTGCACGTTAGGCTTGCAAGTAGCATTTTCTAGGATAAATAGAAGGTCCCAATCACATTTCTGTCTCTGAGTCATTTCTTTTGACAATAACAAGATACTAATCTAATCCTCCACACACTCTCCCTCTCTCTTCTATCTGTTTACACTTGTCACTTACTTTGACGTCTCACATCCACTTTTCCTCCACACTACTACACTATGGGGATTAGTCCAAAACTCTCCTTCCATGACCTCAACCAGGCCAAGTTCATCCCGATCCAAAAACATTGATCTGATCCATCCCTTCCTCACCTTCACATCCGTTCTCCAAGACCTTTACACCGCCGATGAGCTCTTCTCTGGTGGCCATAGGCAAAGAAGATAGTCACTCAAGAGAAGAAGATGCCTGACGATTTGTCGTAGAGGAAGAAGACAATGCAACACTAGCTGGTGGGATGGGAAGATGCAACGTAACACTAGCTAGAAAAAAGGAAAAAAAATAAACAATGTACAAAATGGCATTGAAAAATAAGAAATAAAAGTAAAAATATGCCGCTTCACCTGGGCCAGGCATGGGCCTTTCTACAATAAAGCAAAGCTCCCTAGTGCCTTGCCTTCTTCACAATGCCTAAGTAATGCTTTAAAAACTATGCTTTTTTGCTTTTTTAAGGCTTTTGATGTCTTCACCACTAACCATTGCAATAATAGTTGTAAATAGAAACTAACAAATGTTAAAACAAAGACATTGAAAGCCTAGAATTAAATTTGGGGGCCAATTGGTAAAATGGTATTATTTTTGAAAATAGAATTATTTTTTAAAACAGTGAACCCAATAAATTTAAAAGTATTTATGAGTAGTAAAAATTTATCTAGACCCACCGTTTTTAAAAACAAACGTGTTTTGAAAAATAAAACAGGATTGCTAAACAAGGAGAAATCCAAAAATTGAAATAAACCTTACAAAAAATCATGTTATCATAGAGCAGGAGGTACTAGTTAATAGTCAGTCCCAAAAGTAGGAGACTATCATCTAAAATATCATACTTCCTTGCTTCCAAGAGAAGGGAGTAAGGTTTGTTAGTATGCCACCTTCAAGACATAAAACAAGATACACATCTTAGTAATTGGATAGAATTGTGCTTAATCCTGTTGCTCTAAACATCTACATAACTTAGTAAAATTCAAACTAGATAATTGTTCTTTTAATTAGTTACTAATTTAGTTTAACAATCAAAATCTACATCTTTCCCTTAACTTAGTTTAGTTACTTCCTTTGCTAGAATCTTGACTGATCTTCTGGGTTTAACATTAGCTTTTTACTTATCCAAAATAAAACCCAAATAATAAGGATTTGGGCTAAGCATTTTTATTACAAGGTTAATGGAAATAAATTCGAATGGACTACAGCTCAGTTTCATGTTTGGCCAAGAAATTTCTAGAAAAAGCAAGTCATATTTTCAATCAAACCGTGCTTCAAGGATGTTAGAATTAATCTCAATACTGTCTAAACATTCAGCAATTGTGCAAGGGAACATCTCCACTACCTTTAATCACTATTATTTTATGTGACTTGTTATTAATAAAATTTGACTCTTAGGTAGTTTTCCCGCTCCCACCGGCATGAAAATATTGTAGATCAAATTATAATTTAAATTTCAGATGAAAAATCATACCATGAAAGTAAGTGTTCCAGCTTCTGCAGCATGAACACCTCCAGATACAGGAGCATCTAACATGACAGGGCTCTCCCAATTATCTGCATAAATAAATGATTTGAACATACAAAAAGCAAAGGAAAATTGTGTCTAAACGAAATTTGGAAAGGTCACAGCTTAAGCAGTGGGCATCATTAATTAATCCACTAATAGTTACACTGCATTAGTTTACATGATTTACATGAAAATCGCATACAGAAATTAGAATGTTCTTTAAATTATGGCTCAACCCTCAAGGGTTTCTACTAGGAAGTATAAATCAGATCAGATTCCCCAAACGCATTCAGATGATGCCTAAAACTCTTTGGTAGACCATAGAGAATAGGGATGAAAATTAGAAATTAATCAGGCAGACATCTTGTTTTACTGGCACACGATATAGCAACTACACATCAACTGACTAACAGAAAAGTATACAAAGACCAAAACAACAACTACCCATAATCTCATAACTTTAACGTATGTTATTGTTGTCAAGTAAGAGTACGCATCAGCATTTTAGCCTAAAACATTCCATGTCAAGTACAAATATAGCAGTATGACTGATTTATTCATTACTACCTTTCTTTTCTTTCAGAACACAGTTAGAAGCAGCCACAGCAAGTTTTCTTGATGTTTGAGGATCAACTGTAGACGAATCTATTAACAACCAAGGTCTTACAGGAAATCTGCCATGAATCAAACCATTTGGTCCAGTGTAAACATCCAGTGCCTATATAAATAAGAAAACTATTTTCAAACCGGTGTACAATCAGATTCAAAGAAATATATATAATTTGGAGGCAAAATGGCTTCAGCTTCAACACATCTACAATGACTAAAAAATAATCAAATTCAGAAGTCACCAAGTTTGTATAAAGAACTTTTTAAAAACAAAACAAAAAAAAAACTTATGAATTTGATTCCTAGCTAACTCTCTAATTTACCCATTTATTATTTACATAGATTTGAACTTTCAACTTGATCAAGCCAAATCTACTGCCCGTGTGAACAGAAACAAAATGGGCCCCTGAAACAACATATTCTTGGGGGCCAGGATAACTTGTGGAAAGGGCTAATAGATCAAAGCAGATAATGAAACTCACATGAGATGGTGATGGCAACATTGTAATAACAACATCACTCATTTCTGCAACCCCAGCAGATGTCAATCTTGTCGGAACACCCTGGTCCGCAAACATCTTCATTACATTATCATTTCTGGGGAACGTTTGAGAACAAAGAAAATCCTAAGAAGCTTACAGAAGGGAAGGTAAGGTTTTTCATGCAACCAAAATTGATGATTCAATAGGAATCAAATTTGGAATCGGACACAAAAAGTTAATTCCTTTCCAATGCTAGGTGCATTAAACCTAGTTGGAAAACTGGACTCATACTACATGACAGGGGCACGTCCACACAACACATGCTCCTAAGTTGTAACAGAAGCAAAATAGATAATACGCGACTTCATACCATACAGGCACTGCATCTAAAAGTGTATAGAAAACGATAAAGCTTACATGTCATGAATAGTCACTCCATATCCAGCTCTAAGAAGATTATTAGCCATATGAAGCCCCATATTTCCTAGCCCAATGAATCCCACATTCTGTTGGAGGATACCAGTAAAAATAAACACATTAAATCAAAAGAAAGATTCACAGCGAAGGAAAAAAAAAACGGAACCTTCTACTGACTAAGTAAAATCAAATCACACAAACATGGAAAGAGAGACGAGGTCCCAGAATTTCTTAGCTTGATTGAAAATAAACAAACCCGTCTATGTTTCTCACAACCCAATTAAGAAACCAAAAAAGTTGATATTTCATTATTATTATTAAAAAAATTAAAAACTTAAAATTAAAATATAAAAAAATCCCACCCAGCAAATTGAAATGACCCATGAGAAAAGAAGCCTACCTGAATTGGAAAAGATGATTTGGACGAAGAGAATCTGCAAATTGAAGACAACTGGGTTGGAGATGAATTGCATTTCGAAAGAGCCCATAGTGATATCACCCTGCAAAAAACCATGGTTACCTGTCACCAATTATGGGTGTAGCTTCTGATTTGTAATGTTTTGTTTTTGTTGTGGGAATGTTCGTCCTGTACGTTAAATATTAAAATAAAAACACAAAAAAGGGCTTAATACCGCATAATTGAACCTATCCACTCGAGCGCTAAAGGCTGTAACTGGTGACAACAGATCACCGCCCCGCTAACGTCACCAAGAATACATTAAGACGAGAACGTAAGCAGTATGGACTGCAGGACCAGAAATCAGGCATCACGTACGCAAACCATACAAGTACAACAAATGATATTCTTCAAAATCTTGCAAATATCAATAGAAGGATTGTATGACATCACTCGATGAGAACCCATTGACTCGACTTTTGCTAAGAATAAATGACGATCGTCGCAAAGTGATTATTCAAACTAATTCACTAAAGGGTAAAAAGTCAAAATTCACTCTTTAGATTGAAAAATAAATTCACTCTTTAGAGTCAAAATTCACTCTTTAGATTCAAACTACATCAGAACAATAAACATTTCTTTGGCTAGAATAAATGATGACGGCATCTTCACAGTTTACATATCAGGCGCACTGACTTAGTCCAAGGGGGAAAATGAAAAAATAATATTTGCAATTGTATCCTATCAAAATTACTTAAACTTAAAGCGTAGTATCATGGAGGAGGGACCTCAAACAATACATTTTGGACCTAAAAGAGTATGTTTTTTTAAAATCTGAAAGTGATAAATCTCTTTTCATAGTTTGAGAGCCGTGCGCCTTATATTACCAATAAAAAAAGACCCAAATTAGACTGTCATGCGTAAAATTATGACCATTTGAAGTTTTCGTCAAAAATTATAGTTAATAAAATCCAGAAACTCATAAATCTGATCGAAGGAGAAATGATCGATGCTTGCTTAAGGCTTTCTTGAGCCTTGCTCAATGCTCGAGGCTTGCTCCAGCTTAAGGCTCGAGCAGGGCTCAGCATTTGCTGTGGACACTGCTCAAGTCCCTACTCAAGCTTGAGGATCGAGCAACTCGAACCCTGCTTGAGACTAGCTCCAGCCTCAAGCTTGAGCAGGGGCTTGAGCAGCATTTACAGCATATGCGCTCAAGCTTTTGCTCGAATCTCGCTCGACGTCTGCTCGAGATTGAAGCTGGAGCAATGATCCGAAAGCGCATTGAAATGTGAAAAAAAAAATAGTGATGTGACTTATTCTACGGAGACGTAAAGATGCCACAATGCTGATTATACTTAGCAATGCTAAAAAAAACATTGATAGGTCATGGCCTCTTTTGCGCAGCTTGCACACTTACATCAGATAACATTGGTCTATTCATTTTTTACTTCTCATCTGCCCATTTATTTTTTTCAAATTTAAAGATTTAATTTTTTTATTTTTTATAAGATTAAATATCACATTAAATTTTTTTAATCACTTCATATATCATTAAAATAATATTATATATATTATTTGATAATAAATTTTGTTATAATTTAATATGAAATAAATATAAAAAAATATAAAAGAGAAAGATAAAAGAAAATTTTTATATATAATTTTATAATCGTATAGAGTAAATAGTACTTTTTAATATATTATAAAATATTATATACATTTTATGAAAAAAGTTAAATATAGAATTTTATTGTAAAAAAAATATTATGACTTTTTTTTCTAAATAAAAGAAAATTGTATAAAAAATCTGCTATTAGTAAAGGTGCATACACATCAATTTATAGATCATTAATTTAATTTAAAAAAATCAATTTAACCATTAACAAGTTAAAACGCACTCCGACTTTCATAGAGTTTTTCTCTTTTATTTATTGGAATTTTTTTGGTATTCAGTGTGGCTTTTTATGTTATTTTGATGTTTAATTGCATTTTGTAGGTGTGGTAAATTATTCATGGTGTGGTAATTATTGTGGGATCATTGTGGTAATTATTGTAAGTGTAGTAAATTATGAATGAATAATTATTGTGATAAATTATTCGATGGTAAATTATTGAAAATATAAAAAATCGTTAGAATAATAATTAATTATTATTAATTATGGTAAAAATAGTCTTTAGAATAGTACTCTTAATAAATAGTATGTATAAGTTATTCATGCAATAGGAATTTATACAAGAAAAGAACACGAGAGCTCTATGAAAATCAATGAACCTATGAGTTAGAATAAGCACAACGAAAGGAAAAGATAAAAGATAACAAAGAGAGAATTCATCAATAGCTCTTAAGGTTACTACACTACAAAGATTGTCAGTTCCAACAATTTTAAAAGAAGAAGAATCAATAAGCAACAATTCAAGGAATGAATTTGATATGTATGTCAAGAGATTCGGTAAATTTATGTCAAGGTGAAGCAAAAGAGAATATTATTTAAAGAAATTCTGATTAGCTTATACACTTTGCTAAAAAAAAAATTAAAAAAAAAAAGACAAGGGAAAAATATATTAAAGTACAGCCATTTGGTTTTTCATATTTTATCATAAATTTAATATACAGGATTAAGAACTGATCTCATACCTTTAATATACAAGATTGTAAATAATGCTAATTGCTTCATTTTTGGCCTGAAAAGGAACTGGTAAGGTTAATCTTTTTAGGCTTGTGAGTTTAAAGTAAGTATTTTTTTCAAGTTTATTTTCAAAACAAACCAAGTTTGAATGGATCATAAGCTAGGTTTATTTATAAATATATATTCATTTTATTCAAATCCCACGTAGAAAATTATTAATTGATGTTAACATGAATTGTTTATTAGTAAGCTAATTTTATGTTTGACTAATCACAGTTGATATGATTAGGTCTAAACTTAATAATAATTTTAAATAAATCTAATTTACATTGAGCTAAAAAATCTAGCAATAAAACAAACTAAGTTTAAATAAAGTTTTAAAAGTGCAACTAAGTTTGTTAAGTAGGGGTAAAACTTTAAATCGTCTAAACCGGTCTAAACTGACCCACTAAAATCATTAAATTATCAAACCGTCGAAACCGAACAAAATCGATTTAATTTGATTTGAAATTTTAAAATCGCGATTAAAATCGAATCGAACTGAATAATATTGTTATTTACTTTTTTTATTTTATGTTTTGAGACTTATTTATTTAAGATTGTTTGCTAATACTTAATGTGTTATATTTGTAAATTATATTATCCAATTTTGAGACTTTTAGAATTATAAATTTGGTATATATTAGTATTGATGTGCTCATACACAATTTTTTTTTTCGCTTTATATCATTTCAACTTTTAAGAATTCAAAAATCGATAAACCAAACTAATTTAAACCGATCCAAACCAATAATCTTTCAAACTATCAATTCAAACCGAACCGACCCAAACCAAATTAGTTCGATCCGATTTGATTTACTTTGATTTTGTCTAAACCGAAAAATATCAATTTGCTTTAAAAAATTATTCAAATCGAATTAATTTCACCTCTAATTTTAACTCTAACACTTATATATTTTTATTAAAATAATAATTTTTAAAAAAAATATTTAACTTTTTTTATCTTTTTTTATCAATACATATGAAGAGAATGAAGAGTGAAAAAAAGATGAAAAAAGATAAAAAGATAATATTAAATAAAAAGTGACTTTATTACTCTTCACAAATATAGAGTAAACCTTTTTTTAATTAATATAATATTATATGATACTCTATTTGTAGATAATATAAAGTCTCTTAAAGTTATTGTAGAATTATTATAAAGGTCAACCAAATTGTTGGTCCCGGAAAGCCTAAAGGGGGCGGACTCTTTGAAAATTCTTTCTCTCTCTTAATGGCTTAGACACTCACTCTGGTTAAACGGATAAAATCAGTGCGGAAGATTAACCAGGTAGTGGAAGTATGTTGCTTTATTATCTGAAGATAATTACAACAAAGCAAAACAGCGTTTTAACTGATTACAACACAACACTCTGTTATAGTTACACACACTTGGCAATGAATCTCTGTGTTTGGGTCTTTACAAGATATACGCTTATGAGTGTATAATTACAAGTAAGCACGCGTGTATGTTTTACATTGCTTCAGGCATATATATATAGACATCCTAGGAATCTATCTTGGAACTGCATTTTCTGAGCAGTGTGGAGCATTGAAGTTCTTCATCGGAAAATGCTGAAGCTTTAACTGCTGCGGATGTGGAGCTTGAAATATTGGAAGCATAAGTTGTAATGAATTCTTTGCTTCATTCCAATTGCCTTTGAGACTGCGTCCACATCTCCGTGTGTTCCACGTGTCAGACAATTTAGGTATTCAATGAGTTTGTCTTACATCGGGACGTAGCGAGCTGCTAGCATTAATTGCGGCTTGGAGAGACGAAGCAGCGTCTTCGTGGTCCGTTGCAAGGTTCCTTACTCCGCATGAACGAAGCTCGGATCCTTACTCCGTATTAGTGATTACTTACTCCATATGAATGAAGTCCTGGAATCCTTATTCCGTGTCAGCGCTTCCTTACTCCGCATAAGTAGTGGTTCGGAGAGCTTACTCCGCATTAGCGCTTCCTTACTCCGCATGAGTAATGGTTCGGATTCCTTATTCCGCATTTGATGTCCTTACTCCGCAACAGTGTCCTTACTCCGCTCGAATGACAGACTCGGATTTCTTCGTCTGTGTCTTCTTTTCCTTAGTTCGGTGGAGTAACAACTTCGATTCTTTCTCTCTCACAAGTCTCTTTTACCCCGTGCAAGATGTAGACTCAGGAACTTACTCCGCATTAATTGACATAATCTTGTTGAGTGTTAGACGCGGGTTTCTAGTCATTTTGTCAAGTGTTTAATCAGCACGAAGGGTCCTTACTCCGGATGATGATTTGGTTATATACCATATGAATGACGACACTCATGATGATCCGGATCAGGATTATGTATCTTGTCCTTAGCTTTGTCCTCACATGAGTAGGTCCGGATTTAGAGTAAACTCATCTGCACAGACTTAATGGTAAACATGAAACATCTCGAGTCAAATTACATAGGGTTTGTTCCGCATTATCCAAATTCTCGGTTTGATCCAATAATCTCCCCCAATATGGATATGCCAAACCATTTGTAATCTGATCCGGTAAGGCAGCAAGAAATAACACAGGAGTAAGGATTAAAGAGAACAGTTCCACTTAGTTACAGCAGGAATACATTAAGCCTTAGTACAGATATACATTATGGTATATACGGCTTACTATATTTGAAGATCATCCTTGCTGCATGCTCTCGTAGTGCCATTGTCTGCTTTTTGGAGAACTCGATGATGTTTTTCCAGTCATCATCGAAAGAGATAACAGATTTCAAGAAGTAGCAGACAAAGGCTCCACAACTATTTCCATCGGGTTGTTGGGGCACATTCTTCTTGTTCCGGATCGTCCCCATGAGTACTTCATCTTGACCAAGAGGCGGTAGATTCAAGTCTTCGTACAGAGAACTCTGTCTGATTGCATCCGACAAGGTTCGAACGAGACTCCTCATCTAATTCTTTCTAATCGGGCGGTCAACAACCTGATGAGAATCCAGAAGCAAGATTTTCTTCTCTTTGAACAGAAAAACAGTCAGCATGAAATGTGGGGAGTCGACCCAGAAGGGGATGAAAACGATGGACAGAGAGGTCCATGGTCGCCTGTTCTCTGTTGTACCATTGATGTAGGATAGAATAATGTCTACAGCAGGAAACTGGTTTTCAACCCAGCAAGGAAGAACATCAAAATCAAGGCCTTCCTCAAGTAAAGAGGGGAATACCCTCAACTCCATCTTTACCGCCAGAGCATAGTTGTCGATGTCGTCAGTGGAAAATTGTCCCTCCTCAGACAGTATGGTCCGGATGTCTTGAGGTTCGAAGGGGGACGAGGCAAACACACATCGGCGCTCGGCAGTGGAGAAGGCATAGGGCTTGGTCGCAGGAAGAATGCTCCCATCAGCATCATCCGGATGTAATTCCGCGTATGATGGGAGGAAGGAGATGGCACCAGATGGAACAGCAGGCGTGGGAGAGCTAGTCTGGCCAGTGGAGAAACGGCTGCGTTTAGGCACTGGAAGGCCCCGGAGGAAGAGCAGGTGCAGAGCGTTTGCGAGAGGCAATGCCAGTAGTGGAAAAAGGGGAAGGATCAGATGATTTCTCCCCCGATTTGGCAGATCGGCGAGAGAGGGAGGGAGTGGCCACGACTTGCGTTAAGTCCGCAATGGAGGTGGACAAGTCAGAGAAAGACGCGGCAAGCCGCTCTAGCTTCTGATCCATGGAGAGAGAGGTAGAGGAGAAGGCAAAAAGAAGCTCGGCACCCATGGCCCGGACATGGTCGGAAAGGGCCTGGGTCTGAAGACGACTATCCTCAGCAAGGCGATCGAGTTGGGCGGAGAAAGCAGCCTCAGATAAAATAGTGGCAAAAGAGGCGCGCCCAAGACCAAAGGTGGGAGCTTTCGAAGACTCGCCCGCATGAAGAGGGGCAGGTGTGGGCAGGGCAGAGTCGGCGGCAGCAGGAGAGGACGGTGGGTGTACGACGCCGCCGGCGGAGGTGCGGCAGATCAACTTTGACCGGAGAGGTCAATGATAGGGATATCCGCAGGAGAAGAGGGGCCAGCCTCAGTAGGGGCAGGTGTCCGTGCATCATGGGCATGGCCGGAAGAGGCAGCAGCAGGAGGTGCAGCCTTGAGGAGCGACGGCGTCACAAAGCCGTGGTAGCAGTTCCAAGTAAGCATTTCCTCCGGGGTCTGGGTGTGTTGAGCATAAAACACCCGGAGGGTAGGGTCTGGGATGTCAGCAGTAATGGCGAAAGCTGAAGCGCAGCTAGCAATCATTCAGTATGTCGGTGGAGAGATGGTCGAGATAGTCCTGGAGGGCCGAAGAGTGTGCGGGAGAGGCTTCCGCAGGAGAAGATGGAAGGTCCGGAAGAACGGCAGCAACAACCGCTGTGACCGGAGAGATGAGTGCAGGAGCATCAGCAGCAGCAGCAGCAACAACAACAGGAAGAGAGGCAGGGACATTAGCAAGAGAGGCGGATGTGGTAACCTCATGGAAGGGCGGCTGAGAGGGCCCTGTAGCAGTAGACGGGTCAGCCCGAACGCTGTGCGCGAACTGCGGGAGCGTGCCGGAGCGGCAACACACCGGATGTGGGAGTGAACGGACTGGAGAGCAGAACTAACTTCGTGGCCCGAACTGGCAACTGAGTCACCAATAGAACTCGCTTGCTGTTCTGAAGCAACAGCAAGGGCACGGGAGACTGGAAGGCGGCGAACGGTGAGGGTCCCGTCGGCAGTAAGATGGCGGAAGTAGTAGGACGCTGGGAAGGGAATCACAAGTTCACCCTGGAAGTGCATGGGGTGAAGATGCTGGAAAAGTTGGGATAGAATCCATCCGAAAGACGAGTTCCGTTTCCCATTCCGCAACACCCAGAAGAGAAAATTGCCCCAGTCAAGTGGCAGTGACTCAAAAACCACATACATTGCCAGCAGGAGATCGTACAGAACCGAGTCGAGAGCCATGGAGTGAGCCAGAAGACACCGGCTGAGTATCGTGGCCATACAGTGGTGAGGACCATGGAAAGACTTCATTTTGTACTCCTTCACCTTATTAGGACACCCCATGGAAGCAGCCATGGCAGCAGCATTCGGTCGAATGTCATCGCCGGTAGGAAGGTTGAAAACGTCCCGGATCACCTGAGGTGTGATCTTGATAGATTTCCCTCGAACCACAGAAAGGATAAACTCCTCAGTGGAGGTGGAGTGCTGATGGAAGGCCAGGACGTCCGACACTAGAAGATCGGCCGGGGCAGAAACAAGTGCGAAAAGGTTGTTGTGCTCGAGTAGCTGGCAAACCTCGTGGAGCCATGCTTGAAGATCAGAGATTCCGGACCAATCGGCAAGATGGCCAAGAACAACACCATAGAGAGCTTGGGATGCCATTGAGAGTGAAAGATTGAGGGAGAAAGAGAGAAGAGCTTTGCAGGAATAGGTGCGGCGTGGGTTTAGGGTTTTGAGAGTTGGTAGTGATAACCTCGGCCGATGCCAATAGTGCAGTATAAATAGGATCCTTTCCGTGGAAGCAAGTGGGTCTCGAGTTTAAGCGAAATGAACAGTGAGCCACTCGACTTCCTTATGTCATTAGAAGTGATGGATTAGCGCCGTCGAGTAAACTTATGATGTGGCGGCTGTGCTAACCATTCAAAGATGACAGTTGTAGGCATACTTCCGGATTTTTGAAAAGTTAAGTATCGGGCTCGATGCGTGCATTAAATGAACTATCATTATCCTTTCTTAAAAATAAGCGATGTAAGATAATTACTTGGTTTATCGCGAATTGAGAATTCCAAGAGTCAGGAGGAAATAAACCAACTTTCATCCGGAGAAGAATAATCCATATAAAGAACATCCGGATGAGACTGACTAACTGTCCGTATAACAGAGTGTTAAAAAGAGATGATTCCTTTACGGTCTTGATGTCGAGGGAGTATGAAGTACCACAACACCTCAGAAATCCGAGACATTTGACAGGATAGAGCAATGAAATGCAAAGAGAATCTGAACCTGTGACTTAACAAATAGATGCTTTAAAGAGCAGGTCTCGTCAGGTTCGGGTTAGTCCGGATAAACAATATAAGAGTATAACACACAATCCGTACTAAGAAGAAACAGAACTTATGCATAAGAAGTTAAGTGCTAGACACATACATAAGAAGTGAAAGCCATCATACTGAAATCAATGTATGTGTGAGATAATTAACACATAAATCCAATAGGTCAACATGGCCAATCCTTCATACTGAAAATGAGAGCAAAGATCAATTTGATTTATATGACTTCATCCATCAGAGAATGTATGAGTGAAAATGGAAAGAAGAGCACATGATGTATGATGATACGACCAGTGTCATGCCTAAAATGCTAGGAAGAGGAAGATAACGACCAAGCAATCCGCAATTCCGATTCAACAGTGCAAATCCAATCAGCTTTATGAGTGAGAGTTATAGGGTGGAACATCCGAGACATATCAGAGAGGCATTACTTAATAATAAGCATTCTCTCGCCCTGTAGTCATGCCTTTTGCTGAAACAGGGGGCCTTACTTAAGATTCAATGAAGTATTCTCTCCCCCTGAGATCAGGGAATCATTTTGATGCGATCTGCTCGAGGATGACTCCCCCTCAAATAGACATCCAGGAAAGAGGTCATGAAATTTGAATCCAGGGGTATTACTAGATAATAGAGAGAGCAATTTCTCCCCCGTGGTCTTTTAGAGCCTATTAAGACGTTTCCTGTTTCATGATGAAACGAGAGAAACTGCTGCCTATCCTTGATTTACTCCACTCAAGCAGCTGATTAGCAGACAGTGAATTTCCACTTTCAGTCCGAGCTTTCCCAAATCATTCCTCAACCATGCATCTTAGATATTTCAGTCAGTCATGAAATCATAAGACATGTGATGGAAAATGGAGTAGAATTCATGACATCAGAATAGGATGTGTGTCATATAAATTTAATTATGTTTGCTTGATTCACTGTCAGTCCGGATAAGCAAACATCCTCCCATTATGAACTTAGTGAGAAATATCAAAACATTTACACGACTAAAGTAAGATAGTTAGACATGAAGTTCAGTGTCTATCACTAACCATGAAGAACAACAATGCATGTTCTATAAATAACTACTGATGGATAACAGGTGAGAAGCTATGCAGAAAAGTCAAGCATACCTAATTTAAGAAGGAGTTCAGAAAATCTTACATCAGGTAGGGGCTTTGTTAGTATATCCGCCAGTTGATCTTCAGTAGCAACATGTTCCAGGGATATGTGCTTTTTAAGAACATGATCACGAATGAAGTGATGCCTGATCTCAATATGTTTTGTCTTTGGATGCATGACGAGATTATTGCTGATAGCAATAGCACTAGTATTGTCACAGTAGAGTGGAACAGATGTCATGTTGAAACCGTAGTTAGTAAGTTGACTTTGCATCCAGAGAAGTTGTGCGCAGCAACTCCCAGCAGCTATATATTCCGCTTCAGCAGTAGAGGTTGATATGGAATTCTGCTTCTTACTAAACCAAGAGATCAATCTATTTCCAAGGAATTGGCATGTACCACTGGTGCTTTTCCTATCTATGCGACCCGGTAAAATCAGCATCAGAATATCCGGATAAGGCGAAGTTGGACTCTTTTGGGTATCAGAGTCCCAAATTCAGCGTCCCTTTGAGATACCTTAATATCCGTTTTACATGAAGCATGTGTGACTCTTTGGGATTCGCCTGATATCTTGCGCAGATGCAAGTTGCAAACATTATGTCCGGGCGACTTGCTGTAAGATACAACAAGGATCCAATCATCCCTCTGTACTCAGTCACATTCACTGATTTGCCATCAACATCTGGGCCTAACTTGGTACTGACTGGCATTGGAGTTTTAACAGGAGATGAACCTTCCATACCAAACTTCTTGATTAAGTCACGAGTGTACTTAGCTTGGTTGATGAAGATCCCTTCCTTTAGTTGTTTGACCTCAATCCCAAGGAAGTAGGACAGTTCTCCCATCATACTCATCTCAAACTTGCCAGTCATCAACTTGGCGAACTCATCACAAAGTTTCGGATTAGTTGATCCGAAAATGATATCATCCACATAGATCTGTACGATCAGAGTATGTGTCTTCTCTTTCCGTAAGAATAGCGTGGTGTCAATCTTCCCTTTTTGGACGTTGTGAGCGAGTAAGAATTCCGAAAGTGTGTCGTACCAGGCTCTTGGAGCTTGCTTCAATCCATACAAGGCTTTCCTTAGTTTGTAGACCAGATGTCCAGCCTTTGGTTCAATGAAGCCTGGAGGTTGTTCAACATCATATACCTCCTCTTGAAGATCTCCATTTAGAAATGCACTCTTGACATCCATTTGATAAACTTTGAAGTTTTCGTATGAAGCGCATGCCAAGAACATTCTGATTGCCTCAAGTCGGGCTACTGGAGCAAAAGTTTCGTCATAGTCTATTCCTTCTTCTTGACGATAACCCTTGGCTACCAGTCGAGCTTTGTTCCGAATTACGATTCCGTCCGTATCAAGTTTGTTCCGGGACACCCATTTAACTCCAATGACTTGTTGAGACTTTGGCCTTGGTACAAGAGTCCACACATCATTCCTTTTGAACTGATTTAACTCTTCCTGCATGGCGTCTATCCAATTTGAATCTTGAAGAGCTTCTTCCACCACTTTTGGCTCTATCTGCGACAAAAAGCAAGAGTAGAGGCACATGTTGGAGGTGGCTGCTCTTGTTCTAACACCAACAGTAGGATCACCAATCACTTGTTCTTGAGGGTGGCTTCGAGTCCACCTATAGTTTTGCGCAAGTGGTGGTGAATACTCAATGATTTGAAGCTCTGTTAGATTAGGTGGTCCTTGGTCGTCCACTAATTGAGCTTCTTCCGGGCCAGCGTTATTCAAATTAACAGGTTCTGGAGTATTTTGAGGTTTTCCATTACTATTCATTTCCGTATCAACTGGTCCGGATGGACTGGAAGGTACTCCGGTATTTTGAATATCCGAAGGAATATATCCAGAGTTATGTGGAAGTTCCGAGTCCGATTCATCCGTAGCATCATCTGCATCATTTCTTCGTTCTTCATTGGTGCCACATGGTTGGTCAGTAGAAGTGACAGGAACATTCATAAACTTTGAGTAGTCAATGTTGTCGTCTTGATCCTGCACATTAGAACTTGAAGAACCAACTTTCGACCAATCCGTGTTAGCTTCATCAAAAGTCACATGGATAGATTCTTTAACTTTGAAAAGTTTTCTATTGAAAATTCGATAAGCCTTGCTATGTAATGAGTATCCAACAAATATCCCATCATCAGATTTAGGTTCAAATTTATTTCGGGATTCTTTTCCATTGTTCAGTACGTAGCAAGTACACCCAAAAGTTTTGTAAGTGTGAAATAGAAGGCTTTCTGCCCTTCCACATCTCATAAGGTGTTTTCATGGTAAGTTTATTTATAAGAGTTCTGTTCTGAGAGGAAGCTTTGCCCCTGCTAACATTGATCTGCCAGCCTCGACTAAAGTGCAATTATTGCGCTCAGCTACCCCATTTTGTTGTGGAGTTCTGGGCGCAGAGAAGTCGTCTTTGAATGCCCTGTTCAAACAATATGACCTAATATCTGAGAAATCAAATTCTGTACCATGATCACTCCTGATGCATTTAATGCTCAGTCCTTGTGAATTGCTTATCCAATTGAAGAGATCGACAAGGTGTTCAAAGGTTTGATCCTTAGATTTCAAGAACAACACCCATGTGTATCTGGTGAAGTCATCGATAACTACTAGGGTGTATCTCGCACCAGCAAGTGAAGAAACAGAAATGGGACCACATAGGTCCATGTGAAGAAGTTGTAAAGGAGCAGTTATTGAATTAACTGTTTTGCTCTTAAAACTATGTTTGGTCTGTTTGCCAAGTTGGCATTCTCGACAGAGAGTGTCTCTGGAGTATTTGTGTTTAGGCAAACCAGTGACCAAATCAAGCGACACTAATTTAGACAAGGTCTTAAACTTTAAATGTGCGCAACGCTTGTGCCATAGCCAACTATCTTCATGTGATGCTGTAGTGAGGAAGCATACAGGATCAGAAGAATTGTTTCTCAAGACCACAGAATATATGTCCCCATCTCTGGATCCGGATAACTTAATATCTCCAGATAAGTTATCTCTAACTGTGCAGGTGTTTGACAAAAAGGAAACTATGAATCCTTTGTCACATAAATTACTGACACTCAGCAGATTATGCTTCAAACCTTCGACTAATGCAACCTTAATAATTGATACACAACCGTTGGTTAAAGTGCCATACCCCACAGTCTTACCTTTACTGTTGTCACCATATGTTACGGATGGGCCTCGTTTGTCAATAATATCCACGAGCAGAGACTTATCACCCGTCATATGTCCGGAGCATCCGCTATCAAGTATCCACTTGCTTTGATTGATCTTTGACTTCAAGTGAGATGATAGTGAATTCCATAGATGCTCCTGCAAGACAACAGATTACATTTTTGGTGCCCAAACTTGTTTTGGGCGGTTAGGAGAAGCAACAACAGTGTCAACTATTCCGGATTTTATGTTTCTAGGAATTTTAACTTTCCAAGTTGACTTAGCTTTTTTCGTCTTAGTTGCTTCTTCAACTTGGGTTTTCTTAAGTGAAATACTCCAAGGAGTTTTAGATTTAGCTTTCCGAGAAGAACCCTTTTTGACAACCGGATTTTTATTGATTGAAGAATGATTACATAACCAGTCATCAAATAGACTCCAACACTCATAGTGATAATGACCTATTTCGCGACATATCGAACAGACACTGTGATGAGGAGTTACAACAGGGGATACAGGTTTCTTAGGTTTTGCAGGTTTTCTACTCTGTTCCCTATGGCATAATCCTCTGCGAACGGGTGACGCGCTTTTGGCCCTGGATGCGTCAGCCTTAGCCTTTCCTTTGTTTATGGGTGCTGCAGTTTCGGCTTTAACTACAGCAGCCTTCTCGTCATCGTTTGGTACGGGTGTTACTACTTCGGGATTAGCAGTAACAGCCTCTGTTCCACAATCATAAACTATGGTGCCACCTGAAACAAAACCATCCAACGGTTTAGATGTACTAACAGGATATAGGTTGGTTAGTTTTGGAGTGTAGTCCGAGGGGCACTCGGCTGGAGCAGTGGAAGTGGATTCGGATCCTAGGCCAGGTTTGACTCGGATATTGTCAGGATCAGTTCTAAATGTAGAGGCTATTTCTCCGGATTTTAGCCATTTACGATTTATTTCCTTTTCCTTCTCAAGTTCAATCTCGAGTCTTTTAAGATTTACATTCATGCCTGTGAGGTTGGTATTCAGCAGGTGATTTTCAGCTCTTGGGTCGTGATACCAAACCTCCCTGCTTCGGTAGTTAGCTATGTCCTTTTCAAGTTTAGAGACAGTAAGTTCTAGGCGTTTAGTCTGACCACTCATGTTTTGATACATTTGAGTAATTATTAATCTCTCATTCTTTTCATCATCACGTTCCTTAGTAAGAGATTCTAGTTTACTCAAGAGCTTAGAGATAGAAGGTACCTCAGCGTTTGCCATGAGGCAGACGTTCGCCTTTTCCGTTGGTTCGTCGTCTGAAGATTCCTCTTCTTCTTCCGAGCCACTATTGTATTTTGAGACGAACGTCTTCCTCTTCATTTTGCTGTTGTCTGAGGTGGAGCGTCGGGGTTTAACCTTGTCATCCTTGTCGGCCATCTTGGGTTTGGATCTACAGTCCTTGGCCCAATGACCAGGTTTCCCCAATTGTGTAGCGATCTTGGGATGTCGACTCCGACCACTCCTTCCTTCTTGAGGATGAGGAAGAACCTCTTCTGAATCCTTTTCTGCTTTTCCGCAGAAATCGTGTGAAGGATTTCACCAGGAGTGTTATTTCTTCTTCCATGTCCGAGTTAGAGTTTTCTTACTCTTCCGTATCATCCTCCGTCAGCATGCTTGGTCCACCCGTAGCCTTAAGAGCTACCCCCTTTTCTTTCCGAGCTATCTTCTCATCTCGGTCAGTGTATTTGAATCTGACCTCATGAGTCCGTAGCTCTCCATGTAGCTCTTCAAGGGGAGCATACTGCCAGTTGTCTTTGGATTGCATCTGGAGCTGCTTGGAGTAATAGCGATCCGGCAAGGAACGAAAGAACTTGTCATTTATTTAGAACTGAGTGTAGTGCTCAATAGTTTTCAATTCCAGGATGAGCTTGCCGAATCACCGATAGATGCTCTCCAGGAATTCGCCAGGTTTGTGGTTGAAGCTCTCAAAGTTCTGTTTGAGAGCGCAAATGACGTTCTGCATCTGGGACTGATTTCCTTTATATAGAATAGTCAATTTGCCCCACACAGCTTTTGCTGTCGTGCAGCCCTAGACGTCCGTGAAAGCCTCTGAATCCAAGGACGATGTCACATAAGCTAGAGCCTTTTCACTGGCGTATTGCCAGGCTCTTTCATCGTGAGTGAGTTCAGCATCAGTCTTTGGCCTCCTGACCCCATTTTCTCCGATGTTCATCGGAATGGGAAGCTCCTGATGAAGACAAGGCCACATTAGATGATCATGACAGGTCATGAACATCTTTATGCGAGCTTTCCACTGGGAGAAAAGCTCTGGTGTGAACTTTGGCGGTTTGCTTAAAGTGTAGCCTGAACTTCGTGGTTGAGGAGCAGCGGCAGCAGGAGGTTGAGGTGGATCAACATTTTCACCTCTTGCTTCGGTTGGGAAGGGGCTCTTGAGCTCCCCCCGGAGTTAAGGCGGGTATTGAATAGTATGCTTGCTTTCTTCGGCCATTGTTAAGTTGAGAGGGAGTGAGGGATCTCTACGAGCAGGTAGAACTTCCTCTGATACCACTTGTTGGTCCCAGAGAGCCTAAATGGGGGGGGGGGGGGGGGGGGTGAATAGGCTCTTTGAAAATTCTTTCTCTCTCTTAATGGCTTAGACACTCACTCTGGTTAAACGGATAAAATCAGTGCGGAAGATTAACCAGGTAGTGGAAGTATGTTGCTTTATTATCTGAAGATAATTACTACAAAGCAAAACAGCGTTTTAACTAATTACAACACAACACTCTGTTATAGTTACACACACTTAGCAATGAATCTCTGTGTTTGGGTCTTTACAAGATATACGCTTATGAGTGTATAATTACAAGTAAGCACGTGTGTATGTTTTACATTGCTTCAGGCATATATATATATATATATATATATATATATATATATATATATATATCCTAGGAATCTATCTTGGAACTGCATTTTCCGAGTAGTGTGGAGCATTGAAGTTCTTCATCGGAAAATACTGAAGCTTTAACTGCTGCAGATGTGGAGCTCGAAATATTGGAAGCATAAGTTGTAATGAATTCTTTGCTTAATTCCAATTGCATTTGAGACTACGTCCACATCTCCGTGTGTTCCATGTGTCAGACAATTTAGGTATTCAATGAGTTTGTCTTACATCGGGACGTAGCGAGCTGCTAGCATTAATTACGGCTTGGAGAGACGACGCAGCGTCTTCGTGGTCCGTTGCAAGGTTCCTTACTCCACATGAACGAAGCTCGGATCCTTACTTCGTATCAGTGATTGCTTACTCCGTATGAATGAAGTCCTGGAATCCTTATTCCGTGTCAGCGCTTCCTTACTCCGCATGAGTAGTGGTTCGGAGAGCTTACTCCACATTAGCGCTTCCTTACTCCGCATGAGTAATGGTTCGGATTCCTTATTCCGCATTTGATGTCCTTACTCCGCTCGAATGACAGACTCGGATTTCTTCGTCCGTGTCTTCTTTTCCTTAGTTCGGTGGAGTAACAACTTCGATTCTTTCTCTCTCACAAGTCTCTTTTACTTCATGCAAGATGTAGACTCAGGAACTTACTCCGCATTAATTGACATAATCTTGTTGAGTGTTAGACACGGGTTCCTAGTCGTTTTGTCAAGTGTTTAATCATCACGAAGGGTCCTTACTCCGGATGATGATTTGGTTATATACCAAATGAATGACGACACTCACGATGATCCGGATCAGGATTATGTATCTTGTCCTTAGCTTTGTCCTCACATGAGTAGGTCCGGATTTAGAGTAAACTCATCTGCACAGACTTAATGGTAAACATGAAACATCTCGAGTCAAATTACATAGGGTTTGTTCCGCATTATCCAAATTCTCGGTTTGATCCAACACAAACTTAACTCATTTTTGTTATAAATACACATGATATTACTAGCCTCTTAGAGAACTAACATTGATTTTATCAAATGTTTTCCTAAATTGTATATATATGTGGCTAAATATTAGCTACATATAATTATAAAGTATCCTCAAACTATGCATGTTAGTTAACAGGTTTAACAAATAATGATTTTTATTCTATTGATTCTCTAAAATTGGGGAACAAATTAAGTAAAAGTCATAATTTGCTTGTCACGCCCCCAATTCCAGGAACCCAAAACTAAGAACATGACTTCCACTTGCCTGCACTCGAAAGGTCAAAAGGTTGGTGAAAAGCCCCGAAAAAGACAAAACTACGGGTGTTATCTCAATAACAATCCTGTACAATCATACATGTGACACCCCAAAGTTCATAAGAAGCATTTTGACCTCACTGGGTACATCAACAGAACATGAACAAACCACATAGGATCCACATCCTCAACCACACAAGCTATCACATCCACAGCCAAGCAGGCTATCACATCCACAGCCAAGCAGGTTATCACATCCACATCCCTCGGACTATCATAATCACAATCTCTCAGGTTATCAAAATCACAATGCCATAATACAAATAATACACAACTTAGTGTGATGCCTCAATTTTATATCATATACACATGTACAACATAAGCTTCATAACACTCATTCCTCACCACGTTCTCCCTATGATTCCAACCCCAACAAATACCTTTAATGGTCTCCAACCCTTACAAAACAATCGTAGCTTACTACCACAAAGAACAACCATGAGTGAAATACGTTATTGAAGGCTAACATTCATATATGAGATCACACTTATATGAATTTACATATATATATATATATATATATATATACACACACACATTTATATCATTACCTCAAGACTTAACCCTAGAATAGGTTCAAAAAAGTACAAAATCTTTACCTCGAATTCGACTGAACTTAGGGTTTCGAATTGAATGATCTTCCTTGCTCCTTGTTTATCTTCAATAGACGTCTTTCACCCTTAAGAACATAGCGGCAACGACTAAACCAACGGTGTCTTTCTCTTTCTCTTTCTTTCTTTCTTTCTTTCTCCCTCTCTCTCTCTCTCTCTCTCTCTCCCGACTTTAGGGGTGTAAAACGGGCCAACCCGGCCTGGCCCGAGTCTTAAATGGATTGGGCAAAGCTTGGCCCGGCCCGCGGGCTAGCCCGTATTTTTTGATTTGTTTTTTATTTTTTTAAAATCTAAAATTAATCAATATAATTTTATCAAACTAATATTATTTCAATTTTGTTTTATAATTGTTCATATATAAAATTTAATTACTCAATTAAAATAATATAATATAATATATGTATTAAATTTTAAGGTATTTAGGAATAAAAAATAAAATTTAAAATTTAAAAAAGCCTGTGGGCTAGCTCGCAGCCCGCACGGGCCAGGCCTAAATGGGCCAACCCGTTTAGGCCAGCGTTTTAAATGGACCGAGCTTTGAAACAATACCTCGAACCCTAAAATCCCAAAATAGAGACATATATCAAAAATATGCTATTGCAGGGTTGATATCGACCAAAAATACCCTGGGATTGACCACATTGACCACTATTTCTCGTGTCAACAAACACTTAGGTCAACCAACTTCCTTCTAGACACGGTCGACGTGCACTTGAATCGACCACGTCGACCACACATCGATCCCATATCAATTAACTCTCCTGGTCGACCTCGACCACTCCTTGTATCAAGTTGACCACGTTGACCACACATCGAAAATCATCTCGTATCGACCAACTTGGAGAAAACTCTTGGGACTCTCCTCTGGTCAGCATCAACCAATCACCACGCCTGGTTAACCATGTCGACCACCCACATCGACCAATACTATGTCGACCACACTCTATAGAATACTCACAGGCTGACCTCAACCAACTGGAGAGCTAGGTCAACCACAATATCCCACGTCGACCATGACTTCACACGACAATCCATCTTAGCATCTCCAAAATAATTTGGCTTCGGAACGCTGCCTCAAAATCCCCGCAAGGGCGCGACCCCCTTGACTCCTGCTCGCTGACTGAGCAAGAAGACTAGGGGTGTTAAATGGGTGGGTCGGGCCGGGCCTAGCCCGCATGGGCCTGGGCATAATGGGTTCAGCCCATTTAGGCCTGCTTTTAAACGGGCCAGAATTTTCTAGCATGGCCTAGCCCGTTATCTATGCGGGCCAAGCCCATTTAAACCATAGCTTGCGGGCTCGAAACCGTATGGGCCCATCCCAAAATAGGATTAAAATACCAAGCCTAGCCTAGCCCATTTGATGGGCCAGCTTGCGCGGCCCGCGACCCTCTAGTCCATTTAACACCCCTAAGCGAGACTCCCGCCGAGGCGCTACGTACATGGACTCCTGCTAACCGTATGGTCAAGAGTCCTTGCCCAAACACACAAATGGCTAACTCCTCAAAATTCCCAAACAGTATGAAGCATATACTCACGTGCCCAACACGTGTAACAAATTACATAGGTAGGTTACGGAGTAACTCACAGCACAAACAAATGATACTACAAGGAAAAACACTAAAAACAAAACTCCTCCAGAAAACGAAACTTAGATGTTCCACATTGGCTATTCACCGATACCATTCAAACTCATCCCTTGGGAGTACCCTCACAACCTTCCCACCTTTGAACTTTTTATCCCTGAAAAGAGAAACTAAATAGTAACACCATAAGCTTAAAGCAACACATGCTGCATTAATTATTACAAATAGGGTTAGGAATTTCCAAATGAGTACCTCCAGGTATCCAACACCAACTTAACACCCATGAGTAGACCAAGAATTAGAGCTTGGCCAAGTGGCATACTGACAACATCTCATGTGACCAAATCATGTGCAAACCACAGTGCCCATTTCCTTGTACCAACAACATCTCGTATGAGAAAATCTGATAATGATGGGGTCGAGAAACCTCCTATAGATTTGCTAAGACCCCGAAAACAGAACAAGGCCAACACCATTAGCTTACTCGCGAAACATTCATTCGCTAGAATTCATATGACCGAACGAGAAGTCACTACATCGACATAACGGAGTACTTGCATCACAATAGGACCAACACTCCACAGTTTAAAATACCCAACAATGACCCACCAACTGAGATTTGATGTCGACCATAGCATATATGGAAGAATGACACCAACAAGTTACAACGCAACCACACCTCATATGCAGACCTCACCCTTATAGCAAATACAATGAGATCACAATGAAACACAAACAAAAAGGATAATAGCATTATACAAACCACAATCACATCCTGACAGGAATATCACTACAGCAACATCATCACCACTACTAAAACAGCCTCACTCTAACGTGAAACATGATTGGGGATTTGGGGAACACATCCTGAATTGAGGCATATTCCATATACCAGGATTGGAGTTCACCCTCAACTATCGTTACCGTAAACGTGATGCCCAATGGAGTCCAAGGATCAACTTAATCAACAAATTCATTACCATACGTAACCACGATGAGACCAATGTCCACTATCGGGCTATCATCAATCACCAACATTGATACTCTACTGAAGAATTCCACAAGCCAATGAGGCGAAGCCACTCAAATAACACCTCTCTAAAACTTCATACTAGCACCCTTGATCATGGTTAAATAGGAATCCACCAAGGTTTTACATAGTCTTCACATTAACTGAGGCTTATATTACAACCCAAGAGAACACCATACCAAGTTAATAGACACCCTACATAATAAAGTGTGACTTATCCTCTGACGTCGGTTAATTATAAATGACATAGCTTTCACCAACTGGGAAAAATCTCTTGCTTACAACAAGACAACTGGCGCCACACAATTAACACCTTTGTGTCACCACTCATAGGTCACAAGGGAATCCTTTGCCTCCATGACACTCCACCTTTTAGGCCACCAACTCCCTTATACCAACCATTGCACCCTATCTTAACACACCAACAAAATACTCAAATTAACCAAGAAATACTCAAGCTCTAGCCTTAGCTCTACCTATGTGAAAAGGCCTAGTCTATATCAAAGGATAGGAGCAAAATTGTCCAAGGCCATGAAGATAATTGCATACATAATGATCAAACAAGGGCACAAGCTAGGACTTGGGATGGGGTCGTCTACTCAAGGCATGAAGGACCCATTGAGCATCCAGGGCACAACAAAATGGTATGGCCTGGGCTACAACCCCACAAAAGCAGACAAACAAAGGGAGGCCTCTAGGAAAAGGGAAATCAGAACGGTCAAGTTGCAGAAAAGTCCTATCTAGGAAGAGATGATGACATTCCCACCACTAGAAGATACATTTTATAGTGGAGGGTTCATTTACCAGGAAAAGGCGGCGATCATAGCTAATGTGGTAGATAAGGAATTAGAAGTGGGCCAAATAACATTCATGCACTAAGGAGTCTTAGGACAGGCTCTCAATAATTGGACTAGTATGTGTTTTCCCATGATGTAATCTTTTGGGGAGTCCTATGAGGATATTTGTTTTTTTTTCACTTTATGCCTTTTGAAGTCCTAACAAAACAGTTTATGTCTCTCTGAGATATTTCACTTTCAATAAAATATGTTTTCTTAAAAATAGTGCATTGTATTTCATTATCATGTGCATATCATATTTTGTTACCAACTTGTCGATCTTTTCACAAGTAGGTATCATGAAGTCAATGAGGGTGCGATAAGCAACAATAAGGGGGATGCTCAAAGTTTAACCAAAGTCCAAACTGGGAGAAATCAGCGTATGAGGCAGGTAAAGCCGAATCAGAAAACGAGGTTGACTTACCCAAGGACATCCTCTGACTATTAGAAAGGGAGGAAGGACTCAAAATCCCAAGTGAGGACATGATAGAAACAATAACGTGGGAACAAATGCAGAACCATGGAAATTTAAAGTGAGTTCTTCATTATCTGCAGGAATAAAGAGACAATTGATTGAGTTGTTGACAAGCTATAGAGATGTGTTCGCATGGTCCTATCAAGATATGCTAGGATTAAGTTCATATATTGTACAAAATTAAATACCATTAAAACTAGAATGTCAACTGGTCCAACAAAAACTAAGAAGGATGAGGCCCAAGATATTGAAAATCAAAGAGGTCAGGAAATAGTGGGATGCCGGCTTCCTTAGCGTTGCTCATTATCCAAAATGGGTGGGGAACATCGTTCCAGTGTAGAAGAAGGAGGGGAAAATCCGTGTATGCATCGATTACTAGAATCTAAACAGAGCAAGCCTAAAAAGATAATTTTCCACTCCCACACTTGATACTATGGTAGACAATACGGCGAATAACATTTTGTTTTCATTTATGGATGGGTTTTCGGTCTATAACCAAATCCAGATGGCCCCTAAACACAAGGAGTGGATGATAACTGCAGAATTTGTCATTAAATTTATGGACTTTAATTTAATATTTTGTTGAATTAATGCATTTTATAATAGTTTTCCCCAATTTCAGTTATTTACTGTTTTATTCACTTTTATAGATTTAATAGTAATTTTGGTGATTTTTAATGTTAAATTGATTATTCTAATTTTAATATTAATTCTTTGGGCTTAATTTTTAATTCTATATATTTTGATTAATTGATTTATGTTTTTATATTTTATTTTAATGTATTATTGAATGGTTTTTGTGTTTCACTTTTATTGTTATTATTATTATTATTATTCTTTTGCATGTATGATACGTGAGAATGGAGGAAGAAATCGAAAAGCTTTAATAGTGTGGGCCTTGCAATTAAGAAAGCATAAAATGAAGGAAGTAAATTACGTGGGGAGGAATTAATTGGAAAGAGGCATTGAAAAGAGATGGTGTATGGGCCAAGCGTGAATGAAAAGAAAAGGAGAGAAAGGCAACTAATGTTATATATATATATATATATATATATATATATATATATATATATATATATATATAACCATGTGACGTGAAGAGAGGAGAGGAGGTTATGCATAGCACTATTCGGCAAAAATCACACAACACCCATCGCCTCCAATCTCCAATGCGAGCCCTCACGACATCATGCAGCCTCACGCCCCATCACGCAGTAGTATTCTGGTGTTCCTGCATTCTATTTTCTATGAATTAATTTGTATTTGATTTAACTTCAAACTTCGATTGTTATTTTGAATCTTGGTTTTTCAATTTGATAATTTATTTAGGTGGTATGGTTTGTAATTCGTTCCTTTATCTGTTTTAAATTATTTACAATTAATTTGCAAATTGTTTACAACATGATTTTTAATTGTGATTAATTCACGATTGCGGTTAATTAATTTTGAGATGTGAAGATTATTATTCGTAGTAAACGATTTGATCTTCTGAATGCAAAACATAATCGTTCCTAGGATTGGTACGAGTTCAAGTCTGATTTCTAGTGCGAATTCATAATTTAATTATAATCATGGAGTATGGTTTAATTGAATTATGGGGCCTTAAATATATTATTATATTTTTAGAAGATAATGATAAATAATAATTGAAGTGAGAGGTTAAATCATTTGTGTCTTTAGTTAATTAATTTTCTTTACATATTTAATTTTATTTTAATTTCACACAAAACCCCCCAATTCTCTAACTTAACTTTTCTTTATTTTTTTCTTGAAGAATAAGTTGAATTAAATTTTATAAGTCCTCCGGTTAGTGAATGACCTATGTTAGTCCTATGCTATACTTAGTTTAAATTTTATTTGAAGTGCATGTACGACAAACGTCTATTTCAAATTGGCGCCATTACCGGGGAGGCTAAGATTTCAATTTAACTTGTTCTTTATTTTTGTTTCTATTTTTTGTAGGTTTCTTCTTTTAATAGTTTCTTGTTTTTTATTTTATTTTTTATTTTTATTTTCTAACTGTTTTTGTTTTTTTTAGGTTTTCTCTTTTATTTGTGTAAATTTCCTAATCTATTTTTACTAGTTTCTTATCTGTTTGCAGGTTTTTTATTTTTATTTTTATTTTCTTTTCTAACAGTTTCCTATTTTGTAGGCTACCTTATTTCTAACAAATTCTTCTTTTATTTTCTATCCTTTTATTATTATTATTTTTTCTAATAGTTTCCTGTTTTGTAGGTTCCTTTTTTCTAACAGTTTCCTGTTTTGTTTTTCTTTTCTTTTTTCTAACAACTTCTATTTTGTTTTTGTTTTTTTCTAATAGTTTTCTAGTTTGTAGGTTTTCTTTTTCTACATTTTTGTTGTTTAATTTCTTTTTTTTTTTTAAAGTTTCATTTTTTTAAAGTTTTTTTTTTCAATTTTTTTTCCTTTTCGGTTTTTCTTTTTGTAGGTTTATAAAGGAGGCAAGATGAGCTTTTAGAGATTTGGTGAACAAAGCATACCTACTTCTTGGTGGGAAAAGGCATCACAATTCCAACTGTTCGATGAATATGGGACCTCCTTTCTTCACAAACTCGATGAGGTGTCTACAATGCTACAACAGATGCTCTTAGCTTTAGAAGCAACTCAACTAGTGCTAATGGGAGTTCATCCATACCATCCATACCAGCACCAAGCTCCCATTGCACCAACTTATTACCAAGAGAGGAAGGACCATCCAAATTTCAACTATCCACAAGAGCCTCCACATTGGCATGAAGAGTGGCCATATCAGCAACAACAAGCAACTCCTTTTACTGATGACCTTATCTAGCAACTACAAGCGCAACAACAACTTGCTACTATTCAATACCAATTGAAGAGGCAAAGTGAAGAGATGCAAGAGATACAGACTTAGCCACACCAAATGAAAGCCACCTTCCATGAGCTCAAAATTCAAAATAAAGAGGAGGGTGTGTTTGCCCAAGCTACCCCAATGGAGCCTCAAGAAGACGAGATGATGCCACCACTTGAGTATCTTCCATATACTTTGGGGGAAAGTGGCCACATTCTAGTGCCCATTGCCACATTTGTATTATCTAATGAAGAAGAGGCATATGCTAAATTTTCCGAAGAGGAGCGGCCACAACCAATCACTCCAAAGTTCAAGCATACAACTACGTCTCCTTTCTATGAATTTTTGGAGGACAGTTGTCCACCTCCTATTACTATTGCTGCCTCTATGCCACATGCAAATGAAGGCACACTATTTTCTTGGCCACAAGAACCACATGAAAACTTGAATTGGCCCATTGGCAACAATTCAAGGGTGGGGGAGTTATTTGTGGATGTTGTCACTGATGTGGACCATACTGTTGTGGATGCCTTGTTTAGTGAACCTGTGGAGTTTGTATTGCCTTGTCACCATCATTTATTTGCAGTGAAGGACACTATGTTTGTGAAGATGTCCTCCAGTGTGCACTTTGAAGAGTTCAAATGGCTACTACCACCAATTCCTTATCCTGATGTGACCTATGAATGTGCTCAAGTGTATATTGCAAGGATGAAAGCTTATCATTCGATGGTTAAACCTCGTTTGAAGAAAGTCTAGCTATAGACTATAAATAAAAACGCTTTTGGGAGGCAACCCGATTTGGTATTTTCTTTTTTCTTTATTTCCGTTATTTGTTTTATTTTTAGTGTGTTTTATTTTTCTTGTTTTTTTTCTTGAGTGTGTAGGGCAGTGCCACCATCGCCTCAATTTTTATTCTCTCTTGACGAAGCTTAAATGAATGAGGAGCCATGTACATCACTGCGAGTTGAAATTGTTTTTTTCTTTATCCATTTATATTTTTCTCCTCTTGCGTGCTTACTTTTGAATGCATTGCAGACACTGCATGTTTTAAGTGTGGGGAAGAGAATATAATGTGAAAACAATTATGCTTGTTTTGAACTCGAACTGGTTGAGATTATGTTCGTTCTAATTTGAGTTTATTTGATTATGCATTATTTGAATAATAATTGAGAATTTCGAGTAGTTAGAATTAAGTTGTCTAGTATGGATACCCATATTGTTCACAACTAGAATTTTTAGCTTTTATACTTGATTGATTTAGCTTGAATTTATGCCTTATGTGAGAAATAAAAACTATAGAAACCATGATATTACCTGTTTTTTGAGCTATGCTTGATTATTAATGTTATATATTTTGACATACTTTAGATATCATTACATGCTACTCATGCCTCCACTTGAAGTTTTTCTTGCAAATTGGGACTATTTTGAACTAAACTTGTGTGTTTAAAAGAAAACAAAGAAAAAAAGAGAAGATTATTGATTGTAGGGATGCATAACTCATCAAAGGAGAAAGGAGCATAAAATGCACCCTTTGTAAAGCATTGCAGTACATCCACATCATTATCAATTATATGACAAACAAGGAAATGAAAAGAAAAAAATCTGCCAATTGTGAAAAAAAAAAGAGAGAAAGATAGCAATTCATTTATCTTATATCTTGTTTAGTTCCTCATGCGTATCACCAATTTGTTTTATCTTTAAGTGTTGGTATGGTACATGATATGATATTTTAAGTGTACAGAAAATATGATATTAATTTTTAAGTATGCTTTTTCAAGTTGATTGATTGATAACTACATATTTGTGTAATTTGAATAAGTGCTATGAATGAAGGTTAAATTGAGAAGGTGTGGAAGTTGAATAGTTTTAGTGCATAAACTCACATCCATATTAGAACTTGATTCGTTGTACTTGAGTTATTCTCTTTATATATTTAAATTTGTATGATTAGATGATCTTTATTTTAGTGCTTAATCTTTATTTTTGTTTGAGGACGAACAAAGTTCAAGTGTGGGGGAATTTGATAACTGCAAAATTTGTCATCAAATTTACATTTAATTTATGGGCTTTAATTTAATATTTTATTGAATTAATGTATTTTTATAATAGTTTTTCCCAATTTCAGTTATTTACTGTTGTATTTACTTTTATAGATTTAATATTAATTTTGGTGATTTTTAATGTTAAATTGATTATTCCAATTTTAATATTAATTCTTTGGGCTTAATTTTTAATTCTATATATTTTGATTAATTGATTTATGTTTTTATATTTTATTTTAATGTATTATTGAATGGTTTTTGTGTTTCACTTTTATTATTATTATTATTATTCTTTTACATGCATGATACGTGAGAACGGAGGAAGAAATCGGAAAGCTTTAATGGTGTGGGCCTTGCAATTAAGAAAGCATGAAGGGAAGGAAGTAAATTACGTGGGGAGGAATTAATTGGAAAGAGGAATTGAAAAGAGATGGTGTATGGGTCAGGCGTGAATGAAAAGAAAAGGAGAGAAAGGCAACTAATGTTATATATATAAAAAAACCATGTGATGTGAAGCGAGGAGAGGAGGTTACGCATAGCACTGTTCGGCAAAAATCACACAACGCTCTACGCTTCCAATCTCCAACGCGAGCCCTCACGACATCACGCAGCCTCACGCCCCATCACGTAGTAGTATTCTGGTGTTCTTGCATTTTATTTTTTATGAATTAATTTGTATTTGATTTAACTTCAAACTTCGATTGTTATTTTGAATCTTGGTTTTTCAATTTGATAATTTTTTTAGGTGATATTGTTTGCAATTCATTCCTTTATCTGTTTTAAATTATTTACAATTAATTTACAGTTTGTAGTTAACTGTGAATTGTTTAAAGTATGATTTTTAATTGTGACTAATTCGCGATTGCGGTTAATTAATTTTGAGATGTGAAGATTATTATTCGTAGTGAACGACTTGATCTTCCGAATGCAAAACATAATCGTTCCTAGGATTGGTACGAGTTCAAGTCTGATTTCTAGTGCGAATTCATAATTTAATTATAATCATGGAGTCTTGGTTTAATTGAATTATGAGGCCTTAAATATAATAATGTATTTTTAGAAGATAATGATAAATAATAATTAAAGTGAGAGGTTAAATCATTTACGTCTTTAGTTAATTAATTTTCTTTACATATTTAATTTTATTTTAATTTCACACAAAACCCCCCAATTCTCTAACTTAACTTTTCTTTATTTTTTTCTTGAAGAATAAGTTGAATTAAATTTTATAAGTCCTTCGGTTAGTGAACGACCTATGTTATCCCTATGCTATACTTAGTTTAAATTTTATTTGAAGTGCGTGTGCGACAAACGTCTATTTTAGTGAACAACTTTCACAACATTATGGGACACCTTTTGCCACACTGTGATGCCATTTGGCCTTAAAAATGCAAGGGCCACCTATCAAAGAGCTATGGTGATGTTGTTTCACTACATGATTCATAAATAAGTGGAGGTATATGTGGATGGCATGATAGCCAAATTAGCAAGTACCAAAAACCATGTTGAGGTACTTTGTAAACTTTTCAAAAGGCTACGAAAATATCAACTCAAATTAAATTCGGAGAAATGTACTTTCGAAGCTATATCGAGAAAATTATTGGGATTTGTAGTCAGTAAGAAAGGGATAAAGATTGACCTTGACAAGATCCAAGCTATCCAGGAGATGTCACCGCCACGTATTGTTAGAAAAGTCAGAAGTTTCCTGGGCATTTGAGCTACATTATCAGGTTCATTTCGCAATTGACGGCCACATGTGAAACAGTTTTTAAATCGTTATGAAAAGATAATCTAGAAGTTTGGAATGAAGAGTGTTAAGAAGCCATTGAGAAAATTAAATAGTACTTATCAAATCCACTAATCGTGGTCCCACCGGTACCCAACAAGCCACGTCTCCTATATTTGACTGTCCAAGGCTCATTGATGGGTTGTATATTGGGGCAACATGATGCTTCGGGAAGGAAGGAGCAAACAATTTATTATCTCAGTAAGAAATTTACTCCTGAGGAAGCAAAATATACTCCGTTAGAAAAAGCCTATTACGCTCTTATTTGGACCGTCCGACACGCTATATCACACCACATGGATAATTTCAAAACATGATTCGCTCAAATACCTATTAGAGAAGCCATCAATTTCGGGGAGGATCACCGAGTGACAGTTGTTGTTGTCCGAATATGATCTTGTGTATATGCCACAGAAAGCTGTAAAAGGGACTAAGGGAGTGCCATAGTAGACTATTTTGCAAAAAGGGCCCTAGAAGACTACGAGCCGATGAATGCAGGATTTCCTTATAAACATATTAATGTCATTAAAGAAGAGTCTGACTCATGGATTATGTGGTTTAACGGCACTTCCAGCTTATTGGGGCATGGTATTGGAGCCATCCTGATATCCCCAAAAAGGCGAGCACTTCCCCATGGCAGCAAAGAAAGCTATAAATCGAGAAATTAAGAAATTACAAGTTTGAAGATTCGACCCTTGTCATATATCAAGTTAGAAATGAATGAGAAACCAGGAATCACAAACCGATCCCATATCAGAAGCTTATCTTTTGAATAATCGAGCAGTTCGAGGAGATTACATTTGAGCACATGCCGAAAGAACATAATCAAATCCCAAATTGGCAACTCTAGTGTCCCTCATTCGATTAGATACCAAATTGGAGGTTCAATCATTTGACATTCATATACGAGACACGCCAGCTCATTGTATAGCTATTGAAGGGGGTCCAAAAGAGAAGCCTTGGTATCATGATCTCAGGCAATACCTACTCAAGCAAGAATATCCTGAAAGGGCTTCTAACTTAGGCAAGAGAAATATCCGATGGGCTTCAACCAAGTATTATCTTGATGGCTCTATCTATATCGACAAAATCATGATATGGTGCTGCTACGTTGTGTCGAAAAGGAAGAGTCGTCACAGCTAATGAAAGAACTTCATGAAGGGAGATGTGGTTCACACACAAATGGGTATATAGTGGTAAGACAAATCATGAGAATGAGTTAATATTGAGTCACCATGGAGAAGGACTATATTGATTATGTAGTAAATATTTCAAATGTTAAATATACAATGATCGAATTCAAGCACCCCCATCACAATTGCATGTGATAACTTCACTGTGGCCCTTCTCAGTCTGGGGTATAGACGTTATTGGACCTATATCACCGAAGGCATCTAATGGGCATCGGTTCATCTTGCTGGCCATTGCTTACTTTACCAAATGGGTGGAGGCTATATCCTACACCAACGTGACACAAGCAGTGGTGGTCAAGTTTGTTCGTAACAATATCATATGCCATTATGGGCTCCTAGATCAGATAATCATAGACCATGCGACAAACTTAAACAATCGAATGATGGGTAACTTGTGTGATCTGTTTAACATCCAACACCGAAATTCAACCCCATACAGACCCAAGATGAATGAAGTAGTCGAAGCAGCTAACAAGAATATTAAGAATATTATTAGAAAGATAATTAGAACTTATAAGGATTGCCATGAGAAGCTTCCCTATGCATTACATGCCTACCACACCTCGGTATGCACTTCGACTAAGGCAACTCCATTTTCATTAGTTTATAGAATGGAAGCGGTGTTACCAACAAATAGAGATAGAAATTCCTTCCCTGTGAATACTCAAAGACACACAGTTAGATAAAGTAGAGTGGGTTCAAAGTAAGTATGAGCAATTGAATTTGGTGGAAGAAAAGCACATTACAGCAATGAGTAGAGGCTAGCTGTATCAGCAAAGAATGATGAAGAGTTATGATAAGAAAGTTAAACCCCAAACTTTCCAAGAGAGGGAGCTTGTTCTTAAAAAGATCTTGCCTATCCAAGCTGATCATAGGGGAAATGGACCCCCAATTATGAAGGCCTATACATCATCAAAAGTGCTTTCTTTATAGGAGCATTAATCCTTGTCAAGATGGACAGAAATGAGCTACTAAATTTGGTAAACAATGATGCCGTGAAGAAATTCTATGCCTGACTCTTGTTACAATATTGTATTGGATTATGATCGATATATAATCAAATGAATCTATCCATACCAAACCTTTTATTGCCATTTCCTCACCCTTTTAATATGTCTTACTTAAGCCCCATGACAAGGCCCTACATTGGGGCACTCCCTACCAAAATATTTCTGCAATTCAAGGAGCGGGAGCAAAGATGACCAAAGGTCCCACTTAGTTCAGAGGCTCCAAAGGAAGAAAAAAAGAGAAACAAAATAAAGAAGAAAAGAAAAATAAAAAGAAAGTCCCCGATTAGTTCAATAGTGAATTTTCAAAGCTTGGTGATGCCTTACCTTTAATAACGACTGTGTCCAGACGCTGAAAACCATCATCATCAAGAAGCTTAAGGCCCTTTCCAGCCTTCTTCCTATCCAAAAAATCCACCCAAACAAAACCATGTAAACAGCTAATGCCTATGCACCTCTTTCAATCATTGATTACATGTATGATCCTTTTCTTAATTCAATATGCATAACAAGAAATCTGGAAACAATGAGCAGACTTAGTGAAAACCTAAAAGGGTGCTAAGAGTAAAATACAAAGCTCAAGAAAAGAAAAAAGGAAAGCCAAACGTAGTGAGAACTCGGAAAAGTGTTAAAGGTAAAATACAAAGGCAATGGAAAAAGGAAAGGAAAAGAAAAGAAAAAGTCAGACTTAGTGAAACCCGAAAGGGGGCTAAGGGTAAAATATAAAGACAATAAAAAAGGAGAGTCCAAAAAAATGAAGCATTCCATATTTGGGGTCAAAGATGATCATAAACTCATAACAAAGCAGCAAACGAAGCAGCAGCATATTGCAAGTAGAAGAAGAACTTTGGTCAAACCGAGAGCACACCCAAGTCAAAATTATGACTTGTACCTCTCAAGAATTCAGATTTTGTTTGTTAAAGTTAGGCATGTGGTACTTTATATGATGTAAGCATGATTAATTAAAATCACGCCTGTAAATTCTTTTTTAAGTATTTAGTTTTAAAACTTTTATCTTGTTGTAGAGTGAAACCCTCAAAGTCCTGATTGACTCTCCTTAGGATTGCTTACATATGAAGACTTTGCTGCAAAAATTGTGAGATGACACAAAGGGCTCCTAAACAGGGTCCCCAAGAAGAACTTGATCCTTAAAATAAACTATTGATTGGAAAAAGGTTGTTATCCTCCGTTAAGGTCAGCATAACCTCGAGAAGGACCGAGTCATGAAGATCAGGTGTTGCAAGAAAATCGTGACACCGCTTTAAGACCTCTTTGATAGAGTCTAGCCCTCTAGGAGGATAGGTCACAGAGCCCGAGACATCTAACCTTTTCCTTTTCATTTAGGCTTTTAAATAAGAATAATAAAAGACTCTCATGCATTCATGTATATTTCTCATGCATCCATGCACATGCTTCATATATTTATTTACACCTATCTTATACGTGCTCATGCACTTCGTGACTGAGTTTCAAGAACAAAAACTTTTGGGCACTGAATTTTTGCCTCAAGACTAAAGCCAAGAGTTCAAGTCATACGTCAAGCTTCAGAAGCCTTTCGAGCCTTTTCACTTTTTTTTTTAAATTATTGTTCACCTCAAGGGTTTTCGATTTCAAGGTTTTAAATTCCTATTAACCTCAAAGGCTTTTCAATTCCAAGGTTTTTAAATTTATATTCACCTTAAGGGTTTTCTATTTCAAAGTTTTTAAATTCCTATTAACCTCAAAGGCTTTTTAATTCCAATGTTTTTTTAATTTCTGTTCACCTTAAGGGTTTTCCATTTCAAAGTTTTTAAATTCCTATTAACCTCAAGAGCATTTTAATTCCAAGGTTTTCAAATTTTAGTTCACCTTAAGGGTTTTCCATTCTAAGGTTTTTAGATTCCTGTTAACCTTAAAGGCTTTCTATTTCAAAGTTTTAAATTTCTATTTTTTATTTCAAAGTTTTTAAATTCCTGTTTACCTCAAGGGTTTTCCAATTTCAAAGTTCTCAAATTCCTGTCAACCTCCAAGGTTTTTCAATTCAAAAGCTTTCCAAATTTTTGTTGACCTCTAAGGTTTTTCTGGTTTCGATCCTAAGACCCTTTTTTCGCCCGTGTTGTTGCCATCATACCCCCCAATAAATGCTCTGATTCTAGTAGAACCATCCTTTGACAACAGGTAAGCCAGGTAAGCTGTTCAACCTGTCAAAAGCATGTTTGTCTTATCTTTGTACACCGTTTGCACACAAACGATACACAAAGAGGGGCAGCTATTGGACTTTATTTTGTTTAAGTTGGACACATTGTATCATATTTAATTTCTTTCATTTTACCCCCGATTGCTGTAGAGCTTTGTATGACAATAAGGAGCCATGCCTGTTGATCTGAAAATGGCTAATTTCAATTACTTATTCAGAAAGGAGCTAGAGCGATAGAAAATGAAAACGAATGCTTATTATCCTCCTACCATGGTGTCTTTCGCTCTCTCTCTCTCTCCCTCCATTGCTTCGTCGTCTTCCTCACTCCACGCCACGACAACCGCACCAGCCGGACCACCACCTTCATGCCCAGCCAACCTCCTCCATGCCAACCCACACCATGCCTCGCACATACCCTCCTTCTCTCTCTTTACCTTGGATTTATCCTACCCGAGCCAAGTTGCCCCACCCGAACCAAACAATCAGCCACACCAAACCCATTTCCAAATCCTATTCTCGCCACCTCAAATTAACCCCAAACCCTAAATCTCATTTTCTATATAAACCCCAAACATCGAGCAGTGGAAGTGTGGGCTCTCTCTGTAATGACCCATACCTATGTGAGGTTAGGAGTTAGGTCCCGAATAGAGGTTGAATATCTATTCGGCAGCGTAGCCTTAGCGTTAGCATTTTGAGTTATTATTATAATAATTAATGTTATGATTATTATTATTATTGATGCAATTATTGATTTATTATATTATTGTGGGATAATTATTAATGTAAGTATTTTAATATTTAGAATTTATTATAATAATAATATTATTAATATAATTACTTTAATACTTTGAATTTAATATTATAATGATTTATGTTATTATTATTATTATTAAACTTAATAAAAAAAATAATATATGTATTGATGGGTATAAAAGGAAGAACTTAGGGTATAAACCTTACATGCGTTGTGTGTCTGCGCAGAGCCTGGTGAGAAAGGAGCACAGGGTTTGAAGCATCCACGTTCTTCATCTCTCCCGTTTGAAATCAGGTAGGTGATTCCTAGATTCTTTTCATCGTGCTGTTGAATATATGCAAATTGTTAGAGATAGATACCTATATGTTTATCCTATTGTTTTACGCGAAAGCATATAGATGAATGTATATATAACAGTTTGGATATGTTGGGTGTCCTTTTTTTCTTTTTCTTCCTTCCAGCCGATCTCTCAAGTTCCCAGCCGATCGCAAGTTCTGCATCAATAGTTTATTAATCTCATCAACAGTTTATTGTCCCATCTTATTATTATTATTATCATAGGCTGTCGACCAGGCCTGGCCTAGTTTCGTCCGCGCATGAGGAGCGCGCTCACACGAATAGGGGGGCCGCGGCAACTATCACATGGCACCTATGACACCATCCACTGCTTCAAGGACCTTGACAACCAACATCAGATTAGATAAAAAAACTATTAATTGCACATTTACTAATAGCACATCTAAACCAACGGCCTTAGTCCGATTCGTCTTCGAAATTCGTCTATGTACATCTTCTTTTATTTTGTCTTATTATTATATAAATCACATAATTAGACCAGGCCCCCACCTCACGATTTCACATCTTGCAAGATCGTTCCTGTATACCTTTTTTTTTATTTAGTCTCATTATTACAAAGGTTAGTCTTATTATCTGTTTGGCCTGTATACCCTGTGTGTGGAATCACTAGACTGTCAATGAGAGCCCTATGCTTCATGTGCGTCGCCCTGTACGTCCTGTGCGTTGTCTTGTGCACTACCCGGCGTGAAGGTGGATGTCTTCATATGGTCTTCCAAACGTGAGCCACTAGACTGCCCCCAAGTTTGGTTAGTAATCCTGCACGCAGCTTGTGTTGAGGGGCGACAATGATTTTTGGGCTGGCAGTGACTTTTGGGCTGGTCCTTTTTGGGCCGGCCTTGTTTTTTCGGACTTTAGGGGTTAATGTTTCAATGGTTTATTTGATCCTAATAATGGGTTTCACACATATAGTCTGGGTTTGGGATTGATGTTAACAATTAATATATATTTATATTTAATTATATATATATATTGCTGTGTTTGATATTGTTGGTTTGATGTTAAATATATAAATATTGTTTGGACTCGAAAAGAAAATATAATATATATATATATATAAAATTTACTGTGCTTGATATTATTAATTTAACGTTAGGAATAAAAGTCGTAGTTCGGTAGTATCTGTTGGTGTAAATAAATATATGTATCATTTGTAGTATGATGTTATTGGATTGACAATTAAAATATTCGATAATGTTATAACACGAAACACTGATTATTTGGAATTTTCAATTATTGGTTATATGTGTAAAATTGGTGGTGGTGCTGGTTGGGTTAACCATGGGTCCCACATAGGGCTGGCAAGAGGCCGTAGGTCCCCTAAGTGGCTGGTTAATCCAGGTCTCATATGTGGCGGGTCATCGTTAGGGACACTATAGGTCCCACATATGACTGTCTAATAGTGTTTGGGATTCTTGGTGTGGATAGCGGGAATTCCGTGGATGGTTGGATTACCAGTGCGAACCATTAATGACTGAAATGTGATATGATGACTTACCTTGAGAATTAATGTAATTCAATTGTAATAGAATAGAACACTACACTAGCACAAGCATATACTTGATCATATAGACTTAGGAAATTATGTAAAAGAATAGTGGAGATGGGAGTCACCTACTGGGCACTCGTGCTCACCCTACTTTGTTTCTATTTCCTACAGGTTATAGGGAATAGCTGGGGAGTCATAGAGGAGCAGGTCGGGACATCTTTGGTGTAGGATGTTCTGTAGTCATGTTTACCATTTTATTATTTTATTTTATTTTCCAGACTTGGGTCCGTGGCAATTGTATGAACCATATTTGGTGGAACTTTTATATGTATTGGATGTTTATGGAAATTGAATGCATTGTTATACTCTTTTAGTAAATTTTAAATTTTGAATTAAATTTACCGGATAGTACAATTCTACCCCGTTGTAGTATTGTACAAGATTGGATGAGTCATGACCCTTCGACCCCTGGAGTGGGCGTAGGGAAGTCGCGTTCCTAGTTCTGTTGTTTTCCAAAATTTGGGGGTGTGACACACTCTCTCTCTCTAAAAACAAGATTTAAAAGCACAAATCCCTCACTCTTTCTGTCAAACCCACATAAAGAGCCCCCTGTCACTAGAGCAACGCTCTAGTGTTTAAACTTGTACTTGTCTTTGTTCTAATATAAGTTTTCTCGCTTTTAGGCATTCTCGAACTTAAAAGGCTTACTTAGTTCACAAAGTTTCCGCTAAGTGACTAAGTGCCGCACGAGTTAGCTCATCGTAAGTCTAACTCCGTGACACCCCACTCCCCTAGCAAGAAATCATTTCGCTGACTAGTGTGGAGTACTCCCTATCCGTCCCCCCATGAAACATCACATACTCTCCTCCCCAAAGCTGGTGTAGATGCTCTCTACCATTATTGTTGCTTGATTTACTGTGTGGCTCCAAATAATCGGTGCAAAGCCAGCCGAGTGCCCCGCGAAAGCCAGCTTGTGTCAGAGGAAGACGTCCAATTAGTTAATGTAGCCCTTTTGGAGACGAAGAAGAATTTATTTGGAGCCTGGTTGGTTTTTATTATGTTATTTTATTTTATTTTTGTTGGTTCATCCCTTCTTCCCCAATTTTTATCCTTTCTTTTTCGTTTTCGAAGTACATCGATTTTTTAGTGTCATTTGGATTTGTTTTTTTGATTTGACATGTCTTCCTTTCCTTTGTTCTTTTTTTGAGTGTTATTTTTTTGTTTATGTTGTTTACTTACTAAGAACGTATCTTCAAAAACAAAAACAAAAAAATAAGAACAAAAAATGAATGCTTTTTTCCTGGTCTACGTGAATAAAGGACATTTTTCTGTTCGTACCTGTTTTCTTTTTTGTATTGAAATGGAGAGAAGTCTAGTTTTCAAAACAAAAGAAATAATAAAAAAAACGATGAGCCCCCTCTGTTTATTGTGTGTTGTTTGTTTTCCTCTTGGTTTTTATTGCTTTTTGTTCTTTCATTTTCTAAATAGTTCACTCGTTTGTTCAAAATAAATAAACTAAAACAAAAATGGAGAAGAAGAAGAAAAAAAGGAAAACGTTTTCTGTCTTGGGGGTTTGTGGTATAGACATGTGTAATCAGCGTTTCCATTTTTGTCCTAGTGTCTTTGCTTATTGGGGTTTTTTATTGGTTATGTTCCCTGACATGGCATTTATGTCCCTATTATGGCTATTATGACCGCTATGGTTGTTATGTTTTCTGGTTGCGTAGTCCTTGTTATGTCATCCCTCCTCTATTCTCATGTTACGGATGTGTGTAATCTGGTTGGACGAGGATGTCATTGGTGCCCTCAATTCACATTTTGGTATGTTGTTTCTTTCTTGTTTTATTTCTTCTTTCTGATGTGGTAATCGGATATAAGGTTTTAGGCGTACTGTATTGTTCTGTTGTAATCACATACAGAAAGAGTGAGCTTATTCTTATTTTGTGTATGTCAAAATTACATACAACACATCAGTGTTTATTTTTATTTTATTTTATTTGCTTTTTTTAAAAGAGAAAGCTTTCAAAAAAATGTTTTCTAGAAAAAATTTCATAATAACTCTTTTAAAAAAAGAGCTTTTTTTTCTTAAATTTTAAAAATGTTTTCTAGAAATTTTTTTTTAATAGTCCTTAGATTACTTAAACAACACCTAGGCCTTTCTTTTAGTTTTTTCCTTTCATTATTTCCTTGTTTGGGTTCACTCTTAGTATTTTAAGAAATAATTTGACCTTAATCTTTCACTTTAACAATGGACCTAAAAATAAAAAGAAATAATTCAGACCTTCGAAATCCTTTAGACTTTTAGAAGAATTGAATTGAATTTTGAACTGGAACAAAGAATTTAAAACTTTAAACAAAAACGTTAGGACTTTCTTTAGAGGCTTAGCATAAATTGCATTCAATTTCAACTTTAACAAACAGCTTAGAAAAAATATAATAGAAATTCACCATTAGGGAAATTCAACATTGTCTTAGACTAGTTAATTTAAAATGAGTAGTTAAAACAAGTTAGAAATTCATGAACTCTTAAGATAGATACCAAAAGGGCATTGTGAGGGTGCTAATTCATCCCCACGCGTAATTAACTCCCGATCATATTTTTCTTTAATGTGAACAATCACACCCCAAAAACGATTGGTAACGACTGCTATTTTTATCGTCATTAGGATAAAGGTTGAGGGGAATCACACCCCAAAAGTGGCTTCCCCCGGACGGGATCCAATGATGACACTCGTGATTCAATTCAGGCTCTACTAGACTCGCGAAATATAAGGGACTGGATAACACAATTACTAGTTCAACTATGTGCAAAAAATGACCGTGCTAGGATTGGTGAATCCAATGTCAAAGTAGGTGATCTAAAAGAAAATAGTGCTCAAGGAAAAAGCAAATTAGGTTAAAACAAAGCAAAAATAAGAAGAGACATTTGGATTATATATAAATCGTTGATGTTAATATTGGTATATATCATATTACATGAATAACATATATAGGGAATGCAAAAACTCTTTTAAGAAAACAAACTTTTCACATCACAAAATCAAATATCAATTCGTATTAAAATTTCTTAATCAGTATGAAAGAATATAAGATAGCAAATTTTTTTAAAAAATTCATGTAGTGTACAGTATATGTATTTTTATTGAAATAATTTTTTCAAAAATAGATAACATTTATACAATATTATAGTGACATTAAGGCTTAAAGATTATTACAAGAGTACTTTGATGAAAACCTTGTGCTAACACCCTTGCCAGCCTGTCTGAATCAACGCTTGTGGTCTGTCCGTGTAAAGTTGCCTGTGATATGCAATACGTGCATCGCCACGTGTACGTATCGTGTTGCGTAATACATCTTTTACCAATTGGACTCTTTTTATATTTACTTTCCTTTGTCTATTAAAAGTATTTTCTTTTTATTATATTCTTTTATTTAATTCATATTAAAATATTTTGATATTTTACTTTAGTTTCATAATTATATTAGGTTTCCAATTCCTAGTTACATGCTTGCCTATAAATAGTTTTTATATATGAATAATTAGATTATTCGGATTATTGACTTTTTATCAATAATAAACTCTTAATTAAAAGTTTATTATTATGTTTTGACTTTTCCAGTTAATTACTTGAATAGCTTGGGCTAGGGTTTGAATATTTGGTTATTTTTTTATCTAAATTGTTGTTGGATCCTAATTAAGGTTTTTAACAATTTGGTGCTTTCATTGAAAGATTCTTATCAATATTTCTCATTAAGTTATTGTTTTTCTTTCATGTTCTTCATCGAGATGATGGAGGAGGTGTCACGCTCCTGAATTCCAAGGAAGCTAAAACCAAGAATGTGACTTCCCCATGCCCGCACCCGAAGAGTCAAGTGGTTGGTAACTAGCACTGATATGGACTACACATCGGGTGCTGTCTGAGATATACCTGTACAATCATACATCAGGGGTATTCCTATACATTTCCACATGCCATTAAGCTAAGGAAAATAATTTATTAATAGTAGAGTCATGCTATAAATCCAATAAAACTTTCATGGACCCTCGTCCGGATATTCAAATAATATAACCAATTATCTCATACAAATTTTTTAAACCAAGTTATGACAAAAATATGAAATAAATAACAATTAGCCTTGAACCAGCCTCTAGCGAATGAGTCGATACCTGAAATATGTCAACAAAATAGGGGTGAGCATGAATGCCCAATAGGTTATCTCCATCTTCTTACTATCCTATAACATGAAATCTTAAGTCTACATGATCAGTGTATGCTTGTGCTAGTGTAGTGTCCTAATCTATCACAGTAAGATTATATTCAATCACAAAATATGACATCACACACATACATTTCATTCATTAAGGGTAACTCGCCACATATACATCACACACACCGAACAATCCAACCATCCAGGGGATTCCCACATCCAACTCCTAGGATCTCAATCATTACCAGATAGCCATATGTGGGACTTACAATGTCCTTGATGACAACTCACCACATATAGGACCTGAGTTAACTAGCCACATAGGGGATCTAAGGCCTCTTACCAACCTTATGTGGGACCCATGGTTAATCCAACCAGCTCCACCACTAATTCTACACATAAAATCAATAAATAATAATTTCAAATAATTAGTATTCAATACAACAGCTTTACAAAACATTTAAATTACTAAACAAATAAAAATGTTGCACAAACAATATTTATAGTGTCATACTATAAAGATCAAGCTACAAACAATATTTCTAATATCAATCTATTAATATCAAGCCTCCAATAATATCAAACTATTAATAATATAACGATTCAAATAATATTTTGCTAATGTCAAATTAATAATATCAAGCAACAATTTAATATTTTAAATTTCAGGTTAATAATATCAAGCTACAATTAGCATTCTAATGTTAAACTAATAATATTAAACTACAAGTAATATTATTACATTTAAATCATCAAATCAATAATAATGTACCGCAATTGATATATATGTGTGTGTGTGTGTGTGTGTGTTTATCTAACAAATAATATTAAGCCACAGATACAATACTTAATGTCAAATTAATGATATCATGCTACATATAATATTTTCAACATCAAATTAATAATATCAAGTCCAAAAATATTTATTTTACTTACACTACAATCTCAAGCCCAAGCACAACATTATTATTATTTTTAAAATGCCCAACTATTAGCATCAACCCCAAATAATATTTATTTGCTAACTAATATGACATTAAAATTTAGAATAGGTCTTAAAATAATCTTACCTGAACCAAACCGAGATAGAATAACTAGGCCTACATGCCTAGTTTTCATACAAGTAATAATAATAATTGGGATTAAAAAGAATAGGATAAATATTTTAAATAATTAGAGGAAAGAGGTGTAGGACATCAAATGGGTTTACGAATCTCTTTTTTTTTTGTTTATGCAAAAGCCGCAGTCCATATTAAAGCAAACACGCAAGATAATAAATCAGTCGTCTAAACATTGTCCCAAGTGATGAACGAGATGGTATAGGTGCAAAGAAGACAGAACACCTTTCGCTTGAAAGTCGACCAAGCATATACTTGTATATTTACATATATATATATATATTTGCATACTAATAAAATCAAATATGTATTTCTTCCTACAATTCACGTTTATGTAATAGAATAACAAGAAATTAAGAATCATCTACCTCTTGCCTTTCGAAGGGATTAAACTCGCAAGAACGGTCTAAAATCGACAAAGAACGACAAAGAACACTATGAACTCTCCTCTGATGGCTAGGGTTTCTTAAAACAAAGTTATAATAAATAATAAAACCCCAAAATCCTATTTTTAATTAAAATTCGTCCTTCTCTTTAATAATTTGTAAAAAGCCCTCCTAAATTCTATTTTTCACTTATTAACCCTTAAGGGTGTAAAATGGACCGCCGGTCCGCGGACCAGTCCGTGGTCCGTGCGGACCGGAGCGGACTGGACCAGAAATATTCTGGTTCATTTCAATCACGGGCCTAAATGGACTGGTCCCTTTAGGCCCGGTCTATGCGAACCAAATCCGTATGGACGCGGACTGGTCCACGGACGGGCTTTTTTATTTTTTTAAAATAATTTTTTTAAAACTATTATATATTCTATTTAGTATATTAGTACCTAGAACTTAAACCTATTAATTTGAAAATTAATATTTAGAAATATAAACTATTAAATATAATTTTAAAATTTAAAATTTAAATTATTTTTAACAAAACTAATTTATAATAAGTTTTTAAATAAATAAATATGGACTTGTCTGCGTCCGCATGCGGACTGGACCGGACCAGAAAAATTCTGGTTCGTTAAAAGTGCAGGCCTAAACGGGCCAGCCCGTTTAGCCCCGCTCCATCACGGACCGGACCGGACCGGTCTGTTTTACACCCCTATTAACCCTCAATTTAACTTCCAAAAATTACTAAATAACACCCGGAGGCTTCTGGACCTCAAATTAAGCTCTAATATAATCAAAACGATCATATTAATGGCCACATTTTCAAATTAACATTCTTAACATTAAATATAGATTACAAGTTACGTTAACACATATACGGATCCTTACAGGAGGCGACCAAGATGAACAAATGGTGGTTTGAAGCCCTAGAGCATTCTATTACAGAGCTTTTGGCAGCTATGGCAAAGGTGGTTCAATTTTAAGGTAGGATTAATCAGAAAATGGATCAATTATTTCCCGCACACAAGGGAAAAGATCCTATAGCAGGCTGACAAACTCAAGGCGATAACAATGGGTTACGACGAACTTCGCAAGAGGTTGAAGATATTTCTAGTGTTAAAGATGAATTATGTTATTAGAGCTCATGTGGATCACATCTTGAGGCTAAATTCTCATCTGGTGACTCATCTAAAGGGATCAGCAACTCAACCGCATATTCAGATTTCTTGATTCCTCTAACTTTCTCTACTCGACCGACTGTGGTCGATAATGCTCAAATAAAAGTCAATAAGACCTTCACCGTTGAAGACTCTTTCAATAATGTGATCCTTGTCTTCAATGATGCACAATTAGGCGGTGCCCTTGATACAAGGAGCTACTAGTCGAAGATATGTAACAATTCAAAATCTGCTCATGAAAAAATCGAAAAGTACTCTATTTTTATTTTGCAACAACTTATTGTTGTGACAGTGAGGCAGGAGGTTCACGTAAAGAAAAAGGTCGAGGAATTTGTAAAAGATTATGGGTTTCTGAGATTAATGGTGGGTTATACTTTGGATGCAGAATAATTTCTCCAATTTTCCTTTGAGGACAAGGGAAGTTTCAAGGGCAGGGGAATGAAGAAGACCTTGTGCTAATGCTTGTGTTAGCCTATCCGAATTCGCTCTTGTGGTCTACTCATGTCGAGTTTCCCGTGACGTGCGATACGTGCATCGCCACGTGCCTGTATCGTGTTACGCAATACATCTTCTACCAATTGGACTCTTTATATTTACTTTCTTTTGTCTATTATAAGTATTTCTTTTTATTACTTTACTTTATTTAATTCACATTAAGATATTTTGGTATTTTACTTTAGTTTCCTAATTATATTAAGTTTCAAATTCTTAGTTACTAGCTTGCCTATAAATAGGTTTTGTATCTGAATAATTAGATTATTCAGATTATTGATTTTTTATTAGTAATAAACTCTTAATTAGAGGTTTTGATGGTCCTTTGGAGCCTAAAGGGGGGGGGGGTGAATAGGCTCTTATTCGAACTCTTTCTTTTCTCTCAAGACACAAACACTTATCTAGTTTTAGTGATAGAATCACTGCGGAAGATAACCAGATAGTGGAAGTATTTTGTTTTATTATCACAAGGTGATTACAACAAAATAGAAGCAAACACTCTCTTATACTCTGTTTACAAAATGAACTCACACACTAGCCAAGTTCTTTCTCTAAAGATGATGACGCTCCTATTTTTTTTTCTTTGTTTTTCACACCTCTCAACTGTTTTTTTTACATAAAGTATAAGTACGAATATTTATACAAAACATTCCTAAGAGACAACCTTGGAACTTGTAGTTCCGGAATGCGTTCCGCACTAACTATCCCTCGGTAATCTCTCTGCCTTGACTGCTGCGGATTGTGGAGCTCAAGATCTTGGATTTGAAGAGTATAAGTGTCTTTGTGAGTTCCGAGATACAATTAAGGTTGTGTCCACATATCCGGATGATCCACGTGTAAGATTCTTCAGGTTCTCAATACATTCATCTTACATCGGGACACCACGAGCTGATAACATTAAATGCGGTTTAGTTGGAGCAATGTCTTCTTGGTCCGGTGTAATTTTCCTTACTCCGTAGTTAATGAAGCTCGGAACCTTACTCCGTGTCGGTGGTTGCTTACTCCGTATCTATTCGATCTGGAATCCTTAGTCCGTGTCGCGCTTCCTTACTCCGCATGTAAGTTCCTTACTCCGCATGTAAGTTCCTTACTCCGCATGTAAGTTCCTTACTCGGTATGTAAGTTCCTTACTCCGGGCGAGTCTTGAAAAGTCTGATGACTTATTCCGTGTCAGCGCTTTCTTACTCCGCATGTAAGTTCCTTACTCCGTATGTAAGTTCCTTACTCCGTATGTAAGTTCCTTACTCCGGGCGAGTCTTGAAAAGTCTGATGACTTATTCGTGTCGGCCGCTTTCTTACTCCGCATGTAATTTCCTTACTCCGTATGTAAGTTCCTTACTCCGGCGAGTAATAAATCCGGATTCCTTACTCCGCATCCTGGTTTCCTTACTCCGCATCTAGTTTCCTTACTCCGCACTTATCCTTTAAGTTCTTAGTCCGTAGGATTGTTCCTTATTCCGTATGTATTTGTTACTTGGTTATTTACCAAGTGTTTGACGACACTCACTCTTGTCCGGATCAGGATTATGTATCCTGTCCTTAGCTTTGCTCTCACGAGTGCATCTTTGGATTAGTAACATACCTTCTGCAATGATCAAATAAACACAAAAGATCTCAGATCAAATTACATAAGGCTTTATCAAGCATTATCCAAATTCTGGGTTTGATCCAACAATCTCCCCCCAATTATGGATATGCCCAAACCCTTTGTAATCCGATCCAGGTAAGCGATGCAAAAGAATATCATACAATAATACGCAACACAACCAATTTCATTAATCAAGAACTAAATACAATTCAGCCTTAATACAGGTTTTTCACTAAGGTACATAAGGCTTACTATACTTGAAGATCATAGTTGCTTGCCTTCTCTCTTAGCTCCATTGTCTGTTGCATCGTAAAGGTGGAGTGTTGGCTCCAATGTTTGTCCACAGTTAAGAACGATTTGATGAAGTGACAGACAAAGGCTCCGCAGCCTATCTCCATCCGGTGTTGTGGCACTTGCTTCTTGCCCCGGAATGTCGCCTTGAGTTTCTCGATCGAACGCAGGGGTGTGATACCCAACTCTTCATATAGTCCGGCTTTCTTCACGGCTTGGTTAGTCCGAGACACGAGGTTCCCATTGATTCTTCCTAACGAAGTGCTCCACAATCCGATGAGAATCAATGAGAATCATCTGCTTGGACCGAATCATGAAGACAACCATCATGAAGTGTGGCGACATGATCCGGTACGGAATGAGGATGGTTGAGAGAGTTTTCCATGGCTTGCTATCCTCAGCTTCCGTCGATGTAAGTCCGAATTAACTCCACACCTGGGAAGATAGCCCTCATTCCAACATGGCAGAACTTCAAACAAGTGCCCATCTTCGTAAAGAGATGGAAACGACCTCATCTCCATTTTAGCGACTCTCGAGAAGTTGTTAATGTCTTCGTAGTAAAGAGTCCTTTCTCCGAACAAAGAGTCCGAATGTCGGCCAGGAGAGAAAGGATACATTTCAGAAAGACATCTTCTCTCGGCGAAGATGCGAGATAGGATTTCATTGCCTTGCGCAAGCTTCCATCCGCATTAGACGGGTCAAACTCCGCATAGGATGGGAGGAAGGTATCAGCAGGGATGAGGAGGATGGAGGAGGAGCTAGAGGTGCGAGAAAGGAGCTTGGTTGAGAGAAGCGGCTTCGTTTGGGAATTTGAACTCCCCGAAGCACCGAAGTGGCGGGCCGCTTCTCGGTCCGGGAAGATGGTTGTGGGGCAAAGGAGTAGACGGATCGATGACACTTTCTCCCCCGGTTTGGCGGATCGCCGGGAAGCAACGGGAGGACGAGCCATCGTATGCGCCAGGATCCGCGAAGGAAGTAGATAGTGAATGAACGGAGGTGGCGACAAGATCCATTTTCTCGCTCAATGGAAGTGGAGGAGTCGGTGAGGGCGGAGAGTAGTTGGGCGCCGAGGGCATCAACTTTGGCAACGATGGCGGAAATTTGGGCGCTTTGAGCGTGGGCATGGCGGTCCAGCGAGCGGAAAGCACGGATCGGAGTGGACCGTGCCAAAAGAGGCATGCCCAAGTGCTAACTCTGGAGCTTTGGAGGACTCCCCCGCATGAACAGGAGCAGGAGGTGCGGTGGGCGAGGAGTCCGCAGGAGTAACGAAGAAGCAGCAGGAGCATCCGGAGCATCATAGGCATCCGGAGCTTCGGAGGCATCCGGAGCATTGGAGGCATCCAGAGCAAGAGACCCGCTTTGACCAGACAAGTCAACCACGGGAATCGCGGCGGCAGGAGAAGAGGGTCCGGCCTTAGCAGGAGAAGGACTTTGGGTAGCGGGACCGGGCCTGAGGGTGTAGGGAACGACACATCGGGAATGGCGGCCGGCGTAAGAAAGCCGTGGTCCGATTCCGGATGATCATAGCCTTCGGGGATTGGGTATTGCGTGTGTAAAACACCCGGAGATCGGTGTCAGGAATGGAGGAGGTGTGGGCTAGGCCGAAACGGAGCCAGGAGGTCCGTTAAGGTGACGGTGGAGAGATGGTCAAGGTAATCTCGGGGTTGAGGTAGAGGAGGCAAGGGGGCTTCCGGGAGAAGCGGCCGGGACATCGGCGGTGGCGACGGCAACAGCGGTATCAACCGCAGCAGCTATAGCGGATGTGGAGGGAGTGGGGACATCGGCAGCAGAGGGGGCCGAGGAAACAGCTTTAGATGCCTTGCGCCGAGAGGGCCCCGCAACCTCGGACGGTTCGAAGACGGATGCTTGGCCGGGAGGCCCGTGAGTGGGAGGGCGCGAGAACGGACCGAATCCGGGAGGATCGGTGTGCGAACCGACCTCGTGGGCTTGGGCGTCGGAGGGGTCACCAACGGAGCCGCCTTGTTGTTCCGGGGCGGGGAGAGCGTGGAGAGCTACGAGTGGGTCGGCGAGCGGTCATGTTCCCGTCCGGCGTAAGGTGACGAAGGTAAAGAGCCGAGGGAAACGAGACAAGATCAACTCGGGCGAAATGGTCCGGACGAAGATGCCTGGAAGACAATGCCGAGGATGCGCCCGAAGGAATGGTTTTTGTGACCATTCCGAGCAAACGAAATAAGAACATCCCCCAATCCATTGGAAGACCTTCAAAGACGCCGTACATGGCCGTAGAAGATCGTACGGAACCGAGTCCAGGGCCGATGTGCGAGCCGTAGGCATCGACTTAGAATAGTCGCCATACATCGATAGCGACCCTTGAAGGATTTCACCTTGTATTCCTTCCCCTTGTTCGTGCACCCCATAGAAGCCGCCATCGGATCGGCATCCTGGACGTTGTGGTTCACCAAGAGGAAGGTGGAGAGCAGCGGAGAACAACGGCGGATGATGACGATGGATTCACCACGGACATAAGAGGTTATGGAATCCTGGTGCAGCTAATCCGTTGGTAATACTCAAGAATGTCATCGATAAGAGGATCGATGGGATTGGAGACCAGGTTGAGTATGTGCGAGGCTTCAAGAAGAGGGCGAAGCTGGAGAAACCAATCCTGGAGGATCGAAACGACATTCCAATCAACTAGATGGCCAGGAGTAACGCCGGAAAGAAAGATTCTGGGTGCCATTGCAGATTTGATGGGAAGGAAAAGAGGAAAGGTGAGGTCTTGACAGGAGAAGGAGCAACGAGAGGTTTAGGGATTTGAAATGAGCAATACTCGTGCTTCGCAGGTATGATCAGAACATATAAGACCGAATCCGTAAATGTCAGCGGGTCTAGGAATGTGTGAGTGAGGTAGGGACCCGCGCGACATGCTGATGTCATTTGTCTGGATATCGAGGCGTCTCCGAATAAAACGATGTCGTGGAGACGATATGACCAATCGAGATTACAACTGGTTGCCATTCAAAGAAGTGTGGGTGCAACCCGAGATATGCATTTAATGAATCATCATTAGTCCTCCTCAAAAGCATGCGACATATGAGTATACGTGGATTGTCACAATTGAACAAAGTGAGGAGTCCGGAGGAAAGAGCCGACACTCATCCGGAGTTAATAATATTCGTGAAAGAGTATCCGGATGAATAATAGACCTTGTCCGTCGTAAACGAGTTTGGTGAGAGAGTAGAGTAAATTCCTTTGCGATCAATAAGTCGAAGAGAAGAGAAGTACCACAACACTTCAAATCCGAGACTACGGACTGGATTTATCAATATGGTTGCAAAGAAAATCTGAACCTGTAGCTAAATAAAGATATACTGAAAATACAAAAGCTTAATAGGCTAGGATTAGTACGGATTAGAGATGATAATCAGGGAAGAAAAAGAAACATAATCCGAACTAATAAGAAACAGAACTTATACATGGCTAAGAATATAGTAGACGTATGCAACGTGAAAGTGATCAATATTATTGAATCAGGGCATATGTCGATATAGCAATACACAGGTTCATATAGGTCAACATAACGAAACCGTCTTGCCGAATAAATGTAGCTAAGATTAATTAAAGATCATATGATTTGGCTTCATTAGGATTCATGAGTGTGTAATGATAAAGTGAACACATGTCAAAAGAAGGCAGATGATTAGTCGATTAAAATGCATGGTTAAGAAAGAAAATACATCCAAACATGCCACTTTTCCGATTTACAACAAGATGTCCAATCGATCCCGAAGTAAAAGCTTAGAGGAGGGAGAATCCGAGACATATTAGGGGTTCATTGCTGCTCCCCCGTAGATCATTTAATCCTCTCAATGAAAAGCTCCCCCTCAGATGTAGGCGGTCAAGAAAAAGGTCATGAGACATATACGGGGGTATTATTAATAATATATAAAGCATTTTCTCCCCCGTAGATTGTGCAATCCTCTCGGTTGACCGTTCCAATTTGTAGTTCAAAGACTGCCTATCTTATTAGAAAACTATACTTCAGACGCTGATCAGACTGCGTTTGTGTATTCATCCACCAGGCATTCCAAGCTAGCCCATTTCACTTCTTCAACTATGCATGTTAATAGAGTAATCTAAATGAACATGCTTTGGTCATGTGGTGATTAATGGATGTTAAGATCATGAACCCGATCGAGGTAAATCATATGAACCGTAATTATGTTAGCTTTAAACGACTTCATCGGAAACGCAAGCATCCTCCCAAAATGAGGTTGAGATTAATATCGAAGCATGAAACCGTTGAACAAGAAGTATGATCAACAATACGGTCAGTGAGTTTCTACTACTTTCAAGAAACATACAATGCATGGTCTGTGAGTAAATATACTGTTGGGTAATTCAAATGAGAACCTATGCAGAGAAGTCGAGCATACCTAATCGGAAGAGTAGTTCAGAAAACCTCGCATCAGGTAGAGGCTTTGTAAATATGTCTGCTAATTGATCTTCAGTGGCAACATGTTCCAGTGAAATATGCTTTTTGAGAACATGATCGCGTATGAAGTGATACCTGACCTCAATGTGCTTCGTCTTAGGATGCATGACAGGATTGGTGCTGATGGCAATTGCACTAGTGTTGTCACAAAAAGTGGAATAGAGGACATGTCGAATCCGTAGTCAGGTAAGTTGACTTTGCATCCAAAGTAGTCGTGCGCAAAGAACTTCCAGGCAGCTATATATTCCGCCTCAAGCAGTAGAGGTTGATACGGAATTCGCTTCTTCGAACCATGAGATCAATCTATTTCCAAGAAACCGACACGTACCGCTTGTGCTTTTCCTGTCGATGCGACATCCAGATAAGTCGGCATCGAGTACCCGGATAAGGTGAAGTTGGACTCATTTGGGTACCGAGTCCCAAATTCATCGTCCCTTTGAGATACCTTAATATCCGTTTTACATGAAGCATATGTGACTCCTTGGGATTTGCCTGATATCGTGCACAAATGCAAGTTGCAAACATAATGTCCGGGCGACTTGTCTGAAGATAGAGCAAGGATCCGATCATCCCTCTCGTAGTCAGTCACATTTACTGATATGCCGTCCACATCCGGATCTAACTTGGCACTGACAGGCATGGGAGTTTTGACGGGAGATGAACCTTCCATACCAAACTTCTTAATAAGTTCGCGAGTGTACTTAGCCTGATTAATAAAGATTCCTTCCTTTAATTGTTTGACTTCAATTCCAAGGAAGTAGGACAGTTCTCCCATCATGCTCATTTCAAACTTGCCTGTCATCAACTTAGCAAACTCTTCACAAAGCTTCGGATTCGTTGATCCGAAAATGATATCGTCCACGTATATTTGTACGATCAAAGTGTGTCCTTTCTTTTGTCGTAGAAATAGGGTGGTGTCTATCTTCCCTTTTTGGAAGTTATGAGCAAGTAGGAATTCGACGAGGTGTCGTACCAGGCTCTTGGAGCTTGCTTCAAACCATATAGAGCTTTCCAAGTTTGTAGACAAGATGTCCTGCCTTTGGTTCAATGAAGCCGGGAGGTTGTTCAACATACACCTCCTCTTGAAGGTCTCCATTCAGGAATGCGCTCTTGATGTCCATTTGATAAACTATGAAGTTTTCATATGAAGCATACGCCGGAAACATTCGGATTGCCTCAAGTCTTACGACCGGAGCAAAGGTTTCATCATAATCTATTCCTTCTTCTTGACGATATCCTTTGGCTACCACCTGGCTTTGTTCCGGATTACTATTCCATCCGTATCAAGCTTGTTCCGGAACACCCATTTAATGCCAATGACTTGCTAAGACTTAGGCCTTGGTACTAAGGTCCACACATTATTTCTCTTAAATTGATTCAACTCTTCTTGCATGGCTTCTATCCAAGGTTTGAATCTTGAAGAGCTTCATCTACCACCTTTGGTTCTATTTGAGATAGAAAGCATGAGTAAAGACTCATGTTTGAGGTGGCTGCTCTTGTTCTTACACCAACAGGAGGGATCACCAATCACTTGATCCGAGGGATGGTTTCGGGTCCATCTATAATTCTGGCGTGTGTTGGTTGATCTTGAACAATTTGAAGCTCTTCCAGATTGGGTGGTTCAGTTGTATCGATTGGTTGAGCTTCGTCTGGAGTAGATGTTTCCGTATTTAGAGGTACGGATGAACTAGTTGGTTCTTCAACACTGTTTCTTCCAGTGTTAACTAGTCCGGACGGACTTGAAGGTGCTCCGGAATTTTGTGTATCCGTAGGAGTTTGTCCGGAGCTAAATGGTAGTCCGGAGTCAGAGTCATCCGTAGCATCATCCATAAAATTTCGTTGTGTTTCGCTGATGCCACGTGGTTGATCGAATACCAGTCGGATGTGTAACAGGAATATTCATAAACTTCGAGTAATCGACGTTGTCGTCCATGACCTGCATATTGGAATTTGAAGGACCGACTTTTGACCAAATGAGGTTAGCTTCATCAAAGGTCACATGGATAGATTCTTCAACTTTAAAAAGTTTTCTATTGAAGACCCGATAAGCTTTGCTATGAAGTGAGTACCCGAAAGATCCCATCATCGATTTTTGGTTCAAATTTATTCCGGGTCTCTTTGCCATTTATCAATATATAGCAAGTACACCCAAAAGCTCTGAAATGTGAAATTGAAGGTTTTCGTCCTCTCCACATCTCATAGGGTGTTTTCATGGTAGATTTATTTATTAGAGTTCCGTTCGAACATAGCGGGCGGTGGACACGACCTTCACCCATGGGCGAGAGGAAGCGTTGCCCCTGCTAACATGGATCTACCAGTTTCAACTAAAGTTCGATTCTTGCGCTCGGCTACCCCATTTTGTTATGGGGTTCGGGAGCAGAGAAGTCATGTTGTATGCCCTGTTCGAACAATATAATCTCATTTTTGAAAAATCAAATTCAGTACCATGATCACTCCTGATGCATTTAATGCTCGGTCCTTGTGAGTTGCTTATCCAGTTGAAGAGATCTACAAGATGTTCAAAAGTTTGATCCTTTGATTTCAGGAACATCACCCATGTGTATCGAGTGAAATCATCGATAACCACAAGGGTATATCTCGCACCAGCTAGTGATGAAACGATATAGGACCACATAGGTCCATATGAAGAAGTTGCAGAGGAGCAAGTATTGAGTTAACCGATTTGCTCTTAAAGCCGTGTTTGGTCCGTTTACCAAGTTGGCATTCTCGACAGAGAGTGTCTCCTGGAGAACTTGAGTTTGGGTAGACCAGTGACAAGATCAAGTGACGCCGGTTTAGACAAAGTCTTAAAATTTAAATGTGCGCATCGCTTGTGCCATAACCAACTATCTTCATCTCGTTGCTTTCGTGAGGAAACATACAGGGTCGAAGAATTATTTCTTAAGACCACCGAGTATATGTCCCCATCTCTTGATCCGGATAACTTAACATCTCCGGATAAGTTTTCTCTTCTGTACAGTGTTGGACAAAAAGGAAACGAGAAATCCTTTGTCACATAGTTTATCGACACTTAGCAAATTATGCTTTAAACCTTCGACTAGTGCAACTTTAGTGATTGATACACGGCCGTTAGTTAAAGTGCCATACCCGACAGTCTTACCTTTGTTGTTGTCGCCATATGAAATGGATGGACCTTGTTTATCATTAACTTCTACAAGTAGAGTCCGGTCACCCGTCATATGTCCTGGAGCATCCACTATCAAGGATCCACTTGCTTTGATTGATCTTTAACTTCAAGTGATCCGGCAATTCATTCCAGAGATGCTCCTGAAAGACAACGGTTTACACTTTTGGTGCCCAAACTTGTTTCAGGCGGTTAGAGTGAGCAGGAGATTGTCAACATTTACGGATTTGATTTTGTTAGGACTATTAGCTTTCCAAGTTGACATTAACTTGTTAGTTTCAAATGCTTCTTTTATTTGGGTTTTCTTGGGAGAGACACTCCTTTTAGATTTAGATTTTGTTTTGCTCGAAGAACCCCTTTTATAAAACTGATCTTTATTTAATTGAAATTGATTACAAAGCCAGCTATCGGATAGACTCCAACATTCATAGTGATAATGACCCATTTCCCTACGGATGGAACAGACACTATAATGTGAAGTACAAACAGGGGATACGGGTCTCTTAGATTTTACGATTTTCTACTCGTTCCCTGTGGCCTAATCCATTACGTTTGGGTGACGCGCTCTTGGCCCTAAATGCGTCGGCCTTAGCCTTGTCTTTCTTTTTGGGTGCTACGCTTTGGCTTTAACTCGGCGAGCTTCCCTTCACCTTTAGTTACGGGTGCTACTGGGTTCGGGAAGTGCGATGAATGACCTCTCGCTCCACGATCATAAACTATGGTGCCACCTGAAATGAAACCATCCAACGGTTTAGATGTACTAACAGGATATAAGTTGGTTAGTTTAGGAGTGAAATCCGGAGGACACTCAGTAGCTTGAGCTATGGAAGTTGATGGTTCAGAACCTAGGCCAGGTTTGACTCAAATGTCGTCAGGGTCAGTCCTAAAGGTAGATGCTATTTCCCCGGATTTTAGCCACTTACGGTTTATTTCCTTTTCCTGTTCCAGTTCATTTTCGAGTCTTTTCACTATAACTTTTAGGCCTGAGAGATTGGTATTTAACAAATGATTCTCGGCTCTTAGATCATGATACCAAGCTTCTTTTCCTCCTGAAGTCGGTGACGTCCTTCTCGAGTCTATTAATAGTAAATTCAAGACGTTTATTCCGACTTTCCATATCTTTGTACATTTGAGTAATTATTAGTCTCTCATTCTTTTCATGATCACATGCGGTAGTAAGAGATTCTAATTTACTCAGGAGCTCGAAGATAGAAGGTACCTCAGATTTGCCATGAGGCGGACGTTCGGCTTAGTGGTCGGCTCATCATCCGAGGATTCCTCCTCTTCTTCCGAGCCACTCATGTATTTTGTCACGAGCGCCTTTCTCTTGCTCTTGCCGTTAACCGAGGTGGAGCGGCGAGGAGTTACCTTGTCACTTTTCTCGGCCACCTTTGCTTTGGACCTGCATTCCTTGGCCCAGGTGACCGGTTTTCCCACGATTGAAACATTCCTGGGAACCGGACTCCGGTCGCTCCTTCCGTTGGAATGATGATGATGAGCGTCTTCGATCCCTTTTCTCGCTTTTCCGTAGGAATCGCTCAAAGGATCCGACAAGAAGGGCTATCTCCTCCTCCTCGTCGAATCGAATTGTCGGATACGTCCGTATCATCATTCCTCAGGTATGTTTAGACATTCGTAGCTTTGAGAGCTACCCCCTTTTCTTTCCGAGCTATTTTCTCATCTCTCGTCGAGTACTTAAACCTGACTTTGTGAGTCCGCAGCTCTCCATACGATTCTTCAAGGGGAACATACCGCGCTTTTTGTCCGATTGCATCCGGAGTTGTTTGGAGTAGTAGCGATCCGGCAAGGAGCGAAAGAACTTGTCATTGATCTGGGATTGAGAGTAATGCTCATTGACAGTCTTCGGTTCAAGAATGAGCTTGCCGAATCTACGATAGATGCTTTCAAGTGATTCGCCCGGTTTATGATTAAAACTCTCAAAGTTCCGTCCGAGAGTACGGATCACATTCCGCATCCGGGACCGACTCCCCTCATAGAGGATTGTCGGCTTGTCCCAAACAGCCTTTTGCTGTCGTGCGGCCCTGGACGTCCGTGAAAGCCTCGGAATCCAAAGACGATGTAACATAAGCCGAGCCTTTTCACTAGCGCACCGCCAGGCTCTTTCATCGTTGGTAAGTTCGAGATCTGTCTTTGGCCTCCTTACTCCATGTTCTCCGATAGTCATCGGAATTGGAATCTCCTGATGAAGACATGGCCACATAAGATGATCATGGCAAACCATAAACATCTTCATGCGAGCTTTCCACTGGGAGAAAAGCTCAGGTGTGAATTTGGGTGGTTTCGTTAAAGTAAAACCAGAACTCCGTGGTTGAGAAGCGGCGGCAGCAGCAGTTGAGGTGGGTCGACATTTTCACCGCCGCTTCGATTCGGGACGGGCTCCTGTGCACCTCCGGAGTTAAGGCGAGTGTTGAATAGCATACTCGCTTTCTTCGGCCATTTCGAGATTGAAAGAGTGGGATCTCTACTTAGAACAAAGTAGAACTTGCTCGATACCACTTGATGGTCCCTTGGAGCCTAAAGGGGGGGGTGAATAGGCTCTTATTCGAACTCTTTCTTTTCTCTCAAGACACAAACACTTATCTAGTTTTAGTGATAGAATCACTGCGGAAGATAACCAGATAGTGGAAGTATTTTGTTTTATTATCACAAGGTGATTACAACAAAATAGAAGCAAACACTCTCTTATACTCTGTTTACAAAATGAACTCACACACTAGCCAAGTTCTTTCTCTAAAGATGATGACACTCCTATTTTCTTTTCTTTGTTTTTCACACCTCTCAACTGTTTTTTTTACATAAAGTATAAGTACGAATATTTATACAAAACATTCCTAAGAGACAACCTTGGAACTTGTAGTTCCGGAATGCGTTCCGCACTAACTATCCCTCGGTAATCTCTCTGCCTTGACTGCTGCGGATTGTGGAGCTCAAGATCTTGGATTTGAAGAGTATAAGTGTCTTTGTGAGTTCCGAGATACAATTAAGGTTGTGTCCACATATCCAGATGATCCACGTGTAAGATTCTTCAGGTTCTCAATACATTCGTCTTACATCGGGATACCACGAGCTGATAACATTAAATGCGGTTTAGTTGGAGCAATGTCTTCTTGGTCCGGTGTAATTTTTCTTACTCCGTAGTTAATGAAGCTCGGAACCTTACTCCATGTCAGTGGTTGCTTACTCGTATCTATTCAGATCGGAATCCTTAGTCCGTGTCGCGCCTTCCTTACTCCGCATGTAAGTTCCTTACTCCGCATGTAAGTTCCTTACTCAGGTATGTAAGTTCCTTACTCGGGCGAGTCTTGAAAAGTCCGATGACTTATTCCGTGTCGCCGCTTTCTTACTCCGCATGTAAGTTCCTTACTCCGTATGTAAGTTCCTTACTCCGTATGTAAGTTCCTTACTCCGGGCGAGTCTTGAAAAGTCTGATGACTTATTCCGTGTCAGCGCTTTCTTACTCCGCATGTAATTTCCTTACTCCGTATGTAAGTTCCTTACTCCGGGCGAGTAATAAATCCGGATTCCTTACTCCGCATCTGGTTTCCTTACTCCGCATCTAGTTTCCTTACTCCGCACTTATCCTTTAAGTTCTTAGTCCGTAGGATTGTTCCTTATTCCGTATGTATTTGTTACTTGGTTATTTACCAAGTGTTTGACGACACTCACTCTTGTCCGGATCAGGATTATGTATCCTGTCCTTAGCTTTGCTCTCACGAGTGCATCTTTGGATTAGTAACATACCTTCTGCAATGATCAAATAAACACAAAAGATCTCAGATCAAATTACATAAGGCTTTATCAGCATTATCCAAATTCTGGATTTGATCCAACAGGTTTATTCCTATATTTTGGCTTTTTTGGTTAATTACTTGAATTGCTTGGGGCTAGGGTTTGAATATTTAGTTTTTTTTCTAGATTGTTGTTGGATCCTAATCAAGGTCCTCAATAATTTGGTGCTTTTATTGAAAGATTCTCATCAAGATTTCTTATTGAGTTATCATTCTTCTTTCATGTTCTTCATCGAGATGACTAAGGAGGTGACCAAGACAAACAAATCACAGTTCGAAGCCTTGGAGCATTCTATCACAGAGCTTTTGATAGCTATGGCAAAGGTGGTTCGATTCCAAGACAGGATTAGTCAGAAAATGGATCAATTATTTTCCACACACAAGGGAAAAAATCCTATATGAGGCAAACAAACTTAAGGTGACATCCATGGGTCACGATGAACTTCGCAAGAGGTTGAAGATATTTCTAGCGTTGAAGATGAATCATGTTATTAGAGCTCAAATCAAAGTCAATAAGACCTTCGCCATCGAAGACTCTTTTAATAATGTGATCTTTGTCCTCAATGATGCATAGTTAGGAGGTGCCCTTGATGCAAGGAGCAACCAGTCGGAGATATGGGCAGAGCTCACAACAAATTCAAAATCTGCTTCGTTTATATTTTTGCAACAATCTATTGTTGTGAAAGTAAGGCAGGAGGTTCACGCAAATAAGAAGTTTGAGAAATTTATAAAGGATTATGAGTTTTCTAAGATTAATGGAGGGTTATACTTTGGATGTAGAACAATTTCTCCAATTTTCCTTTGAGGACAAGGGAAGTTTCGAGGGCAGGGGAATGATGAAGACCTTGTGTTAACACTCATGCTAGCCTGCCTGAATCAGTGCCTATGGCCTGCTCATGTCGAGTTGCCCGTGACACGCGATACGTGCATCGCTACGTGCACGTATTATGTTGCACAAGACATCTTTTTATCAATGAGACTTTTCCTATATTTACTTTTGTTTTGTCATGCTCCCAAATCTCGGGAGGACCAAAACTAAGAGTGTGACTTCCCCATGCCCGCACTCGAAAGGTTAAGGGGTTGTTGTCTAGCACCGATATAGACTACACAACGGGTGTTGTCCAAGACATACCTATACAATCATACATCAAAGGTATTCTTGTACATTTCCACATGCTATGAAGCTAAGGATAATATTTTATTAATAATAAAATCACGCTATAAATCCAATACAATTTTCACGGACCCTTGTTCGGATATTCAAATAATAAAACCAATCATCTTATAAAATCCTTAAATCAAGTTATGATAAAATATGAAATAAATAACCATTAGCTTCGGACCAACCTCTAGCAAATGAGTCGATACCTGAAACATGTCAACAAAGTAGGAGTGAACACAAATGCCCAATAGGTGATCTCCATCACCTCACCATCCTATAACAAAAATTCCTAAGGCTACATGATCTGTGTATGCTTATGCCAGTATAGTGTCATATTTTGTCACAAAAAACTTACATTAAATCAGAAAATAAGACATTACATATCACATTTCAGTCATTAAAGGTTCACACGGAATTTCCAAAACCAACTCCAAGGATCCCATTCACTACCAGACGGCCATATGTGGGACCTGTAGTGTCCCTAACGACAACCTAGCCATGGATGAGACCTGAGTTAACTAGCTAGATAGGAGACCTGCGGTGTAATGACCCGTGTTTTGGGATGTGAGGAGTTAGTCGCAGTTATGCCTTTTGAGTGCCAATTGTTGGGTTTTAGGGAGTTTTATTCCGACACACATTGGCTAGAACACTTTGTTTGATGGTGAGAAAGCTAGGGGCAAGATTTGAGCCCAAGAGGAAGCTTTTTGGGGTTGCACGCGACAATGCACGTGACAATGGTTGTCACGGGCAGTGAGGTTTTTGCATGGGAGCCTTCCTAACGTTGTTCTAAAGCTTGGGGAAAAATCTTAGGGCATTTGGAGTTTGTACGTGACAATGGTCTTTGTCATGTGCAGCCATGTTTTTGCACCATCACCTTGGTTTTGTGATTCTAATCATCTTTTCCTAAAGGGGCAAGTTGGAATTGTGGGTATTTTGTCTTGTATGGATGCGGAAAGGTTATAGTGTGTCATCAAAACTATGTTGTTTTGATGCTGGGGTTCACTTAATCAAAACTACGTCGTTTTGATATTGAAGTGTCTATATAAAGAGGTGGAGGTCTCCTTATTTTAGGTTTAGGGTTTTCCATCAGCCACCGCAGCCGTCGTAGAGAGAGAGCTTCTGGTCTTGTTGTGGTGATTCGCGGGAGTGGACGGTGTTTGGCGTGGAGGCAAGAACGTGAAGGATCCTTGATGTAGGGGTTCTGTTCCTTGAATCTATCCCATGGTTTTGGCCTGTGGCTTCTTGAGTATATATGTAAATATATGTAAATTCATATAGGTGTGATCTCCTATATGGATGTTGGCCTTCAATGGCGTGTATGTGTTTGATAATATGCCTGTGTGGCTATGTCTATTATGTGTTTGATAATATGCCTGTGTGGCTATGCCTATTATGTGTTTGATTTTATGCCCGTGTGGCTGAGTTTGAGAACCTGTGAATGTGTGCATGCCATGAGTTTGATTTCATACCTGTGTGGCAGAAATGTATGTTATGTGTTTGATTGTATGATTGTTAGCCTGAGAGGCTAGTGGAAACTATTTTCCTGAGAGGCGGTTGAATTATTTGCCTGAGAGGCGGTTAAACTATTTGCCTGAGAGGCGGTTAAACATTTGCCTGAGAGGCAGTTAAATTGTTAGCCTGGAAGGCTATGATATTGGTAGCCTGTGAGGCTGTGGAGCCAGCGGGGCTGCGGCTATGGTTGCGCCCATTTGAGTGGTGTGCTTTACTTGTATTTACTATTGCCACGACACTGCACTAGTACACGTTCTCATGTAGTCGTTAGGTGCATAGGATGGGTTGGGGAGACTTGATCCCTACTGAGCTATGGTTGCTCACCCCTCCTATTGTGTTCTGTTTTTCTCAGGGACCTACAGGCGTTAGGTGGGAACACCAAGGTGGACAACATTTTTTTTTTTTTTTTTTTTTTTTTTTTTTTTTTTTTTTTTTTTGAGAGGTTTTTTTTTTTTTTTTTTTTTTTTTTTTTTTTTTTAAGCTTTGTACCCCAGTGGGGAAATATTATAAGGTGGATTTTATTGTAATAAAGGCGTGTGGATTTGTAAACGTTTATCCTGATTTGAATTTAATAAATTTATGATTTTGTCTTTCTGAATATCAGCTGTGTAGTGTATGATGTCCTGTGTGGGAGTGTTATATCCGAACCCCTTGCCTGTCGGGTGGGTAAAGGGGAGTCACGAACTGGTTTCCTCGGGTTCGAAATCTAGGGCGTGAAATGCGGCCTCTTGCCAGCCTAATATGGGACCCGCGGTTAACCCAACCAACTCTACCACCAATTCCATATATAATCAATAAATAGAATATTTCAACAGTCAAAATTCAATATAACAGCCTTACAAAATATTTAATTCATCAATCCAAGACTAACCACAAATAATATATATATATATATATATATATATATATATGTACGCCCCAAATTTGAGACTTCAAACCGGGTGCGTTAGCGGAAAATAAATATACAAATTTTATATCAATTTCAAACTATTACTTATTTAATCAAACAAACCATTCATTATTACAAATTTCAATCCAAGATCTTTAAGGTTTAGGGGTTTAGAGACTAAGTATCCATAACCCATTATTACTAACAAAGCACACGAGCAAACAACTTAATAAATCTTTAAATTTTCACACAACTTTATTTCCAAGCACTTCTCGACTCCTTATCCTAGTTTCTCCATCCCTTAATTACCTGGGGTTGGAAAAAGAAATCATAAAAAGGGTGAGCTCAAATAGCCCAAGTAAGGGTAAAATAAGCGGGTAAGGAAAATCATGAAGATATCGAACATAGGAAATACCATATAACATTTGCATACATGATCAACATTTCACAAGGAAATCATAACATGGAAGATTATGTTTAGACATCGTATCATAACATCATGACCTAGGTTAACCACCTAGATACCGAATCATAACATAACATATTATCAATTGGATTGACACTCTCCGAGGATGTTCTTTACCCAAGCATTGGAGGTCTTTCCGAACCACCCATCATAAACTTTGTCCAAACATAAGAGGTCATACATAACATGAAACATAGCACGGAATTTCAATAAAACATTCATAGGCTAACAAGGATAACCACGATTATCAAAATGGTTATCTACCCCAATCAATTAAAAAGATCATTAAGAGATTAAAACGAAACTAATGTTTTCAACAATAAATTGAAAATAGAAGAATAAGAAAACATAAAACTCTTACAATAATAATTCCAAATAAAACAAGTTAAAAGAGGAAGAGAAAAGAGAGAAAAGGAAAAGAAAAAACCCTTACTATCCGCTGTCGTTCTCCGGTTCTAAACCTTAAAAAAATATCAAAACACTAAATTAGCATTAATGCTTGAAAAGTTCAATATCACACATATCTCCTTTTATATATATATATATATATATATATATCATACTTTAACTTATATCTTTTAATAGGCATACCGTGCTTGTGGGGTTGAATATTAATTTGGGTTCCCACTTCTATTGCGTTCCATATCCTATTTCGATCCCATGCATCATAAGCCTTGAGTTGTGCACTAACTAGGTTATATGCCTTGAGGTTTTTGAATAAGATTTACTTCTTGTATTGGGTGAACGGAAAAGACGTGCGATAAGCTTATTTTTCCTACGTGTCTTCCACCTTAACCATGAGGGATATTAGACACGGGTTAAAGGGAAGATCGGAGGAGATAAGGATGGGGATAATTGTGAGGTTGAGGCATTAACAATTGGGGCTGCAGAAGAAGAAGGACGATTGTCGGGGAATTCATTTTTGGAAGTCGTTCTTACAATCTTCCGATATCTAGAACCTTAAAAATAAAAATAAAAACATAAGTTAATATTCTCATCTTTTCACTTGAATTATAGAATGACAACGCTATGATAAAATACTATAATTTAAAATAATTACACGGGTATGTATATGAGGTGGCAAGGCCAACCATGTATGTATATACGAGGTGGTACAACTAATCATATAAATAACATATGTAAGGTGGTAAAACCAACCATGAATATAGTATATATGAGGTGGTAAAACCAACCATATAGATCTACATAATAAATAAGAAGCGACTTAAAAATTTCAAAAAATCTTAAGTATTACCTTTCGTAGAACTTGACGCTTGGTAAGTACCAAAAGCAAAAGAGGATTTGAGTAGAGTATTTGGGATGTTAAGAGGGCTTAAGGGAGTGTTTTGAGAGGGAAATTTCGTGGTGTGGCTTGAGGGATTTGTGCTTAAGAGGAGAGGCAAGACACTCCTTATATAGGCAAGGATGGTGGTAGGTGTGTAGTGTGAAAGTAGTGTATGAATTTGACTTTGGCATCAAATTAAATTATGTAAAATATATAAAATACTTTATTTTATTCCTATTATCCTCCTTAAAACGTGGGTATCTTCTCCTACCATTAAAAAAATGTTTTAAGACTTTTCAACCTAAAGGTTCCTTTGGCATCAAAAGTCCACATTGGTGTACTCCTACTAATTCAATTATAACGTTTTTAATTTTGTAGTTTTTGACAAATGGCCAATTGTATTGCATTAGTAACTCAAATATCTACAAATAGGTACCAATTTTATAATTTTCACATGTGTATAACAAAAGTTATTGAATTTTAAAGTCATACTAAAATGTTTACCCGTTCACACTGAACCTATGTGTAGTATTTTAACTTCTGGAATTGATTGGCTTCATATTAAATTCTGAAATTTTTACACGTTTTAGCTAAGTGATAAAGGAACAAATGGGCTTTGGTTTCATGTCAATTGGATCTATATAACTCAAGTTATGAATTTTTGAATGGGACCTCCAGAATCTGCCTCATTCAAATTTTTGGGCCTTACCTATGTTTTATACTTTTGGTAAAGTTAAGGCTTGTAATACTTACTTACCCATAGTAATTTGGTTTAAGAAACTAAATGACATAATATAAAAGTATCTAAAATTTTTATGACATATAAGAAATTATTTTATTATTATTTTTATAACGTATTTAATATTTACGCGGATAAAATAATATAATTGCATAATCACTAAACAATAAAGTAAGATAACATTATAAGCATAAAATATTATAAACTTAAATATAAACATTAATATCATATTCTATGGCCTTCGTAAAATTTCTTGAATTATATTAGCGTAGGTGCGTAAGACGTGTTGTGCTTCGGCGAAGAGAGTCGCACAACCCTTGGCTAACATTGTCGTGGTTGTCGCACGAATAACCTCAAACTTCTCCCGTGTCTCGTTGCATTATATTGCAGCCATTGGACACGAGCATTTAGCTCATCTATAGCAAAGCATAGCTTTGTAACTTCAAGTCGTATTGCTCGCCGATCTTCATCGCGTACACTATTCTCGGATGGCGACTTGAGAACTTGATGCCATAACTCTTATTATTCTTCTTCTTACTTCTATACTCTCTTATAAATAAAATCTCATGCTCATACCTATTTATGGAAGTCCAAACGGATACTATTCATAACGGACGGATACTATTCATAACGGCTACTTATCACATGCTATTTGAATACTATATTGGGTGCTTATTTTTATCGTGATAATATCTAAAATATCATTTCTAACTATTGTTAACAATAACATTATTATTATTTTATTATTATTACTCTTTAAGTAAGAACTTAAATAGCTAAAAATTTTGCGGGTCTTACATCCTACCCTCCTTAAAGAAATTTCGTCCTCGAAATTATTTCGTACCTTCGTTATCACAAAAACTCATGGTCCCAAGGAGAAAATTATAATTACTTTCATGGCCTATTCAATATTTCTCGAATTGTATCTGCATAAACCCTAAGGGTTAAGCGAGCTTCACAAGAGAGCCACATTGTCCTTCGCTAGCATTGCCGATGTGGCTGCACGAATGAGATTAGCTTTTTCCCTCATCCTTGTTTGCTCTAATAGTAGCCAATGATTACGGACTGTCGGTTCATCTACGGTAAAGAGTAGTCTTGTAATCTCAGCCCGCACCCTTTCGTCGATCTTCATCTCGCGTGGTGCTAGATTCGAGTATATACACATGAGAGTTGGATGATGCCATATCGTTGCACTGCTTTATAAAAGATTATCTTCTCCTTCGTTTATATTTTATATATAGGACTTGCTTAGATACGGCTACTTCAATAATGATAATGATATTATAATCGATATAGGTTCTCAAATGTCAAAATAGGCTTGTTATCATCAATCAAAATCATACCAATCACTTTCATATAATGACTAAGATTTGCGGTTTCACATTATAAAACGTGTCCTAGACATTATCACCAATATTATTACTTTCCATTTATTATGTTTATGATATCACTCTTAAAAATTCTAGGGTTATACGATGACATAGGTTAAAAAGCATCATTTATTTAAAACAAAATAAAATACACCATACGATTTCAAATTATGATAGAGTTAAGTGGTTTTCTAGATGTTGTCTAGATTCGATGATCCTGAAGGCTTTTTCCCAAAGGTCCTTTGAAATAGCACCTTCACGTGTTGGCTCATATGCCTCCATTTTCCTTAGTAGATCCTTGCGGCTACTTACGATGATATCTTCTTTTGTGATGGTTTAATGAAACCTTCTTCGATGGCGTATCGATTTGGGCTATAAGGGATCGAAAAATCCACCTATGTTAAGTAAGCCTATGGGTTTATCATGGATACCTAGTTGAGCCCAGTTGACGATTTCCATGAATTCCTCCATAGCTCCAAGGTCTCCAGGAAGTATAATGAAGCAATCAGAGAGTCTAGCGACTTCTTCCTTTCGTTGATGAAGTTCGGAATCGCGTTTCCATGCTCCGAATGTGTAGATATATGTCCTCCGCGCCGAGCGAACGACTTGAGACAAAAGCTCCGAAGTCCAAAAATTTCGCAATTGCGGACAACGTCTAACCCTTTAGAACAAGTTCCTCACCGAGTTCTATGGTTGCATCTTATAACACTCTTTCTTCCCAATGGTTTTCCTCCAAGAACACCAAGTCGTTGGAACCTTGAGTTTTGTGGTGGTTTATAGTAGGAAGCCATTTTTCAACTAAATAGAAATTGTTGTCTAGGTCTAGAACTATGGAAATGGCGCATACTTCCATTTATAGTGTTATTCGTTGGGGTTAGTAAACTTAGCGTGTAAGAAAAAGCAAGCTAAAAGATAACTTGACCGTGTCTTAGAAGCATAGGTGCATTAACTTCTACATATAGCAAGAGCATGGGTGAGTGCCTTTGGCGTGCGGTATAAGGCATGCATGATATGGCGTTAACGTGTAGTAAATCTATACCTATGTAGCTTTAGCGTGCCGCAATATTGAAGCTAAGATGCTTAACTTAAAGCATGGAACAAGATGATAGGTATTTACTTGGGCATTAAAAGAAAGGAGTATATATAATAAAAATAAAATAACCGTGGTATATAAAAATATAAAGGGTTACTTAACTTAAAATGGCAACATAAGTTAAACATGGCATGTGATAATAATGAGATTTCATAAGATAACTACTTAAATTAAGGGGTCATCATTTATTTGCTTCTTTAACCGAGCATTATAATCCTTACGTTAAATCGGGCTACTTACTTGTATACTGCTTGGGAGGTGGCCTAAAGGTGTCACCTTGTTTGAATATTCTGAACGTCTTGGTTCGGTTCCTATGTGTTCCCTGCTGGAGTAGTGGTTGATGATTCGCCACTTTCGAGGCCTGCTTGTTATCTGAGCTAGTCCGAGCCTAATTACATATACCAAATTCGACATGCCTATAATTGGTTTGGGCTAATTATTGTGGAAGTGAACGTGACTTTTATCTTATTATTTAAGTTATATTATTATTATTATTATTATTATTAGGTTTTTTTTTTTTTTAACCACACATTCATACTTTTATCCCTCACCACGTATTCTCCATTATAGGCGTGCTTTGGCTGCGTCGTCCCGCACCATCTTGTGCGACACTAGCTTCACCTGGACTGCGGCGACCATACACTTCGAATCCTTCTGTTGGCATCGAAGACCCTAATGGTGACGTGCTTCCCAACCTTGACGACTTATCTTCTCACCTGCTAACACTCTAACGAACCGGTTGCCGATTGTTATCGCTTTCCGGCGAGCTTGCTTGAGCTCGAATCCGGCGAATCCACTCTTTCCCTTCTCTACAAAATGTTTCCATTTGTCGGGATCTTGTTTACCGTTCTTGTTATTTTTGTAACGTTCTTATTTTTCATGGACGAGGTGTTTAGTCCAATTTTCATACCGTTCCCGATGACAATCTATCCGTTCCATATTATCGCAATGTTGGTGTAATTTTCTTTATGTAATATTTCTTTATGAAATAAAATAAGTTGTGTGTTTGTGTGCGATATACCCTACTATTATTTTATTTTGTAGCGTGCCGAATGACGTACCTTTCACGAGTGTGTTATCCTAAAATCACGTTGAAGACTTGATAACATACCTTTCACCGTGTCAATTACTAGATTTCTCCATGTGCTTCTTTTGAAATATATACACAAAATACCCGTTAGTCCATCAATAAACGAAATATAATTTCCTAACAATAATCTCATGCGTTTACTTAAAAGTTTTTATTGATTTTGTTTTCTTGTAGCGTGTTATACTTTATTCCTATGCTTTATACGAAATTATCATTCTAAGACCTTTAACTTATGTATCACACTTCATATTTCTAAGACTCGATAATAAAGCTAACCGATAAAAACCAATCGTAACGCCCCCAAATTTGAAACCTCCAAAGGCTGAGTTAGCGGAAATTAAATATACAAATTTTATATCAATTTCAAACTATTACTTATTTAATCAAACAAACCATTCATTATTACAAATTTCAATCCAAGATCTTTAAGGTTTAGGGGTTTAGAGACTAAGTATCCATAACCCATTATTACATAACAAAGCACACGAGCAAACAACTTAATAAATCTTTAAATTTTCACACAACTTTATTTCCAAGCACTTCTCGACTCCTTATCCTAGTTTCTCCATCCCTTAATTACCTGGGGTTGGAAAAGAAATCATAAAAAGGGTGAGCTCAAATAGCCCAAGTAAGGGTAAAATAAGCGGGTAAGGAAAATCATGAAGATATCGAACATAGGAAATACCATATAACATTTGCATACATGATCAACATTTCACAAGGAAATCATAACATGGAAGATTATGTTTAGACATCGTATCATAACATCATGACCTAGGTTAACCACCTAGATACCGAATCATAACATAACATATTATCACTTGGATTGACACTCTCCGATGATGTTCTTTACCAATGCATTGGAGGTCTTTTGGAACCACCCATCATAAACTTTGTCCAAACATAAGAGGTCATACATAACATGAAACATAGCACGGAATTTCAATAAAACATTCAAGGCTAACAAGGATAACCACGATTATCAAAATGGTTATCTACCCCAATCAATTAAAAAGATCATTAAGAGATTAAAAGCGAAACTAATGTTTTCAACAATAAATTGAAAATAGAAGAATAAGAAAACATAAAAACTCTTACAATAATAATTCCAAATAAAACAAGTTAAAGAGGAAGAGAAAAGAGAGAAAAGGAAAAGAAAAACCCTTACTATCCGCTGTCGTTCTCCGCGTTCTAAACCTTAAAAAAATATCAAAACACTAAATTAGCATTAATGCTTGAAAAGTTCAATATCACACATATCTCCTTTTATATATATATATATATATATATATCATACTTTAACTATATCTTTTAATAGGCATACCGTGCTTGTGGGGTTGAATATTAATTTGGGTTCCCACTTCTATTGCTGTTCCATATCCTATTTCGATCCCATGCATCATAAGCCTTGAGTTGTGCACTAACTAGGTTATATGCCTTGAGAGTTTTTGAATAAGATTTACTTCTTGTATTGGGTGAACGGAAAAAGACGTGCGATAAGCTTATTTTTCCTACGTGTCTTCCACCTTAACCATGAGGGGATATTAGACACGGGTCTAAAGGGAAGATCGGAGGAGATAAGGATGGGGATAGGTGTGAGGTTGAGGCATTAACAATTGGGGCTGCAAGAAGAAGGACGATTGTCGGGGAATTCATTTTTGGAAGTCGTTCCTTACAATCTTCCGATATCTAGAACCTTAAAATAAAAATAAAAACATAAGTTAATATTCTCATCTTTTCACTTGAATTATAGAATGACAACGCTATGATAAAAATACTATAATTTAAAATAATTACACGGTATGTATATGAGGTGGCAAGGCCAACCATGTATGTATATACGAGGTGGTACAACTAATCATATAAATAACATATGTAAGGTGGTAAAACCAACCATGAATATAGTATATATGAGGTGGTAAAACCAACCATATAGATCTACATAATAAATAAAGAAGCGACTTAAAAATTTCAAAAAATCTTAAGTATTACCTTTCGTAGAACTTGACGCTTGGTAAGTACCAAAAGCAAAAGAGGATTTGAGTAGAGTATTTGGGATGTTAAGAGGGCTTAAGGGAGTGTTTTGAGAGGGAAATTTCGTGGTGTGGCTTGAGGGATTTGTGCTTAAGAGGAGAGGCAAGACACTCTTATATAGGCAAGGATGGTGGTAGGTGTGTAGTGTGAAAGTAGTGTATGAATTTGACTTTGGCATCAAATTAAATTATGTAAAAATATATAAAATACTTTATTTTATTCCTATTATCCTCCCTTAAAACGTGGGTATCTTCTCCTACCATTAAAAAAATGTTTTAAGACTTTTCAACCTAGAAGGTTCCTTTGGCATCAAAAAGTCCACATTGGTGTACTCCCTACTAATTCAATTATAACGTTTTTAATTTTGTAGTTTTTGACAAATGGCCAATTGTATTGCATTAGTAACTCAAATATCTACAAATAGGTACCAATTTTATAATTTTCACATGTGTATAACAAAAGTTATTGAATTTTAAAAGTCATACTAAAATGTTTACCCGTTCACACTGAACCTATGTGTAGTATTTTAACTTCTGGAATTGATTGGCTTCATATTAAATTCTGAAATTTTTACACGTTTTAGCTAAGTGATAAAGGAACAAATGGGCTTTGGTTTCATGTCAATTGGATCTATATAACTCAAGTTATGAATTTTTGAATGGGACCTCCAGAATCTGCCTCATTCAAATTTTTGGGCCTTACCTATGTTTTATACTTTTGGTAAAGTTAAGGCTTGTAATACTTACTTACCCATAGTAATTTGGTTTAAGAAACTAAATGACATAATATAAAGTATCTAAAATTTTTATGACATATAAGAAATTATTTTATTATTATTTTTATAACGTATTTAATATTTACGCGGATAAAATAATATAATTGCATAATCACTAAACAATAAAGTAAAGATAACATTATAGCATAAAATATTATAAACTTAAATATAAACATTAATATCATATTCTATGGCCTTCGTAAAATTTCTTGAATTATATTAGCGTAGGTGCGTAAGGCGTGTTGTGCTTCAGGGAGGGGCTTAAAAAACCCTTGGCTAACATTGTCGTGGTTGTCGCACGAATAACCTCAAACTTCTCCCGTGTCTCGTTGCATTATATTGCAGCCATTGGACACGAGCATTTAGCTCATCTATAGCAAAGCATAGCTTTGTAACTTCAAGTCGTATTGCTCGCCGATCTTCATCGCGTACACTATTCTCGGATGGCGTCCTTGAGAACTTGATGCCATAACTCTTATTATTCTTCTTCTTACTTTATACTCTCTTATAAAATAAAATCTCATGCTCATACCTATTTATGGAAGTCCAAACGGATACTATTCATAACGGACGGATACTATTCATAACGGCTACTTATCACATGCTATTTGAATGACTATATTGGGTGCTTATTTTTATCGTGATAATATCTAAAATATCATTTCTAACTATTGTTAACAATAACATTATTATTATTTTATTATTATTACTCTTTAAGTAAGAACTTAAATAGCTAAAAATTTTGCGGGTCTTGTTACAATATATATATATATATATATAAATATTCATCAAACATCCAACACATTAAATATCAAGTAAGTATTATTAAGCTACAAGTAATATTTAAATGCCAAATTACTAATATTGAATTACAAACTATATTTAAATTATTAAATCATACTATCAAGCTCAAATAATATTTAACTAATTAAACAGTGTCAAACCAAATAATAACATATCACACACGACAATTGAATATATATATATATATATATATATGTGTGTGTCAAACATTTAACACTCGTGGTCAATTAAATAATATTATATTACAAGTAACATTTAAATGTCAAATTACTAATTTTGTGATTCACATAATATTTATATTGTTAAACTATAATTATCAGCCCAATCTTTATTTATTATTTTTTAAAAAATAATTAAGCTCCAAAAAGGGGACCGACCCAAAAAGGGTCGGCCCAACACGCCAGCCCTCTAGGGTTAGTAAGATTTCACTGGGGCGGCACTGAAGCCGACCCCCCCCCTCTTTTTTTCTACACTAGGAAGCTGGCGTAGAGGCACTGCACAAGGGCGGAAGTGCTGTCGCTGCTCCTCTCTTCGCTAAACCATGCGAGCATGCTGTCGATCTGCGGGCATGCGGGGCGTCTCACGGAATCGCTCCATGGGGCGGCAGTTGCCGCCGCTCCTCTCCTTCGTCTCCTCCACGCGGGCGTGGTAGTTGTCACCGCCCCTCCTCCATCACCACGGTGCGGGCACGGCAGTTGCCGCCGCTCTCCTCCTTCTCCATTGCGCGACACACGAGAAAGGTCAGACGACGTAACAAAGAATATATATATATATATATCAAAATATACTTATAAGGATTCGATCCACACAATTCTACGGTCTGTGCTCATGCAATAGGATAATCAAAATCAAAGAAATCAAGAATCACCTACCTCTTGCCTTCCGAAGGGATTAAACTCGCAAGAATGGTCTAAAATTAGCGAAGAACGATGAAGAACACTAAGAACTCTCCTTTGACGGCTAGGGTTTCTCAAAACAAAATTATAATAAATAATAAAACCTCAAAACCCTATTTTTAATTAAAATTCGTTCTACTCCTTAATAATTTTCAAAAAGCCCTCTAAAATTCTAATTTTTATTTAATAACCTTCAATTTAACTCCTAAAATTTACTAAATAACCTCTGGAGGCTTCTGGACCTCAAATTAGATCCAAATATAGTCAAAACGATCGTATTAATGGCTACATTCTCAAAATAATATTTTTAACATCAAATATAGATTATAAGTTATGCTAACACATATACGGATCCTTACACCTTTGTTTATAGTTTTCCTTTTTATTACTTTTTTTTGTTTTTAATTCGAATTATGATATTTTGGTATTTTACTTTAGTTTCGTAATTGTATTAGATTTCATTTCCTAGTTATTAGCTTGCCTATAAATAGGTTTTGTATTTGGACATATTCAGATTATTCGATTATTGACTTTTTATTAGTAATAAACTCTTAATTAGATATTTATTTCTATATTTTAGCTTTTTCAGTTAATTACTTGAATTGTTTGAGCTTAGGATTTGAATATTTGATTATTCTTCTCTACATTATTGTTGAATTCTAATCAAAGTCTTCAACACACGTCAACGACAAATATTTTAATTTAAACCGTGATACAAATATTTTCATATTTTTTCTAAAAGGAAAAAGGGTATTAATCCTATCGTTCTATTATGTTTAATTTGTCCAACAAAAAATATTTATGTAACCTGCTCGCGACGTTGCCGTAAAACTATAACTAATGTGAACGATCGTGATTTTTTTTTCCTTTCCCTCTGATAATCTGTTACTACGTCTAAGCAACTTTGGCACCTAAAATTTCTCTTTGTACAAAGTCCATAACTAATATTACTCATTGATGTTTCTATATGACCATTATGAATATCAATCATTATTGTCTATAACAATTGACACCAGGCAATACCTAAATATACATACATACATACATATATATATATATATATATTGATTGTAATATAGGTAAAGTAACTATACATATTTTTAACGGAAGCTTTACGGCAAACATAGCGCAATTTTAGTTATGTGATATATTTAAAAAAAAAACGTCACACCCGGCTGTAATTATACTGCGTTTATGAACATTCGGTTAAATATCAGTACTAATAAAATAAGTGTGATATTATATTGGAACTACTGTAATCTCATTGATTTGCTTTTACATATATCATTGTCAACAACCAATATATCTATATAAATAATTAAGAAGCTCAACAATGCTGACATGAAAAATTAGAGATACTCAAACTGTCCGGGAGAACATTAGAGTCAAAGTCAGAGAGACATCAGCTGAAATAATTAGAGCATAGGTACCTCCAAAGGTCCAAACTCACCTGTTTTGGCTTTTTTTTCTCTGTAATTAAACAACTATATATGGACCTGTTCCTTACTCTTATTGTTCTGTGTTCTTCCCTCCCCATCATCGTCGCCCTCCGAAGGTTTGGCAGCCGGCGCCGGAAGCATCTGCCGCCTGGAAGCCTTGGCCTCCCCGTAGTCGGCGAGACCCTGCAGCTGATCTCTGCCTATAAGTCGGAGAATCCGGAGCAGTTCATCGACGACCGGGTGGGTCGATTCGGGTCGGTGTTTACGACACACGTGTTCGGGGAGGCGACGGTTTTCTCAGCCGACCCGGAGACGAACCGGTTCGTGCTGCAGAACGAGGGAAAGCTGTTCGAGAGCAGCTACCCGAGCTCCATAGAGAACTTGCTGGGGCGACACTCGCTGCTGATCATGAAGGGTGGGCTCCACAAAAGGCTGCATTCGCTCACCATGAGCTTCGCCAACTCCTCCATCATCCGCAAACACCTCCTTGCAGACATCGACCGCCTCGTCCGCTTCAACCTCAACTTCTGGTCCGGCCGGGTCCTCCTCATGGAGCAGGCTAAGAAGGTACATATTAGTTGCCGTGCTTCCATCTCATAACAAATCGATGATCCCCTTATCGTATTATCTTTGTCATCATAGAATAGACCACACCAGGATTCTATCGCTAATATAGTGAACCTAACGTTCGTTAATAATGTCAGAGCAACAATGACTAGTTGGAGAATTATACGTAGAAAGTCATTTTCCCTAACTCTTCAAATTTTCAATTTAAAAAAAACTAAAATTTTGTATGTAACTAAAAGACAAAGAATTCTATTTTCCAGAAAAATATAACTTCCAAATATTATTTTCTAAATATAACTCATTTTTCACAAAACAAAGTGAGCTTTAATTTTACATGTAATCCTGAAAGACAAAAGATTTAGATAAACCACCGACAATTCAATTTAATACATAACCAAACTCTAGCCTAAACCCCAAGTTAAATTGTAGCCAATCATTCATGATACAGAAAACCATGCATGTTCAGAAGTTTAGACATCATGGTCAATAAGAAAGACGAGTAGAGATGAAAGAGAAATAGAAGAAGCCTAGTTCTGAAATAATCTTCACCATTTATCCTTTTCAAATTTAGTCCTCTTTCTTCATGCCAAGACGCGCCAAGTTCCTCTTTTGAGTCCTTCTGGTTCCATTGTTTTTATCCCCAAATTTGCGTAAAATATGTTTTTAATTATTGAACTTTTGAAATGTTTTATGGTTTGTTACTAAAATTTACTTTTACTTTTGTTGGCAGTTAGTTTTTGTTTCTTTTAGCACTTAAAAATCTTTCACTTTAATCCAAAATTATTATTTTTGAATAAATTTTAAAAAATCATATGATATATAGAAATACAAATTTAACTTATTCTTCACTAATTCACACTTCCTATTTTTAAACAAGATTTTTCTAAAAATAAAATTCCTCCCACAAATTTTATTTGGTACACATATTTTTTTAATATAGCAATATTTTATTCACATCTTAAATAAAATAGCTATTTTTTCAAATATAATTAAGCTTAATTTTTGGCTGGGGTCAAATTTATTTTTTTCTACTTTATTACCTGAATTTATTTATTTATTTTCACTTTTGTGGGACTTTGTTGTTTTGTATATTTTCTGTTTTTAAAATTTAATAGTTATTTTCATTCTTTCAAATCCAAAAATAAAAATAAATTTTATTATTTTATATTTTTTAGTTTTCCGTGAACAAAATTTTAAAAATAAAAAAATATACAAAACAAACATCCTAGTGACCTTTCAATGAGATTTTTTGATTCAAAGATTATTCCGAATATGATTTAGCTTAGTATAAAGTTAATTTATATTTCTATTTGTTTTATAGGATTGACAGAAACGACATAAAAAGCAATAATTTTGAACTAAATTTTAAAAATTAAAACCAATCTTATGCATTTGCCCCTACCGACACAACAGCATGGCCACGCGAATGGTTATTACAAATCTTTGTTTGACATTTATAATAACTTTAATTGGAAAGGAGGGAAAGTAATTTGTGGACATCCATGATTATCACATGGACTTGGGAGGAGTAGTATTGATACCCATGGGGGTAGGGTTGGGCGAGAGGCAGGGAGGAGTCCAGATCAATATTTGTTAATATTGTAATATTTATTATGACTTTAAAATTTTATGATGATTTAAGGATTAATTTTTATATAAATTTAATTAGAAATAAATAAATAAATTTTATTATTTCTATTATTTTTAATTAAATTTATATAAAAATTAACTTAAATTACTGTGAAATTTTACGAATATAATATACATTACATAAATATTTAATATAATAATTAATTTTTAAAAATATCCACACCCACGGCGGGAGTGGGGAATTGGATTGATTACACGCGCACAGACATTATCATTGTGTCTAAGCACGGAGAAAGAAAATAAAAGATTTCAAAACGGATACAGTGGGAATCAATCATCACATCTCCGACATCACCCGGCCGACGGCCGAGGAAAAATGAGATTTGTCTCCCGACAACCGCCCTTTCCAAAAGTTTGTTTACACCTGATTATTCAAGGGTCCATGCAAACATAACTTTCGGCATTAAATTATAATAATTATGTTTTTAAGCTTATTACTTTATGAATAATTATTTAAATTTTAGTCAAATTGACTGATCATAAATTATATTTAAATTTTAAATTTTATTAAAATTTTGAAATACCACACACGTGTGTAGATCACATTCGAGTTAGCAGTGAAGCAGTTGATGAGCTTTGACCCTGGGGAATGGACCGAGAGCCTGAGGAAGGAGTACGTTCTCGTCATGGAAGGCTTCTTCACAGTGCCTTTCTTCTCCACCACCTACCACAGAGCCCTCAAGGTTGTACCCATATGATATACCCACATATATATACATATTATATGCTTGTACTATAAAATTAATAAAATAAGTAATCCGCGGATTTAATTAAATAATAATACAGTGCGTTGCGTTATTGTGTGTGTGAAGGCTCGGAAGAAGGTGGCGGAGGCATTGAGATTGGTAGTGAGGGAAAGGAGGAGTAAGCAGAGGGAAGTGGCAGGAGACCAGGCGGGTGAAAATGAGTGGAAGCAGGACATGTTGGAGGCGCTGTTGAACCTTGATGATGGCCTCTCTGACGAGGAGGTCGTGGATCTCTTGGTGGCCATGCTGGTTGCTGGCTACGAGACCACATCCACCATCATGACTCTCGCCGTCAAGTTCCTCACCGACACCCCCGCGGCTCTAGCCCAACTCAAGGTTTGTTCTTTAATTATGCAGTCTCACTACTCCAGCTAGCTTCTCAACTTGTACGTACGTACGTCATATATTTTACAGCTAGTTGATTAAATTGTAACAATTTTAAATATTTAATTTCCAAAGTAGCCCAATATCGTGAATCAAAAATATATATTGCAAAAAAGAAAAAAAAAACTAAGCTCTCTGGTCATAGAAGCAATGCTCTCGATAGATTTTAGACAAAAGAAAAAAAAAAGATGATGATAAATCTTTATTGAAGCAGGAGGAGCACGATCAGACTAGGGCCAGAAAGGGCCAGTCCGAGGCTCTCGAATGGAATGACTACAAGTCCATGCCTTTCACGCAATGCGTTAAGTTTCGCCCGCTTTTCTTCTTCTTCTTCTTCTTCTTCTTCTTCTTTTAAATTCCAACGTTGACGATTTATAAAATTCCTCCTCTCCATATTAAAGCTGATAACATTACACTTGACTATGATTTGCGCGCAGGTTGTGAACGAAACTCTAAGATACGCAAATATAATTAGTGGCGTTTTTAGGCGAACAACGACGGAAGTCCACATTAAAGGCACGTATAAGATTCCGTTCCATTTGCATTTTATTTTTTATTATTATTATTTTTTTTTTGGGGGGGGGGGGGGGGGGGGGGGGTGCATCCAACTCATTAGACGTTACATTACATGTTCTTACATTAAATTTTTTACTTCCATATTTTATTGAAGGATATGGGTTCACGTAACCCTAATTTGAGGCGTATGAAGTGAAGGAGAGCAGCGTTCACTTCAATTAGTTTCTATGTATGGAGATCAATAAATGGATTTTTACCTTAATTTTTATCTTCTTATGTTTTGTTTTCATAGTGGTTTTAATGAAGATTTTTTTAATCCTATAATTGCTAGCCTCTCTATTTGTTGATTTATTGAAAAAAAAATACATTGTAGCTGGAATCTTATTTTTTAAGGATAAATTTATTTGTAATCTTCAAAATAAAATTGCATGTTCGCTTGGTCCATATTATTTTAATCCTATAATTGCTTGGTCCATATTATTTTTTAATCTTATAAATAAAATGTAAGTTTTTTTAATCCTATAATCGCTTGGTTCATATTATTTTAGGTTTTTTTTTTTTTTTTTAGTTTTAGTTATTATTTTATTTAGTAAGTTTTCTATATTTTTATCAAAATAATATTAATTAATAAACTTTTAATTAAAATTATATTATTTTAATAAAAAAATCAAAGAACAAAAGTAGTATTACTCTTTTATTAATATAAAAAGAGATAGAGAGAGCATTTAAAAGCAAAAATGCCCTTATTTCCTGTGTACGAAACCAACCCAAAACAAAAAGAAAAAGAAAAACAAAAAGGAGCAAGCATGTTTTGGTTTTGGTAATCATGTTTATCAAAATGTCAAAGGCCTATAATAAAAGGGTGTGATGGATGATGATAGGCGGGGTCGTTGCTTCAATTAATATTTTATGTCATAATGTTTATTATAATTATAATTTAAATTTTTACATCTATTTTTATTTAATTATGGAGTGAAATATTATAACGGTATTACAAGTTACATAAAAATTTAATTTATTTGCTTAAAAATAAATCTAATAGTCTATATCAAATTTTTCTCACAGTACAATATTTTTTGTATTATATATGAGATATGGGGGCTCATTGACCAATCCGTTAAGTAACAATCAATTAACAACAGGGTACACAATTCCAAAAGATTGGAAACTGTTCGCCTCCTTTAGGGCTGTGCATCTTGATCCCCAACACTTCAACAACGCTCGTTCTTTCGATCCTTGGCGATGGCAGGTACGTACGCATCTGTAACCATTTTTGTTTTAACAATTCTGTGTTGACCCTCTCCCTACTCTTCATTAAAATTATAACATACTTTTATGGGTACACTAATAGAACACTAATTCGGGATCGGGAGGCCAAAACGGGAACGTGTTCACGCCGTTCGGAGGTGGTCCCCGTTTCTGTCCAGGCCACGAGCTCGCCAGAGTGGAGCTCACTGTTTTCCTATACCACCTCATCGCTCGTTTTAGGTTTGTTTCATTTCCTTTTAATGTTTGTTTTCTCACCTTTATATATATATATGTAAAGAGGAGATCAGAAGTTCATCATTACTTAAGAACTCACCGTAACATATTTTTTATTACCATAACATCATTATGCTGCAGTTGGGATCCAGCAGAAGAAGATAAGTTGGTTTTCTTTCCGACAACTCGAACGCTGAAACGGTATCCAATAAATGTGAAACACCGTCGCCAACTGTTGGTGTCGGAGCAGCAGGGCAGCAGGCCCTGTAACTAGAAGTATATATATATCATTATATCAATGTTTCTGCTACTCTACTTAAATAAATTCCGTCACTGAAATAACAATTTTTGAGTGTATGTGTTTATTTAATTTCCTCGCATGTAGGAATGAGTGTAATAAGAATCACAATTAATGACGCCGAAAACATGTTAAGTGCTTGATCTTTCCTTCTACGGCCTTCCACGGCTTATGAATCTGCTCATAATTTTAAGAGATAAATATGAGAACTTTCACTGCACAATTTTTATCCCAGATCGTATGGTATCGACTATTTAGAGTAAATAGATCGCATGCAAAAGTTTTCAAGCTACTTTACTAGCCTTCACCCGTCATTTCTATGGGTGTAAAAAGGATTAGTTTGTTTAAATTCGTATTTTTAATGTATCATAAATTAATTAGTCATGTCAAATTAAATTATTTATTTATTTAAAATAGATATTATAAATTAATTTTTATTATATATTTTTTAAAATTTTAATTTAAAATTATATTTAAAATTTTATATTTTTAAATTTTAATTTTAAAATTATTAGATTTAGACTTTAGTTACTAATATAATAGTAGAATAGTTAATAATTTTAAAAATATTATTTAAAAAAATTGATTCAGTGGACCGATTTGTGAACACATAAATTTGGTCCACACGAATCGGGCATAAATGAGTCCAGTCTACCCCGATCTGCATAGACTGTGAGCTGATCCATGGACCAATAGTTCATTTTACACCCCTAGTCATTTTTATTAGATAAACACCAAATAAATGAGAAAACAAGACAATATTTTCGGTGCACACAAGCAACACTTTTTCTTTTCATTATATAAGCAAATGCAGAAATATAAGAAAGGAAACATTGCACAAGAATATTGTGGTCTCCACTAATATATCATTAATTAGCGCTACAAACTTTCCTACCAAAAAAGTAAAAGATTTTCTCCCAGAATAACGTGACACACAAAAGAAACAACTTAAATAAAACATATAAACAAAACAACTAGCTTAAGTCTAACATTTACTTTCCCAAGCTAGTTGGGACTCTTCACAATCTACTCTTATCTTCGTATGCATTGCTAAAAATTTTAACATTCCCAAAGGCTTAGTTAAAATATCAGTCAAGTTAGTTGGTTAGTGGTCTTGATATGTTCAACCCAAATTTTGCCTTCTTCAACACAGTTCTGAATATAATGAAATCATGTATCAATGTGTTTACTTTGATCACAAAAAATTGGATTTTTGCATAGAGAGATGGCAGCTTTGTTGTCAATACAGAGCTTTATCCTGCAAGGGTTTTGACTCATAAGATCGTCCAGTGTGAGCTTAACCATATACCATGACATGTAGCTATATATTCCACCTCACATAAAGATAGTGCAACCACCATCGACTTTCTTGATTGCCAGCTGATCAGACTTGAACCTAGAAAAAATGCCACGCACAAAGACTCGTATTTTGGTTAGTGTTGAGAGATAGTCATTCTATTGGAATATAGTTATTTAGATGGTGATGTGGTCATCAATGTGAGTATTTTGACACTAGTTGGGCCCAATTTCGGGTCAGAGCACCGTAAGGCTCATTTGTTGACTTTTTAGAGGTTTATTGGTTGACTTTGTGTTTGAGCAGTCAATTGAGTTGAAAAACATCTGGATAGTAATGTGCTCATTATTTCGAGTGTTTTGAGTGTGGTTGAGCTTAATTTGTTGTTTGTGACCAAGGAGGCCAATTATTTATTTTTGGAAATTTTCTATTATAATTTCTACAGCAGTATAAATAATTGTAGGAAAGAGAGAATGTAGTCGCATTCTTTGTTTGGGCAGTGTGCATGAAAGAGAGAGGAGAAAGCAGAGATGTTAATTTTTGGGCGAATTGGAGTAATCCAAAGAGTGGATTTGCTTCTAGGTAGGTGCTCCTATCTCTCTAGCATGTTTAGTTGGATTGATTGTGCATGATATGAGTTGAAATCTTAAAATTTGGGTAAACCCTAGAATTTTGGGAAAACATAAAATTGATGTTAATTGACCAAATTGATAGTCGTAACATGTTTAGATCGTAATTTCTAACATGTGTGTGTGATTTGCTTGCGAAAAATGAATTAAAATGAGTAATTTGAGGAATTAAAGCGTGAGTGTGTGGTTGAACAAAATTTTGATGAAATTCCATATTTAGGGCACTTTAATTTGCTATAAAGTGTGTTTAGGCTTTCTTTAAACCATATGATGTTTATGGTCATAATTAGGTATTTGGAACCCAAAATCGGATGAATTTCGGGTATAGATTGAACCAGTGGTTGGAAAGTGGCCAAAATCTATAAAATCTCTAGAATTGGGGAAGAACTGGGTGATCGGTCACAGCCAGAAAAGACCATCTGTGGTCGTCGAGTTTCGAGGCCAATATAGATATTTGATAATGGTGCGGCGAGGCCGGACATGACAGATTTGCCGCATTTTTACTATTTTGCCCTGGTTTCTGTCACGCTCCGGATTTTTAATCCGAGAAAATTGAGTTGTGACTTCCCTTTACCCACCAAGTGGGCAAGAGGTTGGGTTACACAATACCACACATAATATATCAAACAACCATAATACTTGTTCACAAGTCAAACTATATGTTTTATTTAAATAATCAAATATCTTTTACATCATTCCCCATTAGGGTAACATCAGTTTTCTTAAAATAACTTAATATGAAAAGCAACAAAATAATAAACTCAGTCTTCCACCTTGGTGCCCCATTTAACACTTGTAGGCATAGGCCCGCCCGCATGTCACAATATTATCCACTTTGGGATTACCACATCGGACCGCATGACTTTAGAACACATATTGATATTTTAGGCCTCCTTCACCATATAAATTCCTTAACTTTTCCTCTTTGTTCCAATATGGAACACAATTTTCCAGCAAAGAGTGTTATAAATATTGGGATTTGAAACCCAATGGGATGCAAATTTGGCACTGAGTGCCTAATTAGGCTGCGTTGGGAACTCGTTACCTATATGGTAGAGATGTATTTTCTATACCATGCTTTGTATGGGTGATATGGTATGATTGTGGGACCTATGAGTCCGTGAGTTCTATTATGAGTTATTTAGCTATTACGATGTTGGTTTGTCCATCGCAGATGTGTTTAACTCCAAGTTTGGAGGAGGTTAGAGCCTGTGTCTTGAGTTTCTATTAGGGTTCCAATGGGGAATTCAGTATGAGGGGAAACATGATGTTTTCCTTTGTGGTTTATTTGAGATAATTCTGGGTTGAGGGAGTCCATGGGGTGCCAGTTGGCACTGTGAGAGCCTAGTGAGGTTGTGTGACGAAACCTTCATGATTTGTTTGATGCCATGATTGGGCCAGGAGGGCTAAGGTGCCAGGGGCGCGGTGAGGGTGTTTGGTCTTGTGAGAGCCTCATAGTTTGTTTGTTTGTTTACTGTTATAGTTAGCTTGTACATATGTGTATTATGTGGGACCTTTGGGTCTGTGTTTACTTATCTATCTGTGTGTGATATATGGAGCCATTGGGTCCATGTGATACTGATTGTTTCAGGTGGCATATTCGGTGCTTGAGCTTGAGCTTAGTTGAGCCTTGCGCGGATGTACCCTTGCATGGGCGTGACATGTGGCTAAGGCCCCTACGATTGTGATGTACCTTATTGGGTGAGGCTACGGCCTGATAAGCTCTTGGTGAGCTAATGTTGCAATGTTAGACTCTTGTTAAGGATCATAGACAAGTTATTCTAATGTGGATAGGTTGTATCCTGAGTTGTGGACCATGCAGGTTCACAGACAAGCTTTCCTAATATGGATAGACTGCTTCCTGTGATTGGATTCTGTTTGGGATTGTGTTTAATATGCTGAGTCCTTTTGTGGATAGGTTACCCTAATAATGTGATCTACTGGTGATCCATTGTGATTGTGGGGGATATGTCGATCCTGATATGAATAGGATGTCTTAATGTGATATTGTAATTGATGTGATGTTGTGAGGCTCCTGATGACAGGTGGTAGAGGCCCCTACGATTTAATGTTGGTGTTAGAGCCTAGTTGTCTTCGAAAAGGTCTTCTATTATATCAAAAGTCTTCTCGACCCAGTATGGATGAGCAGCGTGTCCCGTAGTGTGCGGCAGTATTGGAGTGGAATACCTATCCCCTGGCACTAGGTGATTGAACTAGTATGTTGTGAGAGCTATTATGACAGTTGAATGTTTTGAGTTGGGAATCCGTTTCGTGATTATGGTTTACGTCAGGTTAAGTCTTGATGATTGTTGTTTATTCGATTATTCACTGCACAACACTTGTGCACTAAGTATCTATTGCATAGTAGGGTATAGAGTTATAAGTCACCTACTGAACTTATAACTCGCCCTTATTGTTGTTGTTGTTGTTTGTTTGTTGTTGTTGGCCTTTCAGTTGTTGCTAGAGGCTAGTGGAGGCTTTCCTTCTAGGAGGACATTGCCTATTGGTACTTTTATATACGGTTGTTCGAATATCTAAATTATGATATATTACATTATATGATGTTATGGTAGTGTTGTACATGATTACACGTGATGTATGATTGTATATGATTTGTTGTTCCCATATGTTGGACCTCGGCCAGGGCACTCACTATCACAATATTGTCCACTTTGGCACTCGCGTACCCACCCATGGGCCGCAGCCCGCACGGATTTATTTCTAACGGGCCGCGACCCGTTAAAACGCGTTATGACAAGGTGCACATGAGCCTCCTCATTAGGACGACCTCAATGTTCGCCCTAACCGATGTGGGATTTATCTATGGGACGTTAGAGACCCAACGGTCTCCCCTCCCCCCCCCCCCCCAATCCCACCATCGCTCTAGAGGACCCGGCTTTGATACCACTTGTTGGACCTCGGCCAGGGCACTCACTATCACAATATTGTCCGCTTTGGCACTCGCGCACCCACCCATGGGCTGCAACCCGCACGGATTTGTTTTTAACGGGCCGCGACCTGTTAAAACGCATTGTGACTAGGTGCACATGAGCCTCCTCATTAGGACGACCTCAATGTTCGCCCTAACCGATGTGGGATTTATCTATGGGACGTTAGAGACCCAACACCATAGTCTTTCTAATTGTCATTGTTGTCAACCGTATGCGGAAGCAGGTAGCCTGCAGAATCGACGATCCGTACTTGGTTAGATAACTTCGTAGAGTGATCTCTTAAAGTGAGCTCGTAGATGGAGTCTACCAATGGACATTTTTAATCTGCTCAAGATTGAAGATCCGTAGACTTGAAGATATGTAGAGTCAAAGATCCTCAGGCTTGAAGCACCACTAACTCAAAGGCATGCAAGGTCACAGACTCGTAGATCCACAGGGTCGAAAATTCGAAGACCCAAAGTGCCATCAGGTGAAGAGCAATGTCTCGGAGACTCGAAGACCTGCAGACTCGAAGACCCATTGGGTGTAAAGTGGCAGTGTCATAGAGTCAAAGCTCGTAGGGTTGAAGATTGGAAGACCCGTTGTTGACAATAGAGACCCATTGATGTGAACAGATGATTAATCAAGTTAGGATGCGGTTGTCGCTGACTTGAAATAGGAGACTCGTAGACTCATAGAGTAAGAAATCAGTTGGTTACTAATTCTAATTTGGATTCGAAGACTCAAAACTTTCTATGCTGGAGTTGGTTTGACTCATAGGTTTGAAGGCTATGACTCGAAGAGTCGAAGTTACAGACTCGAAGATCATAACACATACACTACATGGAGAATTAGTGAGGCTATGAAGCAATCATCTTCGAGGTTGTGGCTAATTGAAGAAGTAAAATGCAGACAAGGTTACCATTTAAGTAAGTTATTCAGACAACGTATTTGAGCATGCTAAGTATCAGAATATACACGTGGACGTTATCCGAGGCTAGATTAACATGTTTCAACTATGGAGATCGGAAGGTGGAATATGTTTAACCTTAGCAGAAGGGCTTCATGCAATGGACGTCCTATAAAAGCAAGAAAGATGTCATACTTCAAAAGAGCCTCAGAATATTATAGAATACAAGAAACATATCATAAAAGATACAAAAGACGCAATGGAGTTCGTATTGCTTACACATAGAGAGGAAGATTGAGAGCAAGATAATAGTGAGTTAATATGTTTTCGTTCATCATACATTTAATAAATAGATAGTGAGTTTGGCAAAGGAGTGCGTAAAGGTCAAACAGTGCAAACAGTTAAATACGCAGGAGCAGATTGCACTAGACAGTTTATCACAGTGAGTGAGTATTGAAGTAATACTATTTTCTATATTTGCATTTAAAAGAAAAGAAAGTTGATCTTATTATAACAAGGGTTAGATCCTACTGTATTAAAACCATATAGTGGATTGGACTAAGTGTAGGTACACCCTCACCCCCGTGGAGTAGATCACATTAATCGAACCACGTAAATTGTGTGTCTTTATCTTTTAATTCCCATACATATCTGCTATTAACTTGATCTTGCATAAGACACTGAAATATCACCCAAACAATAACCACATCTGCAAGAATACCTCTGAGAAGTAAACTACTCCTAAAACCACAGGAATTAGTTTTAAGTATAAAGATTCACCCCCCTCTTTGTATACACACACAAATACCCACACGATCTTGCTTGGATCTTAAGAATATCATGATCGTTTAATTGAGACAGCACCCATGGTTTTGTCTCTTTCGGTGCTTGTCACTAATTCCTTGACCCTTCGGGTGTCGGCAAGGGGAAGTCGCATTTTCAGATCTAGGTTCCTAGAATTGAGGGCGTAACACCACACTAGTAGTACTTTTTCAGTCACCAATATCACCAGGCATATTACTACTATTGTAACTAACCAACTATACTTATTCTCCTTTTTCCTTTTCATAGAAGTAGCCCAAATTGATAATCCCTTTAACATAATGCAAAATTTGTTTTATAGCATCCAGATGTTTTATTTTTGGAGCTTCCATGTATTTACTCACAATTCCAACTGAGTACGCAAAATTAGGTCTAATATTTACAAGATATTGTAGATTACCAACAATACTTCTAAACATGGTTTGGTAAACTGAGTTTGAGGGACTATGCTTATTCAATTTCAAACAAGATTCCATTGGAGTCTGGGTAGGGATGCAGTCCATCATTCCATGTTCCTGGAGAATTTGTTTCGCAAAAGTAGTTTGGCAGATAGATATACCCTGTGATGATTGTCCAACCTTTATGTTGATGTAGTAGCTCAATAGTCTCAAGTCACTCATTTGAAAACTTCCCTTCATTCGTTGTTTAAAAAATGCAATTTCTTCAGGGCAGCTCCCAATGATGATTAAATCATCTACATATACTCCAACAAGGAGTCTAATACTTCCTTTATTCTTTTTGTACATGACATGTTCAAAAGGACTCCTTCCAAAGCCAAAAGATGTTAACGTACTGTCTAACTTCCTGTTTCAAGCTCTTGGAGCTTATTTTAAGCCATATAAGGTTTTATGTAACTTGAGTACCTTGTGCTCACTTCCCCTCTCTTCGAAACCAAGAGGTTGTTGAATGTACACTTCTTCCTCTAATTCTCTATTTAAGAAAGTGGACTTCACATCCATGTGATGTAGCCACTAACCTTCTTGAGCTGCAAGAGTGATAAATAATCTCACCATCTCAATTCTTACAACTGGTGCAAAAACTTTTTCAAAATCAATTCCATGTTTTTGCACTTTTCCTTTTGCCACTAAGTGAGCTTTATGCTTTACCACCTATCCACCTGTGCCTTTTTTTTACTTTAAAGACTAACTTTAATCCTATAACTTGCTATCTAGTAAGAAGATTAACCAAACTCTACATGTGGTTACTATGGATGGAATCAATTTCTTCTTTCATTGCACCTCTCCATTTTTTATCCCTCACAGCCTCTTGAAAGGTTGCTAGCTCATCCATATCCAACAAATAAAAACTAGAAAAATCCATTGGCACAGACTTTGTTGCATCATATAAATGTTGTAAATTCTGAATATGTACTGGTGTTTTCAAGGTTGAAGGGGAATTTATGAATGGCTCATGTGGTGGGAATGCCTCAGTAGGAGTTGGTTCCTGTAGATTCGTTGGTGCAGATTTGTGTGGTAGTTATGTTACATTATCCTCATCTTGCAGATAGTCCTGTGTGGAGTTGGAAGCCTACTGGTGCGGATGAAAATCATTTTCTCTATTCTGCAATATATCTGTGGCTTGAACTTCTTTATAGGCAATGTGAAACTCTTCTCTAGTACTATGCTTACTTGCATTTTGCGTGTCCCCAATTTCATGGTTTTTCTTCCTCAAATACAACATTATGAGTGATAAACAACTTCTTGGTGGTAGGATCAAACATTCGGTAGGCCTTTGTATTATTTTCATATCCAATAAAAACCATTGGTGAACTACGAGCTGCAAACTTGCTATCATGCATATTGATAGATTTCATATGCGTTATACATCTAAATATGTACATGTGTTATACTACTGGTTTACTTTTGTGACATGCCTCATACGACGTCATCCCTACCATGCTCTTGGTTGGTGCACAATTCAAGATATATATTACAGTTGAGATAGCTTCACCCCAAAAGTGTGTTGGCATATTCATACTCTTTATCATGATTTTGCCATTGATGTAACTGTTTGATTTTTTCATTCAGCGAAACTATTTTGTTGAGGAGAGTAGGGGGCTATTAGATATCTTTTGATACCCATATGCTTGCAATAGTCCATAAATTCATTAGAATTGAATTCCTTTGTGATCAATGCAAAAGGCTTTCAGCTTTACATCTGTTTGCACCTTAGCTTCAGCCTTGATCTCATGAATTGTTTTTTAAAACAATTTGATCTTTGGTTTTCAATAGAGAAATCAACATATATCTATTAAAATCATCAATCATCAAGAAAAATATCTGTTACATGGTGGAGTTAAGGGCGTAATGGGTTCATACAAATCACCATGTATTAGTCCCAACACTGTCCTTACTCTAAATGTTGTTTCTTGTAGAAGTTTAGTACGATGTTGCTTCCCAGCCAAACATCATTCACACAGCTATTCAACATGGTTAATTAGTGGGAGTCCTTCAACTAGACCGTCTTGACTCAACTTGTGCAGTGCCTAAAAAATTCAGATGTCTATATCAAGCATGCCATCTCCAAGCTGTATTAATGAGAAAAACCAGTAAGGAAACTAGTTGTACAAATACTTGCACAGTGTACAGTCTGTTCCTCATTCTCTTAACCTGAATGAGCAACTGACCCATGTGATTAAATACTTGCAAGCATCCCTTTGCAGTAACAATTTGACACCCACGTCCCTTGAGTTGTCTTAAGCTAATGATATTACTTGTTAGTTTTAGAATAAAATACACATTAGTCAACTCTTTATGTTCACCCATTTTCCCCTTGAATAGCATTGTTCCATATCTAGCAATAGATACTTTTAAACCATCTCCAAATCTAACCGTTCCTCCAAGGGATGTATCGAGATTTGTAGATGATTTCTACACCCAATCATATGATTACTGACACCTGAATCAAGAAACTAGATGCTACCTTCATCCTACTTATTTGTGTCAAGGTATTGGGTTTGCTAGTCAACTTTGTGAAGTTTCTCTTCATTGATGTTGATTTTCTTTGTGGTTAATGACTCAAAGCTTTCAAGTATCAAGAGAGCTGGTTTGCCATCTCCTTTCTCTACTATAAATGCTCTCTCTTTCTTGGGTTTATTGCATTCAAACGCAAAGTGCCCATATTCATAGCAATTAAAGCATCTAACCTTGGATTTATCAAATTTTCTATAAGGTTTTTTGTATAGCTCAACCTATTGTTAAGGACTTCACTATTCTTCTTTTCTGTGACAAATAATGCTTCCCATTGTGTTTGCATAAGCAGCACTTGTTCCCTTTATTCTTTGTTATCTCTACGACCCTTTTGATTTTCTTTATATATGTGGAAACGACATACAACCTCTACTACAGGCGTCTTTGATGTTGCAAATCAAATAGTCACACACAAGTCCTTAACAACAATAATGTATTCTATTTTTACGTTAAAAAAACTGACTTTGTAAGATATCTATTGCTAGACCCCTTCTTTGATAGATGTGCCACTTTAGGGTTTTGTGATCTGTTTAGAGTAAATGTAGTTTCCTGCAAGACAAGTTAGACCCTTACTGAGTATGTGACTACGATTTATGCTCTAGGAGAGCACCAAGCATAAGGTTGGAAGCATAATGAATCAGTGATTGAGTATTAAACACTACAAAATGTATGCTTTGTAATTATGCTAAATTGAATGACAATAGACCCCAAGATTCAACATTATATAATACACACCTAATTAAAAGAAATAGAATTACTAATCTTTATTATTCAAAAGGATTATCTCCAAAGACCGCAATGAAAGGCTTAAGTAATTTCCAACTTTGATCTTCTACATTATATTTCCAATATTGGCTCAATGAGACACCAGTAGTTAATGTAACGTTGATGACCTATTAGCTGTAATGTCTATTTATAGGGAATTAAAGTAAAAATCTAATCATAATTTATCCAACTAATAAAGCATTATGTAAGTTGTAACCCATCACAAACAAGTCCTTTAGTTTTTTTATTAAGTTAATTAATAATAGCCCATTTATTATAAAATTAATACACAATTAAGTAAAATTCATAAAATATTATTTAATGTTCTCCCACTTTGCTTATTATGTAAGATTTTGAAGGAACAAAGGCATTATTACTCAACAAAAGCACTAGAGTACAACAAAAATTTGAGCAATGAGCCAAATGAGGTAACCTTGCACAGACCTCGAAAAACAAACAACCAAGAGACTGACTCGAGGGCACCTAATGTACCAAGGTAGCCTCATTAAAACCTTCCACGAGTCAAATCTAATGGGTACACACCCCAAGAAGGAAAAAGAGTACTAGAACTTAGCCTAGACGTGAACTCTCTAAAGAGGCACAACCAAGGATCAGGGTGGCCGATAGGAAGCAAGACCCAAGTGATCCACACAAAAGGCCGCCAAGGCATACAGGTGAGAAAGCACCCACATAATCAAAAATATAGAGAGAAGGTAGAAAATGGCCAAAGTAGTACAGTGATAAGCTAACCCATTACCTTAACACCAAATATGGTGAACATTGCCACATTGCACCCACTGACAGATGAGGCAAACTTGAAAAGAACTAAGGAAGCACAGTCGCACTAGAGACAAAATCAACCAACAAGCATGAGTCACTCTCAACAATTAAGGAAGAGAAACCCTGATACTGATAGAGCTGAATCCTCATCGATGAAAATTTAATATCATTACTAGAGTAGAACCTAAAAGGAACTAAGAATGCAAAAATGATATAGTTGGTGAATCCCTAAGAACTCCCCATAATTTCGGAAGCTAGTGACCATTAATCCATCTATATTAAGTTTCACCCGTCCCTGAGGAGAGGGGGATCCACTTAACCCAATTGCCACAATGAAAAAACATAGGAAAGAGAGGGAAGCCCAACCCTTATTCAAGCCACAAAGGGACTCTCCATGGAAGGTTGGAAAGATGGGAGAATCTCAAGAAGACAACAAACTAAATCATAGTGTCAACAACACACACAAGCACTTTCCTAATGAAGGCTTATTACGGGCAAGTTAGAAAAACTAGAGGACCAAACAAAATAGTAAAGCACAACTAAAACCATCTTAAGAGCTCTAAGAAGACCAGTTAAATCATGTGACAAGAAATGGATAGGTATTTTGAACATAAGGAACATTAAGGGCAAAAACCACCCAAGATTAAAAGAAAAATAGCATAAGTGAATAAGAGGTGAGAGATACCTTAAAATTCCAAATAGCCTATAACCACTTGATAGTGCTTACCTTTATTAGGAAGTTGAGAGAATGACTAAAATTATCCTATACAAGAACAAAGAGGCTAGGGGAAAGCGGATCTCCTTAACTGAGGCCATGAGATGAAGTAAAGAAGCCAACAAAGAGACTTATTCAGTAGAATAGAGTGATATAAAATAAGTAAGAAAATGAATAAAGCAATGCCTGAAATGAAATCAACATCAAATAACCACAATGATCAAAGGACTATGACATGGTTAACCATTTCCTTAAAAACAATTCAATAGACCCAAGGCGCAAGCCTAATTGCCAGTCACTTCCAAAGACACAACCTTCTCTAGTTGTGCACACTCATAGCAGGAGAAATGGAGAACAAGTGAGAGTAGCCCAAAGCAAAGAAAACTAAGAAAGAGAATTCCAAATTTATACACCCTACTACATCTCTAACAGTCCTAATATATAAGGTCTCAAAATAGAACATTATCACACTATAACAGAATATGTAGCAAACCAGGAGAAAGAAATAGTCTCAAGAGGATTGTGTAGGAGATGGGATCATGGGGGAGTTGGAGGAGAAAATAAAGGAAGATAATTACTATACGTAATGGTAAAAATAAAAGTTAGAATTTAAAATAAATAAAAGGTTGCCTTTTCTGATAATCCCCCATAAATTGCAAATATGAACAAAGAAAAAGGTTATGAGCATAAAAAGGGTTGATTGCTTAACATTAATATCTTCCGATTGAGTTGACATATAATGAAGTGAGGCAACAAATAAAATATGTAGAAAGTTTAGCACTCTTGAACTCAAAAAACCTTTGTTTGAGACCCCCACTATACGCATCAAACCCTTAGACTTACAAGATCTCCGAGATACAAACGATTATGCTATTAAAATGCCATGTACTTACCTCGGGACTCATGAGTGCTCTAAAAAGATTGCCCCAAGTCTTTCATGGGAGGTGACCAAACCTCCACACGCACGTAGGTGAATCCATCAAGTACATCTCTACAGGGCCACCTCACTGAGTTGTGGATTCATTAAGATAAATTATATGTTCATCACCCGAAAGAGACCATCAAGTCCAACATAATTAGACCACCCAATAAAAGGGTTATAGTTTCCTACAAGATTCAAAGACTCAAAAACATACAAATTATAGGGATGATAAATATTTTAAGGATCAAGGTGGTTTCATTTGACTACAAAAGAAGGTATCCACCACACTCCTAAAACACAGAGCTTAAGATCCATCCCACTTGAGGAATCCAATACTATTTATTTGTTACACCTTTAGTAAAAGGATCAGCCAAATTTCTTTTAGATTTCACATGATCCAACAAAATAACACCGTTTCTCAACAATTGTCTAACCACATCGTGTCTTATACAAATATGCCTTCTCTTGCCATTATAGACACAATTATTAGAAATTCCAATTGTTACTTGAGAATCACAATGTAGAGAGACTAGAACATTAAACTTTCCCTATAACAGTATGTCTACTAGTAGATTCCTCAACCATTCGACCTTTTGACTTGCTAATTTAAGGGCAATAAACTCAAACTCTATAGTAGAGCGAGCAATACATGTTTATTTCAAAGATTTCCAAGAGATAGCTCCTCCACGTAACGTAAAAACATAACCATATGTAAAACTCACTTCGTCATTATCGTTTACCCAATTTGCATAACAAAATCCTTCCAAAACAAATGAAAATTTGTAAAAATGTAAAACCCAATTCATGGTCCTTTTTAGATATCTAAGCAAATGAAAAAGAGCATTCCAATGTTCAATACTTGGATTATGAGTATAATGACTCAATTTGCTAACTGCATAAGCTATGCCAAGACGAGTACAGTTCATAAGAAGCATCACACTACCAATAAGTTTTGCATATTTGGATTCAGCCACACTCTCACCTTTGCTCTTTTTCAAGTGAATGCTAGAATCATAAGGAGTTTTAACAAAAACACAAATCAAAGCAATTAATTATTTTTAATATTTTTTCTATGTAATGAGCTTGACTCGTTGAGAAACCATGTTCTATTTTGGTCAGTTTAATCCCTAAAATTACATCAGCTTCTCCTAAGTATTTTATGTCAAGATAAAAGGACAAAAACCTTTTGGTTTTATTGACCATAGTCACATTAGTAACAAAGATTAACATGTCATCCTTTTCATTATTAGTATTAACATGAATCGAGGGTCTAAAAAAAGCTTAATGCATATATGTTATTTCTATAGAGAACTCAATGTTATCTTTCCACTTCTTATATTTTCACCTATTGAGGATTTTAAAGGTGGCACCATCTAGATTAATAGGGAAACTAACTGACAAAATATTATAAATCATATAAATAACTAACACAATATGAATAGAAGTATAATAATCAATTGTATTATTATTACACTACTTAGTATGCTTACATTATCATACAACCACCTTTGGGATAAAAGCATAACATGTGATTGACTAATCCTTAACTTGTTAACATTCATGAAAACCTTTCTAAAACTCACCACTTATAGACTATAGAGAACCGTATTTGGGTCGGTCCATGATATAGTCTTTATTTATAGATAAATAACATCTGAACAACAATATGAACGTAAATACGAGTGGTTTGATAATACTTGGGCTTAATTTGGAGTCAGGGCCCCGAAAAGGTGTTTTGTGGACTTTTGAAGGTATTTAGGTTGACTTTGTATAGTGGATGTTATTTGAACATGAAAATATATGAATGGTATTATGCTTGTTGATACGAGCGGTATAACAATAATTGAGTCCAATTTATAGTTCGGGACCCCAATAGGGTAAATATGCATTTTTGAAATTTATTAGGTAATTAAACTGTAAAAGTATAAATAAGGCATGAGAGAAAGAGGGCTTCATGTTGACATTTTGCTCAAAAATGTTAGAGAAAAGGAGGAAGATTTGTGATTCGATTTTGAGTGAGTTTGGCTAATCCAAACAACGAAACAACTTCCAAGTAGGCATTCCTATTATTCTATAGTATCTAATTAACTTAAATTGCATGATTTAAGTGGGAAAATGGGAATTAGAGTGAACCTTAGGATTTGGGAAAACCTACGATTAGACATTTTATTGGTTAAATTAAAGGTTGTAGGGTGCCCAAACCTTGATTCCTTACATACTTGTGTTGTTTATAGGATAAATAACAAATTAAAATGGCTAGAACATCTGATTTTAAGTTTGGAATGTGTTCTTAAGTGGAAACTTGCGTATTTTGATGTTTTAATGCATGATAATTGATGTTTATGCTTAATATAAGTAGTAGAATATTATATGATGATGAAATTAGGTGTTTGGAGTCCTAAAATTGGTAGATTTTAGATGTGAACTAGAATATGGCAGGAATTTATAGAATTGCATAAAATTGGGGAAGAACAGGCTGTCAGCCACAGCAAACTGTTAGTTGGCCACGGTAAATTTAGACAGAGGAGTCATTTTAGGTTTTGTCGATTGTGACCAATGTTATCAGATGGTGTATTTTAAGTTTCGTCGATCATAATCGTTGAAAGGCTAGCCGCGACTAATGTTATCGGTGTCATCCCCTGTTTTTGACCGGGCTCATTATTGGCTTGCGAAAGGACTCCAAGCTAATTCATTCAATTGATCCTAAAGTCAACCTTGTACAAGGCTCGCATAAACCAGGAAAAAAAAGAAAAACACAGTCACCACCAAACAGTTTAGAGGTGTGATTAGGCATCTAGAAAAAGAAAAGGTTTACGGTCCAAAGATTAAGATTCGAGAGTCAGTTACATATGGGGAAGCAAGAAGAATTCTTGCACCCCACAACGCCCATTATTGGTACCTAGTCTTGATCTATGAGTGTTTCCTTGCTTTATTGTTTATTCAAAAAGAGTTGTTTTGTATTTTTAATTTTAATAGAAAAGGAATTTTATGATCTAGGCCTTAGAAAACAAAATGAAAATGTTTTTAAGTAAATAAAAAGGAGACATTCTAATTTTAGAAAAAGAATATGGGCTCTAGGCCCATGTGATAGTATTGTATTTTTTATGAAAATAAAAATAATGTTTTTTAGAAAGGAAAATAAAAACAATTTGAATTCAAATATAGAAATACTACCACAATTGATATTGACTCAGGTATACTAGAATATGAGCATCTAGGGCTCAACCCTCATGATCGTCCGGGCCTTATTTTAATTTTCCTAGAAAATGTGTTCTTTGCTTGTCCTTTTTTATTTTTGAAGAAAAAAGGAATAAAAGTTAAAAAGAAAATCAGTTCACTTTAAAATATTTGAGAAAAGAAGTTTTAACAGTTTTAATATGAAAAAAAATAAATAGAAGAATTTGGGTAATCTTTTTGTAACCGAACTTGGTGATCTTCCTCTAGGAGTCCCCCTAAAAATAAAAAAGTTAGAAAGAAAATTGTAGCCTTCAGTTTCCACGACTAAAGAATGCTTCCTCCTTGGTTTGAAACGTTCTCTTTAGTCTTAGTTCCTTCCGCTTGAAGATAAAGAGCAATTGTGGATGCCTTTCTCGTTAAAAAAAAATATATCTACCTTTTGAAAATATATTCAACCCTCTCTTTGTTGATAATCCATGTCTTTCCAGAATAGCCTCTCCCTATCTTGTTTGGATGAGTGGCCTTTCTATAGAGGTTGAGGAATGGACAGTCAGCCCTCTTGGAAACGGGGGAAAGTTTCCATTAAATGCCTTGGAACTCTCAGACGTCTGTTGCACTACTAGAGGAGTTCGCAATTAATGTACGATCAGCCACTACTTCCCATATTAAAAATGAGAGTTCTAGAACATTGAAAAGAGTTTTTTGTGATTTCCTAGATAAACGTGTCCCGACTGGCCACAGGAAGTGCATACAGCGTGGTGATGTTAAATCCAAGTTTTTTTGGAAATATTTGGAAGACAATCCAGATCATTGGAAGCTTATTCCAGATCATTGATACTGCGGATCATTGATGTTGTGGATTATTTCGGATCATTGGGGCCTATTTTAGATAATTGAGGCTTATTTTGGATCATTAGAGCCTTGTTTTGGATCATTGTGACTTATTCCGAATTATTGATGCTGCAAATTATTCCGGATCATTGATGTTGCAGGTTATTCTAGATCATTGAGGCTTATTCCGGATCATTGGAGCCTTGTTCTGAATCATTAGGGCTTATTCCAGGATAGTGGAAGACTAGAATCCCTTATTCTGTGTCAATGATCCCACGGATTCCGTATTTCGTCTTAAAGCTTCTTACACCATGCTAGTGGAAGGCTCGGATTCCTTACTCCATATCTTCAAACTTCGAGTTTGATCCAACATATGGTCTTATGGTCTTTTCACCGAGAATTATTGTAATCTAATCTAGTCAAAATGGGGTCCAATAGTCATTTGGTTATGTCGGCGATGTCGGATGAAGTTCGAATGCGACCGATGATTTTTGTGGGTGGGGGAGGGGGTTTCTTTAGCTGAGGCGTGGTTGCAACGTCGCATGGATAGTGGACGTGGATCTGTCCGTCTGGCGTCGAGGCAAGCTGGCGAGGGTCGAGTCATCGAGGGAGAGGTGGATGTGGATTGTAGATCCGTCGCTGTCGGGCATCGAGGTGAGGGAGAGACAGTTGTGGATCCATCGGCGTTGAGGCAAGGGAGAGGCGTCGATCCGTCCGTTGAGCCGTCGAGACTGAGGGAGAGGCAGACCACAACGTCAATCTAGGTTGAGGCGAGGCTGCGAGGGGGCCTCCGATTGTCCAACAGAGAGCGTAGAGGTCACGAGGCGAGGCACGACGACTGGCAGAGGTGCGACAGTAGTCGACAGAGAGGTGCAAGCCACATGACGCAAGAGATGAGGCGCGATGGAGAGCTTGGAGGCATACGTTATTGCGTGTTGATTTCCTTTCGTGGACGAGGGTCTCGAGGCTCAAAGAAAAAAAAGCCCAAAAGATTTTGGGGCTCCGAAAAATTGGGGGCCTCAATTGGTGGCCTTTGGCTGCAAAAGCCTAGAGCCGAGCCAACCTGCTTAGTTGCTATACATTTTGGTGTAGAATATGAAAAGTCGGTAGAAAACTCTTTTTCCTTTGCTTGATAGATATAGAAGTGCTATGAAAAATGTATGGGGAAAAGTAAAAATTGCATTGGCATGTGTGTACTATTTTTCCCACCCAAATGTCAATGTAAAAAATATATAATTTGTGTTTTTTTAGAACTGTACCTGTCTTATTTATCAATAATATTATAATTTGATAAAATTGATATTTCATATCATATTACTTTTTCTACTTTTTTTAATTTTATTTACATTATAAAAAAAATACATTTTTCATCTCAATCAAATAATAATTTTTTCACCAATTTTCTTTCAACATATTTTCTTTTTATCCTTTTTTCACCTTAAATTTTTTCATCACTTTTTTATCCTTTACCAACCAAGCACATGGTAAGGCTAAATACCAAAAAAAAATAATAATAATACCACGATAGAAATAATTAGGGTCAAACTTGAGAATAAAGGGTAGTGTATATAAGTCTAATTATAACACAATTACAAACATAAAGGAATACATATATATTAGAAAACTTTTAACATTATATTGTACTGTACATAATTATGTTGCCATATTAAAAAAAATCTAATCCACACAAGCACTATTTTCTTTATCTCTATTTTAAACGATGTACAATAAAATTTTAGAGATATTTAAAAAATTACATACACCAGATTTTCTATTTCTATTTCTATATAATAAAATAATATATTTTAAATAATTAAGATATCAAATGTAAGTAGAAAAGTGCCAAATGTCACGATATAGGGAGAAAAGTGTAATTTAGATGATGAATAGTATATCTCTAAATATAAAGATTCACTATAGCAATTTTATTTTTAATCTTCAAAATTTGCAGTTTGAAGGATCAAATATATTATATTTTTTATTCAAAACTTTAAGGTTTCTTTAAATTTTAAAAAAAATTATATTTTTAAAGGACTTGTTGTGGATGCTCTAAGTTGTAAGAGTAAAAGACTCTTTATTCTCTATAAATAAAGTATCAAATCTAAAAATTCCACCCCAACAAGCTCTCTATCTCACTTTTTACAAATAAATATTGATATAGTGACTCTTCAAAAATGAAAAGTCACTATTCACTCTTTACATAATATTATATTATTTTTTCTATTCTCTCTTCTCTCTTCTCTCTTATTAATTGTTTTATTAATTTTATTATTTTAATAAAAATAAAGTTAAAATGAAGATGATTATTAGAGTTAATAGTAAAAAAATTATTTTCACATCTAAAGAAATCTCCATGTGGAGAAAAATATATATCATTATTGGAGTTGCTTGGAGAAAGCACATAAAAGATAATCGATTAAAAAGCACACATTTTTTCTATCGAGTTTATTAGCGGTATTGAAGTTTGGGTTCATGGATTCTATTTTAATATTTGGTGATGGGCAATTAATATATTAAATGGTTGTTTGATTTAATGTTTTAATATTTTAATGTTTGTTTGATTTGTTTGGTTTTTGTTTTACAAATACAAGAAAGCTATATTTTTGTGGTTACTTAAAAATTAACAAAAACTATAATTCTGGTCGGGGAAATAAAAATAATTTAATTATAAAACTAAATTATAATTTTATAAAATTTGATTTTATTCTGATTCCTGTTTGCTTAACTTATTTTATTTTTTAAAATATAATTATTTTTAAAAATTATGGACCAAATAAATTTAAATATGAAAAAAATCATCAAATTTTATTTTAAAAAATAATAATGATTTTAAAAATATTAGGATGTGAAAACGAGAGCCAATTTGGCTGCTTTTGGAATTGAGAGGAATATGACAAAATAAGTTACAAACTGAACGCACTTGTCACTTGTCAGCGCTGCCACGACGAACTCGCGAATGAAGCACGAGGGAGGTGGCCGAGACTGAGAAGAAGACGAATTGGCCGTCGTCAGCGCTGCCACGTTGAGATGAGATTCGAGGGAGGTAGGCCGAAGTGTTTTATTATACAATTGGGCTACTAAATACGGAATTATGAATCCTATGTTATGTTTTTTACTCTAAAATTATATGTATTGGTATGTATTTTTCAACAAAAACTCTAAATTAGATGCGTTTTTTTTTTGGTTAAAAAAAAATTACACCCCAACTATCACTTCGAACCCTTTCCTCGTATGATTTTTGTTTCGTTGAACTAGCATGGGCAGACGCTACATTTAAAGTGACAAAAGGCTACACGCCTACGTTATATATGGCTATTTTCTGATTTAAAAAGTTGTTAACTCCAATTTAAGGAATCTCATTAAAGGTTTTTTGTTTTGTTTTGTTTTGTGTATGAATGAAATGAAACCTTGTAGAAATAATTAATTAATTGGGTAGGAAGGGGGACGGACCCGGTGGAGATCGGGAGTTTTTTATTATTATTATTATTATTATTTATTTATTGAAAGGAATCAATTCCGCACACCTTTGCATGTAGCCGGAGTCTTTTTTTTTTTTTTTAAATTACCTGATTCCAATTTAGTTAGAATGCGATTCCTTACGCGTGTAGAGTTCGTGTTTTCTTTTTAAAAATAGTTATTTGCAAGGAAAAAAGCTAGTAAAAAAGAAAGAAAGGAAAGGAAACGAGTTGGAAGTCCTTGTCAGCAAAGCCAAAGGGGTTTCAGGTCTACCTGATTTCTGGTCAAATTAATAGTTGAGGCTGGCTTGCCCTGCACCTTCTCTTCTTCCCTGTGCGTCTCTCTCTTTTATAGCCCGCTCCGGGTCTCACTTGCCCTTCTCGCCTCTCTCCCTCTCCCTCTCCCTCTCCCTCGCTCTCTCCTTCTTGTACATGTATGTATATATATATATATAAAGAAAAACATATATAAACCTCTTCAATTCCCCCGTCGGCAAGAGGGTTCATCAGATCAGATCAGATCAGAAGATCAGGTATATATTGAAGTCCGAAGTCATAACCCACCAGAGTTGATGGGGTTGTTGAAGGACGAAAAATGGAGACGAGTTATGAGAATAGTGAAGACGGTGTTGTTCCTAATCTACATGATCGCGTCGCTCCTCCTCTTCTCCGCCCCAGTCCTCCTCGCCATCGCCGATGCTCTCATCCCCTCCGCCCTCCTCTCCACCTTCAACCCCTCCCTCTCCCTCCATTCCCTCTCCTCCCACCTCCAAAACTACGACTTCCGATCCTCCCTCGTCGACATCCCCCTCATCTCCCTCCTTCGATCCGCCCTCATCGTCTGTAAGTAAAACAAATCTATTTATTTTTATTTGACGGGTTCCGCAAATCCCCCGGCCGCCAGCTAAATCAATCATATCTTTTATATGAACAAAAAAAAAATTGAATATCGAAGAGATGGGTTGGGTAGTAAAAGCAGTACCGTTTAATTTGCCGGTTTTGATTTTTGGATTGACGTGCGACATGATGATTGTGGGAATGAATCAGGCATTTACAGCCTGTGCGACGGACCGACGCTGAGTAAGTGGCCTTACGTGGGGATCACGACGGCGTGCTCCGCCGCGTCGCTGGCGTTCGTGTCGCTCAAGGCCTCGTACGTGTTCGTGTTCGGGTTCGGGGGGGGGCGAGGACACTCGGCGGAGAGGCGCCGAGATGGCGCTGTTCCTGAGCTCGGTGGCTCTAGCGGTGGCTCACGCGGTGGTGGCGTACCGGACGAGTTGCCGGGAGCGACGGAAGCTCCTAGTTTTCAAAATTGACATCGAAGCTGTAAGGGTAAGACCGACCACTCCGTTTCCGTTTCTGTTTCTGTCCTGTCCGCTGTCCGCTGCCTGCTGCCTCTTCGCTTCACAACTTAGCTTGCAACCGCAAGTTGTTACTGTTTTTACAAGTCTAGGGGCAATGCCGTCAATTTGAAAATCATGGGAGTTTATATTTATATTTATATTTTTTATTATTAGAAAATTGATGGGATTATAAATAATTGTGATATTATTGCCTCTATGGGTATTTATTCTGTGGCGTGGATTGGGCTTATTTATTCATATACCCCACCTTATCCGTCCATCAATGACATGCATGACACATGACTCCCATCCACACACACCCAACACGAAAAAGAAAATAAATGACGTTTGGTTTGCTGCTTTTTCTTCTGTCATCCTGAACGTTCTTTCATTTTTAAAATTTTTTATTATTATTTAAAATTTTGAAGTTGGAGATCCTAGCCATAAAGTCAGTCAGACACCAATGTGGACTTCAACGTGTAAACGACATCCTCTAGGAGGCATTTGAGCTTCCCGATTTTATATCTAAAAAAAAAATGTAATATTTTTAATGGAAAAATTGATAGTTTTTTCTTCTTCTGTTTTGAGTGACAGGTATGTGCTAGCAAGAACGGCTTTCCCAGATATCAAGAGATTCTTCAACAGGAAAGGGTTAAGTAATGACTGAAAAGACACCAAAGCATGTACGAGATTCCCCTACATGGAACGAGGGCTATCTCGCATCTTTGGAGAGTTTCAGGTATGTGCATGTACAGTGTGTGTATGTATATTACAAACGCCCTCCATGTATGTACACAGTTATATCTCTATCATGCGTTTTGATTTTATTTTATTTTTGGGGGTTAAAAAACACAAATATTGCATAACTAATTAAGCTACCGTGTCAAAACTAAATGTTCGACAATTCCTTGGGTATTTATTACACGGTACCGCCGCGCATGTACCGTATGAGACAATTGATGATGACGCGTTGGATGTCATTTTCAACGCGAATTAATGCGTGCCTATATTTTGTCCGCTGATTTTCTAATTTCCTGGGATTGATGTTTGGCCATGGCGTGCGTATGCAGGTTCCATGCATTTAGAATGGTAGCTAGTGGTGGTGGGCAGCTCAGCTTGACGGCGAAGGCGTGGGCAATTGCGGTGCCGTTCGTGTTCTGTTACCTATTTACCCAAAATATTAATAAAAGAAAAAAAAATATGATAGAAAAAAAGCTGCTGCTGCATTGATTTTGTTTAGAGAAAGAACCCGGGGAACGGCCCTGCTACTTTGTACAGCGATAAGTAGGCAGTGGTAGTGTCCTTGCAGAGGTTGGTTGGTTGGTTGGTTGGATGATGGTGGTTATATTGTGGTGATAAAAACCCATACAATCGCGTTTTCATGTCCCATGTATGTGTAAAGAACTCTCTACTCGTATGTATTAATAATGTTGTTACCGGATCATAGTGATTTTTGTTACATTTATCATGACTAAAATTATCAATAGTCACATAACATAATAACTAAATGATATAGATTGATCATTGATTCATAAAATGAAAATTATATGTAATGTGATTTTGTTACGCTTCAAATTTTATTTCGAAAAATTAATTAGTGATTCATTTAATTCATAAAATCAATCGTTAAATTTTAATCTAACACATAATTCTCATATAATATTCTTCTCAGGGGTTACATCATATTTCTTTTAAACTCAATACATATATACCATATAGGGGAAAAACAATCAAATATATAATCCCTACATGGTCTTCGCCTTGGGTGGTTTCTTATAACTCTAGTAGGTACCTAAAGAAAATAAACATAGTAAGAGAAGTGAGCAATCACAACTCGGTAAGAATCATAGCTCCTTAGTTTATTCTATGCTCATAACCTCTATATGAGCATGTACATTTTATGTGCTCATGTTGTGTCCTTAAACCCAACAGATAAGCTATTTATAAAAGATATTGCAAACATCCACATACGTGGTGCAAAAATCAAAACTCAAAATAAAGCATAACAGATTACGCATGCTTCCTCAACCTCAATCATGTACGTTACCTCAACCTTGGTCACACAGGATCACTTATGTCCACACAAGTTAAAGAACAAAGGGGCACATTTTACCACATATACAACATAGCATGAAATTCATATTTACAACACTAAGAAAACAATCCTCGTGGCATGCATCCCAAACTCATGGTAAACAAGTTAACAAAGTACACTTTTCCTTACTTTAATACATTTTAATTTGGACAAAACACAACTCAAGCAAGACTCTAAAGAATATTCAACACTTACTAAATTCCAAGTCAATATAAGTCCTCTTATGACCCCTGGGGTGCCCACAAGGTGCTACAACAATGATATAGCAAAAAGGAAACGATATGGACAAACTACTATGTTTAGTCATGGTGAACGCTACACTAGCCATTGTTGGCCAACACTTGGTCGCGGCGCAATCCCTTCGGCCGTGACAGATTTTGTTAGACGCCAAAAATTACTCTCTGTCGACCGCGGCAGAGACAAATCGGTTGCAACTTATCTTTTTAGATGACAAAATCTCCTATTTTTAGCAATGGCAAAACTAAACCGGTCACGACCGATCCACCTTTCCTCACTAAGCTTGCCTCATCATCCACAACTGATGGGGGCTGGATGCAACCGGTCGGTGACTTGTTGTTCTTCATTCATTGAACCATTCTTCAACATGTAGCATAGCCCTATGGCCTCCAACCCTTAATAATTGACTTTTATCCCTTATTCTAGATGCATCTAAACACCTTATATCATGATACAATAAAGATACCCACCAAATATGTCATCACATGTCAATATTCATATAGGAGATCACATGTATATAACTTTATATATATATATATATATATATATATATTCCCTAATTCCAATTATACACATATTCTAGGATGATTTTGAGCCTCAAATTATAACAGATAGGTGAAACCAGGAAAGGGGTAGATTCCCTACCTCAAATACATTTGATTTGATATGGATTACAAGCTTCCCTCTTCTCCTGGCTCTAAACGCTTCCTCCTCTTTTCTCCTCTCAAGAACACACTCGTTAATGATTATCAGAATAATGTTTCTCTTTTTCCCTCAACCTTATATATGTATTTATTATTTATTTAACTAAAAATAATGTAGATATTCTATTTCTTAAATAATAACCCAAATTGTAAAATAATACAAAATACCACAAAATATTATAAATCCATAAAAATAGCCTTTTGGGGTCTCAATTCCAAATTGGGCCCACTTAGTCTAAATTCTCTATTCAATGCCTACAACGTTGTATTGATATATGTTCATCGAGATACTCATCTCAATTACTATAACAACTCCTCAACCCCTAAACACGAGTCATTACATCTTCTTTCCCTTAAAGACCTTTTGCCTTTGAAAAAATAACTCTCGAGATGATAATACAACGACTAAAACACAGTTAAAAAATGTGTTAACCTTCTTTGTGGCCTCCTAGACTCCAAAGCACCCTTCCTCTGATTTGCATAGGATTTGTCTATTTTAAGTTGTCAACAAATGTTGGTGAATTAGTTTAACCTTCTTTGTGGCCTTTTGGGCCAACCGCAGTCCCAATAGAGTTGTCTCCCCCTCCTCAGTCGAACACAAAGGAGACCAACATGGCTTAACATATAACACCTCAAAAGGGCCATCTTAATAGCTATCTAATAGTTATTATTGTAGGTAAAATCCACCAAATGAATGTGAGTTACTCACCAACCCCCAAAATCTAATATGTAGGCCCTTAGCATATCCTCCAAAGTTTAATTTTTCCTCTCGGTTTGACCATCTATCTCAAGGTGAAAAGTTATACTCAGATTAAGCTTTGTCCCTATAGCCTTCTACAAGCCTGCCCAGAATCGAGAGGTAAACCTTGAATTCCTACCTAACACAATCAACGATGGGACCCATGCAACTAAACAACCTCGTTCACATAAAGATAGCTTAATGAAATCTCACTTTCTCACTATGAGGAAATGAGTCAACTTCATCAATCAATCTGTGATGACTCAAATCATGTCCTTCCTCCCAATGTTGAGTGGGAGTCCAGTCATAAAATCCATCGCGATGTGGTCTCACTTCCACTCAGCTACTAACAATAGTTACAACATACCTGTTAGTCATTGATGCTTAGTTATCACTTGGTGACAAGTAAAACACCTTGCAACAAACTCAATCACATCTCTTTTCATTCCAGACCACTAGAAGTACCCTCGAAGTGCGTGGTACATCTTCGTGCCTCTTGGATGAACAAAAACCCTTGACCAATGAAAGTCCATTATCACTTCATCCCAATGGGAAGACACCACTACTAGATGCCCTCGAAAGGTTAACTCATACTTAAAGTCCTCTACCTAATCCTCAATAATTCTTTAGCCCCAATGCATGCATGAAACACCTTACACTCTATATCATCCAACTTTCCTTCCTGGACTCGTTGGTATAACTTATGCACAATAATAATTGAACTCAAGATTATCCCACCCTTGCAAACAATAGGTTGTAGCTATAATAGGGCCAACTGCTCCATTAGTTTTCATTTTCTCACTACCACCTTAGCCTTTCCTTTTTTGCTCAACACATCATCCACTACATTTCCCTTTCTCAAAGTATAAACAAGGGTGGAATTAAAGGTTTGCTAATACTTCATCCACCTTTGTTGTCTCAAATTTAAGTCCATCTGGGTGAAAATGTATTATAAACTCTTGTGGTCCGAGTACACTACAAACATTTCGCCCAAAAGGTAGTGTTGCCAACTCTTTAAGGCAAATACAATGACTAATAACTCAAGATCATGAGTGAGGTAATTCTTTTCATGTAGTTTTAACTGCCTCGAGCTATATTCTATAACATTGTGCTCCTAATATGGACACATCATAGTCCAACTTTGGACGTATTACAATATACCTCATATAAGACATCCTTTTGAGGTAACTTCAACATTGTATAGTGGTCAAATAAGTTTTGAGAGCCTCAAATGTCTACTGACACTTGTCAGTCCACTCAAACCTCGCTCCCTTTTGGGTCAACGTCATCATTGAAGCCGCTAAACAAGAGAACCCCTCCATGAAAAAGTGATAGTACCCTGCTAAATCTAGGAAGCTTTGAATCTTAAAAACATTAACTCACCTTTTCCACAATGATATAATCTCAATCTTGGATGGGTCCACCTTGACTCCTCCAGCTGACACCATGTGGCTACGAAAATGAACCTCCTGTATCAAAAAATTACACTTGCTAAACTTGACATATAATTACTAATCCCGTAAAGTTTACAACTGTCACGCCCCCAAATTCCAGGGTAGCCGGAACCAGAAACATGACTTCCCCTTGCCCGCACCCGAAAGGTCAAGGAGTAGGTGACTAGCACCAATAGAGACTACACCGCGGGTGCTGTCTCAAATATGCAACCTTCTACAGTCATATATCAAGGGTAATCCTGTACTTTCTCATACATCATCATGCATACAATAAGTCAAATAGTCATACAGACATCACATCACAAACAGTATGTAAATACAACTATCTACGGACCCATGTTCAGGATACAATACAGAATATAGTACTGTATCATACATCAGAGTAGTGGGCACGTCCTCCTAAAAGAAAATTCTCCACTAGTCTCGGGTCACACCTGAAAAAGGTAAACAACAAGTAGGGGTGAGCGATAAGCTCAGTAGGTGACCCCAAAACTTCACATCATGCAAACATACAAGTTTATACTATATGCTTAGTGTACTCGTGCACCGTGTAGTGTGTTCAATCATCAGGACACAGCTTGCAAACAAACATCAAGACCCAGCCTGCCAACACAGGATAGCTTGTCCATGATCCTCCATGGGATCCCAGCTTAGGGCATTCATACCTAGCTCCACGAGCTCAACGGCTCAACACAATCCTCAACGGGATCTCAGCTCAGGACACTCAGCCCTAGCTCTATGAGCTCAACGGCTCAACATAGGCCTTAGCCTCACGGTGAGAACCTAATAAGTCATAGAGCCTAAGCCCCAATTCCTCAAACCAACATACCATCACCAATATGGCATTGTTCACCATACTCCCTTTATAACTAAAGCCAGTCTTCACAAACCGGTCATCATTCCTTGACCAAGGAAGAAGATACCTATAGAAGTTGTTTTCTTGAAATAAAAGTCCCGGCATTGAGTCTCAATATCATAACTAAGATAATCTGATTTTTTGGGATTTTTTTAAGATGTCTAGCCCTACTTTCCAAAAATTCACTTCTACGAAAAATTGATTTTTTTCTGAGATTTTACACTAAAACCCAATTTTCACATTTTGAAGGAGTGGGAATTAAATTTTCTGGTATTTTTCTTTGAATCCGAAAGGGAGGTATTTTGCTATTTACATTGTAACTTAAGATACTTAAATGTGGAGAGACTTAATAGTTACAATGTAAATGATCCATTGGTCCAGTCCAGTGCAGTTACACTGCTACGGAATACTACTGCGGATCACTGCTGTGGAACCACTATTGCGGAGCGATGCTGCGGAACACTGCTGCGGAGCGAAGCTACTAACTAATCCGGACTAACAAATCCAGACTAACTGATCCGGACTAAGCTGCGGACTATGCAGCTACTGACTACGAAGCTGTTGACTGCGAACTTCGACCCTAAAGTTCGCCCAGGGTATTTGTAATGACCCGTGTTTTGGGATATGAGGAGTTAGTCACAGTTTTGCTCTTTTGGGTGGAAATTGTTAGGTTTTAAGGAGTTTTATTTCCACACACTTTGGCTAAATCATCTTGTATGTTGATGAGCAAGCAAGAGACAAAGTTTGAGCCCAATAGGGAGTGCCCGTGAGAATGCCCGTGAGAATGGCTTTTCACATGCAGTGATATTTTTGCATGGGAGCCTTCCTGATGTTGTTCTAAGGCTTATGGAAAAATTCTAGAACATTTAGAGGTGCCCGTGAGAAAGGCCTTTCTGAAGTGTAGCCTCCATTACCCTTGTTTTGTTGTTCTGATACTCTTTTACTAAAAGACCATGGTGAAATTATTAGTGTTTTGTCATGTGTGGTTGCAAAAAGGTTATAATCTGTCATCAAAACTATGTTGTTTTGATGCTGAGATTCATTTAATCAAAACGACGTTGTTTTGGGGTGTGGAGGTGTCTATATAAAGAGGTGAAGGCTCCTTGTTTTAGGTTTAGGGTTCTCTTCTTCAGCCGCTGCAGCCGTCGCAGAGAGAGAGAGAGAGAGAGAGGAGAGTTCTGGCCATTGCTGCTGTGGTGTTTCTCGTGGACGGACGACGTTCGGCGTGGGAGCAGGATCGTTGCTGTGGTGATACGTTTTCCTACAGGTAGGGGTTCTGTCTTTCCTGGTCAATCCCGGGGTTAGGCTCTGTGTAGATGATTTGCAGAGTTTCTACTATTGTTGCTATAATATTTATATGTAAATTCATATAAGTGTGACCTCCTATATGAATGTTGGCCTTCAATGGTGTCTTGGTGTGATTCTGACGTTGGGTGGGCAGTGCATGTTAAGTGTTCGATAAAATGCTTGTGTGAATATGCCTGTGTGAATATGCCTAGTACGTGTTTGATAATATGGCGGTGTGGCTGGATTTGTGAGTTTGTAAATGTGTGCATGCTAAGTGTTTGTTTTTATGCCTGAGTGGCTGGGTTTGTGCACTTGTGAATGTGTGCCTACTAAGTGTTTGGTTTTATGCCTGAGTGGCCGAGGTGTATGCTGTGTGCTTGACTGTGGTTGTTAGCCCGAGAGGCTGTGGAAAACACTTGCCTGAAGAGGCGGTTAAATCACTTGCCTGAAGAGGCGGTTAAATCATTGGCCTGAAGAGGCGGTTAAATCACTTGCTTGAGGTAGGCAGAGGTTGCGCCCGTTTGTGTGGTGTGTTTCCTTGCTATTTGTTTCTGCCACGTCACTGCACTGGTACACGCTCTCATATGGATGATAGGTGCATGGGATGGGTTGGGGGAGACTGGATCCCTACTGAGCTATGGTTGCTCACCCCTCCTACTGTGTTTGTTTTCTTTACAGGGACCTATAGGCGTTAGGTGGGAACACCAAGGTGAAAGACTTTCTGCCTTGTGGCTTTGCTCCTTTTGTTATTTGCGTGTTTGTCAAATGTTATGTTGAGAGACTATTGTAACTCCAAATAGAGATGATGTAATGGATTTTGGAATTTAATAAAGATAAGTGGTTCGCCTTTCGGTTATTTATTGTGGATTATTATGAATGTGTTTGCTGTCCTGCTTGGATGTCGGATTCTGTATATCTACCCCTTGCCCACCGGGTGGGTAAAGGGGAGTCACGAACCGGTTTCCTCGGGTTGGAAATCCGGGGCGTGACAATACTATTCATCATCGTTTTTGCCTGTTTTTTCTGGAATCAACCCAACGACCCCCAGACACTCACAAACACACGTTTTACTCAACAAACTACAAAATTACATACCCAAACTGATATAAATCAGTTCTTACCCACAGATCTTATGCTAAACCATTAGATTTAACCCAAAATTGGGTTTCCCCCAAAACCTAGGGTTCATACTCGATGTCATAAATCATGATAAATTCATGCATATTCAAAAATAGGATCAAGATAAGAGATTCAAGGACACCTATCTGGAAAGATTATTTGCGATCCATGAACTCCAATCGCCCCAAATCACCAAAGGAAGCTCTTCACCTTCAATCTCTCTCGCTCTCTCTCTCTCTCTCTCTTGCTCAAACACGCACGCACCAAGCAATTAAAGGGATAAGACAGTTTCTTAATTATTTATATACTGCTGCAAATAATTGGCCTCCCAGCAACAATTGACCTCCTGAGGTCATGAACTCCAAATTGAGCCCAATTACTGTCAAAACGCTCGAAATGACGAGCACATCACTGCTCAAATGTTTGCATACTCGAATGACCGCTTGAATGTAAGGTTAACCAATAAACCCCGAAAAGTCAACAATCGGGCCACTCGGGGCCCCGACCCGAAATCGGGCCCAAGTACTCTCAAAATGCTCACATGGAAAACTATACTACCGTCCAGATAGTTGCATTCCCATAGAATGACTATCTCTCAACACTATCCAAATACGAGTCTTTCCAACAACATTATTGCCAAATGCTCTATTTGGGTCTTAGAGTATATAAGAATGTCATCAATGAATTCCACCACAAAAGAATCTAGGTAAGGGGCAAAAACATAGTTCATTAAATGCATGAACATTGCCAGTATATTTGTGAGCCCAAAATGCATTGCTAGCCACTCAAAATGTCCATACCTACAATGAAAAGTAGTCTTGGGGATGTCCTCTTCTCTAACCTTTAATTGATAATACCCTGATCATACGTCTATCTTTGAAAACTACCAAGCTCCACTCAACTGATTGAACAAGTCATCTATTTGAGGTAATAGGTATTTGTTTTTCATAGTCACCATATTTAGTTTTCGGCAGTCAATACAGATCCAAGGTATTTTGTCTGCTTTCTTAGCAAAAAGCATTAGAGCACTTCAGGATTAGGCATTTGGCCTAATGAACCCTTGGTTCTCAAATTTCTTTATCTGTCTCTGAAGCTCTATCAACTTAGTTGGTCCCATCCGGTCTACCACTAGGGAGATAGGTATGGTCCCTATAATAGCTCAATAGTGAACTCCACACTCCTCTTTGGTGGTAACCTCTTCATCTTTTCTAAGAACACATTCCAAAACTAATCAACAATTAATTAGTTCGACTCGCGGAACACATCTTTTCTAAGAACACATCTTTTCTCTAAGTTTCCCACATCGGAAAAGGTTAGAGTTGCAAAGTTATGAGTAATAGCACCCCATTGATTCATTATTGGTCTAGCTCGACTCGCCTCGCGATCTCATTCACTCATCAGGATACAAGGAGTTCTTATAGGTGATACAAATAATACTCAGCGCCGATAACAATCAATCTTAGTTAATGATCAGTAATTTGTTAGTGTACAAATCATAACAAGTAATAAAGTGGATATCTAAGTCTGGTTTGTCGAACCCAAGGGAAGGATGAAGAAATTGGAATTTTTTACTAGCTTATGAAGAGATTTTGATTGAAAATATATAAAACAGAACTGAATTTGAAACAAGTTGATTGAATGAATGTGAGAAATGGAAATAAGTTTTTTCGAGTAAAGATAAGTTCAATTGATAAAGGTGATTGGAGTTAAGATTTCATTTGATGTATTTTTCCCAAGATTATATCTTAGTTCAGTCTAATTCTTTTATTGTGATAACATTTAATACCCAACCTTTATTATATGAATTAGCCTTTTTCAACTGGAGTAATTCTGTGAACACCCTAACATGGGGACGGGTGACCCTTTAAGAATTGTGTTGTTTAGTTTAGAGCTGGCATCCCGTCCACTCTTAACTTGGTATCCTATGTTTACACTCGCTGTCGCATGTCCTACAACCCCTAGTTTGAGTATCTTGATTTTTCCAGTGCTTATCTTTCATTTTCCAATCCTTCACATAAATACTTAATATGATAAAATAAAATAGCCAAATCCATTTTATATTTAAACCTAAGATATTCAATAAATATTCACAAGGTGAAAAAGATTAAACTAAAATATTTCAAATTAATTCATTACATCAAACTTCATCCTAACCCCAATCAAGGGTTTTTAAACTTCCATAATTTGTTTGAAGACAATAGAATTACATAACATGGAATAAGAATACCAAAAGAAAAGCTTGCTTATTTAGACTAAGAAATTTCAAGATTGATCTTTTTTTCCTCCAAATTTGCTTTCAAGCTTCAAATGAGTCCCCAAACATTCTTCTCTCTCCCTTTCTTTACTCTAGATGAATGATAGAATGGTGGATGATTCTTAGATCACTAGATTACTGGATGATTTACAATGAAGGATCAACTCCCCTTTTATAGCCTCCCAAGCTAAATTTGAATTTTTGAATTTTGAATTCTCCATTATTTCTTATAATTTCTCCAAATAAATAGCCCCTCTTAAATCTCTTGTAACTCCCTTATTTTTGAATTTGAAAATGAGATAAAACACTCTCTTAAATCTCATAAAGTCTTCAGTCCAAATGCATAACACGTCCAAATGCATAGCACCCATTTTGAATTTGAATTTCTTCCATAAATTCCCCTTGAACTTGAATATTTGGCGCATGTCCTTTAATCAAATGACTTCAGTCCAAAAGGGAATAAGTAAGCTTCAAAAATAAGGATTCCATTGCTGAATTTTAGGCTTTGATCGGGTGAAGAAGGCTTCACTCGACCTTCACCCGACCACCATGTGATGTCCTCAAATTTCACCCGACCAGAAAGAAGTTCTATTCTATGATGCTTGGAGAGTTTGAATATGCAAAATGAGCTTCACCCGACCTAGTCGGATGAAGAGTCCTTCACCTGATCACCTCCAAACGACCTCGGATTTCACCTGACTAGAAGGAGGAAATCTTTAATGAGTCTTTGCGAAGCCATTCTTGAAGTATGGGCTTCACCCAACCTTCACCCTATCAACTTGAGATTTGGGCATTGTGATCTTTAGGCCTTTGGTATTCTTTCTTCTTTCTGTAAATTTGGTGAATTCTTTCTTGAGTTTTGGATTCCTGTCAAAATATAGTAAAAATACCACGAAAACTACAAGAAATCCTTTTTTCCGGGTTAGGCCATGAAAATATGATAATGTAGCACAATTGGGCATTAAATGAACTAAAATAGTATGAAAATGTACCCAAAGTAGCCCTAAAAAGGGGTATATATCCCCCCGATCAGCAGTCATTGCGATTTTTGCAATCAAGTTATTGACTTGATCACTTAGTTTCCCAACCACGGAGTTCAAGGCTATGATACTCCTTTCAAGTAGCGAAATCTGAGCATCTATGGGGTCCTTGATCGTGGTCTTGGGCTTCCCACGTTTCGGTGGCGCTGGAGTGCAAAGCTCCTCACATCCACGACCATGTTGCTACTCCGTGTGCGGTTCCTCTGTCGCACCAAACACTTCCTCGTATGGCATCGCCTTAACTCTTTCCACCAACCAACCAAATTACGACTAGACATAATTGGCTCTGATACTACCTGTCATGTAGTTATATTTATGACGAGCTAACTCGTGCGGCACTTAGTCACTTCGTGGAAACTTCATGAACTAAGTAAGCCTTTTAAATTCGAGTGAATGTTTAGAGTCGTTTGGGACAACAGACAATGATTTGCGGAAGTTGCAGAGAATGCTTGAAAGTGAGAAAACTTATATTAAAAGAAATGTCAAGTGCAATTTTTAACGCTAAAGCCTTGCTCTACGTATAAGATTTAGAACAATTTTATAATTGCCACTATGAGACATCAAGTTGGTGTGAGAGTACAAATTATCTATACATGTGCTAACTCACTCTACGAGCTATACAATCATTACAAATGACTCAAATATGTTACAAAAATGTGTTGTGAGGCTCCGGACCGTGACATTATGCATGCTAACATAGCTTTAAAAACCTTCTGATCACATAATCCTTTGATAAAGCCTTTTTATTACAATTGATAAACTTTAAAGTCTTTTGATATGAAACCTATTTGATATAAACTTTAAGTAAAACAATATCATTCTGATATCTTTTAAAGTCTTCTGATTTCATACTCATTTGATTTACCTTAAAGTTTCCTGTTTTATAAATAGAAGGCCTTATAGTACAATCCTTATGATCTTTAAGTAAGACAATATCGTTATGATATCCTTTAAAAAAAATTTATATTAAATCACGAAGTAAAAGGTATTTAGTGAATGATAATTAAGTATGGTGACATTGTTTTGATATTCAAGGCATAACAAAAGATCTTATGATGTTAGAACTTTTTGATTTGAAGTCTTTTAGCTTAAAAGTCTTCTAACTTTAGATTAAAAGGCATTTGGTCCTTTAAAATCCTTTGATTCTTTGAAGTCTTCTAATAGACCTATAAATTGTTTATTTTTTTAAGTTGTTTATTTTCTTTCATAGTGCTTTGATAGGCTATAAGGTTTTTGTTTTTCTCAAAGTCTTTTGAAAGACTCATAAGTTATTTGTTTTCTTTAAGTCCATTTATTAGAGTGCTTTGATAGGCTTCAAGGTCCTCTGATTTTAATTTTTGTGAAGGCTTTTTATTTGGCTAAAACTTAACATCACTCCTACCGAATTTCCTATGGTATGATATGAGGTGATGCATAGTTGTTCAACATGATAAGCCTTCGAAAGCTCCTTCTGCTTGACTGTTGCTTTCTAGCCAATTCAACTAATATGTTGGTAACAAGTATAACCTCTTTTAAAGTTAAGACTAAAATTTTCAAGGCAAACTTTTTGATTGAATTTTAAAAAATTTATAAATATAAACTTATTGAAAGTGAGGAAAATGTTAAATTAATACATTTAAGATTATATTAAATTCAAATTTAAGAAACTTTAATTTCAAAAATAAAATAAAATAATAAAATTTTAATTTTCCTGTGTGGTTTGCTTGTTATGCTTTATATTTGAGCTCTTATTGCTTGTGGGACCATTAAGAGGTTTCGCTAGATCAGTTTAGTGGGCTTTGAGCTACCTTGATGATATATTGTTGACTTCACATGAATTGTTGAAAAGGGCGTTTGTCGTGCACGCACTCCAAATAAAATTTAAACTAAGTATAGCTAGTGGCTTAACCTAGACCGTTCTCTACCGGAAGACTTATAAAATTCAATTCAATCTATTTAATTACTTGTTTAAAAAAAAACTAATAAAAAATAATAAATATAAAATTGGGAGATTTTTGATCAAATTAAAACTAATTAAAGCAAAGATTTTAAACTAAGAAAATCAATTAATCAAAGATGTAACCGGTTTAACTTCACACCTGAATGTTATTTATCACTATCCCAAAAGATAAATTAGATAAATTATGGCCCCATAATTTAAATGCATCAAGACACCATGAATACAATCAAATTATGAATTTATTCCAACCAGAATAATTATGAATCAATTCTCGAAAGACTGCTCGTTCCCTACGAAACAAATCTTCCCACTCAGATAAAATAATAACGCACAATGAATTGTTAAATCAACACTCAACCGAGATATTAAATTAACAAATCAAAGAGTTGGAGAATTAAATCATAGCACATAGAATATCAAATTAAATGTTAAAATATGGATTCAAAACAAACATCCAAAGTGTTGCGCTAAACCGATTACAAAATACTTACCCCTCCATGGGTTGAAAAATCACAAATATGTTTGAAAAAATTAACACAGCAAAATTAGAACAGAATTAAGAAAAATAGGCTGCAAAAAATTAATTATCCAGTCTTGAACTCGATCTGAATCTTCAACGCTCGCCGCGCAATTTCTCTATAATGTTGCCTGTGACACTGCTGCTTGAATGGAAGTGAGCGTGAATCCTTGGGCTGGAGTTGGCTGTGGTGTCGGGTGAGATGGTGATGGGCGGAGAGATGGATATGCTGCGTGTGTGGTAGAGGTGATGGGACGGCTGCTAGGTGAGGCGCGCTGGAACAAGATGGAGGCGTGATGGTGGAGGCAGGGCTGCGCGCGGGTCGCGCTGATGAGGAGCTTTGCGCTAGGTCGAAGGGCTCGCGTGGGTCTCTATTGTTGTAATGGTCTGGGGTATTAAAAGGCAAAGCAATTGCCTTTTTTTTATTTGGTTTCTTCTTTCCAATCCAATTAATACATGATGTATTTACGGCTAGCCCATCAAGTGCTCTTTTCTTCTTCCATTTAATTCTAGTGGGCTCCACTCCATTAGATTTCTTCTTCCAAAATTGTTCTCCCCATGTAGCATGCCAATATTTAACCAATTTTTTTTCCTATTTTCAAAAACAAAACAAAACAATTCAATAAATTAACCCACCAAAATTAATATTAACAATTAACTAAAACTCATAATTTAATTAATCAAAATATCACTTAGTAAAATTATCAATTAAGCCCAAAGAAATAATATTAAAATTGAAATAATCAATTTAACATTAAAAATCACCAAAATTAATATTAAATCTATAAAAATGAATAAAACAGTAAATAATTGAAATTGGGGAAAACCATTATAAAAATGCATTAATTCAACAAAATATTCAATTAAAGCCCATAAATTACATGCAAATTTAATAACAAATTATGCAGTTATCAAATTCCCCTACACTTGAACTTTAGTCGTCCTCGAACAAATACAAAGATTAAGCACCAAACAAAGATTATCAAATCATGCAAATTCAAATATACAAAGAGAACAACTTGAATATCACGAATTGAGTTCTAGTATAGACGTGAGTGTGTGAGCTCAAAATTCATCAACTTCTTTATTCTTTCAACCCATCTTTCATTCATGACACTCAATCAAGTCACACAAATATGCAATTATCAATTAGTTGGCTAATATTAAGCATACCCAAAAAATTAACCAAAGTTATTCCATACTCCAAATATCATGTCATCATTCATACACATACTTGAGTGAAACAATTGGGTGAAGATTACTGGAGCTAAACAAGATATATGCAATGGATTGGTCAATCACTTTTTTAAATTTTTTCTCTTTTATTTTTTTTTAAATAGGCAGCCAAACTTACTTAACAATAACCATTTATACCACCCATGTAGCGGAACCATCCAGCAACTCCCAGATTATGGCGGATCTTAGGGTACCAGGTTTAAAAACCTTCAGGATAAGTGCCGAGTGATATAGCATACTCCGCAAGTCGGCTAACCTTTTTCAATAACGCTCTTCTTTTAATTAATAACCTTACAAGGTTGCATTTTATGCTCTCCCTTGATGGATTATTCACTCTTTTTTTTAAATATCTCACTTTTACATCCACAAGCTTAGCTCATATAAAACCTTACAAGTATTGGCATGAATAAAATGTAATGATATAAGCAGTATTTCACAACTCATTGAATTAAAGTCCAAGCATAGCACAAAAATAGCTAGAATCATGATTCTCACATGTTTGCACATCCCAATTAAGGCATAAAAGTCAAGATGAATTAATCAAATATTAAAGCATTAAAATTTCAGTTGTGCAAAATATATATCCATACTAGACAACTTAACTCTAACTATTTAAGATTCTCAATCATTATTCAAATATTGCACAATCAAATAAACTCAAATGAAACTAATCATAGTGCTCAAACATTCACAAGAAATTCAAGTGTCAATCAAGTTCAAGACTAAAAACATGCAACCTAAAAATAAAAATAAAGCACACAAAAACAAAAGAAAATCTTTTTGGTTTTTTTATTTTAAAAATAAATAAATAACTAAATAAACTAAATAAAAACACAATAACAAGCAAAAATAAACGAATGAAAAACACAAAAAAATGTTTAACTAAACTAAGCTAGGTGCTCCCTCCCCCACACTTAAATGTTGCATTGTCCTCAATGTAATCCAAAAATAGAAGCTATGGACATTAAATGCAATTCTAAAAATGAACAATGAACAATAAATGAGAAGGAAAAAAGCAACCTGATGGGCTCAAAGAATGACAGGGTCGTACAGTTGGATAGAATCCAACGCAGGTAGAGGATAACCCCCATAGAAGTGCTTGAGTCGATGTCCGTTGACCGTGAAGTTATGTCCTAATTCTTCCTAAATGATCTCCACTGCACCATATGGAAAGACACAAACTACAGTATAGGGTCCAGTCCATCTCGTCCTCAGCTTACCAGGCATAAGCTTCAATCTCGAAGTATAAAGAAGAACACGCTCGCCTTCTTCGAACTCCCTCTTGTGAATTATCTTGTCATGGGTAACTTTGGACTTTTCCTTGTAGAGCCTTGCATTATCATAAGAATCCAAATGAAGCTCCTCAAGCTCTTGAAGTTGAAGTTTCCTTTGCTCCCCTGCTTGGGTCAAGTCCATGTTGCAAGCTTTGACCGCCCAGTATGCTCTATGCTCCACCTCCATGGGAAGATGACAAGACTTCCCATAAACTAATCAAAATGGGGACATGCCAATGGGAGTCTTGTATGCTATTCGATAGGCCCAAAGTGCATCATCAAGGCACTGGCTCCAATCCTTCCTATTAGGCTGAACAGTCTTCTCCAGGATTTGCTTCAACTCCCGATTGGACACCTCTGCTTGGCCATTTGTTTGGGGATGGTATGGTGTCGATGTCTTATGTGTCACCCCATACTTCTGAAGTAGTGCTCGAAAGTGCCTATTGCAAAAGTGAGTCCCTTGATCGCTAATGATAGCTTTAGGAATGCCAAACCTAAAAAAGATGTTAGTTTTCACAAAATCCACAACAACTTTTGAATCGTCAGTTCTCGTGGCTTTCGCCTCCACCCACTTACTCACATAATCCACAGCAACCAAAACATACAAATAACCAAAAGAACTACCATGAAATCAATACCCCAAACATCAAAAAGTTCACAAAATATCATAGGCTGTTGAGGCATCTCATGCTTCCTAGATATATTACCAGTATGTTGGCAACGATCACATGCTTTACAAAACTCATAAGCATCATGAAACAAAGTGGGCTAATACATACCAGAGTTCAATACCTTCCTAGCTGTGCGTTGTGAACCAAAGTGTCCTCCACAAGCAAGTGTGTAACAGAATTTCAAAAGAGATGGGATCTCATGGCTGGGGACACATCGTCGAATAATCTGATCATTACCAATCCGCCAAAGATAGGGGTCGTCCCAAAAATAGTGCCGCGCTTCACTCTTCAACTTCGCTACTTGGTGCTTCCTATAATGATCAGGAATTTTAGAAGCCACCAAGCAGTTCACCAAATCAGCATACCATGGGAGGGTAGAAGAGACTGCATATAGGTGCTCATCTGGAAAGGTGTCTCGCAACCCTAAGAAAGTGATGTCCTCTGAAAGGTGGGGAAGTCGGCTCATGTGATCGGCAACTAGATTTTCAGACCCCTTCTTATCTCTGATCTCTATGTCAAACTCTTGAAGAAGCAACATCCATCGAATAAGTCGTGGTTTGGCATCTGGCTTCTTCAATAGGTACCTCAGGGCCGCATGATCAGAAAAGACAACAACTTTCGATCCTAAGAGATAGGAACGAAATTTGTCTAAGGCAAAGATAACTGCAAGGAACTCCTTCTCGGTAGTGGTGTAGTGGCACTGAGTTGCATCTAAGGTCCTCGAGGCATAGGCAATGACATGTGGAACTCCATCCACTCTCCGTGAAAGAAAAGCTCCCACAGCAAAATTGGAAGCATCACACATAAGCTCAAATGGATGGTCCCACTTTGGTGGTTGAATGATCGGCGGGGTGGTCAGTTGCTTCTTCAACTCATCAAAAGCTAACCTGCAAGAATCATCAAAAACAAAAGATTTCTCTTTCTGCAATAGTTGCGACAATGGGTGTGCAATCTTGCTGAAGTCCCTGATGAAGCGCCTATAAAAACCTGCATGTCCTAGGAAAGAACAAACATCTCGAACACAAGTAGGATAGGGTAAAGATGTAATAAGATCAATTTTAGATTTATCTACCTCTATACCATGCTTGAAAATTACATGTCCTAGAACTATGCCTTTTTTAACCATAAAATGACATTTTTCAAAATTAAGCACAAGGTTTTTATCAATGCAACGACGCAAAACATTACCTAGGCTAGAGAGACATTCATCAAATGAGGAGCCATAAATAGTAAAATCATCCATAAACACTTCCATGAAATTCTCAAGAAAATCAGAAAATATACTCATTATGCATCTTTGGAAAGTACCAGGAGCATTACAAAGACCGAATGGCATCCTTCTATATGCAAAAGTACCAAATGGGCAAGTGAATGTAGTCTTCTCTTGGTCCTCTGGAGCAATGGGAACCTGAAAATAGCCAGAAAAACCATCCAAGAAGCAATAATGTGTCCTACCTGCCAATCTCTCTAACATTTGGTCAATAAAAGGGAGTGGGAAGTGGTCCTTGCAAGTGACACCATTAAGTCTCCTATAATCAATGCATACTCGCCAGCTATTCTAGACTCGCATAGGAACCAATTCCTCCCTCTCATTTTTCACCACAATGAACCCAATCTTTTTGGGTACCACTTGAACAGGACTAACCCACTGAGAATCAGAGATAGGATAAATAATGCCAGCTGCAAATAATTTTTCTACCTCTTTCTTTACAACTTCTAACAAAGTGGGGTTTAGCCTCCTTTGGGGCTGCCTCACGGGTTTAGCACCATCTTCTAAGAAAATCCTATGCATGCAAGTGGATGGGCTAAGTCCAGGAATATCAGCCAATGTCCAACCTATTGCCTTAATATTATCCCTTAAGAGAGCTAGCAGTTTGCTCTCTTGGTCTGGTAGAAGATTACTAGCAATGATAACAGGCAATCTATCTTCATTCATCAAATATGCATATTTCAAATTATTAGGCAAAAGTTTCAACTCAAGTGTAGGTGGGTGTTGTGTGGAAGGAAGCATGCTAGGTGTAGACATTTGTGCACAAGAAGAAATAGAGTGAACATGTGCAACATCATCAGAAAACAAAGCATTCAATCCATTAACATTATCCTCCTCATCATCAAAATCATTCACATCACTGAAATCAATGTCAGAATCAATATCATATGGTGGTTCAGTGTGTGAGAGGAATAAAACATTATGCTCACTAGAGGGATGCTTCATGGAGTCTAAAATATTAAATTTAATAATTTCATCACCAAACTCCATAGAAAGCGTACCTTGGTAAACATCAATAATGGTTTTGGCAGTTTTGAGGAATGGCCTGCAAAGAATGATAGGGGCATGAGAGTTTGCCAAGTCCTCCTCCATGTTTAGGACATAGAAATCAACGGGAAAGATGGCATCTCTCACTCTAACGAGAACATCCTCAAAAATGCCTACTGGTCCAACTGTGGATCTATTAGCCAATTGGACTACCACCTGTGTTGGCTTAAGCTCTCCAATGTGAAGAGAGGAGTAGACAGAATATGGCATGACATTGATAGAGGCGCCCAAGTCACACAAAGCATCAGAAAAGTGAAGTGTCCCAATGGTACATGGAATAGTGAAGGTGCCAGGGTCTTCACACTTCGGAGGCATGGGAGAAGAATGTGTGATGAGTGCTGAGACTATTCTCCCAAGGTTGACCCTTTCAACTCCCTTTAGGCTTCTTCTTCTGTTGATACATAGTTCCTTCAAGAATTTAGCAAATCGAGGGATTTGCTTGATGGCCTCCAAAAGTGGAATGTTGATCTCCACCCTTTTAAATATATCCAGAACCTCCTGCTGAATTGCCTCACCTGTGATCTTCTTGTTTTGAATAGCCTTATATGGGAATGGAAGAGGTCTAGAAGTGGTCTCCTTTTCCTTCTTCATCTCTTTTTCCTTGATCTCTGGTTCCTCAGTGGTTGAGGTAGGGGGTGGCCCCTTGGCTAGTGGTGCAAATCCTGGTGGAGTAGATGGAACCTGTGGATCTCCAGTTTGCTTGCCACTTCTCAAAGTGATAGAATTGACATTCCCCTTAGGATTGGGAATAGTCTGAGAGGGAAGTATGTTCTGCTGATGACTAGTGATCTCATGTACAGTAGTGGCCATCTGACTTATTTGCATCTTGAGTTCCTTCAACTCATTCTGTTGGTTGAGCACAATCTGCTGAAGGAGATTAAAGTTATCTAGTTCTGCCTTTTGTTGAGGATGAACTTGCTGTTGACCATTTGATGTTGGCCCCTCAGGCCTCTTCTGAAAATTCTGAGGATATGGAGGTCTCTGAGGTTGCCCTGTCCCATAGCGAAGATTGGGATGATCTCTCTACTAGGGATGGCAACGGGGCGGGTCGGGACCGGGTAGTGGGTGACCCGAGCCTGCCCCGGATGAGTTCGGGTCGGGGCGGGGCGGGACAAATGAGTACGGCGGGTCGGGACGGTCACGGTTCGGGGCGGGTCGGGGCGGGTATTTAAAGGCAAAACTGTTAAAAAATCTGTTAAATTGTCGGGTCGGGGCGGGGCAGCCAATACCCGTGACCGCCCCGTTATCTCATCGGGGCGGGACGGGGCGGGGAAAAAGAGCCCGGGTCGGGGCGGAGCGGGCCAGAATTACCATCCCTACTCTCTACCCTAGATTATATGTCTGTGAGAATGGATCATTTTTCTGCTGAGGGGGACGTTGTTGCTGCTGCTCATATGGGTGACCTGGAAAGATGCCATTGCACTCTTCTGTCTCCTGAAGTTGTGGACATGCATCAGTAGGGCGATCAGTGGCGGTGCAAAATCCACAAACTTTCGTAGGACTAGTGAGGGCCGGTAAGGCTAAGGCCATCTGCCTTATCATAGTAGAGATCTCATCGAGCTTGTGCGCCTCAAGGCTAGGCTGTGTGCTGGGGCTCACATGGTGGACTCCTTGCTGTGTAGGCAATGCTCGATCTCCAAATTGCTGCGTATTCTGTGCCATTTTGTCAATAAGAGCTCTTGCATCCACTGGTGTTTTATCAACTAGGGCTCCTCCTGCAGCTGCATCCACCATGCTCCTCTCCCTAGATGTAAGACCCTCATAGAAGTATTGGATGAGGAGCTGGTCGCTGATTTGGTGATGTGGACAACTAGCAACCAACTTCTTGAAGCGCTCCCAATACTCGTACATTGTCTCGCTATGTCCCTGTTTGATGCCTGAGATCTCCTTCTGGATTGCTGTGGTCCTCGATGCTGGGAAGAATCGATTCAAGAACAATTTCTTCAACTCGTTCCAATATGTGACATCTTTTGGTTGCAAGTAATACAACTAATCTTTTGCAGCTCCATCAAGTGAGAATGGGAAAGCTCTCAACTTGATCTGATCTTCTGGGACATTGCAGGGCTTCATGGTTGAGCAGACCACATTGAACTCTTTAAGATGCTTGTGTGGGTCTTCTCCAGATAGCCCATAAAACTTGGGAAGAAGATGTATAAGACCAGTTCTGAGTTCGAAGTTAGTCTCCAAAGCTGGGTTGGCAATACATGTCGGTTGATAGTTGATGTCTGGTGCTGCCAACTCTCGGATGGTGCGGTTGTACTCTCCATTGTGCCCTGCCATTGTTGGTGAGGGGCTTTCTTCCTTTACTTGAGTATGTCGAAGATGAATCCTCAAGTTCCGCTCAACCTCTGGATCCAAATCTAGTAGTTCTCCTGAAGTGGATCGTGTCATAAAACTGCAAAAAGGAAATTAAGAGGAAAAGAAGAGAAAATAAAATAAAAGAAAAAGAAAAACCTACAAAAATGGAAACTTTTAAAAAATGGAAACTTTTTTTTTGATTTTTTTAATAAAATAAAATAAAATAAAAAGGAAACCTGCAAAAACAAAGACAAGAAACTACCAGGTAAGTCCGAACAAAATAATCAATAAATTAAAATAAAAACAAATAATAAAACAAGTAAGAAAATAAATTAAATCAAATTTAATGCCTCCCCGGCAACGGCGCCAATTTGAAAAGGGCGTTTGTCATGCACGCACTCCAAATAAAATTTAAACTAAGTATAGCTAGTGGCTTAACCTAGATCATTCTCTACCGGAGGACTTATAAAATTCAATTCAATCTATTTAATTACTTGTTTAACAAAAAAACTAATGAAAAATAATAAATATAAAATTGGGGGATTTTTGATCGAATTAAAACTAATTAAAGCAAAGATTTTAAACTAAGAAAATCAATTAATCAAAGATGTAACCGGTTTAACTTCACACCTGAATGTTATTTATCACTATCCCAAAAGATAAATTAGATAAATTATGGCCCCATAATTCAAATGCATCAAGACACCATGAATACAATCAAATTATGAATTTATTCCAACCAGAATAATTATGAATCAATTCTCAAAAGACTGTTCGTTCCCTACGAAACAAATCTTCCCACTCAAATAGAATAATAACGCACAATGAATTGTTAAATCAACACTCAACCGAGATATTAAATTAACAAATCAAAGAGTTGGAGAATTAAATCATAGCACATAGAATATCAAATTAAATGTTAAAATATGGATTCAAAACAAACATCCAAAGTGTTGCCCTAAACCGATTACAAAATACTTACCTGTAACGACCCATGAGTGGGTGTTAGTCCCACATTGCTTGGTGAGGAGAACAAAGTCCGCCTTATAGGAGGGGACGGATACCTCACCTCACAGGAACGCGTTTTGGGCGAGGCCCAAAGACAAAACCATGCGGCGCAGGCCATGAGGGCGAGGCCCAAGACTGGTTGGCCAAAGCGGACAAAATTCCTGTGACGGGTATGGGCTGGGCTATTCTCGGGTGGTATCAGAGCCAGACCCGGAGCGGTGTGCCATGGTCCCACGGGGACGTGGGCCTCCTAAGAGGGGTGGATTGTAACGACCCATGAGTGGGTGTTAGTCTCACATTGCTTGGTGAGGAGAACAAAGTCCGCCTTATAGGAGGGGACGGATACCTCACCTCACAGGAACGCGTTTTGGGCGAGGCCCAAAGATAAAACCGTGCGGAGCAGGCCATGAGGGCGAGGCCCAAGACTGGTTGGCCAAAGCGGACAAGAATATCACGTGCAAAACCCCTCCATTACCCCTCCATGGGTTGAAAAATCACAAATCTGTTTGGAAAAATTAACACAGCAAAATTAGAACAGAATTAAGAAAAATAGGCTGCAGAAAATTAATTATCCAGTCTTGAACTTGATCTGAATCTTCAACGCTCGCCGCGCAATTTCTCTATAATGCTGCCTGTGACACTACTGCTTGAATGGAAGTGAGCGTGAATCCTTGGGCTAGAGTTGGCTGTGGCGTCGGGTGAGATGGTGATGGGTGGAGAGATGGATATGTTGCGTGTGTGGTAGAGGTGATGGGACGGCTGCTGGGTGAGGCGCGCTGGAACAAGATGGAGGCGTGATGGTGGAGGCAGGGCTGCGCGCGGGTCGCGCTGATGAGGAGCTTTGCGCTAGGTCGAAGGGCTCGCGTGGGTCTCTATTGTCGTAATGGTCTAGGGTATTAAAAGGCAAAGCAATTGCCTTTTTTTTTATTTGGTTTCTTCTTTCCAATCCAATTAATACATGATGTATTTACGGCTAGCCCATCAAGTGCTCTTTTCTTCTTCCATTTGATTCTAGTGGGCTCCACTCCATTAGATTTCTTCTTCCAAAATTGTTCTCCCCACGTAGCATGCCAATATTTAACCAAATTTTTTTCCTATTTTCAAAAAACAAAACAAAACAATTCAATAAATTAACCTACCAAAATTAATATTAACAATTAACTAAAACTCATAATTTAATTAATCAAAATATCACTTAGTAAAATTATCAATTAAGCCCAAAGAAATAATATTAAAATTGGAATAATCAATTTAACATTAAAAACCATCAAAATTAATATTAAATCTATAAAAATGAATAAAACAGTAAATAATTGAAATTGGGAAAAACTATTATAAAAATACATTAATTCAACAAAATATTCAATTAAAGCTCATAAATTACATGCAAATTTAATAACAAATTATGCAATTATCAATTGTATTATGAATCTTGTTTGAACTACTACTAATTAGCTATAAATCATGTTTGCTTATATTTGATAGTGACTAGCTACTAATATATTTATAGTTGTTGATTTGTTTGGGCATCCAGTGCTTCTGAAAACATTAGTTAAGGCTATATGTCATGTATTGGCTACAGGCTTTGGGTGTCATGGGTCTTGCTTATTGGTTTTAGATACTGCAATATTCAATGGTAAATAATGCCTACATGCGACACTAGTCGATACTGGTTGTTGTAGTCCACTATCAAACTTTGGCCCTTGGGTGCCAAGAGCCGTGATAGTTGGATTTATATTTGATTATATCTGTAAGCTATACTGTGAATTGCTAAACTATTATATTTGATATCTGTGAGTTAAGTATTTCAGAATATTACACTTGGCATATGAATACTTTGAGCATGTAGACCTTTAGACATGGTTGGGTGTCGGGTAAGTGTGGAATTGTGCTCATCCCTACATTGTTGAACTATTTTTCAGGTATTGATCGAGACTAACTGAAAAAAGTTCGGGAGTATCAAGTTTACATTTTGATGTAAAGAATTGACTTATTTTATTTGATATTTGATTCAGGTTATTTTCTGGACATGGGTTTGTGAACCTTGTATAAAATTAAATTTATTATTATTGATGACGTGTTGATTTGAGACATTTATTATTACATATCTTTCATTGGGAGTGTATAGGATATACATGTAGTATATTTGTATAGGGATACCTTAAGACAACAACTCTGACGAGTGTCTATTGGTGCTTATCACTAATCTCTTGACTCATCGGGTGCAGGCATAAAATAGTCGCATTCTTGATTTCAAGTCTCCTAAAATTGGGAACGTAACAATACTAGTCCAAACTATTCCTATAGTATAATATTTTTACTTTTTGTAAAGCATTTAACATTACATAAAAAATAAAAAAAATAGAGCATATGGTTATTGTTTTAATATATTATTTATCATTAATAAGTATAAATGTTTTATTTAAATTATAAATTAAGTTAAACAATATAATGATCATTGATAAAAATTTGTAAAGCATAGTAACTATTGAAAATAATTTAATTTATTGATAATTTAAAAAGTATTAACTTATTGAAAGTGTGTATTAAAGTTGAATGAGTATAAATATAATTTTAAGAAATAATATATATCAAAATAATTTGGTTACCAATTTTATTTATTTATTGAGTTATGATGTTAACGATAGAATAGTATTTTAAAAAATTTATTAATAATTAAAAATCAAGTGATGAATGAGAAAACATATGATAACATTTAGAACCCTAAAATTTATGGCCACAGAAGCAAGTTTTCCATTGTAGAGTAATGCTTTTCTTTAGAGTAGTGCTAGGTACAACCAACATTGCAGTATCTTTTGCGTCCCTGGATGATGTGGAATAAGTCACATTAGCATTTTTTTTTACGATTTGGCACACTTCCAAATCATCGCTTGAGCCCCTACTTGAGGCGTGCTTGAGCCTCGCCCCGAGCATGGACTCAAGCAAAGGCTTAAACATACGTGGTTGAGCATATTTGCTCGAGCCTCAAGCTTGAGCAGGCATCGAGCAAGCCCCGAGCAAGCATCGATCATCTCTCTCACGCTCAAATCTATGGTTTTCTGGTTCAATCGACTGTAATTTCTGACGAAAACTTTAAACGGCCATAACTTTGCATACAATGGTCCGATTTAGGCCTATTTTTTTTATTTGTAGGTATGAACGAGAGCTACGACGGTAAAATCCCATAAGGAATTTTAAGCTCATGAATTTCCAGAAAAAGTACTCTATCACCTCTAAAATCTGATTTTATGCCATGTTTTTACCTTCTTCCCTCCCTCCATTGCTCTCTTTCTCAAATATGGTGTGTTGTGTATTAAGTCAATCGCCATGCATGTTTTTACTGATATGATAATTGCTACGTCAATCGGTTGCATGGCGAATATGCATCCGCAGTTGTAAATATCATTTTTATTTCCTTTGTTGGTAGTGTTTTTGGTAAGAGTTGTGGCGCAATAAGTATGGTGGTGATGTCGATTGCATGACTAGGATGCCACCACGTGGCATTGCAAGGAAGCGGACGCCTCCCTGTGTGTGTAATTAAGTTTTAGATTTGGTCGCCGCCAATGCGCCCTGCGCGGATTGATGACCAGACCTAACCAATACCCAACGGTATTCACTTAAATTTGGGCTTCGGCTGAGTCGCCGCTGCTGGAAGAGAACGAGAGGCGGAGAGAGCGAGGGAGAGGGATAGTGGAGGGTAAGGACTCCTCGCCTGCAGTGGCGACGGTGGCGGCGGCTTGCTGGAGAACGGTGGGATAAAATGGTAGGACCGCCGCGGCCTCTGTTCGTCCTCTTCGGATCCTCGATCGCGCAGCTTAGCTTCAGCAATGGTGGATGGGGCGCCATACTCGCCGACGTATACGCTCGAAAAGTCAGTCCTTTCTCTGACACATTGTTTCAAATTTGTGCGTAGGATTACTTAAATTTGGTGATCGATTTACTATCGATCGCATCAAAGTCATGTTTCTGACATTAGTTTCTTTAAGCTCGAGAGTAATGTTCAGAGCGATGATTGTCATCACGTGGATTTCTTACCCAACTTTGGCTTTTCATCCTGTTATTGTTGTTGGGTTTTTTTCGTCATATACATTTTTTTAAAATCTGTCTTATGTTGTGTCGTGTTCAAAATCTAGAAAGCATAAACTTATTCAGTAGCCATCTATATTTGCTTCTGTTTTTTGGACAAAAAGCATGTTTCTTTTTCAAATTTTGGAAACATTTTCCAGTCGTTGCCGACAGGAAAAAAAACTTCCAAAACAAAAAATCATGTTTGTTCAACATTAAAATCATGGATGGGGGCCCTTTTATACTCCTGGTCCTTGAACCATGTGTGTGAAACTCACAAAACAAGGAGGGGATTGTTGGACACTGTTCTGGCTAAGTTGGTTTCAACTTTCAAATGGAGATCAAGACAACCTAGGTGGCAATAGGGACAGGCTGTTGGATCCCCCAATTTTTTCTTTGTTCTCCATGACACTGAGCACAAATCCAATTCAGAGAAGCAGGACGAAATAAGGTGGGAAGCAGGGGTCAAAAGTAGGATGACAATGAATTTATGTTATGAGCTGCAAAGATATAGCTCTTGGACAATGAGGGGTTTGACTGGATACCGGTTTGGAATCTTAAATTCTTGATAAAGCAAAGATTACCTTGTGGTTAGCATGTCAGGATAAACTTGTCACAACTGAATACTGATAAATTGCATCTTCAAGATGGAAAATAATCAACATGCATGTCATTTGTGGAAAGACAACCAAAAACAGGAATTATCTCATTGTTTGCTGGGAAATGACATCCTTCCTATTAGCGAAAGCATTGCCCTTATTTCGGAAGAACTTGGATTGGCCGCGAGATATGTGAAGCATATTCCAATTCTTGCCCCATCTCAAAAGTAGGTGGAAAAATCATCTTAAAAAATTTCCGTTAACAATTCTGTGGATAATCTAGATAGAGAGGAATCTTGGAATGTTCAAAAACTGTTACGTGTCCCATCAGGCCTCTTATTACTTATGAGAGAAAGAAGAGTGTAGTTAAGCCTTAGTTGTTTAAATGTTGTATTAGTTTATTCCCTGTTCAGTCATGGAATTTCTGGGTAATTTTTGTATCATCATGGGAGTAGTGGAATAATGAGAAGTTAGTAGTGAGATAATGGGGTTATTGAGTTAGTAGGATTAGTGGTTTGTGTGATTATTTATTTCCTTGGTTGCACCCTTGTAAATCAAGTTTGAATTAATTGGAAGGCGACACTCTTTATCTCTACACGTTGGTCATGAGAGAGTGTGAGATTATGGGATGGGAGAGTTATCGTTCACCGGAATTCCAAAATCCTAACAACTATGTTTTGTCAAACAAACTGGTATAGTGGCTGAATATAGGCTAGAATTTGTGAGACGGCCGTGTAGGGTTGTAGGCTGGCCAAAGAATACCCTCCTTGGTACATTTATGGCTGACCTAAAAGATGAGTTAAAATTCGAGGTGCGCATACAGTATCCACACTCTGTCTTCAAAGCTGCTTCTCTGGACTTAGAATTTGAGTCCAAAATAAGTATACACAATGGCCCAAGGCCCAATATACCAACACAAACCATAATTCCCGCAAATACTAATCCACATCAGATGTCCTCTATGCCTTCACGTGCACAGTCAACTCCATCGACTAACCCTAGTGAGCGTCAACAAAGATGTGAGAAGGGGTTCTGTTTCTAGTGCGGAGAAAGATTGACGCCTGGTCACCGGCATTGTCCTTTTTTCTCCCATCTCAAATTCACCGTCAACCATGAAGAAGACTGCAACAATGGTGAGTCAACCCTTGTGGATGAGGGCATGGTGGAAATCTCTTTCCACTAGATTTTGGGTAACAGTTCTAATTTTCACTGTGAAACTATGTGAAACTATCTTTGGACGTATGGTGATCATCTTGGTGGATAGCGGTTGTACCCATAACTTCATCTCGTTCAAGTTGGTAGCAAAATTAAAGCTCCCCACCTTAGTAATTCCTACCTTTGGCATCACAATCAATAACAAGGATATTATTCCTTGTCACCAAATATGCCCCGAGGTCACTATTCGTATGCTGGGCCTCATAATCAAACAAGATTTTTCTCCTTTTCACCTCAGCAATGCCGACTTACTCTTGGGAATTACGTAGTTGGCTTCGTTGGAGACAGTGGAGGCAAATTAGAAGCACCTATTTTTGCGATTCAATCACCAAGCATGGCAAGCGAAAATGTATGGAGTCCGACTATTGCCTGGTACATCCTCTTTAGTTGCACTTAGTATTCTATCTTCTTCATCTCAACCTTTTTAGCAGGCTGCACATCTAGCCATTCAACAAGTCCTCTAGCAATTCGTTCTCGTTTTTCAGAAACCTACATCTCTCCCCCCATCACATACTTTAACACTTGCCATTCCCCTCCTACCAAATTCTCGACCACCCAACCTATGACCATGTCATTCCCCCTCTTACCATAAGAATGAGATCGAAAAATAGAGAATTATTAAAGGTGGGCGGGGGCCTCATCACACTTAGTTCCATCCTTTTGCCAATTTGGTATTATTGGTTGCAAAAAAAGACCAATCCTGTGCATGTGTGTGGACTATTGCCAGCTCAATAGCCTCACAATGCCAGACAAATATATGATTCTGATAGTCGAAGAATTATTGGATGAGTTGCATGTCATAATCTTTTCCAAGAGAGTTATTACCATATCGGAATGAAACCTGATAACATCTACACGACAACTTTTCGGACCCACTCCGTGTACTACTAGTTCTTGGTTATGCCTTGAGCTAACTAATGCACTGTCTACTTTTTAGGTTGTAATGAACGACCTTCTCAGGCCTTATCTTTGTAAATTTATTGTTGTCTTTGATGATATACTAATATATAGCCCTTCCAAACAATTACACATTGAGCATCTCACACTATCCTTGAAGTTCTTTTAAGCCAACGAATTCTATGCTAAACTGGCTAAGTGCAGTTTTAGATAGCCACAGATCTCATTTCTAGGTCATGTTGTCTCTATCGATGGGGTGTCTATAGACTAAGAAAAAATTGTGACTGCCACTAAATGGCCTGTGCCTTTCTTTGTGAAAGAATTACAGGGTTTCCTTGGCTTAATAAATTATTACCGTCGATTTGTCAAAAATTTTGATCTCATTTGTAGACCATTAACCAAATTGACAAAGAAGGATGCCTTCCACTAGACTAACAAGGCTGATCAGGTCTTCAATCGCCTCAAATATGCCTTAGCTACAATACCCATTCTCTCTTTGCCAAACTTTGTTGAGTCGTTTACTGTGGAATGTAATGTATCTATCGATAGAGTTGGGGCATTTCTAATGCAACCTGGACACTTGGTGGCTTATTTTAGCAAGAATTTTAACTTTTTAAATAAATTTAAATCTGATCATGAGTTGCTTGCTTTAGTCTAGCTTTACAAAAATGGTGGCACTATCATGGGATTCAAGTTTATTTTTCAAACTAATCATTGAAGTCTTTTGCATCTTTTGGTGTAGCTAATATCCACTAGCACGCAATAGCACCTTCTGTTAAAATTACTGTCCTTTAATTTTATTATCTAGTATAAGCCTGACCATGGAAATATCAGGGCAAATGCACTCTCTCGATGCCCTCAACGGATTGACCTCTTGACTTAAACTATTCTGGTCACCACTGACTTTTACAATTGGTCAAAATTGTGTATGGTCTTGATCCTCCTCTAATTCCTTATGTTCGCTGGGAAGCACGTTTTCCTAATCTAAAAGAGCTTCTTTTGTCCTGCGATGAGATATTATGCATTCTCAAAAAAAAAATAAAAATTATTGAGGACCTAGAATCATATGAAGCTTGATGTTGACACTCACTGACGGGAGTGTATTATCGTGTCGATGATTTGGTTTTCTTATGACTACAACCTTATCACCAGGCATCTCTTGCTAGACGTGTCAATCAAAAATTGTCTTCACGTTATTTTGGCCCCTACAAAATCTTGGGCAAATTGGGATTTGTGGCTTATGAACTGGAGCTTCCTCTTACTTCGAAAATTCATTGTGTTTTTCATATCTCCTTACGTCATCTTGTTAAGGTACTTTTGTGAATGTTTCGTCTGATCCTACTTCAATTAATGATGTTTTTGAAGTTATTGGCCACTCGGAGAAGATTATCTCTCATTATTGGAAGAAGTTTAGTGATTTCTTGCTTTTCCCGTTCAACCAAAAAGGATAGTTGAGAAGAATATGACTTGCTCAAATAACAATTTTCTTCGTTCTACCTTGAGGACAAGTTGTCCTTTCAGGAGGGGTGCAATATTACGTGTCTTGTCAAGCCTCTTATTACTTATGAGAGAAAGAAGATGACAGTTAAGTCTTAGTTGTTTTTCTTTTGTGTTGGTTTATTTTCTGTTCAGTCGTGGAGTTATTGGTTAGTTTTTGTGTCATCATGAGTAGTGGAATAATGGGGAGTTAGTGGTTTGTAATTTTGTGTGGCTATTTATTTTCTTGTATGCACCCTTGGAAATCAAGTTTGAATTAATAAAATTAGCCTTTGTGTGCATTTTTCTCATGCTAATTCAAAAACAAAGTGGGATCTATTCTGCGTGACATAATTATGAATGCTTTGTCAGATCTCTCCTTGTTTGTTCCTCCTTTTTTAAACAAACAAACAAATGTGTTGTTTTGAAGTGCTTATTTTTGAAGCTTATTGTTTAAAAATGTTTGGTGGTGGGAGTACTAAAACAATTTTTAATAATTTGTTTTTGTTTTACAAATTAAAAAATAAAAATCATATATATGGAAAACGAGAAACTGGTAATTTTGTGGATCAGGCCCAAAGATATCCACACGATAGCTTTTCATGGCACTCATTCTATGCCCAGTTCTCTTTGGACATTTCTTGTTGCCTTTAGGAATTTTAAGGTTTTGATTACGTTATCAAACTATGTTATATGAAAAGAATAATGTGCATCATATTAGATTTTGGAATTTAGAGACTTCCACAAGAGATGTTAGTGCACCAACACATCTCGCATGCATGTGCAATACTGTTCTAGGACATTTTATCTTCTCATTTGATTCACTGTAGGCAGACATAATGTTGCGTGGTTACTATGGTTGGAATTCACGGCGTGCTGTCCAAGTCCTTGACAATGTTTTTCCCAAGGTATGATTGGTTAGTTGGATTGATGATACTTTTTGTATTCTAATAATAGGTTCAGCCTTTCACTGAAGATGGCTAACATCATGTTTTCTTTATTTTAGGATGCTCCTACACAGCCTTCTTTAGTGATAGTTTATTTTGGTGGCAACGATTCGATGGGGCCTCACCCATCTGGTCTAGGTCCCCATGTACCGCTTGTTGAGTATTGTGATAACATGAGAAGAATTGCTCTCCATCTGAAGGTATGTTTTTCTACCATAGATCGTGACCCCATCATGATGTGATGCACTTATGTATTGTCTGAAGAATTACTGAACTGCAAATTTGTTTCCATTCCAGAATCAAATGATCCTATATGTGTCATTCATCACATAACTTTTAAGGTTCTTAGTTTTTCTTGATCACCTACCCAAGGAATGAGGCTTTTAAAATTGTGTATGGATGAACACGATTCATTTTTATTTGCATAGCATCAACCCAAGGAATGAGGCTTCAGACAGTACTGCTTATTTGGTGTTTGCCTAAAAAAGAATTTATCCATGAAAAATTGAATCAAAATTGTGTTGTGAATGACTGGATTGGAATGTCATATCATTATGCTGAAGTTGGCATAGTCCTTTTAAACTCGCAATAATATCTGATGCTTCTTTTAATGCAAAATTGTTTTATAATCAGAGCCTTTCGGACATGACACGAATCATTTTCCTTAGTAGTCCTCCTGTCAACGAGGCCAAACTTAGTGAAACAAGAAGGTATTTTTGTGGCAGTCTTTATGTCTTGTTTTTGTTGTTTTGTCACAAATTACAATTCTAAAACCAGTTTTTATGTTAGTGCTGGAATCTTTAGTCCGTTGATACGAACGAATGAGTTATGCCGGAAGTATTCAGAAGCTTGCATTGAGTTGTGCCAAGAGATGGATTTACAGGTTGTTGATCTCTGGACTGCTATCCAGAAAAGGGATGATTGGTTGACTGCTTGCTTTACGTAAGTTATCATACTTAGTTTTTATTATGCCTTAACGCTTGCATCCATGACATATTCATCATATTTTGGTCGGTTGCTAGAGGGATACTAATATGTTTAATTGTATATTACCCTTCGGTAAGAACTAGTTTCAAGTTAAAAGATATCAAAATGTTGAATGTTGATGTTTGCGCGGTAGAGTTAATTATGAGCTTTATTTCTTTTGGAGGGATGGGGTTCACTTATCAGAGGAGGGAAGCAAAATAGTGGTAGAAGAGATATTGAAGGTGATTAAAGAAGCTGATTGGACGCCATCTCTACACTGGAAATCCATGCCTACTGAGTTTGGAGAGGACTCCCCGTATGATCTCGTTGCCTTTAACGGAAAAACCACCATAAATCCTTCTGATTGGACATTTCATAGAGAGATTCAATGGGATTAGGGAATCATTATTGTTCTGCCTCCCCTTCTGCTAAAATGTTTGTTATCGGTACTCATGATAAGTGAACTGCCAAAACTATCAATTTTCTTCTTTCCGCTGCTGTCAGTTGCACCTTGCGGGTCAAGGATCGCCCTAAGCTTGGTATTCACTGTAAGCTTATTTCTATGAACCTGCTTTACAGGTGATTTTCCCTGCCTAATATAATATATATAGAAAATTATCAATTCATTTTTTTGCCTATATATTGCCCTTAAAATCACCTACTCCTAATCTGTATGCCTATAAATATTAGAAATTATGAATTAGAAAAAGAAGTACATGTAAATTCATGAGAAAATAAGAAAATGGATCATGTTTGGTCTTATGTTTTCTGTGCTAACGTTGCTATACAACTTCAAATCCCTCACCAATGTTTTTGTTGATGTTCCGGATCCCTGACACCCACTTTGTCCTTGTGTTCTCCCCGTCATCACGATCTCTAGTCACCATCCGTTGTCCAATGCTAGTTTTCTCTTAAACCCCTACCAAAAACGCCTTGCGAGGCTCACACCAACTCTATTGGCATCATCTCTCAATCCAATGCCACAAAGTGGCATAAACCTTTAATAACATCTTCTCTCGCTCCAATGCCACTTGAGTCCCGCCACCCCCTTACAATCGTTTTCCTCGTACCCGCAGTTCTTGGGAGGGATAACTCATAAGGCTATTTTATAATCCTATATTTTCTCGCACACTTTGAGTACCATCAAAAAGAGCAGTCAAGAACTGATTGAGTACCGTCTAGTTGTAAGTTTGACATCGTATCTTATAGGAGGTATTAAGGTTGAATTTCCTAACTTACAGTGGTTATTGTGTGGCGGGGCTCATTCTTCTCAAAGGATTAGTCATGGCGTGAAAGGGCATTAGCCTGTCTTATCGGGCTTCTAGTGTGTCTAACGCCTCCTAGTGTGATTTGCATGAGATGAGTCAGATGACCTGGCTGCAAAGACCTTGTTAATTTTAAAAAAGAAACTTGAAAAGATATTAGAGGATTTTGGGAATTATTAGATGACTTTAACTATCAAAAGACATTTAAAAAGACATCTAGACATTTGAAAGGAAAAACATAAGAGATAAGAAAGTTCTTATGAATCCGAACAAAGGTACGATAAAACTGATTAGGATTGCTATATTTTGTGTAAAATAATGTCGTCTTATATAAAGTTGTCATGCAATTTTTATTGAAATGCATTTGTTTTATGAAGCAGAATACTTCACAAAAAATCAAATAGGTTTGAAGAATTACAATACTTTAAAGTACTAGACAACCTTTAATATTAGAAGACTTAACCACTTCATTAGATGACTTCACAAATCATAGGACCTTGATGAGAGACTATTTGATTTTAGCAACTCGAAAGAATAAAATTATGTGGGATTTGTTAAGTGAAACAAACTACTCTAGAACCATTCTTATCATAGTAATTAGTGAATTATCCCTTTTAATTTGATTTTCCAAGTAGTCTTTAATTTAGTAAATTTGATTATTTAATAACATTGTGAATCTTGGTGGGTTTGACATTTGTTTCTCTAGAAACACTTTACTTATTACGATTTTTGTGTACTTACATATTATTTTATATGAACAAGGCCGAAAGTGAAGAGTACATTAAAATCAGGGGAAATGAGAATTAGAATAACCAAGAGCAATAATATAAATAATAAGAGATGTCTCTATTATCTGTGTTAAACATTTTTTTGAGTTTGAACCTATAGAGAAAAATAAGATAATTTCAAGAGAGATAATAAGTGTTCTTCGTGATCAAAAAGGGCTAAAATGAATAAGACACAATAGGCAAAGATTGTGTTGTATCTTTAGATTTGATTAAACTAAGCTATTACATAAGAGTTAGTGAACTTATTCAAAAAGCTTGAGTTTCCAGTAAATTCTCTAAATGTTGAATGTTCAGATCGAGTTAAGACTCATTATATCAAATTGGTTTACTTTGAATTAAGATGAGACTTATATCTCGAAGTAATTCATTTTGATCTGAACTACTGCAAAGACTTTCATTTAAAACAATGGACTTTGATTCAAGATTTGATGTACTTTGTATCACAAAAAAGTTTAAGACAAAGTATATATTTTGAAGAGCTTAATATTAAAGTAACACTGATTAAGAAGTTCAATTTGAGACAAAATATATATCTCAAAGTGTTCACATTAAAGACATTCAAGTGTTCGATTTGAGATATATAAAACTTAACTCAAAGTAATTTTAAACCGAAGTAGCTTAACCCGAAGGACTTCGAGTTAAGGATTTTATCTCGAAGCTACATAAACTGAACTAATGGTTACTCTTCTCAAAGTAACACAAGCACAAGACAATTAATTATAAGCTACTAAAGTCGTATATTGCATGCACTTATAAAATTGCTTAAAGAAGAAGTTACTCTGATTTATCTGAAGAAAGAAATCTACATGCCAATATTCATGGATACTTTGATGACATGGCAAACTGAGCAACTATGTATTAAAAGAAAAAAACTTGAGGAATCTAGAATATTTTAAAGTTGTTGACTTTCATTTAATGTAATAATTCTCTTATAATATAGAGAAAAAGAAAATTGTATATAATTTCCTATTTTTTTCCTTGTAAATTTATAAACAAGAACTTGTATGTAATATTGTAATGGGTGTGTTAAAACAATTTCCCAATCAAGAGTTCTTTTCTACATAGTTTTATGGTTGTCATTCTTGGTTTACTGTTATAGAGTTATAAGTTGTTCTTGTAACACAACAAGCATATTTAAAGTTAATAACATATTGCTTTTAACTATCATTTTGTTTGTCTTCCGTATTATGATTCATATTGCAAACAAAGTGAAGTTTTAAAAGCCATTAAATTGAGAACTTGGCCCTTGGTCTATTTACCCCCTCTAGACCTTTGGTATGGGACTAACAATTAGTCTCTGAGTAGGTTTTTGTATGTTTTGTAGAAGGCTCAATAACGGCTTAAAGTGACAACAACAATAATGATAATGAAAGTCCGTCTATCTATAATAACAATAATCTAGTGTTGGGAAAACATGATTTATTGAAGTTATCAAGAATTTCTTTAATTCTACAAACTTGAAGACCCGAAGGTCTGAAGGGTCAAAGAGTCGAAGTATGAAGAACAGAAAATTGTCAATACACTGTTATGGTAGATGACTCGAAGACTTGAAGAGTCGAATAGTCAAAGTTAGAAACTGATAATACAATAAATGAATCGAAGACCCGAAAACCTGAATACCCGAAGATTATAGAGTCGAAGGGTCGAAGAAAATGGAACAAAGGAAACTGACAGAACATACCTTAAAAGAGAGACTCGGAGACTCGAAGAGTCAAAGGGTCGAAGATACTCAATCACAGAAACTGTCAACTCATAACAATTCTAAGACTCGAAGGTCGAAGAGTCAAGACAATAGAACAACAAGAACTAACAGAACATAAAATGTAATTGAGACTTGAAAACTCAAAGAGTCGTAGATTCAAAGAGTCAAAGATAGTTAATCAGAAGAAACTGTCAGTATATAAAATAAAGTCGAGACTCGTAGACTCGAAAATCGAATAGTCGAAGACTCAGCTCGCAACTTACAACAATCGCTAAATGAAATATGTGAAGAGTCAAAGACTCATCTTACATTTGTAGACCCGAAGAACCGAAGGGTCGTAAAACGTCTTAGCCACACTAAGTGAACTGAGCGACTCGAAGACTCGGATACTCGAAGGCTCAACTAAACAGAGTTGAACACTCGTAGCCAAGAGAACCATTAAAGGTTAAGTAAATGTTTCACTCATATTCAAAGATCTGAAGAGTCGAAGAGTTGCAAACTTAAATATTGAAGAGTCGTATTTCGTAAGACTTAACCTAAACAAATACATGCTACGTAAACTCGAAGAACCAAAAAGTCAAAGATTCGCAGGATCTAACATTTTTGAAGCCAAAAACATCTCTTCACCAAATTATAGGGCTCGACCCAAATCTTCAAGTCACTTATCTTCAAGGCAACTAATCTTCGAAGAAAACTCACAACACAAGATAAACACTTAACGAAATCATCAACTAGGGTTTTTGTAGTTTGATCACGTCGTTCACAACAGTCAGGCTCATTTATTATCACATTAATGACTATTAACCACCATTAGTAGATGAACGATAAAGATTAAAAGATCCGGTATGGGCAGCGAATCTGCAGGATACAAGCAGATCAATCTATCCCATGTACTCTCACAATCTATCGCATTAATGACAATTCACATGCGCATGCACTTAAACATTAAATTAATATCTCACATGTACTTTAATATTAAATTAACATAGCTCACCTAAGTATTATGCACGTGAAGAACATATGACAAAAATATACTTTGAAAAATCATTCAACAAATCTTGTTTAAAGATCCAACACAACTATCTTGTTAATCTTTACGTTAATCATCCACAATCAACAAAAGAATATTTTCAACCAATGTTTGTCTCTCTATATCATCTTCCGTTGGAATATCGCTATACGATCTGAGGTCTTTCACGTCAAGATCATTAACTCATCGCAGATCTGTTTGTTAGCTCATTATAACTCTTACTTTTTTGTCCACTTCTCATTTATTATCAAACCATAATCATTCTCTGCAAACATCCTTCTATAATCATTAGCTTCCGTAAAAGATGTCTATTCACCCCCTCCTCCTCTAGACTCACTTTGGGACCTACAATTGGTATTAAAGCAGTTTTATAAATCTCTATAGAGATCCATAATAGCAGATTCTAGCATTACCGCTCTCACTCAAGATCCCATTCCGGTTGAGGAACAAAAACCAAGTCTAGCTCCTGTACTGGAACTGACAGGAGAGCAAGAGCAAGAACAACCCAGCACTAGCAGCAATAGTAAGAAAGAATAAGAAGACTTCTATGATGTTCTTCCTGGCTCTTCATCACAAGTTCCCTCGTGCGCACCAGCTCGCTTCTCAAAATGGAAAGCTAGAATGAGAGCGCACCTTGATATGCTTGACACCTTTCTGTGGGAAGTTATTAAAAACGGACCTTATACCCAACGGTAATCCAAAGAGGCCGTCTAACCACTAAAGATCTAGACAGTTGGACCAAGTTGGCATACTTTTCTCAACTCTCGATGATGATATGTTCACTAATGTGCAGATTCCTGCAGCACCGCTCCTGCTCAAGCTCCCACTCCAGTGGAGGAACAAGAACCAAGTCTAGCACTGGCACTGGACTTGACTGGAGAGCAAGAGCAAGAACAACCTAGCACCAGCAGCAAGAAAGAACAAGAAGACTTCATTGATGTTCTCCCCGGCTTATCATCACAAGTTCCTATGTGCTTACCATCTCACTTCCCAATGTAGAAAGCTAAAATAAGAGCTGACTATGACATGCTTGACACTTATCTATGGGAAGTCATTAGATATGAACCTTATATCCCAGAGGAAATTCAAAGAGGTCGTCTAACCACTAAAGACCCAGATAGTTGGATCAAGTTGATGAGCAGATCAGGGATGACAAAATTTCCATGCTTAAACAAGAGTATGAATGTTGTTCCCATGGTACTCTGGTTGTCATTGTTGTCAACAGAATGCGAAAGCAGGAGGACGCAGGGTCGAAGATCCGTACTAGGTTAAATAACTTTGTATAGTGATCTCTTAAAGTGAGCTCGTAGAAGGAATCTAACCATGTACTTATAGAGTCGAAGCTCAGGGTCGAAGACTCGGAGATCCACAAGGTCGAAGATCAGATGACTCGAAGATCTGTAGAGTCGAAGAAGATCGGACCATCAGGCTCGAAGCATCACCGAAGGAACACAGGGTCGCAAACTCGTAGATCCACAGGGTCAAAGATTCAAAGACTTAAGGTGTAATCAGGTGAAAAGTAGCATTTCGGAGACTCAAAGACTTCTAGGCTCGAAGTCATGTGTAGAGTGGCAATGCTGTAGAGAAGCAAACAGGATTGAAGCTCACAGGGTCGAAGATTAGGAGACCCATTGCCGAGAACAGAGACCCGTTGATGTGAACAGATGATTAACCAAGGTAAAATGAGGTTGTCGCTGGCTTGAAGATATGAAGACTCATAGAGTAAAAGTCAGTTGATTACTTGTTCTAACCTAGATTCGAAGTCAAAGAGCAGAAGAATTGGAGGATCAATTCGAAGATCCAAGGCTCGAAGATTCAAACTCAAAGATTCGAAGGGAAAGATTCGGAGGTAATAGCATGTGTACCTAGAGAGGTAACAATGAAACTACGAGGCATATATCTTCGAGGTTGTGGCTAGTCGAAGGAGCGAAATGTACTAAAGGCCGCCATTTAAGTAAGTTACCGCTCGGAGAATGTTTCCTTTAGCACGCTAAGCACTGGAAAACACGTGGACGTATCTAAGGCTGATGTAACATGTTTCAACGATGGAGATCAGAAGATAGAACATGTTTAACCCTAACAGAAAGGTTTCATACTACAGCCGACCTATATAAGTCAAGAATATGTCTTACTTCAAGCGGGCATCAGAACATTCAGAGAACACAAGAAAGGCATCTTGTGCAATACAAAAACAACGCAGAGTAGTTCGTACAAAAAACACAAAGAGAGAAGAAGACTAAAAATGAGATAACAGTGAGTTAATCTGTCTTTATTTCTCATATATTCATGAATAGATTATGAGTTTGGCGAAGTAGTGTTGAAGGTCAAGCAGTGCAAACGACTAAATACGCAGGAGCAGATTGCGCTAGACAGTTCTTCATAGTGAGTGAGTTTTGGAGTAATACTATTTTTGTATTTGTATTTAAGAGCAAAGAGAATTGATCCTATTATAACAAGGGTTATACCCTACTGTATTCAAAGCTTATAGTGGATTGGACTCGATGTAGGTACACCCTCACCATCGTGGAGTAGATCACATTAATCGAACCACGTAAACTGAGTGTCCTTATCTTTTACTTCCTATACATACCTACTATTGAGCTGATCTTGCATAAGACACTGAAATACCACCCAAACAACCTCATCTGTAGAATACATCTGAGTATTATACTACTCTTAAAACTAGAAGGAAATAGTTTTAAGTATACAGATTCACTCCCCTTTCTATATACAAACCTGTATACTCAAACGATCTTGCTTGGATCTTGAGAATATCAATGAAGCCTGTGAACCCAAAGAATCACTTGACGGTATCTATAAAAGGTTCACAGGTCTTGTGCAACAGATAAAGAGCTACAATGTAGAGATCTCTTAGAAGGAAAAGAATGATAAATTTCTGAGATTTGTACCTCTGAGACTTCTAATCAAGACCTCAGCCATCAGGCAACTAAAGTAGTGGAAAACTTGTGCCTTGAAAGCACTATATAGAGACCTCAAGACTTTTGAACTACAAAAAGAACTTGTAGCATTTAAAAATCCTTCAAAGAAGAAGGAGAAGTCTGTTGCTTTCAGGGCTGCTAAGAAAAGGGAATCATCCTTTGAGGATGTTGATGAAGAAGAAAAAGAAGAAATAGAAAGTTGCCAAATTATTTATTAATGCATATTTTACCCTGAATTTAAGAGTAAAGTTGTCAAGAAAATCAAGTTAAGCATTCAAAGATTAAATATCTCTAACAATCTGCAAGTTAACAAAACTGATAGGAACAAACAATCTAGACACAAATAGGTTAAAATTGCTGAGAAAATAAAATCTAAATTTGTGGAAAAAGCTGTCAAATAATCTAGGCACAACAGATAAAGAATTGCTTGTCATAATTTTTGCATGTGACCAGTTTAAACACCAAGGTGATTGTGTACACAAATAACACACACATATGTATATGTGTGTATTATTCTTTCTTGTTATATATTCGTATTAGGTTTTAAATTGTTTAGAATTGTAACTTTTTCTTATGATGTGTTGATAATAAATTTTACTTTGTTGTAGTTTTTGAAGTGTAAAATTTTGTTACATTACATTTTGTATAATTTTTTAAATTTGTGTTATCAATAATTATATTTTAACATTAATATTGGTCTGATTTTAAAGATAAATTAATAGACTTCAAATACATACATTTTAAAATTTTTGATATATTAAAAATATATTTATAATTAAAATTTTACAAAATATATTTAATATAAATTAAAAAATAAATGAAAACGGAAGAAAAGATGGGAGACAACGACAAAATTGAAATGAAAAAAAAAAAAAAAAAAAAGAAACCAAGAGTAATGATGTAACAGGGAGGAAAATTAACATTTTTCTTAAATATATTAGTATTTCGCAACTATAATATTTGCATATATTTATTATCAAATATCTTTATTCAAATATCAGTTTATATACTCTGACGAATATTCAAGCCTTAAGTTTCAATTTATATTAAGCCGGCTGTTATATTAAGAGCATTTGCTTGACTTCATCAAAACCCATTCAAATGTAAAAATTTGAGGAATCGTAATAAATAATGTAACATATGTTCTCGGCAAACATTTAACGTATAGTGTTTTATGTATTTTCGTCAAATTTAAAGAAATACCGTAAGATCATGACCAAAGGCAGATTTATTTACATGCGGCCGCTAGCAAACACAGATCCGTTCGTCCACCAAACGCAGACAACTATTCCAGCCTGACCAATTGCAGAGGTTCTTGATTTGTTTTTCCTCATTTGTCAACCTCCATTCCCAATTTGGCGGTAAAGATGCGTGGCGGAAATGGAAATGCGGGTGGCAGAAATGAAGATGCAAGCGGATGATAGATTACATAAATTCAAGTTTAATTATTTTTTATTATTAAAATAATACTATATTATTTTAATAAATTTTATATATAATTTAATATAAAATTATGAATAAATATAATCTAAATTTATAAAAAGTAGCAACTTTTATCGAATTTAAAAAATTAACATAGTAAAACCAATGCTAATGCTAATCTTGTACTTCAATAGATAGAGAAGCAAAAAATTCCCAAGGCAATATCTAGATTTTACTGTTGGGTTTAATACATCAAAGACTGGCTTATGATGTTTAGTTTGAAACTCTTACTGAATCAAACAAGACAAGAACATAACGATCAGATACTTGTTTCATAATGTGTAACTTGAAAATCTTACTACTGCCCGAAGATTGACATGTAAAACATCGTAAAGCAAGTGAAAAATCTACAGTTAATTATGATGAAATGTTTACGTCATGAACTGAGCAAGAAGCATCTATGACATAAAGCGCATACCTGAAAGTAGAATATCATACATTAGCTACTAGTTGACTGGTTCAAATATGGCAAGTTAACAAACAGCAAGAACGTCTTTTCCAGATGGGCAACCAAGCTCACAATAACTAAAAGCAAGACAGTAGTCTAAATTATAAGGCCTTAACCATTCGGATGGACTGGAATGGCATAGCTAAAAAAACCAAAAAAGTTAAACAAGAAAAAAAACACGGACTGAATCACTACAATAATGCTATTTTCAGTCATCGTCCTCATCATCATCTTCCTGCTCTTCATCTTCTTCCTCTTCACCCACCTACAATAGCAAAAAATTACAATAACAAAATCAAAAATCAAAGTTATATAAAAATACCCTCAGTGATCAGGAATAGAAAGGGAGTTGTTTCCATAAATAACATGTTAATAATAATCAATCTCCTTTATGTGCGTTTCGTGGAGTGGAATAATAGAGATTTCCATATCATCTAAAGAACAGGACTCCATCAGATGACTCTGAGCACAATCCCGCTTCAACTGATTTGTGTTTTTCCTTGGGCGACTTCAAAACAAAATCATTTTCATTTCCACTCAAGACGCTGACAAAGTAATTTGAGTTTGTGTTTTAAATTGTCAGCTCAAAAACTTACTCGATACTTCTTCAATATATCAACAAATGATAAGAATTAATTTTCTATTAACGGACATTATGCACATACAAGTATGAAATGAACATAACACTGCAGACACGCACACATACCACTTCACTTCCCCCCTCATCTTCATCACTCACATCAGACTTAGATTCGTCAGACACTTCATTGTCATCATCACCGTCAGCAGTTCCCTAGAAGAAGCATGAACTAATAAAATTAGCACACAAAACCACAAGAAAAAAAACAGCATTTAATAAGCTGATAACTGACATCTTTGTTGTTGTAAGCTTTCATTTGCTTTTCATATTCCGTTTTCCTCTTTGCTGACTTTGCTTCATATGGAGCTTTCTCCTGCCAAAGATAGAGGAGCATCACACTACTTATAAACATCCATGTCACTCAAAAGGAAAAAACAAGCCACACTGAGCAGAAATTATGGACCTTAAAACTTACTAAGGGCACACATAACTAGTTATTTAAATTCATTCATAGTTATGGTGGATTCCAAACTCGCAACATCTGCCAAGAGGTGCACATTTCTCACTCCAGTTATCCAGTGCCCACAAATCCATGGCAGATTGGCACAGTCTTAGCCACACCACTAACAGGTCCAGAAAAATCAGAGACAAGCTTAGCGCACGGAAAGGTCCACAGTCCAGAAACCAATACCAGATTGGCATTGGCATTAGCCACACCACTAACAGGTCCAGAGAAATTGGAGACAGGCTTAGTCACTGAAACACCTTACATACAGAACCCATTGGAGTTTCTAAGTTAAGCTAACTAACTTAGATGGGAGCCCAAAATGGGATATGCAACAAAATACTGTAATAGCAGTCCAAATGGAAATCACTGCTAGAAAAAGAAATACTTACGGCAGGAGACAAGGACTTCCACTTTTGTCCACCAGCCTTCCCAACCTTCAGACAAAGTAAAACAATAAGATCAAATATGAACATAATGAGATTTGAGAATTAACCAAGTAATTGAGCAATAAATTAATGTTTACAGCAGCAACACCCTTCACGTTGGGATGTTGTTCTTTGTAGGTTTTCCTGAACTCCTCTCTGCAGCAATCACAAAAAATGTATGTGAGTGAACTTCCAAAGCATAATACAGTGTAAGTTGTTCCAAGGACAAAGAGAGACTTACAGAAATACAAAGAAAGCAGTAGCTGGCCTCTTTGGCATGTTAGGGTCTTTGCCAGGCTTTCCCTTGCTGGCCCTCTTGTTGGAACCCTTATCTTCCTTGACTACTGCCTTTCGCTTTCTGAAAAATAGATAAGCACATAACCCCACTAATTAAACTAAAACCAGGATCAGCACCTACTAAACTATAATAGTATGATCAACCTGTTAAGAGACACCCAATAGTTAATTTCAAACCCACAGGAAATGAATGAATGTATGTTTCAATGCGAAACCCCGGTAAATTAGCATTAGTGTCACAACAAAGAAAAAAGATAGAGAACAAGAAACAAAAAAAACCTGTCCTCAACAACGGGCTTGGAAGCCTCTTTCTTCTCCGTCTTTGCGCCTCTCTTACCCTTGGCAGTCTTCATCGTCTGTCTGTCCGTCCACTTAAAACAACCACTACAGCCCAGCCAAACAACAAAGCAAAATTAATATTACGACATTGGCGAAGCATGGGGATCACGTTGAAATAAAGACCCAAAAGAATCATCAAACAAATCACAATTTAACGGGCACTTCGTAGTTTATAATTTGGTGCTACGATTCCGTAGAATTTGAAATCTGGGTTTCAAGGTGGAATAGTGTTTTTCAGATTTAGGGTATAGAAAAGCGGAGCTTAATCTCCAAATCTGAAGCTATAAAAGCATGTTGATGCCTAGGCAGGTTAAGGTTCCATTTTGTGCCTTCTAATTTCAAATCAGCAAACACACACCCCAATTCAAACCAACAACGAATAAAACTAAATTACAAATGAACTACGAACAACAAATAAACCTAAATTACACGTGAAAAACGAAAAATAAATTACCTAAATTACAGGCGAACAACATACAACAAGAGACATAAATTACACACGAAAGCCGAACGATAAACGCACCTCTTTGCCGGCAAATTTGTGAAACAGCAAAACCGAAAGCTGAAGCGTCTTGCAATTAAAATCGAAGTCGAGTTGGGCGACGACGAAGGGACGCTCTTTTATAGCGAAAGCGGGACGGGAGGGTCGTGATACGGGGCGTCGTCATCACGCGCCCTAGCCGTCACGCGCCCTAGCTGAAATGCGGCGTCGCCATGGTTTACCTTCTATTCCCGGTAACATTTTTCCCAATGCTCTCTTTCCGTGATGGATCCACTCGGAGCACTCGCCTAGCCATTTGTGGTTAAAATAAAAACGTCTTGCAGGTAATATAACGTGTAAGAGCAACTCAAAAAGTATTCTGAATTTTTTATCTACATATAAAGAAATTTTTATATGTAGAAAGGTATTTTTAAGTCTAACACTATTATATATTTTTTATATATTTATATTAAAATAATAATTTTTTTAATAATAATAATATTATTATTAAAATAATAATTAGAAAGGATTTGGGAGGCTTGGACGGGGAGGGGACGGGCGGCGTGAGGATGGGCGTCGCGGGGCCGGCTTCGCGGGGACAGGTGTCGTGCGGCGGGTGTTGCGCGGCGGGCATCATGGGGACGGGGGTCGCGGGGATGACGCAGGGGACTGGGTGCTTGGATGGGGAGGCTGGGATAGGCAGCGAGGACGGGGGCTTGGACGGGCGACTGGGACGTGTTGCGTAAAATGGGAGATGAGAAGGGCAGGAGAGAGAAAAAATAATAAAATAAAATATAGATAATGAACAGTGACTCTTCATTTGTGAAGAGTCATTGTAGCAATTTCCAAATGTGAAGAGTGATGTAAAGAGTCTGTTGGAGCAGATATTTTAAATTTTACTATCTACATCTGTATAATACAGAGTGGGTTAGAAATGCTCTAATAACTGTAAAAAACTATCTAACTCTCACTTTAAACAGTAATTTTGGCTATGATGTAAATTTTAGCTTAAAAAAATAACTACATAGTAAAGTTTATCCTAAATGAACTCTCTAAATGAACAAAAAGTTTAAATATGATGTAAATGAATGCCCAAATTTAGTCTGCCTATATCGCTCGTCAAATATTATTTGTTAGTTAAGGGCCGATTGGAATTTTTTTTTAAACTTAATTTTATTTTCAAAAATATAATTAGGATCACAAAATAGGTTTGGTACACCTATTTTATAAATAAAGTAATACTTTATTATAAATAAAGTAATATTTGAATAAAGTAATTATTTTTGAAAATAAGTTTTTGTTATTTTTTTAATTCAAATTCAAATTTTTATAAAATTCATTTTAATTTTTTATTTTAAAATTTTTTTATACTTTTTATATTTTATTATCCGAATCTATCATATTTTATTTTTTTACTAACCTTTATGAAATTTAATTTTAAAATATATTTTTTAAAAACACATTCTCTCTTTAATTTCAATGAATATTTGAATCTTAAAACAAAAACATAAAATCAAAAACACGCACCAAAATGCCCCCTAAATAATTGAGCCTTCACCCAATCTATCTCCTAAATTAACTGTTTCCCCTACCATTGATGCGGATAAGTGTTAACTATTGACCATCACAAAATATGCAGATTTTCCGGAACATCCCTGAATTAGGAAGAAGAGATTCAAATCAAAGGAGAGGATTGTCACGCCCCGGTTTTCCAACCTAGGAGACCGGAACGTGACCCTCCCTTTACCCGAGTTTGGATAAAGGGGTGGAACACAACATATACTTCAGAAACCAAAATTACACAATTATTTAATTGAAACCATATGCCTTTATTATCTTTCAAATTTCATTACAATATCTCCCCGCTGGGGTTACAATGCCTCAATAAAATTACATAACGCAAATAACATAAAACAAAGCCACAAAGTAGAACTCTTCCACCTTGGTGTTCCCACCTAACGCTTGTAGGTTCCTGCAAGAAAACACACCATAGTAGGAGGGGTGAGCATCCACAGCTCAGTAAGGATTATGTCTCCCCAACCCATCCCATGCTCCTAGCATCTACATGTCATGTGTACAAGTGCAGTGTCGTGTTACAATAATTCCAACAAACAATAACAAACCACACCAGTAGTCACAATTATCCACCACACAAACCACAAGTGATTTAACCGCCTCTTCAGGCCAATGATTTAACCGCCTCTCAGGCATAGTTTCCACGGTCGGTCTCACGACATTAACTCGGCCTCTCGGGCTCCACGGTCGATCTCACTGACATCAACTCAGCCTCTCAGGCTCCACAGGTACACAAGCATTGCCTCAGCCTCTCAGGCTTCTTAGGCTCCACAGACAACAACAGACATTTAACATATATCTCAGTTTTTTCAGGCATAACAACAAACACTTAACATGCATGTTCACCCTGGTATAACATCAAACACCTAGCATGCATATCCTCACAGACATTACATCAAACACCATTCAGGCATAACCACACTGGCATAACATCAACGCATAACATGCATGGCCTCACAAGCATAATATCAAACACCTAGTGTGCAGTGCCACACAGGCCTAATCTCAACCCATACTTGCCATCAAGGCCAACATTCATATAGGAGATCACACCTATATAAATTTACATATAGATAGTATAACAATAACAGTAGAAGCTCTATAAATCCTCTACACAGGGCCTAACCCCAGAACAGATCAGGTGAGACAGAATCCCTACCTTAAAGCAGATCTTCCTTGCTCCCGCGCTAAACGCCGTCCTCCCCACGCAAGATGCTCCGGCAGTAACCAGCAACTCCCTTTCCTTCTCTCTCTCTAGCTCTCTCTCTCTCTCTCTCTACGACGGCTGCAGCAGTTGAAGAGAACCCTAAACCTAAAACAGAGGGCTTCTCCTCCTTATATAGACAACACAACATCAAAACGACGTAGTTTTGATTAAGTGAATCCCAAAGATCAAAACGACGTAGTTTTGATGGAACAAGCTATGACCTTCCCACATCCATACACACCAAAATATTCACAATTCCAACATGGTCCTTTGGGAAAAGATGATTAGAACGACAAAACCAAGGTAACCATGCAAAAACATGCCTGCACGCCAATTTGAACGCCAATTCCCCAATTGGCGTGCAGCTCCAAATGCACTCAAACTTCACCCCAAGCCTCCTTGCATCTTGTAGAGGTCTAGGAAGCAAAAATATGCTTGCACGTGAAATGGGTGAATTCACGTGCAGCTCTAAATGCTCTGAAATTTCTGTGGTAGGTAGAGGACCTTATTCTAAGAAACTTTTGTTCTTGCACGCCAATTGTTTGAGGCCATCTACCCTATCAAAAGTGAGCTCCAAGATCAGCCAAAACAGCTTAAAACCGCCTGTATACGTATAGCATCTTCCTAGGGCATAAAGGTACGTTATCACTTGTCACATGCACCTCCCAAAAGTCCCCTCTTGGGCTCATCTCTTACCTCAAACTTGTGCACCAACATCCAAGGTGTTTGTGGTTAACTTCTTATACACGGGTCATTACATCCTCTCCCCCTTAAAACTTTTCGTCCTCGAAAAGAAATGACATACGAGGAAAACAAACACAAGCTACCTATTTGCCACCCGGCAAGCCACAACACCCAAATGGGTCATACACCACGCACAGCACATAACAGCACATAACAAAGTACCACCATAATCCATAACCACAATAATGCATATGACACATATCCGCATGTCACAAATACACATCTCAAAACACATCACAAATATGAACACATGTCTAAAAGACAATACAAATACACCAAATCGTACACAACTAATACAAGAAAACACATCACTATCCCTTGGCCAACAGCCACCTCCTACGCTTAAGATTGTTCGTCCTCGAACAATTCTGAGGTGCTGCGCACGCATCACGGACTCACGTTCCTATGTCTCCTCCTCAATGCCACGGTGCTGCCACAGCACACAAACCAAAGGAATAGCATGACCACGCAAAAGTTTCTCTTGCCGATCTAGGATACGGATAGGGGCCCCAACAACGGACATGTCATCCTCAATGTCTAAGGTCCCCCAATCGATCACATGGGTGGGGTCAGGGTGATACTTCCACAACTGGGACACGTGAAACACGTTGTGCACTCGACTCAGCCGTGGTGGTAATGCTAACCGGTAGGCCACGGGCCCCACACGATCCAGAATCTCAAAAGGACCAATAAACCGGGGAGATAGCTTGGACCTCGCCCAAACCGTCGATGTCCACGACGTGGAGAGACACGAAGGAACACATAATCACCAACAGAAAACTCCAAAGGTCGCCGCCGCTGATCCGCATAAGATTTCTACCGACTCTGAGCTGATAACAACCGCTGACGAATCAACTTAACCTTCTCGGTAGCCTCTTGAACCATCTGTGGTCCCAAGAGAGCAGCTTCGCCGACCTCTGTCCAACACAACGGTGATCGGCAGGGTCTGCCATACAACGCCTCAAAAGGAGCCATCCCAATGGACGCCTGAAAACTGTTATTGTAGGCAAACTCCACCAAAGGAAGGTGAGTTGCCCACGAACCCCCAAAATCTAACACACAGGCCCGTAACATGTCCTCCAAAGTCTGATTCATCCTCTCTGTCTGACCGTCAGTCTCAGGGTGAAAGACTGTACTCAAGTGAAGCTTGGTCCCCATAGCCTCCTGCAAACCTGCCCAAAAACGGGAAGTGAACCTCGAATCCCGGTCAGAGACAACCAATGATGGTACTCCATGCAGTCGCACAATCTCGTTCATGTATAGCTGACTCAAGGTCCCAATAGAGTCCCGCTCGCGAATAGCCAGGAAATGGGCCGACTTTGTGAGTCGATCCACAATCACCCAAATCATATCCTTCCTCCCAGTGGTGGGTGGAAGACCAGTCACAAAGTCCATCGCGATGTGGTCCCACTTCCACTCTGCGATGGGCAAGGGCTGTAACATGCCCGCCGGCCGCTGATGCTCAGCCTTCACCTGCTGACATGTGAGGCACCGCGAAACAAAAGCAGCCACATCGCGTTTCATCCCAGGCCACCATAAATGTCCTCGAAGCGCATGGTACATCTTCGTACCCCCTGGATGCACAACAACTCTAGACTGGTGAAACTCCCTCATCACCTCATCCCTGAGGGAAGAAGCCACTACCAACCGCCCCTGAAAAGACAACTCATGCTCAGGACCCTCTGTCCAGTCCTCAGATAGGTCCCCAGCCTCAATACGGGCACGGAGAACCTCACACTCAATGTCACCCAACTGTTCCTCCCGGATGCGCTGGTACAACTCAGGCACAACTACCAAAGGACTCAGGACTGTCCCATTATCACGAACAATAGGCTGCAGCTGCAACATCGCCAACTGCTCCATCAGCTTCCACTTTCGCACGGCCACCTCAGCTTTCCCTTTTCTGCTCAACGCATCAGCCACAATATTACCCTTGCCCGGGGTATAGGCAAGAGTAAAGTCAAAGGTCTGCAAATACTCCACCCATCTCCTCTGCCTCAAATTCAAGTCCTTCTGGGTAAAGATGTACTGAAAGCTCTTGTGATCTGAGAACACCAAAAACTTCTCCCCCAAGAGGTAATGCTGCCAACTCTTCAGGGCGAAGATGACAGCCGCCAACTCAAGGTCATGAGTAGGATAATTCTGCTCATAAGGCTTCAGCTGACCCATAAGCCACCACACTATGCTCCTGCATAAGCACACACCCCAAACCAACCCTGGACGCATCACAGTACACCTCATATGGGATATCCTCCCGAGGTAACCTCAATACCGGTGCAGTGGTCAAACGGGTTTTGAGAGTCTCAAACGCCTGCTGGCACTTGTCCGTCCACTCAAATTTCACTCCTTTCCTAGTCAACGCCGTCATAGGAGCCACCAAACAGGAGAACCCCTCGACAAAACGACGATAGTACCCCGCCAAGCCAAGAAAACTACGGATCTCAAAAACGTTGGTTGGCCTCGCCCACGATGCCACAGCCTCAATCTTGGCTGGGTCCACCCTAACTCCCTCAGCTGACACCACATGGCCAAGAAAGTGAACCTCCTGCAGCCAAAACTCACACTTGCTAAACTTAGCAAACAGCTGCTGGTCCCTCAAGGTTTGCAACACTGTTGCCAGATGTTCCACATGCTCCCTCTCGGTCATGGAATATATCAAGATATCGTCTATAAACACCACCACGAATGAGTCTAAGTATGGGGCAAAGACTTGGTTCATCAAATGCATGAACACCGCTGGCGCATTAGTGAGCCCGAAAGGCATCACTACCCACTCATAGTGCCCATACCTGCACCGAAAGGCCGTTTTAGGGATGTCCTCCTCCCTAACCCTGAGCTGGTGATACCCCGACCGTAAATCTATTTTGGAAAACCACTGAGCCCCACTCAATTGGTCAAACAGGTCGTCTATCCGAGGCAACGGGTACTTGTTCTTCACAGTCACTGAATTTAGCTTCCTGTAATCTATGCAGAGGCGAAGCGTGCCGTCTGCCTTCTTTGCAAAGAACACCGGAGCACCCCAAGGTGAGGTACTCGGTCTGATATACCCCTGACCCACCAACTCCTCGATTTGCCTCTGAAGCTCCCTCAACTCAGCTGGCCCCATACAATACGCTACTTGGGAAATCGGACCCGTCCCCGGCACCAACTCAATGGTGAACTCCACACTCCTCTTAGGTGGCAACCTCCTCAACTCTTCAGGAAAAACATCCTGAAATTGGTCCACAACAGCGGGCCACACCCTCTTTTCCACCTTCCCCTCCTCAGCAAAGGTCAGGGCTGCCAACCTGTGGGTAATGGCACCCCACTGGTCTAACACTGGCCCAGCCCGACTAGCCTCACGATCCCACTCCCCCTGCAAGGTGCAAGAAACCCCCGCAGGTGACACAAAGGATACCCGCCGCCGATAACAGTCTATCTTGGCCTGGAAAGCCATAAGCCAATCCATACCCAAGATCAGGTCAAACGTCCTCAAAGGCATTACATGCAAGTCAAAACTCAGCTCCACCTCTCCTATGGTTAACACACAATCACGACACACACGCTGTACCTCAATCATACCCCCCACTGGAGACTCAACAACTAGGGGCTTCGCTACCTCCACACAAGCTGACCCCAAGCTATCTATCACAACCTCAGCAACAAACGAACATGATGCACCCATATCGAAAAGAACAGAAGCTAATGTACGGGAGATCAAAAGGGTACCTCTAACCACCGATGGTCCTGCTCCACCCTCGCTTGGTGGGGGTGGTAGCTCGGCCTCCTCCTGGTACGTCGCCTCCAGCCGCAAACACCCTTCCTTGGCCCGTGCCACTGGTCGGCTCACTCACTGGACGCTTCCCGCTAAGGTTGCCTCCAGCTTCAGTCTGCTGCCGCTCCGGCCTCCCCTGGGGTTGGGTCTGGCTAGATCCCGCATGGCTAGCCTGCCACTGACGGGCTGGCCTCTCCGCTGGAGCGCGGAAACTAGCATCGCTCCTCATGCTGGATGCCACACCTCCTGCTCCCCTGTTGCCACTCCTGCACACCCGGCTCAAGTGGCCCTCTCGCTTACAGTTGTTACACCGCCAGTCCTTCTTGGGACATTCCCTCTTGAAGTGACCTTGCCTCCCACAACAAAGACAACCACTGAGGGAACCTCCTCCTGAACCTCCCTGCCCATTACCGCCAAGGGTGAACCTCCCTGGGTTCACAGATGATTGACCCCGGCTGCGATAAGAACTATTATCTCTCTCCTCAGTCTTGGGCCTCTTGGACCCAGAATCGCGTTCAGACCCACCTTGCAACTGGCGACCCTGGTGAACCTGCCTTCCATCATCCAGTTCCCTCTCAGCTATGCGCACTGTCTCAACAACCTCAGCATAGGTCCTCAAACGCAGAATCGCCACCCTCTACCTAAGAGCTGGCCTGAGACCCAAAGTGAACTTGTGGGCTTTTAGGTCCTCCTTTGCCACAGTCTCGGGGGCAAATCTACTCAGGCTCCGGAACTCCCGCTCATACTCGGGCACCGTCTTTGATCCTTGCTTCAGGCTACCAAATTCTTCTCTCTTCTGTCATCTCAAGGACTCAGGGAAAAACTCATCGTGGAAGAGTTGCAAGAACTCCTCCCACAGCATAAACTGCACCGCACGGCTCCCCGCGACACTCTGCCACCACTCCAGAGCATTCCCCTCTAGCTGCCGAATGGCTAGCCTCACCTTATCCTGCTCCTGGGGTAGGAGAAAGGAAAACACATGTTCGATCTGCCTCAGCCATTGCTCAGCTAACACTGGGTCCTCCTCTCCTTTGAATCGCGGAGGTTGTTCCTTTCGGAACCGTGTCACTACGTCATCCTCTGCACGAATCGATATACCACTCAGTGAACCCTCACGCTCCCGGGGTAGCTCCCGCACTGGTGGTGGTGGTGGTGGCACCACCTGCTGGGCTGCCATCTCGCAGCACACCTCCTCCCGTACCTCTTGCCGGATACCCTCCCTCAGCTCTAGGACTTCCAGCCGGATGCCTTCTCGCACTGCACCAAGAATAACGCATGCCCTCTAACGGACTGTCCCGCACCCGGACCCTCATGGGCAGATGACTCATCAGCCACTGCCCCGGACGCACGAGTCACTCTCCTTGGTGGCATTCTTACTACATGAAGTAAGAAGCACAAACGTCAGAACGCGTTCGACTACTATCAAGTTTCACTACCTCTACCCCATTATCAAGTCAAGCAGTACATGACATCACACACATTTCAACCATTGCATCAATCAACATCGCACACAGCACAGTCCACATTGTAGTCATGCCCAAGGCATTCCAAGCTTATTCAGAGTTACACAGTTCACACATAATCATGTTATTCACATCCTTCACACATAGCAACAAATGCAACTAGTGCCCTAATGCCAATGCATGCAAATCCTACCTCATGTCTGGACTACCCCAAGTACACCTTAGAGGCTCAAAGAGGACCATGTTGATCAGGCATGTCCCTCCAGGCTCCTCCAAAGGACTCAAGATAACCAGATCCGCCCACTACCCTAGGCCAACTAGACCATGCTCTGATACCATATTGTCACGCCCCGGTTTACCAACCCGAGGAGACCGGAACGTGACCCTCCCTTTACCCGGGTTTGGATAAAGGGGTGGAACACAACATATACTTCAGAAACCAAAATTACACAATTATTTAATTGAAACCATATGCCTTTATTATCTTTCAAATTTCATTACAATATCTCCCCGCTGGGGTTACAATGCCTCAATAAAATTACATAACGCAAATAACATAAAACAAAGCCACAAAGTAGAACTCTTCCACCTTGGTGTTCCCACCTAACGCCTGTAGGTTCCTGCAAGAAAACACACCATAGTAGGAGGGGTGAGCATCCACCGCTCAGTAGGGATCATGTCTCCCCAACTCATCCCATGCTCCTAGCATCTACATGCCATGTGTACAAGTGCAGTGTCGTGTTACAATAATTCCAACAAACAATAACAAACCACACCAGTAGTCACAATTATCCACCACACAAACCACAAGTGATTTAACCGCCTCTTCAGGCCAATGATTTAACCGCCTCTCAGGCATAGTTTCCACAGTCAGTCTCACTGACATTAACTCAGCCTCTCAGGCTCCACAGTCAATCTCATTGACATCAACTCAGCCTCTCAGGCTCCACAGTACACAAGCATTGCCTCGGCCTCTCAGGCTTCTTAGGCTCCACAGACAACAACAGACATTTAACATATATCTCAGTTATTCAGGCATAACAACAAACACTTAACATGCATGTTCACCCTGGTATAACATCAAACACCTAGCATGCATATCCTCACAGACATTACATCAAACACCATTCAGGCATAACCACACTGGCATAACATCAACGCATAACATGCATGGCCTCACAAGCATAATATCAAACACCTAGTGTGCAGTGCCACACAGGCCTAATCTCAACCCATACTTGCCACTGAAGGCCAACATTCATATAGGAGGTCACACCTATATAAATTTACATATAGATAGTATAACAATAACAGTAGAAGCTCTATAAATCCTCTACACAGGGCCTAACCCCAGAACAGATCAGGTGAGACAGAATCCCTACCTTAAAGCAGATCTTCCTTGCTCCCGCGCTAAACGCCGTCCTCCCCACGCAAGATGCTCCGGCAGCAACCAGCAACTCCCTTTCCTTCTCTCTCTCTAGCTCTCTCTCTCTCTCTCTCTCTACGACGGCTGCAGCAGTTGAAGAGAACCCTAAACCTAAAACAGAGGGCTTCTCTGTAAAGACTCGTATTTGGGTAGTCTTGAGAGATAGTCATTCTATGGGAATGTAACTATCAGGACGGTAGTGTAGCCGTCAATGCGAGCATTTTGACTGTACTTGGGCCCGATTCCGAGTCGAGGCCCCGTTTGACCCGATTGTTGACTTTTCGGGGTCTATTGGTTGACTTTGCGTTTGAGCGGTCATTTGAGTGTGATAATATCTGAACAATGTTGTGCTCGTTATTTCGAGCGTTTTGACAGTAATTTGACTCAATTTGGAGTTCGTGACCTCGGGAGGTCAATTATTGCGTTCGGGTCAATTATTGCTGGGAGGCCAATTATTGGCAACGATACATATATAATTAAGAACTGCCTTATCTCTTTAATTTCCAATTATTGGTGCGTGCGTGTTTGAGCAAGAGAGAGAGAGAGAAGGTGAAGAGCGTGAAGAGCTTTCTTGGTGATTTTGGGGCGATTGGAGCTCGTGGATCGCAAAGAATCTTCCAGGTAGGTGATTCTAACTCCTTATATGATTCATAGTAGGCTTAGCATGCTTAATTTGGGTGAAATCATGGAATTTGGGGGTGAACCTTAAGATTTGGGGGAAACCCAATTTTTGGTTGAATCTTGTGATTTAAATGCATAAAAGAGGTATTTCTGTTGATTACATGAAATTTAGAGTTATTTAAGACGTGTAATGGGGTGTATATCAAAATAAATGTGTTTATGAGTGTTTGGGGTTGCTGGGGTTGCCGTTCTAGCCGAGAAAATTGGCAAAAACGACGATGAATGGTGTGTTTCCGGACTAAGTGAATAGTGTTTCCGGGACTAAGTGAACAGTGTTTTTCCGGGACTAAGTGAATGGTGTGTTTCCGGGACTAAGTGAACAGTGTTTTTCCGGATCAGTAGTCCGGAGGAATTAGTCCGGATCAGTAGTCCGGAGGAATTAGTCCGGATCAGTAGTCCGGAGTAGTTAGTCCGCAGGAGTGGAACAGTAGTTCCGTAGTAGTCAGTCCGCAGGAGTGGAACAGTAGTTCCGTAGCATCAGTCCGCAGGAGTGGAACAGTAGTTCCGTAGTAGTCGATCCGCAAGAGTGGAACAATGGTTCCGTAGCATTAGTCCGCAGCATCAAATCCGTAGGAGTGAAACAGTGTTCGTTGCGGTGCAACCGCATCGCACCGGACATTTACATTGTAAACCATTATGCCTCTCCACATTTAAGTATTATACTTAAGTTACAATGTAAATAACGAAATACCCCCCATTTGGATTCAAAGAAAAATACTAGAAAAATTAATTCCCATTATTTCAAAATGTGAAATTTGGGATTTAGTGTAAAATCTCGGAAAAACCCAAAAGTTCGTAGTGGTGAATTTTTGGAAAGTGGGGTTAGACATCTCAGGAAAAATCCCCAAAAATCAGATTATCTTATTTATGCTATGGGAACCCAATGCCGGGACTTTTGATTTCAAGAAAATAGCTGCTATGGGTACTTCCTTCATAAATCAAGGATTGAGGATTTACTTGTGGAGACCAGGCTACGGTTCCAAAGGAAATGTCGAGAATGACATGCCATACTCATGTTAGTATGTTGATGTGGGGTATTGGGGCATGGACTCCGTGACTTGTTTGGGTTCTCACCGTGATGCACCGATGGTGCTATGTGGTTGACATGGCAGGCATATGCACCGATGGCGGCCGGTGTGGCGACCGTGTCCGGGCATATAAGCGGTTGTGGTAGGGGTGAGTGCCCCGAGCTGGGATCCTAGTGAGGATCGTGGACAAGCGTCTGTGTGGGCAGGCTAGGTCCTGATGTTTGTTTGCAGGTGAGTCCTGATGATTGTGCACACTACACGGTGCACGAGTACACGAGCATGTAGTATAGACTTGTATGTTTGCATGATGTGGAGTGTTGGGGTCACCTACTGAGCTTGTCGCTCACCCCTACTTGTTGTTTACCTTTTTCAGGTGTGACCCGAGACTAGTGGAGGACTTTCTTCCAGAAGGACGTGCCCACTACTCTGATGTATGATACGATCGTATTCTGTATTGTGTATTGTATTATGCTTGTATCCCGGACATGAGTCCGTGGACAGTTATATTTGCATACTGTTGGTGATGCGATGTCTGTATGACTGTTTGGCTTATTGTATGCATGATGATGTATGGGAAAGTACAGGATTACCCTTGATGTATGATCGTACAGGGTTGCATATTTGAGACAAAGACCGCGGTGTAGTCTCTATTGGTGCTAGTCACCAACCCCTTGACCTTTCGGGTGCAGGCAAGGGGAAGTCATGAACCCGGTTCCGGGTTCCCTGGAATTCGGGGGCGTGACATTCTCCTCCTTATATAGATAACACAACATCAAAACGACGTAGTTTTGATTAAGTGAATCCCAGCATCAAAACGACGTAGTTTTGATGGAATAAGCTATGACCTTCCCACATCCATACACACCAAAATATTCACAATTCCAACATGGTCCTTTGGGAAAAGATGATTAGAACGACAAAACCAAGGTAACCATGCAAAAACATGCCTGCACGCCAATTTGAACGCCAATTCCCCAATTGGCGTGCGGCTCCAAATGCACTCAAACTTCACCCCAAGCCTTCTTGCATCTTGTAGAGGTCTAGGAAGCAAAAATATGCTTGCACGTGAAATGGGTGAATTCACGTGCAGCTCCAAATGCTCTGAAATTTCTATGGTAGGTAGAGGACCTTATTCTAAGAAACTTTTGTTCTTGCACGCCAATTGTTTGAGGCCATCTACCCTATCAAAAGTGAGCTCCAAGATCAGCTAAAACAGCTTAAAACCGCCTGTATACGTATAGCATCTTCCTAGGGCATAAAGGTACGTTATCACTTGTCACATGCACCTCCTAAAAGTCCCCTCTTGGGCTCATCTCTTACCTCAAACTTGTGCACCAACATCCAAGGTGTTTGTGGTTAACTTCTTACACACGGGTTACACACGGGTCATTACAAGGATTGTTTTGAATTTGAGTGAAAGTGTTTGAATCAAGGTGAAAAGATTCAAATCAGAGGAGAAGAGGGTAGCTTGGAACTTAGGTGGTAATGTTTGACCTAGTGAGTGGAGGTTGATTCAAACTTGGGTGGTTATGGCTTAATTGGTACAATGCTATTGTGCAGGTTCTGGAATGTGGTCGGTGAACATCAGAGCAACGATAGAGTTTCTTGGATTGCATTTTTAATGGAAGAAATGAGTGGTGACAGGAACGTGTGTTGTTACATCGATCGGTTGGAACGAAAACTAGAACATGGTTAGTCACACGAGTGGAAATAATCGAATTTGAGTACTGATGGTGCCAAATAAGTACAAAAATAATATTTTATTAAAATAGTAAAATAATTGATGAGTTCATTATCTGATGTATTGAAGCATCTTCAACAGCTTAATTATATCAATAACTAAAGTCATATTTGACTAACAATTTACTCCAATAAATTAGCTATATTATTAGTTAAATTTAACTTCAACTATAATTTTAGGTAAATTTACCTAAATTTTTAGCTTTTACCTAAATTACCCTTCCAACATTGTCCTCTCTTTCCAACACCTTTTCCCTCCTATGCTCCTAGATGACCTTCCTTAAGAACTCCCTGTCACCATTGTCACTGTCCCTAAAGGAGGAGGAGATAATCTTCTTCAACATCGTCGACAATGCGAATGAGGGTGTTGTCGATGGCGTCAATGGCGCCTTCGCCTTGGAGGCCAAAGTCAAAGACATCCTCAGTGAGGACATTGACGGCATAGTCAATGATGGGTTGATCCATGTCATCGGTCCTCCGCCCCAGCACCTCATGCACCACCACACCCTCTTCCGTCATCACCCAAGCGGGTATCAGATCAAGTCTCCATTGAAGACCAGACATCATCCATTACATTGAAAGAGTTTGTCCACATGTAAATACAACTACATAAATTCATCCAATATATAAAATATATACATTGCAGGTTAAATACTCGATTTAAGATGGGAGTTCATACATTTTCTTTGATGAATCCTATAGATGGCATAGGGTAAGAGCGTGATCGAGTTCCTATCCACCTTGATAAAGACATATCTTGTTCTACCCATAATCTAATGGCAAATAGAGGAGGAAGGGTTTTGTGAGTGTAAGTTTGGAAAAATAAATTTAAATAGAAAATTCTCAATGTACTGATGGAGATGTTAACTACAACTATTTTAAGCAAACTAAATATAACTTTAGTTAATGAAATTTGGTTAAAGCTATTGAAATGCTTTTCAAATATAAATAGTTGAAATATATATATATATATATATATATATATATATATATATTTTGCTAAAATGAGAACGTGAGATCATATTTTTAATGCGAGAACTTTAATATAGATCATTGGATGTTGCAATTAATGGTACAAATTATACTTTTACTTAATAGTAGCTCCACAATAGTAATTACTATAGTGAAATTACAGTTAAATGAAAGTTTAATCTGGATCGTTAAATATTGACCTAATAGTCCAGATTAAAAATTCTTACGATAAGAAGTTATCCTTACGTTCTCTATGTAGCATGACTATATATATATATATATATATATATATATATATATATATATATATATTATATGTTAAAAACGAGAAAAACGAAAACGAGAAAAGGGTAATTCATGGTGAGGAAAGGGAGGCAAAAATTCATACTATTGTCAAATTTCATTTAACTTGATCCAAAGGCTTTAAATAATTCATTAGACACCAAAATTACCCTTTTTCCACTTCTCTCTTATTGTAAAAAATAAAAAAAAACCTTGCATCGCATCCTATATCTCCAGATACATCTTTACCGTTGTTACTCCCACTGATGACATCCATCATGGATTGTCTCTCCATCTGAACAAACATTCCATCTCCAACGCCACCTTGTTGTGTATATCGTGCCTTTATGTATGTCTCCGGCAACAACATCTTTGACTCTTTCTCGAACCATAACCCACATGTTCGGGGCTCATTTAGTCATCTATCCAAGAATCATGCAACTTACTTTTATCACGCTCAACTTGCTCCTGCCAATGACACTTACCACACCTACATCAAGCACTGGTAAGTTATTACTTTCATAATTGTTTGATTTAGCTAATTATTTTAGTTAAGTACATTCAATATGTTTTATTTTGAGGGTTTGATATATAATTTATTATTTATCGGATGATTCTTTAGCATTAAAAGAAATCAATCGATTGATCCCAAGCAAAGAGGTGTTCAATTTGATGCAGAATATGTCAGAATCGAGGACAAAATTTTAGGTTGCAGAGGGAAGTATCCTTACAGACTATGATACTTCCAAAGGAAAGTATCCTTGTAAACACATAACAGTTATAGTATGTTGCCAACAATTCCTAAGGGGGAGATTTTTGTTCCCACAATATTTTTAGGTTGTCATTATTGTCAATAATACGTGTTTGGCAAGATGGCAGCAAGACAAAATGTATATCCGCACTTGGTTACATAACTTCATAGAGTGATCTTTTAGAGTAAGCTCGTAGAGGGAGTGTAATTATGTATTGTGCTCATCAGTATAGCCTACCTAAGTATCATGCCTAACTCAAAGATCCATAGAGTCGAAGATCCACAGGAAAGCTAGAATCCTGACTTTGAGCTTTACAGTTAAAGGACCGAAGACTCGAAGACCCGTGTAATCACAAGATCTTATCTAGGGGGAAAACCGCTTTTGGGGTGTGATTTCCCCTAACCATCATTTGAATGGTGATGAAAATGACAGAGTCGCCACCAATTTTTTTTGCACTGTGATTGGTCACCTAAAAGGAAAATAATCTATATTGCTAGGGATGGGCTCGAGAGCTGATTACACGTGGAGAAGGATTAACACCACTACGATGCCTTTTCGGTACCTATCTTAAGCGTTCAGAGGTTCATAACTTGTTTTAACCACTTACTTAAATTTAACTAGTCTAAACATAATTCTAAATTTTCCTATGGCCTAAGATTTCTAATATTTTATTTTATTTTTTTAAGTTATTTATTAAAGTTAAATTAAATGCAATTTATCTTAAGCTTTTAAAGGAAATCCTAGTGGTTTTTTTTCTTTTTTTACTTTTAAATTCTTTATTGAAGTTATAAATTAAGTCCGCTTTACTTAAGAGTCTAAAGGAATTCTAAGAATTGAGTTATTTTCTTTTATCTCTAAGTCTTTTGTTAAAGTTAAAATTTTAAGTCAAATTATTTCCTAAAAAATAATCCTAATGACCATAATCCAAGGAAAAAACTTTTAAAAAGCCTAATTTTTTCTTTGAAAATGATTTTGAGGGATAGAATTATTGGTCCATGAGAGCCTAAGGGGGGAGTAAATAGGCACTTTGAAAAATTATTCTCTTCTCTTTAGCACAACACTAATACTGATTGAAAGATAAAACCGATGCGGAAGACAATCAGATATAGTAAAAGTATTTTATTTTATTATCAACTGATAATTACAATAAAATGGAAAGTAGATAAAACTGTAGCTTATTATCTACTGAAAAGGTATCTCTCTTTGTTTATAGTAGCACTCTAAGACTATTCTATTACACACACACACTAGCACAGTATACAAATTCAAAAGCACACTTTTACAAGTATACATAACTGTATATTTATAGACATCCCTTGAGTGATTATCTTGGAACTTTAACGTTGCTTTTTTGGGTAATGCGCTGCATTGAATTAAGATCTTCTCCTTGGAAACCATCTATCTTTAAATGTTGCGGATGTGGAGCTCGAGATATCGGAAGCATGAGGGTATTGAATTCGTTTTGCATAGTTCCAATTTCATTTAAGGCTTTGTCCATACATTCGAGTGATTCACATGTAAGATAATATATGTCTTCAATAAATCTTATATTACATCAGGACATGGCGAGTTGAAGAGTTTGAATGCGCTAATCTGACTTAGTGAGTAATTGAAGCAATATCTTCTTATTTCGGAGTATGGAGACATATTCCGAGCTAATGGAAGGCTCGGATGCTTATTCAACATAACTGTTCCTTTCTCTATGTCTTTAGTTGCTTACTCTGTATCAATTAAGTACTCGGATCCCTTATACGGTTAAAAGGTTCCTTACTCTGTATTAATGAAGTGTTCGGATCCCTTATTCGGTATCAGTGTTCCTTACTCCGTGTCAATTGAACACTCAGATCTCTTATTCCGCGTTAGTGTTCTTTACTCTGTATTAATTGAACACTCAGATTCTTTATCCCATATTAGTGCTTTCTTACTCTGTACGAGTAAAAGCCTTAGATCCTTATTACGCGTGTTCACTTCCTTAGTGCGAATAGAAACCTAGGATCCTTATTCTGCATCTTCTTGTTCTTAGTCCGCGCGAGTGGAAGACTCAAATCCTTATTCCGTGTCTTCTTGTCTTTATTTCGTGTGAGTCAAAAACTCGAATCCTTATTCCGTGTGAGTCAAAGACTCAGATCCTTATTCTGTGTTTTCATGTCCTTAGTTCGCTCGAGTTAAAAATTCGGATCCTTATTTCGTGTTTTCTTGTCTTTAGTCTATGCTAATGTTCCTTACTCCGTATCTTTTGATAACTTGTTTATTCACCAAGTCTTTTGTCGACACTCACATTAACCTAGACCAGGATTATGTATCCCGTCCTTAACATATCACTCATGAGTAAAATTGGTTTGTCGTTTAAACTTATCTTCTACAATTATGTTAGAGATAAAAACGAGAAATTTCAAATCAAACTACATAGGATTTCATCCGCATCTTCCAAATTATGGGTTTGATCCAACAAGAATTTATTTGCCTAAATGGTGATCCTAAAAATTAAAATGTTTCAAAGAATGAACTAAAATGATAAATAAATAAAATTTATGGAAAATATTTTTTTTGTCTTTTAAAAAGTTTTTTTAAGAAGACATTTTGTTTTATTTTTTTTAAAGAAAATATTTTTTTAAGAAAATTTTTTTTGTTTTGTTGGAAAGCACACCTTTTTTAACCTTTTTTTTTTAGAAAATAGAACAAGAAAATAAATGTGTTATGTGTGATTATCACATCTACAAATAAAATAAAAAATCATTCTTTTTTTTCTTTTTTCTTTCTTTTTTCTTTTCACTATATTTGATATACAACTTATAATGGCGTTGGTTACATGATCTCTAATGGCTTGTGCTAACATCAACCTAAGATCAATAAAATAAATAATAATAATAATTATAATAAATAGGTACAACACTTATAGACACAAACACATCCAACCATACATTTACTCCTTCCACACCAAAAACATAAGCAAAAAATAAAATAAAAATAAAAAATACATAGAAATAGAGTACACACAAACATAAGCAAGAGAGAAACAATTTTTAGGTCGATGATCCAGTAAAAGAGAAACCCAAGAATAATGTAAAGAAAAAAAGGAGCCATACACATGGGAAAAAAACAGAAAAGAAGAGAAGAAAGCAACAAACCAGACACATCCATATGTATATAAAACCTTGAAGTTTAGATCAAACATCCCCAACAAACAACAGATAAAATCCACGCCTATTAACACATGGAAATTATGTGTGTTTTTATGCATTTATTGGCTCATGATGTAGTGAAACTGATGATTTAATGTATGTGGATACTATGTTTTTACTCAGCAATTGATGCAAGTATTTGTCTTGTATTTTATTTCGTTTTATGGCTTTCTTTGAGATCTTATATAGGAATGAAAGAGCAAAATGGTAAGACGTGAAAAGGGACTGCACATAGAAATGCTTGGCATGTGACGAGGGCTTTACATTGAAAATTTCCCATGGTACTTCTCTGGTTGCACATTTTGGTAGATTTGTACGTGGCATGATAATTGAGTTATGAAGACAACATAATGGTGACTACACGATGTTTTTGTCTTGCAAGTGCATGTGGTAGTGTGTGCACGTGGCAAAAGGTACCACGTGCACCGCCACATGTAAGATGTATCCACTGACTCTTGATGTTGTTTTTTATGGCACATCTTCTGTCTTCATTTGGAATCATCTAGAATGACAATGGACAAGAATTGAAGGAAGGGAGTAACTGTTGTGAAATGATTTAATGGTCAACATACGCGTATGGCAGTTATGTGATACAATGTTTGGTCACGCTTACACTATCAAAATAATATTTATTAAACCTAACTAACTTGTAAAGATATGTTTGAAAATCTCTAACCTAGTTGTCACCAGTAGAGTCGCCAGTTGTCATCACTAAATCCCATCGGGGAGAAAACTGCTTTCAGGGTGCGATTTCCCCCAACCTTCATTTGAATGGTGATGAAAATAACAGAGTCGCCATCAATTATTTTTGGAGTGTGATTGGTTCCTAAAAGGAAAATAATTTATGCTGCTAGGGATGGGCTCGAGAGTTGATTACACACGGAGAAGGATTAACACCTTCATGACACCTTTTCGGCACCTATCTTAAGAATTTAGAGGTTTTTAACTTGTTTTAACTGTTTGCTTAAATTTAACTAGTCCAAACACAATGCTAAATTTTCCTATGGCCTAGGATTTCTAATCTTTTAATTTTTTTCTAAGTTATTTATTAAAGTTAAAATTAAATGCAATTTATCTTAAGCCTAAAGGAAGTCCTATTGTTTTTTTTCTTTTTTACTTCTAAATTCTTTGTTGAAGTTATAAATTAAGTCCAATTTACTTAAGGGTCTAAAGGAATCCTAAGAATTGAGCTATTTCCTTTTATCTCTAAGTCTTTTGTTAAAGTTAAAAACTTAAGTCAAATTATTTCCAAAAAATGAATCCTAATGACCATAATCCAAGGAAAAAACTTAAAATGAGCCTAATTCTTACTTTGAAAATGATTTTGAGGGATAAAATTTATTTGCCTAAGTTGTGATCCTAAAAGTTAAAATGGTTTAAAGAATGAATTAAAAAGATAAATAAAGAAATTTTAAGGAAAACCTTTTTTTTTGCCTTTTGAAAAGCTTTTTTTTAAGAAGACATTTTGTTTTGTTTTTTTTGAAATAAAACATTTTTATTTTATTTTTTGAAAAACACATTTTTATTTTATTTTTTGAAAAAAACATTTTTTTTGTTTTTGTTTTGTTGGAAAGCACACCTTTTTATAATTTTTTTTTAGAAAATAAAGCAAGCAAATAAATTTTTATGTGTAATTGTCACATCCACAAATAAAATGAAAACTCATTCCTCTTTTTTTCTTTTTCTTTTTCATTTTTCTTCTTTTCTCTTTTCACTATATCTGATATACAAGTTACAATAGCGTTGGTTATATGATCTCTAATGGCCTATGCTAACATCAACCTAAATCCAATAAAATAAATAATAGTAATAAAAAAGAGGTACAACACTCATAAACACAAACACATGCAACCATACAGTGACTCATTCTACACCAAACAACATAAGTAGAAAGAAATAAAAAATAAAAAAATACAGAGAAACATAGAATACACACAAATATAAGTAGGGAAGAGACAGTCTTTAGGTCAATGATCTAGTAAAAGAGAAACCAAGAATAATGCAAAGAAAAAAAGGAGCTAGACACATGGGAAAAAACGAAAAAGAAAGCAACAAACCAGACACGCATATATATATATATATATATATATATAACCTTGAAGTTTAGATCAAACATCCCCAACAAACATTAGATAAATTCACGACTATCCAACGGGAGGTCAAACATAGGCGACAACAAATAAGCCAAAAACACACAAGAATGCTAGAAGACAAACACAAACAAACGACCAAACATCAAATGCTTAACAGACCAAAAATTACCCGTCGGGCTTGGAACAGATGAAGTTCGTTCGTCCCTTTTCTTGCTTTTTTTTTTGAAGAAAACAAAGATAGTTCTACATAAATAAATCCAATATTTAGACAACAAACCAGAAAATTAAGCCACAACCAAACAAACGTGTGGCAAAAAGTAATTAAAAAAAACATGCATTTACCCATTAACCATTCTTAGCTAAAAGAAACAAAGACTACTCACTTTGATTTTAGGTCTGGGAGTTGGGAAAGGCAAAACATGTGTGACTGATTTTCCTAAACAACCGATGAAAAACCAAAGGGGAAAAACATCAAACAAATGCTAAGCCAAGGCAGAGCATGCAACTAGATTATAAACCAGACGAAGCAAATACTCAACTAGTGATAAACTCACAAGGCGAAACATGAATAACCTCGACCAAACACATAAACACCGATAATGAAAACAAAACAAATACCACATAAAGAACCAACGACCAACCAGAAAAAGTTCATCTCGAACACAATACTTTCCTTCGAATTGGCGAATTGGGTGTCCTCCCTCGTTTCCTTTACCTGCCTCTTCTAGATGTTCGAAATCTTATAAGGACGCTTGGTGTCCTCTATCTTGGACGAGGATAGATGATGCTCCTCAGTGGGCGGCGGAGTGAGTTCTGACTAAAGGAAATAGTTTTTGTTGGAGTCGAAAGGGGATGAAGTTGGTATACGGGGGGGATGAGATCATGGACGGGCTATGCTCCATAATGGTCGGTGGATGGAATTATGGCCAAGGGGAGTGGGGTCTCTCTTACTAGTTTGAAGGAGGAGGTGGTGAGGGGTTTTATGCGTGTTTTTTGTTGAATTTCCGTCGAAGAGAGAGCCCACACGTGGTCGATCGAAGTTCAAATTTATATAAGCTATGGGATTTAGGGTTCCAGGCTTGATTGGGGTAGGATGACGTGGTTTAGCATGGCCACCATCTGGCTCAAGTGGGGTGGTTTGGCTTGGATAGGCATGGGCGTAGCGTGGGCTAGCATGGAGGAGGTTGGCCGACCATGCGGTGGTCCTCTAACGTGGTGGACAGTAGTAAGGAAGAGGACACTCAGGGGGGAAGAAGATGTGCGGGAGTTAGTGGGAGCAGATGAGAAGTGCATGGCGTAGGTTTTTTTGTGTTTATTTCATTTTTGTTTTGTTTTGTTTTTTTGCATGTGTGTGTGTGTGTGTGTATATATATATATATATATATATATATATATATATATATATATATATATTTGTTTTTCCACCAATGAGGGGGGTGACAAGTGGACTAAGGTAAGTGGAAAAGAAAGGGAGGTGGCAATTAAGGTTTTTGATTTTTGTAGTTGGATAATTTTTAACTAATGTCTTTTGATTTTTGGGATTAGAAAGGCGATTCGGGTTTTAAAAATTATAAAAAATTATTTTTGGACTTGAGGCATCGTGACAAGCAATCCCGTGTCTTTTTTTATTTGAAAATGATCTTGTTTTTGCGTCGAGCCTATACCGTGTGTCCTTAAACCATTTTATTGTAGGAAAATAATAATATTTTAATTATTTGAAAAAAATCTAAGGGGTCAAATATATATAATATATATCAAAATTCTCAGTAAAGTGAGTAGAGTAAGAAAATGAGGCTCGCAACCTGATCTTGCATGTCACTTTAAAAGTCGATGGTTGTTTAACCACCGTTAGCGGTCCGAACGCAATTTTGACCATAAGTTATTCATTTAATCTCGAAGATTAGCAAAATCAAAGTTCTGATAGTTGTTGGCTATAAACTAGAGACTCAAAGACTTGGAGACCCAAAGGTTTGCAAACCCGAAAATCCAATTATCGTTGACTCTAAGATGGATGTTGCTAGATCTAGTTAGAGACTTGAAGATCCGAAGGTTCTAACTCGAAGATCATAGATCCGTGAATTGCACATTTGATGCACTCACTTGTAATCAATGGAGTGTATCTTCAAGGTTACGAGGCAATCATCTTCGAGGCAATAGTTGGTCAAATATCAGGATGCAAATTAGGATGCCATTTCATTAAGTTATTTTGACGATATATCTTGTATTCAAAATGTCAAAATGAACACGTGGAGGCTATCCAAATCTAGAGCGATATGATTCAACGGTGGAGATAAGAGATGGAATATTGCTAACCCAAGCTCATGGATTTGCATAATGGCCATTGTATAAAAGGAAGAAATATATCTCACTTTTGGTAAGTGTCATACGCATATAATCAAGAGAGATACTAAGGCGCAAAATAGAGAAAAGTTCAAAAACCGAGAGAAAACATTTTAGAGCAAGATTGAAAGTGAGTTCATCAAGCCTCATACATATACATTTATTAAATGATCTGCCAAAAAATTGGTTGAAGATCAAAGTAGTGCAAACAGTTGAGTATGCGTGAGCAGATTGCGCTAGATAGTATATCACAGTGAGTGTATTCTGAAGTAATAATGTTCTTGTAACAACATTTAAAAGAGAAGAGAGTTAATCCAGTGTAATAAGAGTTAGACCCTACTATATTGAAGTGATAGTGTATTAGACTCAGTGTAAGTACATATAAAAATCCGAATTTGGGTAGTGTTAAGAGATGACCTTTCTCTGAGGTTAAAAATATCTGGACAGTAATGTGGCTGTCGATGTGAGAGTCTTGACATTGGGCTCGATTTTGGGTTGGGACCTTGAAAGGCTCAATTGTTAGCTTTTCAGAGGTTTATTAGTTGATATTGCATTTGAGCGGTTAGTTAGGTTGAGAAATATCTAAATAGTAATGTGTTTGTCATTTCAATCGTTTTGACTATAATTAAACTAAATTTGGAATTCATGCCCATAAGCGAATAATTTATTATATTTAAGGATTTACTATTGTAATAATAATAATATAAGTATAAATAACATAGGAGAGAGTTCATTTGGGCAATGTGCGTGAAGAATAGAGGTGGAGGTGCTTCTTCCTTGGCTACAACTGCATTGTCATCTGCTAGTGTGGTGTGGATTGAGGCAATTCGTGAGGCAAAGGAGGATTTCGGGGCACTAGTGAATGAGAGGGAGGAGGGCAATTTTTCGTGGTAAGAGCACTAGTAACAAATTTCCTATAGAGGTTTGTTTTTCCTATATTTAGGGAAAAAAAAATTAAAAAGTTAGAAAATATTTCCACAGCAGATACTCTATATTTAATTTTTTTTACATGATTTGAACAGTATTTCCAAATGTATTGGAAATCACTATTCACTCCATATAATTATTAAATTATATCTAAAATTTTTCTCTCATATCTCTCTTTTACATTTCCCATAACATTAATTTTTATTTTACATTAAATTATAACAAATTTATTATTAAATAAATTAAATAATATAAAATATTATTTTAATGATATAAAGAGTGATTAAGGAAATCTATTATAATGTATATTTGTATAGAAAAACAAAAAATAGTTTAAAACTATAAATTTAAGAAAACTTATTTAAAAACTATTACGAATGTTCTAAGAGGCTAAGAGGCTCATTTGTAATCCTATTGCTACTACTAATACTAATAATAATATTATTTAAAATAAATAAAAAAATTAAAATCAATATTTGTTGAATTTGTTAGTTTGAATTAAAAAATAGCTTATTAAAATTTATAAAAATAAAATTTCTAACTAAACGACTCCAAAATAAATAAATTTTGATAAAAAGGGTACGAGGCAAAAACATTTCCTTAATAGCTGTGTGCTCAAGTAAAATAATGAAGAAAATAAGGCTTTGTTTTAAAATAAAGCTGAAAAGATGTAGGTCTGTAGTCGCCGTACTACATGTCTACACGGAACGATTCATAAGTCGTGTTGTGCTCCTTGCACAAAAAGTTGTTCATAATATATTGCCATTCCTGACTTGCCAAATCTTGGTTTGATTTCTTCCTCGTTGTCCAAAATAGTAAGAAAGTCTTTCATTATCGGTGCATCTGTGACACGCCTTTTAATTTGAACCCCATTTTTAAAAATCCACTGTTTCATTTTCTTCTTAGTTTTGGTGGCTTCTTGTGAAGATCTGTTCGAGCAAGAGATTGGAGATTCATGGGGAGGTTGTTCGCGGTGAGCCTAGAGGGTAAGGTCTACAGCTGCAAGCACTGCCGAACCCATCTCTCTCTGTGTGACGACATCGTCTCCAAGGTGTCTTCTCTCGTCGATTTCTCCGATCCGCTAACTCTTTCATGTGATCGTGTCATTTCCCATCTGGGTTTGCAAATTTATTATGTCTTCCGTGTTTTTTTTTTTCCAACTTTGGAATTCTACTTTTTTTAGTTTTAATTTTATAAAATATTGGCTATAGTTTCACGAGTATGGTTATTGCAACGTAAGTGGATTGCTGTTCTTACGTGTTCTCTATGGATCCTCGATTTCGTCTACGTTTGTGAGTTATATGGATGCTAAACATTTCTGTTGACTGATATTTACGTCATACAATTTTCTAATTTAGGCAACATGACAGATACTTTAATGCAAAGAGAACATCTGATGGATGAAACTCACAAACGTTGCTGGATTTATTTGTGGGTTATGTCTGATCCCATGAATCTTTAGCTTCCGGTAACTTTCTTGTTCAGGTGGCGGCGTTGAAATAGTATTCTGATATTGCATCCTTTAAAAAGGTTAAATGTGTAGTCAATGAAAAATGCCTGTTTGAGTACATTTAAGGGGGGGGGGGGGGGGGGGGGCGGTTACATTGAAATTGGATGCTAACTCCTGTTGAATAGGAGTTCGTAGAAGCAAAAATTCAGACTCCTGATACCTGACCCTGTGTTTTGTTTTTGTTCTTCTGCTCAGTCTTTTCACTGCAGACATGGGAAGGCTTATCTCTTCAGTAAGGTGTAAGTTCTTTAGAACCTTGTTGCTAGGATGATGCTAATTATTTAAAACCATTCATGTACAGTAAAGACAAGCCAAATACTTTTCTGCCATGTAATGTTTCAAAGTTGGTAAAATACACGATTAGGTATGATATTTGGCTGGTAATTTGATAGAATTTGATATCATTTTAGATGGTGTATGTTTTTTGTTCAGTAATAGTCTTAATATATGGCAATTTTGAGTTATCGGGTTATAACTTTTTCTGTACTATACTTATAAAAAAAACTTTTTCCATACTATTCCAGGGATTTTTAGATTGGGTGGCTGCCCTTCTCATGTCCTGATATCTTACAGGGTGAATGTCAGTGTTGGTGAGATGGAAGAAAGAATGATGACAACGGGAATGCACACAGTTGGTGACATTTTTTGTGTTGGTTGTGGATCAATTGTGGGATGGACATATGTAAGATTTTAGGCAAAAATGATGACCTCATGGATTATGCCTTTTTTTACCATAGGTTCTTGTCAATTATTTACCTTTCTTTTCCTTCAGGAAACTGCTCATGAAAAAACTCAGAAGTACAAAGAAGGGAAATCTGTCCTTGAACGGTAAGTAGAAAAATACTTGTACAGTCGTACTCGTAGATGCTCTTCCAAATTGAAAGTGATGCCAAATTGCCCATAAATTCAAATTATATCTTATTTTCCTTTTGTCTTTCCTTGATAATCCAGTAACAAAAATAGCCCCTTGTATATTTTTTTTTACTCCACACATTGCATTGTATAGCTTCCTGTTATATTCATGAAAGGAATACTTTATTTAAGATGGGTCCAATTGTTGAGCAGGTCCAAAATCACCAGCCCTGATGGAAGCGATTACTGGGTGAGTCATGAAGCACAAGCTGGTGGAAGTGACTCAGATGATGATTAATTATTTTCGCCCTTAATGTCATGTGTACATACGTATTCCCGTATCGCATGCTCTTGTGTTTACCTGGATCACTGAAACTCTCAATTCCTGTTAGTCGCAGCTTGGCAGCATGATCCCAAGCATTTGATGTTTACTACAAATCTGTTGTATATTGGACCATAAAACTGTTGGTCAATAGTGTGAACTACTTGGATTACGATTTTACTCTTGGTCTATGATTCCTCGCTTTTATTCGGAAAAACTAAAGAAAAAAAAACATCCGTTAATTATGTTATCAAACTTTAGAGAACTCCATAAAATAACTTTTGGGGTTTATGTTTTTAATTGATAATTACTTTTATTCCACCAATAAGAAAATTATTTTTGAAAGACTTATTTTCCTAGCAAAAAGCTATGAGGTCACCCTAAACCTTTGGTGTTCCAGGGGCAGGCTGACCATCTAAGTAGTGCATTTTTATTGCTGGTTTTTTGTTAAATGCCAACACTCGCGACTTCACTATACTCAATGGACCCTTGTTCAATGGCATTGAGCTCGACCGAACTTATATTTATTCTTGCATTATTGTGTCTTGTCTCTTCTCCATGTTAGTTGACACTGATCTTCCCCTTCATAATGTGCAGATTGCTATGGATACATGGCAACCCAAGGGGCACGACTATGACATGATCGTGTGGTTGTTTCTTTTATTCATTCATTCTTTTTTTCAATGGGTGCAGTCGTGCTAAAAAAATAGCACAACTGTGCCTTCATTTGTTTTTGAGGCATTAAAAATAATAATAATTGTTAGGTCTAATGTGACATTGATGTTGTAATTGTTGGGAACCAAAGTAAATGAATAGTATTGTATATAGTATCTGGTAAGTGGTGAAGAAGACAAAATAGTTTGGTTCTAGCATAGACAAGCTTCCATTGCTAGGAGAAGACCCCCAAGGGGGCAATCAGAAAAAGGCAGAAGCTTTGGAGTATAGAAGTAAAAGCGAAAACCAGGCTGAATGTTCACTCTCATACTCATCTAATTGTGTGACCAAAGGCAAGTTTGAATGCTTGTAATAATAATAAAAGTGTAGATGACCAAAGACGTCTAGGTAGAGAAGACAATCTTATGAATAATCTAAATGAACATCTAAATGTTTGAAATAATTGATGGAGTCGGAAAAAGACAAGAAGTTTAGATAAAAGCAAAGATGAATAGTCGTCCTCACATTTGACTTTATGTTCATCCTTGCATTTGAAACTTATGTTCATTAAAAGAGTTCATTAGTGAAGCTTTCAACCAATGAGAGTTTCATAAGCGAAAGTTCTAAGCCTTGCTAATGATAGTTCTTATCATTGGATCTTTCAAGTCTCACTAGTAAAAGACCTTCATCAAAAAAACCTAATAACACATGATAAATTGTCTAGACTAGATAAATTGTTTCTAAACTTATTTGATTTTGACTATAGTATTCATAATAAGTCATCTTAATTGATCTTAAGGAGCTTTTAAAATATCCTTTTACGAACAACTTATTGATTGGTATTAAATCTTTAAAGGCTTGTTTGTTTTTTAAATTGATTATGTCACACTCTCAAATTCCAAAAAATTTGGAACCAAGAATGTGATTTCTCTTTGCCCGCACTTGAAGGATCAAGGGATTAGTGACAAGCATCAATAGAGATTACATCGCGGGGTGCTATCTCAATCATACAAATTTGTATAATTATATATAAAAGATAATTCTATATTTTCTCATATATCATTATGAATACAATATGTCAAATAGTCATCACATCACATCACAGACAGTGTACAAATACAATTGTCCACAGACCCATGTCCGAGATATAACACAAAATCAATACAGAATACAATATTGTATCATACATCAAAGTAGTGAGGCATGTTCTTGTTAGGGGGTTTATTGAACCTCATTTTGATGTTAAATGAAGGGATATTATATGGAAATGAACATGTTTTTACCCCTATTTTGATAAAAAATGATTGATTATTAAACTAACTCCCTAATATAGCAAATATAAAACCTTTTTGTGTTATTTGTGATGTTTTCGGATGAAGAATAGGTCATGTACAAGTTTCAAAGAAAGAAGGAAAGGATTGGCAACAAACTGCTGAAGATAATCGATTAAAAATGTAGAGGTGGACCATGAAGATTTTGAACAACCCATTTAAACGACCATACTTTTGAGAACTTTTGGTTATCTGAAAAGTTGAAGGTGGGCGACTGAAATTTCAGTTGACCAAATTAATCGACCATCTTATAATTTCTACGCGGATCAACTATAGCCCTACATATCTCTTTAATCTACCACCTGTACGGTTCATAGCTCTTCACTTAAGGATCAAACGATCCTTATTGATGTACTATGAGAGGAAAATATAATTCAAATATTGGAGGGAATGGTTATTGGGTGGTGAGACAGTTCAGTTACTCTAGGAACGAAAACAAAAGAGAAGACATGTGACTTTTTAGGGGATCGATTGAGAGGGAGAGAAAGAAAGTATTTTGGGATATCAAGGGCAAGAATGTTTGTACTCTTGCACAATGATTGCTTAAATCTCCATGGGAGGAGGATGGATATTGATGTACATTTATGATTTCCATTTTTATGGTATATTAATTTGAATTCCTTACTTTGTTTATCAATTCTCTTGAAGTTGTATGTTTAGAATTAGGATTGACCATCTTAATTCTTGTTAGGGATGGCAATGGGGCGGGTCATACCGGGTACCTGCCCCTAATAGGACGGTTTTGGAATAAGTGTAATCGGGTTTGGGGCGGGTATCTCTGACCCGGTAACGATTTGGGGTGGGTTCGGGATGGGATAACCTGTCTCAAACCCGTATATATAAGGTAATATAACGGGTTTAATGGGTACCCATCCCGACCCAACCGTAATGGGAAGAGTTTTGGGTCAGCTTAAATGGGTTCGGGTCGGGTTTGGGATATTGTTTTCTTAGATGGGACAAGTTCGGGATAAGGGTGACCCATCCCAAACCTGCCCCATTGCCATCCCTAATTCTTGTTTAAGGTTTATCAATTATGGATCCAGAGATGCTGTTGATAGCTGAATAGTTAAGAGAATTAACTTGAAAAGAATATAATTTGTGGAAGTCAGTATTCCTCTCTTATAACCTAGTTAAGATTGGTGTGATGTCAATCTACACTCAAATAACTTAAGCAATTAATGGGTTGCTTATTCCCCAAACTAGGGTTTACACACGGATAGATCACTCGAAAGAGGCTAGTTCATGTATAAGTGTTGAGTTTTATATAAAAAGGAAATTTGAGTTAGCATAAGTTTATAAATTGAAATAAATGAATTGCATTAATTGAATTTTGAATCCCTACTTCCCTCATAAGATCATCCAAAGTAGTTTAGTTAATTTCATTTACAAATCCAAACTTTCAAACTTTACAAATTAAACTTTCAAACTAGATCAATGAATTACAAAATAGACTCTTTACTTAATCACCTTCCTTTAGGTTCGATATCCAGACTTTAAGTCCACTCTATTACTTGGCACGATCCTGCGCTTGCGAAAATCCTAACAAGTTTTTAGAGCCATTGCCAGGAAAGGTAACAAATTTTAAGAGTGAATCTTTTGTAATTGTTAGTGGAGAGCATATCTCTTTATAATTGCCAAATTCTTTGTGCGGTATTATATGGAGTATGTGTCTTGTGTTGTTTTTATAGGTGCAAGTAAATGAGCAAGCGTTCCTCAATGTTTGATAATTCATTTGATCTTAAGTCGGAACATACATTCTTTGCACAGTTGAAAAAGCAAAGGAGTGTGCAATCAACAAGTATAGAGGAATCAAATTTTATTCTTGGATATTGGAGTGAACCAGAATTTGATTTGCAAGATTTATATTGGGAAGAAGAAAGTGTTTAATTTTGTTCGGATATGAAGGAACAACATCACTAGCATCATCAAGGGCCAAATCTTAGGCCAGTTAGAGAGCATAATACTTCAGATGTTTTAGATATAAGGAATCTTATTCATTCACCTTCTTTTTTGAGGGATAACTTTGAGTTTTCCCCACAACTAATTAATATGGTAGTGCAAAATAGGTTTGGAGGTTTAGCTTTGGAAAATCCTCATCATCATTTGACAGATTTGTTCAAATTTGCAGGACAATGAGGAGGCAAGGAGTACTAGAAGATTTTGTTAGATTAGAGCTTTTCCCATGGTCATTGAAAGAGGATGCTCTAATTTGGTTCAACTCTTTTCCAGATGGGCATTTCACTACTTGGGCAAATTGTGCTCAAGAATTTCTTACAAAATATTTTCCAAGAGGAAGAACAGTGATGTTTATAAATAATATCACTACATTTACTCAAGAAAGTGGAGAGACACTTGGGAAGGCTTGAAACAGATTTAGAGAATTATAGGGGAAATGCCCAAATCATGGTTTAGAAGATTGGCATCTTATTGAGGTCTTCTATGAAGGACTTACAGCTGAGGAATAGTATATGGTGAATGTAACAGCAGGAGGTTCTTTGACAACCAAATTAGTGGATGAAGCCCAAGCTATCTTAAAGGAATTAACTAAAGAACAAACTCAATGGTTATCTTGGAGACTAGCTACAAAAAAGCCTGGTCTACATGAAGTGGATAATTCCACACAGTTGAGTGCTAAATTAGAAGCCTTCACAAAGCAAATAGAGAAATTGAATATTTAACAAGTGGCAAATATGAATAGTACTTGTCAAGAATGTGAAGGAATGCACCAACCAAATGAGTTCCCATTAAAGGCTTAAGGAGAAATAGTTGAAGGATGTTCAGCCAATGTCACAGAGAAGGTCAGTTAATTAAAATAGACAACAGAACAATCCATTTGTAAAAACTCGTATTTGGGTAGTTTTGAGAGATAGCCATTCTATGGGAATGCAACTATCTGGACGGTAGTGTAGTCGTCGATGTGAGCATTTTGACTGTACTTGGGCCCGATTTCGAGTTGGGGCCCCGTTTGACCCGATTGTTGACTTTTCGGGGTTTATTGGTTGACTTTGCATTTGGGCAGTCTTTTGGGTGTAATAATATCTGTTTAGTGTTGTGCTCGTCATTTCGAGCGTTTTAACAGTAATTGGGCTCAATTTGGAGTTCATGACCTCGTGAGGTCAATTATTGCGTTCGGGAGATCAATTATTGCTGGGAGGCCAATTATTGGCAACAGTATAAATAATTAAAAAACTGCATTATCCCTTTAATTTTGCTTGGTGCGTGCATGTTTGAGCAAGAGAGAGAAAGAGAGAAGGTGAAGAGCTTCACTTGGCGATTTTGGGGCGATTGGAGTTTGTGGATCGTAAATAATCTTCCAGGTAGGTGTCCTTGAACCTCTTATCTCGATTCTGTCTTGGAATATGCATGAATTTATCATGAATTATGAATTTGAGCATGAACCCTAAGTTTTGGGGGAAACCCAATTTTGGGGTTAGATATGATGATTTAGCATAAAATCTATGGTTAAGAACTGATTTGTATCAGTTTGGGTACGTAATTTGGTACTCTATTTAGTAAAACGCGTGTTTGCGAGTGCCTGGGGGATTGCTAGGTTGATTCCAGACGAAAACCAGGCCAAAAATGATGATGAACAGTACCCTAGGCGAACTATAAGGTCGAAGTTCGTAGTCAGCAGCTTCGTAGTCAGCAGCTGTGGAGTCAGCAGCTTAGTTAGTCCGGAGCAGTAGTCCGGATCAGTAGTCCGGAGTAGTTAGTCTGGATCAGTAGTCCGGATCAGTAGCAGTGATCCGTAGCATCGCTCCGCAGCAGTGTTTCCGTAGCATCCATTTCGCAGCAGTGTTGTGTTTCCGCAGCAGTGCAACTGTACTGCACCTGGACATTTACATTGTAAACCATTTTACGTACGTTACAATGTAAATAACGAAATATCCCTCAGTTGGATTCAAATAAAAATACTAGAAAAATTAATTCCCACTCTTTCAAAATGTGAAAATTGAGATTTAGTGTAAAATCTCGGAAAAACCCAAAAGTTCATAGTGGTAAATTTTTGGAAAGTGGGGTTAGACATCTCAGGAAAATCCCCAAAAATCAGATTATCTTATTTATGATATGGGAACCCAATGCCAGGACTTTTGATTTCAAGAAAATAGCTGCTATGGGTACTTCCTTCATAAATCAAGGATTGAGGATTTACTTGTGAAGACTAGCTACAGTTTTAAAAGGAAATGTTGAGAATGACATGCCATACTCATGTTAGTATGTTGGTGTGAGGTATTGGGGCGTGGACTCTGTGACTTGTTTGGGTTCTCACCGTGATGCACCGATGGGGCGATGTGGTTGACGGGGCAGGCATATGCGCCGATGGTAGGCCTGTGTGGCGACTGTGGCCGGGCATATTGCGCTGTGCCATGGCAGGCATATGCGCCGATGGCAGGCCGGTGAGGCGACTGTGTCCGGGCATATAGCGCTGTGGTAGGGCTGAGTGCCCTGAGCTGGGATCCTGTTGAGGATCATGGACAAGCTGTCCTATGTGGGCAGGCTAGGTCCTGATGTTTGTTTGCAGGCTGAGTCCTGATGATTGTGCATACTACACAGTGCACAAGTACACAGAGCATGTAGTATAGACTTGTATGTCTGCATGATGTGGAGTGTTGGGGTCACCTACTGAGCTTGTCGCTCACCCCTACTTGTTGTTTACCTTTTTCAGGTGTGACCCGAGACTAGTGGAGGACTTTCTTCCAGGAGGACGCCCACTACTCTGATGTATGATACAGTTATATTCTGTATTGTTTTATGTGATATCCCGGACATGGGTCCGTGGACAATTGTATTTGCATACTGTTTGTGATGTGATGTCTGTATGACTGCTTGACTTATTGTATGCATGATGATGTATGGGAAAGTATAGGATTACCCTTGATGTATGACTGTACAGGGTTGCATATTTGAGACAGCACCCACGGTGTAGTCTCTATTGGTGCTAGTCACCAACCCCTTAACCTTTCGGGTGCGGGCAAGGGGAAGTCATGTTCCTGGTTCTGGGTTTTCTTGGAATTCAAGGGCGTGACACCATTCTCCAATACCTATAATCCTGGATGAAGAAATTATCCAAATTTTTCTTGGGAGGACAAAATGTTTAGCAAAGTAACCAAGGTAGAAGCAATGCAAATCCAATGCAGAATAATCAGCAATACAACAGGCAATTTCAACCTAAACCACAAGGAATTGTTATAGGGAGAAAAAGAAGGCTGATTGGGAAGTTACAATTGAGAAGATGGCATATGGAACTGAGCAAAGATTGAACAAGATGGAAACAGATATAGGTAATCAGTTTGATAGGCTTAAGACTCATAATAGGAAGTTGGGAACTCAAATATCACATATAGCTAATGCTTTTTCTATAAGAAATATGGATGAACTTCATAGCAAGACTGAGCCTAACCCAAAGGAGTTTGTACAAGCTGTTATGTTAAGGAGTGGAAGGAAATTACATAAAGAAAGGCTCTTTAGGTTAAGAAAGAAAATCATGACAAAAAGGTTGAAGATATTCCTAGTTCTGAAAATGGAAAAGAAGAGAGAAAAGAGGAACAAACGGAGGTTCCTAAGGTGGTGAAGAACTATGTTCTACTTATACCTTTTCCTCAAAGGTTAAGATAGAAAAAGAGGGATGAGCAGTACAAAATTTCATAGAGCATTTCATGCAATTAAAGCTTACAATTCCATTCTTAGAAGCTTTAGTTCAAATGGCTCTTATTCTAAATTTCTGAAAGAGATGTTAAACAATAAAAAGATGATTGAAGAGAAGGGAACTATTGCACTTACAGAGGAGTGCAATGCAATAATTCAGATAAAGATACCTTAGAAGATGAATGATCCAAGGAGCTTTTCCATACCCTGTACTATTGGAAATGTCACATTCGATTCAGCTCTCTGTGATTTGGGAGTTAGTATCAGTTTAATTCTATCATTTGTGTGCAGCAAGTTGGGTCTTAGGAATTTATAACCCACATCAGTAACTTTGCAACTTGCAGATAAAGCTATCAAATATGCACCTGGGATTCTAGAGAATACACCTTTGCAGATTAAGAATTTCGTTGTTCCTATTGATCTTATTGCTTTGGAAATGGAAGAAGGAAGTTCTATGCCACTTATTTTGGGAAGACCTTTATTATCTATAGTAGGAGCAATAATTGATGTGAAAGGATACAAGATTGAGCTACATATTGGTGAAGATAAGGTGGAGTTCAATTTATACAAGAGTTCGAAGAACCCTCATGTAGCAGAGCATAAACAAGGATACTTTATGAATATTTTGGATACATTGATTAAATCTCATGCAAAGGGATTTTGTGATCCCTTAGGTTTATGTTTGGAGAATATTTCTTCTATCATTAATGAAGAAATTTGGAAGGAAAAGAATGCCTTAGATTCTACACTAGTGATCTGGTTTCAGTTGAAGAAAGAGTTTTACAACATTAGGATGAGGTCTATATCAATTACATCAATGGAGAAGGCACCCAAAGTTGAACTGAAAACTCTTCCATCTTATTTAAAGTGTGCATTTTTGGGTGAAGATGGAGAGTGGTCAGTAATAGTGGCAATTGAATTGCAAGGTGAGTAATTGAATAAATTGTTAAAGGTTTTGAAAAGAAGAAAAAGTGCTATTGGGTGGACTATGATAGATATTAAGGGAATTAGCCCTTTTATGTGCATGCATCGGATATTTTTAGAAGACAAGGAAAAGGCTAGTGTTGAGCATTAAAGAAGATTAAAAATATGAAAGAAGTAGTGAGAGTTAAAGTAACAAAACTTCTTAATGTTGGAATTATTTTTTCTATTTCAGATAGTCCATGGGTGAGCCCTGTGCAGATTGTGCCAAAGAAAGGAGGAATGACAGTTGTTAAAACTTCAGAGAATGAGCTTATTTCAACAAAGACTATCATAGGTTAGAGAGTTTGCATTGATTATCGCAAGCTTAATGCATGTAATATCCCGTATAAGGAAATACCATAATATAGCCGTATTTGGGGATGAAAGTATCATTTTGTGGTAGTGATTGAGAATACAGTTATTTTGACTATAATTTGGGTCCTATTTGGGGCCTGGATGACCCAGGAGCATTATTATAATTTTCAGTGGTGAGTTAAAGGGTTAATTAGTCAATTTGTTTTTTTTGGAATTTAAAAATTTTAATATTTAATGGAAATACGAATTTTCATTAATGAAGGGCTTTTTGGTATTTTATATTGGTTTAAGATAGGAATTCTAGTATATTAGGAAATCTAATCTAATTAGGTTTCTTAATTAGCAAGAAGTCTAAGCTAAATTGGATTCCTGCTCACCTTTATAAATAGGGAAGCTGGCTAGGGAGTGTTGGCTGTTGTTTCTGTGCGTATTGAGATCCCTAGCCGTCCTTGGTGCAAAGGAGAGAGAAGAAGGTCGTGGCTTGAAGCTTCCAGGCATTTTGACAAGTGAAGTCTGTTGCACCGTATTAGAGGTAGGTGTTTTTATCATTCTTAATCTCTCCTAGGGTTCTAAAACATCTGGTGCTGGTTTAGTTTTGGGAATCAAACTTAGAACGAATGATTTTGCATGTAACTGAGATAGAGAGCCTAGATAAAGTTGTTTGATGTTCAAAGTCGATGTCGAAGATGTATAAATCATTTTAGGCTGGATTCTTCGTATGTTGGACCTGTATGAACAGTTCGGTCGGTGAACAGTGTCAGTCAGGTAAACAGTAAAGTGGTCAGGTGAAGCTAATTTTTATACCGATGAAATATTCACGGTATTTCGATGAACTTTTTCTTTTAGTTGGATAAATTTTGAGGTGGTCAGGTGAACAGTAAATGGTCAGGTGAAGCTAATTTTTATATAGGCATAATATTCGTGGTATTTAGATGAACTTTCCTTTCTGGTCAGGTGATTTTTGAGGTGGTTGGGTGAGCAGTAAGTGGTCAGGTGAAGTTAATTTTTATACAAGCCGAATATACGTAATATTTCGATAAACTTTTACTTTTGGTTGGATAAATTTTAAGGTGGTCGGGTGAACAGTAATGTGGTCGAATGATTTTTCTAATATTTTATTGGATAGCTAGTTAAAAACCCTTCAAAATGGTGAGTATTAATAGTAAATCGGAGTTCTATAGAATTAGTTATGATTTTTCAAAGTTGGGACAGAATCTGCACTGTTTTATTAGCCTGTTTTGCTTCTTTTAATTTGTTAATGGGAATTTAAGCTTAAAACCTTTAGAGGGGAACCCTAAGGATCGTTTGGAAATTGTAGGGTGTCTTTCATTAATATAATTGAGGTGTATACATTTATTCTTATATTAAAAACATGTTCTTATTGATTGTACGTTGATATAGTTATATTATGGATGTTATGCATTGATTGTGGTGATGTGGTATTTCCTAATTTGAAATGTTGGACTTGTAATGTTGATATATGTTCTTATTATATAGTGCACTATATTTGTTATGATGACGTCCGGTAAAAGACAATGATCCGGTAAAAGACAAAGGCCTAGTTAAGGGAAACAAGGGTACGATGGATCCGGTTAAGGACATCGGTGCGGTAAAGCACAATTTGCACGGTGAAGTGCGTGATTGAATTGTTATGAATAATGATGTTTACATGTGATGTGGTTGTTGAATACTACACTCACACATTTACACCTTGCATATAGAATTTGTTAGTTTAACTGACCAGAGAGTGTAGAGGGATAGTCACCTACTGAGTTATGAAGCTCACACTTACATTCTTAAATCCCTTGCATGTACTAAACGGAGATTAGAGGAGCACTCGAAGTAAGGTGGACCATAGTCTTGATGTGGTGTTTATGTGATTATAGAACTTATATGTTATTTATTTGGATTTTAATTTTTCGAACATGGGTTCGTGGACATTATAAGACAGTTTAACTATTTTATGGTTTGTTTGTTTTAAAGTATTTTGTTTAATGGATGTCATTGGAAAAGTACTATCATACCCCTGTTGTGTGACAGTATCGGGGAGTGTGAGATAGCCCTGCTTTGTAGTCTTTATTAGGTGCTAGTCACCAATCCCTTGACTTTTCGGGTGCAGGCATGGGGCAGTCATGTGCTCAATCTCGGGCTTTCGTAATTGGGGGCATGACAATGCCAACACAAGGAAGGATCATTTCCCATTATCTCATATCGATCAGATATTGGAAAGGCTAGCTGGACATAACTACTATTGTTTTCTTAATGGATATTCTGGGTATAATCCAATACCGATTGCACCAAAGGATCAAGAAAAAAACCACTTTCACATGTCCTTACGGTATATTTGTTTATCAGAGAATGCCATTTGAATTATGTAATGCCCCTACTACTTTTTAAAGTTTGTTGAGAAGACTATTGAAATTTTTATGGATGATTTTTCAGTATTTGGGTATTCTTTTAATGATTGTCTAAATGATATTTCTCAAATTTTGTAGTGATGTGAGGAGGCAAATCTCGTTTTGAATTGGGAGAAATGTTATTTCATGGTGCAGGAGAACATTATTTTGGGACACATAGTGTCTAGCAAAGGAATTGAAGTGGATTATACCAAAATTGCAGTAATAGAATCCATGCCACCACCTACAAATGTTAAATGTGTTCGGAGCTTTTTAGGACATGCTAGATTCTATAGAAGATTTATTAAAGATTTCTCAAAAATTTCTAAATCTTTATGTTCCTTGCTAGTGACAAATGTTGTTTTGATTTTTTTTTCAGAATGTATGGAAGCTTTTAAGCAGTTAACAACAACCCTTACTTCTGTTCCAATTATTATATCTCCAGATTGGAGTTTACTATTTGAGTTGATGTGTGATGCAAGTGATACAGCTATTGGACCTGTACTTGGACAACGCAAAGAGAAGAAAGTTCATGTCATTGCTTATGCAAGCAAACTTTTAAATAACACTTAGATCAATTATGCTACAACTGAGAAGGAATTATTGACTATTGTTTATGTATTTGATAAGTTTAGAAGCTATCTTCTTGGATCTCATACAATTATGTTCACTGATCATGTAGCAATAAAGTATTTGATCACAAAGAAAGATTTTAAACCAAGACTTATAGGTTGGGTATTACTCCTGCAAGAATTTGATTTTACTATCAAAGATAAGCGAGGAGCAAAAAATGTTGAGTGCCATTTATTTGATGAGTGTTTACCTCGTGGAAATTTCAACTTGAACGAGTGTTTCTATAGTTCTACAATGGTGGATTGGTTAGTTGGAATGATGGAGTTGGAGTCGTATTTCACTTCGTTTAGGATAGGGTATAATGTTCTAACTTATATAAAGTATTGTATAGAGTGTTTGTTGAGGATAGGGTACAATGTTATCCCAATTAAGGGTTGCATGTAAAAATGTATCCCAAAAAAAGAGCGTGTTGTAAAGTTTATGGATTGTGGAGATGTTTGATCCATCAAGGAAGACCTTGGAAGATTATATAAATTACTGCAGTATAAGCCTTGAAAAAAAGTGTTGTACTTGTATATTCTTAAAGTGTGTTTGTAAATAGATCTCTCTTGTATATAGAGAATAAAAGAAAGTTTATGATTTAGGCATTGTTACTTTTCCTATCATTGTGGTTTATGGCAAGGACTAATGGGGTAATGGCATATTGGTTGGAGCATCATAAAGGGCTAGGAAGACACTTGTTATGGTTTTAATTCCATGAAGGTTCTAAGAGTGAGTGGGGTGAGGTAAACCTTGTGAGTGAGACTACCTTGTTTCATCAAGAAAATTTCAAGGAACTTAAGAGTTTACTTTAAAATGTTTGTATATTTAATTGCTTTTTAGTCTTTTGTAAGGATGACACATGATTGTTGGACTGAGTATATAAGACCTCATGCATGATATTAGAAGTTGAACCATTTGTCCTTTATGAACATCTCATTCTTTTCACATTATCTTTAGATCCAAATCATTGTTTTGTTTTGTTGTGCTTCATAACTCTATTTGCCTTGGGATGAGCAAATTCTAAGTGTGGAGTTGTTTGTTAGGGGGTTTATTGAATCTTATTTTGATGTCAAATGAAGGGATATTATATGAAAATGAACATGTTTTTACCCTATTTTGATAAAAACTAATTGATTATTGAATTAATCTCTTAACATAGCAAATATAAAACCTTTTGTGTTTTTTGTGGTGTTTTTGGATAAAGAATAGATCATGCCTAAGGTTCAAAGAAAGAAGGAAAAGATGGATAACAAATTATAGAAGATGGTCGATAAAAAATGTAGAGGTCGACCATGAAGATTTTAAATGACCCATTTAATTTACCATACTTTCAGGAACTTTTGGTCATCTGAAATGTTGAAGTTAGTCGATTGAAATTTCAGTCAACCAAATTAATCGACCATCATACAATTTCTACGCAAATCAACTGCAATCCAACAGATCTCTTTAATTTGCCGCATGTACAGTTCATAGCTCTTCACTTAAGGATCAAACGACCTTTATTGATGTGTTATGAGAGGAAAATGTAATTCAAATATTGGAGGGAACGATTATTGGGTGATGGGACAGTTCGGTTACTCTAGGAACGGAAGCAAGAGAGGGAGTCCTGTGACTTTTTGGGGGAACGATTAAAAGTGAGAGAAAGGAAGTATTTTGGGATATCAAGGGCAAGAATGTTTGTACTCATTTTCACAATAATTGTTTAGGCCTTCATAGGAGAAGGATGGATATTAATGTATATTTATGATTTTCATTTTTATGGTATGTTAATTTGAATTCCCTATTTTATTTATCAATTCTCTTGAAGTTGTATGTTTAGAAGTAGGATTGGCCACCTTAATTCTTGTTTAAGGTTTATCAATTATGGATTGAGAGATGACGTTGATAGCCGGATAGTTAAGAGAATTGACTTGAAAAGAATATAATTTGCGAAAGCAATATTCCTCTCTTGTAACCTAGTTAAGATTGGTGTGATGTCAATCTGCACTCAAACAACTTAAGTAATTAATGTGTTGCCCGTCCCCAAGCTACGATTTACACACTGCTAGATCTCTCGAAAGAGGTTAGTTCATGCATAAGTATTGAGTTTTATATAAAAAAAAAAAGAAATTTGAGTTAGCATAAGTTTAGAAATTGAAATAAATGAATTGCATTAATTGAATTCTAAATCCCTAATCATCCAAAGTAGTTTAGTTAATTTCATTTACAAATTCAAACTTTCAAATTTTACAAATTAAACTTTCAAACTAGACCAATGAATTACAAAATAAACTCTTTACTTAATCATCTTATTTTGGGTTCGATATCCAGAATTTAAGTCACTTTGTTACTTGTCATGATCTGTGTGCTTGTGGAAATCCTAATAGCCCTCCCAGAAGAAAGTCCTGTACTAATCTCAGGTCACACCTAAAAGGGTAAACAACAAAGTGGAGGTGAGCTACAAGCTTAGTAGGTGACCCCATAACTCCACATCACCATACTATTCAAATCAGATAAGTTTATACTACATGCTCAGTGTATGTTAGAATACTGGAATAGGGTTAACAATTAACCGCAGCAGAAACGGATTTTAAAAATTTTTAATCCAGCAAGTAAACACCAGGATCTAAACATGAATCAATTAATTTAATTCAGAACAAAAAGAAAAAACCAACCTGAATATCGGTAAAGGAAGAACCTTTTTCTTTTCCCCCCAAGAACGAACTCACGATCAGCCTTTGATCATCCTCGTAGCCTCCTAGATTCAATCACCAAATAGTCTTATTTGCTATTCACCTTCTCAAGGAGCATAGGGCTGTGGTATCCTTGGATAAAAGAACAGGAATGCAACCTCTACTAGGGTTAGCCGTCACCTGTCTCTCTCTCTCTCTCTCTTGGCTCTCAACAATTACACATGTGCACTTAATAACCTAAGAGGCTATGCATCTATTTATAGACCTAGGGTAACTCTTTTGATATTACGCATATGCCCTTTTAGTTAAATAATAATAATATACAATATTCATAATTATTTAAATTATTTAAATAATATGATTATTGCGCATTAAAACTAATTAAATAAATATCTATTATTTATTTATAAAATAAATAAATAATATAATTATTCATTTAATCACATTAAATGGATAAAAATATTTATTATTATTTATTCAATCTAATTAAATAAATAACCATACAATATATATATTTAACTCTGAAATATATATTAACACACATTAAATAATTAGCTATTAAATACAACCAGAAAATTATCTCACAATTATTTAGTACTGCATACAAGAATAAACGGTGCTAACAAGATGGACTAAATGAACCTATTTAATCGAAGCTCTAATATATAATATTTAATTAATTAATCTCATTAATTAATTAAATTAATATTTATTAGTTTTAGTCTGACCTACGATCAGGGACTAAAATTGCACTCTAAGATTAAGTAGATATAATTACAAGAATCCACAACAAAGGATTTATCCATCAATATAACTGATTGCCATGTGATATGATCCTCCACGATGATATTCATAATTAGAGGCATGTATCAATAAATTCTGTTCAACCTCTTTAATTATACCTTTATCCATGTGTTACCATTAATTCTCCAGTGTGTGACCTATACATAATCCAATCATGAATTAGGATTTATAACAAACTATATCTAATATAGTTACAAGCGCTTGATTCACTTAAGAATCCCGAATTAAACAACATGAGAATTTCATTACTTTTCGTATAATGAAGTAGTGGATTCCACGCACCTGATTTCATGTCAATAATTTATGTCTTTTGACTTATCAATGAGTGAGAGGTTTAGTGCTTCAAATACCTTGAGCTCATCTTAGGCCTCATCCTGCTACACCCAACAAGGGTCACACCCACTTAAGGGTACCTTAGTCCAGGGGGGCACAACCACCTGCAAACACAAGCTCAACTACTAAATATATTGGTTCAACCATTAAATACTAGCCAAATAGCCACCCTCCAAGCCTTTGAAAATTATGAGGAGCTAGTTCCAGAATCGTGTTCACATCATCTAACGTGTTATGCTAAGCAAACAATAATATCTAGTACCCTTAAAAGGTGTAAGGATTTATTTTATACCCCAAAATGTGGGTTATAAAGCTTTTGGACCAATAGCAACTACACCATAACAATACTGCCCAATTGCTTGAGCCCCATGCTCGATGTTCGATGCTTAATGCTTCATACTCGACACTCCTGCTCGACGCTTGACACTACTAGGCTCATTAACACATAAACCCTCTACTCAAGGCACCCTGCTTGCTCGATGCTTATAATCTGCTCAAAGCACCCCGCTTGACGCTCTGCTCGAGGCTGGCTCAACTCTCGAGCCTCGAGTAGTGTCAAACAACTCTCCAAATGCGATCCGTCGACTACGCTCATCCTAGTTTCATCTCGAAACCCAATTATACTAGCAAAATCCTCATTTCTAAGCATTAATTCATTCTTTTATGGGTTTCTAACATCCTTTAGCCACATTAGGCTACCAAACAACCTAAGTATTCAAGGTTTCATGCTAAATTTCAATATTCCCTAATTTCCTAGGGTTCACACTAACCTCATAAAATCATGCATATCCAAAGAGATAATGAAGGATAAAGTGCTAGAAACACTTACCTGAAATGATTCTTTGTGATCCATGAGTTCCAATCGCCCCAAATCACTAAGGCTTCCAGCTTAGCCAAGCTCTCTCTCTCTAGCTCTCAAACACTCCAATGTGATACTGTAATGTGGAAGCCCTCTTTCTTCTCCTCCTATTTATATTTCCCGCATTTTTCTTTAATTAATCATTAATTAATCAACCTCCAAAATAATAATTGACCTCCCGGAGGTCACAAATTCCAAATTAAGCTCAAATACAGTCAAAATGCTCGAAATGACGAGTACATCACTGTCTAGATATTTTCTAACTCAACTGACTCCTCAAACACAAAGTTAACTAATAAACCCCCCCAAAAGTCAACCAATGAGCCTTTTAGGGCCCTAACTTGGACTTAGGCCCAAAAATAATCAAAATGCTCACATCGATGAATACAATATTATCCAAATGTTTTAGCTGCCTCGAATGGCTATCTTTTAGCACTACCCAGATACGGGTCTTTACAAATTATTTTCTCTTATAAAGTATTTAAAACTAAGTATAACTCAACTTTACCTTCCTCTGTGAGTTTACTCTAAAGAGATCACTATACGAAGTCATCTTCATAAGTTATACTTTCTATTTTATTTTGAACTTGTTCTAAATCTCTTCTTAAGTTTATTTTTATACTTTAGGGTTTTCTTAAGTCTCCTCTTCTTTAGGCTCCAACACACTCCATTTTTGATTTAGAGACACATAAAACAATCAACAAACAATTTTACAACATACCAAACTTGCAAATTAAATTAGTACACATATGTGTTTTCAATATAGTAAATAATAATAATATGGAACTATGCACATTCATAATTAAGTTTGCAATTGTTAAAATATTTAATAATTTTAGGGGCTCAACTCAATACATGAGTTTGTTTATATAAAATGAAGCAACTATAATAGGATTTTGGAGAACCTGAGAGCATATTTGTGATCCTAAATTTGAGTTTGTCTTTGTCATTCATCCAAGAAGATTTGTTTATTGTTAAAACTAATGAAAAGTGTGTTTGGTCTATTGTTTAAAACAAACCAATATTTCCATTAGCAAATTATAATTATAAAAATTGATAGTGGGCTTATTGAAATTGATAAAATTGTTTTTAAACTAGAAAGCAACAATATTGAATAGTATATACTTTTACATGTTTAGTTAACTACTTATTTTTTACATCAAGATTATATTTTGATATAAACAATTAGGCTTTGAAATTTGAGTTATTGTGTGATTGGCTAGTATATTCACCTCCTCTAGGCTAACTAGAACATAACACGTTAATGCAAAATCATCACAACTTTAGAACAAAATTACAAAATCCAAAAGAAAGAATATTTTTTAATGTTGTCCTCAACTTAATCAAATATTTTCAATCTTGAATATATCATGGAAATGGGCGTGGAATCAACCTAATCAACACTAGGTGTTTGTGGATCTTGCTCAATCACCATAGAACATGTTCAGCCTAGAATCATACCAAATATTTAGTCATACACTACAATTAATTCTAATTGATTCTAGGCTAAACATAAATAGAAAAACTGATTCTCGCTCTCAACATTACTGCCCAAATCAATGAAAAATTGACTCCCTCCACTTTTCCCGAATGACATGCTCAGTTTGAAGCATTTCATATTGTTTATGATTTCCTCACCTATGTTGAAGGAACCTTTCATGTCCCTCTTCAAATGGCACCTTGCCTGAAGAACAACGCAAGACTTACTGGGTCCGACAGGATAAGCTTATCTTGTGTGCGATCTTAGCATATACCTTTTCGTCCATCACACCACTTATTGCTATAGCAAAATCCTCCTATGACGCTTGGAAAAAGTTCAGTAATCTTTATGTCTGCTGATCTCACACTCATGCAATGCAGTTAAAGGATGAACTTACCTTAATCCAGCGTGGAAATCAGATTATCACCAAGTATCTCCATGCTATGAAGATTGCAAATTATAGGATTACCATTTATAAGTTTCATAGTTTAGTTTCACTCACTCTTGTATATAATAACATAGAATCAATTTGAATTAATTATATTTTATGACTGAATATTTGGCATGATTCTAAGCTAAACATGCTTTTGTGGTGATTGAGCAAGATCCATAAACACTTGGTGTTGATTGGGCAGATTCCACACCCATTTCCCTGATAGAATATAAGTTAAACTTGATTAAAACTTGGTTTAAGTAATTAAATAAGTTTAACACAACATTTAGGCTATATAATAATTTTAGAATTATTGTAATATTAATGATAGGCATTAGACAATACAATAATTTTAGAATTTATTTTATATCAATAAGGCATATTGAATGATAAAATTTGGTTTATCTTATTCAATAATAATACAGGATAGTGGACTTATAATCAAATTCTGCCTTAGAGCTCATTTAGTTTGCGAATTTATCCATAATTGAGATTAGCTAAGACTTTGAATGAATTAGTTATTTTTATTATTTTATGTGGTTGTAACAATGAAATTGTCTAGCTAATTCTATTCTTTTGTTTGCTATAATACAATATATTGGTGAATGGATAATATTATGATATTATTCCCTAAAATATCCCTTATAATTCAATTCTCAATATTTTCTTCTTTTTTCTTTTTATTTACTGATTTTATTTTTGAGAAAAATGAAATCAACTCTCTATTGCCTTCTCTAGAATTTGATTAGGATATCATCGATGGCTTTTCTCGTGCTTGGTGAAACTCTAGTGGGTTTGATCGATGGTATGACAATGAAAATATGATTTGATGTAAGTGGAAGTATGAAAGTATAGGGAGAAAGTAGAGAGGCTGTGGGATGAAAAGGAGGTATGCGTAGGTTTGTTTAGAAGCATAATTTTTTTTAATACCACTAGAAAAAATTAGTCAAGTCACTTATTTTTGAATGACTTAGTTAACACCGTTTGTATGAGATTAATAATCTCATGAGAATCATCAGTACAATATTAGCATCTTATCAAATAACCTATTAACTAACACTAATGTTAGCTAATCCAATCCATTATATGTTCTAGTTGGATCGCTTAGTAGCTCATTTAGTGCCCTCTCTTTCATTTCTTCACGAAAAGCTAGGGATAAAGTGTCTTTTTGGAAAACAATCGAAGCCTAAACAAGGTGGAAATTTCTAGAAGACCATGAGCTAGAGTTCTTTTTGGTTTAGTAGTCAATTAAACGGGCCAAGAGAAAACGCAAAACTAAATTTTAGATTCGGGTGTTAAAGTAAACCAGGCTAATTCGTGAATCAAATGGGACTTATGTTATATAATAATTTTAAATTTAATATGATATTAATTACGGCCATTGATAAATAAATATTATATTTATGTCACTCATAAGTTTATTAAAAATATGAGACATAATCCAATGTGTAAATTTAAGTATCTTTCAATAAAGAGTTATAGAAGATAATGTACAACGACTAAAGATATATGATAGATATATTTATAAATTTTATGATTTTATAATTTATATTATTTTAAATTCAAAGATTACATCATAATACTATAATAATTTAAATTTGAATTAATTATAAATTAAAATTTTAAAATAAAATAAGATAATTTTTGATATTCATTCATATTGTTCTAAAAATAAAATATGTAAATAATAAATGTATTAATTAAGAATATATATTATACCAAAAATAATAATGATAATGGCAAAAAAACGAATGGCCAGAACATAATCCGATCTCCTGGTGAGATCGGATCAGCCAGGAGAAGAAAATAAAAAGGTTACATGTAATAAATAATATTTAATAGTCTCTGAGGTCAGGTTGCAAGAAAAAGGAAATGTGAAACGCAAATATGGAGCGAGGGGTTTGCGTTGCGTTGTTGTGGCGGCATCTGAAAATTGCCTCAAATCTAACGCACAAAATTGTTTTTTTTTTCCCAGTTTCAGACTTAAAATTCATGCTGCTCTACTCTCTCTCTCTCTAGACTAAACTATCTTCTATCGCAAGGCCTGTGTAAAATTGGCTGCTGCCGCTGCTCCTACTTCTTGCAGCTGACCATCTCAGCTCTGTGATATATGGTTTTTGTTTGGGACGCGGCGGACGCCCCGGAGGATTTTATTGTTTTCGGACGCTTGAAGAACCTGAATCTAGGTTTTGTTCATATTCGCCACCCTAACGTTATATGTATTGTGTGTTGGGAGCTGAGATTTGGGATGAATCGGAGTTATAGGGTACCCGAATCGGCGGAAACAAGGCAGCCGCAGGTGGGCAGTCCTTGGATGTCCATATCCAAGGAGAGGGAAGAGGAACTCGAGCTGTTTCTTGAAATGGGAAAAGAACCAGGCTATCTTCTCCTTCCTGAGTCCAACGAGGTTGATGTTCCCGCTCCCGCAGGTTTACTCTTGTCCTACCACTCTTATTTTTTGTCATTAGTTTGATATTTGGAACTTTTTTGTCATGGCTCGATATACATATATATATATATATATGTGTGTGTGTGTGTGTGTGTGTGTGTTTTAGGAGTTTGTTGTTTTATCTGCTTGCTTTAATTTCTAAATTTAGTTTCATTTTCCTTGTTTATTGGGATGATACATCTCAATATTGCAGCTCCCAACCTTAGTGTGTCTCCCTCGTTCGAAGTGGAAGTTTCTATGCCTCCAGTGAAAACGGTTGCTGATGATTTTCTCAACTCAGATAATGACAAAAATGACTATGACTGGTATTGTGCTAGTGTCTTTTTTCTATATACCCGGAATTGATTTTCGTTTCATTATGATAGGCTAGCTAGCCAATACTATGAAAACAATCTAGTTTGGCATTTTTATTGCAGTGAAAATTTTATGTAAGAAAATGGACGCCATATAAAGTTATTTTGCATGCTTGAGGAGACTGGTGTTGGTCTGTCTTTCACTACTCTCTTCATGCACACATTATATCCCACTTGTATCATATTGGTTGCTAATCATTGCAATAGATAGAGATCTCTCAAGTGCACTGGATGATCAGCTGCATTAAAGAAGAGTCTTTTCCTGCATGGCTATGTTGACTTAAATCGACCAAACGACATCCAACATTCTGGTGTTCTAGTAACATTGAAAGTCAGACAACTAATATGTACAAGTTCAACATTTTTCAGTGGCCTCTACAATTTATAGACCTTGGTTTAAATGTCCCAAAAGCTGGCTTTAACTGAATTTTAAATGACAAGCCCAAAGTGATCATCATTGTAACCCATATATATATATATATATTTGCAGATTGTTGACTAGTTTCCTCCTAAAGCAACCAACTAAAGCATGTCTTCAGTTACTAATTTTGTATCGATTGCAGATGGTGGACATGTTGTTGTAGTGATTTCTTTGTGCTATCTTGCTATTTTATTTTATCTTTTGGTGATGACATGCAAAGGATTCTAATTAACTTGGTATTTTTTTTTCCTTCTGAAATCAGGCTTCTAACACCTCCTGGTACCCCACTTTGTCCTTCTTTGGAGATGGAAGTGCAGAATACCATTATGAGCTGTAGTGGAATTCCAAACGCCCACTCTCCTGCACTGAAATCCAGAGTAAGAGCGACATTTGAAGTTTGGCACTGAATGCAAGTTCATGTTGTTTGCAATTGGAATCCATCTGATGATAAAAATGAAACCAAATATGCCCCCACACTTAGGATTCACCTATGGTCATATTTAGGTTGATGTTGGACAACTGGTCAGGAAAAGAAAGGTTTGCTCCTTGTAGAAACTAGTTGAATACTGAGTAAATGTATTATTATCATTCAGTTGTGCTTCTGGCTCAACATTATAAAATGATATTTTGCTCTTTCACATTCGCATGATTTGGATTTTGGAATACATTACCTTGGTGGCCTCTCCCTTGCACATGTTAGGTACCTTACTATTGGGGATTGAGGCTAAGAATGGTAGTTGCATTAGACTTCACATTTTTGTTTTTTATGAGATTGTGGTCTACTTTCCAACGGCTTAGTTACAAAGCATTTGAGACACTGCTAAATCTATAGGTAAAATTATAATTTAATTGATTATTTTCACACATGAGTGATGACTAGCTGCGAATTGCATATGTGTATATATATGTATATATATATATATATATATATATATTCTGAGGATGTTCTGATTTATGAATCTGTCTAATTGCTGTTTCATTTTTTTTATCTTCATCTTTATGTGGCCATAGTCAGCTAACACCCAGCAGGAGCCTTCACCAAGGAGCAACTTGGTATCCAGAAAGCCAACTTCTTCTGCCAAGTTGTCTTCAAATGCAGTAGCTCATAGGCCGTTATTATCAGGAGGTCCAGGATCAAGGCCCGCAACTCCAACTAGAAAGCCTGCAGGAACCAACACATCTAAACCATCCAGACCAGCAACACCCACTTCTCGGCCCATGTTAACCAACACATCAAAGCCATCCAGGCCAACAACACTGACTTCGTTGACAACCTTAACCAACACATCTAAACCTTCTAGACCAGCAGCATCTGTTTCTCAGGCCACTTTACTTTCAAAAAAGCTATCAACTGCCACAAGACCCTCAGCACTGTTAACAAGGTCCCCAGCCAGACCTCTGACACCGACCAGAGCTACTATACCAACATCTAAACCTGCACCTAGGGCAGCAACACCTGCTCGGCGACCGTCTATATCATCAAGTGTGCCCAAAGTCCTATCTAAGCCAACGCCAGAGTATACCTCATCTGGTCCCACCACCCCATCAAGAAATCCACCACCTTCCCGAGCCACTTCCCTTGCAGTGAAATCTAGACCCTGGAAACCTGCTGAAATGCCTGGTTATTCACTTGATGCTCCACCAAATTTAAGAACATCACTTCCTGGTAGGCCACATTCGGCATCCAGGGGTAGGCCTGCGCCAAATGCTCGTTCTCCTTCTGTTGAAGTTGCTTCGAATGGAAGGCCTAGACGGCAATCATGCTCTCCATCCAGAGGACGACTTCCCAATGGGGTCCTTTATGCCAGTGGGAGCTCAGTTCCTGCAGGGAGTCGTGGACATTCCAAAATTAATGACAATATGAGTCCTGTTGTATTTGGGACCAAGATGGTTGAAAGACTTATAAATACGAGGAAACTTGCTCCCCCAAAGCAAGATGACAAACATTCTGCAGGTGGGAATCTGTCTGGGAAGCCATCTTCTTCGCGAGACAGTTCTGGATTTGGAAGGACACTCTCTAAGAAATCTCTTGACATGGCTATGAGGCATATGGTATGTAGATCTTTACATTTAACATGGTGGTGGTTCTGCTTAGTGTCAACTTTAATATTGGCTGTAGTGATTTACTTTCAAGTCTTGCATACATGTCAATGTCATGACAAAACTGCGGACTATATTTGGGTTTAGAGCCTTTTTTAATTTAAGACATTCACATACACTTTACTTTTCACTATCTATATATTGAAAACAACCAGTTCCTAAATGTATAGTTGAGGTTAAGGTTGCATGAGCTTAGGTTGCATTTAAATTCAGGATAAGATAAGAGTATTCTTAATAAGTGGTACTAATATTCCTTTGTACAATAATCAACCCCTTTTATCTTAGGGTGGACTAATAGTCTCATCCTTGAAAATAGTAATGTGTTTATTTTGTCATTTTTAGGTATTGTGATAAGGCTTAGGTTAAATTAATTTTATATTACGTTGAAGGACAAAGAGTTGGTTTCTACTATAAAAAGTAGGATATGTTATTGATAATACCCAAAAAGAGGACTATAAAGATTGTTAGGATTATTTGTACCTCTAAAAAATAGCTAACCAAACGCAACTTTTTTTTAACCTGAGACTATTAGGCTAATGCCATGAGTTCCTGAACCCAAACTCGTCCTTGGCATACGACTTTCTTTTCTTAATTCATGTTCCCATAATTGGTGAAAAAGTGTTGATGACATGTGATGATTAGCATTTTCAATTTTAATGACTTGATATTTTGCTTTGAGTAGGACATAAGGCGAAGCATTCCAGGTAACCTGCGCCCACTGATGAAAAATATTCCAGCATCTTCTATATACAGTGTGAGATCAGGGCCTACACGGAGCAAAGCTGTTAGTATGTCTGACTCTCCTCTTGCAACGAGCAGTAATGCCAGTTCTGAACTGAGCGTTAATAATAATGCCATTAATTTAGATGGAAGCGAATTAGACTACGATCTTGGCAGCGACAGAGGTGTCCAATCTGCTGCCAACTTGCAGGGTAGGTGATATTTCAATTGATTCGCTAGATAGGAACCCTGTTCTCTGATCCTTTACACATTGACTCGCGATGTCCACCAATAGAGGTTCTAGAAAAACCAACTGATGCGAAAGCGCATTCTTATATAATTATGTAAATGTTATTAATCGGTTCGGCATTTGACTTCACAGAGTACTTTTCGTTTTCTTTGGTAGGGAAACTGGTTTATTCTTAGCCATTTCCTGTGCCATTTTTGACATTCCAAAGTGTTGTTAACTGCTGTGCTTCAAAATTAAATTGAAGCTTATAATGTTAACTACTGGCTATGCTCATTTTAGTGCTCCTTCCAGGATATTGATTTTCCTCTTCCCGTTTCTGTCCGTGATTGGCATGTTTACGTGGCGCAAACTTTCCTATGACAAACGCACTGAATGAAATGCTTTGCAATTGAGTTTGTTTTTGGAAACCCTTCTGAAATATGGATTGATGGTAATCTGTCAAGAGGAAGGAAGGATACTACAAAAAGTAATTTGTTATAATTTTTAAAGGTTTTATAGTTTGTTTGGTGGAGAATAAATTGAGTAAATGAAATTTTTTTATTATTTTATTAGCATTCCTTTTGGATTTACATTGATTGGGTAAGGGTTAGCTAAGGTTATGTTTGATACCGTTATTTTGTTTTTGATTTTCGAAAATCGATACTCAATATTTTTAAAAGTTATCATCAAATTTTATTTTTTTTGTTTGGTTGCTGTTTTCTGCTTTTGTTTTTCGTTCGTTGGAAGCTCATGTGGGAAGTACGTGCGGGGGAGAGGGGAATCTCGTGCAAGAGGAGGGGGGGGGGGGGGGGGGGGGGGGGGGGAATCTCGTGCGGGCGGGGCTTGCGGCGCGGGTGCTAGCGACCCGTCGTGTAGGGGGAGAAGCTCGTGCGGGTGTCGTGCCAAGGGGGGAAGGTTGCGCTAGGCGGGCATCGCGCCAGGGGGGAGGTCGCAGTGGGCGGGCGGCAGATTGGGCGCTGGGCGGGAGTCGTGCGCAGAGAGGGCGAGCTAGGGGGTTGCGTCGGCGGGCAGCGGCGGGGTTACCGAAAAACAAGTGGAAACAGAAAACACTAAATAGAAAACATCAATAATGTGTTTTCATTTTTTAGCATCTGAAAACAACTTGTTTTCAAAAAAAAAAAAAAAAAAAAAACAGTACCAAACAAAAAAACAGGTGTTTTCTGTATTTTAATACAGAAAATAAAAAACGAATATTGCGACCAAACATGCTCTAAGTTTTACATCTCAAAATTACATTTAGCTTTTTCTCCCATAAGCCATCATCAAGAGGTCTCTCTCGTTATCTCGACCTTTTACATTCGCCAAACGTAGCTGCATCCCTCCAAGTTGTAAGGCCATAACCAATCGAAGATTCTTACATCAGATAATTGCCTCCCTCTCTGTCATGTTTGTCAACAAGTATAAGCTCTGCGACAACGTCGAGAGCTTCAACCTAACCTAGGCGACTGGTAAATATAGTCAATCAATCGTAAAATGCCCATTTCCCCTCTTCCCTTACCCTTTGTGTCTTCTTTGGTGCTTGTAAATTCCAGTACATTGGGCCATGCCCATTGTATGGTCAGATCTCACCCCTTCTCTTTTTGTTTTTTTTATCATCTCCTAGCAAGACACTCATCGTCTTCGTCCTCTGTGTTCTTCACAACTCCACTTGGCTTGCTCTGTTTTTGGGACCCAGCTGTGCCAACCCAAATATGGTGGATGTCACCGGTTATGATGTTGTTGGCGATGACGTCATCAACAATTCTAAAGTAATTAAGCTTTCAAATCTCTCACTAAAACCTAAAACCCAAACAAAAATGCTATTTGCAATCGGCGTTGCATCCCCTTTGTGTAACCGACTGACATGAAAACTGTCATGTCAGCAAAAACACTTAAAACTTAATGTGCAACACACAAGTCTGAGATAGAGAGAAAGAGAGCAGGGGAGGGAGGGAGGAGACTCGAGCCGTGGATCTGGATGGGAGGAGATAGAAATATGACATAAAATCTGATTTTAGAGGCAATAGAGGGCTTTTTTTTGGAAATCAGATAGCGAAAAATTCCTTATGTGTATTTTGGCCGTGTAGCTCTCGTCGATACCTATAAATAAATAAAAAAGGCCTAAATCGGACCACTATACACAAAGTTATGGCCGTTTGAAGTTTTCGTTGGAAATTACAGTCGACGGAACCTAGAAACCTATAGATCTGAGCGTGGGAGAGATGATTGATACCTGCTCGAACCTTGCTCGAGCTTGAGGATCATGCTCGAGCCTCTGCTCGAGTAGGCTTCGAGTAGAGGCTCGAGCATACACGCTCGAGTAGAGGCTCCAGCATCTCTGCTCGAGCATGGACTCGAGCATATTTGCTCGAGTCTCGCCTCGAGCTTGACTCGAGCAATAATCCAAAAGCACGTCAAATCGTGAAAAAAATGTTAAGGTGGCTTATTCCACATCAGCCGGATACACAAAGTTACCGCAACACTGATTATACCTAGCAATACTCAAACCCAAAACATCAATTGCTTCTTTCTTCGCAAATGTGGCCTCGATAATGTAATAATCAATAACAAATTTCTTTTAAAAATAGGTATTCACTAGGGGGGTGTGTAGACTTGTGCGGGGTTGCAGGGGGAAAAAGCAAGATCCGAGTCACGCCAAAGGGGAAGACGTTCTTGTTTGTGGGGGGGGGGGGGGGGGATGGTGGCGTTGTTGGGCTTTGATTGGTGACTAATGTGCGAACTAGTTTTGGGAGATATTGTGGCACTCAACATAGGAGGGAGGGAGGGAGGGAGGGAGAGAGGTCATTGTTGGGGAAAGAGGTTGCAGACCGGGATGGCCGTCATAGGAGAGGGAGGCTATAGGGGCAAGGGTGGCCGTCACTGGGTGGGAGGGGGAGGTTGCAGATCGGCAGAGGGGGGGTGGGATGACTATTGCGGTGGAGGAATGGCGGGGGGTGGGCGGGCGTTGCGGGGGGTGGGTGGGTGGGCATTGCAGGGTGTGTGCGTTGAAAATTGTTCACAGCCAAACAAAAACACCAAAATGGTTTCCTGCACATGGAAATATTTTTTTAAATAAAAAGCAACTGCCAAAAAAAACCTTAGATCCTCATTGTTAATGTCGGTGGTTTGGCAGTTAATGGATAGGAAATGATTAATGGCCGGGGATCCCTCTAGCAGAGAGATTCTAAACCAGTATGAGTAGATTTTGTTTCTTTCTTTTGCTCGCAATTTGGTTCGGCGATGCAACATTGTTTTTTTAGATGTGAAGATATAGGGAAAAAAAGAAAAAGGTTCAAGGAAATCTTTATAAGGGAGGATTAATTGAAAAAGGTTCACACAGATAAGCAATTCACACTAGAGAGCTCCCTCGGCCCTCGCTGTCGCCAGACAAGAGGGGATTCCAGTGGCGGCAGAGGTCAAACTAATTTGGACAATTATAAAAATTTTATCTTGTAGAGAGAGAGAGAGAGAGAGAGAGAGAGAGAGAGAGAGAGAGAGAGAGAGAGAGAGAGAGAGAGAGAGAGAGAGAGAGAGAGAGAGAGAGAGAGCATACTTAGCTGTGTGGCTGCGGTATCGAGTCTAAGGACTTTGCAAGTCCTACATCGGTTGGGGAGGAAAACGAAGTATGCCTCTTAAAAGGGCGTGGAGACCTCTCCTGTCATGAGGCCTTTTGGGGTGCCTGTGTGGCACTACCAAGAACAAAATCGAGAATTGGACTTGGGCCCTGAATCGGATAATATAATGCTACGGTAGACTTGGGCTGTTACATATAGAGACTAAGAGTCTTGGAGAGGCAGGGTTGGCTTTTGTGCCTTTGCCAGAGGGTGGAGCTAGGAAGGCAGAGCACAAGGGGGGAGTTGTTGGCGCTGTGGCGGAGCACCGAGCACAGATGGGGGTTGGGGTTTAGGGAAGCAAATCTGCTGAGGTGAAGCAGAGAGGGGGATAGCTGAAGGGAGGAGGCCAGAGTGGAGAGAGATGATCGAGTAGCAACAGATAGGAGATGACAACCAAAGCAAGCACCAGCCACCAGCGTCTAGGCTTAGGCGTCTAGCGTAGCGCAATGGTCAAGCGACAACGTAATGTGAGGCGTGATGCATGAGGCAGGTGAACCGTAGGAACTAAACCTTAACCTAATTTTTTGGGGGCCCTAATAAAGGGCCTCATCAATCCATGGTCTTGGGCTGCAAAAGCCCAAGGCCGGCCCTGACCCCCCTTACAAAGACTTGGAGATTCATGTTCCAAAGACTCGAAGGTCCAGTTTAAGATAGTCCCAGAATAAGTACTTAAGTTTGGAATAAGCCCAGAATATCTTCATAGACTCGAAACTCAGAGAATTTTGGATGATGATAAGATTGTTGTAAAAACTCGAGATTGGAGAGTCGTAGACCCAAAAATTGGAGAGTTCCAAATGATGAGATTGTTGGAGGCATCCAGATGAGACTACTGGAGTTCTAGATGAGATTACTGGAGTTCCGGATGAGACTATTGGAGCTCAGGATGAGACTGTTGGAGTTTTGGAGTCGATTGTTGCATCTCATGATGACTTGGTTAAGAAGCTATTAATGGTCTTCTTGATCGGGATAAAAGACTGCCTCTCGGATATACAGATATGAAGCAAGGCATTAAACCAACTTATTACAGTTGTTGACGATTTTCATAATGTATCAACAAATGGCATGTCAGCAATAGTTGTGATGTTTCAGAAACGGTAAATGACACATCTGATGACCTTTGAAGAAACCAGTTCAGCCTTTATTTATACAGGACATCTTTGTCAATTTCAAAGTAATGAAATAAAAAGAAGAGATCCATTGATTAACCAACTGTGAATGCATCCAACGATCTTACAAAGTGCCTAGTGTGAATAGTGGAAAAGGACAAACATCACTTGATTACTCAAAGGTTGTCCTTTGTAATTTTAGTGCCTTTGGCTCTCATGCAAATCTACACATCATCATCAACGAACAATTGAGCACTAAAGTGAACAGTGCCAAGGGCTCTCGTGTAATTTAGAAATCATCTTTAATTAGCCCAACCTCTGCAACAATTTTAGAATTTGATTTCCATTGACTAATTTGTAGAGACAAATCTTTGTTTATTGTATTATTATTTTGTGTGTAGGGTTTTATGGACCTTTTGTGGGAACCTCCTCTTAATCATATGAGATGACCTTCCGCGTGAACTTTCTCTCGAGACCCTTAGTTGCAGCTGCCGAAGTACTAGGTTTGTATTGTGTACTTTGTTGAGAATTAGTGGAACCTTTCACATGTTCTGGAAGAGAGTGGACATAGGTGTTAGTAAGAATGCTGAACGACTATAAGATTGCTTGCGTGCCTTCAGAGTTTCATTTATGTATTTATTTTTAATTGATCTCTTTAAGAGCTATTCAACCTCCCTTCTAGCTCTCATCTGGGATTAACAGATTCGAATCAACTTTTCTGAACAAAAAATGACACCGAGCTTTTTATAAATAAATAAATTGTATAACTATATTTTTTAAACCTATACTCTACCTCAAAAGCATACACTTACCATACACCTTTGGAAAAGGGGGTGCTTTGCCTCTAATTTAATATGATGGATTCACTTTGGATGTGGATGATGCTTTGACGCTTATAAATTGCTTAAATGCCACTTAGGCCTGTAAACGAATTGAACTAAATCAAATAGTAAAATATTCAAATATGTTTGATACTATTCATTAACGAACTAAATACAACCCTTAAATTATGATGTTCATATATTGTTTGTTAACAAGTTCATGAATTTTATGAACTGTTTACGAATGTTTACAAATAAATGATTTACGATTTAATTGCAAAATTTTAAAAATCAATCAAGAGAACTGAACTCAAACCATAAACTAGTCCCAAACAATGAAATAATTTATTGTTATTTTTGTTTAATATATTTAAATAATTACTATATGTACTTAACAATAACATAATAATAATTAAAAAGTATATGTTTATAAAATTATATTAAATAAAAATATACATTTATATTTTAAAAAAAATATTTTTTATACATAGTAATTGATTTCGTTTGTTTATAAACATTATAGTTATATTTACGATCGATCCTATTCCTTAATGAATGAACATAAATGAGTTTTTATCGAATCGATTTTAAAAATATTCACGAATATTTGATTCATTTACAATTATTGTTACTTATATGAAGCTTGGACAACTATTGTTAATTCCAACAATTGTGAAAATAATTCAAAATTTGATGTATGGGAGAAATAGCAATAAAAGGTTCAATGGAAATGTGACTATCATGGGATTATAACTCTTTAAGTGTACCAAACATGGAACGAGAATGAATGAGTACTATTCATTCATTCTATTTCATTTTCACATCCTAAATACGTTATAAGTACTTCATGTTGATGTAGAAACATCCTTTCATGTCAGAAGTGATGCAAATACAATTGCTTGTGACACTTTGACTATTATGCAATGGTACACGATTTTGTTAGGACTTGTGTTTGAGGTTTTAGGAGATAGCCTTGGGATAGGCTATTTATTTGGGAAAACTACTATTAGTACAGTGATGTACTTGTTAAATAGAGCGTTTTCACAATAATTGGACCCGATTTGGAGTTGGAGCCTTGAGAAGCTAATTATTATTATTTTTTGGTATTTTTGGGCAGAAAGTATAAAAGGGGCAGGGAGGAACCCTAATCACCAATTCAAACTTGTTCTTGCCTTTCTAGAGAGAGAAAGAGGGGAGAAGAGAGAGAAAGCAAAGGGAAAAGTGGAATTTGGCGATCCGGAACTCAAATTAATCGTAATTAAAGTAGGGATTCGTGTTTTAGACCTTTTTTCATGTCTTTGGTAGTGATTAAACCCATTAATTGTGATGATTTTCATGAGTTGGGATGTATATGAGTGGAATGAGCTGTATACATGTTGGTTGCAGATTATATGTTTTTAATATGTTTTGAGCTATGGTAGAGTGCATAGAACCTATTAGGAGGTATTTGGAAACCACTAATGGTGATTTTGGGGCATGAGATGCTAGAAAAGTTGAGTTGTAGTGGCCAAAAATGGAGCTTTGAAATCATAGCAGTCGGCTAGTGTTCAAGGAAGAAAACACTCAGTTGATTTTTTTTTCTTGTGTTTACTTAGTTTTCTTTTTGTGTTCATTCTTCCTCTCTTTGGTTTATTGTTGGTTATGCTCACTCTATGATGGTTCCTTTATGCATTGTTTTTTTAACATGTTGTGCCTTCCCTTTTCTAGTCCCTTCTTCATCCCTTTTATTTTAAGTTTGTTTGCTTGTGTGTTATGTGGTATACCTTTCTTCACCTGCGTTGGATGATTTTTGTTTGTGTTAAGCATTATTTTTTTGGTTGATGAGAATGCATCCTCAAAAAAATGATAGGCAAAACAAAAAAAACAACAACGACAACAACAACAACAAACTTTTGCTGTTCAACAGTGGTGCCTTATTGCATTTGATGGTTTATATGGGATTCCCCCCGTTTACATTAAAAATTGATGCATATCTTCAAACGAAAGGAAGAAATTTCACAACAAAAAAAATGCTTGTTTATATTTGTTTGTCTGCTAATCCTTGGGTTATGCACGCTCATTTTGCTTATATTTGCTGGTGACCAACCCTATTTTATCGTTTATAAATGTTTGTTTGTCTTCTGGGTTCCGTCAAACTAGTATTCCTTTATTGTTTGCGATTTCGTTCTTTGCTTAACGTCTATTTGCTCTTTGCCTGCCTGTCTCCTTTTCTCTGTGTTCCGGTGCTAGTTTAAAAAAAAGAGAGAAACCCAAATATGCTTTTGCAGTTCTTTAATAGTTTACTCCATGATTCATCCCCTGTTCGCTTTGCTCCCTATTTTACGGCCAAGACAACCATTTTTTAATGTTTTAAAAAAAGTGGCTTCCGGTTTTACTCCATGTTCGTACTCTAGCTTTAACGTGTTTTGAATGTCCTGCATCCTCTGACTCTCTAACTATTTTTTGTTTGCTTCTTATTTCTGGTTTTTGCTTTTCCTATTTATTTATTTATTTTATTTATATAGTGTCATTTTCAGCCATTTATCTTGCTTTTTATTTTATTTTAGACGGTTTAAATGTATTTGTTTCGGCAATATTATGCTTAGGTTTGGCTCCTTGTAAAGGTAGTTTTTATTTTCTTTATTGGCCATAGGGTGATATTAGTCTTGGGCCACATGTCATTTTGTAGCCATAGGTTACGTAACCTAATATTTGTAATCAAATACAGTGGAAAAAGAAGGAAAAGAAAAAAGAAAAAAATGAGTGAGATAAAAAGAGAGAGAGAGAGAGAGAGAGAGAGGAAAAAAAGGGGGGAGTAAGTTTTTTTTTTTTTTTTATGGATGTCACACTTACAAACAAACACTTTTATTTATGTTTTGAAACTGCTAAAAAATATTTGCTTTTCTTAAAATTTTTTTTCTAAAACAAGGTTTTTACAACCCTCCTTAAATTTTAAAATGTTTCCTTTTAAAAGATAAAAGAACAAAATAAAATGTTTCCAAAATGAAAAAAAAAGAAGAGCACAAACACACAAAATGTTTTCTTTATGAAGGGACAAAGGGTTAGTGAAAACACCTAAAAAGGAATTGTTGGTCCCTGGGAGCTTAGAGGGGGGTGAATAGGCTCTTAGCAAAACCTCTTCTTTCTCTCTGGCGCAACACTTATTCTGGTTAAAAGGTAAAATCAGTGCAGAAGATAACCAGATAGTGGAAGTATTTTGTTTTATTATCAAAAGATAGTTACAACAAAATAATCGCAGATTAAAGCTGATGACAAGCTTTTGGATCTGCTGTATCTCTCTTCTGTTTGTAATAGCACTATGTTTTACAATAACAAACATACTAGCCAAATTAATCTCTAAGAGCTCTTGTACATGTACATGCGTATATGAAAATATACAAGGATTAATATATATAGACATCCCTAGGAAACATTCTTGGAACAGGAGAAACAAAGGGGATAAACACCTTCGCTCAGTAGAACTGGAGCTTGCAAAAGCTTTCATGGCTTCAACAATAGCCCCATCTTCATTAGTAGCATTAGGAGCCTGACCAGAAGAGGAGGGAGTTTCACTGGAGGAGCTGGGAAGGACAGTAGGAGTAGCACTGGAAGATCCAGAGAGGCGGCTGCATTTGGGTATCAAGATGCCCGGAGGAAGAATATGTGCAGGCCGCTTACCAGGAGCCTGGGTCTGTGCAGAAGGACCAACAGCTTCGGTAGTGTCAGGAGTAGGAACAGTGGTAGGAGCAGGATCAGATGGCAAAATCTCCTCCAGTTTGGCAGATCGATGAGGAGTGCTGGGGGCACGAGCCACGGTGTGAGCCAGATCCGCAAACGAAGTGGATAAGGCCTGGATAGAAGTGGCTACTAAGTCCATCTTTTGCTCCATGGATATTGAGGAGTTGGAGAGGGCAGAAAGAAGCTGAGCGCTGAGAGTATCAACTTTGACGGCGATGGCACTGATTTGGGCACTCTAGACCTGAGCGTGGAAGTCCAGCTGGGCAGAAATCGCAGCTTCAGAGTGAACTATGCCAAAAGAGGCACGCCCAAGGGCAAAATGAGGCACCTTGGAAGACTCCCCCACTTGAGAGGTGCAGGTGTGCACAAGGCAAAAGAGCCCATAGGGGGAGAGAACGGTGGGGCATCAGCAGTAGCAGCAGGAGAAGGTGCAGCCGACCCACTGTGACCGAAAAGGTCAACAACTGGAACGTCCGCAGGAGAGGAGGGGCCAACCTCGGCAAGGAGAGAAATCTGAGCGTCATGGGTAGGTCCAGACACAACGGCAGCAGGCAGAGCAGCCGTAAGGAGAGACGACATCAAGAAGCTGTGATTAACGTTCCAATGAATCATATCGTCTGGGGTTTGAGTATGGCATGTGTCATCACTGGTTTTCGTCCGGGCCCGTTTGGGGTGAGCTCAAACTAAACCAATGGTGAGAAAATTTAGAGTTGCCACCAACTGTTTTTGGGGTACAGTTGGATACCCTCTACTTTGAGTAGTTTAAAGGTGTGGTCTGCGTTATCAAGAGAAGGGTTCGGGAGTTGGTTACGTGTAGGGAAGGATTAGCACCCCTACAACGCCCTTTCGGTATTTATTTTCGGAGGAGAAGGTTTTCTATTTTATTTGTATTGCCACAACTGGATTAGGTTTCCTAAACAGTCTATAATTCTTATTTAGCTAAGTTTTTTTATTAAAAAAATTGGATTTACCCTAAATTTCTAAAGGGAATCCTAAAAGTTTTGGGTTTTTGTTTAAAGTGGAGAATGAGATCCTAGGGGTTTGTTTTGGGTTTTTTTTGGTTTTATTTTGGAAATTGAAGTCCTAAAAAATGGAAACATGTTTTTTTTATTTTTTTTGTTTTTTTTATTATTTTTTTGGTTTTTTTTGTTTTGTTTTGTTTTTTTTTTACTTTCCTTTTTTGGCTTTTTGGGTTAGAAAGCATTTTTTGGTTTTTGTGTTTTGTTAAAAAAAAATCGTTTTGTTTTTGTTTTGTTTTTGCGTGGAATTGGAACTCCCAAAAGTGGAAATACGTTTTGACTTGAATTTTTTTTTTGTTTTTTTTGTTTTTTTGTCTTTTGGCTTTGCAATGCCTTTTGGTTTTGAAAACGTTTTCTCCTTTTTTTTTTCTTTTTGCAAGGATAAAACCATGAACTAACACAATAACATACAAAGTGATGTGTGTGATTGTGACCTCCATAAATCAAAACGACCCACTCTTTTTCTTTCTTTTCTTTTTCTTTATGCCTCCCTTTGCTCTCTCTCTTTTTCTTTCTTTGTTTGTTTTTTTTCTTTTTTGCTATACTTTACATATTATAACATACACATATACAAAGGAAAGGGCAATACAAGGAAAACACAACGCATACCAATAAAGAAAGACAAGGAAATATTAAGAACTACATCAAATATCAATGTAAATAAGCTGAAAAGTAATGAATAAATAAAGACTGAACCGACTTTGGGGCTTGCAACACTAGTCTTCTGTTTGAGCTCTTGTCTGCGCCGAGAGTCACTTGCTCGAATTGGAACCAACAGATCTGGCGGGACTTGTGAAGAGGATTTCCTGGTATTTGGAGACTGGAGTGATATTTTTTGAGGTTAAGATTTTCTGGTAGTTGGCAATAAGCAAAGTGGGCGTGAGTAGCAGGGGCATGAAAAAGAACTGGAGACTGGTTTTTTCCTATTTTTTTGGTTTTTGTTTTTTGTTTTTGTGAGGGAAACGTAAGGAAAAGGCAGGACTGGAGTTGCTTTTTTATGTTTTTCGTTTTCTGGGAAAAAGAGGGCTGGAACGAGATAAGAGGGAAAGTGGAGTTGGAAAGGATGGGCAATTTTGGTTTTGGGAAAGGGAGAGAGTTGGGTGAAAATCTGGGTGTTCCTCTTTTAGGATTGGGGAATTGGATGTGAAGATTGGGCGGATGACAGAATAATAGAGCCTTAACATTTTTTTTGGCAGAATCGTTTTCTCTCTCTCTCTGGGCGTTCTCCCTACTGAACTTTCTTTTTTTTTTTTGGACGAACTCTTTTTTTTTTTCTCTCCTGCCAAACCCCCCCTTTTTTCCTTGGTCGAACCTCTTTTTTTCGCCTGAACAGAGGACTTCATTTTAAAGGATTTGGCTGGATTGCATTGATTGCAGCATTTAATGCTGTATTATTGATGCAGTATTTTTATTTCCAGATTCTGTGCGTGGTCGGGTGGTCTAGCGACCTGTGCAACTCGTGATTGTCTTTTTTTAAGTTTTCATTTAACACATGTGACCGACAGGCGTTGAAAAATGATTCTGTCAGATGGCCAGCTCATTAAAACATGTCCCGTGAGTAGCCAACGAGAATGCCAGCGAGAGAGCCAGCGAAAGAAGCCAAACAGCGAAGGTCAATGGGTCAAAGGGTCGAAGTGTCAGCAGGGTCGAAAGTCAACGGTCAACGGGTTGAAGGTCAGTGGGTCGAAGGTTGGTGGGTCGAAGGTCAACGGTCAACGGGTCGAAGTGTCGGCAGGTCGGAGTGTCAGCAGGTCGGAGTGTCGGTATGACAGGCTTCGAAGCTTCGAGTCTTCGAGGCTTCGAGGCTTCGAGTCTTCGAGGCTTCGAGGCTTCGAGTCTTCGAAGCTTCGACCTGCTGACACTTCGAGGCTACGAGTCACGTTTTTTTTTGGGAGGACCCGTATTTGTAAAAATAGACATTTCGACCTATTCCTCACATGCACATTTTTGGGTAGTTTGACCAGGGGCATTGACCGTCTTTTGGCAAGTTTGACTTTTTTCAATGAAAATTGTTTCGGCCATAACTTCTTCGTTTTTCATCGGAATTGAGCTCAGTCAAGTGTGTTATTCTCCAAATTTCCTCCTCTATCCCTTGGTATTGGTCTTGAGGTACTTCAGGGACTTGTAGCAGTGGTTATCCATTTTGGGCTTCCCGGTTCATGTCAATGCATTCATCTTGTGCAAATCGCAGGGAATCTCTAAGGACCTATTCAACAAGGTATATGGCATGGGTGAAAAGGTATATATATCAAATGGGGTTAGTATGTCCAATCCGGACAAAATGGGGTCCAACAGCTGCCCCTCTTTGTGCACTGTTTGTATACAAACAACGTACAAAGATAAAAGGGAGTCATTTTAGACGGGTTGGAGCACTTACCTGGCTTACCTTGCACATGGGAAGAATAGATTGTGATGGTTAGGTTTGTCCACTAGAGTGAAAAGCAGCTTCTTGGCTGGTGGGCTTGAATAATTGTGATGAGGCATCTAAGGCCTAACAGAAATGGAAAAGGCAAGCAAGGCATAATCAGGAATTGAAAAGGCAAGCAAGGCCAAACAGAATGTGAAAAGGCATCCAAGGCCTGACAGAAAGGGAAATGGCATCCAAGGCCTGACAGGAATTGAAAAGGCATCTAGGGCCTAACAGGAAATTGAAAAGGCATCTAAGGCCTGACAGAAAGGGAAAAGGCATCCAAGGCCTGACAAGAATTGAAAAGGCATCTAGGGCCTAACAGGAAATTGAAAAGGCATCCAAGGCCTGATAGAAAGAGAAAAGGCATCCAAGACCTGACAGGAATTGAAAAGGCATCTAAGGCCTAACAAGAAATTGAAAAGGCATCCAAGGCCTGGCAGAAAGGGAAAAGGCATCCAAGGCCTGATAGGAATTGAAAAGGCATCTAGGGCCTAACAAGAAATTGAAAAGGCATCCAAGGCCTAACTGAAAGGGAAAAGGCATCCAAGGCCTAACAGAAAGGGAAGAGGCATCCAAGGCCTAACAGAAATTGAAAAGGCATCCAAGGCCTAACTGAAAGGGAAAAGGCATCCAAGGCCTGACAGGAATTGAAAAGGCATCTAGGGCCTGACAAGAGTACATGATTGTTGAAGAGGACATATAGGCTCCCTCTACGAGTTCACTCAATGAGATCACTCTACGAGGTTACCCGAAAAGGGAAGAAGTTTATTCGAGTGTCAAAAGGGTGCTTTTCGAGCTTGGGGAAATTGTAAAGAAAGATTTGTACAGTTGAACAAAGAAAGCTAGGAAGGCTTGATGAGAAGCTTGCTGAGGATGAGCTCTTAGGATCTTCAAAGGTGATAACATTCCTGAAATTGCAGAATATGCTGAATGTATACAAATGAGGACTGGAATGCAATGTGCTGTATGCGGGGATACATAAACCTCAACCTGTGGTGAAATATGATGCAATGTGATGCAATGCGATGTATGCATCGAATGCAATGTGATGTTTTGGCAAGGGCTGGAGATTTATCTCAATGCTGTTAGAGAGGTTAGCTAACATTCAACTTGTCGGGGAACAATTTTCTCTCTGGCTGGGGAGTCCGCTCTATCTTTGCTGGGGAACTCCCTTTTGTGGATGAAGGGTCTGTTTAATTTAGCTTCGCCGCATTGAGGAGCTTGACTTGACAACTTCTCTGGGGATAATGATATTCTGTGGAGATATGGGTACTTTGAATTGGGGGACTTAATTTGTTTGGGGATTTTGAGCTTGACCCTACTCAAAAGGCAATGCTAAAAGAGCCTATTGGGGATTTAAGATATTCTACTTAAATGTGAAATGAAGATGATAGAGATGAAAAACGGGATTTTGCTAGTTTGATTCCACAAAACATATTTATATTATAAAAAGTGCCCTATTGTTATAATCTGATAAACAAAATTACAAGTCTTGAAAAAGCATAATATACAAATTTGATTCGAGCGTGCCTTAGGTTTGACCAGGTCTTCCACCGTTTACAGCTGTTGTCTTTAGGTGACGCTGTTTCCACTATTTGCAAAGGACCCTGTTTTAGGTGGCCCTGATCCTTGGATTCTAACTGCTTTCACCCTTTAGGATTTGTCGTTGGCTTTGTATTTTACCCTTGGTGCCCTTTTGGGTTTTCACCAAGTCCGCCTTTGCTTGCTTCTCTGTCTTTTGTTGGAGATTTGTATTTTACCCTTGGTGCCCTTTCGGGTTTTCACCAAGTCCGCTCATTGCAGGAATGAGAATCTTATTGAGAGGTATGAGAGTTAAGCATAGAACTTTTTCACCGCATCGCTATTTACCGGGTTAGGGAGCTCATCCCCATCCATTCTGGCAAGGATTAAGGCACCTCCTGAGAATGCTTTTTTCACCACATATGGGCCTTCATAATTGGGAGTCCACTTGCCTCTATGGTCATGTTGAATTGGTAAAATCTTCTTGAGGACGAGGTCACCCGCTTGAAAGCTTCTGGGCTTCACCTTTTTATTGTAGTTGTTCATCATTCTCTGTTGATATAGCTGTCCTCTGCAAACAGCTGCTAAGCATTTGCCCTCAATTAAATTCAACTGCTCATAACGACTTTGGGCCCATTATGCTTCTTCGAGCTGAGTATCCTTGAGTACTCAGAGGGAAGGTATCTCCACTTCGATAGGTATAACTGCTTCCATGCCGTAGACCAAAGAAAATGGAGTTGCCCCAGTTGATGTTCGCACTGAGGTACGATAAGCATGCAAAGCATATGGTAGCTTCTCATGCCAATCTTTGTATGTCTCAATCTTCTTTCTGATATTGTTCTTGATGTTCTTATTGGCCGCTTCAACTGCTCCATTCATTTTGGGGCGATAGGGAGTCGAGTTGCGGTGTTGGATTTTGTATGTTTCGCACAACTTACCCATCATCCGACTGTTCAAATTGGCAGCATTGTCTGTTATGATCTGCTCAGGAAGTCCATAGTGGCATATGATGTTATTCCACATAAATCTAAGTACCACAGCTTGTGTGACGTTGACATATGACACTGCTTCTACCCACTTGGTAAAGTAATCGATGGCCACTAAGATGAAGCGGTGACCATTGGAAGCTTTTGGCGAGATTGGTCCGATAACGTCGATGCCCCAAAGCGAAAATGGCCACGAGGAAACCATCACATGTAGTCCAGATGGCGGTACTTGGATTTTATCGCCGTAAATTTGACACTTGAGGCATTTGCGCACATATTCAATGCAATCTTTTTCCATGGTTACCCAATAATAGCCCATTCGCATGATTTGTCTTGTTAATGCATGTCCATTGGCGTGTGAACCGCATTCTCCTTTGTGCACTTCTTTCATTATCTGTTTCAACTCTTCTTTTGCCAAGCACCGCAGTAACACCATGTCATGGTTTCGCTTATATAGGACGGGACCATCAAGGTAGTAGTTGGACGCTGACCTTCGGATATTCCTTTTATTAGACTCAGAGGCCTCTGCTGGGTATTCTTGCTTAAGCAAATATTGTTTGACATCATCAAACCAAGGTTTTTCTTCAGTATTTCCTTCAATGGCCATGCAATGTGCAGGAGCATCTTGTATACAGATATCAAAAGACTGGACTTCCAACGTTGTGTCTAGTCGAAGAAGGGAGGCTAGAGTGGCCAGTGCATCAGGAAGCTGATTATATTCCCTAGGCATATGCTCGAACGTGATGTCTTCGAATTGCTCGGCTAACTCTGTAACATACTCCCGATAAGGGATTAATTTGTGGTTTCGAGTCTCCCATTCACCCCTTACTTGAAAAATGATGAGTACCGAATCGCCGAACACTCATAATTTCTTGATTCCTTTGTTAATTGCTTCTTGAAGTCCCATCACACAAGCCTCATATTCTGCTACATTGTTTGTACAAGGGAAGGTTAGCTTTGCCGCCATGGGGAAATGTTCGCCTTTTGGGGATATCAGGATGACCCTAACACCGTGACCTAAGAGACTGGAGGCTCCATCAAACCACATCGTCCATATGTCTGATACTTCAGCTGTAATGATGTTAATGTGCTCATCTGGAAAGCCGATAGTCATGGGCTCATAGTCTTCTAGCGCTATGTCTTCCAAGTAATCAGCTATTGCACTTCCTTTTATAGCTTTTTGAGGCACGTAGATGATATCATACTCCGATAAGATCAGCTGCCATTTGGCGATTCTTCCAGAAATGGATGGTTTTTTAAAAGGTACTTGAGCGGATCATGCCTCGAAATCAGCCATGTTGTATGATAAAGAGTGTATTGCCTCAATTGTCTTGTTATCCAAACAAGGGCACAACATGTCTTTTCCAATGGTGTGTAATTCGTTTCATTGATGGTGAACTTCTTGCTCAGATAATAAATGACCTGCTCCTTCTTGCCTTAGAATCATGTTGCCCCAAGACACAACCCATTGAGGACCCTTGGACAGTCAAGTATAAGATCAAAGGTCTGCCTGGTACTGGTGGGACCAAAACAGGTGGATTGGACAGATATTGTTTGATCCTGTCAAAAGCTTCTTGACATTTGTCATTTCAAATTTCTGGATTGTTCTTCCGTAAAGTCTTAAAAATTGGTTCACATGTGGTTGTTAATTGTGAAATGAATCGAGCAATGTAATTCAATCGCCCGAGGAATCCTCTAACCTCCTTGATGGTTCGTAGTAGGGGCATCTCTTGGATAGCTTGAACTTTATCCGGATCAATTTCCACTCCTTTTTGGCTCACGATGAAGCCTAACAGTTTTCCCGACATGGCTCCAAAGGTGCATTTTTCGGGATTCAATTTGAGTTGATATTTCCGTAGCCTGTTAAAGAGCTTGCGGAGTACTTCAATGTGATCTTCAGTGCTCCGTGATTTAGCTATCATATCATCCACATAGACCTCGACTTCTTTATGCATCATGTCGTGGAATAGGGTCACCATGGCTCGCTGATAGGTTGCCCCAGCGTTCTTCAGACCAAACGGCATCACATTATAATAGAATGTGCCCCAAAGTGTCGTGAAGGTGGTCCTCTCCTTGTGTTCAGGGGCCATGCGAATCTGATTGTAGCCTGAGAAGCCATCCATGAATGAGAATAGGGCATGCTTTGCTGTGTTATCCACTAGGGTATCAATATGAGGAAGCGAGAAGTTGTCCTTTGGGCTGGCCCAATTCAGATCTCTATAATCGACACATATGCGTACCTTGCCTCCTTTCTTCGGTACTGGTACAACATTGGCCACGCATTCTGGATAGTGGGAGACACTTAGGAAACCTGCATCCCATTGCTTTTTGACTTCTTCTTTAATCTTCAGTATCATCACTGGTCTCATTCTTCGCAATTTCTGCTGTACTGGCTTGCACTCTGGCTTCGCGGGTATGTGATGTTGCACTATATCTGTGTCTAATCCTAGCATATCTTGGTATGACCGTGCAAAAACGTCGATGTAGCATCTTAACAGCTCGATTAACTTCTTCTTGATGTCGGTAGCTATCAAAGACCCTACCCTCAATTCTTTTGGTTCGGCTGTCGTCCCCAAATTCACTGTTTCTACTGGGTCTTCACTTGGAATAGGTAAGCGACCATCCCTTTCCAATAGGCGTATGATCTCTCCCGGTAGCTCGGGTGTCTCCTCTACCTCATCCTCATCAGCTTCAAACACTGGCTGCTCCCAGTTTGGATTTTGGTCAAACCTTAGGCATCTCGTTTCGCTTTCGCATACAATGTTTTCATTGACATCGTGATACCTGCTTATAAGAGCATTACAAGTTGGTAACCAAATATGATATGCATATGTCATGAATGGAATGCACCGTAAAAGATTTGAAGAAAAGTACATTTTATTGAAAAGCTTTTTGATAAAAATAAATGTTCACCGCTTCAAGAGACGTTAAAATAGATACATTAAATCCCAGTGACCCCATGAGCATTACATTATGGGGAGGTCCAGGCTGGTCCAATTGTTCAATGGCTGGTTGGGATCCTCTCGCACTAACTGAACCATCTCACTTGGTGCATGCTCATTTGTGTCCAATGTAGCTATAGTCCCTGTCTCGGGCTCAGGTTGGCTCTTATGGATAAACCCTCTAGTCCGGAATGTAACATTTAAGGGAGGAAAGTTCCTCCTTTCTTCTTATACTGGCCTTTTCTGCAATCTTGCCATTCTGACTTCCCTCTTCTTGATAGCTTCCCTCTGTCTGTCAGCTTTCGTAGGGACGTAGCCTAGCCCAAATTTCTCGGTATTTTCTCGGATGGTCAATGGTTTCTGGATTCCTTGAGCCTTTGGGCCTAATCCTTGCCCTGGTTTGTACCCTTGCTTGATCATGGTGGCTACAACCATTCTTGTAGCCTTCGAGAGATAATGTATTGGGGTAGAAGTGACATTCACCATCTCGAACGCCCGATAAGAGCATTCTCGTATATCTTCGTTGTTCTCAACATAAGGAACCGATGCTGGCTTGGTGACTAGGAAACTCGTTTCCCTAGAGATGCAAACAAGTTGGTCTCCCATTGCAAATTTCATCTTTTGGTGGAGGCTTGACGGCACTGCCCCTGCCATGTGGATCCAGGGTCTTCCTAACAAACAGCTGTAATATGGCGTGATATCCATCACCTGAAATTCCACCGTAAAAGTCACTGGCCCAATTAGGAGTGGAATGTCTAGAGTTCCCACCACATCACGTTTGCCTCCATCGAATGCTCGTACCTTCATTGTACAAGGGCGCATATAGGATGCGTCGATCGGCAGTTGTTGTAATATATGTAAGGGCATAATGTTCAAGGCAGAGCCATTATCGATAAGTACTCGAGCTATGGTGTGCTCCTTACATTTGACTGTGATGTGCAGAGCCTTTATATGCCCCTTTCCTTCCTGGGGCAGCTCATCATCTCCAAAGCTGATGACGTTGTTCATAATGAGATTACTAGTGAGTCCGTCCACATTCGCCACCGGGATGGTTGGAGGAACATAGGCTTGGCTTAGAACCTTCATGAGTGCTTCTCGGTGGGGTTGGGAATCCATCATTAATGAGAGCAATGAGATGCGAGCCGGTTGTCGACTCAGCTGGTCCACAATGTTATACTCGCTCTGCTTCATGAGTTTCAGAAATTCTGTTGTCTCTTCTTTAGTGACTGGTGTTCCTTTCTTTGTCACCTCCAGTGTTGGCTCAATGTCTGGTTCCACAGCTTTCTCTTTCCTTGCTTTGTCAACCATATCAGGAGCATAAGCACGACCACTCCGAGTTTTGTTTTATGCTGCGGTGGCTCCCTGAACTACCTCACAGTTGTAGTTCCATGGGACCGCATTATCTGTCTTGTAGGGGAAAGGGGCAGGGACACGTATGGTGAGAGGTGTAATTCCATGAGGCAGTAGTGGGATTTCTGGAGTCTTAACATTCAAGACAAGGGGGGTTGGCACCCACAATGGTTTGTATGACATGTCTCCTTGGATCATGTGGCTTTGACTATCTGTCTCTTCCCTGGAGAATTCGATCATCCTTTAGTCCATGAGTTTTTGCACCACCTCGGAAAACTCACTACATTCTGCGATGTCATGTCCCTGCGACATCTTGTGATAAAGGCATTGTTTTTCCCCATATGTTCCCTTTCCTGCCTCTGGCGTGTCTTTAGCAAATATATACCCATATTCCTGTAGCAGGGTAAACAAATATGTTTTCTCCATTTGTACTTGGGAGACCTTCTCCAGCCGTCCTTTATTCTCGATACTAGTAACATTGTTGGAGTGTTCTAGGAGAGGATTGCCGTTCACATTTGGCATCCTGGTCAGTGCAGAAAAGTCTAGCCACTTCGCATCCTTCAATGCCTGAACCTTCCTCTTGAATGTTATACAATTTTCGATATCATGTCCAGCTCCACCTGCATGATATTCACATCTGGCATCTGGCTTGTACCAGGCCGGGGGAGGAGTCTTTATTTCTCCCAAGGGTATAGGGGTTACCATCCTTGCCTCTAAGAGCTTGGGGTATAATTCTGCATAAGTCATTGGAATTGGGTCAAACTCTTGTCGTGGTCGATAAGAAGCTTGATTCGCTCCTGCTTGCTGGGTCTGGGCCCTTGGTTGCCCCTGTCCTTGGAATGAGGCTCTTGATCCTTCCTGAGTTGCTGGCTTTGGTTGCTCTGGGTATGGCGCTCTCGGTTGAAATGAGTTCGGTACTATTAAATATGGAAATGGAACCCCTCCTTGCGACAAGTATGGCATGAATTGGGGAGGTGGTGCAAGTGCAGCGTAGGCGGCCACTGGCGATCCTTGGTAGTACCCTGGTACTTGGTAGAATGTTGGCTGCATCGCCTGGTTCGAATGATACACGAGGTTGCTCTCACCTTGTTTCTTCTTAGGCTGTAGTTGAGACCTTTTTGATACCTCTGCCACATCCCCTCTTTAGCTTTCCTCCTTTAATTCCACTTTCTACACGTTCACCGGATGCGACCAAGTCTGCAAAACTACTAGAGACGTTCCCAATTAACTTCTCGTAGTAGACGCTTTTCAGTGTGTTGATAAAAAGAGTATTGAGTTCTCTTTCTGTAAGGGGAGGTTGGACCTCCACCGCAGTCTCTCTCCATCTCCGTGCATAATCCTTGAAGCTTTTGTCGGATCCCTTTTCCAAAGACTATAGGGTTAGTCGATCCAGCGCCAGTTCGGTGACATGTTTGTATTGTGCCAAGAAGGAGGTAGCCAATTCCTTCTATGTGTAGATGCGGTTTCCATTTAGCTGAAAGTACCAGCGAAGAGATGCCCCAGTTAGACTTGCTTGGAAACAATGCATGAGGAGCTTGTCTTCACCAGCATAAGCAGCCATCTTTTGATAGTACATGGCCAAATGTGTCTTTGGACACCGGGTCCCGTTGAACCTCTCAAATTCTGGCATCTTGAATTTTGGCGGCAGCACCACTCCTGGCACTAAGCATAAGTCTTGCGGGCTAGTTATACCATAGCTGTCAACACCCTCTACGGCTTTCAATCTTTCCTCTAGACGTCTCAGAGCGGGAGACTCCATATTTTCCTGGGGAATTGGGGGTCCCACTGCTTCCATTACATTTCCTGGTGCTGGCATAGTGAAGTGAGTTTGATTTGGGGTTGGAGGTTGTGCCATAGCAGGATGGTATGTGGGTGCTTGGCTTGGAGCCAGGTTGGGTGACTAAATGGCCTCCTGTCCCTGTTCTTGGTGATGATTGATAGTTCCCCCTGTCGGAATTCTTCCTCTTTCTTCAGTCAACTTTGTGAGCATTTCCATTATGGCAGACATTTGCCCTTGTAAGGCTTGTTGTGACTGTTCCAAACCCATGAGTCTATTCTCTGTTTCGTCTGCCATTGGCTGTGGCTGTGGTATTTGATTGCGCCAAGATATGAGATTGTAAGAGTGCGCAATCCTGGAGAAATTCTGCTACCGACCTGGGTGCAAGGCAATTTTTACTTGATTTTCAATTTTGATATGCATGTATGCGTGAATGACTATGCGAAGAGTTAGAGAAGCAAATAACTTTATTTCAAACATTTTCAAACAAACGTGCAGAAATGCCATGCAGATGAGAGCTATGGCTACATGATCTTAAGGCACACTTCCAGTCATCTCCTAAGTAGCATGGCGCCTTTTCCTCTGAGGTGGTCGCTTGCCTGCTTCCCCCCTCTGCTTCAATATGGTCTCGACCTATTTTTCCCTCAACTGCAACCGTCGGAGAGCTCCTTTTAGAGATGCTTCCAACCTTTGGATTTGCTGCCTGAGGTTTTGATTCTCCTGGAGGATAGCCTTCATGTCTGAAGTTAGCTGTGGCTTGTGTTGTGCCCTCCAGGATATGTATGCAGGATAAACACCAGGTTTTGGGCTGTTGGGTTGGATCTTGTGTGGGGTGGACCATGCCTGATATATCTGTTTTCCTTTTTCTGCGAGCATGGTTCTGTTGTAGGTGAAGTCACAATCTTCCATGCCAAATAGCACAGGGATAATCTGATGATGCCCAACTTGTCTTCCACCCTGTAGTGGTGTATATGCAGTTCCTCCCCAAGGACCTAGGAGTGGGACCCAATTATAGTCCCCGCAGCTATATGTCATGGAGACCACTTGCATCGAAGGAGCAGTCCAGGTAATGTCAGCTTCTGTGAGGTTCTCTAACTTCCTTTTCTAGCTTTCAAAGTTTTTAGGTAGGTTCCACTTGTTGAGCAGAATATCTAGTAGTGTTGTGGTTGGTACCTGATAAACAGCAGGAAAACGATGAACACTACAGGGGAAATGACCTTGCAACCAGGTACATAGGAGAGGTAGGCACCCCATGAACTGTCTCGAGCCTTTACTCCTCAGATAAGTAAGAGATCGAATGGTTTCGGCCAAGATAGCAGAAGTAGGGTCACATCCTTTGAGCACCTGCTGGACTAAATCTACAATTGCTCCATCGATGTGGGCCGGTATCCTCGGGAAAATGACCAGCCCATATATAACTAGTGTCAGCAATTTGTGTGCCCCTACTTCTGTTGCGGTCTGTATCATTTCTTTGATTGTTGCCCATGGAAGATATTCCCGCCCTCCATAGGTTGTGGCCGCCGGTGAGTCTCATACTGGCTTTCCCATTATCTCAGCAAAGGCCCTTCGACATGATCTTCTGGGTTCTGGTAGATAAATCTTCATTTTGTTTTCCACGGGGATATCCAATAATCTTCTGTATTCTTCTATTGTGGGAACAAGATTTATGCCGTTGAAGTCAAAGCACCGCCGTCGAGGCTCCCAGAAATATATGGCTACCCCAAGCATATCCTTATCGGCCAGTAGCTCGGTCACATGGAGCAAATCCCCAAACTGTTGTATATATATGCTTTTCCTTTCGTCTGACCACTGCCTCCATATTGTCTATACCTCCTTAGTGTAGTCCAGCTGATCTTCTATGATAATATGTTCTGCTTTGTGGGCTTCTTCTGGTGGAAAATCTCCAAGGCGAAGTTGGATGTCCCCAGATGCTTGGGCCGCCACTGTGACAGCCTCTTTATCCTAAAGGCTTTTTAGGAGATGACTCAAAGTTGCCATGCCTATATGAATGTTGTGTTATGCATGATGACAGGTTAGGATGGCAGTTAAAACAAATTAGGGCAAATAGACAGGATAAAGAATAGTAAGGCAAATAAGATGTGCAGGGGATGACTTATGGACTACCCTACTAAACAAAGGTTAGCATGACATGGAATGTGCAAACAACATGTGGGTCAATGCCCCTGATGGACTTCTATTGCTACACCTATCTTATTCGTTGGTTCCCAAACTTCCTCAATAGAGGGCTCCGTACACCATGGGATTTACCGGAGGGGGATCTTAAAAGGACGTGCCTTAAAAGAACCTTAAGCTTGAGTGAGGAGTCCGATGCCCCATTGCGGATAATGATCAATGCGCTGGGGACCGTACTGAACCTCGCTAACTTAAATTGTGCTAAACCCGGGTTAGGGTTATGCATGGATGCAATAAGTATGGAAAGCAGTAAATCACAACTATCATGGTAGTTAAAGCGTATAAATAAATCACAGTTTAAAGATAAACGACAACTATAATGGCAATTAGATAAAAAAAAAGTAAATGTCACACCCCCAAATTCCAAGAAAACCCGGAACCAGGAACATGACTTCCCTTTGCCCGCACCCGAAAGGTCAAGGGGTTGGTGACTAGCACCAATAGAGACTACACAGCGGGTGCTATCTTAAATATGTAACCTTGTACAGTCATACATCAAGGGTAATCTTGTACTTTCCCATACATCATCATGCATATGATAAGTCAAACAGTCATACAGACATTACATCACAAACAGTATGCAAATACAACTGTCCACGGACCCATGTCCGGGATACAACACGTAATAAAATATAGAATACAGTACTCATACATCAGAGTAGTGGGCACGTTCTCCTGGAAGAAAGTCCTCCACTAGTCTCGGGTCACACCTAAAAAGGAGTAAACAACAAGTAGGGGTGAGCGACAAGCTCAGTAGGTGACCCCAAAACTCCACTTCATGTAACACATATAAGTCTATACTATATGCTCAGTGTACTCGTGCACCGTGTAGTGTGCACAATCATCAGGACTCAACCTGCAAACAAACATCAGGACTCAGCCTGCCCACACAGGACAACTTGTCCACGATCCTCCATGGGATCTCAGCTCAGGGCACTCAGCCCTAGCTCCACGAGATCAACGGCTCAACTCAGGCCTTAGCCTGTCCACAGCGCAATATGCCCGGCCACAGTCGCCACACAGGCTTGCCATCGGTGCATATGCCTACCACGTCAACCACATAGCACCATCGGTGCATCACGGTGAGAACCCAAACAAGTCCCGGAGTCCATGCCCCAATACCTCACACCAACATACTAACATTAGTATGGCATGTCACTTAAGATTTCCTTTGGAACTGTAGCCAGTCTTCACAAGTAAATCCTTAATCCTTGATTTATGAAGGAAGTACCCATAACAGCTATTTTCTTACCCGGCATTGGGTTCCCATATCATAAATAAGATAATCTGATTTTTGGGGATTTTTCTGAGATGTCTAACCCACTTTCCAAAAATTCACCACTACGAACTTTTGGGTATTTCTGAGATTTTACACTAAATCCGAATTTTCACATTCTGAAAGAGTGTGAATTAATTTTTCTAGTATTTTTCTTTGAATCCAAATAGGGGGTATTTCGTTATTTACATTGTAACTTAAGTATAATACTTTGGGTATGGGTTACAATGTAAATAGGTCCAGTCCAGTGCTGTCTAGTGTCCAGTTACCACTATAGGAGCTACGACTTGTAGCTCAGAACCTGCAACTCGTAGCTGCGGAACGGCGACTCATAGCTGCGGAGCGCGTCTCGAAGACTCGAAGCGGGTCTTCGAACTTCGACCTTCGGACTACGGGTCTACGAACTACGACCCTACGAACTACGAACCTTTGAGCTACGAACTACGGGTCTACGAACTATGGGTCTACGAACTACGACCCTACGAGCTATGAACTACGGGTCTACGAACTACGACCTTGGATCTTCAACCCTTCGACCCAGAACTTCGGATTTTCGTCAATTCGACCCAGTAACGCACCCAGGGTACTGTTCATCGTCGTTTTCACCTGTTCTTCGTCTGAAACGCGCCCAGAAACTCCCAGACGCTCACTAACACCCCTGTTTCGCCACAAACTACGATATCTACCTCAAAACGCGTCCAGAACTACTCTAAATCGTGCAGAAACAACAGAAACACGTATAAAATTCTAGATTTCCAGAAATCTAGATCTAAACCCAGATTTCCATGGTTGAGTTATTAACCCTCATGAAAAACACAGTTAATCAACCCCAAAATCACAGAAACATATATCCACAATGATATAAAACAGTTCTTAACCACAGATCTTATGCTAAACCATTAAATCTAACCTAAAATTGGTTTTCCCCAAATTCTAGGGTTCATGCTCAATTTCATAAATCATGATAAATTCGTGCAGATCCAAAACAAGAGAGAGATAAGAAGTTCAAGGACACCTACTTGAAGTGAATCTTTGAGCTCCACGAACCCAAATCACCCCAAATCGCCAAGGCCTCCAAGCTCTCTCAAGCTCTCTCTCTCAAACGCACAAACGTGATAACGTAAAGTGAAAGCTTCTTCTTTTTTTTTTTTTGCTATGTTTCTGCCAGTCAACTGACCTAGTCAACCATTGACCCAGTCAATAATTGGCCTCCCAACACAAAAATTGATCTCCAAGGTCCTGAACTCAGTCAAATTATAGTCAAAACGCTCGAAATGACGAGCACAACACTAAGCAGATATTACTACACCCAAATGACTATGCAAACGTAAAGTCAACCAATAAACCCTGAAAAGTCAACAATCGGGTCAAACGGGGCCCCAACTCGTAATTGAGCCCAAGTACAGTCAAAATGCTCACATCGATGACTACACTATCGTCCAGATAGTTGCATTCCCATAGAATGACTATCTCTCAAAACTACTCAAATACGAGTCTTTACATCCTCCCCACGTTAGGACTTTTCGTCCTCGAAAATAAAATACATGCCCAAATGACATAGTAAAATTCAAGCTCAATGTCCTAACAACAAATCATAAAACATGATCAACGATCACACAAGTGCAATGCAACTCGCAACAAGCCAAAAGGGCTGACAAAATCCAACAACAACGAGCTAAACCGTATCTCAAACAACATATGCAAAACAAATGCATAAAACATAACTCATACCTCAGGGAAGGTCCTCACATCCTCCCCACCTCAGGACTGATCGTCCTCAAACAGCTCAGGATGAAGAACCTGTATCTGGCTCTCTTTCTCCCAAGTCTGCTCCTCCATGCCTCGGTGTCGCCATAACACCCGAACTAGTGGGATCGTCTTACCCCGCAAGACCTAGTCCCGCCTGTCCAAAATCTGTGCCGGCATCTCAACAACGGCACCATCATCAGCTAAGTCTATCTCGCAATAGTCCAACACATGAGAAGGATCAGGGTGATACCGCCTCAACTGAGACACATGAAACACATCCTGTACTCGTGCTAACTCTGGTGACAAAGCTAATTGGTAAGCCATTGCGCCCACGGTGGCAACAATCTCAAATGGCCCCACAAAATGAGGGGAGAGTTTGGATCCACGTCCAAACCTCCGATGCCCTCGACGCGGTGAAACCCGTAAAAATACCCGGTCACCCACCTCAAACTGCAAAGGTCGACGCCTTTGGTCCGCATAGGACTTCTGCCTACTCTGCGCTATCAACATGCGCTGTCGAATCAACTGCACTATCTTTATGGTCTCTCGAACCATATTAGGACCGAGAACTGCTGTCTCTCCCGTTTGTGCCCAACACAAGGGTGATCTACAAGGCCGCCCATACAGTGCCTCATACGGAGCCATCCCAATCGTGGCCTGATAACTGTTGTTGTAAGAGAACTCCACCAAAGGAAGGTAAGTCTCCCAACAACCTCCAAAATCTAGGACACAGGCACGCAACATATCCTCAAGCGTCTGAATCGTCCGCTCCGATTGACCGTCTGTCTGCGGATGAAAAGCTGTACTCAGGTTCACCCTGGTACCCAAAGCTCGCTGCAACTGTCTCCAAAACTGAGATGTAAACCTCGCATCCCGATCAGATACAATAGACAATGGGACTCCATGCAACCGCACAATAACATCAATATACCTGTGTCCCAAAGTCCTCACTGGGTCTGTCTCTTGAATCGGAATAAAATGCGCCGATTTGGTCAACTAGTCGATAACTACCCATATAGTGTCGTGTCCTCTGGAACGAGGAAGTCCAGTGACAAAATCCATGGTCACGTGGTCCCATTTCCACTTTGGCACTGGAAATGACTGCAACTCACCAGCTGATCTCAGGTGCTCTGCCTTGACCTGCTGACAAGTCAAACACCTCCTCACAAAATCAGCAACGGCCTTCTTCAGGCATGGCCACCAAAATTGCCTCCTCACGGCATGGTATATCTTGGTCCCACCAGGATGTACAGCTAACCTCGACTAGTGAAATACCCGAAGAACCTCCTCCTGAAGAGAAGTGGGAACTATCAATCTACCCCTATACCGCAGCACATGCTCTACATCCTCAGTCCAATCAGAAGGTGCCTGCACAGTCTGAATCCGGTCGCGGATGACCTCACAATCAACGTCCCCCAGCTGATCCTCTATGACCCTATGCTGCATCTCTGGGATTGCTACAACAACATTGAGGGTCCCCCGCCCCTCATTGGTCACCATCTGCAACCTCATCACTGCTAACTGTCCCATCATTTCCCATTCCTTAATGGCACAATGGGCAACCACGACCCTGCTCTTCCTACTCAGCGCATTTGCCACCACATTACCCTTCCCAGGGGTGTACATCATATCAAACTGAAACTGCTGCAGGTACTCCACCCACAGCCTCTGCCTAAGGTTTAGGTCTCTCTGAGAAAGGATGTACTGCAAGCTCTTGTGGTTTGTATACACCACAAATTTCTCCCCAAGGAGATAATGCTGCTAGCTCCTTAGAGCAAAGATCACTGCTGCCAACTCCAAATCATGTGTGGGATAGTTCTGCTCATGTGGTCTCAATTGCGTAGACCCATAAGCAATCACCTGTCGAGCCTGCATCAACACACAACCAAGTCCCACCCTGGAAGCATCAAAATACACCTCGAAAGGCACACCCTCCTGTGGGAGAATTAAGATGGGGGCTGAGGTCAATCGTACCTTCAGCTCTATGAAAGCACTCTCACAAGCCTCAGACCAAACAAAAGGAACTCCCTTCTAGGTCAGGTTCGTCATAGGAGCTGCCAGCCTGGAAAAATCCTCCACGAACCTCCGATAGTAGCCTGCCAAACCAAGGAAGCTACGAATCTCAAACACATTCGTGGGCCTCTTCTACGATATAACCGCCTCGGTCTTCTCAGGATCCACTGTGATACCCTCCGAAGATACCACATGCCCCAAGAAGTGTAATGACCCGTTGTACCCTTAAGGAGTTAACCACAAACACCTTGGATGTTGGTACACAAGTTTAAGGTAAGAGATGAGCCCAAGAGGGACTTTTGAGAGGTGCATGTGCCAAGCGATAGCGTACATTTATGCCCTAGGAAGATGCTATGCGTTTACGGGCGTTTAAGTGTTTTGGCTGATCTTGGAGCTCACTTTTGACCTAGTAGATGGCCTCAAACAATTGGCGGCAAGAACAAAAAGTTTCTTAGAATGAGGTCCTCTATCTACCACAGAAATTTCAGAGCATTTGGAGCTGAACGTGAATTCACCCATTTCACGTGCAAGCATATTTTTGCTCCTCAGGCCTTACAAGATGCAAGGAGACTTGTGGTGAAGTTTGAGTGCATTTGGAGCGCACGCCAATTGGGGAATTGGCGTGCAAATTGGCGTGCGGTGTATTTTTGCATGGTTCCCTTGGTTTTGTCATTCTAATGATCTTTCTCCAAAGGACCATGTTGAAATTCCGAGTATTTTGGCCTATATGGGTGGAAAGGTGCTAACTTGTGTGATCAAAACTACGTCGTTTTGATCCTGGGTTTACTTAATCAAAACTACGTCGTTTTGATGTGGATGGTGTCTATATAAGGAGGGCTTGAGTTTGAGTTTAGGGTTCTTGTGTTCCTTTGCTGCATGCTGCCTGAGAGAGGGAGAGCTAGAGAGAGAGAGGGAAGGGGAGTTACCGGTTGCGTCCGGAGCATCTTGCGTGGGGAGGACAGCGTTTGGCGGGAGCAAGGAAGAGCCGCTTTAAGGTAGGGGTTCTGTTTCTTCCTAATCCCTCCTCTGTCCTAGGGTCCTAGGGCGGATTCTGGGTCAGTATCTGTTTATATATACATAGTAATCCATATAGGTGTGATCTCCTATATGGATGTTGGCCTTCATGGCGATTGGTGTGATTTCCGAGGTTGGGTGGTTTGTGCATGTTATGTGTTTGACATTATGCCCGTGAGGCCGTGCATGTTATGTGTTTGACATTATGCCCGTGAGGCCGTGCATGTTATGTGTTTGAGGTAAAGCCTGTGAGGCCGGCATGTTATGTGTTTGAGGTAATGCCTGTGAGGCCACGCACGTCCAGGTGTGTTAGATTATGTTTGTGTGGCCGAGTTTATGAGCTTGTGGATATATGCATGCTAAGTGTTCGATGTTATTCCCGTGTGACTAAGCATACTAAGTGTTTGATGTTATGCCGTATGGCCATGCGTGTGCGTGTTTGCTTGTACACCCGGTGGCCTGGAAGCCCGGGACTGTTTTGTGGAACCCGGTGGCTGGAAGCCCGGGACTGTTTTGTGGAACCCGGTGGCCTGGAAGCCCGGGACGTTTTGTGGAACCCGGTGGCCTGGAAGCCCGGGACGTTTTGTGGAACCCGGTGGCCGTGGAAGCCCGGGACTCTTTTGTGGAACCCGGTGGCCGTGGAAGCCCGGGAGCTTTGTGGAACCCGGTGGCTGGAAGCCCGGGAGTGTTTATGTACCAGCCCATGTATGATTGTGTTGCGTCATAGCCCGTAACTATATCCGGTGGAATAATTGTATCACGACACAAAGACTTGTACACAAAGGCATGTAGATATCAGTGCATGGGATGGTTGGGGAGACATGATCCCTACCGAGCGTGGTTGTCACCCCTCCTACCATGTTGTTTTCTTTACAGGAACCTACGGGCTTAGGTGGGAACACCAAGGTGGAAGACCTTATTTACTTTCTGTTTATGTTATGTAATTTGTGTTATGTAATTTTGTTGAGGCCTTGTAACCCCAAATGGGGAGATTCTGTAATGAAGTTTGAAACATAATAAAGGCATGTGGTTTAATTTAATAATTATGTGATTTTGGTCTCTGAAAATAAAATGTGAAGTGTATGTTGTATCCTACCCCTTTGCCCTCCGTGTGGGTAAAAGGGGAGTCACGTACCGGTTTCCTCGGGTTGGAAATCCGGGGCGTGACAATATGGTATCAAAGCATGGTCTAGTTGGCCTAGGGTAATGGGCGGATCTGGTTATCTTGAGTCCTTTGGAGGAACCTGGAGGGACGTGCCTGATCAACACGGTCCTCTTTGAGCCTCTAAGGTGTACTTGGGGTAGTCCGGACCTGAGGTAGGATTTGCATGCATTGGCATTAGGGCACTAGTCATTTGTTGTCTTTGTGTGATTGTGTGGGTAACCGAGATAAAGCATGTGAGAGAAAATATGAAGAACATGTTTTAAATTGTGCAACTCGATTAACTCGATTTTATGACAACTTGAGCTTGCTTGTGGAATTGCTGTTTGTGCAATGTGGTTTAATGAGAACCGAAATGTGTGCGGTGTGTGTAATTGTATGGATAAATGGTTTGAACGTGATAAAGTTTCAATTGTGCAACTCGAAATTTTGTGATGATTCGAGCATGAAAGCAAGGAAAGGAAATTGTGGAATTGAAACGTGTGCTTGGGAACTTGTGGCTTGTGAACCGTTAACAAAATAAAAATAATAATAATAAAAGAAATAAATAAATAAATAAAGACATTAAATTAAACATGTAATAATGTTGGTGTTGGATGGAGCATGTGATTTGTTTGGTATGGTGTGCAATAAAACGAGGTTATGAGCAAGCAATGGAATGTAAAATTGGTATAGTCTGTTAAATGTGAACCTATGACTTGTGTGGTAATAATGCGTGTTATAGCTTAAGTTGCTTAGTCGGTAGCAGATCTCGCGATTGTTGAGATCATTGAGTGATAACTTAGAGCGCCGCCTTTTGGGAGCCAATGTCTCTGAAAATTGTGACCGGTACAACTATTGAGGTAGCAAAGAAGCCTGCCCCCCCAGGCTGGGCAAGTGGGAGAGCTGCAGGATGTAAGTAATGATATAAACATGGCAGAGGTTGGCATCTTAAGCCTGGTAATTTAAGAGTTGAAGGATGAGATTCGACAACTGATTAAGAAGCGAGGTACGTCGAGAGCTATCAACCCACATCATCGGGGGATCTTGGGTGAAGATTAATTGAAGCATAGTTGTCCCGATCGCGAAAGGGGCTCAAGAGGTAGAGACCGGTTTCCCAAAGGGGTTGTTCTTGCAGGGACAACCGGGACATTGGAAGAGAGTATGGCAGAAGAAGTACTAGTGTTGCGTCTATGGAAAAGTAGGACATCTCCAGACAGCCTGTTTTGGTGAAGCAAGTCATGGTGCTAGAAGACTGGCTCAACGAGCTAGGGACAAAGCAAAATTCAAGTGAGGCTAGGAGGAGAGCATGGCAGAACTTTCCTTAGTCAAGGGTACGATTTTGATTCTCGCTGTTAAGATTGCTGTTTAGTGGTGGTAGATATTCCTTTAATGATAAGTGATCGGCTAAGTCTCGTGGGATTAGGTGAGGCTGGGTGAACCTTTGATTGTTGCGTTTAGCCATTAATTTTCGCTGGGTGGGCTCTTGAGCCACTGCTTTGTGTTGGGTGAGGCTTAGAAGGTCGTTTGAGTTACCATTTTGGATGACGTAGTTGGGGACCTACTAGAGAATAAATGAGTAAAATAAATAAAAATATATATATATGATACCAAAAGACTAATAAATTACTAATGGTTATAAACAGTTGTTGGAAAGAGTTGGTGGTTTTAATATGGTCTAAAGTGTTAATGTATCTTTGTGTAGTAGTCAATTTTGGGCGCCCGTGTGTGAGGAAAGTAATAAATGTTACTGTTACCCCTAATACTTAGCGTAGGTGAGATTACCCTGGCCTAGCTAGCCTAGGAGGCCGGAGGCATGAGTTAGGGCTTGTGGGTAGTGTTGACCCCGTTGTGGCAACCTTGAGTAATAGAATGTGTTTTCTTGTGAGTAGAGGTTTTTGTAGATGTGCTACTTAAGAAGGATGTTCTTTTGGTAACCTTTCCAAGTGTCAAGGTTGAGGGAGGAAATTGCCACTAGTATAACCCACCCTTGAGTCATTGAAATCTAAATTGATTGGCAGAGTGGTATGTGGTTTTAAGATTCTTATGGGTGTCCTATGGAAATGGCTGCAAATCCTTGGGGGCCAAACATTGACCACGTGTCATGCTGGTGGTTGTGAAAGACCTTGGGTAATGTTCATAGGATATGTGGTGAAATGGGTTTGCGTATGTATAAAAAAAGTGATGAGTTCCGGAACTAGGTTATGAGTAAGTTTATAGGATCGTGCCCGTGAACCCAATCGGGCAAGCAGCAAGCGAGTGAGATTGGGCAGGCCTTGTTTGGGTTTTTCCCCATAATTTGGAGACATCTTCCGAGGGGTTGGGGATGTATTCCTGGTGGTAGGACCATTCCGTTAATCCATGTCGTGTGGGTAATAGGCTTAAAAGAGGCAAGGAGGTGGGGACTAGTATGTCCTCTCTTACATGTGTTCTACACGTAGTTTATTTCGTGTGTTGTGGTTGCTTTGTTTTGTTGTGTGTGTTACATATGTACTAAAGGAGTAGCAAAGTTCTTATGTGTGGGCCTTGGCATTCATATGCAGAGGAGTAAAGAGGTATGCATGCGCATATTATGTGCGGTGTGGGATGAAGAGGGGTGTTATGTGTAATGTTGATGTTATTCCTTGTCACATGTGAGGGCATGCTACGTTAAAGTGTGAAAGTATTGATGCGTTGTGATTCACTAAATGGAGTCGATGTGAGTTTTGCTTGTAAGGGGTATTAATGCTACCCCTTTGGGGGAGACTTGTGTCCTGCGGCTATCATGGGGTCCTCATGCTACATATGTTCTTCTTAAAGTCTTTCGTGTGTTTTGATGCGGCAAGTGAGATGGTCCGCGCATCAAAGTGTTGGTTGTTTGGGAGCTACGTGAATGTCCCGAATAAGGAGTTTACATGTCTCGTTTCTTGGGCCTACCCGGAGGAATTGCAGTCACCATATTAGCCGGCTAGAGCCTGAGTATTTCTTGGTCCATTTGAGTGTTTTGCTAGTGTGTCGAGATAAAACGTAATAGTTGATATAGTGGAGTTGGTGGGCCATGAGGTGGAGTATGTCTTGGAGGCAAGGGATTTTCTGTGACCGTGCGTGTGACATAGAGGATTCCATTGTGGTCAGGTTGCAGATAGGAGAGTTTTCGGTGTGGGGAGGACTATGTTGTTCACGGCTACTCGGCTCAAGGGATTCCTATCGTGTGGTCCGTCTGCGACTTGGTAAGGCATCATCTCTTGGGCCGTACGGTAAGCCTCGGCGTGAAGGCAAGTGGGACCTTGGCGGATCTCTATTTGGCCGTGATCAAGGAGGTCGCTTCTCAAAGTCGGTGATTAGTGATAGCCCGATAGGGTTTTGGTCTTACCATGGTTGTGTGTGTGGTGCATTCGTTTTTAGTGCATCCTTGGACTTCGTTGGGCGCCAGGTTGACCGCAACCGAGTGGTTAAGGGCACACTCCATTCTCGTGTTTCTATGTCTAGGCTTGTACTCCGTTCGGTCACCATTGGCGTTGGTGGGGTTTCAATGTTCCTCGCTTGAGTGAGGTGGTTTTGAGTTGATGATGGTGCTGCTGAGGTGAGCTCCCTTGGGAATGTGATTGTGGTTTGCATAATGCTATCCTATTTGTTTGTGTTTCATTGTGACCTCATTGTGCTTGCTGTTAGGGTAGGTCTACCTATGGGCTGCGGGATTGACTTCAAATCCCAATTGTTGGGTATTTTACGTTGTGGAGTGTTGGTCCCATCGTGCCGCGAGTTGGCATCTCCAACATTTGTGGTAATGACTGCCTTATGTGTTGCTTTGATCTTATCGCTTGTTTACTATTTGGTTTCCCTTTTCGGGACGAAAGGTCTAAAGGTGGGACGGGTGTGAGGAAACTCCCAACGGCCGCGTTTGTATGGTATTGGCGACCGGGGGGGGGGAACGTTAAACGTGTAAGTAGTGTTTTGTTTATGCCTTGTTCCTTGTAGGGTGTTTATGATGTAGTTGGTCTGTACTTATGTGATTTGTTAAACGTACGTGTTGAGGGTGCGATATGTCGTACACCGTCGTGACGTGAATACTTGTGACATGTTTAGGTGAGGAGAACAAGGGTTGTTGGTGAGATTAGAATATGTGTTTCCTTATCATGGTGTTGTATTGGGTCCGTGGGTACGTGCCTTCATGTGTGTTATTGTGTGATATCTTCATTCGCGGGTATGTGAATGGTTGTGGATGATGTGCATCAGCATGTGCATTATGGAAAGTGTATTGTCTTTTCGCGGACGACACGTCCTATGGAGGAAATATGGAAACGCGGAACCTTGTGCGTGAGCAACCCCTGTTGTTCGAGGACCAACAATCTTAAGGGTGGCGGGGTGGGTTGGCTGGTTATTTGTATTTCCTTTCGACTTTGTGCTTGTATGGATATTTGTGACATGTGGATGTGTTTCCATAGATTGTGATGCATGTGGTTATGGACTGTGGTGGCACTATGTTATGTCTATTGTGTACAATGTGCGGTGTATGACCCATTTGGGTGTTGTAGCTGCCGTGTGGCAAAGGGTAGCTTGTGTGTGTTTCCTCGATGTCATTTCTTTTCGAGGACGAAAAGTCTTAAGGGGGAGAGGATGTAATGACCCGTGTGTTACCCGTGTTAAGGAGTTAACCACAAACACCTTGGATGTTGGTACACAAGTTTAAGGTAAGAGATGAGCCCAAGAGGGACTTTTGAGAGGTGCATGTGCCAGCGATAGCGTACATTTATGCCCTAGGAAGATGCTATGCGTTCAAAGCGGTTTTAAGTTGCTTTGGCATCTTGGAGCTCACTTTTGACCTAGTAGATGGCCTCAAACAATGGCGGCAAGAACAAAAAAGATTCTTAAATGAGGTCCTCTATCTACCACAGAAATTTCAGAGCATTTGGAGCTGAACGGAATTCACCCATTTCACGTGCAAGCATATTTTTGCTCCTCGGCCTCTACAAGATGCAAGGAGACTTGTGGTGAAGTTTGAGCATTTGGAGCTGCACGCCAATTGGGGAATTGGCGTGCAAATTGGCGGCGGTGTATTTTTGCATGGTTCCCTTGGTTTTGTCATTCTAATGATCTTTCTCCAAAGGACCATGTTGAAATTCGAGTATTTTGGCCTATATGGGTGCGGAAAGGTGCTAACTTGTGTGATCAAAACTACGTCGTTTTGATCCTGGGTTTACTTAATCAAAACTACGTCGTTTTATGTGGATGGTGTCTATATAAGGAGGGCTTGAGTTTGAGTTTAGGGTTCTTGTGTTCCTTTGCTGCACTGCCGCCTGAGAGAGAGGGAGAGCTGAGAGAGAGAGGGAAGGGGAGTTACGGTTCGTCCTGGAGCATCTTGCGTGGGGAGGACAGCGTTTGGCGCGGGAGCAAGGAAGAGCCGTTTAAGGTAGGGGTTCTGTTCTTCCTAATCCCTCCTCTGTCCTAGGGTCCTAGGGCAGATTCTGGGTCAGATCCGTTTATATATACATATGTAATCCATATAGGGTGATCTCCTATATGGATGTTGGCCTTCATGGCGTATTGGTGTGATTTCCGAGGTTGGGTGGTTTGTGCATGTTATGTGTTTGACATTATGCCCGTGAGGCGTGCATGTTATGTGTTTGACATTATGCCCGGAGGGCCGTGCAGTTATGTTTTGAGGTAAAGCCCGTGAGGCGTGCATGTTATGTGTTTGAGGTAATGCCGTGAGGCCACGCACGTCCGGGTGTTAGATTATGTTTGTGTGGCTGAGTTTATGAGCTTGTGGATATATGCATGCTAAGTGTTCGATGTTATTCCGTGTGACTAAGCATACTAGTGTTTATGTTATGCCGTATGGCCATGCGTGCGCGTGTTTGCTTGTACACCCGGTGGCTGGAAGCCCGGGACGTTTTGTGGAACCCGGTGCTGGAAGCCCGGGACGCTTGTGGAACCCGGTGGCTGTGGAAGCCCGGGACTGTTTGGGAACCCGGTGGCTGTGGAAGCCCGGGACTGTTTTGTGGAACCCGGTGGCTGTGGAAGCCCGGGACTGCTTGTGGAACCCGGTGGGTGGAAGCCCGGGACTGTTTTGTGGAACCCGGTGGCTGTGGAAGCCCGGGAGTGTTTATGTACCAGCCCATGTATGATTGTGTTGCGTCATAGCCCGTAACTATATCCGGTGGAATAATTGTATCACGACACAGCACTTGTACACAAGGCATGTAGATATCAGTGCATGGGATGGGTTGGGGAGACATGATCCCTACCGAGCTGTGGTTGCCACCCCTCCTACCATGTTGTTTTCTTTACGGGAACCTACGGGCTTAGGTGGGAACACCAAGGTGGAAGACCTATTTACTTTCTGTTTATGTTATGTAATTTGTGTTATGTAATTTTGTTGAGGCCTTGTAACCCCAAATGGGAGATTCGTAATGAAGTTTGAAACATAATAAAGGCATGTGGTTTGAATTTAATAATTATGTGATTTTGGTCCTGAAAATAAAATGTGAAGTGTATGTTGTATCCTACCCCTTTGCCCTCCGTGTGGGTAAAGGGGAGTCACGACCGGTTTCCTCGGGTTGGAAATCCGGGCGTGACAAGAAGTGTACCTGTTGCAACTAGAAGTCACATTTCGTGAACTTCACGTACAACTGATGCTCCCGCAAGGTCTGCAACACAACCTGCAAATGCTCCTCATGCTCCCTCTTGGTCGCTGAATAGACCAAAATATCGTCGATGAACACCACAACGAACATATCTAAATATGGAGCAAACACATGGTTCATCAATCTCATAAACACTGCTGGAGCATTCGTGAGCTCAAACGGCATCACAAGCCACTCATAGTGCCCATAGCGACAACTAAACGCGGTCTTAGGGATATCTGTCTCCCTAACCCTCAACTGATGGTATCCAGATCTCAAGTCTATCTTGGAAAACCATTTCGTACCTCGAAATTGATTGAACAGATCATCGATCCTCGGTAATGGGTACCTGTTCTTCATAGTCACCTGGTTCAGCTTCTGGCAGTCTATACACAACCGAAGTGAACCATCCGCCTTCTTGGAAAACAACACTGGAGCGCCCCACTGTGAGCTACTCCGCCTGATAAAGCCTCGTGCCAATAGGTCATCTATCTGTCTCTTGAGCTCTGTCGGTGTCATCCTGTAGGCCGCTAACCTGATCGGTGTTGTCCCTGGGAACAACTCGATCGAAAACTCTACCTCCCTCACGGGTGGCAAACTGACCAAGTCCTCGGGAAACACATCCGGGAACTGATCTACAATGGGTGGCAAAACAGCCTTCCCCTCTCTCCTCCTGTCAACCAAAGTCAAGCTGGCTAACTGGTGGGTCACATCACCCCACCCATGCCTCAAAGGTCCCAACCTGCATGCCTCCTTAGTCCACTCACCCACAAAGACACCCTGCGTGCCCTCTGGGGTGAGGAACATCACACGCCGTCGAAAACAATCAATCTTGGCCTCCACGGAAACCAATCAATCCATACCCAGGATAACATCGAAATCATCTAACTCCATGATATACAAGTCACACATCAGGTTAACACCCCCAAGTGTTACCTGACAAGCACGACAGATACTCTCAAGTATCACAATTCCACCCAAAGATGAAGCAACCATCAGAGACTGACTAACTGTCTCCTGGTCTAACTCCAATCCAACCACCGTAGCATACGAAATAAAAGAATGGGTAGCACCAGTACCAATCAAAACTGAACAAATAGTATGAGAAATGATGATGGTAACTCTCACCACTGAAGGCCCTGCTCCTGCCTCGTCCACTGGTGGAACCTCTGCCTCTCTGTTGGTAAGGGCAAAAGTCCTCCCTCGGGGTCCACTGCCACTAGCCTGGCCCATTAGGGCCATGCCCCACTGATCAACATGACCCTGTGCCTCCTGCTGAGGCTACTGCACCGCAGGCCGCATCTGCGTGTTCTGTGCCGGCGGCACCGACCTCTGAGACGGAACCCCACTCCTCTGTCCCTGATCTCTCGGATGAGGGCCTACACTGCTGGTCGAGCTAAGGGTAACACATTCCATAGCTCTATGTCCCACCTTCCCGCATCAGAAGCAAGTCATCCTTTTCCTTCGGCAGTCTCTCGATACATGCCCAGTCAAACCACAACTACAACAGGCCCCTGGCCTCCTGCTGGCTGAACTCTCATGGGATCCCACTGCCTGGCCGGAAACCCTTTGCACCTGCCTCCTCTCAGGCTGAGCAGCACTGCTCTCCCCACTCTGTCTCTTCTTGCTCGAACCTGCCGAACCGCTCGGCCTCTGGGCTTTCGCCTGATCCTGACCTCGCTCAATAATGAGCGCCTTGTCGACCGCCTCCCGGTAGCTGGTCAACTGCATCGGTTCCAGCTGTTTTTTCAGAGATGGCCTCAAGGCCTGAATAAAATACTGCGTCTTATGAGCTTCCTTTTCCCAAGCCTCAAGAGCAAACCGCCCTAAATCTGTGAAGGCTTGCACATACACACCCACCGTCTGGCCACCCTGCTGAAGCTCATAATACTCTCTCCGTCGGGCATACTATATCGAGCTGGGAAAATACTCCCCAAAGAAGCGCTCAACAAACTCTCTACAGCTCATCTGGCTGCCGTGGACAGCTCTCGTGGATTCCCACCACCTACGTGGGATACCCAACAGATAGTGCGTCGCCACTCGCACCCGCTCCTCATCTGGCACCCCAATCATCTCAAAGATGTCCTCTGTCCATCTAATCCAGTCCTCGGCTACCTCTGGCCGCGAACCATCCTCAAAAGTCTTGGGTGCATGTTTCAAAAACTGTGCAGCCCAGTCCACTCCTCGTCGTGTTCGCTCTACCACGACCTCCTGCTAGTGCACATCCTGCACCACCCTCGCCCCCTGCTGCTGAGGCTGTTGTTGCCTCTTCAGCTCATCCACCTCTCTAGCCATATCCCTCATCGAGCCCTGCATACCATGCATGGCCTCCTGCAACTGAATCAACACTTGAGCCAAATTAGGTCTCACAACGGGAGCTGATGACCTCTGCTGCTGCCCCTGGTGCCCCGACTCTATCGTGGGCTCCTCTACCGGGCCTTGGCCTCAGACAGCTCTCCTCGGTGGTGCCATCACACTAGCCACAACAACAAACTACAAACGATCAATACTAGCTCTACTAGCACAAATAGCCATCAAAGGCACATTCGACTTGTAGGTTCTCACCACACGACCCGTAGGTCCATACCGAGATTTTACACTAAATCCCAATTTTCACATTCTAAAAGAGTGTGAATTAATTTTTCTAGTATTTTTCTTTGATTCCAAATGGGGGGTATTTCGTTATTTACATTGTAACTTAAGTATAATACTTTGGGTATGGGTTACAATGTAAATAGGTCCAATCTAGTGCTGTCTAGTGTCCAGTTACCACTACAGGAGCTGCGACTCATAACTCAAAACCTACGACTCGTAGCTGTGGAACGGCAACTCATAGCTGCGGAGCGCGTCTCGAAGACTCGAAGCGGGTCTTCGAACTTCGACCTTCGGACTATGGGTCTACGAACTACGACCCTACGAACTACGAACCTTCGAGCTACGAACTAGGGGTCTACGAACTACGACCCTACGAACTACGGGTCTACGAACTACGACCCTGGATCTTCGACCCTTCGACCTAGAACTTTGGATTTTCGTCAGTTCGACCCAGTAACGCTCCCAGGGTACTGTTCATCGTCGTTTTCACCTGTTCTTCGTTTGAAACGCGCCCAGAAACTCCCAGACGCTCACTAACACCCCTGTTTCGCCACAAACTACGATATCTACCTCAAAACGCGTCCAGAATGCCTCTAAATCGCGCAGAAACAACAGAAACACGTATAAAATTCCAGATTTCCAGAAATCTAGATCTAAACCCATATTTCCATGGTTGACTTATTAACCCTCATGAAAAACACAGTTAATCAACTCCAAAATCACAGAAACATATATCCACAATGATATAAAACAGTTCTTAACCACAAATCTTATGCTAAATCATTAAATCTAACCCCGAATTGGTTTTCCCCAAATTCTAGGGTTCATGCTCAATTTCATAAATCATGATAAATTCGTGCAGATCCAAAACAATAGAGACATAAGAAGTTCAAGGACACCTACTTGAAGTGAATCTTTGAGCTCTACGAACCCAAATCGCCCCAAATCGCCAAGGCCTCCAAGCTCTCTCAAGCTCTCTCTCTCAAATGCACAAACGTGATAACATAAAGTGAAAGCTTCTTCTTTTTTTCTGCTATATTTCTGCCAGTCAACTGACCTAGTCAGCCATTGACCCAGTCAATAATTGACCTCCCAACACAAAAATTGACCTCCAAGGTCCCGAACTCCAAAGTGAGTGAAATTACAGTCAAAATGCTCGAAATGACGAGCACAACACTAAGCATATATTTCTACACCCAAATGACTGTGCAAATGTAAAGTCAACCAATAAACCCCAAAAAGTCAACAATCAGGTCAAACGGGGCCCCGACTCGTAATCGGGCCCAAGTACAGTCAAAATGCTCACATCGATGACTACACTACCGTCCAGATAGTTGCATTCCCATAGAATGACTATCTCTCAAAACTACTCAAATATGATGTAATGACCCGTGTGTAACCCATGTGTAAGAAGTTAACCACAAACACCTTGGATGTTGGTGCACAAGTTTGAGGTAAGAGATGAGCCCAAGAGGGGACTTTTGGGAGGTGCATGTGACAAGTGATAACGTACCTTTATGCCCTAGGAAGATGCTATGCATATACAGGCAGTTTTAAGTTGTTTTAGCTGATCTTGGAGCTCACTTTTGATAGGGTAGATGGCCTCAAATAATTGGCGTGCAAGAACAAAAGTTTCTTCGAATGAGGTCCTCTACCTACCACAGAAATTTCAGAGCATTTGGAGCTGCAAGTGAATTCACCCATTTCACGTGCAAGCATATTTTTGCTTCCTAGAACTCTACAAGATGCAAGGAGGCTTGGGGTGAAGTTTGAGTGCATTTGGAGCTGCACGCCAATTGGGGAATTGGCGTTCAAATTGGCGTGCAGGCATGTTTTTGCATGGTTACCTTGGTTTTGTCGTTGTAATCATCTTTTCCCAAAGGACCATGTTGGAATTGTGGATATTTTGGCGTGTATGGAAGCGAGAAGGTGGTAGCTTGTGTAATCAAAACTATGTCGTTTTGATCCTGGGTTTCACTTAATCAAAACTACGTCGTTTTGATAATGGGAGGTCTATATAAGGATGAGGAGACTCCTTGTTCTAGGGTTAGGGTTCTTTTCAGCCGTCGCAGAGAGAGAGAGAGAGAGAGAGAGAGAGAGAGAGAGAGAGAGAGAGAGAGAGAGAGAGAGGGAGGAAGGAAGGAAGGAGAGCTGCTGGCTTACTGCCGGAGCGTCATGCGTGGGGAAGACAACGTCTAGCGTGGAAGCAAGAGCTGGAGGACGTTTTCAAGGTAGGGGTTCTGTCTCACCTGGTCCGTTCCGGGTTAGGCCCTGTGTAGAGGGTTTCTCGAGTTTCTATTGTTATTGTTATATTATTTATATGTAAATTCATATAGGTGTGACCTCCTATATGAATGTTGGCCTTCAATGGCGTTTTGGTGTGATCTCTGAGGTTGGGTGGTTAGTGCATGTTAAGTGTTCGATAAAATGCTTGTGTGAATATGCTTGTGTGTATGCTCAGAACGTGTTTGAAATAATGCCTGTGAGGCTATGCATATTATGTGTTTGAAATAATATCTATGTGGCTGGGTTTGTGAGCCTGTGAATATATGCATGCTAAGTATTCGACGTTATTCCCGTGTGACTAAGCATATTAAGTGTTTGATGTTATGCCTGTATGGCCTTATGTGCTGCGTGTTTGCTTGTACACCCGGTGGCTGTGGAAGCCCGGGACTATTTTGTGTTAGCCTGTGAGGCCGTGGAAACTATGCCTGAGAGGCGGTTAAACTATTTGCCTGAGAGGCGGTTAAATCATTGGCCTGAAGAGGCGGTTAAATCATTTGAATCATTGGCCTGAAGAGGCGGTTAAATCACTTGAATCATTGGCCTGAAGAGGCGGTTAAATCACTTGTGGTTAAAGTGTTAGCCTGTGTGAATATAGAAATGATTGTATTTGCTGGTGGTTTGTTATTATATCTGTTGGAATGTATCACGACACCGCACTCGTACACATGTCATGTAGATGCTAGGAGCATGGGATGGGTTGGGGAGACATGATCCCTACTGAATTGTGGTTGCTCACCTCTCCTACTGTGGTGTGTTTTCTTGCAGGAACCTACAGGCGTTAGGTGGATACACCAAGGTGGAAGACCATCTTTATTTTATTGTTCACCTCAGTAATGTAATTTCATAATTTATGTAACCCCAGGGGGGAAATGTACTAAGGGATTGAATTGTAGTAAGGAACATGGTTGGTTTGTGAACCTTTGATGTTTGAAATTAAATAAAGATGTGGCATGTTTGATTTATTGTAATTGTTAGTCTTGTTTGTGTGGCATCCAGTACTCCAACCCCGTTGCCCTCCGTGTGGGTGAATGGGGAGTCACGTACCGGTTTCCCCGAGTCGGAAATCCGTGGCGTGACAATATGGTATCAGAGCATGGTCTAGTTGGCCTAGGGTAGTGAGCGGATCTGGTTATCTTGAGTCCTTTGGAGGAACCTGGAGGGACGTGCCTGATCAACACGGTCCTCTTTGAGCCTCTACTGTGTACTTGGGGTAGGCCAGACCTGAGGTAGGATTTGCATACATTGGCATTAGGGCACTAGTTGCATATGTTGCTCATGTGTGATTGTGTGAAAACTGTGATAAAGCTGTGTATGTGGTAGGAAAGCATGAATAACATGATAAAGTGTTAATCTGTGCAACTCTGATCTTTTGTGGTAATTTGAACATGAAAGCAAGGAAAAGAAATTGCGGAATTGAAACTGTGTGCTTGGAAACTTGTGGCTTGTGAACTGTTAACAAAATAAAATAAAATAATAATAATCAAGAAATAAATAAATAAATAAATACATTAAATTAAATATGTAATAATGTTGGTGTTCTGTGAATGATTGAGCATGTGATTTGTTTGGTATGGTGTGCAATAAACGAGGTTATGAGCAATGCGATGGAGTGTAAAATTGGTATAGTCTGTTAAATGTGAACCTATGGACTTGTGTGGTAATAACACGTGTTATAACTTAAGCTGCTTAGTCGGTAGCGGTCTCGCGATTGTTGAGATCGTTTAGTGTTAATCTGGAGCACTACCTTTTCGCGTAGCCAATGTTTCTGAGAACTATAAACCGTGCGACTGTTGAGGTAACAGAGGAGGCCGCGACCCAGGTTGGGCAAGTGAGAGAGCTGCAGGCTGAAGGTGATAGACTAATCACGGCAGAGGTTGGCGTCTTGAGCTCGATTATTCTAGAGGTGAGGGATGCGATTCGACAACTGATTATGAGCGAGGTACGCCAAGAGCTGTCAACCCTCACACTCCCGTTTGAGTCCTGTTTCTCAAAAGATTGCGCTTGTTGTGGACAACCGGGGCACTGGAACAAAGAGTGTGCCAAGAAGCGATGCATGGTGTTACCTCTCCGGGAAAAGCGAGGACGTCTTCGTACGGTCTGTTTTAGTAGGGCCGGGAGTGATGCTAGGGGACCTGGCTCGGCGAGCTAGGGGTAAAGCTCAACGCCGAGTCCCGATTTGGAGGCAGGAGGACTACCTAGTGAGGCCAGTGGAAGAGCAAGACAGAAATTCACTGGTGGTATCGTGCCCCTTTGGTGGGTTGTCGGTTGAGTCTCGTACTGGTTTATGTGAGGCTGGGTGGACCCTATCGTGTCCCGTTTGAGTTAGCATTTCGAATGGATGTGGGTGGTGACCTATTAGGAGATATATATATTTATAACGCTGGAAGAATAATGAGTAACTAATAAAAATATGGGTGTTGATTTTACAAGTGAGTGATATTCAATTTTGGCACATGTGGATAATCAAAGTAACCAAATCTTGTAGGCAACCTTTTTTCTAGTGGGAGGAAATTTAGACTGGCTAGCTAGTAGAGCTTGAGGTGTGAGGTGATGGCTTGTGGGTTGTTGTGTGACCCCTCCTTGGCAACCTTGAGTAATAGAAATGTGTTTTTATGCGGATAGAGTTATGTGTTGGAATACTACATGAAAGGGATATTCCTATGGTTACCTTTCCAAGTGTTGTGGTTGAAGGAGGAAAACACAGCTAGTATAGCCGCTCCTTGGGTCCATGAGGTGTTGACTTGTTGGCTAGGGTGGTCGTTGCTAGTTCTTGTTAGTGATTATATAGGTGTTATGGGTTCTCAGATGGCCAAGCAGTAGCCATGTGTCGTGCTTATGGTGTGTCGAAAACACTGAGTAATGTAAAACAGATATGTTGTGAAACCAGTTTGTGCATGTATGAAATGTGCGGTGTTCTAGAATTGAACTAGCGGCTATGGGTGGGTTTTGAGGGTTATGCCCGGTGCATCAATTTGGTAAAAAGAGGTAAGCAAGTGAGATTTGGCAGGCCTTGTTCGGGCTACATTTCTCTAGGGGCTGTGGGTGTGCTTTTGCATGGTAGGGCCATTCCTTTGGTCTGTATCTTGAGGAGAAGGTGTAAAAAAAAAAATTGGTACGTTCTACTCATCAGGAGTCTTGTGTTTCGTTGCATGTGTTGAGAATGTGCAGAAAATGTGGCATTGTGTTGTTGTATGTATTGCATAAGTGGTAGAGGTATATAGTGGAGTTGCTACGTGTGGGTGTTGCGACACATATGCGTAGAGAAGGATGAGGCATGGTGTATTGGTATAGTAACTGTGGTGTGAGGATGAGGAAGAGTGTTAGAAGTGATGATTGTTTATGTTCTTCCTTGTCTGGTGTTATTAAACTGTTGGTAAGTTGAGAAAAAAAAGGGGGTTGTTTGATCCCCAGAATTGAGTCAGTTGGCAGTTTTTGCTTGGAAGGGGTATTAGTGCTACTCCTTGGGGAGCGATTTATATCGGGCGGATGTCACAAAGGTGCATGTTTTAGAGTAGTGCTGGTAGGCGGATGACCTACATTTGTGCTCTTGAAAACCTTTCAGGTACAGTATCACGCGGTAAGGGAGATGGTTCACGCTATCAAGGTGTTGGTGTGTTTGGGAACTACGTGAAGGTCCCGAATCAGGCATTTGCATGTCTTGTTTCCTGCGCCACCCGGAGGAATGGCAGTGATCACATTAAGCTGAGGCTAGAGCCGGAGCATTTCTTGGTCAGTTTGAGTGTTTTGTTGGTGTGTTGAGATAAGACGTGACGGTTGGTATAGCAGGGTTAGTGGGCCATAAGGTGGAGTATGTCCTGGAGGCAAAGGATTCCTTTGTGACCTGTGAGTGGTGACACTGAGGATTCCGTTATTGTCATGTTGCAGGTAGGAGACTTTTCCAGGGTGGAGAGAACTACGTTGTTGGCAACTACCCGGCGTCAAAGAATTCCTGTCACATGGAATGTCTGCCGACTGAGTAAGGCGTTATCACTTGGGTTGTAACATAAGCCTCAATTAGTGACGGCTGTGTGGGCACTTGGTGGATCCCTATCTGACCGTAGTTAGGGAGGTGTTATTTATGTGACGTTCTGGTTCAAGGGATTCTTTAGTAGATTCTCAACATTGGTGACTAGTGTTAGCCCGATAGTAGCTTTTTTGGTCTTGCCGTGATTGGGTATGGTACTGAATTCGTTGTTTTGAGTTACTCCTTGGACTCCGTTGGGCGTCTTGTTGACTGTGACCGAATTGGTGGAGAGCAAACTTCATCCTGCTATAGTTGTGTCCTGGATTGTAAGTCATCTTGAGTTCCCTTTGGCATTGGTTGGGTTCTGTTGTTGCGTGTATCGCTATAGAGTGAGGCGGTTTCAGTTTGTGATGCCAGTCTTCTTGTGGTGATATCCCTGTGTGGGACTGTGATTGTGGTTCGCATAATGCTTTTCTCTTGTTTGTTTGTGTTTCCTTGTGACCTCTTTGTGTTTGCTGTCAGGGTAAGGTCTACATATGGAGTGTGGCTGCGTTGTAAATTGTTGGTGTCCGTTGACATCAAATCTCAGTGGTGTCATTGTTAGGTATTTTACATTGTGGAGTGTTGGTCCTATTGTGACACAAGTAGGCGTCTAACGCCGAGTACCCTGCTATGTCGATGTAGTGACTTCTCGTTCAATCATATGAATTCTAGCGAATGGATACTTCATGCATAGGCTTATGGTGTTGGCCTTGTTCGGTTGTCGGGGTCTTAGCGACTCTGTGGGAGGTTTCTCGACCTCACTGTTGTCAGACTTGCTCACATGAGTTGTTGTCAGCACGCTAATTGGCCAAGCTCTAGTTCTGGTTGTGCTCCTGGGTGTTATGTGTTGCTTTGATCTTCTCGTGATGTTTACTACTTGATTTTTCTTTTCGGGGACGAAAAGTCCAAAGGTGGGAAGGTTGTGAGGAAACTCCCTGCGGATGAGTTTGTATGGTGTCAGCGAGTGGGCAGTGGAACGTTAAACGTGTAGTAGTGTTTTGTTTGTGCTTTGTTCCTTGTAGTGGTGTTTATGATGTGAGTTGGTCTGTGACCTATGTGATTTGTTAAACGTACGTGTTGGGGATGGGCATATATGTCGTACACCGTCGTGACATGTGAATACTTGTGACATGTGTTAGGTGAGGAGAACAAGGATTGTTTGTGAGTTTAGAATATGTGTTTCCCTATCATGCTGTGTTGTATTGGGTTTGTGGGTATGTGCCTTCATGTGTGTTATTGTGTGATATCTTCGGTCGCGGGTATGTGAATGGTTGTGGACGATGTGCATCAGCATGTGCATTATGGAAAGTGTATTGTCTTTTCGAGGACAACACGTCCTATGGAGGAAATATGGAAACGCGAATCCATGATGCGTGAGCAACCCCCAGAGTTGTTCGAGGACGAACAATCTTAAGGGTGGAGGGGTGGCTGTTGGCAGGTGTATTTGTATTTCCTTTCGACTTTTGACTTTAATTTATATTGAATGTGTTAATGAAATGTGCCTGTGATGGGTATTTGTGACATGTGGATGTGTTTCCATAGATTGTGATGCATGTGGTTATGGACTGTGGTGGCACTATGTTATGTGCTATTGTGTACAATGTGCGGTGTATGACCTATTTGGGTGTTGTGGCTCGCCGTGTGGCAAATGGGTAGCTTGTCTTTGTTTTCCTTGTATGTCATTTCTTTTCGAGGACGAAAAGTCTTAAGGGGGAGAGGATGTAATGACCCGTGTGTAACCCGTGTGTAAGAAGTTAACCACAAACACCTTGGATGTTGGTGCACAAGTTTGAGGTAAGAGATGAGTCCAAGAGGGGACTTTTGGGAGGTGCATGTGACAAGTGATAACATACCTTTATGCCCTAGGAAGATGCTATGCATATACAGGCGGTTTTAAGCTGTTTTGGCTGATCTTGGAGCTCACTTTTGATAGGGTAGATGGCCTCAAACAATTGGCGCGCAAGAACAAAAGTTTCTTAGAATGAGGTCCTCTACCTACCACAGAAATTTCAGAGCATTTGGAGCTGCACGTGAATTCACCCATTTCACGTGCGAGCATATTTTTGCTTCCTAGACCTCTACAAGATGCAAGGAGGCTTGGGGTGAAGTTTGAGTGCATTTGGAGCTGCACGCCAATTGGAGAATTGGCGTTCAAACTGGCGTGCAGGCATGTTTTTGCATGGTTACCTTGGTTTTGTCATTGTAATCATCTTTTCCCAAAGGACCATGTTGGAATTGTGGATATTTTGGCGTGTATGGAAGCGAGAAGGTGGTAGCTTGTGTAATCAAAACTACGTCATTTTGATCCTGGGTTTCACTTAATCAAAACTACGTCGTTTTGATAATAGGAGGTCTATATAAGGATGAGGAGACTCCTTGTTCTAGGGTTAGGGTTCTTTTCAGCCGTCGCAGAGAGAGAGAGAGAGAGAGAGAGGGAAGGAAGGAGAGCTGCTGGCTTGCTGCCGGAGCGTCGTGCGTGGGGAAGACAACGTCTAGCGTGGAAGCAAGAGCTGGAGGACGTTTTCAAGGTAGGGGTTCTGTCTCACCTGGTCTGTTCCGGGGTTAGGCCCTGTGTAGAGGGTTTCTCGAGTTTCTATTGTTATTGTTATATTATTTATATGTAAATTCATATAGGTGTGACCTCCTATATAAATGTTGGCCTTCAATGGCGTTTTGGTGTGATCTCTGAGGTTAGGTGGTTAGTGCATGTTAAGTGTTCGATAAAATGCCTGTGTGAATATGCCTGTGTGTATGCTCAGAACGTGTTTGAAATAATGCCTGTGAGGCTATGCATATTATGTGTTTGAAATAATATCTATGTGGCTGGGTTTGTGAGCCTGTGAATATATGCATGCTAAGTGTTCGACGTTATTCCCGTGTGACTAAGCATATTAAGTGTTTGATGTTATGCCTGTATGGCCTTATGTGCTGCGTGTTTGCTTGTACACCCGGTGGCTGTGGAAGCCCGGGACTGTTTTGTGTTAGCCTGTGAGGCTGTGAAAACTATGCCTGAGAGGCGGTTAAACTATTTGCCTGAGAGGCGGTTAAACTATTTGCCTGAGAGGCGGTTAAATCATTGGCCTGAAGAGGCGGTTAAATCACTTGTGGTTAAAGTGTTAGCCTGTGTGAATTTAGAAATGATTGTATTTGCTGGTGGTTTGTTATTATATCTGTTGGAATGTATCACGACACCGCACTCGTACACATGTCATGTAGATGCTAGGAGCATGGGATGGGTTGGGGAGACATGATCCCTACTGAGCTGTGGTTGCTCACCCCTCCTACTGTGGTGTGTTTTCTTGCAGGAACCTACAGGCGTTAGGTGGATACACCAAGGTGGAAGACCATCTTCATTTTATTGTTCACCTCAGTAATGTAATTTCATAATTTATGTAACCCCAGGGGGGAAATGTACTAAGGGATTGAATTGTAGTAAGGAACATGGTTGGTTTGTGAACCTTTGATGTTTGAAATTAAATAAAGATGTGGCATGTTTGATTTATTGTAATTGTTAGTCTTGTTTGTGTGGCATCCAGTACTCCAACCCCGTTGCCCTCCGTGTGGGTGAATGGGGAGTCACGTACCGGTTTCCCCGAGTCGGAAATCCGGGGCGTGACATATGAGTCTTTACAGTAAACCACAATTATATCTTGAAAATAAAAACAGCTTATCACGACAGCTAAATAGATACAACAGTGCAATTAAAATAACCTCCTAATCCTAGTTCTAGACCTAACTCTCTAAAGTGTGTAGGTCCCCAGCAGAGTCGCCAGCTGTCATCACTGGTTTTCATCTGGGCCCGTTTGGGGTGAGCTCAAACTAAACCAATGGTGAGAAAATTTAGAGTCGCCACCAACTGTTTTTGGGGTACAGTTGGATACCCTCTACTTTGAGTAGTTTAAAGGTGTGGTCTGCGTTATCAGAGAAGGGTTCAGAAGTTGGTTACGTGTAGGGAAGGATTAGCACCCCTACAGCGCCCTTTCGGTATCTATTTTCGGAGGAGGAGGTTTTCTATTTTATTTGTACTGCCACAACTGGGTTAGGTTTCCTAAACAGTCTATAATTCTTATTTAGCTAAGTTTTTTATTAAAAAAAATGGATTTACCCTAAATTTCTAAAGGGAATCCTAAAAGTTTTGGGTTTTTGTTTAAAGTAGAGAATGAGATCCCAGGGGTTTGTTTTGGGTTTTTTTGGTTTTATTTTGGAAATTGAAGTCCTAAAAAATAAAAACATGTTTTTTGCTTTTTTCTTCTTCTTTTGTTTTGTTTTGTTTTGTTTTATTTTGTTTTTTTTACTTTCCTTTTTTGGTTTTTTGGGTTAGAAAACGTTTTTTGGTTTTTATGTTTTGTTAAAAAAAATCGTTTTGTTTTTGTTTTGTTTTTGCGTGGAATTGGAACTCCTAAAAGTGGAAATACGTTTTGACTTGAATTTTTTTTTTGTTTTTTTGTCTTTTTGGCTTTGCAATGCCTTTTGGTTTTGAAAACGTTTTCTCCCTTTTTTTTTCTTTTTGCAAGGATAAAACCATGAACTAACACAATAACATACAAAGTGATGTGTGTGATTGTGACCTCCATAATTCAAAACGACCCACTCTTTTTCTTTCTTTTCTTTTTCTTCATGGCTCCCTTTGCTCACTCTCTTTTTCTTTGTTTGTTTGTTTTTTTTCTTTTTTGCTATACTTTACATATTACAACATACACATATACAAAGGAAAGGGAAATACAAGGAAAACACAACGCATACCAATAAAGAAAGACAAGGAAATATTAAGAATTACATCAAATATCAATGTAAATAAGCTGAAAAGTAATGAATAAATAAAGACTGAACCGACTTTGGGGCTTGCAACACTAGTCTTCTGTTTGAGCTCCTGTCTGCGCCGAGAGTCACTTGCTCGAATTGGAACCAACAGATCTGGAGGGACTTGTGAAGTGGATTTCCTGGTATTTGGAGACTGGAGTGATATTTTTTGAGGTTAAGATTTTCTGGTAGCTGGCAATAAGCAAAGTGGGCGTGAGTAGTAGGGGCATGAAAAAGAACTGGAGACTAGTTTTTTCCTGTTTTTTTCGTTTTTGTTTTTTGTTTTTGTGAGGAAAACGTAAGGAAAAGGCAGGACTGGAGTTGCTTTTTTATGTTTTTCGTTTTCTGGGAAAAAGAGGGTTGGAACGAGATAAGAGGGAAAGTGGAGTTGGAAAGGATGAGCGATTTTGGTTTTGGGAAAGGGAGAGAGTTGGGTGAAAATCTGGGTGTTCCTCTTTTAGGATCGAGGAATTGGATGTGAAGATTGGGCGGATGACAGAATAGTAGAGCCTTAACGTTTTTTTTTTTTGGCAGAATCGTTTTTTTTTGGAGAGCGACGAGGATTTAGGGATTTTAAAAGTGTTAATCTTCGCTGTGCATGAATACTTAGGATATATATGACCAGGTCCGTGGTTGCCAACAGGTCTAGGGATTAAGCGAGATGAACAATGATCTGCCTGACAACCTAGTGCCGTCGAATAAGATGATGATGTGGCAGCAGTAATAACCATGCATTTATGATAGTTGTATGCCTACTTCGGATTTTTGAAAAGACGAATTGCCTGGCTCGAGACGTGTATTTAATGAACCATTATTATTCCTCCTCAAAAATACGCGATGGAAGATAATACTTAGATTATCACGATGTGAGAATTCCAAGAGTCAGGAGAAAGTAAACCGACGATCATCCGGGGTAAAGATAGTCCGTATGAAGAATATTTGGATGATTGATAGACTTGATCCCTAATAACAGATGTTGAAGAAGAGAAAAGAAGATTCCTTTGCAGTCTTGGAGTCAAATAGATAAGAAGTACCATAACACTTCAAATTCGAGACATCAGACAAGATATATCGATCAATTGCAAAGAGAATCTGAACCAGCAGCTTCATAAAAATGAACTAAAAGAACAGAAATCTCAACAGGTTGGGATTAGTACGGATATAGGATAAATAAAGAAAATGCAGCATAATCCGAACTAAAGTGAAAAACAGAACTTATGCAGAAAAAGTGATAGTGGAGGCACATACATATGAGTAAATGATCACTTTACTTAAAATAATGCATATGATAGATAATAAACACATAAGTTCAATTGGTCAACATAACGAATCTTTCATACAGAGATAGATAGCAAATATGAATTAATGTTGTATGAATGTTCTATCTTAAGAGTCATGAGTGAGAGTGAATAAGAAAGCACATAAAGTATGATTAATCAATTGAAACAAAATAAATGCCTAAGATACAAGGTTGAAGCAGAAATTATTCCAAACATTCCACAATTCCGATTCAATAATACAGGTCCAATTAGACCCAAAAGTAAGAGTTAAGAGGGAGGAGTGACCGAGATATATCAGGGGGATTATTACTTAGTTAATAAATGAAGTATTTTATTCCTCTTAGATCATGTGATCCTCTCGGTAGGAACTCCCCCTCAGATAGACAGCCAAGAAAGAGGTCTCGAGACATATCAGGGGATATTACTTAAGTAATAAATAAAGCATTTTCTCCCCCTTAGATCATGCGATCCTCTGGATAGACTTTTCCTGTAAAATGATTTTAGATCGTGAGAAAGTGCTATCTATCCGAGATAAAACTCCACTCATGGTGTTAAGCGGACTGCAACTGTGATTCTATCCACCAGGCATTCCGAGCCAACCCATTCCACATCTTCAATAATGCATGATAGACATTTCATTCAATCATAGAAATCATAAGACATGTGATAAGATATGAAAATGGAATCATGACATCAAAAGAAGATTTGATTCATATATTATTAATTATGTTGGCTTTATTTATTTCAGTCCGGATTAGCAAGCATCCTCCCATGAGTTATGTGAATATTATCATAAGCATGGTGCATGACTTCAAAGATAAACATGATCAGCATGAAGTATAGTAAGTGTCTTTTACTATTCATGAAGCGCGATGCATGTTCTAAAAAATATACTGTGGGATAAATAAATTAGAAACCACGCAGAAAGGTTAAGCATACCTAACTTGAGGAGTAGTTCATAGAATCTTCCGTCGGGTAGGGGCTTTGTGAGTATGTCTACAAGTTGATCATCCGTAGCAACATGTTCGAGTGATATATGATTTCTGAGAACATGATCTCAGATGAAGTGATACCTGACTTCAATGTGCTTTGTCTTTGGGTGCATGACAAGATTGTTGCTGATGGCAATCACACTAGTATTGTTGCAGTACAGTGGAACAAATGTCATGTCGAATCCGTAGTCAGTAAGTTGACTTTGCATCCATAGGAGCTGCGCACAGCAACTCCCTACAACTATGTATTCTGCCTCTACTGTAGAGGTTGATACGAAATTCTGCTTCTTACTAAACAAAGAGATTAGTCTGTTTCCAAGAAACTAACAAGTACCACTAGTGCTTTTTCTGTCTATGCGATACCCAGCAAAATCAGCATATGAATACCCAGATAAAGAGAAATTGAACTCCTTTGGATACCAGAGTCCCAAATTCACCGTCCCTTTGAGGTACCGCAATATTCGTTTGACATGAAGCATATGTGACTCTTTAGGATCCGCCTGATATCTTGCACATCTGCAGGTTGCGAACATAATATTTGGGTGACTTGCTGTAAGGTACAGTAATGACCCTATCATACCTCTGTATTTAGTTTCATTCACTAATTGTCCGTTCGGATTAGGATCTAACTTAGCACTGACTGACATTGGAGTTTTCATGGGAGACAATTTTTTCATACCAAACTTCGTGAGTAAGTCCCTTGTGTATTTAGCTTGGTTGATGAAGATTTCTTTCTTCATTTGTTTGACTTCTATTCCAAGAAAGTAAGATAGTTCTCCCATCATGCTCATTTTAAATTTGCCAGTCATTAACTTTGCAAACGCTTCACAAAGCTTCGGATTAGATGATCCGAAAATGATGTCATCCACATAAACTTGTACGATCAGAGAATGTCCCTTCTCTTTTCGTAGGAATAAGGTGGTGTCAATCTTCCCTTTTCTGAAATTATGTGCGAGCAGAAACTCTGACAGTGTGTCGTTCTAGGCTCTTGGAGCTTGCTTCAATCCATACAAGGCTTTCCGTAGTTTGTACACCATATGTTCAGCCTTGTGTTCTTGTTCAATATAAACCTCCTCTTGAAGATCTCTATTCAGAAAGGCGCTCCTGATGTCCATTTGATAAACCTTGAAGTTTTCATATGATGCATATGCCAGGAACATTCTGATTGCCTCAAGTCTAGCTGTTGGAGCAAAGGTCTCGTCGTAATCAATTCTTTCTTCTTGTCTATAACCTTTGGCTACGAGTCGGGCTTTGTTCTGGATTACTATTCCTTCAGTATCAAGTTTGTTCCAAAACACCCATTTGGCGCCTATGACTTGTTGTGACTTCGGCCTTGGTACTAACATCCACACTTCGTTCCTCTTGAACTAATTAAGTTCTTCTTGTATAGCGTTTATCCAGTTGGAATCTTGAAGAGCTTCGTACACCACTTTTGGCTCTATTTGTGATAGAAAGCATGAATAGAGGCACATATTGGAGGTGGCTGCCCTTGTTCTTATACTAACAGTAGGATCACCAATTACTTGATCTGAGGGGTGGTTTCGAGTCCACCTATAATTCTGCGCTTGTGGTGGTGAAAACTCAATAATTTGAAGCTTTGCCAGATTGGGTGGTTTAGGTGCATCTGCTAGTTGAGCTTCTTCTGGGCCAGATATATCCGTATGATGAACAGGTCTAGAAGTACTCTGTGGTTCTTTGGCACTGTGACTTTCAGTATTAACTGGTCCAGTAGGACTAGAAGGTTCTCTAGTTTTTGGGATGCCCATGTCAACTGGTCCGGAGTGAAATGGAAGTTCTGAGTCAGTATTATCAGAAGCATCATCAGTAGAATTTCTTCTTGCTCCACTGGTGCTAGGAGGTTGGTCAGTAGGAGTAATAGGAACATGCATGAATTGTGAGTAGTCAGTTGTATTTGTCTGATCCTATATGTTAGAACTTGAAGATCCTATTCTTGACCAATCCAGATTAGCTTCATCAAATATAACATGGATAGATTCTTCAACCTTCAAAAGTTTTCTATTGAAAATAAGATAAGCCTTGCTAGTTAACGAGTATCCAGTAAAGACTCCATCATCGGATTTTGGCTCAAATTTACTCCGGGGCTCTTTGCCGTTGTTTAACACGTAGCAAGCACACCCAAAAGCTTTGAGATGGGAGATTGATGGCTTTCTTCCTCTCCACATCTCATATGGTGTTTTCATGGTAAACTTGTTGACTAGAGTTCTGTTCTAAACATAGCATACAATGGATATAGCTTCAGCCTATAAACTGAGAGGAAACTTTGCCCCTATTAACATTGATCTACCAGTTTCGACTAGCGTGCGATTCTAACACTCAGTAACTCCATTTTGTTATGGAGTTCTGGGTGCAGAGAAGTCGTGCCGAATGCCCTATTTAGAACAATATGATCTCATATCTGAAAAGTCAAATTTTGTACCATGATCACTCCTTATGCATTTGAGGCTCAGTCCTTATGAATTGCTTATCCAGTTGAAGAGATCTACTAGATGTTCAAAGGTTTGATCCTTTGATTTTAGGAACATCACCCATGTATATCTGGTGAAGTCATCGATAGCCATAATGGTGTATCTCGCACTAGCAAGAGAAGCAATAGAAATGGGACCACAAAGATTCATATAAAGAAGTTGTAAAGGAGCAGATATAGAATTAATAGATTTTCTATTAAAGTTATATTTGATCTGCTTGCCAAGTTGACATTCTCGATAGAAAGAGTCTCTGGAGTACTTGTGTTTGGGCAAGCCAGTGACCAAATCAAGCGATGTTAATTTAGACAGCGTCTTAAAATTTAAGTGCGTGCAACACTTATACCATAACCAACTTTCTTCAATTGATGCTTTAGTGAGGAAGCATACAGGACCAGAAGAATTATTTCTTAAGATCGTTGAATATATGTCCCCATCTCTTGATCTGGATAACTTAATATCTCCAGATAAGTTTTCCCTAACTGTGCAGGTGTTGGACAAGAATGAAACAGTGAATCCCTTGTCATAAAAATTACTGACACTCAGCAGTTTATGCTTTAAACCTTCGACTAGTGCAACTTTTGTAATTGATACACAGCCATTGGTTAAAGTGCCATACCCCACAGTCATATCTTTGCTATTGTCGCCATATGATACGGATGGTCCTCGTTTGTTAGCGATGTCTATAAGCAGAGTCTTATCACCCGTCATATGTCTAGAGCATCCACTATCGAGTATCCACTTGCTTTGATTGATCTTTGACTTCAAGTAGTCTGGAATTGAATTCCAGAGATGCTCATGTAAGATAATAGATTACACTTTTGGTGCCCAAACTTGTTTCAGGCCGTTAGGAGAAGTAGTACTTTGTTAGGAACTTTAGCTTTCCATGTTGACATTACTTTGTTAGTGTCAATTGCTTCTTTTACTTGGGTTTTCTTGGGAGAGTTACTCCTTTGAGATTTAGACTTTAACTTGCTAGAAGAACCGTTTTCGATGAACTGATCTTTATTAATAGAAATTTGTTTACATAACCAGTTATCAAATAGACTCCAACACTCATAGTGATAATGACCTATTTCTCTACAGATTGAACAGATACTATGATGCTGAGTTGATATAGGGGATACAGGTTTCTTAGGTTTTATAGTTTTACTACTCTGTTCCTTAAGGCCTAATCCTTTGTGATTGGGTGACGTGCTCTTGGCCCTAGATGCGTCAACCTTAGCCTTTCCTTTCTTTCTGGGTGTTATAGTTTTGGCTTTAACTGCAGCAGCCTTTCCTTCATCTTTAGGTACGGGTGCTACTGCTTTGGGATTAGCGGTAACAGCCTCTCTTCCACAGTCATAAACTATGATGTCACCTAAAATAAAATCATCCAATGGTTTAGATGTATTAATAGGATAAAGGTTGGTTAGTTTGGGAATGAAGTCCGAGGGGCACTCAATAGCTTGTGTGGAGGTAGAGGGTTCGAAGCCTAGGCAAGGTTTGACTCGGTAGCTTTACTCCTAAAGTCAGCTATGTCCTTTTCAAGTTTAGAAATAGTGAATTCAAGACGCTTAGCCTGACCACTCATGTCTTGGTATATATGAGTAATTATTAATCTCTCATTCTTTTCATGGTCACGTTTAACAGTAAGAGATTCTAATTTACTCATGAGCTTAGAGATAGAAGATACTTCAGTGTTTGCCATGAGGCAAACATTCGCCTTTTCTGTTGGCTCGTTATCCGAAGATTCTTCCTCTTCTTCTGAGCCACTAATGTACTTTGAGACAAATGCCTTACTCTTGTTCTTGCTATTTTCTGAGGTGGAGCGTTGGGGCTTAACCTTGTCACTTTTATCAGCCATCTTTGGTTTAGATTTGCAATCCTTAGCCTAGTGACCTGGTTTCCCACAGTTATAATAATCTTGGGAGGTAGACTCCGATCACTCCCTTCTTCTAGAGGATAAGGAGGAGCCTCTTCTGAATCCCTTTATGCTTTTCCTTAGAAATCATTCGAAGGATTTGCCCAGAAGGGCTATTTCTTCTTCAACGTCAGAGTCAGAGTTCTCTGGCTCTTCCGTATCATCCTCGCGTTTTATGCTCAGACATTCTGTAGCTTTAAAAGCTACTCCCTTTTCTTTCTGAGCTATTTTCTCATCTCGGTCAAAGTAGTTAAACCTGACCTCATGAGTCCGTAGGTCACCATAGAGTTCGTCGAGGGGAGCATATTGCCAGTTCTTGTTGGCCTGCATTTCGAGCTGCTTAGAGTATTAGCGGTCCTGCAAGGAGTGAAAAAACTTGTCATTGATTTGAAATAGCGTATAATGTTCATTGACAGTTTTCAAGTCTAAGATAAGCTTGCCGAATCTCCAATAGTTGCTCTCAAGGGATTCGCCAGGTTTATGAGAAAAACTCTCAAAGTTCTGTCAAAAAGCACAGATGACATTCTGCATTCGGGACTGACTTCCCTCATAGAGGATTGTTAGTTTATCCCAGACAACTTTTGATATCGTGCAGCCCTGGACGTCCGTGAAAGCTTTGAAATCCAAAGATGATGTTATGTAAGCAGAGCCTTTTTGTTAGCGTACTACCAAGCTCTTTCCTCATTGGTGAGTTCGGTGTCAGTCTTTGGCCTTTTAACTCCATTTTCTTCAATGGTCATTGATAACTGCATAATTTGTCATTAAATCTGCATTTAATTTATGGGTTTTAATTTAATATTTTGTTGAATTAATGCATTTTTATAATAGTTTTTCCAATTTCAATTATTTACTGTTTTATTCACTTTTATAGATTTAATATTAATTTTGGTGGTTTTTATTGTTGAATTACTTATTCCAATTTTAATATTAATTCTTTGAGCTTAATTTTAATTTTAGTAAGTGACATTTTGGTTAATTAAATTATGAGTTTTAGTTAATTGTTAATATTAATTTTGGTGGGTTAATTTTAGTTTTGTATTTTGTGAAAATAGGAAAGCATTGGTTAAATGTTGGCATGCTACATGGAGAGAGAACAAATTAAAAATAGTGGAGCCCACTAGAATTAAAAAGGAAAGAAGAAAAGTGTGCATTACGTGTCAAACAAGAGAGATTGCATGGGATTTGAATCTCTCTCTCTCTCTCTCTCTCTCTCTCTCTCTCTCTCCTCGATCGATATATATATATATATATATATATATATATATGGTCTAATGCAAGCCAACATCCTCCATCACGCCGCTTCAGCCCATCTCCAATCACACCCAATGCAACGCTTATCCCAACACCTACGTCTTACGGAAGAGACCCAGCCGACGCAGTTGTTCTCTCTTCATGCAGTGTTGACTCCAGGCCACCTATTCACGCTGTTTCCATCCCTCCATCACGTTGCCCAATGCGCAGGAATAAGAAAGAATAGAGAAAGAGATTATGTGACGAATATTGAAGATTCAGATCGAGTTCAAGACTGAATATTTAATTCTTTGCAGCCTATTTTTCTTATTTCTATTTTAATTTTGTTGTTTTATTTTTTCTGAATAGATTTGTGATTTTCCAACCCATGGAGGGGTAAGTATTTTGTAATTGGCTTAGCGTAGCACTTTGGATGCTTATTTTGAATTCATGTTTTAATATTTAATTTGGTATTTTATGTGCTATGAATTAATTCTCTATCTCTTTGAATTGTTAATTTAATATCTCGGTTGAGTGTTGATTTAGCAATTCATTGTGCGTTAATATTCTAATTGAATGAAAAGATTTGTTTCGTAGGAAACAAGCAGTCTTTTAAGAATTAATTCGTAATTATTCTGGTTAGAATGAATTCTTAATTTAATTGTATTCATGGTGTCTTGATGCATTTAAATTATGAGGCCATAATTTATCTAATTTATCTCCTAAAATAGTGATAAACAACATTCAGGTGTGAAGTTAAATTGGTTACATCTTTAATTAATTGAATTTCCTAGTTAAAAATCTTTGCTTTAATTAGTTTAAATTCAATCAAAAATCTCCCAATTTCATATTTGTTCTTTCTCATTAGTTTTTGTTAAACAGGTACTTAAATAGGTTGAATTGGATTTTATAAGTCCTCCGGTAGAGAACGATCTAGGTTAAGCCACTAGCTATACTTAGTTTAAATTTTATTTGGAGTGTGTGTGCGACAAATGCCCTTTTCAGTCATCAGAATAGGTAGCTCCTGATGAAGACAAGGCGACATCAGATGATCATGACATATCGTGAACATCCTCATGTGAGCTTTCCATTGGGAGAAAAGCTCAAGTGTGAATTTTGACGGTTTAGTCAGAGTGAATCTAGAACTCTATTGTTGAGGAGCAGTGGGAGCAGCGGGTTGAGCACTAGTGCTCGGATCGACATTTTCGCTGCTATTACGGTTAGGGATGGACTCTTGAGCACCTCCGGAGTTAAGACAAGTATTGAATAGCATGCTACTTTCTTTGGCCATTTTTGAGAGAGAGAGAGAGAGAGAGAGAGAGAGAGAGAGAGAGAGAGAGAGAGTGTATGTGTGTGTGTGTGTGTGAGATATCTACTTTGAGTAGGTAAAACTTGCTCTGATACCACTTGTTGGTCCCTGAGAGCCTAGAGGGGGGTGAATAGGCTCTTATCGAAAACTCGTATTTCTCTCTGGCACAACACTTATTTTGGTTAAAAGATAAAATCAATGCAAAAGATAACCAGAAAATGGAAGTATTCTGTTTTATTATCAAAAGATAAATACAACAAAATAATTGCTGATTAAAGTTGATGACAAGCTTTTGAATCTACTGTATCTCTCTTCTGTTTGCAGTAGCACTTTGTTTTACAATAACACACATACTAGCCAAATTAATCTTTAAGAGCTCTTGTACATGTACGCGCGCATATAAAAATATACAAGGCTTAGTATATATAAACATCCCTAGAAAACATTCTTTGAATAGGATTTTCCGAGCACCATGTAGCATTGAAGTTCTTCTAAAAAAATGCTTCTACTTTAATTGTTGCGGATGTGGTGCTCAAAATCTTGGGACTGTGAACATATTAAATTTCTTCGCGTAATCCCAACTGTATTTAAGGCTTTGTCCACATCTCTGTGTGATTCACTTGTAAGATGTTTTAGGTCTTCAACAAGTTTCTCTTACATCGGAACACAGCGAGCTAATGACTTGAATGCGAAGCTGATTACTTTGAGCAGCGTCATCGTAATCCGTAGTATGATTCCTTATTCTGTGTTAATGAAGCTTGGATCCTTACTCCGTGTCAGTGATTGCTTACTCCGTGTTAATTTGGTACTTGAATTCTTATTCCGTGTTAGCGTTTTCTTACTTCGTGTGAACGAGAGATTTGGAGGGCTTACACCGTATCAGCGCTTCCTTACTTCACTTGAGTTCCTTACTTCTTTTGAGTAAAAGGTCCAAATAGCTTACTCTGTATTAGCACATCCATACTCCGCTTGAGTAAAGATCGGATTCCTTACTCCGCTTTAATTTTCCTTACTCCATACGAACAAAAAACTTGGGTCCTTATTTCGTACAAGTTCTTCCTTACTCTGCTTAAATGAAATACTCGGATTCCTTAGTCTGTGTCTTCTTGTCCTTAGTCCGTGTGAGTGGAAGGCATCGCTCTTTATTCCGCAATATTTCTCTCTTACTTCGTGTAAGTTGTAGACTAGGATTGTTTATTCCGTATCTTCAAGACTTAGTTCGTTTGAGCGTGATACTCAGTTTCCTTAGTCCATTTCTTTAAGTGTTTAGTCAGCATAAATGATCCTTATTCCATATGAGGACTTGGTTATTTACAAAGTGCTTGACAACACTCATGTTGGTCCGTTTCAGGATTATGTATCCTGTCCTTGGCTTTGCTCTCACAAGTGTAGATCCAAATTAGAGTTTTATCTTCTATAACAACTTGAAGTAAACATAAAAGATCTCAAACCAAATTACATAGGGTTTTATCCGCATCATCCAAATTCTGGGTTTGATTCAACAGGAACCTTAGCACAGGTGCCGTCCCTAATCCACTTTACACATATAGCATACAAACACATAAATCTCATTTTAATTCAACCAATACAAACATAGTTTTCCCATAGGGTTACATCATGTTATTACAATCCAAGTATCACAAATAAAGAATAACATCAAATAAGAAAAACAAATACAAAGTCTCCACCTCAGGTGAACCTTCTACCTCCTATAGGCATCTGGAACAAACAAAGACAAATACAACAAGAGGGGTGAGCAATCACAGCTTAGTGGGATCATATCTTGCTAACCCATCCCAACTCATGCCTTATCCATTTGTATAATGGAGGCATGTGCTCGTGTAGTGTCACATCGATCCACATAATCACATTATCATTTATCCCCTATAATCACTTTATTATTCACACTCTTATATAACCTGTATAATTACATTCTTAGTTATTAGCATTTATCATTATATACTTCAACCTCTCATGCCCCAACACTAGTTATGCCTTTCAGTCACTATCAGCCTAACCATACATGTGTGTACCACAACAAACCTTATAAGTGTACTGCATACGGCATCTCATTCCAATAGTATCTCATGCTTCCATCATAACATGACATCTCATGCTTCACATCTCATGCTCTTAGTATAGCAAAGCATCTCATGCATCATAGTGTTACATAAATTATGGCATCATATGCATATCATGACATTATATGCAATAATCACTATAATTCATGGCATCACATGCAATCATATCACAAATCATACTAGTATACCCTCAAACCACGCACTCAACTATAGACTCTTAGCCCCAAAACACGCACTCAAGGCCTCTCAGGCGCATCTAGGACCCCTTGAGACTCAACCTAGGCCATATGACACTCAAAAGAGAGCAAACAAGCTCAACACACAGGACTGGCCGTGACAAAGCGTTTATAGTCGCCTCATACTATCAAAATATAATTTATAATGTCCTAACTACTTGTAGTGTGGTAAGTTAGGGTCGATCACACAGAGATGCACAAAGGAATCTATCGCAGTAAGCACTAAAATTAATAATCCTAGTTTTGTCTAGAGAAATCAGATTAATAATTGATAAATAAAATAAAATAAAATAATCAGAATAAAATAAAAACCTAAACTAAGATAAAAAGGAGAAATTCTGGAGAGTTGGAGATTTTAGTTAAGGTTTAAGATTTATTAGAATTAGTTCACCTAAATTCATCCTTCAATTCATTTTCTCAAATATTCAAAATTCATCATATCGCATTATTCAATTCCCTTTGGTCCAAGAGAATTTACTAATTATGATTTGATTCCCTTTGGAGGTAATAAAATCCGTAGACAGTTTTATAAACCACAATACATGAAGATTTCATTCAAACATTTAATCAAATATATAGAGTTCAAAACTTAAATTATACAATTCCAGAATAAAAATAGTTTATACATAATACATATGTTGGATCAAACCCAGAATTTGGATAATGCCGTTAAAGCCTTATGTAATTTGATCTGAGATCTTTTGTGTTTATTTGATCATTGCAGAAGGTATGTCACTAATCCAAAGATGCACTCGTGAGAGCAAAGCTAAGGACAGGATACATAATCCTGATCCGGACAAGAGTTAGTGTCGTCAAACACTTGGTAAATAACCAAGTAACAATAAGTGCGGAGTAAGGAAAATAAGTGCGGAGTAAGGAAAATAAGTGCGGAGTAAGGAAAATAGATGCGGAGTAAGGAATCCGGACTTATTACTCGCCCGGAGTAAGGAACTTACATACGGAGTAAGGAACTTACATACGGAGTAAGGAACTTACACACGGAGTAAGGAACTTACATACGGAGTAAGGAACTTACATACGGAGTAAGGAACTTACACACGGAGTAAGGAACTTACATACGGAGTAAGAAACTTACATACGGAGTAAGGAACTTACATGCGGAGTAAGGAAGCGCTGACACGGACTAAGGATTCTAGTACTGAATAGATACGGAATAAGCAACCACTGACACGGAGTAAGGTTCCGAGCTTCATTAACTACGGAGTAAGGAAAATTACACCGGACCAAGAAGACACTTGCTCCAATGAAACCGCATTTAAAGTTATCGGCTCGTGCTGTCCCGATGTAAGAAGAATGCATTTAGAACAAGAAGAATCTTACACGTGGATCATCCGGATATGTGGACACAACCTTAATTGTATCTCGGAACTCACAAAGACACTTATACTCTTCGAATCCAAGATCTTGAGCTCCACAATCCGCAGCAGTCAAGGCAGATAGATTACCAAGGGATAGTTAGTGCGGAACGCATTCCGGAACTTCAAGTTCCAAGGTTGTCTCTTAGGAATGTTTTGTATAAATATTCATACTTATACTTCTTGTAAAAAAAAGAGTGAGCTAGAGCGAAGAAGTGCAAAAATAGAAAAGGCACTTGGCTAGTGTGTGAATTCAAAGTTGTAAACAGAGTGTAAGAGAGTGTTTGCTTCTATTTTGTTGTAATCACTTTGTGATAATAAAACAAAATACTTCCACTATCCTGGTTATCTTCCGGAGTGATATTATCACTTAAACTAGATAAGTCTTTGTGTCTTGAGAGAAAAGAAAGAGTTCGAATAAGAGCCTATTCACCCCCCCCCCTTTAGGCTCCAAGGGACCATCAAGTGGTATCGAGCAAGTTCTACTTCGTTCTAAGTAGAGATCCCACTCTTTCAATCTCGAAAATGGCCGAAGAAAGCAGATGCTTTTCAACACTCGCCTTAACTCCGGAGGTGCACAGGAGCCCATCCCGAATCGAAGCGGCGGTGAAAATGTCGATCCACCACAACCTGCTGCCGCCACCGCTTCTCAACCACGGAGTTCCGGGTTTACTCTAACGAAACCGCCCAAATTCACACCTGAGCTTTTCTCCCGTGGAAAGCTCGCATGAAGATGTTTATGGTTTGCCATGATCATCTTATGTGGCCATGTCTTCATCAGGAGATTCCAATTCCGATGACTATCGGAGAACATGGCGTAAGGAGGCCAAAGATCGATGCCGAACTTACCAACGATGAAAGAGCCTGGCGGTGCGCTAGTGAAAAGGCTCGGCTTATGTTACATCGTCCTTGGATTCCGAAGCTTTCCACGGACGTCCAGGGCTGCACGACAAGAAAAGCCGTTTGGGACAAACCGACAATCCTCTATGAGGGGAGTCAGTCCCAGATGCAGAATGTGATCTGTACTCTCAGACAGAACTTTGAGAGTTTTAATCATAAACCGGGCGAATCACTTGAAAGCATCTATCGGAGATTCGGCAAGCTCATACTTGAACCGAAGACTGTCAATGAGCATTACTCTCAATCCCAGATCAATGACAAGTTCTTTCGCTCCTTGCCGGATCGCTACTACTCCAAACAACTCCAGATGCAATCAGACAAAAAGCGCGGTATGTTCCCCTTGAAGAACTATATGGAGAGCATGGACTCACGAAGTCAGGTTTAAGTACTCGACAGAGATGAAAAAATAGCTCGGAAAGAAAAGGGGGTAGCTCTCAAAGCTACCGAATGTCTAAACATACCGAGGAATGATGATACGGACGTATCCGACAATTCCGATTCGACGAGGAGGAGGAGATAGCCCTTCTTGTCAAATCCTTTGAGCGATTCCTACGGAAAAGCAAAAAGGGGTCGAAGACGCTCATCATCATCGTTCCAACGGAAGGAGCGACCCGAGTCTAGTTCCCAGGAATGTTTCAACTGTGGGAAAACCGGTCACCGGGCCAAGGAATGCGGGTCCAAAGCAAAGGTGGCCGAGAAAAGTGACAAGGTAAATTCTCGCCGCTCCACCTCGGATAACAAGCAAGAGCAAGAGAAAGGCGCTCGTGACAAAATACATGAGTGGCTCGGAAGAAGAGGAGGAATCCTCGGATGATGAGCCGACCATTAAGCCGAACGTCCGCCTCATGGCAAATACCGAGGTACCTTCTATCTCTGAGCTCCTGAGTAAATTAGAATCTCTTACTATTGCATGTGATCATGAAAAGAATGAGAGACTAATAATAACTCAAATGTACAAAGATATGGAAAGTCGGATAAACGTCTCGAATTTACCATTAATAGACTCGAAAAGGACGTCGGCGACTTCGGGGGAAAGGAAGCTTGGTATCATGATCTAAGAGCTGAAAATCATCTCTTAAATACCAATCTCTCAGGCCTAAAAGTTATAGTTAAAAGACTCGAAAATGAATTGGAACAGGAAAAGAAATAAATCGTAAGTGGCTAAAATCCGGGGAAATAGCCTCTACCTTTAGGGCCCGATCCTGACGACATTCGAGTCAAACCTGGTCTAGGTTCTGAACCATCAACCTCCATAGCTAAAGCCACCGAGTGTCCTCCGGATTTCACTCCTAAACTAACCAACTTATATCCTGTTAGTACATCTAAACCGTTGGATGGTTTCATTTCAGGTGGCACCATAGTTTATGACCGTGGAACCGAGGTCATTCTTGCACTTCCCGAAGCGGTAGCACCCGTAACTAAAGATGAAGGGAAGGCTGCTGCAGTTAAAGCCAAAACCGTAGCACCCAAAAAGAAAGACAAGGCTAAGGCCGACGCATTTAGGGCCAAGAGCGCGTCACCCAAACGTAATGGATTAGGCCACGTGGAACAGAGTAGAAAATCTGTAAAATCTAAGAGACCTGTATCCCCTGTTTGTACTTCACATTATAGTGTCTGTTCCATCCGTAGGGAAATGGGTCATTATCACTATGAATGTTGGAGTCTATCTGATAGCTGGCTTTGTAATCAATTTCAATCAAATAAAGATCAGTTTTATAAAAGGGGTTCTTCGAGCAAAACAAAATCTAAATCTAAAAGGAGTGTCTCTCCCAAGAAATCCCAAATAAAAGAAGCAATGAAACTAACAAGTTAATGTCAACTTGGAAAGCTAAGAGTCCTAACAAAATCAAATCCGTAAATGTTGACAATATCTGCTGCTCACTCTAACCGCCCGAAACAAGTTTGGGCACCAAAAGTGTAAATTGTTGTCTTTCAGGAGCATCTCTGGAATGAATTGCCGGATCACTTGAAGTTAAAGATAAATCAAAGCAAGTGGATCCTTGATAGTGGATGCTCCGGACATATGACGGGTGACCGGACTCTACTTGTAGAAGTTAATGATAAACAAGGTCCATCCGTCTCATATGGCGACAACAAGAAAGGTAAGACTGTCGGGTATGGCACTTTAACTAACGGCTGTGTATCAATCACTAAAGTTGCACTAGTCGAAGGTTTAAAGCATAATTTGCTAAGTGTCGATAAACTATGTGACAAAGGATTTCTTGTTTCCTTTTTGTCCAACACCTGTACAAAAGAGAAAACTTATCCAGGAGATGTTAAGTTATCCGGATCAAGAGATGGGGACATATACTCGGTGGTCTTAAGAAATAATTCTTCCGACCCTGTATGTTTCCTCACGAAAGCAACAGATGAAGATAGTTGGTTATGGCACAAGCGATGCGCACATTTGAACTTTAAGACTTTGTCTAAATTAGCATCACTTGATCTTGTCACTGGTCTACCCAAACTCAAGTTCTCCAGAGACACTCTCGTCGAGAATGCCAACTTGGTAAACAGACCAAACACAGCTTTAAGAGCAAATCGGTTAACTCAATAATCGCTCCTCTGCAACTTCTTCATATGGACCTATGTGGTCCTATATCTGTTTCATCACTAGTCAGGGGAGATATACCCTTGTGGTTATCGATGATTTCACCAGATACACATGGGTGATGTTCCTGAAATCAAAGGATCAAACTTTTGAACATCTTGTAGATCTCTTCAACTGGATAAGCAACTCACAAGGACCGAGCATTAAATGCATTAGGAGTGATCATGGTACAGAAATTTGATTTTTCCGAAATGAGATCATATTGTTCCGAACAGGGCATACAACATGACTTTTCTGCGCCCGAACCCCACAACAAAATGGGGTAGCCGAGTGCAAGAATCGAACTTTAGTTGAAGCTGGTAGATCCATGTTAGCAGGGGCAATGCTTCCTCTCGCCTATGGGCTGAAGCCGTGTCCACCGCCTGCTATGTTCGAAACGAACTCTAATAAATAAATCTACCATGAAAACACCCTATGAGATGTGGAGAGGTCGAAAACCTTCAATTTCACATTTCGAGCCTTCGGATGTACTTGCTATATACTTGATCAATGGCAAAGAGACCCGAAATAAATTTGAACCAAAATCCGATGATGGGATTTTTGTCGGGTACTCACTTCATAGCAAGGCTTATCGGGTCTTCAATAGAAAACTTTCTAAAGTTGAAGAATCTATCCATGTAACCTTTGATGAAGCTAATCTCGATTGGTCAAAAGTCGGTCCTTCAAATTCTAATCTGCAGGTCATAAACAAAACGTCGATTACTCAAAGTTTATGAATATTCCTGCCACACATCCTGGACCGGTATCCTGACCAACCACGTGGCATCCGCGAAACACAACGGAATTTTGTGGATGATGCTACGGATGACTCGGACTCCGGACTACCACTTAGCTCCGGACTACCACTTAGCTCCGGACTACCACTTAACTCCGGACTACCACTTAGCTCCGGACAAACTCCTGCAGATACACAAAATTCCGGAGCACCTTCAAGTCCGTCCGGACTAGTTAACACCGAAAGAAACAGTGTTGAAGAACCAATCAGTTCATCCGTACCTCTAAATACGGAAACATCTACTCCGGACGAAGCCCAACCAGTTGATACAACTGAACCACCCAATCTGGAAGAGCTTCAAATTGTTCAAGGACAACCAACACACGCACGGAATTATAGATGGACTCGAAACCATCCCTCGGATCAAGTGATTGGTGATCCTACTGTTGGTGTAAGAACAAGAGCAGCCACCTCAAACATGAGTCTTCACTCATGCTTTCTATCTCAAATAGAACCAAAGGTGGTAGATGAAGCTCTTCAGGATTCAAACTGGATAGAAGCCATGCAAGAAGAACTGAATCAATTTAAGAGAAATAATGTGTGGACCTTAGTACCAAGGCCTAAGTCTCGGCAAGTCATTGGCGTTAAATGGGTGTTCCGGAACAAACTTGATACGGATGGAATAGTAATCCGGAACAAAGCCAGCTGGTAGCCAAAGGATATCGTCAAGAAGAGGGAATAGATTATGATGAAACCTTTGCTCCGGTCGCAAGACTTGAGGCAATCCGAATGTTTCGGCGTATGCCTCATATGAAAACTTCATAGTTTATCAAATGGACGTCAAGAGCGCATTCCTGAATGGAGACCTTCAAGAGGAGGTGTATGTTGAACAACCTCCCGGCTTCATTGAACCTAAGGCAGGACATCTTGTCTACAAACTTCAAAAGCTCTATATGGTTTGAAGCAAGCTCCCAGAGCCTGGTACGACACACTCGTCGAATTCCTACTTGCTCATAACTTCCAAAAAGGGAAGATAGATACCACCCTATTTCTACGACAAGAGAAAGGACACACTCGATCGTACAAATATACGTGGACGATATCATTTTCGGATCAACAAATCCGAAGCTTTGTGAAGAGTTTGCTAAGTTGATGACAAGGCAAGTTTGAAATGAGCATGATGGGAGAACTATCCTACTTCCTTGGAATTGAAGTCAAACAATTAAAGGAAGGAATCTTTATCAATCAGGCTAAGTACACTCGCGATCTTATTAAGAAGTTTGGTATGGAAGGTTCATCTCCCGTCAAAACTCCAATGCCTGTCGGTGCCAAGTTAGATCCGGATATGGACGGCATATCAGTAAATGTGACTGACTACGAGAGGGATGATCGGATCCTTGCTCTATCTTACAGCAAGTCGCCCAGGACATTATGTTTGCAACTTGCATTTGTGCACGATATCAGGCGAATCCCAAGGAGTCACATATGCTACATGAAAAACGGATCTTAAGGTATCTCAAAGGGACGATGAATTTGGGACTCGGTACTCAAAGGAGTCCAACTTCACCTTATCAGGGTACTCGATGCCGACTTCGCTGGATGTCGCATCGACAGGAAAAGCACAAGCGGTACGTGTCGGTTTCTTGGAAATAGATTGATCTCATGGTTCAGGAAGAAGCAGAATTCCGTATCAACCTCTACCGCCGAGGCGGAATATATCGTCTGCTGGAAGTTGTTGCGCACAGCTACTTTGGATGCAAAGTCAACTTACCGACTACGGATTCAACATGTCCTCTATTCCACTTTACTGTGACAACACTAGTGCAATTGCCATCAGCAACAATCCTGTCATGCATCCTAAGACGAAGCACATTGAGGTCAGGTATCACTTCATACGCGATCATGTTCTTAAAAAGCATATTTCACTGGAACATGTTGCCACCTGAAGATCAATTAGCAGACATATTTACAAAGCCTCTCCCTGATGCGAGGTTTTCCGAACTACTCTTCCAACTAGGTATGCTCGACTTCTCTGCATAGTTTCTCATTTAAATTTCACAACAAGATATTCTCTCACAAACCATGCATTGTATGTTTACCTGAAAGTAGTAGAAAGACCGCATTGCTGATCATACTTACCGACTCCACGGTTCCATGTTTCGATGTTAATCTCAACCTCATAATGGGAGGATGCTTGCGTTTCCCGACCGAAGTCGTTTAAAGCTAACATAATTACAGTTTATATGATTTACCTCAATCGGATTCATGATCTTCATATCCATTAATCACCACATGATCAAAGCATGTTCATTTAGATTACTCCATTAACGTGCATAGTTGAAGGAGTGAAATGGGCTAGCTTGGAATGCCTGGTGGATGAATACACAAACGCATTCCGATCAGCTTCAAAGTATAGTCTTCTAATAAGATAGACAGTCTTGAACTACAAATTGGAACGGTCAACCGAGAGGATTGCACAATCTACGGGGAGAAAATGCTTTATATTTTATTCAGGAATACCCCCCGTATATGTCTCATGACCTTTTTCCTTGACTCGTCTATCCGAGGGGGAGCTTTTCATTGAGAGGATTAAATGATCTACGGGGGAGCAGCAATGAACCCCTAATATGTCTCGGATTCTCCCTTCTCTACGCTATTACTTCCGGATCTGACTGGACATGCTGTTTTAAATCGGAAAAGTGGCATGTGTGGATGTATGTTCTTCCTTCAACCATGCATTTTAATCGATTAATCATCTGCATTCTTTTGACGTGTGTTCACCTTTTCATCTCACACTCATGAATCCTAATGAAGCCAAATCATTTGACCTTTAATTAATCTTAGCTACGCTGTTCAGCAAGACGGTTTCGCTATGTTGACCTATATGAACCTGTGTATTGCTATCGACATATGCCCCGATTCAGGAATATTGATCACTTTCACGTTGCGTACGTCTACTACATTCTTAGCCATGCATGAGTTCTGTTTCTTATTAGTTCGGATTATGTTGTTTTTCACTGATTATCTTCTCTAATCCGTACTAATCCTTGCCTGTTAAGCTTTTGTATTTTCGGTATATCTTTATTTAGCTACAGGTTCAGATTTTCTTTGCAACCATATTGATAAATCCAGTCCATAGTCTCGGATTTGAAGTGTTGTGGTACTTCTCTTCTCTTTGACTTATTGATCGCAAAGGAATCTACTCTACATTCTCACCAAACTCTGTTTTACGACGGACAAGGTCTATTATTCATCCGGATACTCTTTCACGAATATTATTAACTCCGGATGAGTGTCGGCTCTTTCCTCCGGACTCCTGACTTTGTTCAATTGTGACAATCCACGTATACTCATATGTCGCATGCTTTTGAGGAGGAATAATGATGATTCATTAAATGCATATCTCGGGTTGCACACACACTTCTCTGGATGGCAACCAGTTGTAATCTCTACTTGGTCATGCGGTCTCCACGACATCGTTTTATTCGGAGACGCCTCGATATCCAGACAAATGACATCGGCATGTCGCGCGGGTCCCCACCTCACTCCCACATTCCTAGACCCGCCGACATTTGCGGACTCGGTCTTATATGTTCCGATCATTCTGCGAAGCACGAGTATTGCTCATTTCAAATCCCTAACCCTCTCGTTGCTCCTTCTACTGTCAAGACCTCACCTTTCCTCTTTTCCTTCCCATCAAATCTGCCATGGCACCCAGAATCTTTCTTTCCGGCGTTACTCCTGGCCATCTAGTTGATTGGAATGTTGTTTCCGATCCTCCGGATTGGTTTCTCCAGCTTCGCCCTCTTCTTGAAGCCTCGCACATACTCAACCTGGTCTCCAATCCCATCGATCTTCTTATCGATGACATTCTTGAGTATTACCAACGGATTCGCCGCACCAAAGATTCCATAACCTCTTATGTCCGCGGTGAATCCATCGTCATCACTCCGGCTGTTCTCCGCGCTGCTCTCCACCTTCCTCTTGGTGAACCACGGGGTCCGGATGCCGATCCGATGGCGGCTTCTATGGGGTGCACGAACAAGGGGAAGGAATACAAGGTGAAATCCTTCCAGGGTCGCTATCGATGTATGGCGACTATTCTAAGTCGATGCCTACCTGGCTCGCACATCAGCCCTGGACTCGGTTCCGTATGATCTTCTACCTGGCCATGTACGGCGTCTTTGAAGGTCTTCCAATGGATTGGGGGATGTTCTTATTTCGCTTGCTACGCACTGGTCACAAAAACCATTCCTATGGGCGCATCCTCGGCATTGTCTTCCGGCATCTTCGTCCGGACCATTTCGCCCAAGTTGATGCTTGTCTCGTTTCCCTCGGCTCTTTATCTTCGTCACCTTACGCCGGATGGAAACATGACGCCCGCCGACCCACCGTAGCTCTCCGCACTCTCCCTGCCGCGGAACAACAAGGCGGCTCTGTTGGTGACCCCTCCGACGGCCAAGCCCCCGAGGTCGGTTTCGTACACCGATCCTCCCGGATTCGGTCCGTAGCTGCGCCCTCCCACTCACGGGCTTCCCAGCCAAGCGTCCGTGCTGAACCGTCCGAGGTTGCGGGGCCCTCTCGGCGCAGTGCGTCGAGAGCCGTTTCCTCGGCCCCTCTGCCGCCGATGTCCCCACTCCCTCCACATCCGCTATAGCTGCTGCGGTTGATACCGCCGTTACCGCCGCCACCGCCGATGTCCCGGCCGCTTCTCCCGAAGCCCCCTTGCCTCCTCTACCTCAACCCCGAGATTACCTTGACCATCTCTCCGCCGTCACCTTAACGGACCTCTGGCTCCGTTTCGGCCTAGCCCACACCTCTTCCATTCCTGACACCGATCTCCGGGTATTTTACACCCGCAATACCCAATCCCCGGAGACTATGATCATCCGGAATCCGGACCACGGCTTTCTTACGCCGGGCCGCCATTCCCGATGTGTCGTTCCCTACACCCTCCGGCCCAGTCCCTGCTACCCGAAGTCCCTCTACCGCTAAGGCCGGGCCCTCTTCTCCTTGCCGCCGCGATTCCCGTAGTTGACTTGTCCGGTCAAAGCGGGTCTCTTGCTCCGGATGCCTCCAATGCTCCGGATGCCTCCGAAGCTCCGGATGCCTCTGATGCTCCGGATGCTCCTGCTGCTTCGCTACTCCTGCGGACTCCTCCGCCCACCGCACTCCTGCTCCCGTTCATGCGGGGGAGTCCTCCAAAGCTCCAGAGTTAGCCCTTGGGCGTGCCTCTTTGGCACGGTCCACTCCGATGCCGTGCTTTCCGCTCACTGGACCGCCATGCTCACGCTCAAAGCGCCCAAATTTCCGCCATCGTCGCCAAAGTTGATGCCCTCGGCGCCCAACTACTCTCCGCCCTCACCGACTCCTCCACTTCCATTGAGCAGAAAATGGATCTTGTCGCCACCTCCGTTCATTCACTCTCTACTTCCTTCGCGGATCCGGCGCATACGATGGCTCGTCCTCCCGTTGCTTCCCGGCGATCCGCCAAACCGGGGGAGAAAGTGTCATCCGATCCGTCTACTCCTTCTGCCCCACAACCATCATCCCGGACCGAGAAGCGGCCTGCCACTTCAGTGCTTCAGGGAGTTCAAATTCCCAAACGAAGCCGCTTCTCTCAACCAAGCTCCTCTACTGCACCTCCAGCCTCCTCCTCCATCCTCCTCATCCGCAGCCTAATACCTTCCTCCCATCCTATGCGGAGTTTGACCCCTCCGATGCGGATGGAAGCTTGCGCAAGGCAATGAAAGCCTATCTTGCGTCTTCCGCCGAGAGAAGATGTGTTTCTCGAAATGTATCCTTTCTCTCCGGCCGACATTCGGACTCTTTGTTCGGAGAAAGGACTCTTTACTACGAGAGACATTGACAACTTCTCGAGGGCTGCTAAGATGGAGATGAGGTCGTTTCCATCTCTTTACGAAGATGGGCACTTGTTTGAAGTTCTGCCATGTTGGAATGAGGGCTATCTTCCCAGGTGTGGAGTTAATTCAGACTTACATCGACGGAACCGCCAAAGATAGCAAGCCATGGAAAACTCTCTCAACCATCCTCATTCCGTACCGGATCATGTCGCCACACTTCATGATGGCTGTCTTCATGATTCAATCCAAGCAGATGATTCTCATTGATTCTCATCAGATTGTGGAGCACTTCGTTAGGAAGAATCAATGGGAACCTCGTGTCTCGTACTAACGAAGCCGTGAAGAAAGCCGGACTATATGAAGAGTTGGGTATCACACCCCTGCGCTCTACCGAGAAACTCAAGGCGACATTCCGGGGCAAGAAGCAAGTGCCACAACAACCGGATGGAGATAGCTGCGGAGCCTTTGTTTGTCATTTCATCAAATCGTTCTTAATCGTGGACAAACATTGGAGCCAACACTCCACCTTTACGATGCAGCAGACAATGGAGCTAAGAGAGAAGGCAAGAACTATGATCTTCAAGTATAGTAAGCCTTATGTACCTTAGTGAAAAATCAGTATTAAGGCTGATTTGTATTTAGTTGCTGATCAATGAAATTGGTTGTGGTGTATATTCTGTATGATATTCGTTTGCATCGCTTACCAGGATCAGATTACAAAGGGTTTAGGCATATCCATAATTGGGGGAGATTGTTGGATCAAACCCAGAATTTGGATAATGCCGTTAAAGCCTTATGTAATTTGATCCGAGATCTTTTGTGTTTATTTGATCATTGCAGAGGTATGTCACTAATCCAAAGATGCACTCGTGAGAGCAAAGCTAAGGACAGGATACATAATCCTGATCCGGACAAGAGTTAGTGTCGTCAAACACTTGGTAAATAACCAAGTAACAATAAGTGCGGAGTAAGGAAAATAAGTGCGGAGTAAGGAAAATAAGTGCGGAGTAAGGAAAATAGATGCGGAGTAAGGAATCCGGACTTATTACTCGCCCGGAGTAAGGAACTTACATACGGAGTAAGGAACTTACATACGGAGTAAGGAACTTACACACGGAGTAAGGAACTTACATACGGAGTAAGGAACTTACATACGGAGTAAGGAACTTACACACGGAGTAAGGAACTTACATACGGAGTAAGAAACTTACATACGGAGTAAGGAACTTACATGCGGAGTAAGGAAGCGCGACACGGACTAAGGATTCTAGTACCGAATAGATACGGAATAAGCAACCACCGACACGGAGTAAGGTTCCGAGCTTCATTAACTACGGAGTAAGGAAAATTACACCGGACCAAGAAGACACTGCTCCAATGAAACCGCATTTAAAGTTATCAGCTCGTGCTGTCCCGATGTAAGAAGAATGCATTTAGAACAAGAAGAATCTTACACGTGGATCATCCGGATATGTGGACACAACCTTAATTGTATCTCGGAACTCACAAAGACACTTATACTCTTCGAATCCAAGATCTTGAGCTCCACAATCCGCAGCAGTCAAGGCAGATAGATTACCAAGGGATAGTTAGTGCGGAACGCATTCCGGAACTTCAAGTTCCAAGGTTGTCTCTTAGGAATGTTTTGTATAAATATTCATACTTATACTTCTTGTAAAAAAAAGAGTGAGCTAGAGCGAAGAAGTGCAAAAATAGAAAAGGCACTTGGCTAGTGTGTGAATTCAAAGTTGTAAACAGAGTGTAAGAGAGTGTTTGCTTCTATTTTGTTGTAATCACTTTGTGATAATAAAACAAAATACTTCCACTATCCTGGTTATCTTCCGGGTGATATTATCACTTAAACTAGATAAGTCTTTGTGTCTTGAGAGAAAAGAAAGAGTTCGAATAAGAGCCTATTCACCCCCCCCCCCTTTAGGCTCCAAGGGACCATCAACATAAAGACCTAACTTAGAAGGTGTAGAATTATCCAGTGGCGTCCCACTCTTGAAGACCATGTTCTTCTTTCCTTTGTTGATGACGTAAAATATCCAACTGAATTACCCACATGAACAAGGACTGTCACAATCCCTGATTCTGAATGAATGGCCGTTCAACGCTCCTCCTCTCTGATATGGTGTTGTAGGTGAGCTATGGAGGATCCTCCCTCCTTCCTAGGCCAAAAACGCCTATAAGGTTCCTCTACCAGTGCCCCCTTTTCTCTAGGCTATTGAAGGCCTTTGATTTGATTTTGGGCATGGATTGGTTGAGAGCCTTCTAGGACAATATTAATTGTTATAGACGGTGGGTGTCATTTGTGTCACCGACAAGGATTCTTTATACCTTATTAGGTAAGTGGGACTGTGAGGCGAGTCGAGCTGGGCCAATGATAGAGCAATGGGGTGCCATCACCCATAGGTTGGCAAGCCTAACTTTTATTGAGGAAGGAAAAGTGGGATAGAGAGTTTGGCTAGTGATCGTGGATCAGTTTCAAAATGTGTTTCTAGAGGAATTGTGGAGCTTACCACTTGATAGGGGTATAAAGTTTTGTATTGAGTTATTGCTAGGGCTAGAGCCTATTTTGCAGGTGGCCTATTGAATGGGGCTTACAGAGTTGAGGGAATTGCAGAAACAACTTGAGGAGTTAGAGAGCAAGGGGTTTATTTGGCTGAGTACTTTGCCATGGGGAGTGCCAGTACTCTTTGCCAAGAAGGCAGACAAAACATTGTAGTTGTGTATTGAGTATTGAAAATTAAACCAAGTAACGGTGAAGAATAAGCACCCATTACCACAAATAGATGATTTGTTTGATCAATTGAGCGGGGCTCAGTAATTTACAAAGATAGATTTGAGATCGGGGTATCATTAGTGATTTTTAGTGTTGATATGGGCATTATGAGTGGTTGGTGATGCCTTTTGGGCTCACTAATGCTCCAACGATATTTATGCAATTAATGAACTAGGTGTTTTCTCCTTATCTAGATTCCTTTATGGTGTTTTTTATTGATGACATCCTTGTAGCATGAGGAACATTTGGATATGATATTACAAACTTTGAGGGAGCATAAGTTGAATGCTAAGTTCAGTAAGTATGATTTTTGGATGCATGAGTTGCATTTTGTTATTCTCGTGAAGTTGAGTTGTGATTGTTGTCAACATTATGCAGAAACGGAATTCGCAGGGTCGAAGGTCTGGGTCGAAGATCTGTACTTGGTTGGATAACTTCGTAGAGTGAGCTCGTAGAGGGAGTCTACCTATGTACGTCCTTAACTTGAAGATTTGTAGACTCGTAGCCAGTAGGGTCAAAGGTCGTAGACCAGGCAACTCGAAGGTCGAAGGTCGTAGACTATCAGACCATGGAGCTCGAAGCACCCTCGAAGGACCACAGGGTCAAAGCCTTGAAGAGGCACAGGGTCAAAGCCTCAAAGGGCCACAGGGTTAAAGGTTCATAGTTTCACAGACCCAAGGTGCAGACAGGTGAAGAGCCTCGTCTCACAGACTCGAAGCAAAGAATCGTAGAGTTACAGCATGCAGGGTCGTAGAGTCGAAGCTCGCAGGGTCATAGATTGAAGGACCTATTGCAGAGACCCGTGAACAGTTAATCGGCCAAGGCAGAATGCAGTTGTCACTGACTCAAAGACTCGTAGAGCTCAAAGGCTCGTAGAATGAGATGTCAGTTAAGCACTGATTCTGATCTAGCTTCGAAGCCAGAGAGCAGAAGGAAGTTCAAAGACTCTGACTAAGAGAGTTGAAGATGAAGACTCATAGACTCGTAGAAATGCTACGAAGCAATATCTTCAAGGCGGTGGCTAGTCAAAGGAACGGAGCGCGCTGCGGGGGAGTAAAACGCGCTGAAGTTCATCGTTTAAGTAAGTCGTTACCTAGGCAGTGGTTTTAAGTATGCTAAGTACTGAAAAACACGAGGATGTCATCCCAGGGTGGTTTAACATGTTTCAACCGTGAAAATTGAAGGAAAAAACATGCTTAACCCTAGCAAAAGGGTTTCTGACTTTGTCTGACCTATAAAAGCAAGGAATGTGCCTGACTTGCAAGCAAGCGCCCATAATATTTTTGAGCAGACAAGAAATGTATCTGAAGTGATAAAAAGGCGATGTAGAGTAGTTCATATGAAATACAGAGAGAGAGGAAGATTGAAAGAGAGATAACAATGAGTTAATCTGTCTTTCTTCCTCATACATTCAAAGAACAGATTGTTAGTTCGGCAAAACGAGTGGTTGAAGGTCGAGTATAGTAAACGGCTGAATACGCAGGAGCAGATTGAGTCAAACAGTTCTTCACAGTTAGTGAGCTCTGGAGTAATATTGTTTCTGTATTTACATTTAAAAGAAAAAAGAGTTGATCCTATTGTAACAAGGGCTAGACCCTACTGTATTAAAAGAAGATAGTGGATTAGACTCGGTGTAGGTACACCCTCACCACTGTGGAGTATATCACATTGATCGAACCACGTAAACCATATGTCTTTGTCTTTTACTTTTCATACATACTTGCTGTTTAGTTGATCTTGCATGAGACACCAACATACCACCCAAACAAGAACCACACCTGTTGGAATACATCTAAAGTATCCTACTCTTTAAAACTAAAGAAATAGTTTAAAAGTATACAGATCCACCCTCCTCTCTGTATACACACACACATACCAAGACGATCACGCTTGGAACCTGGGAATATCACATTTCTTTGGTCAGGTGGTATTATTTGGAAGAGTATAAGTAGACCAAGCTAAAATTGAGGCTGTGTTATCATGGAAGAGGCCAGTGAATGTATTTGAGATTGGGAGCTTTTTGGGTATAGTAGGATATTATCGACATTTTGTGGATGGGTTCTCCCATTAATGATGGCTTTGATTCAGAAGGGGGTTAAATTTGAGTAAAATGACAAGTGTCAGGAGTCCTTTGAAACCTTGAAGGCCTACTTGACCATCTCGCTAGTGTTGAAGCTACCATAAGGGGGGGTGCCTTATGAGGTGTATTGTGATGCATCATAGTGGGCTTGGGGTGTGTGCTGATACAAGAGCATAATGTGATTGCGTATGATTCAAGGCAGTTGAAATCTCATGAGTTGAACTATCCTACCCACAACTTGGACTTAGTGATATTCCCAAGATCCAAACAAGATCATATAGGTATAAGGGTTTATTGTCACGCCCCAAATCCAAATCCACAGAACCAGGAACGCGACTTTCCCACGCCCACTACGGGGGTGAGGGGCAGAAATTGATCCATACCGTACAATACTATAACGGGGTAAAAGTCACGTACTTACCAATGATCCAAATACAACATGTAATCAACCAACGATTATTAGGGCGATCAACATTACCGAATTTGATCAACACCCATAAACACAAAGTAACAAGGTCCAGCTATCAAAGTTAATACAATCGTCACGGACCCGAGTCCGAAAAATAAATAATCAAACCAATAAATAAATCCCCTAATGAGGAGTCCTACATAGAAATGCCTTGTCACTCGTCATGGCTCAACACCTATCCTCTACCTGTAGATAATAGTAATAAAGTAGGGTGAGCACGAGTGCCCGAGGTAATTTCCCCATCTCCAAGATACCATATTACATGAATCCCTAAGACCATATGATCAGTGTATGCTTGTCTATAAGGGTAGTGTCACATTCTAACTCGTTTAGTTTATGCTAATCTCAAAACAAAGCATCCACAACTCCACCATATTTAACCCACAAGAAAATCCAACCATCCTCGGGATTTCCAACCCGCACCAAACATCCCAAATCTCCACTAAATGACCATATGTGGGACCCACGGTGCCCCTAATGACAACCCGCCACATATGGGACCTGGATTAACGGTCATGCAGGGACCCGCGGCCTCTTGCCACCTCTATGTGAAACCCGCAGTTAACCCAACCAATTTAACCCCAACGTTCACATATAGTTAATCAAACAACAACATCTTAAACAACCAATATTAAATTGTAACAATTACACATCGAAGTATATCATCCAACAAGTAACACACCACCCCGACCAACAAATTAAATATATAAATACACTTATATGTATATATCTATTAAACAAGAAATATTTTAAATCAACGAATTACCAACATCATACGCCTATTACTAAGATCGTGCTCGAACCGCATTTTATTTTCTTTTATTTACTTATTTTTTTTAATTATCTATTTATTTCCTTTGTTGCACAACTTTGCTTATTATCTATCTATTCACATTATTATTATTATTATTATTATTATTATTATTATTATTATTTGTGAGGCAACCGGCCCAATTGGGCCGGTCCCAACACACCAGCCCTAACGGGCTGGTGTCGACTCACGGGTGGCGGGGACGCCCTCCCCCATCTTCCCTTTCCTCAACGACGCGCGGGCAACGCAGCCCACCACACGCCGGATCGTCGCCGCCTCCTCGCCGGCACCCACGAGACCGCACCGTCCTTCTCTCGCCGGCACGCCACGAACCCTCTCTCTCTCTCTCTCCCGCACGCGTGCAACCACCACGCCGACTCTCTCTCTCTCTCTCTCGCAGGCAGCGCGCAACACGAGCGGCAACGCGACCGCCGGTTCATCCCTCTCCACTCGTTCATCCTCTCCACGTCTCCGACCCCCCCTACGGGCGCACGGCGGTCCGAACCAGGTGGCGTCGTCGTCCTCTCCAGTCCCGATCTACCCTAGGGCGCGCGGCCGCGTCGAGCCAGGCGGCGTCATCCTCCCAAGCCTCAAACATGACTCGTTTAATCAATTAAATACATATATACCCATATACATACATAAATAACGAATGAGTTCAACATACACTATGAAATCTGCTCATACAACGATGAAATCGGAGAACCACCTACCTAGATTTAGTTTGGAGAGGTTGATTCAACAATCTGCTTCAAACCCTTCTCGCTTCTCTCTCACCAAGCTTGCACGCACAACCAACGTGGGGTTTAACCCTAGGTTCCCCCGTATTTATACCCATATATTTATACTAATTTATTCATAATATTAGTCAAAGTAAAAAATGATAATATTAATAGTTTGATTAATAATAATTATATTAATTAATAATAATAATTCACTAATAAATAATAATAATAGACAATACCTACGGGCCTTTACATCCTCCCACCTTAGGACTTTTCGTCCCCGAAAAGACAAGTCATCCACTAAAGAGGTAAAGACTACCCCCAGCTAACAAAACAAAAGTATGCACAACTTAGTTCTAATCAACATGATAGACAAAACAATGCCCACCAACAAGGTAACCAACAAGACAACAACTCACACACAACCCAAAGATATTAACAACCATAAGCACAACAAACACAACAAGGTTAGCTACCTCAATGCACGCCGAAGATCTTGACATCCTCCCCTCCTTAGGACAAGCTTCGTCCTCGACATGTTCGGGGTGAAGAGCACGCATTTGACTCTCGCGCTCCTGTGTCTGCTCCTCCATGTTGCGGTGACGCCACAAACACGAACCAACGGAATTGTCTTGCCCCGCAAGACCCGCTCCCAATGGTCTAAAATCTCGAACGGGGTGCCTCTACTACGGAACTATCATCTCGCTAGCTCTATCTCACGCCAATCAAGTACATGGGAAGGATCCGGGTAATATCTTCGCAATCGAGAGACATGAAAAACATTATGAACACGAGCCAACTCGGGTGGTAACTCCAATCGATAGCAACCGGTCCCACAATCGCAATGATAGAAAAGGACCCACAAATCGAGGTGAGAGTTTGGAACCGCGCCCAAATCGCTCATGCCTCGTCGTGGCGAGACTCGTAAGAAGACGCGATCCCCACGACGAATTGAAGCGGTGGCCGCCGTCGTCGAAGATATGATTTCTCGCCGACTGGCCGTCAACATCCGTCGCCGGATCAATCAACCAACTCGGTAGTTTCGAACCATGTCTGGACCCAAAACAACTGTTTCCCCGCGAGCCCAACACAAAGGAGAGCGACAAGGTCGCCCATACAATGCCTCATAGGGCGCCATCCCTATCGTAGCCTCGATAGCTATTGTTGTAGGAGAACCCTACCAAAGGAGGTGAGCCTCCCAACAACCACCAAAATCCAACACACATGCACGGAGCATATCCTCGCAGTCAATCAAGGCGCTCGACCGGCCATCCGTCTCGAGGGTGATAAGCCAGACCATCAAGTTCACTCGGTGCCCAAAGCACGCCGGCAACTGCTGCGTAACTGCGAAGTGAACCGTGCATCCCTATCGAGACAATCGATAACGCACACCATGCAACCGCATCCCACTACATCGACATAACGTTGCCCCAAGGTCCGGACCGGATCGGTCTCACGAATCGAAATAAAGTGGGCGATTTCGTCAAACGGTCAACAACAACCCAAATAGTATCATGACCTTCGAACGAGAAGTCCCGTGACGAAGTCCATAGTCACATGGTCCCACTTCCACTGGGCACAGTAACGACCGCAACTCACCGGCAGACCGCAAATGCTCGCCTTGACCTGCCGGCACGTTAAACACCGTCGAACAAACTCCGCAATGGCTTTCTTAAGGCCCGACCACCAAAACCGCCCCGAACAAGATGATACATCTTCGTTCCTCCAAGGATGAACAACCAAACGAGAATGATGAAATTCCCGTAAAACCGCTTCCGAAGAGGAGATGGAACAAACAATCGACCTCGAAAGCGCAAAACATGGTCGAATCTTCTTCCAATCGTGGGAAGTACGATCCGAATCCGATCCCCGGAGGACCTCACACTCAAGATCCCCCAACCGACCTTCAATAATCCGACGCCGCAACTCAGCAATCGCTATAACCACACTCAAGATACCCTGTACTGCTCCCGTATTGGTCAGAACCTCGGAGAAGCAAGTTGCCCCATCATCTCCCCATTCCTTGACAAGCAGAGAGCCACCGTGGCCTGGCTCTTCCGGCTCAAGGCATCGGCTACTACATTTCCCTTCCCCGGTGTATACCGAAGGTCAAACTGAACCGCCGACATATACTCCACCCAACGCCTCATCGGAGATTCAAATCGCTGCCGAGAAAATATGTACTGAAAACTCTTGTGGTCGGTAAATACCACAAACTTCTCCCCAAGGAGATAAGTGTTGCCAACTCTTCAATGCAAAGATCACGCAGCTAGCTCCAAATCGTGCGTGGGGTAATTTTTCTCATGGGTCCTCAACCGACGGGAACCATAAGCAATTACCCGTCCTTCCCGCATAAGTACACAACCTAGACCAACATTTGAGGCATCGCAATAGACCTCATAGGGTACGCCCTCCGTGGTAGGACCAGATAGGCCTAAAGTCAATCGGCCTTCAACCGACTAAAAGCATTCTCACAAGCATCCGACCAAACAAATCGTACTCCCTTTCGGGTCAAGCTAATCATCGGTGCGGCTAAACGGGAGAAGTCCTTCACAAACCTCCCCGTAATAACCGGCCAACCCCAAAACTCCGAATCTCAAAAACATTCGTTGGCCGCTTCCAAGACATCACCGCCTCAATCTTGCCAGGATCTACCGTGATACCCTCCGATGATACCACGTGCCCTAAGAACTTCACCCCTGCAACCAAAAGTCACACTCCGTGAATTTTGCGTATAGCCTATGGTCCCTCAACGTCCGCAACACCACATGTAGGTGCTCTTCATGCTCGATCTCTGTCCGGGAATAAATCAAGATATCATCTATAAAGACCACTACGAACCGATCAAGGTAAGGTGTAAAGATCCTGGTTCATCAATCCCATGAACACCGCCAAGGCATTTGTGAGCCCAAAGGGCATCACTAACCACTCATAATGGCCATATCTACAATCAAGGCCGTCTTTGGGATGCTCGACTCCCTGACACGCAACCGATGGTATCCAGATCTCAAATCAATCTTGGAAAACCAACGGGCACCTGAACCGATCAAATAAGTCATCGATCCTCGGTAGGGGTATCTATTTTTCACCTGTCACCTGGTTCAACCGTCGGTAGTCAATACATAACCGAGCGAACCATCCGCCTTTTGGCGAATAACACCGGAGCACTCCAAGGCGAACTACTCCGTCTAATAAAACCACGCACCAAAAGATCGTCAATCGCCTCTTGAGCTCTCGAAGCTCAACCGGTGCCATCCCGTAAGCCGCCAATCCGACAGTGGTGTCCCGGAAGAACTCCATCGAGAAGTCCACCTCTCTCTGCTGGTAATTCAACCAAGTCCTCGGGAAACACGTCGGGAAACCGATTCACCACCTTGGGTAATGCCACCTTACTCTCCTGCTTCGAGGGTCAACTAGAGTTAGATTGGCTAACCGATGGGTTACATCACCCCACCCTCGCTTTAAAGGCCCTAATTTGCATGCATCCTGGGACCACTCACCCACGAAGGTGCCTCGAGTGCCCTCAGGTGTGAGAAAGGTCACGTCGCCTATAACACTCAATCATCGCCTCCATACGGGTCAACCAGTCCATACCCAAAATCACGTCAAAGGCATCAAAGTGCATCACAAATAGGTTACACCGGAGGTCAACACCTCCGAGAGTAACCTCACATCCCGTACGTAACCCTATCAATCACCACCAGGCCCCCTACGGGTGTATCAACCACAAGGGGCTGATCAACAATGGTACAATCCAACTCTAATCCCTCTACGGTGGAGTGTGCAAAAAAAGAGTGAGTAAGCACCGGTGTCAATCAAGACAAGACAAATAGTACGTGAAACCAAAATTGTACCTCTCACCGCAACGGGCCCCCGACTCGCCTCGTCAACCGGTGGAACTTCCGCCTCTCGTCCGATAGCATAGTTCCTCCCTTTCGGAACACCGCCATCGGCCCGACTCGCCGTAGCTCGATCATTCTGTCCCTTCCGAGTCCGGGCCTCCCGCCGAGGCTGCCGTGTAGCAGTCGCCCTTGTACCGACTCGCCCGACCGAGCCGGTCCTCGATATGGAGCATTGCTCCTCGGCCCTGGTCACGAGGTCGATGTGGCCCCGCAACACTAGCCGAACCGGCGGAAGGACACTCTCCTATCTTGTGTCCTAGTCCCCCACATCGAAAACACTTCGCGGGCTGCCATTTTTCCGCCTACAATCCGCCTCCTTGTGTCCCCGAAGTCCACAAGATCGACATGTCCCCAAAAACCGTGAGGTAGAACTGCTGCCTGTGTTCCCCGTATGTGAGAATTTGGGCACCGGCCTCTTGTCCCCCTGTCCCTCAGACTGTTCCTCTCTTGGCCTCTTCTGGCTAGGCCCCAATGAGCTCCCTGGTTTCTGAGTCCTGATCTGGTTTAGGTCCCGCTCTCCAATAAGTGCCTTGTTGACCGCGTCACTGTACGTAGTCAATTCCATCATGTTCAATCCCCTCCTGAGTGAGGGTCTCGCCCCATCTATGAAATCCTGGGTCTTATTAGCCTCAACCCTCCATGACTCGGGGCAAATCTCCCTAGCTCGGTGAAAGCGGTGACATACTCGTCACGGTCCGACCGCCCGCTCCTCAGTGTGTAGTATTCCCGTCGCCTCGTCTTTTGCATAGAGCGAGGGAAATACTCTGTGTAAAAGAGCTCCACGAAGTCCTCCCATGCCATCGGGCTCTCATGAACATGCTTCACGGCGTCCCACCACCTACGGGCCCCACCTACCAGGAAATGTGTGGCTAAGCGGACCTTAGCCTCTTCGGGCACCTGGATCGGCTCGAAGATGTCTTCGTCCATTTGACCCATTCCTCGGCCTCATCGGGTCTCGTATTCGCCTCAAACTTTGTCGGTTTTGTTTCAAGAACCGACTCACCCGATCGATCGGCACGCAGCGGAACCGTCGTGACCTGTGGCCGGCTCACCTCTAAAACCTCCCGCCGCCTGCTCCTGCCGAGGCTGCCGTTGCCTCCTCGATTCCTCCCTGCATCACTTCCTGGCCACTTCCCTCATGGTACCTGCATGGCACCCTGGATTTGGCTCAATATTTGAGCCCCAATCTCGAGCAAAGCAATGTCCGAACCCAAAGGCAGACTTGGAGAACTCTGTTCTCCTTGTGATTTAGACTGAATGGACAGTTCCTCTGCTGGACCTTGAGCCCTAGTCTTGGGTGCCATTCTGTCCAACACATATCAACAATATCTATTAACTACTGCGCACTAGTCAAACAACCAAATTATTTAAACCAATAAGCAAAACCAAGTCCGCCACACAAATAATGAGTTTTTTTTTAAAGCCCCTATTCAATTCACCAAATTATGTGGTTATTCACTTTAATGTCTTAAGTTTGAACTAGCATACTAGCATTTTCAATTAAACACATTTAATCATCAAAGATAAACAAACCACAAATGTCCAATAGTATAATCAATACAAGTACATCATTATAACAGCATTAGCAGATGATTTCTAGTGCCTAGATATGCACACAGTCACGCAGCATGTATGCACCCAACCCAAATGCTTCCTAGGATGATCTGATGAACCCTCAGTCAACCCAGAACACATATAAGGACTGCGTTGATCAGGCGCCCTCCCTATAGTCTTCCACGCTACTAAGTGTCTATCAACCACCCCTCACTAACCTAGGTCCACTAAACCATGCTCTGATACCAACTTGTCACGCCCCAAATCCTGAAACCCACAGAACCAGGAACGCGACTTTCCCACGCCCACTACGGGGTGAGGGGTAGGAAATTGATCCATACATGTACAATACTATCACGGGGTAGACGCGTACTTACCAATGATCCAAATACAACATGTAATCAACCAACGATTATTAGGCGATCAATATTCATGAATTTGATCAACACCCATAAACACAAAGTAACAAGGTCCAGCTATCAAAGTTAATACAACTGTCACGGACCCGAGTCCAGAGAAAAAATAAATAATCAAACCAATAAATAAATCCCTAATGAGGAGTCCTACATAGAAATGCCTTGTCAGCCTCTGCTGCGGCTCCAACATTATCCTCTACCTGTAGATAATAGTAATAAAGTAGGGTGAGCACGAGTGCCCGTAGGTAATTTCCCCATCTCCAGTACCATATTACATGAATCCCTAAGACCATATGATCGAGTGTATGCTTGCTTAGTGTAGTGTCACATTCTAACTCGTTTAGTTTATGCCTAATCTCAAAACAAAGCATCCACAACTCCACCATATTTAACCCACAAGAAAATCCAACCATCCTCGGGATTTCGCAACCCGCACCAAACATCCCAAATCTCCACTAAATGTGACCATATGTGGGACCCACGGTGCCCCTAATGACAACCCGCCACATATGGGACCCGGATTAACCGGTCACGCAGGGGACCCGCGGCCTCTTGCCACCCCTATGTGAAACCCAGGATTAACCTAACCAATTTAACCCCAACGTTCACATATAGTTAATCAAACAACAACAGTTTAAACAAATAATATTCGATGTAACAATTACACATTGTTAAGTATATCATCCAACAAGAACACACCACCCCGACCAACAAATTAAATATATAAATACACTTATATGTATATATCTATTAAATAAGAAATATTTTAAATCAACGAATTACCAACATCATACGCCTATTACTAGCATCAAGCTCGAACGGCATTTTATTTTCTTTTTATTTATTTATTTTTTAAATTATCCATTTATTTCCTTTGTTGCACGGCTTGCTTATTATCTATCTATTCACATTATTATTATTATTATTATTATTATTATTATTATTATTATTATTATTATTATTATTATTATTATTTGGAGGCAACCGGCCCAATTGGGCCGGTCCTCAACACACCAGTCCTAACGGGGCTGGTGTCGACTCACGGGGCGGCAGGACGCCGCCCCCCCCCCCCCCATCTTCCCTTTCCTCAACGACGCGCGGCAACGCAGCCACCACACGCCGGATCGTCGCCCGCCTCCTCGCCGGCACCTACAGACCGCACCGTCCTTCTCTCGCCGGCACGCCACGAACCTCTCTCCCTCTCTCTCTCCCGCACGCGCGCGCAACCACCACGCCGATCTCTCTCTCTCTCGCAGAGCGCGCAACACGTAGCGGCAACGCGACCGCCGGTTCATCCTCTCCACGTCTCCGACCTACCCTTACGGCGCACGGCACGGCATCCGAACCAGGTGGCGTCGTCGTCCTTTCCAGTCCCGATCTACCTTAGGGCGCGCGGCTGCGTCGAGCCAGGCGGCGGCGTCATCCTCCCAAGCCTCAAACATGACTCGTTTAATCAATTAAATACATATATACTCATATACATACATAAATAACGAATGAGTTCAACACACACTATGAAATCTGTTCATACAACGATGAAATCGGAGAACCACCTACCTAGATTTAGTTTGGAGAGGTTGATTGAACAATCTGCTTCAAACCCTTTCGCTTCTCTCTCACCAAGCTTGCACGCATAACCAACGTGGGGTTTAACCCTAGGTTCCCCCGTATTTATACCCATATATTTATACTAATTTATTCATAATATTAGTCAAAGTAAAAATGATAATATTAATAGTTTGATTAATAATAATTATATTAATTAATAATAATAATGCACTACAGTAAATAATAATAATAGACAATACCTACGGGCCTTTACATTTATATACAGAGAAGGGGGTGAATCTATATACTTAAAACTACAGATGTGGTTCTTGTTTAGGTGATATTTAAGTGTCTTTGCGCAAAATCATATTAATAACACATATATATGGGAACTAAAGACAAAGACGCACAACTTACATGGTTCGATCAATGTGATCTACTCCACGGTGGTGAGGGTAGATCAATGTGTACCTACACCGAGTCCAATCTACTATATGCTTTCAATACGGTAGGGTCACAGCTCTTGTTACAATATGATCAACTCTCTTTTCTTTTAAATGCAAATACAAAAGTAGTATTACTCCAGGTAGATCACTCACTGTGATCTTTCAATTCTTCTATTTTTCAACTTTGAATCTAGGTTAGAACCAATGATCAATTGACTTTTCAATCTATAAGGCTTCAAGTCATCAAATCTCCAAACCGAGTTAGCGACAACCGTGTTCTACCTTGGCTAATCAATTATTAATATCAACGGGTCTCTGTTCTCGCAATGGGTCTTCCAATCTTCGACCTTGCGAGCTTCGACTCACAACACTGCCACTCTACACCCAATGGGTCTTGAGTCTACAAGTCTTTTAAGTCTCCAAGACACCGCTCTTCACGTGATCGCACTTTGAATCTTTGAGTCTACGATCCTGCATACCTTTGAGTCAGTAGTGTTTTGAGCCTAATGGTTTGATGATCTTTGACTTTGTATATCTTCGGGTTAGATGATCTTGACCTTGTGAGTCTTCGAATCTCCCCGATCTTTAACTTGGATTAGAAGAAGATGTTTAGCTTTACTACTATGGTTTTGCTTGTAATCATGCGTGAATAGTTCTTATAATCTAGGGGAGCAATGTAGCCCCCTTGTTGTTTTGTTGTGTTTATGAATATTGGGTTTGGATGATTGAGTTTTGCATGTTTTATGATTTGTTCTTAACTTATCTTTGGATGTACACCTTGATATTCTTAGCCCTAGTCGGGGGCGGATTGAGATTTATAACTTATTTGTAATTGGTGTGATCATTATCTTTTGCAAGTATGATTTATTGGCTTTGCATGTCTGGTGTTTAGATGACCATTACCGCATACAACTCTTAAAAGGACCTCAATGACCATTTGTTGTCCTTGGCTTATGTTTAGCATGTTTTCAATCAGACAATCCTAATACCATGAACCAAATAGAGATAACATAAGGAGGTGAAATTGTGATCCTAGATGCTTTTAATCCTTGAATCTTAATCCTAAAATCAATTTGCTTTCTTTGTTTATTCGGAAGACCAAATAAAAATTAGATTTTTAGTTAAAAAAAGATTTCGTTTTTTGCCAAGACATTGTTTTAAGCAAGATTAATTTGGTGATTTGAGTTAAAGCTAGATAACTTGGTAATCTCTGTGGGATCGACCCTTTCTTGTCGCTATTCTATTTAGCATTAGTTAAGGGAATTAATATTTTGAGAAGGGATTTAAACGACATAGCTTAACCCTCACTTAGGTTTCGCTCATACGAAATACCCGTTAAGTCAAATTGGCGCTAGTCTTCGGGATTCAATGGTTGACTAGCTTTAGAAATCAACATTGAGTGAAATTGTTGAATTCGATCTTGGTGTTTTATTTTGTCTTTTATTTTTTGTTATTTTGTGTTCTTTATTTGTTTATTTTGCATTGTTGGAGTCATTGGGTGTGTTCTTGTTGTTTTACAGAACATACACCAAGTGTTTAAGGAATTCTAGTTGTCTTTGGCCAAGACAAAGAGTTTATACCATTTAATCGGGAACTGAAAGATTGTTCGAGAGCTCGTAGGCGCTAGGGAAGCAAGACGTGAGGCTAAAGACTGCAAGGCTTTAGAGCATTCGGTAGGTGAATTGATGACAGCATTTAAGGCCCGATGGTGGTGCACCGCAAGGAGGGGCCAATTACAATGGCCAATATCCGGAAGAAAGAAGGTAATAGGTTTATGCCCGAACCTTCTTAGACTATGCGAGACCGATGATGTGGGACCATTATTCAGGATTACAGACAAGAGTCCAAGCAAATAGCTTTGAGTAAGCCGGCGTTGATCAACATGGTGAGCAACAACGCGTTTGGAGGAACGACCATGGATGATCCACACCAGCATTTGATGAGGTTCTACCGGATGTACGACACCATAAAGATCAACAATGTATCGGAGGAGGCAATAAAGCTAAGGCTTTTCCCTTTCTCTTTAAGGGATAGAGCTCTTGGCCGGTTCAGTCAATCTGCAACGAGGTTCAATCAACACTTGGGAGGAGATGCGGACCAAGTTCATGTCAAAGTACTTCCCTCCTTCCAAGGTGATCCAACTCATAGGGGAGATTAGCGATTCAGGCAAGATGAGATAGAGACTCTTCATGAAGCTTGGGGGCGTTTCAAAGATGCCCCGATCATGAAAGACCCAGTGGATTCAAATTGAATCTTTCTACACAGTCTTCGGTCCCACTCACAAGACAAGGTGAATGCGGACTTGGAGGATGCTTGATGAATCTAGAGCTGACGCAGCAGACGTGAGCTCTTGGAGAGGCTGTCATTAGTGATTGCAGTGGTCCAATGTGCATACTTCAAAAGCCAAGGAGAAGATAGCTTCATTGATAATTCTTGAATGATATGCAAGCACAGATTCAAGCTTTAGTGAAAGGCATGGAAGTATTGGCTCTTAAAGTTGAAGGATCACAACAAGCTTTACCAAGGAGCTAGCGGGGCTGGAGTGGAGTGAAGAATCAAATTATGTTGGAGGAAAGGGCTTATACCGAAGCAGCAATTTTATCCTCAACATCAACAACAAGGGGGCTACATTGCTCCCCTAGATTATAAGAACTACTCACGCATGATTACAAGCAAAACCATAGCAAGAAAGCTAAACATCTTCTTCTAATCCACGTGTGCAACAAGGCTTCAAATCCAGGCTCCAAAATCCGCGACGCTTGCTCTCCTAGGTCAAGGAGCAGCCTCCAAATCGTGAAACCTCTCTCTCTCTAAAAACGTGTAGGGGGTCTAGGATGTCTAGCGAGGGCGTGGAGGCTTAATTTATAGAGGTTGGATGGGCCTTGGGGTGTACCCTAGCCCATTTATCAAAACGGCGTAGTTTTGATAAGTGACACTTCAAACTTTAAAATCTCTATCTTCCATCCACAATTTGGACATGGGCCTTCGAAACAAAAGATCAACGTGGAAAAACGATAGGATCGGTCCAAAAATATCTTTGCATGTCAATTTGCACGTGATATGGTGAATTCACGTGCAGCTCCAAATCAGCTCAAACTTCTCCCCAAACTTCCTTGCATCCTCAGCAGAGGCTCGAGAAGCAAAAATATGCTTGCACGTGAAATGGGTGAACCACGTGCGGCTCCAAATGCTCTGAAATTATGTGGTAGGTAGAGGACATCATTCTAAGCAACTTTTGTTCTTGCATGCTAATTGTTTGAGACCATCTACTATGTCAAAAGTGAGCTCCAAAATCCCAAAGCACTTTAAAAACGCATGTATTTGCAAATAGCATCTTCGTAGGGGTTAAGAGCAAATATTTATGATATATGAAGCAATAAGTCTCTAATCATGCTCTTAAACATCCTAAATAAACACTAGAATAATGGCATAAAATGCACGTTATCAAATACACCACACTTGAACCATCGCTGTCCTCAAGCAAAAACATACAAGCATGCAAAAAATAAAATAAACACGCAAAGTCAAACGGAAGAAAAATAAAATAACAGATCAAGGAGAATCATGGTTTCCTAAGCATGCAACTCTATCATGATGAAATGAGAATTTAAGCATCAAATTGAGTCATAGATTAGTTCATTCATGTCCATATCCCTAGTCCAACAACCATGCAATATCACCACTTAAATTTCAGATAGGACCGGCAATCCATGATAAAATAGCACCTAGTTTCCCTTTAAGTTCTTACCAAGGATAAGCGACCTCACTCAAATATAATAATTCTCAAGCCCAATACCTATCAATGAACAATGGATGGAAAACTCTATCTCTACACTCGCCATCCCTATTGATTAAATACTTGCAAGCAATCATGAGAGTTCCCTATTGTGCTCATCAAAGAGAACACACCCTCTATTCTACTTTATTTGAACTCATACGCTAGTCTAAACTCAATAAACTCACACTCTATTCTAATAACCGATAAAACAAAACCATGAGCTAAAGAATTGAGCTCAACACTCTCAAAACAAAACACAATTCAGCCAATGTGGCTACCAAACTAACTAATCACACATAAGCATCAAGCCAATGTGGCTTTTATTCGAATCTTTCTTTCTTTTCTTTTCTTTTTTTACTCACATAACACATAAATAAGACTGATTTTTCTAATGCATACCCCTTGCCATTTTGCTACATAAGCAGAGACAAAAAATTCATTGATGTCTCACATCCCATTTTCCGATTAAGTGATGGCTTTTTCACATTCTATATCACCCTTTTCCAATAATATCTCAAAATAAAGAAAAAGGATGCAAAGACAATCCAAATGACTTAGAGGTCTTGCATCCTAACTAAACACCAAACACCGAGCACTAATAAGTAATCACATGCTTACTTGACTCTACCATTAAATAACCAATGTTGAATCAAGAAGAGTAGCAATTATTACCCATACCCTAAAATGGCACTCAAAGGCTAAAAAAGTTGTTCTCATTTTTCATTTCTTTTTCACTCAACTTTAAGGGTTACTTAGGTCTATCATAGCATTTTCATGTTTAACTAATATTCAAAACTCGCTCAAAAACATGGTGATATCATTCAAAAGATAAAGACATGATTAAACCAATCTCAGAGCACATTTTAACTACGTAAAAACCCTTATCGAACATGATACTAATGTGGCATAAAAAAAATAAATTTTAAGCCAAAATTGCATACTTAATATCCATGTCTCCACAACGCGTTTGGAGGAACAGCCGTGGATGATCCACACCAAAGATTAATGAGGTTCTACCGGATGTGCGACACCATAAAGATCAACAATGTATCGGAGGAGGCAATAAAGCTAAGGCTTTTCCCTTTCTCTTTAAGGGATAGAGCTCTTGGCTGGTTCAACAGTCTTTCCAAAGAGTTCAATCAACACTTGGGAGGAGATGCGGACCAAGTTCATGTCAAAGTACTTCCCTCCTTCCAAGGTGATCCAGCCCAGATGGGAGATTAGCAGATCCCAGGCAAGATGAGATAGAGACTCTTCATGAAGCTTGGGAGCGTTTCAAAGATGCCCCGATCATGGAAGACCCCAGTGGATTCAAATTGAATCTTTCTACACAGTCTTCGCCCCACTCACAAGACAAGGTGAATGCATTCCTGGAGGATGCTTGATGAATCTAGAGCCCGACGCAGCAGTTGTAGCTCTTGGAGAGGCTGTCATTAGCTGATTGGTAGTGGTCTAATGTGCGTACTTCAAAGTCAAGGGAGAAGATCGCTGTTGATAATTCTTCCAATGATATGCAAGCATGATTCAAGCTTTAGTGAAAAGCATGGAAGTATTGGCTCTTAAAGTTGAAGGATCACAACAAGCTTTACCAGAGAATGCGCAGGCTGGAGTAGAGTCGAAGAATCAAATTATGTTGGAGGAAAGGGCTTGTACCAGCCGGCAATTTTGTCCTCAACATCAATAACAAGGGTACAAACAGGCAGAATCTCGGCCATTTCGGAAAAATCAGAACCGAGGGGGAGATACCTCATTTCGAAGACAAATATGTGCCCCCGGGGATGAAAGGAATCCGTATGCTACGGATAATTATTTACACCCACCTCCGGGATTCGAGTAAATACCTCGGCCTCAACAAACAAAGAGGAAGGGTATATCGGAATGTGGATGAGCCAACCAAAAGAGAGGATAATTTGGAGGAAAGGGTAGTCACCATAGAATCTTTAATGAAGAATATAGAAAAAGCTGCTTGTGAGTTTGGCCCAGAATGTAAATCAAGGAGTCTCAAATTAAATCTTTTCCAAGTGATACCGAGGTGAACCCCAAGGAGCGCAAAGGCTATTACTCTAAGAAGCAGAAGGCACCGAAAGAAGTCGAAGAGCCTAAGAAGAAGGCAAATCCGGAAGAACAGAGTAGACCCTTGGAAGTTGATGACCAGGAAAATCAAATAAAGTGGAAGAAAGAGTGCAAGAAACGAAGGACCACGGTTGAGTCGAGACAAGAATAGTCAAGAAGAAAGAGGCAAGAGCTCGGGCCTACTATGCCATTTCCTCGGAGGCCGAGCAACCCAGAGGGTTGAAGAAGAGCATGAGCGCTTTTCGAGTTTGTTCAAGAGGCTTGAAATTAACATTCCATTTGTAGAAATCTTGGAGCAGATGCTCAGGTACGAAAAATACATCAAAGATTTTGTGACGAAGAAGAGGAAATATGGGGATCATGAGACGGTGGCGACTAACGAGGTGAGCAAGTGTTGTTCAACGAGTTTGCCCATCAAGCATAAAGATCCGGCGGTTTAATCTCCCTTGTGTGATTGGCAATGTCCCCAACGAGGGCCCCATGTGATTTAGGGGCCAGCATCAATTTGATCTCCTTTGCTTTGTACAACGCTTAGGCTTAAGGGCATAAAGCCCACTTCCATATCATTGCGGTTTGTGACGGTCTACTGAAGGCCCGAAGGGATAATTGAAGACGTGTTAGTCAAAGTGGGCTCCTTCATATTTCCAGCGGACTTTGTAGTTTTGGAGATGGAAGAAGATAGAGGAGTTCAGGTACTCCTTGGAAGACCGTTTCTCGAACGGGTTGTGCATTGATTGATGTTGCTCAAGGGCAACTAACTCGAGAATTAATGAGGAGACCTTAGTCTTCCACATGGGGAAGGCTTTGCAAGGTCAAGAGGAGGAGGACTGCCTTTGGGTTGAAGACCTTGAGGAATTGGTGGAAGACTACTTGGCGGAAGAAATTACCACCACCAATAATGGAGCCCTTCACCTATAGAAGCTCAACAAGATGAAGAGATGTACTTGACAGCGAGGAAGATGAGCAAACTACAAACTCTCTGGAGCAAGCCGAGGAGGAGAAAGAAGATGACGTGCCTCCACTCCGAACCGAAAGAGCTGCCTGGACACCTAAGGTACGAATTTCTAGACTCTACAAATCAATTCCCTGTCATTGTTGCTTCTAATTTGAATGATGTGGAGTGTACTCAATTGCTAGAAGTCCTTAGGAAACACAAAAGGCCCTAGGATGGAACATTGAAGACATTAGGGGTATTAGTCCAGGGATTTGCATGCATAAAATTTTGATGAATGATGATTTTAAACCCACTTTGAAAGGCAAAGAAGATTAAACCCGTCATGAAAGAAGTTGTTAGAAAAGAAATTTTAAAATGGAAAAATGCGGGTATAATTTATGCTATCTCCGATAGTGAGTGGGTGAGTCCATTGCATGTTGTGCCCAAGAAACGGGGTATGGCCGTGATTAAAAATGAGAAAAATGAATTGATCACATCTCGTGACCGTGACGGGGTGGAGAGTATGTGTTGACTATAGAAAGTCGAACAAGGCTACTAGGAAGGATCATTTTCCTCTTCCTTTCATTGATCAAATGTTGGATAAGTTAGTGGCTATAGTCACTACTTGCTTTTTAGATGGGTATTCAGGGTATAATCAGATCATGGTTAAGCCCGAGGACCAAGAAAAGACCACCTTCACGTGCCCTTTTGGCACTTTTGCATTTAGGAGAATGCCATTTGGGCTTTGTAATGCCCCTGCCACCTTTCAAAGGTGTATGATGGCCATTTTTCGGGGTTTGGTTGAGGAGATCATGGAGGTCTTCATGGATGACTTCTCGGTGTTTGGTTCCTCCTACCAACGGTGCTTGAAAAATCTAGATGTGGTCTTAGAGAGATGTGAGGAGAAGGAACTAGTCCTAAATTGGGAGAAATGCCATTTCATGGTAACCCGAGGGGATAATTCTAGGGCACAAGGTGTCGACATGGTTTGGAGGTAGACAAGGCAAAAATCTCCACTATTGAGACTCGCCACCTCCAACCAATGAAAAAGGAGTGAGAAGTTTCCTTGGCCATGCCGGCTTTTATAGGAGATTCATTAAGGACTTCTCAAAATTGCAAAACCCATGAGTAGGTTGTTAGAAAAAGACACAAGCTTTGAGTTTAATGCATTGCTTAAAAGCTTTCAACATCCTCAAGGGTAAGTTAGTCACGCACCTATTATAGTCACACCCGATTGGGCTCGGCCTTTTGAGCTAATGTGTGATGCGAGTGATTATCTTGTGGGGGTAGTCTTAGGGCAAAGATGTGATAAGGTGTTTAGGGTCATTTACTATGCTAGTAAGACCTTAGATGATGCTCAACGAACTATACCACCACCGAGAAAGAGTTCTACCGTGGTTTATGGTCGCAACAAGTTTAGACCCTACCTTTTTGGGTCTAAAGTCATTGTTTATACCGATCATCTTTGCATTGAAATATTTGTTTACTAAAAAAGAAGCTAAGCCACGCTTGATTAGATGGGTTCTCCTCTAACCGAATTTGACCTTGAAATTAGAGACACAAAGGGAGCCCTAAATTCGTGGCTGATCACCTCTCCCGTGTGGAAAATGCACCTAAGTCTCTACCCATTGTAGATGACTTTCCTGATGAGAAGTTGTTTGAGGTGCATCATCTTCCTTGGTTTCTTGACATAGCAAATTATTTAGCCACCGGGTTCATACCTAACGGTTAGACTACCACCAGAGAAAGAAATTGTTAGTGGATGCTAAGAAATTCATTTGGGAAGACCCAATTCTTTATAGGAGGTGTTCGACCAAATCATTAGAAAGTGTGTCATTGAGGAGGAGGTAGATGACATAATACATCATTGTCATGCATCACATTATGGGGGCCACTTTGGGGTGCAAAGAACGTGGCAAAAATCATGCGGTGTGGCTTTTATTGGCCTCACATGGTGAAAGACACCTATGTCTACATCAAAAAGTGTGATAGATGTCAAAGGGTAGGTGGTCTGTCTAGGAAAAATGAGATGCCCTTAAATGGAATCCTTCCAGTTGAAATTTTTGACATTTGGGGCATTGACTTCATGGGGCCATTCCCCAATTTTGATGGGTATTCATACATTTTGCTTTGTGGATTATGTGTCTAAGTGGGTAGAAGCTATTCCTACTAGAGTGAATGATGCTAGGGTTGTGACTCACTTCCTTACTAGGAACATCTTTAGCCATTTTGGGACACCAAGGGCTATAATCGGTGATGAGGGTAGTCATTTCCGCAACAAATTGTTTGACAAATTATTGAACAAGTATGGTGTCACTCATAGGAAGTCTTTAGCTTACCACCCACAAGCTAATGGACAAGCGAAGTGTCCAACGAGAGATTAAGGCCATTTTAGAGAAACTTGTTGGAGCCAATAGGAAAGATTGGTCTCAAAGGCTTGATGAAGCCTTATGGGCATATAGGACAGCTTACAAAACTCCCATTAGGATGTCACCTTACCGTATTCTATATGGTAAGGTATGTCACTTGCCCCGTGGAACTAGAACACAAAGCTCATTGGGTCTTGAAGAAGTTAAATTTTAACCCACAAAAGATCAAGGAGCTTAGGATGACTCAATTAATTGAGTTAGATGAGCTTAGTTTGGATGCCTATGATAGTGCTAAATTTTACAAAGAAAAAACTAAGAAATGGCATGATAGGAAACTTCAACAATGAACCTTTAACCTTAGGCCAGAAAGTTCTTCTATTTAACACAAGGTTGAGGTTATTTCCTGGCAAATTAAGGTCCAAGTGGATGGGACCTTTTGTGATAGTTGATAAGAAGCCATATGGGAGCTTTGAGCTCCAAGTTTGTAGATGGCAAGAAATTTTGGGTGAATGGCAACAGATGAAACCATACTTTGATTCAACTCGAGGGAGATAGTTGATTCCCTCTCTTTCACCATTGCATGATCATAATTGAAAGTCTAGCTACAGACTTTAAATAAAGCCCCGGTTGGGAGGCAACCCAATGTTTATTGCTATGTTTTATTTTATGTTATTTTCTTTTATTTATTTTATTCAATAAATTTGTTTGCAAGCTAACCATTGTGCGGAGACGTGCTTCTTTCTTAACTAACCATTTTGCGGGATGGGCAAATTATTGGGTCCTGAACTAGTGGAATTATTTTTAAAGTCAAAGTCAAGGAGCAAGGAGCAAGTGAAGCCCAAAAGTGCTTGAAGATGGGCTCAAACAATTTCCGTGCAAGACTTAAAGATGGTCGATAATGCACAAGCAACTAAGTGGAGAAATTTGGGCCAGTTTGGGCCTGAACGTGAATTTGCACGTGAATTGCCCAATTCACGTGCACCTCCTTTTGAGCTGTAACTTTCTGGAATAGTAGATGAAGACCATCTGAATCACGTTTACTCTTGCACGTGAATTGCTAGCTGTCATATGGAGGCTCAAAAATTCAAGCTACCGATTTTAGCCCTCCTAGAAGCTTCAAACAATTCACGTGCAGAAGGGACTATTGCTTGCCAGCTCAAGGGGGACCCACCACCAAAGTTTGAGACGATTCTGACCTGCACGCAAATTGACCAATTCAGGTGCAAGGGCTATTTTGGTCAGAACACTCTGAAAATTTAGGGGCACGTGTATCATGCCAATTGGAGCATCTTTCCTTCTGCACGCTATATAAAGAGAGGCCATCTTCAAAGGCTTCCACACCAAAATCACTCCAGATCTGAGTATTAGAGAAACTCTGCTCTTTTGCTCTCTTGCTCTTGGTTTTCGCTCTTTGCTCTTTATTCTCATTCTAAAGATGGTGCGCACAAGGAGGATGGGCAGGAGGAGGTGCACTCACCTAGTGCTAATAGCCAACCTGAAGAGGAGATCCTCTTGGGGCATGCTCTTGATATACGAGCTTTGGAGGCTTCGTAGCGTGGGCTAGAGATTCAAAGCAGATAAATGGCAGATTTTTGTGTTTGATATTTCAAAGCATGCCTACTTTGCATTTTTCCTCCATGGATAACATCACTTTTCCTTCTCACTGGGTGTTAAGAGTATTGTATGCTGAAGGGGATTTGGGGATCAGTACCAGAGGTCATTGGGCAACCAATGTTCCTCCTCCATCACAGCCCGCTAGGCACAGTGTTCATGTGGAGCGATCCACCTTTGCAAGGGAGACCTCTCCTCATTTGGATCAAAGGAAGCGGAGACATCTGAGACTGCCTGCCATGTACATGCGGTTCAATGTACACAAAGAAGATATTTTCAATTTCTTTCAAGGCATTTGTGGGCAGGTGGTGGCGAAGTGGAGGTCATCAATTGGGCAGTCACTAATGGGCACATCACTAGTGCCCAATTTGAAGAATTAATGGCCCTCATCTCTGGAGACCAACAAGCTACTTCACCACCTAGAACCAGAGCATGGGAGGCCCCAGACGTAGCTGCTAATGCATCTCCTAGAGCATGGGAAGCCCCAGAAGCTCCAGCTGCTGCATCTACCGAAGCTTGGAGGCAAATGCCAGAACCCAGCGCGAGGTGGAAGCCCTGAGGAAGGACAACAAAGAAGTCAAAGGCCTCCTAGGCAAAATCTGGAAGGCCTTGAGCAAGAGGAAAGCATCAAAACGTTCTCCTATAGTGGAGATATCTAATGAAGAACCCTCTCCATCCCCTGAAGTTTCTTATCCCGCCCAGGCGGATCCACCTCAACCAGAATCTTCAGCTAGGCCATCCTACTATCACCCAGAGGAGGCAGAGCCAGCAGAAGGGTATTCACCCTTCCAGCCTTTTACTGATCCTGCATATTCTCAGGCTCTTGTGCCTGTTATACATCCTGTCTCTTGGGGTACATACATGCCTGCTGAACCTGAAGACCTTCTTGGCCCTCCTATCCATTTAATCATTAATCCAGCCCTATTATCTGCTGAAAGTCAAGTAGCATTTGAAGACTTCATTAACTCTCAGGTGTTAAGGGCTCGCTTTGCAAGGGACATGGACCTCTTCACCTCGTTTGTCCTTCAAAGGATTTTAGGCGATGAATATCTATATTCAGATGAGGTGGACTTATTTTGCAGGACTATGCGTTTTGTTGTGGAGGCCGAGCCTCATAATTACCCATTGTCCCAGGATACCTCTATTATCTTTGTGCGAGCTTTATGAGCAACCTTTGACTGAAAGTGTGTGGCGCCAGCGTATAAATGGTCAGAATGAAGGGCACCGCCCTTGGCATGGTATGCATGAGGTGCTGATTCCGGTGCACATTGACCGCCACTATGTATTGGTCCATTTGAATCTGGATGTAGGACATGCCATGCTATATGATCCAAGCCAAAGCGAAGGGTTCGCCAGACGGAAAAGACAGTTAGTGCATGGGTTTATCAAACGAATCAAAGCGGCGATGATCAAAGAAGGCTTGTTGGCGGACAAGCTCCCTCTTATTCACTACAACGAAATGCAAATTCCCCAACAGCCTGACCAATTCAGCTGTGGGATCTTTGCTTGCTACTACATGATGGCTATTCTCAAGGGAAGGAAACTTGGAGAAGTGTCGGCGAGACGTCGGTTGACTTTGTGGCTCAAAGGACCGAATGGTGGCCAATGTCATCTACTATTACTAACTTGCCAATTGAGAGGTAAGTATTTTCCTACTCCCTATTTCATGCCATGAGGACATAGCATATTTTAAGTGTGGTGTATGGGGAGTGACTTGAGCCACTTGCTTGTCTTATATGTTGTGATTGCATGTTTTAAAAAAAAAAACTTTTTTAGTTGCATGATTGTTTGAGTTATTTGCTTGAATGATTTGCTTGTGGAGACATGGATATTAAGTATGCAATTTTGGCTTAAAATTTATTTTTTTTTATGCCACATTAGTATCATGTTGTGATAAGGGTTTTTAAGTAGTTAAAATGTGCTCTGAATTGGTTTAATCATGTCTTTATCTTTTGAATGATATCACCATGTTTTTGGAGCTGAGTTTTGAATATTAGCTGAGCATGAAATGCTATGATAGACCTAAGTAACCCTTAAAGTTGAGTGAAAAAGAAATGAAAAATGAGCTGACTTCTTTTTAGCCCTGAGTGCCATTTTAGGGTATGGGTAATAATTGCTACTCTTCTTGTATTCAACATTGGTTATTTAATGGTAGGAGTCAAGTAAGCATGTGATTACTTATTAGTGCTCAGTGTTTGGTGTTTAGTTAGGATGCAAGACCTCTAAGTCACTGTGACTGTCTTTGCATCCTTTTCTTTATTTTTGAGATATTATTGGGAAAAGGTGTGATATAGAATGTGAAAAAGCCATCACTTAATTGGAAAATGGGATGTGAGACATCAATGAATTTTTGTCTCTCCTTATGTAGCAAAATGGCAAGGGGTATGCATTTGAAAAATCAGTCTTATTTATGTGTTATGTGTGTAAAAAAAAAGAGTGAATAATCCATCAAGGGAGAGCATAAAATGCAACCTTGTAAGGTTATTACGAAAAAAAAGATTCGAATAAAAGCCACAATGGCTTGATGTTTATGTGTGATTATTTATTTGTGAAGCCACATTGGCTGAATTGTGTTTTGTTTTGAGAGTGATGAGCTCAATTCTTTAGTTCATGGTTTTGTTTTATCGGTTATTAGAATAGAGTGTGAGTTTATTGAGTTTAGACTAGCGTGTGAGTTCAAATAAAGTAGAATAGAGGGTGTGTTTTCTTTGACTCATTTTGATGCTTAAATTCTCATTTCATCATGATAGAGTTGCATGCTTAGGAAACCATGATTCTCCTTCCTTGTTATTTTATTTTTCTTCCGTTTGTTGCGTGTTTATTTTATTTTTGCATGCTTGTATGTTTTTGCTTGAGGACAAGTAGTGGTTCAAGTGTGGTGTATTTGATAACGTGCATTTTATGCCGTTATTCTAGTGTTTATTTAGGTTGTTTAAGAGCATGATTAGAGACTTATTGCTTCATATATCATATATATTTGCTCTAACCCCTAGGAAGATGCTATTTGCAAATACATGCGTTTTTAAGTTGTTTTGGCAGATTTTGGAGCTCACTTTTGACATAGTAGATGGCCTCAAACAATTGGCGTGCAAGAACAAAAGTTGCTTATAATGATGTCCTCTACCTACCACAGAAATTTCAGAGCATTTGGAGCTGCACATGAATTCACCCATTTCACGTGCAAGCATATTTTTGCTTCTCAGGCCTCAGGATGCAAGGAAGCTTGGGGAGAAGTTTGAGCTGATTTGGAGCGCACGTGAATTCACCATATCACGTACAAATTGACATGCAAAGATATTTTTGGACCGATCCTATCGTTTTTCCATGCTGATCATTTGTTTCTAAAGGCCCATGTCCAAATTGTGGATGGAAGAAAGAGATTTTAAAGTTTGAGGTGTCACTTATCAAAACTACGCCGTTTTGATAAATGGGCTAGGGTACACACCTCAAGGCCCATCCAACCTCTATAAATTAAGCCTCCACGCCCCCCGCTAGACATCCTAGACCCCCTACACGTTTTTAGAGAGAGAGAGGCTTCACGATTTGGAGGCTGCTCCTTGACCTAGGAGAGCAGCCGTCGCAGCCGTTGCATCCATCGCGGATTTTGGAGCCTGGATTTGAAGCCTTGTTGCACGCGTGGATTAGAAGAAGATGTTTAGCTTATCGCTATGGTTTTGCTTGTAATCATGCGTGAGTAGTTCTTATAATCTAGGGGAGCAATGTAGCCCCCTTGTTGTTTCTTTGTGTTTATGAATATTGGGTTTAGATGATTGAGTTTTGCATGTTTTATGATTACGTTCTTAATTTCTATCTTTGGATGTACACCTTCGTATTCTTAGCCCTAGTCAGGGCGGATTGAGATTCATAACTTATTTGTAATTGGTGTGATCATTATCCTTTTGCAAGTATGATTTATTGGCTTTGCATGTCTGTGTGTTTAGATGACCATTCCGGCATACAACTCTTAAAAGGACCTCAATGACCATTTGTTGTCCTTGGCTTATGTTTAACATGTTTTCAATCAGACAATCCTAATACCATGAACCAGTAGAGATAACATAGGGAGGTGAAATTGTGATCCTAGATGCTTTAATCCTTGAATCTTAATCCTAAAATCAATTTGCTTTCTTTGTTTATTCGAAAACCAAATAAAAATTAGATCTTTAGTTAAAAAAAGATTTCATTTTTGCCAAGACATTGTTTTAAGGAAGATTAATTTGGTGATTTGAGTTAAAGCTAGATAACTTGGTAATCTCTGTGGGATCGACCCCTTTCTTTTCGCTATTCTATTTAGCATTAGTTAAGGGAATTAATATTTTGAGAAGGGATTTAAACGACAGTAGCTTAACCCTCACTTGGGTTTCACTCACGAAATACCCGTTCGTAAGAGACAGCATAGGTGGATAAAGTATCTATAAACATTTGACTTTACCCTTGCCTATACCTCGTGCAAAGGGTTTAATAAGATTACATTTGGATTTATGAATTAAATTGTGTGGGCATGTTCTATATGTTTTGTTTTAGATTGTTAAGTTGGTGGGTGCAACAATAGTATTGTGTTATATACTTAGTGTTGTTGGGTGTTTAGTTAATGCATCGTGTGTACTTCAAAGGGTTTGTTGTAATCCGGAAGGACCACTATAGGTTCCTCGAGATTGCTTGCTTAATAGCTTGAAGAAGGCTTGGCATGTAAAGACTCGTATTCGGGTAGTTTTAAGAGATAGTCATTCTATGGGAATGTAACTATCCTGGACGGTAGTGTAGGCGTCGATGTGAGCATTTTGATCGTACTGGGACCAATTCGAGTCGGGGCCCCGTTTGACCCGATTGTTGACTTTTCGGGATTTATTGGTTAACTTTGCGTTTGGGCGGTCATTTGGGTGTAATAATATCTGTTTAGTGTTGTGCTCGTCATTTCGAGCATTTTTGGTATAGTTTGACTCAATTTGGAGTTCGGGGCCTTGGAGGTCAATTATGGATGGGTTAATGGTTGACTAGGTCGGTTGATCGGCGAAATATAAATAGCGACAAAAAAAAGAGGAAGCTTTCACTTTACGTTTCACGTTTGTACGTTTGAGAGAGAGAGCTTGGAAGCCTTGGCGATTTGGGGCGATTTGGGTTCGTGCAGCTCAAAGATTCACTTCAAGTAGGTGTCCTTGAACTTCTTATCTTGATTCTATGCTTGGTATGCACGAATTTATCATGATTTATGAAATTGAGCATGAACCCTAGAATTTGGGGAAAACCAATTTTGGTTAGATCTAATGGTTTAGCATAAGATTTGTGGTTAAGAACTATTTTATACCATTGTGGATATATGTTTCTGTGATTTTGGGGTTAATTGATTGTGTTTTTCATGAGGGTTGATAAGTCAACCATGGAAATTTGGGCTTAGATCTAGATTTCTAGAAATCTGGAATTTGATGCGTGTTTTTATTGTTTCCGTGCGATTTAGAGGCGTTCTGGACGCATTTTGAGGTAAATATCGCAGTCTGTTGCGTAGGATGCGTGTTTGTGCGTGTCTGGGGGGTTACTGGGTTGATTCCAGACGAAGAACAGGCAAAAACGATGATGAATAGTACCCTGGGCGTGTTATTGGGTCGAACTGACGAAAATCCGAAGTTCTGGGTCGTAGGGTCGTAGTTCGTAGACCCATAGTTCATAGGTTCGTAGTTCGTAGTTCGAAGGTTCAAAGGTTCGAAGGTTCGTAGTTCGTAGATTCATAGACCCGTAGTCCGAAGGTCGAAGTTCGTAGCCGAAGGATCGAAGTTCGTAGCCTCGTAGGTCGAAGATCGAAGACCCTCTTCGAGTCTTCGAGGCGCGCTATGCAGCTACGAGTCACAGCTCCCGCTACGAGTCTCCGAGGCGCCTTGCGGTTCGAGCTATGAGTCGCACCGCGGTGTGGCTGGACCTTTGTACAGACTGGACTGGACCTATTTACATTGCAACCTATACCCATCTACACATTTAAGTATTTAAGTTACAATGTAAATAACGAAATACCCCCCATTTGGATTCAAAGAAAAATACTAGAAAAATTAATTCCCACTATTTCAAAATGTGAAAATTGGGTTTTAGTGTAAAATCTCGGAAAAACCCAAAAGTTCGTAGTGGTGAATTTTTGGAAAGTGGGGTTAGACATCTCAGAAAAATCCCCAAAAATCAGATTATCTTAGTTATGCTATGGGAACCCAATGCCGGGACTTTTGATTTCAAGAAAATAGTGTTATGGGTACTTCCTTCATAAATCAAGGATTGAGGATTTACTTGTGAAGACCGCCTACGCTCTAAAGGAAAGGTTGAGAATGACATACCATACTAATGTTAGTATGTTGGTGTGAGGTATTGGGGCATGGACTCCGTGACTTGTTTGGGTTCTCACCGTGATGCACCGATGGTGCTATGTGGTTGACGTGGCAGGCATATGCACCGATGGCAGGCTTGTGTGGCGACTGTGGCCGGGCATATTACGCTGTGGACAGGCTAAGGCCTGGGTTGAGCCGTTGAGCTCGTGGAGCTAGGGCTGAGTGCCCTGAGCTGGGATCCCATGGAGGATCGTGGACAAGTTGTCCTGTGTGAACAGGCTGAGTCCTGATGTCTGTTTACAGGCTAAGTCCTGATGATTGTGCACACTACATGGTGCACGAGTACACTAAGCATATAGTATAGACTTATATATGTTGCATGATGTGGAGTTTTGGGGTCACCTACTGAGCTTGTCGCTCACCCCTACTTGTTGTTTACTCCTTTTTAGGTGTGGCCCGAGACTAGTGGAGGACTTTCTTCCAGGAGGATGTGCCCACTACTCTGATGTATGATACAGTACTATATTCTGTATTTTATTATGTGTTGTATCCCGGGCATGGGTCCGTGGACAGATGTATTTGTATACTGTTTGTGATGTGATGTCTGTATGACTGTTTGACTTATTGTATGCATGATGATATATGGGAAAGTATAGGATTACCCTTGATGTATGACTGTACAGGGTTGCATATTTGAGACAGCACCCGCGGTGTAGTCTCCATTGGTGCTAGTCACCAACCCCTTGACCTATCAGGTGCGGGCAAGGGGAAGTCATGTATCCGGTTCCGGGTTCCCTGGAATTCGGGGGCGTGACAAGTTGGTATCAGAGCATGGTCTAGTGGACCTAGGTTAGTGAGGGGTGGTTAATTGATTCCGTGTGACTTGGAAAACTGTAGGGAGGGCGCCTGATCAACGCAGTCCTTACAGGTATTCTAGGTTATGTTGGTGTCAGTTAGATCATCCTATGAGCATACATAAGGTGCATTGCTAGTGGTATGATTGTGTGCATATAGGGCACTAGATTATCTTTGTGTGTGATGTGCTCGTATGTGGTGCCAGGATGGCATGTGGCCGTGAGAGCCAGGATTTGATTGTGGTGTACCCTGAGGGGTGACACGATGCTATATGCATGGTTGTGGACCTACGGGTCGTGTGGTGTACCCTGATGGGGGACACGATGCTATATGCATGGTATGGACCTACGGGTCGTGTGGTGAGAACCTACAAGTCGGTTGTCAGGCCTTTGATGGCCGTTTGTCTTGCGATCGTTTGTTGTTTGTTGTTGTGGCCAGTGTGATGGCACCACCGAGGAGAGCCGTCCGAGGCCAAGGCCCGGCAGAGGAGCCCACGATAGAGTCGGGGCACCAGGGGCAACAGAGCCCGCAGCAGAGATCGTCAGCTCCCGTTGTGGGACCTGATTTGGCTCGGTGTTGATTCAGTTGGAGGAGGCCATGTAGGGTATGCAGGGCTCAATGAGGGATATGGCTAGAGAGGTGGATGAGCCGAAGAGGCAACAGCGGCCTCGGCGGCCACCACGGCCTCGGCGGCGAGGAGGCAAGAGTGGTACAGGATGTGCACCAGCCAGGAGGTCGTGATAGAGCCGGCACGACGAGGAGTAGACTGGGCTGCGCAGTTTTTGAAACACGCACCCAGGACTTTTGAGGATGGTTCGCGGCCAGAGGTAGCCGAGGACTGGATTAGATGGACAGAGGACATCTTTGAGATGATCGGGGTGCCAGATGAGGAGCGGGTGCGAGTGGCGACGCCCTATTCTGTTGGGTATCCCACGCAGGTGGTGGGAATCCACGAGAGCCGTCCATGGCGATCGGATGAGTTGGACGAGAGTTTGTTGAGCGCTTCTTTGGGGAGTATTTTCCCGGCTCGATACGGTATGCTCGACGGAGAGAGTATTATGAGTTTCGACGGGGTGGCAGACGGTGGGTGAGTATGTGCAAGCCTTCACAGATTTAGGGCGGTTTGCTCTGGAGGCTTGGGCAAAGGAAGGCCGGAAGACGCAGGACTTCATTCAGGGCTTGAGGCCATCTCTGAGAAGACAGCTGGAACCGATGAAGTTGACCAGCTACCGGGAGGCGGTCGACAAGGCGCTCATTATTGAGTGAGGTCAGGATCAGGCGAGAGCCCAGAGGTCGGGCGGTTCGGCAGGTTCGGGCAAGAAGAGACAGAGTGGGGAGAGCAGTGCTCCTCAGCCTGAGAGGAGGCAGGTGCAGAGGGTTTCCAGCCAGGCGGTGGGACCCCATGAGAGTTCATCCAGCAGGAGGCCAGGGGCCTGTTGGAGTTGTGGTTTGACTGGGCATGTCTCGAGAGACTGCCCAAGGAAAAAGATGACCTGTTTTCGATGCGGGAAAGTGGGGCATGGAGCTAGGGAATGTGTTACCCTTAGCTCAACTAGCAGTGTAGGCCCTCGTCCGAGAGATCAGGGACAGAGGAGTGGGGCTCTGTCTCAGAGGTCAGTGCCGCCGGCACAGAGCACGCAGATGCGACCTGCGGTGCAGCAACCTCAGCGGGAGGCGCAGGGTCATGGTGATCAGCGGGGCAAGGCCCCAATGGGCCAGGCTAGTGGCAGTGGGCCACGAGGGAGGACTTTTGCCCTTACCAGCAAAGAGGCAGAGGTTCCACCAGTGGACGAGGCAGGAGCAGGACCTTCAGTGGTGAGAGGTACCATTATCATTTCTCATACTATTTGTTCAGTTTTGATTGATACTGGTGCTACCCATTCTTTTATTTCGTATGCTACGGTGGTTGGATTGGAGTTAGACCAGGGGACAGTTAGTCAGTCTCTGATGGTTGCTTCACCTTTGGGTGGAATTGTGATACTTGAGAGTATATGTCGTGCTTGTCAGGTAACACTTGGGAGTGTTAACCTGATATGTGATTTGTATGTTATGGAGTTAGATGATCTTGATGTTATCCTGGGTATGGATTGGATGGTCTCCGTGGAGGCCAAGATTGATTGTTTTCGACGGCGTATGACGTTCCTCACACCAGAGGGCACGCGGGGTGTCTTTGTGGGTGAGTGGACCGAGGAGGCATGCAGGTTGGGACCTTTGAGGCATGGGTGGGGTGATGTGACCCACCGGTTAGCCAACTGACGTTGGTTGACAGGAGGAGAGAGGGGAAGGCTGTTTTGCCACCCATTGTAGATCAGTTCTCGGATGTGTTTCCCGAGGACTTGGTCAGTTTGCCACCCGTGAGGGAGGTAGAGTTTTCGATCGAGTTGTTGCCAGGGACAACACCGATCAGGTTAGCGGCCTACAGGATGGCACCGACAGAGCTTAGAGAGCTTAAGAGACAGATAGATGACCTATTGGCGCGAGGCTTTATCAGGCGGAGTAGCTCACCGTGGGGTGCTCCAGTATTGTTCGCCAAGAAGGCGGATGGTTCACTTCGGCTGTGTATAGACTACCGGAGAAGTGAACCAGGTGACTGTGAAGAACAGGTATCCATTGCCGAGGATTGATGACCTGTTCGATCAGTTTCGAGGTGCGAGATGGTTTTCCAAGATAGACTTGAGATCTGGATACCATCAGATGAGGGTTAGGGAGGCAGATATCCCTAAGACCGCGTTCAGTTGTCGTTACGGGCATTATGAGTGGCTTGTGATGCCGTTTGGGCTCACGAATGCTCCAGCAGTGTTTATGGGATTGATGAACCAGGTGTTTGCTCCATATTTAGATATGTTCGTTGTGGTGTTCAGCGACAATATTTTGGTCTATTCAGCGACCAAGAGGGAGCATGAGGAGCATTTGCAGGTTGTGTTGCAGACCTTGCGAGAGCACCGGTTGTATGCGAAGTTCACAAAATGTGACTTCTGGTTGCAACAGGTGCACTTCTTGGGGCATGTGGTATCTTCGGATGGTATCACAGTGGATCCTGAGAAGATTGAGGCAGTCATGTCGTGGAAGAGGCCCACGAACGTGTTTGAGATTCATAGCTTCCTTGGTTTGGCAGGCAACTATCGGAGGTTCGTGGAGGATTTTTCCAGGTTGGCAGCTCCTATGACACACTTGACTAGGAAGGGAGTTCCTTTCATTTGGTCTGATGCGTGTGAGAGTGCTTTCATGGAGCTGAAGGCACGATTGACCTTAGCACCTATCTTGATTCTTCCACATGGCACTCATTCGCCCAGTATCAAGGATGATTCTTCTTTACCAAATCAGTTAAGGGTATTGCGATGACGGAATAATCCTTAATAAATCAACAATAATAGTTGGCAAATCCCAAGAACGATCATAACTTTAGGACTTTGGTTGGCGGCTCCCACTTTTGGATGGCTTGCACCTTTGCTGGATCCATTACTAGTTTCTGATCCTTAATCCGATATCCAAGGAAGTCTACTTCCTGCTTTTCAAATGAGTATTTCTTATTCTCGACGTGCAATTCATTCTCCCGTAACACTTAGAAAACTTGCTTGAGGTGTGCGACATTTTTCTCCAATGTGTTGTTGTACACAACAATGTCATCTAAATAAACTACGACAAATGGAAACGTTGATCGGTACATAGAGAGACATGTAGTTAAAAGCTACAAACATAAGTACGAAGTAGACAATGAAGATGTGTTTGCTCCTGTTGACTAGATGGATAAAGTAAGGATGTCAATTTCGTTGAGAATCACAATTGGAAGATTTATCAACTAGATGTTAAGTCTACATTTTTGAATGGTGTTTTAGAAAAGGAAGTTTATATCGAACATCCTAAGAGCTTTGTGGCTGAAGGAGTTAAAAGTCAAGTGCTTTATTTGAAGAATGCCATGTATGACCTAAAGCAAGTACCCCGGGTGTAGAATGCCTAGATTGATAAGTATTTACATGAGAAGGGGTTTGTGAAATGCCCATATAAGCATTCAATCTATATGAAGACTAAAAATGGTGATTATATACTTTTATTTTTATATGTTGATGACTTATTATTTACAGGGAACTGAACTGGGAAAGGATGATAGATAAATTCAAATAGTCCATGTTCAAAGAATTTGACATGATAGATAATGTTTTGATGTTATATTTTCTTGGCATTGAAGTGAAGTAAGAAGCTAATGGGATATTTATTTCTCAAGAAAAATATATAGCGGATATTTTGTCAAAATTTAGAAAAGAAGACTGCAAAACCGTGAATACTCCTATTATAACAAGATTAAAATTGACAAAAGAAGGATAAGAGAAAACAGTAGATTCTATCATGTACAAAATCCTCATAGGGAATTTTAGGTATTTGACTATGACATGACCGAATATACTCTATACAGTCAAGAAAGTTCTATTGACATGTTACAAAGAGGATTGTAAGGTACATTAAAGATATATTGGTTTTTGAATTATTTTATAAATTTGATGAAGTTAAAGAAATTATTGAATATTAAGATAGTGATTGATGTAGGGACCAAAATAGAAGAAAGAGCACAATTAACACATATTCTGTTTCGGAACGACAGTTCTCATGTACATCAAAGATGTCCAAGACATAAAAGCGAAATACGTGTGCACGGTGTGGAATATATGAGCGTGAAAAAAAGTATGCATTATTAAATGTGTGGGGTCAAAGTTGCTTGACTGTGGGTTTTATAGATATATGTCGTATGGCATCGTCGTAGCAACAAAAAAGAGAAGGAAAACTAAAGAGCTTGGACATCCAGGGAAGGTGATCATCCGAGGGCTGCATGGAACTGGTTTGGGTGGAATTCCTAGAAATGTAACCATAGGGTGCTAGGGGCATGGGATCAAGATACATGGAAAGGATTCTTTGGTTGATCAGTCCAGAATGGACGGAGGGGAACAATGTTGTGGATGAGAAGGGGCGAGCTTATACAGTAGCCTCAACTCAAGGACACTCGCTGCTATCTTCCAAGAAGTGCTTTCAGAGCGAGTTTTGAACTGCGTCGTTGGGTTTGCCGATGGAGATTAGGAAAAGTGTCGGAGAATTGTTGCAATGGGATTTAAAGAATGGTCGAGGCATGTTGTGGGGTTCAGAGTCGCCTGATTTTCATTGGACCCCATCTGCCTGTAAGGGAGAAGCGAACAGTTAAATGATGCAAAAAATGGTGGGATCAACCACTTCTAGAGAAAGGCCTGCAGATCACCTTGTTGGTGTCAAGTTGTTTGGTGGTTGTTCTTGTTGTAGGTACTACTGGTTACTACTGGTCTTCTGCCATTCTTTGGAAAAAGCTATAGTCGGGTAAATTTTTTTACACTCGTTTCTAATATGCATCGATCAGACGGTGCCTCCAATCCGCCTATATATGTTATGGTTATTCCCCAAGTGAATACCGTCTTCTCGCTCTACATGTTCTAAAAGAAAAACAACAATCTGAAACCACTGTAGCACAGATTTTCTGTAGACAGCATCATGATCCTATAAAAGCTTTATAGATGGCAAGAGTGTTAAGAGCAATGGCGGTCACTTGTCATGAGCCTAATGAAACCCAATTCTGACAATTTTGGTTTGCAAATTAAGCTATATACATCAGTCACTTGTCAACAAACATTGATTCAGCCAAATCGATGGCACGAGCAATGCCAGCAGCTTTGTTTTCACATTCCTTCTGTTCATCATCGGGTTCACTGTCAGCCACAATGCCAGCACCAGCTTGAAGGTGAGCAACCCAATCATGGCGCATTCCACCATCTTTGTAAGAGTACATCATGTCCCGACGCATTCCAGTGGGAAACACAATTGTCCTAAGAGTTAGAGCAATGTCCATTTCTCCAGAGAAAGAAATGGATCCAAACCCACCACCGTAAGGACCACGCCTAGTCACTTCCAACTCGTCTATCAACTCCATGGCCTTGACCTGCAGAATCAATGGCGATTTTTATCAGCTCAAGATCGAAGATGAACTTGAATTAGGATCCTGGTTAGCATTGTGAAAGGATAGCGAGCATGCAAATTTACCTTTGGTGCTCCACTAACTGTACCTACAGGCAATGCCGCACAGAGTGCATCCCAGCTGCTGAGCTGATCAAGCAATTCACCCCTTACCTGAAGAGATTATGTCATTAAAAGTTCAAATTTTGTTGTAGAAATTGTAATTATGTTGTCAGCTAATGAGAAACTCTGCTAATTAAATTTAACAAACAACTAAATTTAACTTCCAGTATAATGGAAATTGTGAGCCATTTAGGAGTTAAAACAAATATCGTATATAAGTTTTTTTTTTAAATATTGTTTATAGCTATATATATATAATATTTATAGTATTGTATACAGGGATGATGGTGATACAGATACAATAAATTCTTACGGTTGAGCTTATGTGCATGACGTGGGAATATTGCTCAACATTCATCAGTTTCTCAACCTTCACAGAGCCAAACTTTGAAACCTACATCAGCATTGAACATTAAATTATTAGTTGACAAAAGACAAGGCAGACAAACGCCACGAAAGCTAGATAGAATAGAAATGAGCAGACATGTTCTGAACCAAGAAAAGACAAGATTTTTTTTAAAATAAAGATAAAATTGAACAAAGTTTTTGAGTCCTTGTTACTTTGAGCACAACTCTTGCTTTCTATATTGAAAATTCTAGACATTAACAATCTACGAAAATAGAATTTCTGAATCCAATTGCTGCTGGATGATGTTCTTTAGCTCTGATAAAGCTAATATTTGTAAGACGTGATTTGCATAATTCTAGCCAACAAAAAAAAAACCTTTCCAGCATGCGTCATAAATCTAGAAGATTAAGAAATCAGTACAAAACCTTGCCAACGTCATTCCGCGCCAAATCAACCAGCATAATGTGTTCAGCACATTGCTTTTCATCCTGTAGTAATTGCCTTTCGTGCAGTTCATCCTCACTCGGCGTCTTCCCCCTTCTAGCTGTCCCAGCCAGCGGTCGATTAATGATCTTATTCTGTACATTTGGCCACAATGTTACAAGAACAATCAAAATATTTAAATTTTAAATGATGAAATCAACTTTTGAAAGTAATTTTCTTGTTCCAAAACCAAATGCAACATTCACGGGAAAAAAGTAGTTCCAAGTGCTCAGAAACTGATACATCTAATAACTACCTTCTTGACCTGGCAAAGAATTTCTGGGCTTGAAGCTACCATTATACACCCTCTAGCCTGAGAGAGAGAGAGAGAGAGAGAGAGAGAGAGAGAGAGAGAGAGAGAGAGAGAGAGAGAGAGAGAAAACAAATCAACTATCACAATTATGATGAAACAATGTTACAAGGACAATCAAAATAATAACACAATTTCAAATAGCTTCAAGAATACAAACTTGTAAGTAACCCATATATGGGCTTGGATTGACAACCCTCAGTGCCCTATAAATTTCAAAAGGGTCTGCAAATGTATGGCGTTCAAACCGTTGACTTAAAACAACCTGGAAGATGTCTCCTGACAGTATATGTTCTTTTGCTTCCAGTACTGCTTTTTTGTAGTCCTCACTTTCCATGCTTGAATTTTTTAAAAGGGGGGCCAAACTGCCGAGTGTGCAATTTCACAGAACCAGAAGATATCCTTGGCCTGAAAATACAAATCAGATTAGGAAATGATTTTAACGAAAGCAGATGTGGTGAAAAATACATTACAGCAACTACTCACATTTCAATATCTAGTATTTTTGACACCAATGTGTCCAAGCGGCTCATTCCATCAGCATATGCCTCTTCAACTGAAGGGTATCGATCAAGTTGTACCCAATGGATTGCATATGCTTTCTGAGTAGGAAGAAAATGCACATCAAGCAATCAGATTGAGTAAGAGATTCTATGAGAACCAAAATAAAACTTGATTAGATAGATGCACACAGAACAACGCACGTTTTCTGAAAGGTAGCAAAGACAATGAATGTTGGCTATATTACGTGCGAAAGCATAACATTATATCAGGACTTAGAATTGTTTAAACTATTTATTCACTCAGAACAAGTTTTCAACATAACGAAAAGTAAATTAAAACCAATGTAACCCCAAAGCAACAGAATCAGTTGTGATTGGTAAATTAAGACCTTATTCATTAGTGATGTCAACATGAAAATACCTTCTCAACATGGTCAAACACAATCACATCATCATAGAGACTCAGATGAATATCAGCAAGGTTTCTATCATCCTTTGGAGCCCTACAGAATGGGAGTTTCTTCTTCTCCACATAACGTACAGTGTCATAAGAAAAATAACCAACCCAGCCACCTGTACATGATGGCATTATATCATTGTTGGGGCATTGAATTTATAAATGACACCTGTAGTGATTACATTTTATAAATAAATGAGAATATGCTAAAAATATCATGATTGAATTATTCAATATAAAAAAAAATTATCATTATGATGGCAAACCATCAAATGTTACGGCAATATCAGTCCTCCAATATGGAAGAGAATTTTTCTTATTGAAATTTTTACAAATATCATAATCGAAATGAAAATATTTAGTCCTCTAGGATGTAGACCAATATATGCACATGTTAAGAGGAAATTAACATTGAACGAGATAAAAAATTAAGAAAAAGAAAAAAATGACTTGGCTAGAGGTGTTCACAAAAGATTTGGAGTTGCTAAATTTTGGAGAAAAAACCTAGTAAATAATAAAAATATTGGAAAGAGAAGAATCTATATTTTGAATCAAATATAAACTTACTATTTATCTTAGTAATATAACCGATTCGATTTATTGGAATTAAAGTTTATTAGTTTGATTTGATAAGTTTTTGCAAATATCATTAAAAAAGGTTCTCCAAAATATCATTTCTACTTTATTTGTCGTATTGTAAATTAATACAAAATGAATCCTTAATATCCATGCAAGTATCATGTATGCATTCAGGCATGCATAAAAACAACTACCCATATTTTCATTATATGATTCAAAATCCCGGCATAATTCAACCTCTGAAAGCTGAAACTCAAATGGGCTGAAATGTTGCATTTATTATAGTCACATGGCCATATACGCCATGATTCAACCCATCAAAGTTGGAACTGCGCTGGGGTAAAATGTTTCAATTAAGCCAATCACATACTAGGCTTCAGTCTTTTTTAGAAAACCAGCGCTATAATTTTCGCTCTAAATGATTCCAGGACTGAATAAATAGGATTGCTGTTTTTGAGAAAAGGGTAATTGATTACTGTGAAGACAAAGGAAACCATGCATTCAGGAAACAAAAAACAATTTCATGAGAGAAGAAAAAACCGCAGACAAATAAAGCAAGGATTCGAGATGTTTTGCTCCTCAATGGCACATATAAAGACAATGCATTTTTTATTGAAGTTGAAAAGGCAATGGAAACAATTTTTCGAGCCACATATTTCCCATTTTTCCCTATTAGAGAGTAGTATATATATGTATATGTGTGTGTGTGTGTGTAAGTACACACACATCTTAATTTGGAGTACACATCTTAATGGCAGCAACTGGTTCTTTTTTGAATAGCTTGTAAGTACTTATTTTGCCTGCGCATTACCTCATAATGATAGAGATGAGTGGGGTTGCAGGATTCATATACCCGACTCTCAATTTTATTCTTGCTCCATATAACCGATCCCAAGTCATGGGATAAAGGTTTTGTTGTTGTTTATTATACTTACCTTTCAAAAAAAAAAAAAAAAGTATATGCACTAAAAACTATTGAGTATATCTTCTGCATGCATACAACATGACTTTTATAACAAAACGGCAAAACCAACAACAATATCACGGGGAAGGAAAATCCATATACACGTAGTATTTATTATTTATAATTCACACAAATTATATATGCTGGGTCAGACAGGACCGATATGTAAAATATCCATACATATATGGTGCATATGAAAGCAGTAAAATATTTTTTTGTTTATATCTAATTTAAATTTTGTTACCGCAAAAGGCATCAGGAAGCTCTTCCATCAACTGAGGTTTCCACCCGTCGGAGATCCTTCTGGGAATCGATATAGGATCCTCGGAAAACTCCTCCGTTGAATGCCCTTTATCGTGGTCCAAAATGGTCACCAAATTCTTTTTCACAACTATTTCCATTGTTGGCTGAGCTCCAACAACGCTATAACGCCCCTGCCATAGTCAATAAATAATTACACCAATCCTAAAATAATTAGGCCATCAACAATCACTTGGGACCTAAAACAGACGCATGCATTTGAACTCAGAATTAAGGCGTCTAAATCTGACCACACTTAAACCCGCCTCCACCGATTCATAGAGAAAACTCGGTGCCTCTCTATCGTCCTCTTTCACTAAACACCGATAAGCCAGGACTGGAGTCAGGTGGTCCGAAAACAAGCAACGGTGAAGGGGAACTAAATTCCCGTTTTGGGAGGCCTTTTTGAACTTCATAGCATCGCCATCCACTAAAACAAACAACCAAAAAAAAAAAGAGAGACATAAGTTGTATTAGAAAAGAAGAAGCTGGAACTCAAAACCTTAGAAGGCTGTTTGTACTTTTTCCTTTTCATAAAAAACAAATTTAAAAATTCGAATCTTCTTTGTGATTATGTTGTGTCATTTTCTCGACAACCAATCAGCAAAGAAAAATGGGAAGAAAATTTTAAACCAAAAAAAAAAAAAACATAGACAGACCCAATGGCGGAGACATGAGGGACGAGCATTTGAGACGGCTAACGCATGCAAGGCGAACTGAGCCTCTCCGGACTGGAATGGCTGCGGCTGCTGGGGGCGGAACCAGGCGGCCACAGCACGAACCTTGGAAAATGGCAAGGGTTTGCATTGTCGGAGAAAATTAGGTCGGAGTGTCCGATTGCGGCGAGGGAGAGACGGCGGCGGTGTAGAAATTCTCCGCTTGCTTGACAACTGAAACAGCATTTAGTTTTATGGTGACGACTGAGGGTGGGTGGGTATGGGGACATGTTTTTTTCCACATAATAAACTTTCACGAAAAACCTCGGAGTCAACGTTCGTAACGCATGCCGACCTCGCAAGTCGCAATCGCTATCGTTCCTCGTGATTTTTGTGCGCGGTTTGTTCGTGAATCCATTCTGTGAGTACGTAAAAGGTGTTGGGTATATGTTTTTTTTTTTTTACGACTTAAATTGTTATTAATGTGTTTTAAAAATATATAATTTTTTAAAATTAGGTTTCATGAAAGTCATTAAAAAATAGAATTTGGCGGGTTGGATATTAAATTAGATAAAAGAAATAAAAAAATTTAAAAGTATTAAATTAGGTTAAAAAACTGAATTCGAAAACAAAATAAAACATATTTTAAAAAAATACTTTTTTGAATTAGGATATAAATAAAATATTAATTTATTTCGAAAGAATATATCAAACACATTTTGTCTGTTTTTTTCGGTTAAATTTTATTTTTGAAAATATAATTATTCGTTGAAAAACTTAAACCTTGATAATTTAAATCATAACGATTTATTTTTATTTTTAATTTCAAACTTATTTTTTTGGAAGTTTTTTTTTTTCGTCAACTTTATTACTTGATCCATTATATTTTTTCTTTCCTGGAGCCAATTTTTTTTAAATATATTTTTTTACCAAATAAATTTTATTTTATAAAATTAGGATTCAAACTTCAATTCTAATAAAATAGCAAATTATAAAATCAAAATACAGGAACATGTAACAAATACATTCCTATTATTCATAACTAAAGTTTATTTTGGTTGGTTCGGTTTTTTTATTGTTGTTGTTTATTATATAGATACATGGATCATAATAATCTAAAATTGGAAAACTTTTTCCTTTTGAGAAATGATCAAAATAGTATTACAATAGCAGAGAAAATAATAAAGTAAATAATAGGTGTTTATAACAATATGATGCCACGTCAACCCTTGCCTCCTAAGAGCACTAGTAGTAGATTCTCTATATAAATCTGTTTCCCTAAATTTAAGGAAAAAAAGTTAAAAAGTCATAAAATCATTCCCACAGCAGATGCCCTATATTTAACTTTCACTATAGGATTTGTACAGTGTTTCTCAATATATTGGGAAGCACTGTTTATTTCCTATAATTATTAAATTATATTTAAATTTTTTCTCTTACCTCTCTCCTTCACGTTTCCCATAACATTAACTTTTATTTCATATTAAATTATAAAAAATATATTATTAAATAAAATAAGTGATACAAAATATTATTTTAATAATATAGAGTTTGATTTAGGGAATCTGTTGTGATGTATATTTGTATAGGGAAGCAAAAAGTAGTTTAAAACTGTAAATTTAAGGAAACTAATAGGGTAACTGATACTAGTGCTCTAACCCATTATAAAAAATTGCTAACTATATGTCTTGCTCCTAAAAAATTATAAATTAGTAGACTACACTGCTTTATCTTGCATGTCACGTCCCTAATTTTGGAATAATTTAAAACTAATGTAATGATTCTTCATACATGCACCCTAAGGGTCATGAAATTATTAATTAACACCCAAGGAAACTATGAAGTGGATATTGCTCCAAAAACCTTGTATATTAAGACTAAGGATAAAATATTATATTCACATGTTCCCATATAAAATATAATCCAGTCATATAAACAAGTCAAGTCACATTTAGTTATAATAAATAAATCCATCATGACATAACCAAAGCCCAATTCAATGTGTATACATGATGAAGCCCGAAAATAGTCTAAAAGAAAACATAATACAAGATAAAGAGAACAAAGACTTTTGGCACCGTTATTTTGTTTTCAGTTTCCGAAAACTGATACTTAATATTTTCAAAAATTATCATCGAAATTTGTGTTTTTTTGTTTGGTTGCTGTTTTCTGTTTTTGTTTTTCGTTCGCTGGAAACTCGTGCAAGGTGTGGGAAGCTCGTGTAGTGGGGGGAGGGGGGGGAATCTCGTGCAAGAAGGGGAGGGGGGAGGGGGGAAGCTCGTGCAGCGGTGCAGGAGGGGAGGGGAGAAGTCGCAGGGTGCTGGCGACCCGTCGTGCAAGGGGGGAAGCTCGTGTGGGCATTGCGCTAGGGGGGAGGTTGCACCAGGTAAGCGTCACGTTAGGGAGGAGGTCGCAGCGGGCAGGCGGCAAATCGGGCACCTAGCGGGAGTCGCGTGCAGGGAGGGCGAGCCAGGGGGGTTGCGTCGGCGGGCAGCGGCGGAGTTACCAGAAAACAAGTGAAAACAAAAAACACTAAATAGAAAACATCAATAATGTGTTTTCATTTTTTGGCATTTGAAAACAACTTGTTTTCAAAATTAAAAAAAATAGGTACCAAATAAAAAAAACAGGTGTTTTCTGTATTTTAATACACAAAACAAAAAACGAGTATCACGACCAAACATGCTCTAAAGTCCCACATGATCCTCAAAAAGTGCCTCAAATCCACCCCATCTCCTAACAACAACTAGAACTTGCACAACCTATAGTATGGTGAGCCAAACTAGCATATAATATCAACAAAACTATTATTGCTACAAGTCATATAAGTTCAATCATTGTTTTTGTAATACAAACTACTTTGTATCTCTTGTATCTCTCTAGATACTTTTCTTGTATTCTGAAAGTATTCTGATGCTTGTCTGAAGTATGATATTTTCTTTTCTTTTATAGGATGGCCATTTTATGAGAACCTCCTGCTAGGGTTAGACATGTTCCACCTTCTGATCTTCATCTTTGAAACATATTACTCCAGCCTTGGATAACGTCCACGTATTTATTCTGACACTTAGTTGTGCTCAGATACATTGCTCAAAAAACTTAAACGACGGCCTTAATTGTATTTTGATCCTTCAATTAGTCATAGCCTTGAAGATTTCTTCTTCATAGTCTCACAGATGTTTCATTTGGTACGTACGCTATGATTTTCGAGTCTGCACCTTCAAATCTTCAAGTCAAAACCTTCAGGCCTTTGAGTCAAATTAACTCCAACTTAAAACCAGGGACATTCTGATCTTTGAGTTAGGACTCTCAGTCTTTGACTTCTAACTCTACAAGTTTTCGAGTCTCCGGACCTTCAGTTTCAAGCCAACGATAAATACATTCTAACTTGGCTAATCATCTATTCACATCAACGAGTCTCCCAATCTTCGACATTCGACTCTGTGACACTGCCACTTTACACTCAATGGATATTTGAGTCTGCAAGTCTTCGAGTCTTCGAGACACTACTCTTCACCTGACTGCACTTTAGGTCTTCAAATCTTCAACCATGTGGATCTTCGAGTCTATGACCCTGTGGATCTTGAGTTTGGTGCTTCGAGCCTGAGAATCTTGGAATCTATAGATCTTCGAGTCTACGGATCTTTGACCTTTGAGTCTTCGAATCTTCGATTCTACACATCTTTGACCCTAAACAGATTGATGATGTACATAGGTAGACTCCCTCTATGAGCTCACTCTACGAAGTTATCCAACCAAGTACGAATCTTCGACCAACGGCTACTCGCTTCTATATATTGTTGACAACAATGACAACCCATAAAGATTATGGGAACAATAATCTCCTCCTTTGTAATTGTCACCAAGCCGCTAAATGAATCTAGGTTCAATGAACTCCTGACAAAACTTAGCATGCTAGATTTAACCTCTTAGAGTCACTATTTGCATGCTTTATGGTTCATTTCAACTTTACTACTTGCGCATCAATATAAGTATGAGACCAATAATGATTACTTAACCCTTTCATGATACTCAGAGGTACATAAGTGCGATTCAATATATCCTCATGTGGGAAATTGACAAATCACGTGAATAAGACTTGCTAACAGTAAACATGAGCATAAGTCACATGTGGAAGGCTTTCATGAATCTTCATAAGTCACATGAGTGAAATGAATGCAATTCCCTTTATTCTTAATATGCTTGATATTCATTCTTGAGTGTAAATCTTTTGTATTGCATTGTATTCATTAACTAGCAGGAACTATTGTATCTCATGGTATCGATGGCTGAAAAAAAAAGATCTGCAATAATTCAATTCTTTGAGGATGACTGAGACTTTAGTTAAAGAGAATCATAAAAGGCCTATATTTTGCAAAAGAGCTAACACCTTACAATAGAAAAGGCAAGGTGCAAAAAGGCATTGTGTGAAAAGAAATCAAATACCATTAGATGAGTATATCTCAGGGGGAGTCCTCACTATTCTCTTAAAATGTTTCTCTTTTCAAATGAATAATTGGAGCATTGCATCAATGTAATATCAAAAGAAAATTGTGTTAAGCTTTGTCTAAAAGAAAAGATCAGAAAGAAGTCTCTAAAAATTGGATTTCACAAGAGAAAAGACATCTTAAATAGAAATGTAAATAATCTTGCTCCCAACTCTATGTACATATTGTGAATTAGATAATAGAGTGTAAAAGCCACCTTGAAGATTGCAGCCTCAGAGACTCGAAGCTTCAAAGGGTCAAAGCCAGAGAGAACCGTAGCTTCGCAGAGTCGAAGCCTCAGAGACCTTCACCTTCGAAGGACAAAAGTCTCGGCTACTCGCAGCTTCGAAGAGTTGAAGTCCCGTGGGTCGAAGAAGTTGGATGTCATTGCACTCTCCTACGTACTCAATAATTGAAGACACATGGCATGTCACTGTGCACTTAAGTTCAAATTCCACCAACATAGTGGTGACGTGACCTTAAGCCTTGAGTATATCAACGAGTGGATCTAGAAGACGAAAAGTCAGGTCAGGACAGAGATAGATGTGGATCCAGAAGACGAACAATCGTGTCATGTGTGACTTCTTTGGTACTTTATTTTTGCATCAAATAAGAGCCATCCATAGAGACAAAGGCTAGGTATGTTCATTACTACTTTCTCACTTAAACCCTAACCCTAGCTCTTTCTTTCCTTCTCTACGACCCTCGTCTCTCTCTCCCTCTTTTTATCTAACCACTTTGAACCTAACTCCTCCATTTTTGAGTTTCTCTTTCTCTCTCTAACCTCATGGTAGGACCAAGCTCATCAACGGACGACGGACTCAACCTAATCACCCCCAGTTTCATAATCGACTAGGAAGCAGTCGAAGAAGCTCATGTCAGCTGATAGGTGATTTCAGAAATCGCCTTGATGATTTGAGAATGTCATCCTTTAGCTCAGGGATAGATGAGATATTAACAGAAGACATCTCGGACTCCTACGAGATTGTTAATACTATTGGGAGTGAGTTGATGGCTACCATTCAAGGGGTGGAGATTCGTATATCTACAGACACTCATCGTGAAGCACTCCAACTCCCAACAAATAATTTCTTTCCTCTTCCTTCTCTATTTAGAAACGCATGTAAATATGCTCTAGGGTACTTAATCCCAGGAAGTAAAGGATGGGGAGCCCTGAAGATCAGGTTCACCGAACCAGCACTGGCAACCGTCATGTTAACCAAACAGTGCCTAATGTGCAAGAAGTCGGCTTATGACTCCATTAGTCATGAGAAAATGAAGATTGCATACAGTGTAGTAACCAAGAGAAAGCTAGACTGGGGAACTATGCTACACGATATGATCAAGACACGAAAGGATCAGAGGTGCTTTGGTCTCATTCTCACCAAAGTTCTACGACACCTCCACCTTTTAGTGTTCAACACTTGACCCACGGTAAAGCTACCAACCAAATATATATTCAAAAGCATGTAAGAAGACCGCCGGTTAGAGATTAGATTTGTGAAGAGGCCCAGGTCAATTGTTCAAAGTCTTGAGGAAGACACTGCCAATTTTATCAGGGCCCCAACTCGCATTCCACGACGACCAGCACTAGTCCCTCAAACTTCCAGAGTCTTTTCTGCATCCGCAGTGATAACACATATAGTAGAGGTTATTGAGAAGCTTGCAGAAACCATACTCCCAACCGAACCCATGGCATAGGAGCCTCACCCAATCGAGCTACCCAGTGACACTGCAGATAAAGGAAAGCCTGTAGCTGGAGGGTAGATTGAATAGCAGGTTGCCTAGGATGTTGGGGCAAAAGAGCCTATTCTGTTAAGCTCTTTCGGGGAGTCAGAGTTGGAAGACTTTTATGTGGAATATTTCAAGGCCCACATGACCCTCAAAGCACTAAGGAAGCCATAGATTGCCTTTTATAAAGAAATGGTGGATTGGGAGAGCCTGATCACATGGTTAGTTGAGCAGGGTCTGGTGAGGAAGAACCCTATTGCCAACCTCTGCCATGTTTAGATCAGTACTTACAGCTTGTAGCTCTCCCCACTTGCCCAGCCTGGGTGGCGGGCTCTTCTATCGTACGGGTCATAGTTTTTTAGAGGTTGGGTACACGAGGAGGTCGCGCTCCAGGTTAACACTCAATGATCCCAATACCATTACCGACTAGGCATTTTTGAGTTATAACTAATCTCAAAACACACATTATCACCACACAAATTCGTACATTCATATTTCACAAACTATACAAGTTCACACCTTCACATTGCACATAGCATTTATACTCAAGTGAATATCTTATCGTTTTGAACACCACATTGCTTATTCCACACAATACCATACAAAAGCACACACTTAAGCATTAACATATCTCACCTAGTCATTCTCAGAATATCAACAATATTATCTCTATTTAGTTTGTTCACATTGCACAAGTCTACTAGTACACAAATTCCATACCACACATTCTTTTCTTTGTAGTCATGCTCAAGTTATCACAATATATCAGAGTTGCACAATTAAATTTTTATCACATTACACATATTTTCACATTTAAAACGTTCCCACAGTTATCCATAAAATTATACATAAACAACAAATGCAACTAGTGCCCTAATGCCAATGTATGCAAATCCTACCACAAGATTGGACTACCCCAAGTACACCTTAGAGGCTCAAAGAGGACCATGTTGATCAGGAACGTCCCTCCAGGCTCCTTCAAAGGACTCAAGATAACCAAGTCCGCCCACTACCCTAGGCCAACTAGACCATGCTCTGATACCATAATGTCACGCCCCGGATTTCCAACCCGAGAAAACTGGTTCGTGACTCCCCTTTACCCACCCGGCGGGCAAGGGGTAGAAATACAGTCAAATGTCCATGCAGGTCATCGTACACATCCACAACATAAAAGTTGTGGGGAGATATTGTATTCACGGACGGAACCAATTATCTTTATTAAGCACAAAACAGAATAAATGTATACAAGCCAACAACTTGCCTTTATTACACTTAAATTTCTTATTACAATATCTCCCCGCTGGGGTTACAAAACTCTCACAGAAACAACAAAACACAAATAATAGTAAGCAAAGCCACAAGCAGGTCTTCCACCTTGGTGTTCCCACCTAACGCCTGTAGGTCCCTGTAAAGAAAACAACATGGTAGGAGGGGTGAGCAACCACAGCTTAGTAGGGATCATGTCTCCCTAACCCATCCCATGCTCCTAGCATCTACATGAGGACGTGCACAAGTGCAGTGTAGTGACAATAAGATATAAGCAATTTATAATTCAGTCAATCGCCAACACAAGTCACAAAACAAGAACAACCTTTGCCTCACCACACAGGCTAACATACAGTCCCGGGCTTCCACAGCCACCGGGTTCCAAAATAGTCCCGGGCTTCCATAGCACTGGGTTCCAAAACAGTCCTGGGCTTCCACAGCCATCGGGTTCCACAAAATAGTCCCGGGCTTCCACAACCACCGGGTTCCATAAAACAGTCCCGGGCTTCCACAGCCACCGGGTTCCAAAACAGTCCCGGGCTTCCACAGCCACCGGGTTCCACAAAACAGTCCCGGACTTCTACAGGCACCGGGTTCCACAAAACAGTCCCGGGCTTCCACAGCCACCGGGTTCCACAAAACAGTGTACACATAGCCACTCAGGCATAACATCGAACACATAATAAGCACAGTCACTCCAGCATAACAACGAACACATAATATGCACATTCACTCAAACATAACAATAAACACATAGCATGCGTGGCCTCGCAGGCATAATCTCAAACACTTGACATGCGTGGCCTCACAGGCATAATCTTAAACACTTGGCATGCATATATACATGTATCCAAACAACACGTCATTGAAAACCAACATTCATATAGGAGGTCACACTTATATGAATTTACATATAACTAATATAACAACAAGAACGATATCCAACAGTTCTTTCACCACAGGGCCTAACCCCGGATTAGGTACAAGAAGATAGAACCCCTACCTTGCAAGTGTCCTTCTGCTCCTGCCTCCACGCTATACACCGTCCACCCATGTGAACCACCACGGCAACGATCCAGAGGTTCCCTCCCTCTCTCTCTCTCTCTCTCTCCCTCTCTCTGTGGCGACTGCGACGGCAAAAGAAACCAAAGAACCCTAAACCTAAGCTTGAACCCCTTTATATAGATACCACGACATCAAAATGACGTAGTTTTGATTAAGTGAAACCCAGTATCAAAACGACGTAGTTTTGATCACACAAGCTACCACCTTCTCGCATCCATATAGGACAAAATACTCATAATTCCAACATGGCCCTTTGGGAAAAGATTATTAGAATCACAAAACCAAGGTGATGGTACAAAAATATGGTTGCACGCCATAATACACGTCATATCCCCATATGACGTGCAGCTCTAAAAGCTGTGAAATTCTACCCCAAGCTTCCTAGGATCATGTAGAAGGCAGACATGCAATAAAAACCTTGCACGTCATAATGCCCCATATGATGTGCACTCTATTTCTGCCTCCCCAGGCTGCCCTCTTTCATCAAAAGTTCCCTATTTGGTAAATAACATGATTTGGCTGAAGTCCATGAGTAGAAGTTCTCTAAAAACTAGAAAATTGCCACTCAAAAGGCAAAACTGTGACTAACTCCTCACATCTCAAAACATGGGTCATTACACCTTTGGAGGTTGTGGCTGTAGTGGCAACATCGCCCATCTTGGTTAAAGAAGTTGTTCTGTCACCCCACCAAGATCCAGAGATGGTTGCCTCGGTTGAGGAAGAAGGACTTGATGTCAAAGAAGCAAGTGATGCAGGCCAAGATGGCCGAGTTGATGAGGATGAACAATATATCTTTGAACAAGTTGGAGTACCTGAAGCCGCTGCTCAGATTGTCCCTGAATATCATGAAGCAGCCACTCAGGTGAGTGAGGACTCAACCAAGATTGTTTGATGCACTCCTTTTGACTCCTGTAGCGCCACTCTGTCCCATCCTTGGATACTCCACCATGGCTCGGCGGCCAACAACTTGGTGAACGCGATGTGTGCAAGACCTTCATCTGGTCGACCCCCATCTGTTAGGGGCTCCCTCCCAACATGGGATTAGGGACCACACATATCTCTCGCGAGAGTGCTTCGACGAGCTTTCTAAATACAAGCCGCAATCGCTCTGAGATCACTTTATCACGGATGCCAAATAAATTCTTTTTACCATTTAAAATTCAAATTCAACCTCTAACTTAATAAAATAAAATAAATTGAAATCAAAACATAAAAACTAAAACACATACAAATAGCCTCTTCAGACTTACAATTAAATTGGCGTATCAGTATTAAATTCGAGTATATATATTAAAGTTTAGATTCCTATGGTCATCCCTTTGGTAGCTGAGACTCACTCCCGGTCCCTCTTTGGTGAAGACCATGAGGTCCTAGCGGACAAGGTGGTGGCCACGCCGATAGTATCGGGATGAATAGATAGAACCTCCATGATGCAGGCATTCAATGAACGAATCACCACTCTTAAGGAAGGGATGAAAGGGATCTTGATTAAGTTGGAGCTAGTCGATATTGATATGGAGAATATGAAAGGTGAAGTGGAGTCCCTTGTTGGCACTAGCTCCACTAGCTTCCAGTGACTGGAGGAGCACTTTGAAGAGATTAAAACGGCCTACAAAACGCAGTATGAAGGCCTCTCCTCGGTCATGGGTGCCATCCTCTCCGAATGTCATAGACTTACTCTTGGAGAGATCAAGCTGGAGGTTTGGCCCTCTCACAAATTCTCCGACAAACCTACACCTGAACCCATTGTTGAACCACTACCTGCACCTAGTGAACCTCAACCTTTCGCTCCAATCCTAAGGTAACTTATGCCCGTGGCCGGAAACACGCATGCAGAGCCCATGTTCCTTCGACCTCAGACTCTGATGATGGCATTCCAATCTCCACGCCGATGAAGAAACCTCCAACTTCTACCATTGCTTCCACCTCTCAACCACCCAAAGCTACTGAAGGTGCCAGCCCTGAAATTCTTACCGAGTTCAATCTCTATATGGTTGGTAGCACCTTAATGCGAATGTGTAGGTATGAAATTCCATTTATGGGCGTCAACCTCTCTCGTTTGCTCCGAGACAAAGAAGAGCTGGACTCCATGGATATTAACCACTTTGTCTTGGCTCAGAAATCCTTGCTTGCCCTCCTTCGGCCCACAGTCTTCCAAGATCATACGATAGAGCTGTGTTTGCCTATTATGGAGAATCAACTACTTGATGATGATACCCTTTACGAGTTCATCCAAGGACACTATAAAGACTCGTATCTGTGTTCGAGTTATTATTATTATTACGATAATTTTAATATTTTAAGTTTATTATGATTATCATTATTATGCTATTATAATTACTAATATAGTTATTATATTTCGAGTTATTATAATTACTATTGCTATAATTACTTTAAGGTTATTGCTATGATTATAATCATTTTATTATTATTATTATTATTATTATTAGTTATTATTAAATCAAATATATAGGTATAGATATAGAGTAGCATGAGGAGAGACCTAGGGTGAAACCCTACTGTTGGACCCTATTATGTCCGGGTTGGACATGCTAACCCCATTTGTATATATTTGTCTGCCAATGCCATATACCTTGTTGAATATGTCCTCAAGGATTCCCCACTACCAAGGAATGGTTTGGCAATAATGTTAACTCAATTTGCACAAGATGGATACAATGACACGAATAGGGAAGCCCGAAATTGATAACCTTTATTTCAAGCCCCGAAAGTGCCCCAAAATCAACACTAAGTGATAGAGGAGGAAATTTGGAGATCAACGCACTTGATCGAGCTCAATTCCAATGTAAAACGAAGAAGTTATGGCCAAAATAATTTTCGTCGGAAAAAGTCAAACTTACAAAAAGACGATCAATGCCCCTGGTCAAAGGGCACGGAAATGTGACTATGAAAGATTATGCAAAATGACTATTTAGGCGAATATAAAGCTTTCCAAACAATTTCTCAAAGTTTATCTATTTTAGCGTTTTGGGTGGGGGTAAAAAGGTAATTAAAAGTTTAAAAAAATCAAATCCGGATCATCATGTTCAAATCCGAAACATCAAAGTCAAATCTGGATCATCAAGGTTAAATCTGGATCATCAAGGTCAAATTTGGGACATCAAAGTCAAATCCGGGACATCACCGATACGGACTAAGGGCTCCACTGATACGGAGTAAGATCCAAGCCATTGATCCAGACTAAGGACTCCACTGACATGGAATAAGGATCCAAGCCTTCCACTGTTTCGGACTAAGCCTCATTGATACAGACGAAGGATCCAAGCCATCACTAATCCATATTAGAGCCTCCACTGATCCGAAATAAGCTTCAATCATCCGGAATAAGCTCCCATCATACGGATCCGAGTCTTCAATCGTCCGGAAAAGTTTCAATGATACGGATTAAAATTTGATGATCCGGAATAAGCTTCTAAAGATCCAGATACAAGCCTCCACTGACCTTGACTTTCGCTAATTAGCCTGTTCACGGGCATAATCACTATAGCTTCACAGGATTAGCTGGGCAGATACTCTTTAACGGCTATCTGTCACATGCATGCATTTAAAGGAAAAATGACAAGCAAGTTCGATGGTCCACTCGACATAAATGGCATCTAATTAATAAAAAAGGGGATAGCATCCATATATGCTACAATTATATGGCAATTCCAAAGGTATTAAAAAGAGGTCCTTACACCAAAAAACAGGATTACGCCCAAACTCTTTCCTTTCCCCAGAGTCTTCACGTCCAAAAAACACCCAAGCTCCTTCCCTACGCAAAAAAAAAAAGTTAACGCCCCAGTCTAGAGATTATATTCAAAAAAACCCACGAAAATCCAAAAAAAAAAATCCCAAGAGTCTTTGTTCCAATCTCTCTTTAAAAAAATCCCAAAAATCCCAAAAACAAATCCCAAGAGCTTTTCTCCAATCCTTCCCCAGTTCTAGTCATCTCCGGCGTCAATTTCAAATTCCGGCCGAACTCCAGCTCGTTGCACAAGGCGAGTTCACAGCTTTCCACCGAATTTGGAGGTTCTTTCAGCACTACCGACACCAACAGGATAACTTAGAAGTGGTGATCGATAAAGTCGGTTCCGCTACCTTTATTATTGTTTGTTTTGTGCTATATTGCTAAATTTCGTTTCAATTATTTGTATCTCATTTTGTTTTTATTTTTATTTGTTTTTATTTTCCTCTCTTTTAGTGATGTAATCATTTTTATTTTGCTTGTTTGTTTTGTGTATTTTGTTGTATATAATTATAATATGTAAAAAGCAAAAAAAAACTAAAAAAAGAGCAAAAAAAAGAGAGATGAAAAGAAAAAAGAAAAAGAAAAAGAGTAGCTTTGTTTTTATTTATTTATGGATATCATAATCACACACTCCACGTTTATTTTGATGTGTGTTCATTACTTTGATATGTATTTGTAACATGTGTGAATTTGGGTTTTCAAAACAAAACAAAAAGGAAGAGTTTTCAAAAAAAAAAACAAACAAACAAAACATTTTTAATAAAAAAACAAAACAAAACAAACACAAAAAAACATTTGCAAACAAAAAAAATGTTTTTAAGCCAAAAGCAAAAAAAAGTGAAAAAAACATATTGTAGTTTTTAGGACTTCAATTTTCCAAAAAAAAAAAACAAGAAAAAGCACAACCAAAACCTTCAGATTTCATTTTCTACTTCAAATAAAAAGCAAAATAAAACTTTAGGATTCCTTTAGAAATTTAGGGTAAATTAACTTTAAACATAACTTTGACAAATAACTTAGCTAAATAAAAAGCATAGACTTTCTAGGAAAACCATAGTGCTTCGACCCAATCATAACAGTGAAAATAAATAGAAACTTCTTCCTCCAAAAATAGATACTGAAAGGGCGTTGTAGGGATGTTAATCCTTCCCTACACGTAACCAACTCCCAAACCCTTCTCTGATAAACGCAGACGACACCTTAAACTACTCAAAGTAAAGGGTATCTAACTGTACCCCAAAAACAGTTGGTGGCAACTCTAAATTTCTCACCATTGGTTTAGTTTGAGCCCACCCCAAAGGGCCCAGATGAAATCCAGTGATGACACCTACGAGCCGTTGTGTGTATTGCTTAGATTTTGGTGAGGGAGGAGTGTGGATTGAAGCCATCGTGTTCTCCATCGTCCGAGTTTGAATCCAGGTAGGTGATTCTTCGATTTCATCATTGTATTAACACAGATTTTAAAAAGTTCGTGTTGAACTTATTCATTTATATGTATATATGTATATGAGTATTTGTATATATGAATATCTCTCTATATATATGCATCTATATTTTGGTATGGGCATGGAGAGAACGACGGTGCCGCCGTCGTCCCTGAGGATCAAATGCACGCTGCACGCCAGCATGGGAGGATCGGAGTGGTGGCACCGGCGTCTAGGTTGCCACTGCACTTTGTGCGCTGGCGACGAGAAAGGAAGAGGACAGCGTGGCGTGGTTGCTGCGCGCTAGTGAGAGAGAGAGAGAGGGAAGGGGACGGCATGGTCGCAGCGTAACAGAGAGAGAGAAGAGAACAATGGATCGTTGCGTGCCGGCAAAGAGAGAGAGAGAGAGAGAGAGAGAGAGAGGACGAGCGACGATGTAATGACCCGTATTTAGGGGTATGAGGAGATAGTCATAGTTATGCCTTCTGAGTGGCAATTCTCGGGTTTTTGGGGATTTTCTTCTCATACTATTTGGATGGAACACTTAGTATTATGATGAGCAAGCAAGAGGCAAGAGATGAGCTCAAGAGGGAGCATTTTGGGGCTGCACGCGACAATGCACGTGACAATGCCTTTGTCACGTGCAGTGAGGTTATTGCATGAGAGCCTTCCAGACTATGTTATAAGGCTTGTGGCAAAGTTTTAGGCCATTTGGAGGTTGCACGTAACAATGACCTTTGTCACGTGTAGCCATGTTTTAGCACCGTCTTCTTCGTTTTATTATGCTCATAATCTTTTCCTAAAGGACCATGTTCGGATTGTGGGTATTTTGTCCTGTGTGGAAGCGAAGAGGTTAATACATGTTTTATTTATCAAAACTATGTCGTTTCGATGATGGGTTTCATTTATCAAAACTACGTCGTTTTGATGATAGGTTTCATTTATCAAAACTACATCATTTTGATAAGTGAGGTGTTTATATAAGGAGGTGGAGGTCTCTTGTTCTTAGGTTTAGGGTTCTTTATTCCGTCAACCGTCGCAGCCGCCAGAGAGAGAGAGAGAGAGAGAGAGAGAGAGAGAGAAAGAAAGAAAGAGAGAGAGGACCTTCTCCTGATCGCTGCTATGGTGATTTGCGTGGGTAGACGACGTTTAGGGTTGAAGCAAGAGTGAGGAGGATCCTTCTGAGGTAGGGGTTCTATTTTTCCTTGAACTTATCCCAGGGTTTTGGCCTTGTGGTAGGCGATTTATGGCTTATTGGTTTATATATACATATGTAAATTCATATAGGTGTGATCTCCTATATGAATGTTGGCCTTCAATGACAAAGTTGTGTTTGGATATGTCTTTGTGTTCCGGCTCTGGGGAATTTGGGTTCATTCGCGTGACAGCAGACCTCGGGGGCCATTGGGGCATTTGCACTATTTGTTCCATGGTTGAAATCGTTAGAGTTAGTCCTGCGATAGGACCGTGTGGAGAAACCTTAGAGTTTCCGGGGTAGTTATGTCGATATGAAAATTATGTTTGATATGATAACTATGTAGATATGATAATTGTGGATTATTGGATACATGTGTATATCTGATATGCTGTAAATGTGATTATGTGTGCTATGTGGTTATGATAGCTTGTGTGGCTATGGTTATGGAAGCCTATGTGGCTGTGAATGTGGAGCCTGTGTGGATGTGGCTGTGGTTGTACTTGCCCTTGTATCTTGTTTGTGTTGACATATTTTTAAATGTTGATTATACCTGTTTATATATTATTGCCACGACACTGCACTTGTGCACGTCTTCGTGTAGATGCTAGGAGCATGGGATGGGTTGGGGAGACTTGATCCCTACTGAGCTGTGTTGCTCACCTCTCCTACTATGATGTGTTTTCTTTCAGGAACCTACAGGCGTTAGGTGGAATCCCAAGGTGGAAGATTGTATCTGTTGTTTAATTGTTTTTTTAATTATGTTATTTTGGGGAAAATGATGTAACCCCAGTGGAAAAAGATTGTAAAAGGGATTTGACTGTAATAAAGACATATTGTTTGGTTTGTAAACATTTATTGTGGTTTGAAATTAATAAAGATATGATTTTGTTTTTGTGAATATCTATTGTGGAAGTTTGTGATGTCCAGTGTGGAGTTATATTATCCTAACTCCTTATCCACCGCATGGGTAAAGGAGAGTAATGAACCAGTTTCCTCGGGTTGGAAACCCGAGGCGTAATAGACGACGTCTGGCGTCCATGGTTGCCACGTGCCTACGTGCCAGCGAGAGGGGAAGGAAGGGACGGGGGTGGCATCCTGCGTCCCTGGTGTGTTTGGGCCAGTCCTTGTCCAATTGTTTTAAAAGAAAATAATAATACGAATAAATAAATAAATAAAATCTACTACTATCGGATAAATAAGCAGGATAATAAATAAATTAATTAAATAAATAACTGGTGTTGGAGCCTGATGTTATAGTTTAATAAGGTAAGGTATTAATTGTAGTTTGATGTCAATAATTCATCATGTAAATTATCAATTGTTTGATGAAAACATATAGATGTATGCATATATATACCTATATATATATTCGATTTGTCATTGTGATATGTTAATGTTGGATGGGTATTCTAATTGTTTGTATAATTGTTGCATTGGGTATTAATTATTGGAAATGTTGTTTGTTAATTGCGTGTGTATTTTGTGATTAAATTGGTTGGATTAACCGTGAGTCCCACATAGGGCTGGCAAGAGGCTGCGGATTTCCTGTGTGGCTTGTTGGTCTAAGTTCCAAATATGGCGGGTTGTCATTAGGGGCACTGCGGGTCCCATATATGCCTGCTTGGTGGCGATTGGGATGTTTGGTGCGGGTAGCTGGAATTTCGAGGATGGTGGGATTCCCAGAGCGAACTATTAATGACTAAAATGATATGTGATGTTTGCTTTGAGATTTTAATAACACTACACTAACACAAGCATACACCGTTCATATAGACTTACGGTCTCATAGGATAGTGGAGTTGGAGATTACCTACTGGGCATTTATGCTCACCCTACTTTATTTCTATTTCCTACAGGTTGTAGGGAGTAGTTGGTGGAGCCATAGCGGATCAGGTCGGGACATCCTTGGTGTAGGATTCATTCTTTTGGCTGATTATTTTGCTATTCATTTATTTTATTTCCCAAACTTAGGTCCGTGGCAGTTGTATAAACCTTATTGGTGAAATTTATAAGTGAGTTATTTTGTATGTTGGACATCTATGAGAATTAATTTCGTTATCATTTTTTTTTAATTTAATTCATTGGAGAGTACAGTTTTACCCCTGTTGTAGTATTGTACAGGATTTGATCAGTCACCAACCCCTCAATCCCTGGAGTGTGGGCGTGAGGAAGTCGCATTCCTAGTTCTGTTGTTTTCAGAAATTAGGGGCGTGACAGACACAAATATACTCCCACACTACAGGCATAGAGCGAGTTTGATCATATACTCATTCTATTCCGGACTAGCTCTCCTCACTGGTTCCTCATTTAAATCGACCTATGCCAATAACACATCTTCATTTTTGATTCCCTTCCATCCCCCCTTATATCAAATAGGGGGGATTGTTGGGAATAATATGATTTGGTGAAGCTGTCACAAATTTCCCTAAGCCTAGTAACTCGAAGGACCAAAGGGTCGAAGAGTCAAAGTCTGAAAAAGAGAAAATTATCAATGCACGAGATGTTAGATGACTCGGAGACTCGAAGAGTTAAAGAAGTTGAAATTAGAAACTGATGGTAAAATAAGCGACTCGAAGATCCGAAGATTGTGAAATTCAAGAGTCAAACAAAATGCCCCAATGACAGTGGAAAAAACAGAAATAACACTGAGACTCGAAGACTCAAGAGTCGAAGGGTCGAAATGCTCGATCAAAGAATCTATCAACGCATAACAATTCTAAAACTCGAAGGTCGAAGAGTCAAGACGATGGAACTTAGGAACTGATGAAACATAACATGTAACTAAGACTCAAAGACTCGAAGAGTCGTAGACTCAAAGAGATATAGAGTCGAAGATAGTGAAACAATAGAATTGGTCAGTCTATAATAAGGTCAAGACATGTACACTTGAAAGGCGACGAGTCGAAGACGCAGCTCGTAATATACTATAATTGGCTAAGCGAAATACACGAAGAGTTGAAGGCTCATATAGTTTAAGACTCATCATATGTTTGTACACCCGGAGAACCAAAAAGTCATAGAACATCTTAATCCGACTTAAGTAAACTGAGCGACTCAAAGAAATAGAGTCTAAGACTCGTAACACAAGAGAGCAAGTAAAGGTTAAGTAAACTCTTCATGATAACAACTCTAAGAGTCGAAGCGAAGAGTCAAAGACTCAAATATTATAGAGTGAATTACATGACTAATCGGCAATTTGCAAGTGTACAAATCGTGATAAGTAATAAAGTGGATATTTATGTCCAGTTTGTGGAACCCAAGGGAAGGATGAAGAAATTAGAAATTTTAACTAGCTTATAAAGAGATTTTTGGTTGAAAATATATAAAAACAGAACTGAATTTAAAACAAATTGATTGAATGGATGTGAGAAATGGAAATAAGCTTGTTTGAATAGAGATAAGTTCGATTGATAAAGGTGATTGGAGTTAAGATTTGATTTGATGTATTTTTCCTCAGAATATATCTTAGTTCAATCTAATTCTTTTCTTGTGACAATATTTAATATCCAACCTCTAATGCATGATTTAGCCTTTTTCAAGTGTCATAATTCGTGTGTACACCTTAGCATGGGGGACGGGTAACCCTTTAAGATTTGGATTGTTTAGTCTAAAGCTAGCACCACACCCACTCTTAACTTGGTATCCTAGGTTTTACACTGGCTTTCGCAAATTATGCAACCCCTAGTTTGATTATCTTGTCTTTTCTAGTAATTATGCTTCATTTTTCAATCCTTCACATAAGTACCTATGATGATAAGCCAAAGTCCATTTTATATTTTAGCCCAAGATATTTAATAAACATTCACAAAGTGAAGAAAGATTAAACTAAAACATTGCAATTTAATTTATTACATCAAACTCCATCCTAATTCCAATCAAGGGTTTGTAAGCTTCCATAGTTTGATTGAAAACAACAAAATTACAAAACATGGAATAAGAATACTAAAAGGATAGCTTGCCTATTGAGACCAAGAATTTCAAGGTTGATCTTCTTTTCCCAACAGATTATCTTCAAACTCCAAGAGATGCCCTAAACCTCCTTCACTCTCCCTTTCTTTACTCTAGATGAGGAATGAAATTGTGGAATGGAAGAGAATTGGATGATAACTGGATTGAATGCCTTACAATGAAGGATCAACTCCCCGTTTATAGTCTCCAAAGTTGAATTTGAATATGAATTTTGAATTCTCCATAATTCCTTGTAATTTCTTTAATCAATAACCCATATTTAATCCCTTGTAACTCTCACTTTTTGACTTTGAAAAAGGGATTAAATATTAACCTTTAAAGCTTTCTTAATTCCCATAAAATCTCAATCCAAATGCATAGCACCCATTTTGAATTTAAATTTCTTCCATAAATCCTCCTTTGACTTGAATGTTTGGTGCTTTTACTTTGTTCAAATGACTTTGGTCTAGAAGGAAATAAGTATGCTGCAAAAATAAGGATTCCAACACCGAATTTTGGGCTTGGTCGGGTGAAGAAGGCTTCACCCGACCTTTACCCGACCACCACGGATTTCACCCGACCAAAAGGAAAGTACCTTTCTTGAGGTTCCAAGACTCCAACGGTGCAATTTGAGCTTGATGGTCTTTCACCCGATCTTCACCTAACCAACCTGAAATTTGGTCGTCATGGTCTTTAGGTCTTTGAGATTTCATCTCCCTTCTGATGATCTGGTGATCTCTTCTTTAATTTTTAAATTCCTGTCAAAATATAACAAAAATAACACAAAAACTACAAGAAATCCTCTTTTTCGGGTTAGGGCATGAAAATATAATAATCTAGCTCAATTGGGCATTGAATGAAGCAAAAGAGTATGAAAATGTATCCAAAATGGCCCTAAAAAGAGAGTATAAATCCCCCCGATCAATGACTTAATCTAAACTAATATATGCCACTCATGAAGAGTTGAAGAAACTAAGATTCGATGACTTACAAGATCTAACGCTATCAAAGCTAGAAGCATCATTGCACACAACTATAAGGCTCAACCCAAATCCTTGGGTCACTAAATCTTCAAGGGGACAGATCTTTGAGTTTCCTACCTTCGAGGCAAATGCACAATACTCAGAATAAACTTAGCGATATCATCAACTATGGTTTGTATAGTGTGACTACACCATTTATTGGACCCCATTTTGACTGAGCCAGATTGTAACCAAGCTCAGCAAAGAAAGCCAAAATAGAGGTTCATTCCTAAAGGACCTCAAAATGCCCCAAAGACAACACCATAGGATAGAGGACGAAATCGAGAGACTAACGCACTTGACCATGCTCAAATCCGAGTTAAAACGAAGAAGTTATGGCTAAAACAACTTCTGTGAGAAAAAGTCAAGCTTACAAAAAGACAGTTAGGGCCCCTGGTCAAACTGGCCAAATCCAGAGCATCAAATCAAATCCGGATCATCAAGTCAATTTCAGAGCATCAGGTCAAGTTTGGATGATCAGGTCAAGTACGGATGATCAGGTCAAGTCCGGAGCATTAGGTCAAATTCGGATCATCAAGTCAAATTCGGATCATTAAGTCAAGTCCAGATCATCAGGTCAAATCCGAATCATTTGGTCAAATTTGGAGCATTAGGTCAAATCCGGATCATCAGGTCAAATTCGGAATATCAAGTCAAATCTGAAACATCAATGATTTGGAATAAGCATCCATCATCCGGATTAAGCCTTCCAATCATCCAGAGTAAAGACTCACTAGCACGAAATATAGACTTACTAGCACGGAGTAAGGAATCTGAGTCATCATTATTACGGAATAAAGTATCCGGGCTTTTCACTAGTCTGGAATGAGCCTCTAATAGTCCGTATTAAACCCTTGATCATCCGAAATAAGCATTCATAGTCTGGATTAAACTTCGATCATCCTAAATAAGCTCTAATCATACGAATCAAGCTAAAATCATCTAGATTAACTCTATAAAGACTCAGAACTAATAGGTGACAGCAAAAAGCTAATTTCACCCATTTTACTCTCATTAATACCTCAAAACTCGGTTTTTCAAAATATGGGAATTGTCATTAATTACTTTGGGTAGTGCACTAGACTTCTAGAAGTTCCAAGGCATTTAATAAAAAGCCCTTCGAATTCCCAAGGAAGTCCCCTCAAATTTCCAAGGCATTTAATGGAAAGCCCTTCCAATTCTCAAGGATATCCCCTCCAATTTCCAAAGCATTTAATGAAAAGCCCTTCCAATTTCCGAGGATGTCCCCTCCAATTTCTAAGGCATTTAATGAGAAGCCCTTCCAATTCTCAAGGATGTCCCCTCCAATTTTCAAGGCATTTAATGAAACATCTCCTTCCTTTTCCAAGGCACAACATTAATTGCTGGTTGTCCACTCTTGAAACCCTATAAAGGGGTACTCATCCAAACAAGTAAAGGGGGATCGTGGAGGAGAAGTTATTAGTTGATGTTATTATCCATATTTAAAAAGAGTGAAGTGCTAGAGCATAGCCAAGAAGGAAAAGAAAGGGAGGAGGATAATCTTTTTGATCCTTCGCCCATCTATTGCCCCCTTCGTCAACTTTCCTTCTGCCAGTCCTCAAGCATTCCAAGGAGACGAGTATAGCAGGAGTCAAACATCAGCACTCCTCAGCACGCCTTCTATCAGTCCTTGCCAGATCTTTTTACTGTTCCTCAAACATTCTAAGGGAGAAGCCAAGTATTAACACAAGCATCAGCCTTGATACTTCTAGGTTCTTTCTTCCTTCTTTCATCTTCTTGTTTTCCTAGACAAAACACCAAGGTAAACCCCAAATCTTTCTAAAACAAAGGTCCTGGTAGCCATGGGATTAAGCTTCATGCTCATATCCTTGCCACCCAGCTAACATTGTTCGTAGTAGTGAATCTGAGCTTCACGGTATGCTCTTCATGCTACCAAACCTTTGGTGTTTTCTTAAATAAAATCTCAAATCCTTTTACATAAAGCCAAGGCTCTGGTGGCTGTGGGATTAAGCCCTACGCTTATATCTTCACCACCAGGCCAACATAGACTGTAGTAATGAATTCGAGCTCCCAGTTGTGCTCTTCATGCTACTAGCTTTCTTTTTGTTTTCCTAGATAAAACAAAAGAATAACATTTTTTCCTTTTTTAATTCTCTTCTACCTCCTTGCCACAAGGGATTAACTCCCATATTTGGCTTTTTTTTTAAATAAAATCATCTCATTTTTTAAAATTAAAATAATGAGTCGAGGCCCCGAGTGGCCCGATTGTTAACTTTTTGGGGTTTATTGGTTGACTTTGCGTTTAAGCGGTTATTTGAGTATGATAATATCTAAATAGTATTGTGCTTATCGTTTTGAGCATTTTGACTGTAATTTGACTCACTATGGAGTTCGGGACCTTGGAGGTCAATGGTTGACTTGGTCAATTAGTGGTTAATGATTGGCAGAAATATAAATAGAATGAAAAGTAAGAGCTTTCATATTATGCTATCACGTTTGTACGTGTGTGAGAGAGAGCTTGAAAGCTTTGAAGCTTTGGCGATTTGGGGCGATTTGGGTTCGTGGAGCTCAAAGAATCACTCCAGGTAGGTGTCCTTGAACTTCTTATCTTGATTCTGGCTTTGGTTTGCATGAATTTGTTATGATTTATGGAATTAAGCATGAATCCTAGGTTATGGAGGAAATTCAATTTTGGGTTAGATCCAATGGTTTAGCATAAGATCTATGGTTAAGAATTGATTGATATCAGTTTGGATATGTGTTTCTGTGATCTGGGGTTGTTTAACTGCGTATTCCATGAAGGTTGAGAAGTCAACCATGGAAATCTGGATTTAGATCTAGATTTCTGTAAATCTGCAACTATGTGCGTATTTCTGTTCTTACGGTACGATTTAGAGGCATTCAGGACGCGTTTTGTGGTAAATATTGTAGTCTATTGCGTAAAACGTATGTTTGTGAGTATTTGGGGGTTACTGAGTTGATTCTAGACGAAGAACAGGCAAAAAGACGATGAACAGTACCCTGGGTGAACTATTGGGTTGAAAGGACGAAGACCCGAAGATTTGGGTCGAAGGGTCGAAGATTTTGGGTCGTAGGGTCAAAGATCCGTAGTCGTAGGGTCGAAGATCCGTAGACTTGTAGTCGTAGGGTCGAAGATCCATAGTCGAAGGTCGAAGGTCGAAGGTCGAAGGTCACAGGTCACAGCTTTGAGTCTTCAAGGCCGCAATTCCATAGCTACGAGTCACAATTCCGCAGCTACGAGTCGCAGTCCCGAAGCTACGAGTCAGGCAGTTTTGCAGCTTGAAGCCAGTGCAACTGCACTGGACTAGACCATTTACATTGTAATCCATTATGCCTCAAGTGTTATACTTAAGTTACAATATAAATAACGAAATATCCCTCATTTGGATTCAAAGAAAAATACTGGAAAATTAAATTCCCACTCCTTTAAAATGTGAAAATTGGGATTTAGTGTAAAATCTCAGAAAAATCTAGTTTTTCGTAGAAGTGAATTTTTGGAAAGTGGGGTTAGACATCCTAGAAAAATCCCCAAAAATCAGATTATCTTAGTTATGATATGGGAACCCAATGCCAGGACTTTTTATTTCAAGAAAACAACTCTTATGGGTATCTCCTTCCTTGGTCAAGGAATGATGATCGATTGGTGATGACTGCCTTCAGTTATAAAGGGAGCCGTTGAGCTCGTGAGCCATTGAGCTCGTGGAGCTAAGGCTGAGTGCCCTGAGCTGAGATCCCGTTGAGGATTGTGTTAAGCCGTTGAGCTCGTGGAGCTAGGGCTGAGTGCCCTGAGCTGGGATCTCGTGGAGGACCATGGACAAGCTGTCCTGTGTGGGCAGGCTAAGTACTGATGTTTGTTTGCAGGCTATGTCCTGATGATTATGCACATTACACAGTGCACGAGTACATAGAGCATGTAGTATAGACTTGTATGTTTGCATGATATGGAGTATTGGGGTCACCTACTGAGCTTGTCGCTCACCCCTACTTGTTGTTTACCTTTTTCAAGTGTGACCCGAGACTAGTGGAGGACTTTCTTTCAGGAGATGTGCCCACTACTCTGATGTATGATATAGTATTATATTCTATATTGTTGTGTATTGTATCCCGGACATGGGTCCGTGGGAAGTTGTATTTGCATACTGTTTGTGATGTGATGACTGTATGACTGTTTGACTTATTGTATGCATGATGATGTATGGAAAAATATAGGATTACCCTTGATGTATGACTGTACAGGGTTGCATATTTGAGACAGCACCCGTGGTTTAGTCTCTATTGGTGCTAGTCACTTACCCTTTGACCTTTCGGGTGCGGGCAAGGGAAAGTCATGTTCCTGGTTCCGGGTACCCTGAAATTTGGAGGCGTGACAATTTTGACATGCAAATAACAACAAATTTTAAAGAATTCAACAAAAGAGTTCTAACGCTAGAAAGAGACACAATAGAAATACTTCCAAGTGTTGTGCGCGTGAAGAACTAAGAACAAGATTAATCCTTGAAGGTCCATTCAACCATCTTGTTCAAAGATCCAACACAACCATCTTGTTAATCTCTGTGTTGATCATCCATAATTAACATAGAATATTCCCAACTTATGTTTGTACCGATATATCATCTTTCGTTAGAATATTCATTTATGGTCTGAGGACTTTCACGTCAAGAACATTAACTCATCTCAAACTTGTCTGTTTATTCATTATCACTCATATTCTCCCTTATCCTCTTTTCAATCAATATAAAATCATAGTTACTCTTTGTACACATCCTTCTATTATCATAGCTTTCGTGAGAAACGTCTATTCACCGCCCCTCTAAACTCACTTTGGGACCTACAAAGAGTTAGGTTTATGATAAAGTAATTATTTTTGGCAACAAATATCAGTGGAGTGACGTACTTGTAAAATAGATAATTTTAATCGTAATTATGCCCAATTTGGAGTTCAAAAACCCAAGACTATGTTTGAGAATTTGAGTCACTTAATATTTATTAATTGAATAAAGGGACAATAAAAGGAGAAAGAGGGACTTTAAATCTAATTTTATCACAACCATGTGTGTTCGGTGAAGAGAGAGAGAGAGAGAGAGAGAGAGAGAGAGAGAGAGAAAAGTAAAAGAGTTTAGAACTTTGAACAGAACCAAAACCAGTTTTTACTTGTTTTTGAGGGAGGGATTCCAAACTGTCTTAACCCTCTCATGTCTAATTTTGTTTGGAGTAGATTAGGGTTTTGTGTTATATATATATATATATATATATATATATATATATATATATATATATATATATATGTCAATCATAAATGATGCCTGAATTATTGGTATTCATAACATGTTTTGGCATTATAATGTTAAAATTATATACATAAGATATTAAAATGGGTAGGAAATCAGATTATGTAGGAAAACTAGAGAAAACCTACAAAACTGGGCCAAAAATATTGTATTATGTAACAGAGGATTGAGGCTCAAATTGAGGTTTGAGATTGACAGGAGTTCAAAGTTCGAAGTTGGTGGTTCGAGGCTCGAAGTGAAGGTTTGAGGTTTAAGTCTTGTTGGTTTGAAGGTATGCTTCGAGGTTCAAAGGTATTCTTGGCTTAAAGTAAAGGTTTGAGTCTTGTCAATTCGAAGGTATACTTCGAGGTTTGAAGGAATTCCTCACTGGAAGTAAGAGTGTAAAATGGGCTGGCCTGTTTAGACTCGCACTTTTAATTGACTAGAAATTAATTGGTCCGGTCTCGTTTTCATGCGGACCGGTCCATATTTATTTACTTATTTAAAATTACTATTATAAGTTAATTTTTGTTAAATATTTTATAAAAAGTTATTTCTAAAATCATATTTAAAGTTTATATTTATCAACTTTAATTTTAAAATTAATAGATTTAGGCTCTAAGAGCTAATATACTAGGAATGATAGGTAATAATTTTAAAAGGATTATTTAAAAAAAAAAGTTAGTCCATAGACCAGTCCATGTCCGCATGGATTTGGTCCACACGAACCAAGCCTAAACGAACCGGTTCGTTTACGCCCATGATTATAATAGACCAGAATGTTTATGGTCCAATCCACTCTGGTCCACACGAATTACGGGCTAGTCCGTGGACCGATAGTTTATTTTACACCCCTATCTCGAAGTGAAGGTTTGAGGTTTGAGTCTTGTTGGTTCGAAGGTTTGCTTCGAGGTTCGAACGTATTCTTGGCTCGATGTGAAGGTTCAATGTTCAAGTCCATTGTTGGTTCGAAGGTATGCTTTGAGGTTCAAAGCTATGGTTGGTTTGAAGGTATACTTTGAGGTGTTTAAAGGTATTAAGGGTTGAAGGCATGAGGTTTGAGGTTCGAAGTTTGGGACTTTTGTGGCTTTCAGCTTTATGGGATTGGAATTTTATGATGTGAAATTTACCTAGATGACGTTTTGATAAGGATTTTCCCTATAGAATTGTAATTTACTGTCTGGCATCGCAAGCCGATTCTATCAGCCCATCTTGAAGTCACATGTTGTGTGCCGCAGGGGCCATGCTCCCTTCATCCCCTTTTGTTGAGTATATACTTTTGGGATTTTAGGTTGCGAAGTTGTGAGGCTACCCTAGGGACCAATGGGAAAATTATATCAAGCTCAACTCTAGTGTGATTTCTAAAAAGTTATATATATTGTGTATATATGTACTGTGATAGGATCTTTGAGAAAGTGTATGCTTTGTATACATATTTGTTATGATGGAATGTGATGATAAAGTGATGTGGATATATATATATATATATATATATTGCATTTTGATACTATGACATAGTTATTACTTTGGAATCCCTACGTGGGACTATGGAATCCCTGTGTAAGAATTGTGATTTGGCCAGTTAAGAGGATTGAGACTTCCAGTGTAGAATGGTGTAGCACTTATGATGGTGGGCTAAGTTTATACTCAATCCCAAGGGTGGAATATGACATCCACAGAGGTAGTTGTCACGCCCCGGATTTTCGACCCATAGAAATTGATTAGTGAATCCCCATGCCTGCACCCGAAGGGACAAGAGGTTGGTGATAACATTGAGAAAGGGACCTTAGCATGGGGGCTGTCCCTAAACCATATCATACATATACACAAATCTAATTTCAATCTATAGTACAAACACACATACATACATATTTTCCCCCTTATAGGGTAACATCATAGTTTTATAATCCAACAAAATAAACAAAAACACATAGGTTCTTCACCTCTAGTGAACCTCCTAGCTCCTATAAGCACTTGGAACAAACAAAGACAAACACAACAAGAGGGGTGACAACCACAACTTAGTAGGGATTATGTCTCCCCAACCCATCCCAACTCATAAACTAGTGTAGGCATGTGCTTGTGTAATGCTACATATATATCACCAACTCAATCATGTACTCATCCATTAAAATATAAAACAAGCCTCCTAGGTAATCTCAAACATTGCCCCTTAGGCACCATGTTGCCCCTTAAGCACAATATTGCCTCTCAGGCGCAGTATTGCCTCTTAGGCACAATAACCTCCTTGTCTCTAAACAAATCTTGCCTTTTAGACCCTCAATAGTAGCCTCCCAGGGTTATTAAAGTAGCCTCGCAGGCCCACATGACCACTAAGGATTCACAACACTCCCTCTGTAACATAGGCCAATCTCCACAAATCTATCCTAATATCTTGACTAAGATAGAGATTTTTCACAGAAGGTGTTTTCTTGAAATAAAAAATCCCGGCAATGGTTCCCCATATCATAACTAAGATAACCTGATTTTTGGGGATTTTTCTGAGAGGTCTAACCCTATTTCGCAAATAGTCACCTCAAACCAAAAACTAGATTTTTCAAGATTCAGTGCTAATTTTCATTTTTCACATTTTGAAGGAGTGAGAATATGATTTTCTAGTATTTTTCTTTGAATCGAAAAAGGAGATATTTCCTTATTGACATTATAACTTAAGTAATATACTTAAGTAATGTGAAGATGCGTGAAGGTTTACAATATAAATAGTTCCTACACACTGACAATTACATCAAATTAAACTACATTGCCCAACTGCTCGAGGCACCCTGCTCAAGACTTTGCTCGAGGCACCCTGTCACGCCCCTGAATTCCAAGGAACCAAGAACCAAGAACATGAATTCCCCTTGCCCGCAACTGAAAGGTCAAGGGGTTAGTGACAAGCACCGAAAAAGACAAAATCACAGGTGCTAGCTCAACCACAAACCAATACAATCATACATCATAGGTAATCATGTACACTATCATCAAATCATACCACACAATATACTATATCAGAAGATAAATATACAAGCAACCATACTACACCATACCTCAGAGTACAAACAGGCAAAATCCTCTAGGGAAAAAAAGGCCTCTGTTAGCCTTAACAACACCTGAAAAGCAAACAACAGCAAACAACAACCACAAAAACAGTAGGGGTGAGCCATAAACTCAGTAGGCTATAACTCTACACCCTACCATGTAATACATGCTCAATGCACAACCAAACAACAACAAACATTAGGACTCAACCTGAAGCAAAACATCTTAGGGGCCTCTACCACCTATCATCAAGAGTCTCACAACCCAGATAACTCATAATCACACCAGGACATCCTATCACATCAGACTCGGTATGTCCCCCACTATCCCAAGGGATCTCATTAGTCGCATTTCGCAAGTGTACGAATCATGACAAGTAATAAAAGTGGACTTTTAAGTCTGATTGTCGAACCCAAGGGAAAGATAAAGAAATTGGAAATTTTAGCTAGCTTATAAGGGGATTCTGATGGGATTAATATAAAAATAGAACTAAATTTAAATAATTTTTTTGAAGTTTTATGAGAGATGGAGAAATGCTTTTCAAGTAGAGATAAGTTCAATTGATAAAAGTAATTAGAGTTAAGATTTCATTTGATGTATTTTTTCCAAGATTATGTCCTAATTTAATCTATTTCTTTTCTTGTGATAATATTTAATATCCAACCTCTGATGCACGAATTAGCCTTTTCCAAGTGCAATAATTCTGTATACACCCTAGCATGGAGGAGGGGTGGCCCTTTAAGATTTGGGCTGTTTAGTCTAGAGCTAGCATCACACTCATTCTTAACTTGGTATTCTAGGTTTTACACTGACTTTCACAAATTATGTAACCCCTAGTTTGAGTATCTTAATTTTTCCAGTACTTATCCTTCATTTTTCAATCCTTCACATAAATACCTAATATAATAAAATGAAATGGCCAAGTCCATTTTATATTTTAAACCCAAAATATTCGATAAACACTCACGAGGTGAAAAAGATTAAACTAAAATATTACAAATTAATTTATTACATCAAGCTCCATCTTAACAATCAAGGATTGTTAAGCTTCCATAGTTTGATTGAAGACAATAGAATTATAAAACATAGAATAAGAATACCAAAAGGATTGCTTGCCTATTTTGACAAAGAAATTCCAAAGGTTGATCTTCTTTTCCAAGCAGATTGCTTTCAAGCTCCAAGAGATATCCAAACCTTCTTCAATCTCACATTCTATACTCTAGATGGTGATGGAATTGTAGAAATAGAATGGTAGAAAATTGGATGCTTTACAATGGAGGATCCTATGCCCTTTTATAGCCTTCCCAGCCACATTTTGAAATTTTAAATTTGAATTTTGCATAAATCCTCCATAAAGGAATAAGTGATCTGCAAAAATAAGAATTTTATCGCCAAAATTTGGGCTTTGGTCAGGTGAAGAAGGCTTCACCCGACTACCATTTAGTGACATCAAATCTCACCCGACCAGAAAATAGTCCTTTTCCCTGATACTTATAGACTCTGAATATACAAAATATGTAATGACATGTATTTGGGGTTCTGGACGATAGCCATGTGATGAAATACACATCGAGAGATGTGAATATCTGTATAACAACGTATACGTCGAATAAAGCGTTTTGACTGTGAGTGGGCCCGATTCGGAGTCGGAGCCCCAAAAGGCTAATTTTGGGATTTTTATGGTGTGGGCGGGTGACTTTGTATTTGAGGCCTTATTTGGAAAAACAAATCTCAATACAGTGATGTACTCATCAAATGGAGTGTTTTGACAGTAATTGGGCTTGATTTGAAGTCTGGACCCTGTGAGGGTAATTTTGATATTTTAACGAATTAAATGTGGAAAAGTATAAATAGGGCAGTGAAGAACTCAAATCCCTAATTGCGGTACGTGGTTGCCTTTCTAGAGAGAGAAAGAGGAGTGGAGAGAGAAAGAGAAAGGAGAAAGCGAAATTGACGATCCGGAGCTCAAATCGACCAAAGTCGAGGTAGGGATTCGTTCTTCTCACTCCTATGTTGTTGATTATGCTTGATAGAGTAACTAAAACATGTGAATTAACTCCCAATTCGTGGATTTGGAAGTATGAACCCTAGAGTTTAAGAAACTCGATTTATGTTGTTTTAGTATGAATTGATATTGTTTTGGTAGCCTAAGATGGCTAGGATGAGTTAGAAAGTCTTTTGTGGGATGAATTAGTGCTTAAAAATGGAGATTTAATGGGTATAATTGGGTTTTGGGATGAAATCGGGAAGAACGTAGTTGATGGTTCGCGACTGGGGAACTGTTCAAGCTAGCTTCGAGTAGAGTGTCAAGGAGAGCATCGAGCAGGAGCCTCGAGCAGGGAGCCTCAAGCATGTTGCTCGAGCTTAGAGTGTCGAGCAAGGTGTCTCAAGAAGGGTATCTCGAGCAGTTAGACAGTGCAGTTGCCAGTGTATGTTGATAGGGTGCCTGGACGCATTTACATTGTAACCATTATGCCTCTCCACATTTAAGTATTAAGTTATAATGTAAATAAGGAAATACCCCGCATTTGAATTCAAAGAAAAATACTAGAAAATCAAATTCCTACTCCTTCAAAATGTGAAAAATGGGATTTAGTGTAAAATCCCGGAAAGATGCAGTTTTTCGTAGTGGTGACTTTTTGGAAAGTGGGGTTAGACCTCTCAGAAAAATCCCCAAAATTCATATTATCTCAGTTATGGTATAAGGAGCCAATGCCGGGACTTTTTATTTCAAGAAAATAGCTTCTACGAAAATCCACTCTCTTGGTCAAGATATGAGGATAGAGTTGTGAACTCAAGTGGTCATGTGGGCTTGTAAGGTTACCTTGGTAAGCCTAGGAGGCTACTATTGAGGGCCTGGGAAGTGATAGGTGTTCAGAGCCTAAGAGGCTACTGTACCTGAGAGGTAATACTGTACCTGAGAGTTAAGGCGGGGCCTGAGGTAATACTATATCTGAGAGTTAAGGCGGGGCCTGAGGTAATACTATACCTAAGAGGTAATGTACCTTAGAGGTAACAGAATATTGTGCCTCAGAGGCAATGTTGTGCCCGAGGGGCAATACTATGCCTGAAAGGCCATACTATGCCTGAGAGGCCATACTATGCCTGAGAGGTAATGTACCTGAGAGGTAATATAGTGATGTACCTAAGAGGTAATATAAAATATTGTGCCTAAGAGGCAATCCTGTGCCCAAGGGGCAATACTATGCTTGAGAGGTCATACTGTTCCTGAAAGGAAATATTGTGTATGAGAGGTAATACTAAGCCTAGTGAGGCTATGTGACGTAACCATCGTAGTTGATTTGATGCTATGGTTTGGGTCATGAGGGCTAAGGTGTCGAAGGGGCGGTGAGGGTGGTCGACACTATGAGATCCTCATGGTATGTTGACGGTTATGGTTATGGTTAGCTCGTATACTTACGTGTACTGTGTGGGACCTTTGGGTCTATTGTGACATGTTATGCTCGCTTGTATACCCGTGTGTGAGATCTATGTGACATGTGGAACTCTTAAGTCCATGTGAGATGTCAATTGTGCCCGGTGGCATATTCGGTGGTTGAATTTGAGCTGAGTTGAGCTCAGTGCAGATTTACCCTTATGTGGATGTGATAGGTGGCTAAGGCTCCCCCTTGGTTTGTGATGTACCCTGTTGGGTGAGGTTAAGGCCTGATGACCTTGTTGAGTTGATATGATTTTGTGAAGGATCATGGAGGCTATACCTTGAGGTGATGTGGATCCTATTTAGGATTGTGGTGAATATGTTGGGTCCTTGTGTGGATAGGATAGGCTATGTAAGATCCGAGATTTTTAATAAAATAATAAATATTTATTATGTTATTTTATGTTTATAATTAAACTATTTTGATCATATATTTAGAAAATATTATTTGATAGCGTGTATGATAATTATATTAATATTAATTAAATATTGCATAAGATTTACTTTTCATAAATAAATTACAATTTAAGAAAATAAGTGTGTTATTAAGTTTTCTAATGAGCAGTTACGTTATTTTACCTAACTATATAATTATTTCAAACGTTTATTTAATTATATTAAATAAATAATTTCTTAGTTGACATGTTGAATCTAAATCAAATAAGATTCAACTTTAAATTTATCACATCAAAATTTATTAAGAGTTATAAAATACAAAATGTTCATTAATACTCCATGGCCAATAGTTATGCTTAGAAAGGATACACTAGCGCAGTTCTGGAAGTCATCTTTAAAAATTTATAACTTTGTTTATGTAGCTCCAAACGACTTGATATTTTTACAACGTTCTCCAAAGTAGTTATATATCTTTGGTTAAAATTTTAGACTTATTGGATCAGCCCATTAGGAGAAACAAATTAAACAGTGCACAAAGGTCTAGTAGCACGCCCAGCATTTCTAGTCTCACTTCAAAACCCAATAACTTTTGATATACAAGTCCAATAGATTTGAAATTGGTCTCGAAATGTAAATAATTAAGTTAGGAATCCAGCCCAATTGTCCTTATTTAATTTAATGAAGAATCTAGAAAGTTATAGTCAAAATAGTAGGCTATGCACCCATGTGACTTTTGTGACCAAAAGAACCTTCAAAGTCAAACAAATCCAAAAAAATTCAAAATGGGGGAAACAAGGGGGCCACGTGGTAGATAATAATGGGATAAGAATCAAATGATTTGAAAATGAGAAAATTAGGGAAGAAAATAAGGTATTAAGGACAAAAGTTTTACCTACCACACCTACCACCTACCACCACCCTTGCCCTATATAAGGAGTGTTTTGCCTCCCCTCTCATTGCATAAGTCCCTCAAGCCATACCACGAAATTTCCCTCTACAAACACTCCCTTAAGCCCTCTTAACACCCCAAATACTCTACTCAAACCCTCTTTTGTTTTTGGTACTTACCAAGCGTCGAAATTCTATGAAAGGTAATACTCAAGATTTTGAAATTTTGAAGTTACTTCTTATTTATTATGTAGATTTATATGGTTGGTTTTACCACTTCATATATACTATATTCATGGTTGGTTTTACCACCTCATATATATTACTTACATGGTTGGTTTTACCACCTCACATATGTTATTGGTTATATCACCTCGTATATAAATGCATGGTTGGCATTGCCACCTTATTTTAAAATATGTTAGTCTATCATAGCATTTTCATTATATAGTTAAAGTAAAAAGATGAGAATATTGACTTAATGTTTCTTTTATTTTTACAGTTCTAGATAGCGGAGGATCATAAGGAACAACTTCCATAATGAATTCTCCCGACAATCACCCTTCTTCTTCCGCAACCTCAATTGTTAATGCTTCAACCTCACAGCTATCCCCATCCTTATCTCCTCTAGATCTTCCCTTTAGACCCATGTCTAATATCCCCTCATGGTTAAGGTGGAAGACACGTAGGAAACATAAGCTTATCGAACGTCTTTTCCGTTCACCCAATACAAAAAGTAAATCTTATTCAAAAACTCTCAAAGCATATAACATAGTTATTGCACAACTCGAGACTTACGATGCATGGGATCGAAATAGGAGATGGAACAACAATAGAAGTGGGAACCCAAATTAATATTCAACCCCACAAGCACGGTATGGCTATTAAAAGATATAAGTTAAAGTATGATATATATCAAAAAAAAAAGATGTGTGATATTGAACTTTTCAAGCATTAATGCTAATTTAGTGTTTTGATATTTTTAAGGTTTAGAACGCGGAGAACAACAAGCGGATTGTAAGGGTTTTTCTCATCCCCTTTTTTTATAGTCTATATTTCATTATTATTGTAAGGGTTTTTCTTTTCTTTATTCTCCCTTTTCTCTTCCTCTTTATCTTGTTTTATTTGGAATTATTATTGTAAGAGTTTTATATTTCTTATTTTTCTATTTTCATTTTATTGTTGAGAACATTAGTCTCTTTTTAATCTCTCTCTTGATAATCTATGCTATTGATTGGGGTAGATAACCATTTTGATATTCGTGGTTATCCTTGTTAACCTTCAATGTTTTATTAGAATTCTATGATATGCCTCATGTTATGTATGTTAAAGTTGTTATAACTTCTTATGTTTGGACAAAGTAAGTTTATGATGGGTGGTTCCAGAAAGACCTCCAATGCATTGGGTAAAGAAAATCATTGGAGAGTGTTAATCCAGCTGATAATATGTTATGTTATGATATGGTATCTGGGTAGTTAACTTGGATCATAATGTTATGATACGATGTTCAAACATAATCTTCCATGTTATAATTCCCTTGTGAAATGTTGATCATGTATGATGTACAAATGTTATATGGTATTTCTTATGTTCGATATTTTCATGATTTTCCTTACCCACTTATGTTTACCCTTACTGGGCTATTTGAGCTCACCCTTTTTATGATTTCTTTTCCAACCCTAGGTAATTAAAGGAATGGAGAAACTAGGATAAAGATTCGAGACGTGCTTGGAAATAAAGTTGTGTGGAATTTAAAGATTTATTAAATTTGATAGCTCGTGTGCTTTGTTATGTAATAATGGGTTAAGAACACTTAGTCTCTAAACCCCTAAACCTTAAAGATCTTGGATTGGAATTTGTAATAATTAATGGTTTGTTTGATGAAATAGTTAGAAGTTTGAAATTTATATCAAACTTGTATTCTTAATTCCGTTAATGCACCCGGTTTGGAAGTTCCGAATTTAGGGGCGTTACAGGCTATCTTGCTGATGTGATTTGTTGATAATCCTATTTTGGATTGTGGGGAAACATACCGACTCCTGATGAGGAAAGGATGTCCTGATGTAATGTTGTATTGATGGGATGTTGTGAGGCTTTTGATGACAAGTGGAAAAGATCCCTGAGATGTTGTATTGGTATCAGAGTCTGTTTGTCCTTAGGAAGGCGTTCCACGATATCAAAAGTCCTCTCAACCCGAGGTGGTTGAGCGGCGTGTCCCGCAGAGCGGCGGTATCAGATTGGAATACCTATCCCTTAGCACTCAGTGATGGCACCAGTACGTTGTGAGAGCTATCTGGAGAGTTGGAGGTTAAAAATAAGGAATCTGTTTCCTGATTTTAGTTTGCTTCAGGCTACGTCCTGACATTTGCTTATTTATTTTGTTGGACTATGAAAATTATGGTGTAACCCCATGGGGGAAGAACATGTATGTATGTGTGTTTGTATTGTGATTTGAAATGAGATTTCTGCATATGTGTGATTTGAAATGAGATTTCTGCATTTGTTTTAGGGATGACACCCGTGCTAAGGTCCCTTTCTCGGTGTTCTCACCAACCCCTTGTCCCTTCGGGTGCGGGCATGGGAATTCACTACCCAGTTTCTGCGGGCCGAAAAGCCGGGGCGTGACAAAATGAGCTTCACCTGACCTTGTCGGGTGAAGAGTCCTTCGACCTGGTCGGGTGAAAAGTCCTTCACCCGACCACCACCGAATGACCTTAGATTTCACCCGACTAGAAGGAAAGTATCTTTAGTGAGGCTTTAATATTCCATATGTGCAATTTGGGCTTCACCCGACCAACGTGAAATTTGGTCGTCATGATCTTTAGGTCTCTAGGATTCTTTCTTGCTTTCGTTGATTTGGTAAATTCGTCCTTGATTCTTGGATTTCTTTCAAAATATAGCAAAAATACCAGAAAACTACAAGAAATCCTCTTTTCTGGGTTAGAGCATGAAAATGTGATAATGCAGCACAATTGGGCCATAAATGAAGTAAAATAGTATGAAAATATACCCAAATGGCCCTAAAACGGGGTATAAATCCCCCGATCACTCATTAGCTCAAGGCAACAGCCCAAGTAACTTACCTTGGTCACAATCATCACTCGGACATCTTATCCATATCAGGACTTGGCATGTCCCCCACGATCCCAAAGGATCACATCAGGATAGCCAATCCACAAAGGACTCGGCATGTCCCCCATAATCTCAAACAGGATCCACAGCACATCAGGACACAACCTGTATCAATCTCAGGACACGACCTGTCCCTATCAGGACAGCTTATCCACAATCCTCAATAGGATCCCAATAACCGAATGCAACCTGCCTTCACTAGGGCATAGCTTGTCCATGATCCTCAATAGGATCTGCTCATCAAGAGCTCATCAGGCCATAGCCTCACCCAACAGAGTACATCACAATCTCAGCCACTTGTCATACCCATGCAAGGGTACATCTGCACAAAGCTCAACCCAACTCAAGCTCAACCACCGAATATGCCACCAGGCAAAATCAAACATATCATATAGACCTAATGGCCCCACATATCATATAGATATCACACACAGATATACAATCGAGCATAGCATATCACAATAGACCCAAAGATCCTATATAGTACACGTATGTATACAAGCTAACTAGAGCAACCAACATACAAACAAACAAACCATGAGGCTCTCACGGTGCCAACCACCCTTAACGCCCCATATGACACCTTAGCCCTCATGACCTAGCCATAACATCAAACAAACCTTGACAAACCATGAAGGTTTCGTCACACAGCCTCATTAGGCTCTCATAGTGCCCATTGGCACCCTATGGACTCCTTTAAGTCCAAAGCTATCTCAAACCATCTACAACGGAGAACATCATGTTTCTCCCATGTCGGATTTCCCATAGAAACCCCAACAATAACCTAAGTCATAGGTTCTACCCTCCTCAAACACACATACGGCGTACAAACTAACACCGTAACACAACTAAACAACCCATAATATAACTCACGGATCCAAGGTCCCCAATCATGCAACTTAATGCATAATATAATAGGGTTCCACAACACTCCCTCTATAGTAGAGGCTAGTCTCCCCAACTCTATCATCATATCTTGACCAAGAGAGTGGATTTTCATAAAAATCATTTTTCTAATGAAAAGTCCTGGTAATGGTTCCTCATTTCATAACTAAGAGAATCTGATTTTTGAGGATTTTTCTGAGAGGTCTAACCCTAATGCACAAATAGTCACCTCCAACCAAAAACTGAATTTTTCCAAGATTCAGTGCTAATTCCCAATTTTCACATTTTGAAGGAGTGAGAATTTAATTTTCTAGTATTTTTCTTTGAATCCAAATAGGGGGTAATTCCTTATTTACATTGTAACTTGAGTATATTACTTAAATGTGGAGATGTGAAATGGTTTACAATGTAAATGGTCCTTCAAAACACTACTGCGTTGCAGCTCCCTAGAAACTCTACTTTGGAGCTCACTGGAAACTCTATCTGGTCGATGTCGATGTCAACCACACTACCTAGTCGACGTCGACCACACTGCACCTCGACCACCCCCAAGTTGATCGCATCGACCTATGTCACGCCCTTGAATTCCAAGAAACTCGGAACTAAGAACGTGACTTCTCCATGCCCGCACCCGGAGAGTTAAGGGGTTGGTGACTAGCACCAATACGGACTACACAGTGGGTGTTGTCCAAGATATACTTGTACATTCATACAACAGGGGTATTCATGTACATTCCAACATGCTATGGAGCTAAGGAAAAATAATAATAATTTATTAATGATATAATCATGTTAAAAAAACCAATACAACTTTCACGGACCCTCATCCGGATATTCAAATAATAAAACCAATTATGTTATACAAAATCCATAAACCAAGTTATACAAAATGTGAAATAAATAGCAATCAACTTTGGACCAGCCTCTAGCGAATGGGTCGATACCTGAAACATGTCAACAAAGTAGGGGTGAGCACAAGTGCCCAGTAGGTGATCTCCATCTCCTCACCATCCTATAACATGAAATCCTAAATCTACATGATCAGTGTATGCTTGTGCCAGTGCAGTGTCCTATTCTATCATAATAAGCTCACATTCAATCACAAATATAACATCACACCCATTACATTTCATCCATCAAAGGTTTGCACTGGCCATCCAACCATTCACAGGATCCCCGCTACCAACTCCAAGAATCCCAGTCACTACCAGATAGCCATATGTGGGACCTGTGGTGTCCCTAATGACAACCAACCACATATGGGACTTGGGTTAGCCAGCCACATAAGAGACCTATGGCTTCTTGCCAACACTTTGTGGGACCTGCGGTTAACCCAACCAACTCCACCACCAAATCCACACATATAACCAACAAATAATATATTCAATAATCAAAATTCAATCTTATAGCACAACGGAATATTTAAATTGCTAAACCAATAATAACGTGCTACGAATAACAATTATATCACATAACAAATAAAAGCAAGCTCAAACGATATTTATTTTATTAAACAAACTATATCAAGCCAAACAATATTTGTATTAAACTAACAATATCAAGCTAATAATATTAAGCCACAATTAATATTCTTAATGCCAACTTAATAATATCAAGCCCAAACAAAATTTATATTGTTAAATTACAATATCATAATTTATTTATTTTTGACCTTACTATTGGTATGATATCACTTAATATATTTTACTACTGAGACAAATTTAATTTTTATTTATATAGCTTGGTAATTTCAATATAGTAAATTGAAATATACATATATAATACCAAAAGATGCTTGCACAATTTTTATGCATGTATATAATACCAAAAACATATATATAATACCAAATTGAATCCTACTCGATTTTTATACATATATTTGCTACAAAATGTCTTTATTTATTTATTTACTTATAAGAAAGTATTAGAAAAAGGTGGTCAACATTGAGTCACATTGGGTCTCGTACAGGTTGGTGGGAGGGAAATCATGTGGGAAGAACAGCAAACAAAGGCTAACAATAATAATGGGATAATGATGGGGGAGAAAGGCATTAAATAATGGACGTATTGGAATACGTCATGCCTAGTTTTATTCCGCAGCCTTGAATTAATAATAATAATAATAAAACTGACATACACAAATCTGTCCAGGGAAAGAAAAGCAGTGTTGCCCCTGCTCCCAACCCGTCGCACAGCCACAACGAACACCTCTGAAGCCGACGCAACAAACCCACAAGCCAAGCAACGAGACTGTGGGAGCCGAGCAGCGACAAAGATTTCGGTACACACAATATATATATATATATATAAATATATATATATATATATATATATATATATATATATATATATATTCGACATATAAAATTTCTAATGGTCTACGTTCATGTAATAGAATAGTAAAGAATCAAGAATCACCTACTTCTTGCCTTCCGAAGGGATTGAGCTCGCAAGGACAGTCTAGAATCAGCGAAGAATGACGAAGAACCCAAAGAATACTATGAACTCTCCTCCGACGGCTAGGGTTTCTCAAAACAAAATTATAATGAATAATAAAACTCCAAAACCCTATTTTTAATTGTTGGATCAAACCCAGAATTTGGATAATGCTGATAAAGCCTTATGTAATTTGATCTGAGATCTTTTGTGTTTATTTGATCATTGCAGAAGGTATGTCACTAATCCAAAGATGCACTCGTGAGAGCGAAGCTAAGGACAGGATACATAATCCTGATCCGGACAAGAGTTAGTGTCGTCAAACACTTGGTAAATAACCAAGTAACAAATACATACGGAATAAGGAACAATCCTACGGACTAAGAACTTAAAGGATAAGTGCGGAGTAAGGAAAATAAGTGCGGAGTAAGGAAAATAAGTGCGGAGTAAGGAAAATAGATGCGGAGTAAAGAAACCAGATGCGGAGTAAGGAATCCGAACTTATGACTCGCCCGGAGTAAGGAACTTACACACGGAGTAAGGAACTTACTTACGGAGTAAGGAACTTACATACGGAGTAAGGAACTTACATACGGAGTAAGGAACTTACACACGGAGTAAGGAACTTACATACGGAGTAAGGAACTTACACACGGAGTAAGGAACTTACATACGGAGTAAGGAACTTACATACGGAGTAAGGAACTTACATGCGGAGTAAGGAACCTACATGCGGAGTAAGGAAGTCACGACACGGACTAAGGATTCCGGATCGAATAGATACGGAGTAAGCAACCACCGACACGGAGTAAGGTTCCGAGCTTCATTAACTACGGAGTAAGGAAAATTACACCGGACCAAGAAGACACTGCTCCAACAAAACCGCATTTAAAGTTATCGGCTCGTCTTGTCCCGATGTAAGACGAATGCATTTAGATCAAGAAGAATCTTACACGTGGATCATCCGGATATGTGGACACAACCTTAATTGTATCTCGGAACTCACAAAGACACTTATACTCTTCAAATCCAAGATCTTGAGCTCCACAATCCGCAGCAGTCAAGGCAGACAGATTACCGAGGGATAGTTAGTGCGGAACGCATTCCGGAACTTCAAGTTCCAAGGTTGTCCCTTAGGAATGCTTTGTATAAATATTCATACTTATACTTCATGTAAAAAAAAAAAAGTGTGAGAGCCAAAGTGAAAAAGAAAATTAGAAAAGGGAACTTGGCTAGCGTGTGAGTTCATTGTTGTAAACAGAGTGTAAGAGAGTGTTTGCTTCTATTTTGTTGTAATCACCTTGTGATAATAAAACAAAATACTTCCACTATCTGGTTATCTTCCGCAGTGATTCTATCACTTAAACTAGATAAGTCTTTGTGTCTTGAGAGAAAAGAAAGAGTTTGAATAAGAGCCTATTCACCCCCCCCCCCCTTTAGGCTCCAAGGGACCATCAAGTGGTATCAGAGCAAGTTCTACTTCATTCTAAGTAGAGATCTCACTCTTTCAATCTCAGAAATGGCCGAAGAAAGCAGTATGCTATTTAACACTCGCCTTAACTCCGGAGGTGCACAGGAGCCCATCCCGAATCGAAGCAGCAGTGAAAATGTCGACCCACCACAACCTGCTGCGCCGCCGCTTCTCAACCACGGAGTTCGGGTTTACTCTAACGAAACCGCCCAAATTCACACCCGAGCTTTTCTCCCAGGTGGAAAGCTCGCATGAAGATGTTTATGGTTTGCCATGATCATCTTATGTGGCCATGTCTTCATCAGGAGATTCCAATTCCGATGACTATCGGAGAACATGGTGTAAGGAGGCCAAAGACCGATGCTTGAACTTACCAACGATGAAAGAGCCTGGCGGTGTGATAGTGAAAAGGCTCGGCTTATGTTACATCGTCTTTGGATTCCGAGGCTTTCACGGACGTCCAGGGCCGCACGACAGCAAAAGTCGTTTGGGACAAACCGACAATCCTCTATGAGGGGAGTCGGTCCCCGGATGCAGAATGTGATCTGTACTCTCGAGACGTAACTTTGAGAGTTTTAATCATAAACCGGGCGAATCACTTGAAAGCATCTATCGGAGATTCGGCAAGATCATACTTGAACCGAAGACGTCAATGAGCATTACTCTCAATCCCGGATCAATGACAAGTTCTTTCGCTCCTTGCCTGGATCGCTACTACTCCAAACAACTCCAGATGCAATCGGACAAAAGCGCGAGTATGTTCCCCTTGAAGAACTATATGGAGAGCTGCGGACTCACGAAGTCAGGTTTAAGTACTCGACAGAGATGAGAAAATAGCTCGGAAAGAAAAGGGGGTAGCTCTCAAAGCTACTGAATGTCTAAACATACCTTGAGGAATGATGATACGGACGTATCCGACAATTCGATTCGATGAGGAGGAAGAGATAGCCCTTCTTGTCAAATCCTTTGAGCGATTCCTACGGAAAAGCAGAAAAGGGATCGAAGACGCTCATCATCATCGTTCCAACGGAAGGAGCGACAGGAGTCCGGTTCCCAGGAATGTTTCAATTGTGGGAAAACTGGTCACTGGGCCAAGGAATGCAGGTCCAAAGCAAAGGTGGCCGAGAAAAGTGACAAGGTAAATCCTCGCCGCTCCACCTCGGATAACAGCAAGAGCAAGAGAAAGGCGCTCGTGACAAAATACATGAGTGGCTCGGAAGAAGAGGAGGAATCCTCGGATGATGAGCCGACCATTAAGCCGAACGTCCGCCTCATGGCAAATGCCGAGGTACCTTCTATCTTCGAGCTCCTGAGTAAATTAGAATCTCTTACTATTGCATGTGATCATGAAAAGAATGAGAGACTAATAATTACTCAAATGTACAAAGATATGGAAAGTCGGAATAAACGTCTCGAATTTACTATTAATAGACTCGAAAAGGACGTAGGCGACTTTGAGAGGAAAGGAAGCTTGGTATCATGATCTAAGAGCTGAAAATCATTTGTTAAATACCAATCTTTCAGGTCTAAAAGTTATAGTGAAAAGACTCGAAAATGAACTGGAACAGGAAAAGGAAATAAATCGTAAGTGGCTAAAATCCGGGAAATAGCCTCTACCTTTAGGATCGACCTTGACGACATTCGAGTCAAACCTGGCCTAGGTTCTGAACCATCAACCTCCATAGCTCAAGCTACCGAGTGTCCTCCGGATTTCACTCCTAAACTAACCAACTTATATCCTGTTAGTACATCTAAACCGTTGGATGGTTTCATTTCAGGTGGCACCATAGTATATGATTGTGGAAAAGAGGTCATTCGCACTTCCCGAAGCAAGTAGCACCCGTAACTAAAGATGAAGGGAAGGTGCTGCAGTTAAAGCCAAAACTCGTAGCACCCAAAAGGAAAGACAAGGCTAAGGCCGACGCATTTAGGGCCAAGAGTGCGTCACCCAAACGTAATGGATTAGGCCACAGGGAACGAGTAGAAAAACCGTAAAATCTAAGAGACCTGTATCCCCTGTTTGTACTTCACATTATAGTGTCTGTTCCATCCGTAGGGAAATGGGTCATTATCACTATGAATGTTGGAGTCTATCCGATAGCTTGCTTTGTAATCAATTTCAATCAAATAAAGATCAGTTTAATAAAAGGGGTTCTTCGAGCAAAACAAGATCTAAATCTAAAAGGAGTGTCTCTCCCAAGAAAACCCAAACAAAAGAAGAACCGGAACTAACAAGTTAATGTCAACGTGGAAAGCTAAGAGTCCTAACAAAATCAAATCCGTAAATGTTGATAATATCTTGCTCACTCTAACCGCCCGAAACAAGTTTGGGCACCAAAAGTGTAAACCGTTGTCTTTCAGGAGCATCTCTGGAATGAATTGCCGGATCACTTGAAGTTAAAGATCAATCAAAGCAAGTGGATCCTTGATAGTGGATGCTCCTGGACATATGACGGGTGACCAGACTCGCTTGTAGAAGTTAATGATAAACAAGGTCCATCCGTTTCATATGGCGACAACAACAAAGGTAAGACCGTCGGGTATGGCACTTTAACTAACAGGCGTATATCAATCACTAAAGTTGCACTAGTCGAAGGTTTAAAGCATAATTTGCTAAGTGTCGGTAAACTTTGTGACAAAGGATTTCTTGTTTCCTTTTTGTCCAACACCGTACAAGAAGAGAAAACTTATCCAGGAGATGTTAAGTTATCCGGATCAAGAGATGGGGACATATATTCGGTGGTCTTAAGAAATAATTCTTCGACCTGTATGCTTCCTCACGAAAGCAACAGATGAAGATAGTTGGTTATGGCACAAGCGATGCGCACATTTAAATTTTAAGACCTTGTCTAAATTGGCGTCACTTGATCTTGTCACCTGGTCTACCCAAACTCAAGTTCTCCAGAGACACTCTCTGTCGAGAATGCCAACTTGGTAAACAGACCAAACATAGCTTTAAGAGCAAATCGGTTAACTCAATAATCGCTCCTCTCGCAACTTCTTCATATGGACCTATGTGGTCCTATATCTGTTTCATCACTAGCTGGTGCGAGATATACTCTTGTGGTTATCGATGATTACACCAGATATACATGGGTGATGTTCCTGAAATCAAAAGATCAAACTTTTGAACATCTTGTAGATCTCTTCAACTGGATAAGCAACTCACAAGGATCGAGCATTAAATGCATCAGGAGTGATCATGGTACGAATTTGACTTTTCGGAAATGAGATCATATTGTTCAGAATGGGGCATACAAGATGACTTCTCTGCTCCCCGAACCCCACAACAAAATGGGGTAGCCGAGCGCAAGAATCGAACTTTAGTTGAAGCTGGTAGATCCATGTTAGCAGGGGCAATGCTTCCTCTCGTCTATGGGCTGAAGTTGTGTCCACCGCCTGCTATGTTCGGAACGAACTCTAATAAATAAATCTACCATGAAAACACCCTATGAGATGTGGAGAGGACGAAAACCTTCAATTTCACATTTCAAAGCCTTTGGGTGTACTTGCTATATACCGATAAATGGCAAAGAGACCCAGAATAAATTTGAACCAAAAATCGATGATGGGATTTTTGTCGGGTACTCACTTCATAGCAAGGCTTATCGGGTCTTCAATAGAAAACTTTTTAAAGTTGAAGAATCTATCCATGTAACCTTTGATGAAACTAATCTTGTTTGGTCAAAAGTCGGTCCGTCAAATTCCACTATGCAGGTCATGGACAGCAACGTCGATTACTCGAAGTTTATGAATATTCCTGCTACACATCCCGACCGGTATCCTGACCAACCACGTGGCATCAGCGAAACACAACGAAATTCTATGGATGATGCTACGGATGACTCGACTCCGGACTACCATTTAGCTCCGGACAAACTCTTACGGATACACAAAATTCCGGAGCACTTTCAAGTCCGTCCGGACAAGTTAACACTTGGAAGAAATAGTGTTGAAGAACCAACTAGTTCATCCGTACCTCTAAATACGGAAACATCTACTCCGGACGAAGCTCAACCAGTCGATACAACTGAACCACCCAATCTGGAAGAGCTTCAAATTGTTCAAGATCAACCAACACACGCACAGAATTATAGATGGACCCGAAACCATCCCTCAGATCAAGTGATTGGTGATCCTACTTGTTGGTGTAAGAACAAGAGCAGCCACCTCTAACATGAGTCTTTACTCATGCTTTCTATCTCAAATAGAACCAAAGGTGGTAGATGAAGCTCTTCAAGATTCAAACTGGATAGAGGCCATGCAAGAAGAGCTGAATCAATTTAAGAGAAATAATGTGTGGACCTTAGTACCAAGGCCTAAGTCTCAAGCAAGTCATTGGCGTTAAATGGGTGTTCCGGAACAAGCTTGATACGGATGGAATAGTAATCCGGAACAAAGCGACGGTGGTAGCCAAAGGATATCGTCAAGAAGAAGGAATAGATTATGATGAAACCTTTGCTCCGGTCGCAAGACTTGAGGCAATCCGAATGTTTCTGGCGTATGCTTCATATGAAAACTTCATAGTTTATCAAATGGACGTCAAGAGCGCATTCCTGAATGGAGACCTTCAAGAGGAGGTGTATGTTGAACAACCTCCCTGCTCATTGAACCTAAGGCAGGACATCTTGTCTACAAACTTGAAAGCTCTATATGGTTTGAAGCAAGCTCCAAGAGCCTGGTACGACACTGCTGTCGGAATTCCTACTTGCTCATAACTTCCAAAAAGGGAAGATAGACACCACCCTATTTCTACGACAAGAGAAAGGACACACTCGATCGTACAAATATACGTGGACGATATCATTTTCGGATCAACGAATCCGAAGCTTTGTGAAGAGTTTGCTAAGTTGATGACAGGTAAGTTTGAAATGAGCATGATGGGAGAACCGTCCTACTTCCTTGGAATTGAAGTCAAACAATTAAAGGAAGGAATCTTTATCAATCAGGCTAAGTATACTCGCGATCTTATTAAGAAGTTTGGTATGGAAGGTTCATCTCCTGTCAAAACTCCAATGCCTGTCGGTGCCAAGTTAGATCCAGGATGTGGACGGCATATCGGTAAATGTGACCGACTACGGGAGGGATGATCGGATCCTTGCTTTATCTTACAACAAGTCGCCCAGACATTATGTTTGCAACTTGCATTTGTGCTCGATATCAGGCAAATCCCAAGGAGTCACATATGCTTCATGTAAAACGGATATTAAGGTATCTCAAAGGGATGATGAATTTGGGCCTCCTGGTACCCAAAGGAGTCCAACTTCACCTTATCCGGGTACTCGATGCCGACTACTGGATGTCGCATCGACAGGAAAAGCACAAGCGGTATGTGTCGGTTTCTTGGAAATAGATTGATCTCATGGTTCAAGAAAAGCGAATTCCGTATCAACTTCTATCGCGAGGCGAGAATATATAGTCTCTGGAAGTTGTTGCGCACGACTACTTTGGATGCAAAGTCAACTTACCGACTACGGATTTACCATGTCCTCTATTCCACTTTCTTGTGACAACACTAGTGCAATTGCCATCAGCAACAATCCTGTCATGCATCCTAAGACGAAGCACATTGAGGTCCGATATCACTTCATACGCGATCATGTTCTCAAAAGCCATATTTCACTGGAACATGTTGCCACTGAAGATCAATTAGCGGACATATTTACAAAGCCCCTACCTGATGCGAGGTTTTCTGAACTACTCTACCGACTAGGTATGCTCGACTTCTCTGCATAGTTTCTCATTTGAATTACACAACAGTATATTTACTCACAGACCATGCATTGTATGTTTACCGAAAGTAGTAAAAGCTCACTGATCGTATTGTTGATCATACTTATTGTTCAACGGTTTCATGCTTCGATATTAATCTCAACCACATTTTGGGAGGATGCTTGCGTTTCCCGACTGAAGTCGTTTAAAGCTAACATAATTACAGATTATATGATTTACCTCAGTCGGATTCATGATCTTCACATCCATTAATCACCACATAACCAAAGCATGTTCATTTAGATTTCTCTATTAACGTGCATAGTTGAAGAAGTGAAATGGGCTAGCTTGGAATGCCTGGTGGATGAATACACAAACGCATTCGATCAGCTACGAAGTATAGCTTTCTAATAAGATAGACAGTCTTTGAACTACAAATTGGAACGGTCAACCGAGAGGATTGCACAATCTACGGGGGAGAAAATGCTTTATATTTTATTCAGGAATACCCCCCGTATATGTCTCATGACCTTTTGCCTTGACCGTCTATCCGAGGGGGAGCTTTTCATTGAGAGGATTAAATGATCTACGGGGGAGCAGCAATGAACCCCTAATATGTCTCGGATTCTCCCTCCTCTACGTTGTTACTTCGGGATCTGCTGGACATCTTGTTTTAAATCGGAAAAGTGGCATGTGTGGATGTATTTTCCTTCTTCAACCATGCATTTTAATCGACTAATCATCTGCATTCTTTTGACATGTGTTCACCTTATCATTTCACACTCATGAATCCTAATGAAGCCAAATCATATGATCTTTAATTAATCTTAGCTACATTCATTGGCAAGACGGTTTCCTTATGTTGACCTATATGAACCTGTGTATTGCTATTCGACATATGCCCTGACTCGGTAATATTGATCACCTTCACATTGCGTACGTCTACTACATTCCTTGCCATGCATGAGTTCTGTTTCTTATTAGTTCGGATTATGTTGCCTTTCACTGATTATCTTCTCTAATCCGTACTAATCCTTGCCTGTTCGGCTTTTGTATTTTCCGTATATCTTTATTTAGCTACAGGTTCAGATTTTCTTTGCAACCATATTGATAAATCCAGTCCATAGTCTCGGATTTGAAGTGTTGTGGTACTTCTCTTCTCCTCGACTTATTGATCGCAAAGGAATCTACTCTACATTCTCACCAAACTCGTTTATGACGGACAAGGTCTATTATTCATCCGGATACTCTTTCACGAATACTATTAACTCCGGATGAGTGTCGGCTCTTTCCTCCGGACTCCTGACTTTGTTCAATTGTGACAATCCACGTATACTCTTATGTCGCATGCTTTTGAGGAGGAATAATGATGATTCATTAAATGCCAATCTCGGGTTGCACATACACTTCTCTGGATGGCAACCAGCTGTAATCTCTACTTGGTCATGCGGTCTCCACGACATCGTTTTATTCGGAGACGCCTCGATATCAGGACAAATGACATCGGCATGTCGCGCGGGTCCCCACCTCACTCCCACATTCCTAGACCCGGCGACATTTGCGGACTCGGTCTTATATGTTCCGATCATTCCTGCGAAGCACGAGTATTGCTCATTTCAAATCCCTAACCCTCTCGTTGCTCCTTCTACTGTCAAGACCTCACCTTTCCTCTTTCCCTTCCCATCAAATCTGCAATGGCACCCAGAATCTTTCTTTTCGGCGTTACTCCTGGCCATCTAGTTGATTGGAATGTTGTTTCGATCCTCCGGATTGGTTTCTCCAGCTTCGCCCTCTTCTTGAAGCCTCGCACATACTCAACCTGGTCTCCAATCCCATCGATCTTCTTATCGATGACATTCTTGAGTATTACCAACGGATTAGCTGCACCAAAGATTCCATAACCTCTTATGTCCGCGGCGAATCCATCGTCATCACTCCAGCTGTTCTCCGCGCCGCTCTTCACCTTCCTCTTGGTGAACCACAACGTCCGGATGCCGAACGGATGGCGGCTTCTATGGGGTGCACGATCAAAGGAAAGGAATACAAGGTGAAATCCTTCCAGGGTCGCTATCGATGTATGGCGACTATTCTAAGTCGATGCCTGCGGCTCGCACATCCGCCCTGGACTCGTTCCGTACGATCTTCTACCTGGCCATGTACGGCGTCTTTGAAGGTCTTCCAATGGATTGGGGGATGTTCTTATTTCGTTTGCTACAAAATGGTCCCAAAAACCATTCCTTCGGGCGCATCCTCGGCATTGTCTTCCGGCATCTTCGTCCGGACCATTTCGCCCAAGTTGATGGTGTCTCGTTTCCTTCGGCTCTTTACCTTCGTCACCTTACGCCGGACGGGAACATGACCGCTCGCCGACCTAATGTAGCCCTCCGCGTTCTCCCTGCCCCGGAACAACAAGGCGGCTACGTTGGTGACCCCTCCGACGGCCAAGCCCACGAGGTCGGTTCCGCACACCGATCCTCTCGGATTCGGTCCGTTGCTGCGCCCTCCCACTCACGGGCCTCCCGGCCAAGTGTCCGTGCTGAACCGTCCGAGGTTGCGGGGCCCTCTCGGCGCGGTGCGTCTAAAGCTGTCTCCTCCGCCCCCTCTCGCTCGATGTCCCCTCTCCCTCTCCCTCTCGCTATAGCCGCTGCGGTTGATACCGTTGTTGCCGTCGCCACCGCCGATGTCCCACCTGCTTCTCCGGAAGCCCCCTTGCCTCCTCTACCTCAACCCCGAGATTACCTTGACCATCTCTCTGCCGTCACCTTAACGGACCTCGGCTCCGTTTCGGCCTAGCCCACACCTCTTCCATTCCCGACACCGATCTTCGGGTGTTTTACACCCGTAATACCCAATCCCCGGAGACAATGATCATCCGGAATCGGACCACGGCTTTCTTACGCCGGCCGCCATTCCCGATGTGTCGTTCCCTACACCCTCCGGCCCGGTCCCTGCTACCCAAAGTCCCTCTCATCGCCAAGGCTGGACCCTCTTCTCCCTGCCGCCGCGATTCCCGTGGTTGACTTGTCCGGTCAAAGCGGGTCTCTTGCTCCGGATGCCTCCATTGCTCCGGATGCCTCCAATGCTCCGGATGCCTCCGAAGCTCCGGATGCCTCGATGCTCCAGGATGCTCCTGCTGCTGCCGCTTACTCCTGCGGACTCCTCGCCCACCGCACTCCTGCTCCCTGTTCATGCGGGGGAGTCCTCCAAAGCTCAGAGTTAGCACTTGGGCGTGCCTCTTTTGGCACGGTCCACTCCGATGCTGTGCTTTCCGCTCACTGGACCGCCATGCCCATGCTCAAAGCGCCCAAATTCCTGCCATCGTCGCCAAAGTTGATGCCCTCGGCGCCCAACTACTCTCCGCCCTCACCGACTCCTCCACTTCCATTGAGCGGAAGATGGATCTTGTCGCCACCTCTGTTCATTCACTCTCTACTTCCTTCACGGATCCGGCGCATACGATGGCTCGTCCTCCCGTTGCTTCCCGGCGATCCGCCAAACCGGGGGAGAAAGTGTCATCCGATCCGTCTACTCCTACCGCCCCACAACCATCTTCCCCAGGACCGAGAAGCGGCCCGCCACTTGGTGCTTCAGGGAGTTCAAATTCCCAAACGAAGCCGTTTCTCTCAACCAAGCTCCTTTCCCGCACCTCGAGCTCCTCCTCCATCCTCCTCATCCGTGGTGATACCTTCCTCCCATCCTATGCGGAGTTTGACCCGTCCGATGCGGATGGAAACTTGCGCAAGGCAATGAAAGCCTATGCCGCATCTTTCGCTAAGAGAAGATGTCTTTTCGAAATGTATCCTTTCTCTCCGGCCGACATTCGGACTCTTTGTTCGGAGAAAGGACTCTTTACTACAGAAGACATTGACAACTTCTCGAGGGTCGCTAAGATGGAGATGAGGCCGTTTCCATCTCTTTACGAAGATGGGCACTTGTTTGAAGTTCTGCCATGTTGGAATGAGGGCTATCTTCCCAGGTGTGGAGTTAATTCAGACTTACATTGACGGAACCGCGAGGATAGCAAGCCATGGAAAACTCTCTCAACCATCCTCATTCCGTACCGGATCATGTCGCCACACTTTCATGATGGCCGTCTTCATGATTCGGTCCAAGCGAGATGATTCTCATCGATTCTCATCAGGTTGTGGAGCACTTCGTTAGGAAGAATCAATGGGAACCTCTGTGTCTCGGACTAATCGAAGCCGTGAAGAAAGCCGGACTATATGAAGAGTTGGATATCACACCCCTGCGTTCAACCGAGAAACTCAAGGCGACATTCCGGGGCAAGAAGCAAGTGCCACAACACCGGATGGAGATAGCCGCGGAGCCTTTGTTTGTCATTTCATCAAATCGTTCTTAATCGTGGACAAACATTGGAGCCAACACTCCACCTTTACGATGCACGCAGACAATGGAGCTAAGAGAGAAGGCAACAACTATGATCTTCAAGTACGGTAAGCCTTATGTACCTTAGTGAAAAATCAGTATTAAGGCTGATTTGTATTTAGTTGCTGATTAATGAAATTGGTTGTGTTGCGTATTTGTATGATATTCTTTTGCATCGCTTACCAGGATCGGATTACAAAGGGTTTGGGCATATCCATAATTGGGGGAGATTGTTGGATCAAACCCGAATTTGGATAATGCTTGATAAAGCCTTATGTAATTTGATCTGAGATCTTTTGTGTTTATTTGATCATTGCAGAAGGTATGTCACTAATCCAAAGATGCACTCGTGAGAGCGAAGCTAAGGACAGGATACATAATCCTGATCCGGACAAGAGTTAGTGTCGTCAAACACTTGGTAAATAACCAAGTAACAAATACATACGGAATAAGGAACAATCCTACGGACTAAGAACTTAAAGGATAAGTGCGGAGTAAGGAAAATAAGTGCGGAGTAAGGAAAATAGATGCGGAGTAAAGAAACCAGATGCGGAGTAAGGAATCCGAACTTATGACTCGCCCGGAGTAAAGAACTTACACACGGAGTAAGGAACTTACATACGGAATAAGGAACTTACATACGGAGTAAGGAACTTACATACGGAGTAAGGAACTTACATACGGAGTAAGGAACTTACACACGGAGTAAGGAACTTACATACGGAGTAAGAAACTTACACACGGAGTAAGGAACTTACATACGGAGTAAGGAACTTACATACGGAGTAAGGAACTTACATACGGAGTAAGGAACTTACATGCGGAGTAAGGAACCTACATGCGGAGTAAGGAAGCGCTGACACGGACTAAGGATTCCGGTACTGAATAGATACGGAGTAAGCAACCACTGACACGGAGTAAGGTTCCGAGCTTCATTAACTACGGAGTAAGGAAAATTACACCGGACCAAGAAGACACTGCTCCAACAAAACCGCATTTAAAGTTATCGGCTCGTCTTGTCCCGATGTAAGACGAATGCATTTAGATCAAGAAGAATCTTACACGTGGATCATCCGGATATGTGGACACAACCTTAATTGTATCTCGGAACTCACAAAGACACTTATACTCTTCAAATCCAAGATCTTGAGCTCCACAATCCGCAGCATCAAGGAGACAGATCACGAGGGATAGTTAGTGTGGAACGCATTCCGGAACTTCAAGTTCCAAGGTTGTCCCTTAGGAATGCTTTGTATAAATATTCATACTTATACTTCATGTAAAAAAAAAAAAGTGTGAGAGCCAAAGTGAAAAAGAAAATTAGAAAAGGGAACTTGGCTAGCGTGTGAGTTCATTGTTGTAAACGAGTGTAAGAGAGTGTTTGCTTCTATTTTGTTGTAATCACCTTGTGATAATAAAACAAAATACTTCCACTATCTGGTTATCTTCCAGGTGATTCTATCACTTAAACTAGATAAGTCTTTGTGTCTTGAGAGAAAAGAAAGAGTTTGAATAAGAGCCTATTCCCCCCCCCCCTTTAGGCTCCAAGGGACCATCATCAATTAAAATTCATCATCCTTTTAATAATTTCTAAAAAGCTCTCATAAATTCTATTTTTCACTTATTAACCCTCAATTTAACTCCTAAAAATTATTAAATAACCTCTGGAGGCTTCTAGACCTCTAACTAGGCCCAAATATAGTCAAAATGATCGTATTAATAGCCACATTCTCAAAATAACATCCTTAACATCAAATATAGATTATAAGTTACGCTAACACATATACGGATCCTTACAACCTATGTCGACCACATCAAGTGCCCCATCGACCTTGTCGTCTGTACTCACCTAGACGAGTCTGTAACATGTTATTTATCGGAAATCTAGTCTGGCAACCTCACAAACACAGTTCTAAGCACTAATTTAACCCTAAAATGAGTTCCTAACTCATTCTAGCCATATTAGGCTACCAAAACAACCTTAATTTGAAGGTCAACACACAAAATTGGGCTTCTCAAATTCAAGGTTTATCCCAAAATCTATGATTTTCACCCAAATCATGCATGATAATCCCACAATGATGCATGTAAAGAGATAGAATCACCTACCTGGAGGTACTATCACGAATTGGATTGTCACAAATCGCCAAACCATGGCTTCAAGCACTAAGCTCCTCAAGCCCAAGCTCTCCTCCACGCACAGCTCGAACAAACGCAATTGCATTCTCTCTCTTTCCTTCACCTATTTATATTTCTGGATATTCCTTCATTAATAAACACCCAAAAATCATAAATGACCTCTCGGGGTCACGAACTCCAAATTGAGCTTAACTACAGTCAAAATGCTCGAAATGACGAGCATATCACTATTCAGATGTTTTCGAACCCAATTGACCACTCGAATGCAAGGTTAACCAATAAACCTCTAAAAAGTCAACATTCGACCTACTCGGGGCCCCAACCCAAAATCGAGCCCAAGTACTATCAAAAAGGTCACATCGACGGCCACAATACCTTCTAGATGTTTTCAACATCAAAGAAAGGCTATCTCTCAGCCCTACCCAAATATGGGTCTTTACACACCCTGCTCGACGCTCATACTCTGCTTGAAGCTCCCTGCTCGAAGCACCCTACTCGATGCTTTGCTTGATGCTAGCTCGACTCTCGAGCCTCGAACAGTGTCGAGCAACTCTCCAAACGCGATCCGTCGATTGCATTCATCCTGGTTTTATCTTGAAACCTAGTTATACCAGTTAAATCTTCATTTTAAGAACCAATTCATCTCGAAAATGAGTTTATAACTCATCATAGTTGTATTAGGCTACCAAAACAACCTTAATTCGAAGGTTAATACACAAAATCGGTTTTTTCCAACTTTTTAGGGTTCATCTCCAAATCTATGATTTCACCCAAATCAAGCAAACTAATCCAACTAAGATTTATGGAGCAATAGAATCACCTACCTCAAATTTTGTTGATTTGAGTCTAGATCTCCCAATCCCCTTTGCAAGCTCTTGGTTCCTCCTGAAACATTCTCTCTCTTTCTCTCTCTTCATGTACACGCTTTCTCTTTTTCTCTCTTCACATACACGCACACACAACAACCAATTAAGGGTTTCTTCCCTCTTTCTTTCTATTTATACTTTTCTCATTTAATTCTTTAAAATATTAAAATTATCCTCACAGAGCCCCGACTTCAAATCAAGCCTCATTACTGTCAAAATGCTCTGCTTGACGAGTACATTCTCATCTAGATATTTTTATCCCTTGATATGCATTTCATCATATAACTATCTCTTATAACCTCAAACACGGGTCATTATAGTGGCAGTGTCATATTCAACTTAGGTAGAAAATGTTACATTCCTTAAATGGAAAAATGTAACATTCATCTAGTGGGGGTATGATATGTCATCTTAGTGGCGGGATATCCTCTACCTTCCAGTGCAGGAAATACTAAATGAATTGTGATAATGTGTGATGTGATTTATATGCATTAGTAATATGACACGAGCAGATGCATACACGATATATATGTGTTGAGGACATTGGGATGGACTTGGGAGACGTGATCCATGTTGAGATGTGGTTATTCATCTCTCTTGTTATTCATATTCTTATTCAAGTACCTACAGGAATTGGGTGGAGGATCTTAGGACAGAGACTTCTCTATCAAGGGGGTCATTTATTTATTGTTTGTATATTTGTGATGAAAACTGCCTGTGATGTGCGATACGCGCATCGCTACATGCACATATCATATTGCGCAAAACATCTTTTACCATTGAAACTTTTCTTATATTTACTTTCCTTATTATATTAGACATTTTCCCTTTTAATTACTTTCCTTAATTTAATTTATATTAGAATATTTTGATATTTTACTTTAATTTTCTATGGCAATGCCTAGCCGACAAATCGAAAAGACCGACGAAGAAAAAAGGATATTGTTGGCATAAAATGTTTTCTCTATAATTTTCATACTTGATTTCATGGTTTTGAATGTCATAAAATACGGTGCATATCAGTTTTATATCTCTCATGTTCTTTTTCTATTATTTTCAAACGTAGGATTTATTTTTTTTGTAACTTTTCTATAACCATTGTGTTTTCCGTGGAAAATCCACACCAGCTAAACAAAGGGGTACTACGCAAGAGAGATAATCTTGTCTTGGTAGTTGCACGAGAGAGGCTACCTTCAAATATGTTATTTGCCTCCTCGTTGGCTTTGTCTCTCCAACCAGAATTGTTAGATGTTGTTACAGAGAAAAGGTTGGTATCAAATTAATCGGTTTGTTGATTTTCCTGCTTAATCCTAATATCTTGCTCTTCATATATAAATATATATATATTTTATTTAAATGAGTGCTATTTATGAAACTCCATTTTTTAAAATAAAATATAAAGAAATAGTTTTAAAAAAAACTCTACAACAGTAATAGTTTTCTTGATTTTTCGGATCATGAGACACGTGAAACAAAAAACACAAACACGAAAACTAATCTTACACCGACCAATATAACGTATGTTTAATAATCTTACACCGACCAGAACGTGGAACCAAGCGCTCAGACCATGCTTGCCAGTGGTGCTGTACGATCCTCAGAATTAATCTTGCACGAGATTCGCGCACCGTCAGCGGGCCAAACTTCACGTGCTAGAAGTGTTTCTAAAAAGTTTGGAAATTTGTGGGCCAACCGTCAACCTTCTATTCGTAGTCGCACCGTGTCAACCACGTACCTTGGGCCTTGGCTTGAGCAACAAATTAAAAGTGGCATAAAATAATTTCACTAAAATCAAACAAATTAATTTCAAGTTTTACCACTATTCACTACAAAAATGAAAATCTTTATTCTGGAATAACAACAACTTACGCAAAAAAAAAAATTAAAAATATTCATTTACATCTGAAGATAAATTGGACAATACCAATTATAATAAAAAGGCTAAAATTGGAATTATCATAATTAAAGACATTTTTTAAAGAAGTCTTAAATATGTATTTAATTGGTAATTATTGATATCACATCTTAAGCAAAGCAATAATTTGTTATGAACTCACTTTTTAGTCTCCGCTTATTATATAAAGAGGTGTTACAACAACTACCTGTATTGGCCATGAAATATATTTAATAACGCATACTCTTATGTCTGACTTTTATTATATTTTTTTCCTTCATAAAGGGTTCCTTAGTGATAAATTTATTTTATATATAATTTATGTATGTGAAGCTCTTATTTTTTTTATGGTGTTATGTGCTAAGATGGATAATGGAGAAAAATGGAGAGAAAACAAACATTGAAGCAGGTAGTGGCCACGGTGCGCACTTATGCAGCCGTGATGTGATGGCCCAAATTCTGATCCACCCCCTTGGCATCAACACTGCCCATGGGGAGAGATCCCCCGTAATAAAAATATGTCTCATTTTTTAAGAAAAGGATAGAGTCCGTAAGAAAATCATCTTTCATTTTGTTACAAAGCCTTATTTTGACGATATTCGTAGTAGCAGTAGAGAGTGAAAGAGTAAGTACAAGGATAATTACTCTAAAAACAAGTTGAAAGACAATTGATTTTTGAGTCCTCACTAGCCATTGACACAATTCGAAATGCTTAACAAACCTTTGAACTCTGGATGTCAAATTACATTATGCTCAAAATGACAAAGTTCTGTTTCCAAAGCCTCTTTTTCATGCTCCGTGAAGTCTTGTGGATAAAACTTCATTACCAACAAACAAATATCATTGATTCTAAAAGATTGACGTGCTTGATAAGGATCTAAAAGTGAACTAAGCACAAATAACTCTCTGCTTGCTCATTAAATCGATGATTTAGTTCTTGTAATGTGAATCTATTGTAGCATAAAAAATATCCACTCGATAATGATGCTCAATTGTAAAGTTATCTTGTTGATAGCGAGCTAAACCTCGTCTACCAACATAACGAGAAGTAAAATCCTGGCACATCTATCGATCTTAACTCACAAAATAATATGACATTAGTGAGTAAGTCATTCCATTTATCATCCCTGAATGCTTGAATAAGTTTTTTAGTAGATGAAACAATACTCATTGCGGTTAAAATATCTTGTGTTTGACACCGCAAAACTTGACAAAGTTTATCACTAAGCTCCATAATTCTTTTCATAAGATGCAAGATAAAGACAAATTCAAACGAAGTTAGAGTTTCATAGGCGTGGTTCGCTTTACCTTGTCGAAGAAGTAGATCCTTTTTTGATGAATTTGAGCAAAACTTCACATGTTGGACTAAAGATCTTTATCAAGCTAGAAATTGATTTAAAGTGAGAACTCCAACGAATATCTCCATTTCGTTGCAAAGTGCACTTCGATTAAGACCCCTTCAGTCTCAAGCTCACCAATATCAATCAAATATGCAAATTCAAGCATCTTGAACAAGCTTTAATTGTTCATTACGCTTACATAAGCGCCAACAATATTGATAATGAAAGCCAATCGATCAAAAAATTTACCAACAGGAATAACTGCTTTTGATGCTGCTACCAATGCCAATTATAAACGATGTGCAAAACAATAGATGTAATAGGCATATGGACAATCATGTGAAATCAAAGCTTGTAATCCATTCGACTCACCACGCATATTACTTGCATCGTCATATCCTTGCCTCTGAATATTTTGAATATCTAGATTATAACGAGATAACAACGAATATATCTCTTTTTTTAGGGTTAATGCCATAGTGTCAGCAATATGAACAACTCCAAAAAAGCGTTCTCGCACAAAGCCATCCTTGTTAACAAATATCAAAACAAGAGCCATTTGTTCTCTTACTGACTCATCACGAGCTTCATCAACAATTATGCAAAATTTTGCATCACCAATTTCTTCACGAATTGCATTCATCACTTTCATTGAAAAAACATGTAAAATTTCTTTCTGAATTTGTGGTGATGTGTAAGTAGCATTTTTTGGAGCTTTTGCTATCAGTTCAGCAACATTTTTATCATATGAAGCTACCACATCCAATATTTTAAGAAAGTTTCCACGATTAGTGAAGTAGAACTTTCATCCCGACCTCTAAAAGCAATACCTTACAATGCAAGAAGTCGAACAACATCAACTGAAACCTTCAAGCGTAGCCGGTTATTTGCAATTTCAGTATGACATTGTTTGTTGAATACCTTGTCTATATGCTGAGGTTGGTTCATCAAATCATCCATTTTTTGCTCGGTAACTCTATGAGATGAATTAAAGTCCTTCCCTATATGAGATAAAAAAGCACATCTTGTTCTATTTCTTACTTTCTTCCAACTTCTAAATCCATCAACCATGAATGCATTTTTTCCAGGATTCCCAGTTGGTTCATGAAATAAAAAGCATGAAAGACAAAATGCTGCATCTTTTGCAGGAGAATATTCAAGCCATTTTGGAAAGAGATTGTACCAAGTTTCTTGAAAGCTTCGACAATGATTTTCTGGGTCCGGATTTTTTCTTCAAAGACAATTTGGGTTAGAAAGGGCCATAGTTACGATACGCTCGGCGAATTTCATCACGCTGATTAACATGGTAATCCCATATTTGTTGACACAATCTAGGATCCCGCTCCAGCAAACTAATATCAACTTTTTGAAATTTTGGATGAGGATTTTCTTGAATTGGAATTTCAGTACCATCCGAAATTGAGATCTCAACATTAGTAGTTGGCAATATCGCATTATTGGTTATGACTTCTGAATCATCCAAATTCTTTCTTTTGAAAAAATGTGTAATTGCAGTTGATTTACCCATAATAATCTACAAATAAAATAATTATATAAAATTTAAATAGAGTAATTTTGATACTAATAATTTAAAAGACAAAAAATTAATAATTAATTATGAATCAAAAATATACACAGCTAACAGACAGATTTTTAGCCTCTCTAAAAGAGCTAGCTAATGTCGTTAAATCTCTCTTCAAGATAATAAATTCCCTAAGTTTGCACTAAAAGAATAGCAGCAAGCAAGGAGTCGAACCCACAAGAATTAGCATAGTTCTCTAGTTCTCAAATCAAAACACCCAATTACTCTTGTTCTATAAAATGTCTTGGCAAAAAGTTTTCTTTTTTAAACTAAAGATCTAATTTTTATTTGGTTTTCGAATAAACAAAGAAAGCAAACTAATTTTAGGATTAAGATTCAAGGATTAAAAGCATCTAGGGTCACAATTTCACCTCCCTATGTTATCTCTCCTGGTTCATGGTATTAGGGTTGTCGATTGAAAACATGCTAAACATAAGCCAAGGACAACAAATGGTCATTGAGGTCCTTTTAAGAGTTCTATGCCAGGAATGGTCATCTAAACACACAAACATGCAAAGCCAATAAATCATACTTGCAAAAGGATAATGATCACACCAATTACAAATAAGTTATGAATCTCAATCCGCCCCAAGACTAGGGCTAAGAATACGAAGGTGTACATCCAAAGATAGAATTAAGAACAGATTCATAAAACATGCAAAACTCAATCATCCAAACCCAATATTCATAAACACAGCAAAGCAACAAGGGGGCTACATTGCTCCCCTAGATTATAAGAACTACTCACGCATGATTACAAGCAAAACCATAGCAGAAAAGCTAAACATCTTCTTCTAATCCATGCGCGCAACAAAGCTTCAAATCCAGGCTCCAAAATCCGCGACGGCCGCGACTGGCTGCTCTCCTAGGTCAAGGAGCAACCTCCAAATCGTGAAGCCTCTCTCTCTCTAAAAACGTGTAGGGGGGGGTCTAGGATGCATAGCGGGGGCGTGGAGCTCTTATTTATAGAGTTTGGATGGGCCTTGAGGTGTGTACCCTAGCCCATTTATCAAACGGCATAGTTTTGATAAGTGACACTTCAAACTTTAAAATCTCTATCTTCCATCCACAATTTGGACATGGGCCTTCAGAAACAAATGATCAGCATGGAAAAACGATAGGATCGGTCCAAAAATATCTCTGCACGTCAATTTGCACGTGATATGGTGAATTCACGTGCACCTCCAAATCAGCTTAAACTTTTCCCCAAGCTTCCTTGCATCCTGTAGAGGCCTGAGAAGCAAAAATATGCTTGCACGTGAAATGGGTGAATTCACGTGCAGCTCCAAATGCTCTGCAATTTTTGTGGTAGGTAGAGGACATCATTCTAAGCAACTTTGGTTCTTGCACGCCAATTGTTTGAGGCCATCTACTATGTCAAAAGTGAGCTCCAAAATCTGCCAAAATAGTTTAAAAATGCATGTATTTGCAAATAGCATCTTCCTAGGGGTTAGAGCAAATATATATGATATATGAAGCAATAAGGCTCTAATCATGCTCTTAAACATCCTAAATAAATACTAGAATAACGGGATAAAATGCACGTTATCAACAGCACGTGTACAATTAATAATTTCTGAAGACTGGAAAGGCTAACCGTTTGACTCCGATAGTCTGGGAGAGTTGAGTTTCCGATTTTAAGGCAGACCGATAAGGCCACAGGGTAACGCGCTGCGTGCAACGCAGGTAAGCCTGGTCTGATGGAGATGCCGCTGCTGAGGAAAAGAGACCGAGAGAGGAGAGCGCCTGACCTGATGGAGGCGCTGCTACCGTGCTAAGAAATAAAGACTAAAGTATCAATGACTTTTACAGGCATGTATGTCTTGAACTCAAAATGCCGCAGCAGCGGCGCCAATTTACCCTGGGGGATTCATAATATTCAACAAAGACAAAGAGTCAAAGAGGGAGGGTAGGGCTGGGGGTAGCGTGCGTCAACACATGGATGTTGTGTCGAGAGAGGGGTCATGGGCGGTGGGGCAATTTAAAACCCAGCCCAGCCCATGTATAATATATTAGCATTATAATTTTTTTTTAAAACCTATACTAAAAGCAATGACTAGCCGACTCTAGGGGGGGCCATGGCCCCCCTTGGTCCCGTCACCACTCCGTCTATGGCCCGACATGTCCCGGCTTGCCTGGTGCGGGTTTAGCCCACCAACACATCTCAGCCCAGCCCAACCCAATGCACACAGCAAACCACAGGCCCGCCAACCCCTCCGCCCATGCACCCGCGCACGCACCCACTGCCAACTCGCCCGAAAATTCAACATAATATAATGTTTCGACTGAGTTCATCTATAAAACCATCAGACTAACTTTATTTCATTATTTAAACTTATGTAAATGATATATATACTTATCATATCACATATAAATAATAAAAAATATATATTAATAATTATGATAATTTTAATTATTAATATTAATAATAATAATATTATTAATTATAATAATAATAATATTAATAAAGAGTGCATACTTTATTTAAAAAAAGTAATTACAAAGTATATATATATATATATATTATAATAAAAACTAAATGTACTATTACTATTTTGATATAAAATACAAATTAATTAGATTCTAATTTAGTTTTTAATTTATTAATAAGCTGATTTTATGATTAGATGACCAGTCAAATATTATTTGATTAAAAATGTATTAATATTTAAACTAATAATATCATTTACATATTTTATTACTTTTAATTTAAGTATGAAATACATACTATTAAAAGTTAAAGTCACTCTCTCAATACATGACTCGTATCATGAATAAAATAATTTGCCAATTCACGTTAATTAGATTCAAATTTAGTTTTGAAAATTATTAGTATGTTGATTTAATACTAAATAATCGAATTAGATATTATTTGATCGAATAATTATAAGATTACTTATGTCATACGTAATATATTAGTTCATACTAATATACTATATAATTATATCACTTGTATTTTATATGCTTGTATTTTATATTAAAACATTGTTTCTACTTTTTAATGTTTATTTTTATTAAAATATAAGTATATATACTTTGTAATTGATATTCTTTTAAAAGTAAAACATTTACTCATTATTATTATCATTAATATTAATATTAATATTAATATTAATATTATTATTATTGCTACTAATATTATTTATATGTAATATTTAAAGTATATATACTAATTATATAAACATTGTAATAATAATTATCTATGATATATATAATTATCAACGAACTCCCTGACATCGGTTATTAGATTTTAGATACTCAACAATTATCATATTATTTATGTTATATATGATATATATATATATATATATATATATATGCATTTATAAATTATAATCAATAAGTGATAACTTGAATATCGAGTATTAATAATTTAAATAATAGAATTATCATTGGTAATAAATGATAATACATTAGTGAAAACCTAATTAATATAAATATATAACATAATTATCATATTATTTTTGTTATAAGTAATACAATATTATGAAAAATCATGTTTCTCAAACTTGTTTTTATTAATGTAATTAAAGCTTATTTTGGTTATAAATAATACAACAATATGATTATTTTTGTATAATACTAGTTATTGAATATAAGTGTATATATATGTATACTATTATAATTATAACTAATATTATTAGATAATTAAAAATACTAATAAGTTTGATATACTAAAAAATACATGATGAGAGTGACTTTTGACTTTTAATAGTATGTATTTCATATTTGGGTTAAAAACTTAAATAATAAATTAGGTGAATGATATTAAAAGTTCATATGTAAATTTATTTATCGATCAAATAATACTTGATTTGATCATTTAGTTTTAAATTAACATATCAATAATTTTAAAACTAAATTTCAATCAAATTAATATGATTAGTATCCCTAATTTATTTCATGAGTGATATGAGTCATCCACCGGTGAGATTGAGTTTTGAGTTTTTTTACATTTGATAGTATGTATTTCATATTTAAAATAAAAGTAATAAAATATGATATTAGTAATTTAAATATTAATATATTTTCAATCAAATAATATTTGATTGGATCACCTAATTATAAATCAACTTATTAATAAATTAAAATTTAATTTGAATCTAATTAATTTGTATTTTTATTAAAATAGTAATAGTATATTTAGTTTTTATTATAATACAATTATATATACTTTGTAATTACTTTTTTTTTAAAATAAAGTATGCACTCTTTATTAATATTATTATTATTTATATGTGATATGATAAGTATATATATCATTTACATAAGTTTAAATAACAAAATAGAGTTAGCCGATAGTTTGGCGCCTACACATGCAAGGGAGAGGTTTTGGCTTCAAAACTTAGTGGAGATATCATATTTTGCTAAATTTTCAGGGGTTAGGCGTGGAATGGTTAGGGCGTGCGGGTGAGTGTTGGCTGGTGGACGTGTGGGAGTTGGGCCAGCTCGCTTGGTCGACGGGGATTTATCCCGGGCGGGTGTCATGGGGTCAGCCTTTATAGCAGCTTAACCCGTGTGGCACCTAGTTCCCACCCGTACGAAGGAACGCTAGATCAGCCTAACTCATCGCATTTGGATCGGAACCCATCGATTCGTTGTAAAGCAATTGTGTAAGGAAGTGCTTAGCAGAAGAAAGATTTAAACGAAGGCAACAAACGATTGTATTGATTGCTTGAAAGCTTTACAACATCACTCCCCTACATATAGATGTTAACACTTTTCTGGTTCTGGCACCAGGAGACATCATATATGATCGAAATCTAAAATTTCTACAACTTACTCTATAAGCTAAGTTACAACACTTTACAAGGGGGAAACACCCCAAAATAGCCTAAGTATGCTAGGATAAGCCACGGTCTGTGACATTCTCCCCCACCCGATTTCGCAGCATCCTCTTTGCGTTTTCGGCTTTCTCGAGCTCGTCTAACTGCTTGATGTAGCGTTCGACTCCTTCACGGTACTCTTCAATCTCCTTGGAGAATTGCCCCAGATCCTCTTCCTTCTCCCAGCTTGCCTCTTCAACCGGCTTGTTCTTCCATTGGACGTAGTACTCCACCCGACTTGGATCTATGCCTCTTCTTGGCACGACTCTACGAGAATGGATTTTATCTATCTCTTTGTCGTAGGCCTTGCCCGTTGATGCTATTGGTGTCCGCACTGCCCGCTGTCCACTCGTATCTTCCAAGTCTTCATGGTAAGGCTTGAGCAAACTAACGTGGAACACCAGATGCCTTTGTAAGCTAGTCGGGAGGTCCAGTTTGTATGAGACCTTCCCAACTCTCTTAAGTACTTTGAAAGGCCCCTCATATCGGCGCACCAAACCCGTATGCAATTGTTTAAGTGCTTTGGTTTGGCGCAGAAGGAGTTTGAGCATCACCATGTCTCCTTCTTGAAATTCTAAGGGCCTCCTTTGTTGATCCGCCCACTTCTTCATCTTCTTCACCACTTTGTGCAAGTATGCCCTGGCCAGATCCGTCTGTTCATGCCATCCTTTTGCAAACTTGAATGCCGCGGGGCTCTTTCCAGTGTACCCCCGAGTGATGGAAGTGGGTGTCAATGGTTCTTTGCCCGATTGCGAGTCCGAACGGGCTCTCGTTCGTGGACTCACTCTTCTGTAAGTTGTATGAAAATTGGGCTATGTCCAGAAACTTGGCCCAATCTCTTTGATTGGCACTCATATAATGCCTCAGATACAGCTCCAGTAAGCCATTGACATGTTCAGTTTCGTCGTCTGTTTGTGGGTGGAAACTTGTTGAAAAGTTTAAGTCCGAACCCATTATCCGGAACAACTCGTCCAAAAACGCCCAATAAATCGTGAGTCCCGATCGCTCACGATTGTCTTTGGAATGCTCTAGTATTTCACCACGTATTTGAAGAATAGTCGGGCCGTGTCATCTGCCGTGCAGTCCTTCGGAGTTGGAATGAAAACCCCATACTTAGATAATCGGTCGACCACCACAATGATCGTACCGCATCCTTCGGATCTTGGGAGACAAACAATGAAGTCCATCAAAACACTTTCTCAAGGTCTTTCCAAAGTGGGCAATGGCTCCAACAATCCCAGAGGTTGCCGATTCTCTATCTTGTCTTGTTGGCACACAAGACAAGTCTGCATGTACACTTGGACGTCCTCGTAAAGTTGTGGCCAATAGTAGCTCCTTTCCACCAACGCCAAGGTACGATCGACTCCAGGATGGCCAGCCCACCGAGAGTCATGACATTCTTTGAGGATGTCTCTCCTCAAATTTTTCCATTTAGGAACGTACACCCGTTCCCCTCGAGTATGAAGTAAATCGTCCCTTAGCCAAAATCGTCGTGTCTTCCCAGCTTTGACGCATTCCACCAAGGACTTGGCTAATGGGTCGTACTCCATTCCTTCCTTCAGTTTGTCCACTAGGGGGAATTATGGTTGGCTAATGGCTGCAAGTCTCACCTTCCAACTTAGTGCATTGGCTACCACATTATTTGTGCCCAGTTTGTACTCGAGCACAAAGTCGAATTCTGCTAGGAGTCCTTGCCACCGTGCTTGCTTCGGAGTTAAGTTCCTTTGAGTTAGAAAATAACTCGTAGCAATGTTCTCCGTCTTCACCATGAACTTAGACCCTAGCAAGTAATGCCTCTACACCCGAAGGCAATGCATAACTGCCGCCATCTCCTTTTCATGCATCGCATACCGCCGTTCGGTGCCATTGAGTTTTCGGCTTTCATATGCTACAGGATGCCCCTCCTGCATTAGAACTCCACCGATGGCAAAGATCCCTGTGAACTTCGTAAGGCTTTGTATGGTCCGGTAGTGCTATCACCAGGCCCTTTGTCATAGCTTGCTTCAACTTCTCAAATGCCTCTTGGCAAGCATCATCCCACACCCAAGTCTTATTCTTTTTCAACGATTCTGTCAAGTGTGTGGCAATGTCGGAATAGCCACGGATGAATCTTTTATAGTAGTTAACCAAGCCAATAAAAGAATGCACTTCAGGGGACTTTCTTGGGCGTCTCCCATTCCTTGATGGCCAACACTTTCTTGTTATCTATCTTTAACTTGCCACTGCCAATGATGTGACCCAAGAAGGGCACCTCCTTCTTCGCAAAGTCACATTTCTCTTTCTTCACAAAAAGTTGGTTCTCCCTTAAGATTTGGAAAACCCGCCGTAGGTGTGCCTTGTGTTCCTCCAAGGGTTCGCTATAGACGACAATATCATCAAGGTACACCACGACGAATCTATCCAAGTATGGTTGGAAGATTCGGTTCATCAACGTACAGAATGTGGTAGGGGCGTTTGTGAGGCCAAAGGGCATCACCAAGAACTCGTAAAAGCATATCTTGTGACGCACGCCGTCTTTACCTCATCACCTTCGGCTATCCGCACTTGCCAATATCCCGACCGCAACTCTTGCTTTGAGAACCATCTCGCAGCACCAAGTTGATCAAAGAGGTCGGATATGAGTGGGATGGGGTAGCTATTTTTCACCGTTAACTTGTTCAGCGCCCTATAGTCAATGCATAGCCGCATCAACCCATCGTGCTTCTTTTGGAACAACACCAGAAACATAGCACCAAACTGTGTTCTGATACCACTTGTGACGGGGTCAGCCTTTATAGCAGCTTAACTCGTGTGACACCTAGTTCCCACCCGTACGAAGGAACGCTAGGTCAGCCTAACTCGTCGCATTTGGATCGGAACCCATCGATCCATTGTAAAGCAATTGTGTAGGAAAGCGTTTAGTGGAAAAAAGATTTAAACGAAGGCAACAAACGATTGTATTAATTGCTTGAAAGCTTTACAACATCACTCCCCTACATATAGATGTTAACACTTTTCTGGTTTTGCCACCAGGAGATATTATATATGATCGAAATCTAAAATCTCTACAACTTACTCTATAAGCTAAGTTACAACACTTTACAAGGGGGAAACACCCTAAAATAGCTTAAGTATGCTAGGATAAGCCTCGGTCCATGACACGGGGGATGCTTGTCCCATCCCTGCCCTGTACGGGGTAAAATATATTCACCTCGCCCTTGCCCCGTTCCCCGATAAATTTTAAAAAATCCCTATTCTGGGTGAGGTGGGTCAGGTTCCCCTGGGACGGGGCAAATTACCATCCCTAGGGCCAGGGGCGGACCCAGGGGTTCCATTCCAGGGGGGAGCCTTGATCGGCGAGGACAAGATGGATAATTCATATTTTTTAATTCCTAATTTCTTTTTAATCATTCTGTTGAATTAATTAGATTTGTGATGCATATTAGGGTAGAAAATTTTAAAATTTTGCTTACCTAACATATTGAGGATTCTCAGATTATGGATTCAAGAGCTGAGGAGCAACTGCTGACACCGAGCAAGACTTTTGAAGCCCTAAACTAAACATATGTTGAAGGAGTGATGATCAGATCGTTGTGTCTGGTGCCTTACTCTTCGAGACTTGGAGTGGGAGACTGCCGAAATTGTGGATGTGATGTAAAATTTTAATTTTGTATTAAATTATGTTTTAAAATATATTATTTTTAATATCATTTAAGCTATACAATTAGTACAGTCATATGATCACTTGTGGCAAGACATGCGGCGGGCCGATTGGTAAAAGCATGACCCTATGCATCATATTTTATATATGTATATATATATATATATATATATATATATATATATATATATTAAATGACTATTTTAAGATTTAGGGGGGATATGGCCCTAGAGAAGGCTACATTTTTGATGCGTGAAAGAGAGAGAGAGAGAGAGAGAGAGAGAGAGAGAGAGAGAGAGAGAGAGAGAGAGAGAGAGAGAGAGAGAGGCAAAAGAGGAAATGATAAAATTGAAATGGTGTTGAAGCAACCACGTTGGCAATTGGTGGGTTGGCGTAAGGCCAAAATTACCATTTTCTATAATTATATATATGTATATTATCTTTTTTTTCATTTTTATTAAATAATAATGTTTTTTATATCTTTTCTACATCTTTTCTATACCTACCAAACAATTCCATGAAAAAATGTTTTCTCTATCTTTTTCCTTTCCACCCCTTTTCTATACCTTACCAAACACAGGGTTAAGCTCTATGTAAGATTATCTCTGTCTCTTGCACTCTTTGGAAAACTTAGGCTTTGGGAATTCTTGATAACTCTATAGTTCTAACATATTCAATGTTTCTCAAAATATATGTTTCTTTAATCCATGCACTAATATTTATTTAATGGTTGATATGCTAGAGCTCCCAAATAGAGTGGGAAAGCCTAATTACTAGAATAGAAACAAGATCTTTAACTAAATCTTTCCATTTAAATAACAAATCCTAGGCGCGACGAAACATTGGCGACATAAATAGTTAAACTATTGAAAAAGCCAAACATATTACAAGAAAAACATTTCATCATGGTTTCGTAAAACTAGGTCTGCATGGGATCCCCTAAAATCAACATAATATTCGAGTTTGAGACTCCCACAAGAGTTAAAGAGGGCAGAACCGACCATCTTGTTGCCAATTTCATAGAATCTATCACTTTGTTATCGATTCCCTTCCTCCCACGAAAAAAACCTTAACCTACCGCTACCCTATCAATCTCTCCTACCGCATACAAGAGCCCTATCCATGTCGATGTCGTTGCCCTCTTTACCTAGAGATAGAACACAATACCAATTTCCTAAGCCCTGTCACACTACAACAAACATGTTTCTCTTAGAAACTCCACTGCTACAACCATATGCATTTACAACCTACATGCCCCATCATCTATCATTGCTTTGTTATTTGTTTTTGTATTTTTTTTGCTTATATCTTAATAGAAAGCAAAAGGAAAGAAGAAAGAAATTGAATTATTGGGGCAGCCGAAGTTGCCGTTCAAGTCTGATTGTGGCCATCCAAAACAGTTTATGTTATTATCCGTTTGCGGTTTTTGATTTGAGCTTTAAGTTGTTATAGCTATATTTTATTTTTTAACTTTATTTTGTTGAAGTTAATATTACATATATTAACTAACTAGAAAAGTTAGTTACCTAACTTAGATATTACAAAAGCATTTATAATTACCTAACTTAACCTATATAGATAGGGTGATAGAGTCGATCCCAAAAAAGACAATCTTTGCTTCTCGGGTCATAGGTGTATACTAGGGCTTGACATATATAGAAGGAAAGATAAAATAATTAAATAACAATTATCTAATCTAACCTAATTCTTAAACTAACTATGGTGATAGAGCTAGTGGTGAGAAGTATTGTAATGGTTTTGCACCTAAGGTATGGGGTTTGGATAGAGGCAATGGGTCTTTCATTGAATAAGCCCTATATGAATTATGCACCTTTTTATGGTTAAAAACCCAACTCTTTAATGCATCGACCATCCTCTCTTGAGTGATATGGCCGTGTACCATCCTAGCTTAGGGGATGGGTGACCCTTTAGGTTTAGAAGTTTTTGAACCTCAAACTAGCTCCTTACTAGCTCTAGCTCGGCTTCCTAGGAGCAACTCAGGTTTTGACAACTTAAGTCTACCCTAGTAAGATTATGTGGTATTTTTGGATAATTACTTCACCTCTCGGTCCTTCGTAATTAATCCTAAGGTCATGAACTATATGATGGAACCTTTAGGCTCTCTTTATCACCAAATGCAAGAACACCCAAGGATGGAACATATGATGCAAGAATAAGAAGCTCTTTCCCTCAAGGCCACTATTTATATTTTTGCATGTTATTTAATTGACAAACCCGAAAAATAATAATTGACCTATCACATTCATAAACTCCAAATTTGACCCAATTAATAGGAGTGTGCATCTACTTGCCCAATCTGCTATACCTGTCGACCATACCTGAACCTACTCGCTACCCGTGAATAAAATTTATATAAATGAGTGAGTCAAATCTGGATCTCAAAGTCATGCAAAACAAGAAAGAGATTTTGGAATACATCTATCAACTAATCAAAACAAACATGCATAGCTTGTCTCTAATAAGAATTATGATAAAATTATCTACTTGATCAGATCAATAGCAAGAAGACCAAGTGCCTAGACTTGGTAAGATAAGAAATTAATACAACCTTTACTTCAGTCTAAGTTTTGGAGTTAGGGATGTTAGTTGAAGACCTAATTTGTCAAAATAGTCACAAAACTATCCAAGTTTGAAGACTTCAAGACCTAAAGGGTTGAAAAGTCAAAACCTTAAGAAAGTAGAGGGGTCATCACAGTCGCTATCTAGTCAATTGATCAAGATTAGAGACTTGAAGAATCTAATGGTCAAAGGGTCAAAGACATCTCAAAGTAGTGGATATTGCCAAGTGTAATGCCTCATCCAAACTCAAAAACTCGAAGGTCGAAGGATCTACCCAATATGTTAAACATTTAAATCTAAGGGTAAGGATCTAAATTATTTCTGTTTTAGAATAAAACTTTGGAGCAGTTGGTTTGTTGTTCTATTGGCTTGTGATGTTTTTTGTGGATGTCGTTTTTCTAGGTAGCTTTTTCGTGTTTTTTTGGTTGTTCGTTTCCTTTTTTTTTGTGTCTTTGTTTTTTTTTGTCTTTTTGTTTTTTTTTTTTTGTTTTTTGTTTTGTTTTTTTATTACCCTAAAATCCAACCACAATCATGGTAGGGATTTTTCTCTTCCTTGACATTATGTTTGTGTAATTAAGCCTATTATAGGGTAAGGATTTGAGGATGTATATATATATATATATATATATATATATATATATATATATATATATACATACGTAAATTCAAATATGTGTGATCTCATATCTATTAGCCCGAGAATGGCATGTTTATACGTATTGTTGTGTCTCGATACGAGGGGTAAGAGGCTATTTTTGAGGGTTGGAGATTTTAGGGTTGCATTGGAGTTCATTGTTTTATGTCCTTCTATTGTATCATTGCCCATGAGAGACTCTAGGGTTTGTGTGAGGGCTCGTATCTATACTTAGATTTTTGGGTGGGGCTTATTAACATATTGAAACTCAATCAAAGTATTTTATATGTATAGTGAATAAACGATGGAGTTGTATCATAGTGAGGTAAATGTGTTATATTATGTTGTTATCATGTGTTTATTTCATGCCTTGTGGAGTTCTCTATTGTATTATGTTTATTATACATATCATCTTAAAATTGTATTGGATATTTATGAGGGGCTCTTGTGGTGAAGTTGAAGTAATTCACTTAGTTGAGGATTGAGGAGGTTCGAGTGGTTTGCTCCATGTCTTGTTTGAGTTATTAATTGTGAATTACTTATTTTTTATTAACACGACACTAGCACTTATCAACACTATCATGTAAGAGGTTGGGAACATGGGATGGGTTGGGGAGACATGATCCTTATGAGTGTGGTTGCTCACTCCTCGTGTTATGTGATTATTTTCTTTCAAGTGCTTGCCCGAGTTAGGTGGGATGACCAAGTTGTGGACCTAGAATAGAGGTTTCTTTTATTTCCTTATATTTTTTTACTCATCCATGTATTGATATTAGAGTTTAAACTTAATTATGTATCCCCGAGAGAATGAATATTTGATAAGACTTTTGATTGTTGTAATCAAATTATATTTAGACTTGTTTTGTTCCTACAATCGTTTTGGGTTGTCATTGTTGTCAATAGTTGTATTTAGAAGCGGGCAACAACATGTTATACTTGATTGGATAACTTCGTAGAATGATCTCTTAAAGTGAGTTCGTAGAGGGAGTCTAACTAAGTACTTCTTTTGTCGTTCAAGGCCAAAGATCCGTAGACTTGAAGATTTGTAGGGTCGAAGATTCTTAGGCTTGAAGAACCACACACTCAAAGGTCCACAAGGTCGCAGACTCAAAGATCCACAAGGTCAAAGATTCAAAGACTAAAAGTGCAGTCGGGTGAAGAGCAGCACCTCGAAGATTCAGAGACTCACAGGACTCACGGACTTATTGGGTGAAGAGTGGTGGTGTCGCGAGTTGAAGCTACAGGGTCGAAGAATTGGACACCTGTTGATGTGAATAGATGACTAGCTAAGTCGATTTGAGTTGGTCGCTGGCTCAAAACTGGAGACCCTGGAAACTCGAAGACTCAAAAGTCGGATGGTCCTGGGATCTAACTTGGATTCAAAGACTCGAGCCTTAACCTGAAGATCAGAGTGTCTTTGGCTCTAAACTGGAGTTAATTTGACTCAGAGGTCCGAAGGTTCTTACTTGGAGGTTCGAAGGTGCAGACTTAAAAATTGTAGCGTGTGTACTATATGAAGCATCTATGAGGCTATGAAATAGTCATATTTTAGGCTATGACTAATTGAAGGATCAAAATGCGGTTAAGGTTGCTTTGTTTAAATAAGTTATTAGAGCAACACATTTGAACACGCTAAGTACCGGAATAAACACGTGGACGTTATCAGAGGCTTGAGTAATATGTTTCAACGATGGAGACTCGAAGGTAGAACATGTCTAACCCTAGTAGAATTTTTCATGCAATGGCCATCCTATAAAAGAAAAGCGGATGCCCTACCCCAAACAAGCGTCGAATATTTTTAGAATACACGCAAAGCATCTTGAGAGATACAAGAGACGCAGAGTAGCTCGTCCGCATACAAAGAGAAAAAATATTGAGAGCAAGATAACAGGTCATTCATCCGATCTCATTCTCATACATTCAATGAATAGATAAGTGAGTTTGCCAAAGGAGTGGTTGAAGGTCAAGAGGTGCAAACGGTTAATCACGCAGGAGTAGGTTACACTTCAGACATTTCATCACAAAGGGTAAGTATCAAGTAATATCTGCTTCGTATTTGTATTTTTATTATTTTCTGTTAATCGGGTCGACCACCACAATGACTGCAACGATCTCCTGACCTTGGGAGACAAACAAGAAGTCTATCAACACTTTCAAGGTCTTTCCAAAGTGGGCAATGGCTCCAACAATCCCAGAGGTTGCCGATTCTCTATCTTGTCTTGTTGGCACTGAAAATGAGTGCATATTGCGCTTGACGTCCTCGTAAATTGGGCCATAGTAGCTCCTTTCCACTACCTCCAAGGTACGATCGACTCCGGGATAGCCAGCCCACCGAGAGTCCTACATTCTTTTCGAGATGTCTCTCCTCAAATTTTCCATTTGGAACGCACACCGTTCCCCCCGAGTAGAAGTAAATCGTCCCTTAGCCAAATAAATGCGTGTCTTCCCGACTACGCTTTCCCACCAAGGACTTGGCTAATGGGTCATACCCATTCTCCTTCCTTCAGTTTGTCCACTAGGGGGAATTATGGTTGGCTAATGCTGCAAGTCTCACCTTCCAAAAAAGTGCATTGTGACACCACATTATTTAGTCCACAGTTTGTCTCCAGCACAAAGTGAATTATGCTTAAGTCCGCACACCGTGCTTGCTTCGGAGTTAAGTTCCTTTGAGTTGAAAATAACTCGTAGCAATGTTCTCCCGTCTTTCACCATGAACTTAGACCCCAGCAAGTAATGCCTCTACACCAAGGCAAGATCCTTGCCGCCATCTCCTTCCATGCATCGCATCCCGTCGTTCGTGCCATTGAGTTTTCGGCTTTCATATGCTACGGGATGCCCTCTGCATTAGAACTCAACGAGTGGCAAGATCCCGTGAACTCTAAGGCTTTTGTATGGTCCTAGTGCTACCAAGGTCCTGCTTGTATAGCTTGCTTCAACTTCTCAAATGCCTCTTGTCGCTTGCAATCCCACACCCAAGTCTTATTCTTTTTCAACGATTCTGTCAAGTGTGTGGCAATGTCGGAATAATACGGATGAATCTTTTATAGTAGTTAACCAAGCCAATAAAAAGAATGCACTTAGGGGACTTTCTTGGCGTCTCCCATTCCTTGATGGCCAACACTTTCTTTTTATTCATCTTTAACTGCCACTGCCAATGATGTGACCCAGAAGGGCACCTCCTTCTTGTGAAGTCACATTTCTCTTTCTTCACAAAAAGTTGGTTCTCCCCCAAGATTTGGAAAACCGCCGTAGGGTGTGACTTATGTTCCTCCAAGGGTTGTATGAGACGACAATATCATCAAGGTACACCCGTTTCAATCCATCCAAGTATGGTTGGAAGATTAGGTTCATCAACGTACTAGTGTAGGCGTTTAGGTCCAAAGGCATCTGAAGAACTCTTAAAGCATATCTTGTGACGCACGCCGTCTTTACCTCATCACCTTCGACTATCCGCACTTGCCAATATCCCGACCGCAACTCTTGCTTTGAGAACCACTCTCATAAGACCAAGTTGATCAAAGAGGTTTGATATGAGTGGAGATGGGGTAGCTATTTTTCACCGTTAACTTGTTGGCACCCTATAGTCAATGCATATAGCCGCATCTAACCCATCGTGCTTCTTTTGGAACAACACCCGTAAACATAGCACCAAACCGTGTTTCCGATACCACTTGTGACGGGGCCACCTTATACAGCGCCTTAACTGCGTGTGACCCCTAGTTCCCACCGTACTGAAGAACGCTAGGTCATCTTAACTCGTGGCATTTGGATCGGAACCCATCGATCCATTGTAAAGCAATTGTGTAGAAAGCGTTTAGTGGAAAAAAGATTTAAACGAAGGCAACAAACGATTGTATTAATTGCTTGAAAGCTTTACAACATCACTCCCCCTACATATAGATGTTAACACTTTTGGTTTTGCCACCAGGAGATATTATATATGATCGAAATCTAAAATCTCTACAACTTACTCTATAAGCTAAGTTACAACACTTTACAAGGGGGAAACACCTAAAATAGCTTAAGTATGCTAGGATAAGCCTCGGTCCATGACACGGGGGATGCTTGTCCCATCCCCTGCCTGTACGGGGTAAAATATATTCACCTCGCCCTTGCCCCGTTCCCCGATAAATTTTAAAAAATCCCTATTCTGGGTGAGGTGGGTCGGGTTCCCCACTGGGACGGGGCAAATTACCATCCCTAGGGCCAGGGGCGGACCCAGGGTTCCATTCCGGGGGGAGCCTTGATCGGCGAGGACAAGATGGATAATTCATATTTTTTAATTCCTAATTTCTTTTTAATCATTCTGTTGAATTAATTAGATTTGTGATGCATATTAGGGTAGAAAATTTTAAAATTTTGCTTACCTAACATATTGAGGATTCTCGGATTATGGATTCAAGAGCTGAGGAGCAAGCTTCGACACCGAGCAAGACTTTTGAAGCCCTAAACTAAACATATGTTGAAGGAGTGATGATCGGATCGTTGTGAACGGTGCCTTACTCTTCGAGACTTGGAGTGGGAGACTGCCGAAATTGTGGATGTGATGTAAAATTTTAATTTTGTATTAAATTATGTTTTAAAATATATTATTTTTAATATCATTTAAGCTATACAATTAGTACAGGTCATATGATCACTTGTGGCAAGACATGCAGGCGGGGCTGATTGGTAAAAGCATGACCCTATGCATCATATTTTATATATGTATATATATATATATATATATATATATATTAAATGACTATTTTAAGATTTAGGGGGGATATGGCCCTAGAGAAGGCTACATTTTTGATGCGTGAAAGAGAGAGAGAGAGAGAGAGAGAGAGAGAGAGAGAGAGAGAGAGAGAGAGAGAGAGAGAGAGAGAGAGAGAGAGAGAGAGAGGCAAAAGAGGAAATGATAAAATTGAAATGGTGTTGAAGCAACCACGTTGGCAATTGGTGGGTTGGCGTAAGGCCAAAATTACCATTTTCTATAATTATATATATGTATATTATCTTTTTTTCATTTTTATTAAATAATAATGTTTTTTATATCTTTTCTACATCTTTTCTATACCTACCAAACAATTCCATGAAAAAATGTTTTCTCTATCTTTTTCCTTTCCACCCTTTTCTATACCTTACCAAACACAGGGTTAAGCTCTATGTAAGATTATCTCTGTCTCTTGCACTCTTTGGAAAACTTAGGCTTTGGGAATTCTTGATAACTCTATAGTTCTAACATATTCAATGTTTCTCAAAATATATGTTTCTTTAATCCATGCACTAATATTTATTTAATGGTTGATATGCTAGAGCTCCCAAATAGAGTGGGAAAGCCTAATTACTAGAATAGAAACAAGATCTTTAACTAAATCTTTCCATTTAAATAACAAATCCTAGGCGCGCTGAAACATTGGCGACATAAATAGTTAAACTATTGAAAAAGCCAAACATATTACAAGAAAAACATTTCATCATGGTTTCGTAAAACTAGGTCTGCATGGGATCCCCTAAAATCAACATAATATTCGAGTTTGAGACTCCCACAAGAGTTAAAGAGGGCGAACCGACCATCTTGTTGCCAATTTCATAGAATCTATCACTTTGTTATCGATTCCCTTCCTCCCACAAAAAACCTTAACCTACCGCTACCCTATCAATCTCTCCTACCGCATACAAGAGCCCTATCCATGTCGATGTCGTTGCCCTCTTTACCTAGAGATAGAACACAATACCAATTTCCTAAGCCCGTCACACTACAACAAACATGTTTCTCTTAGAAACTCCACTGCTACAACCATATGCATTTACAACCTACATGCCCCATCATCTATCATTGCTTTGTTATTTGTTTTTGTATTTTTTTTGCTTATATCTTAATAGAAAGCAAAAGGAAAGAAGAAAGAAATTGAATTATTGGGGCAGCCGAAGTTGCCGTTCAAGTCCGATTGTGGCCATCCAAAACGGTTTATGTTATTATCCGTTTGCGGTTTTTGATTTGAGCTTTAAGTTGTTATAGCTATATTTTATTTTTTAACTTTATTTTGTTGAAGTTAATATTACATATATTAACTAACTAGAAAAGTTAGTTACCTAACTTAGATATTACAAAAGCATTTATAATTACCTAACTTAACCTATATAGATAGGGTGAGCAGAGTCGATCCCAAAAAGACAGTGCTGCTTCTCGGGTCATAGGTGTATACTAGGGCTTGACATATATAGAAGGAAAGATAAAATAATTAAATAACAATTATCTAATCTAACCTAATTCTTAAACTAACTATGGTGATAGAGCTAGTGGTGAGAAGTATTGTAATGGTTTTGCACCTAAGGTATGGGGTTTGGATAGAGGCAATGGGTCTTTCATTGAATAAGCCCTATATGAATTGTGCACCTTTTTATGGTTAAAAACCCAACTCTTTAATGCATCGACCATCCTCTCTTGAGTGATATGGCCGTGTACCATCCTAGCTTAGGGGATGGGTGACCCTTTAGGTTTAGAAGTTTTTGAACCTCAAACTAGCTCCTTACTAGCTCTAGCTCGGCTTCCTAGGAGCAACTCAAGGTTTTGACAACTTAAGTCTACCCTAGTAAGATTATGTGGTATTTTTGGATAATTACTTCACCTCTCGGTCCTTCGTAATTAATCCTAAGGTCATGAACTATATGATGGAACCTTTAGGCTCTCTTTATCACCAAATGCAAGAACACCCAAGGATGGAACATATGATGCAAGAATAAGAAGCTCTTTCCCTCAAGGCCACTATTTATATTTTTGCATGTTATTTAATTGACAAACCCGAAAAATAATAATTGACCTATCACATTCATAAACTCCAAATTTGACCCAATTAATAGGAGTGTGCATCTACTTGCCCAATCTGCTATACCGTCGACCATACTCGAACCTACTCATTACCCGTGAATAAAATTTATATAAATGAGTGAGTCAAATCTGGATCTCAAAGTCATGCAAAACAAGAAAGAGATTTTGGAATACATCTATCAACTAATCAAAACAAACATGCATAGCTTGTCTCTAATAAGAATTATGATAAAATTATCTACTTGATCAGATCAATAGCCAGCAAGACCAAGTGCCTAGACTTGGTAAGATAAGAAATTAATACAACCTTTACTTCAGTCTAAGTTTTGGAGTTAGGGATGTTAGTTGAAGACCTAATTTGTCAAAATAGTCACAAAACTATCCAAGTTTGAAGACTTCAAGACCTAAAGGGTTGAAAAGTCAAAACCTTAAGAAAGTAGAGGGGTCACTGCGCGCTATCTAGTCAATTGATCAAGATTAGAGACTTGAAGAATCTAATGGTTGAAGGGTCAAAGACATCTCAAAGTAGTGGATATTGCCAAGTGTAATGCCTCATCCAAACTCAAAAACTCGAAGGTCGAAGGATCTACCCAATATGTTAAACATTTAAATCTAAGGGAAGACCCGAAGGGTTAAAGATCTAAAGGGTTAAAGATTGAACAGAAAGTCTCACACCTCTGGTGCTTGAGATAAGGCAAAACTAAAAAAACTATGGGGTCGAAGCACCGAAGAGTCGATACAGGATATTGTGGTGGTCAATGTTGACTAGAGGGAGACTCCAAAGACTTTTCATCATGGCTTGCTCGACCTAGAGTTATTTTTGACATGTGGTCGATATAGCATGTTATTGGTTGAGGTCAACCAGGCTAGATTCCATAAGATTTTCTCAAAGGGAGGTCGACCTAGCATGATTTTCAACGTATGGTTGATATGTGGTCAACCTGGTTGTTCCAGGTGAATGTCGACCATGTTTGAGTTAAGGTTGGTCGACATTAGTGTCTAGTCAACATGAGAATTATTTGTCGATGTGGGTCATTGTGTGTGTATATGTCATTCTATTTTGTGTTGTTATGTTTATTATTATTTTGTTTTGAAGTGGAGTTATCAGAGAGAGAGAGAGAGAAACCCTATGTTGTTTGATCATTTGTGCCTATGTTCTTGAGAGTAGGAAGGCATCTTATAACGAGGAGCAAGGAGGGAGGAGCTTCTGCGATTCAAAACCCTAAAATCCAACCACAATCATGGTAGGGATTTTATGCTATTCTTCAGCATTATGTTTGTGTAATTAAGCCTATTATAGGGTAAGGATTTGAGGATGTATATATATATATATATATATATATATATATATATATATATACATATACGTAAATTCAAATATGTGTGATCTCATATCTATTAGCCTGAGAATGGCATGTTTATACGTATTGTTGTGTCTCGGTACGAGGGGTAAGAGGCTATTTTTGAGGGTTGGAGATTTTAGGGTTGCATTGGAGTTCATTGTTTTATGTCCTTCTATTGTATCATTGCCCATGAGAGACTCTAGGGTTTGTGTGAGGGCTCGTATCTATACTTAGATTTTTGGGTGGGGCTTATTAACATATTGAAACTCAATCAAAGTATTTTATATGTATAGTGAATAAACGATGGAGTTGTATCATAGTGAGGTAAATGTGTTATATTATGTTGTTATCATGTGTTTATTTCATGCCTTGTGGAGTTCTTCTATTGTATTATGTTTATTATACATATCATGCTAAAATTGTATTGGATATTTATGAGGTGCTTGTGTGGCTGAAGTTGAAGTAATTCACTTAGTTGAGGATTGAGGAGGTTCGAGTGGTTTGCTCATGTCTTGTTTGAGTTATTAATTGTGAATTACTTATTTTTTATTAACACGACACTAGCACTTATCAACACTATCATGTAGAGGTTGGGAACATGGGATGGGTTGGGGAGACATGATCCTTCGAGTTGTGGTTGCTCACTCCTCGTGTTATGTGATTATTTTCTTTCAAGTGCTTGCCAGAGTTAGGTGGGATGACCAAGTTGTGGACCTAGAATAGAGGTTTCTTTTATTTCCTTATATTTTTTTACTCATCCATGTATTGATATTAGAGTTTAAACTTAATTATGTATCCCTGAGAGGCGAGAATATTTGATAAGACTTTTGATTGTTGTAATCAAATTATATTTAGACTTGTTTTGTTCCTACAATCGTTTTGGGTTGTCATTGTTGTCAATAGTTGTATTTAGAAGCGGGCAACAACATGTTATACTTGATTGGATAACTTCGTAGAATGATCTCTTAAAGTGAGTTCGTAGAGGAGTCTAACTAAGTACTTCTTTTGTCTGTTCAAGGCCAAAGATCCGTAGACTTGAAGATTTGTAGGGTCGAAGATTCTTAGGCTTGAAGAACCACACACTCAAAGGTCCACAAGGTCGCAGACTCAAAGATCCACAAGGTCAAAGATTCAAAGACTAAAAGTGCAGTCGGGTGAAGAGCACCTCGAAGATTCAGAGACTCACAGACTCGCAGACTTATTGGGTGAAGAGTGGTGGTGTCACAGAGTTGAAGCTCTAAGGGTCGAAGAATTGGACACCTGTTGATGTGAATAGATGACTAGCTAAGTCAGATTTGAGTTGGTCGCTGGCTCTAAACTGGAGACCTGGAAACTCGAAGACTCAAAAGTCAGATGGTCCCGGATCTAACTTGGATTCAAAGACTCAGAGCCTTAACCTGAAGATCAGAGTGTCTTTGGCTCTAAACTGGAGTTAATTTGACTCAGAGGTCCGAAGGTTCTTACTTGGAGGTTCGAAGGTGCAGACTTAAAAATTGTAGCGTGTGTACTATATGAAGCATCTATGAGGCTATGAAATAGTCATATTTTAGGCTATGACTAATTGAAGGATCAAAATGCAGTTAAGGTTGCTGTTTAAATAAGTTATTAGAGCAACACATTTGAACACGCTAAGTACCAGAATAAACACGTGGACGTTATCCGAGGCTTGAGTAATATGTTTCAACGATGGAGATCAGAAGGTAGAACATGTCTAACCCTAGTAGAATTTTTTCATGCAATGGCCATCCTATAAAAGAAAAGCAGATGCCCTACTTCAAACAAGCGTCAGAATATTTTTAGAATACACGCAAAGCATCTTGAGAGATACAAGAGACGCAGAGTAGCTCGTACTGCATACACAGAGAGAAAAATATTGAGAGCAAGATAACAGTGCATTCATCTGATCTCATTCTCATACATTCAATGAATAGATAGTGAGTTTGCCAAAGGAGTGGTTGAAGGTCAAGAGGTGCAAACGGTTAATCACGCAGGAGTAGGTTACACTAGACAGCTCATCACAGTGAGTAACTGCGAAGTAATATCTTGTTTCGTATTTGTATTTAGAAGAGAAGAGAGTTAATTCTGTTATAATAAGGGCAAGACCCTACTATATTAAAAGTTATAGTGGATTAGACTCGATGTAGGTACACTCTCACAACCGTGGGAGTAGATCACATTGATCGAACCACGTAGATTATGGGTCTTTGTCTTTTATTTCCCATACACACCCTCGTTAACTTGATCTTACACAAGACACTAAGATATCACCCAAACGATAACCACATCTATAAGATTATCTCTAACAAGTAAACTACTCCTTAAAACTAAAGGATTAGTTTTTAGTATATAGATTCACCCCCTCTCTCTGTGTACACCTTTGTCCGGGGTCAGATTTCTGCGCCTCTCAACCCCTTGCGGCACTTAGCTTCTCATCCACGGTCCACTAAGTTTAGCCTTTGAGGGTTGAAGCGCACGTGAGCTGGTTTCGCCCCGCCTTGGGCTCATCGGGAGAACGGCTCCGAGTTCCCGACCGGTTGTGTAAGGATGGCCAAATCCCTTCTTCAACGTCAAGTCCTCGACTAGCGGCGTGCTCCCCGCATTCAACCGGGTCGGCACGTCCGAACTCCGAAGGGTTCCATCCGTTCTCCTCCATGAACCGCCTGGAACCTTCTCGCACACCATCTACGCTTGACCAACCCCTCTCCTTTACGTAGCACGAATCCATTCTGAATCGTGCCACTAAGAAACGTCCCGCCAGCACCACGCTGCTCGGGTCGTGACATTCTCCTCCACCCAATCCTCGCAACGTCCTCGTTGCGCTTGTCGACATCGCTTCCCCGCGAGGCGATGGCATCGTTACCTCGACGCCCTCCCACTCGCCCAATGTCAACAGCTTGGACATCGCTTCCCCGCGGGTTGCAACACCTTTACCAAGATGCTCGCCCCACTCGCCCAATGTCCAAAGGATAGGAGGCTTCCAAGATCGCTCCGACGCGCTCCTTCGTACTCCCTTGCCCAACTCGTATTACACTCTAGGATACTCCAACTCTATGGACGCGAGGCGTGCAAGACACTATCCGGTCGACTCACCTCTCGTGAGCTCCCACCTTGGGATCACGCCGCTCGCGAGAGTGCTCGGCGAGTCTTCGGGATACGGGCCGGTTCGGCTCGATACCACTTGTCACGGGGTCGATTTCTGCGCCTCTCCACTCGCCAATACTTAGCTCGACGCCTCGAGCCACACCATGGATTGGACTGGCGCCGGAGTTCACCGCCTTCGGCCCAGCCCTTCTCTTCCTTGTAGACTATCCCCGGTCTACGAGCTTCTTCGACCTTGATGAAGTTGTTGGTCGCACCCGTGTCCACCAAGGCCTTAGTTTCAAGGTTGTTGGCCTTAAGCGAGCACGTACATGCGGCCCTTCTGTCGTCCGGATGGTGGCACCTCCACCTTCGCCTTGATTGCATTGAGGAGTTGCAAGGAACCAAGTCGTGGATCCCTCGCATTCCTCTCTTCGTCTTCGTTGATCATCGCGGAGAGCTTGGAGCGCTTCGGGCACTCGAACGCCTTGTGAGGGCCTTCACAAATGTCACGACCCGAGCAGCGTGGTGCTGGCGGGACGTTTCTTAGTGGCACGATTCGGGAATGGATTCGTGCTACGTAAAGGAGAGGGGTTGGTTGAAGCGTAGATGGTGTGCGCGAGAAGGTTCCAGGCGGTTCGTGGAGGAGAACGGATGGAACCCCTTCGGAGTTCGGACGTGCCGACCCGGTTGAATGCGGGGAGCACGCCGCTAGTCGAGGACTTGACGTTGAAGAAGGGATTTGGCCATCCTTACACAAACCGGTCGGGAACTGGAGCCGTTCTCCTGATGAGCCCGGTGGCAGGCGAAACCGATCTACGTGCGCTTGACCCTCAAAGGCTAAACTTAGTGGACCGTGGATAGAGAAGCTAAGTGCCGCAAGGGGTTGAGAGGCGCAGGAAATCTGACCCCGTGACAAGTGGTATCGAGCCGAACCGGCCCGTATCCTGAAGACTCGCCGAGCACTCTCGCGAGCGGCGTGATCCCAAGGTGGGAGCTCACGGGAGGTGAGTCGACCGATAGTGTCTTGCACGCCTCGCGTCCATAGAGTTGGAGTATCCTAGAGTGTGATACGAGTTGGGCAAGGGAGTACGAAGGAGCGCGTCGGAGCGATCTTGGAAGCCTCCTATCCTTTGGACATTGGGCGAGTGGGGCGAGCATCTTGGTAAAGGTGTTGCAACTGCGGGGAAGCGATGTCCAAGCTGTTGACATTGGGCGAGTGGGAGGGCGTCGAGGTAACGATGCCATCGCCTGCGGGGAAGCGATGTCGACAAGCGCAACGAGGACGTTGCGAGGATTGGGTGGAGGAGAATGTCACGACCCGAGCGTGGTGCTGGCGGGACGTTTCTTAGTGGCACGATTCAGGAATGGATTCGTGCTACGTAAAGGAGAGGGGTTGGTTGAAGCGTAGATGGTGTGCGGCGAGAAGGTTCCAGGCAGTTCGTGGAGGAGAACGGATGGAACCCCTTCGGAGTTCGGACGTGCCGACCCGGTTGAATGCGGGGAGCACGCCGCTAGTCGAGGACTTGACGTTGAAGAAGGGATTTGGCCATCCTTACACAACCGGTCGGGAACCGGAGCCGTTCTCCCTGATGAGCCCAGTGGCAAGGTGGCGAAACCAGTCTACGGCGCTTCAACCCTCAAAGGCTAAACTTAGTGGACCGTGGATAGAGAAGCTAAGTGCCGTAAGGGGTCGAGAGGCGCAGAAATCTGACCCCGTGACAACACGCATATACATGGAGGATCTTGTTTGGATCTTGAGAATATTAATTGCTATCGAGCTAAGTTCCTGCTAGAGGTAGATCTACCTATTGAGATTTGTGGCTTAACATCTTAGGGACCAAGGAAGAGTTCATTGGTATATATATATATATATATATAAATGGAGATTTCTATCATTGGACCAAGTACCAGCTCCGACTATGCAAAGAGAGTGCTTATCTTTGATGTCACCAATTACAAGATGTGGAGAGTTTGGATAGAGACTATATTCATGTCCATGGATATGGACGTTAAGCAAGGTAATTAGAGATGGATACATTGAACCCGCCAATGATAGAGAACCCACGAAGCTAAGAGAAGAACCTATGATTTGAATGGTAGAGCCTTGAGAATTATTACATCAACACTCACAAACTTTAAATATGCAAAGTTTATGGATTGTAAAGTGGCAAAGGGTCTATGGGATAGACTTGAAAGTGTTTATCAAAGAGATGGCAGACTAAAAGAAACCAAACTGTAATTGTATACTCATAAATATGAAGCTCTTAAAATGGAGGAGCATGAAAGTATACAAGAGTTCTTTGTATGACTAACTGCGTTTGTCAATGACATTAGAAGTCATGGAAAAAATAAGAAGAACTTTGCAATTGTAAAGAAGTTGCTTGAGGGTTATACCCAAAAGATTCATTCTAAAGGTGGAAGTTCTTGAAAATTGCCGAGACCTGGAGACTATGACATTGTAGGAGTTGTAGTGCGGTCGATTGCATTTGAAATGAAGTTGCACTCCTATGAAAAGACATCAACATCAAGATTTATGTCTACAATGAAGGAAACAAAAGAAGAAGCCTTTAAGGCTATGAAAAATTTAAAAATAAAGAAAGAAGTTGAGTCGTCAAAAGAAGAAGCCTTTAAGGCTATGAAAAATTTAAAAATAAAGAAAGAAGCTGAGTCGTCAAAAGATTAAGAAGACAGTGATAGTGAAAATGATAAAGATAAGGTGGTTGCCTACTTCACCAGAAAATTCAGAAGAGGTGGAGCAGGAAAGCAAAAGGGAGGAAAAGGGAAAGGAGGACTTTCCCTTAGGTGTTTTAAATGTGAAAAGTGGGAGCACTTTGCGTCACAATGCAAGGTGAAAGAAGACATCATCCAAAAGAAGTAGAGGACACTAAAGGAAAGAAGACATCATCCAAAAGAAGTACTTCCACAAGGAGATCAAGAACTTCATTGAAGAAGAAGGGTTCACACAAGAACTATATGAACTGAATCACTAAATCTGATGATGAGGATGAATGTTCATCAGATTATGCTTTTGTTGCCCAGATTGAGGTAGACAATGGCAGCATAGCCTCAGAAGAGGAAGAGGCAGAAGAAAAAGAAGAAGTGGATTTGGAAGAAGAGCTCAAGCTTACAACAGAAGAAATCCGTAAGAGAGGAACCAGGATTAAACAGCTCAAGGGAGAGCTTGGAGAAGTCATAGGAGAGAAGGACAATGTGCTAGAGGAGTGAAAGAAGTTCTACAAGGAAATTGTCAGCGTAAAGCTCAAACTAGAGGAGCAAATCAAGATATGTGATGACATTACCACAGAACTCACCACTAAAGACACCACAATCCAATGGCTTGAGGAACAACTAATGAGCCTTCAAAAAAAGATCTTAAAAGACAAGTCAACTCAAGACAAAACAAGGCCACTCAAGTCTCAATCTTTGAAAGCTCCCAGATCATATCTCTCATTACACCACAGGCGGCCCAAGAGCAAAACTAGGAAACACTGCTGGTGGCTAGGAAGGAGATCACGACACTAAAGGCGGCGAGGAAGGTTAACATTCCAGTTGGTGAATGTGACAAGCACAAGAATGTTACTGTCATGACCCAAAGCTACTAGAAACTTAAGAGTATCACCAAGGGTAATATGAATGATGAAAAGATGGAAAGACACCCGGTTATCCAGTCCAAGACTAGTGAAGTGAACAAATGCATTGAGAAATCTAATCATTCCAAGAATGTGAAGAAATCTAATGTAAATGCCATTTTCACAAGTGTGTAGGTGCCTCTCAATAAAAAGGTAGAAAACCTGTGAAACCAACCATCAAGGCCAAGGCTGTGATGAAGAAGACTCCAAACATTCAAAAGTTCAACAGAACCAGGTTTCAGGGTCACTGCTACTACTGTGCAGTATGGGTCATATGGCCAGATTCTGTTGGTGGAGGTATTCGGTACAAGAATCCAAAACTAGAATGTTGACATCTCAATGGAACTTGTACAAGATTGAAAGAAAGAAACCAGCCATAAGTTTCTGCAATTACTATCAGAAGCAGGGACATGATGATAAGTCATGCTGGTGGAAACCAAAGCCCATTTCCACGAACAACAAATTTGCTATTCTTGTAGATTTGGAAGTTTGCGATAAATATGGTTGTGAATGTCATAGTATAAGAAGTGTACTTATTCCTAAGCAAAATAAGAAGAAGAGCATTATGAGGGTTGAAGAAAGAAAGAAAGAACCAGCATCTCAGAAGACTGTGAAGCCTAAGCCTCAAGAAGAGTGATTCAAGTCTAAAATAAAACAAGATGAGAGCTTCGAGTCTAAAGTAAAATAGAAAGAGAACTTCAATTATAAAGTAAAACAAGTTTACATTGCTAAAGACAAGGAGGTAGCTCATATTGCTAAGATTGCATTGAAAGATGATATCAAGGGCAAACAGTGGATCCTTGATAGTGGTTTTTCAAGTCACATGATTGGTGACCTAAACAAGTTGTCAGATGTGAACAAAGATAAATCTGACAAGGTGAGATTTAGCAATGATATCTCTCTGAAGATTAAGGGGTTAGGATCTGCCAAATGGGGAAAGAACAAACTAAAGGATGTCTTACATATTAAAGGATTAAAATATAATCTAGCATTCGCCAGTCAATTGTATGATGCAAGTTATGAAGTGACCTTTACCAAAACTGATTGTCAAGTTAAAAGAGAAAATGGTAACACAAGAAGATTGGAAGAAGGACCGATGAGGACTTATATGTAATTGATGAGAACAAGACCCAAAGCTATCATATAACAAAGGTATACAACTATACTTGACTTGGGTATAAACAAAAATCGAGAGGTTTGAGACGACCCAGAAAGGATTTTATCATGATTAACTCAGGTATAGAAGATTGGGACATCTCAATTAGAAGAATATGAGATGGCTTGTAAACTGCATGGCCATTAGAGACATCTCAGACATCAAAAGAGATAGAGAGCATGTCTGCTCAGCATGCTTACATGGAAAACAGACCAAATTTCATTACAAGGTAAAAGAGTACAGTTCAGAAGTAACTCTAGACATAGTGCATACTGATTTGTGTGGACCTAAGAGGAACAAGGGACTCAACGGTGGAAGATACTTCATCCTGTTTGTGGATAACTTCACCAGAAGAACTTGTATTATGTACCTGGTCAGCATTTCACAAGTGTAAGAATTGTGACAAGTAATAAAGTAGATTTTTACGTCCGGATATCGAACCCAAGGGAAGGATGAAGAATTTGGAAATTTTAAACTAGCTTATAAAGAATTTTTTTATTAGAATATTATAAAAATAGAATTGAATTAAAACAATTACTTTTAGGAAACAGGAGAAATGGAAAAACACTTTTCAAAGTAGAGATAAATTCAATTGATAAAGGCAATTAGAGTTAAGATTTCATTTGATGTATTTTTCCAAAGATTATGTCTTAAGTATTTTTCCAAAGATTATGTCTTAAGTTAATCTAATTCTTTCCTTGTGATCATATTTAATACCCAACCTCTAATGCATGAATTAGCCTTTTCAAGTGTAATAATTTTGTGTACACCCTGGCATGGGAGACGGGTGACCCTTTAAGATTTGGGTTATTAAGTTTAGAGCTAGCATCACACCCAATCTTAACTTGGTATCCTAGGTTTTACATTGGCTTTCACAAATTATATAACCCCTAGTTTGAGTATCTTGATAATTTCAGTGATTATGCTTCATTTTCCAACACTTCACATAAATACCTATGATGATAAAACGAAGTGATCAAGTCCATTTTATATTTTTACTCAAGATATTCAATAAACATTCACAAAGTAAAAAAGATTAAACTTAAATATTACAAATTAATTTATTATATCAAACTCCATCCTAACCCCAATCAAGGGTTTTAAAGCTTCCATAGTTTGATTGAAGACAATAGAATTACAATACATGGAATAAGAATACAAAAAGAATTGCTTGCCTATTTTGACCAACAAATTCTAAGGTTGATTTTCTTTTCCAAGCAGATTGCCTTCAAGCTCTAAGTGATACCCAAACCTTCTTCAATCTCACTTTCTCTACTCGAAATGATGATGGAATTATAGAAATAGAATGGTAGAAAATTGGATATTTCACAATGGATGATATGATGCCCTTTTATAGCCCCCCAAGCTTGGATTTAAATTTTTGAATTTGAATTTCCATTATTCCTCATAATTCCTCCGAGTAAATAACTCCATTTATTCTTTTGTAATTCTAGCTTTGAATTTGAATTTGAAAATGGATTAAATCTCATCATTTATCATTTAAAAAATGTTTTTGTCCTAATGCAAAGTCTTCATTTGAATTTAAATTTGTTCTTTTAATTGCCCTTTGACTTAAAAATTAATGCTTATTCTTTGTCCAAATGACTTTTTTCTAGAAGGCAATAAGTGAGCTTCTAAAATGAGGATTTCATTGCAAAAATTTGGGTTTGGTCGGGTGAAAAAGGCTTCACCCGACCTTCACCTAACCATCATCAAATGACCTCGGATCTCATTCTACCGGAAGGATATTTTCTTCATGGAGGCTTATAGACTCTGAATATGCAAAAATAGGATTCACCTGACCATCACTTTACCACCTCGGATTTCACCCGACCAGAAGGAAAGTGTTTTCAGTGAAGCTTAGAAACTCCAAATATGCAATATGGGCTTCACTCGACCTAGTTGGGTGAAGAGTCCTTCACTTGACCTTCACCTGATCAGATTTAAATTAGCTTGTCGTAGTTTTTAAGTCTTTGGAATTCCAACTTCCTTCTAATGATATGGTAAATGTTTTCTTGATTCTTGGCTTCCTATCAAAATATAACAAAAATACCAAAAAAAACTCCAAGAAATCCTCTTTTTCGGGTTAGGGCATGAAAATGTGATAATATAGCTCAATTAGGCAATAAATGAAACAAAAAGTATGAAAATATACCCAAAATGACCTTAAGGGGGGGGGGGTATAAATCCCCCTGATCAGTACCTAAAGCACAAAATAGAAACTTTGGAGTCCTTCAAGAAGAAAATAAGGATGGCTGAAAATGATAGTGCTCGAGGAATCAAAGTTTTAAGATCTGATCAAGGTACTAAGTTTACAAATAAAGCCTTTGAGAGGTATTTGAATAAACATGGGATTCAACATCAACTATTAGCAGCAAGAACTCTACAACAAAATGGGGTTGTTAAAAGGAAGAATAGGGCTGTCATTGAAATGGGCAACTTCATCGCTTGAAGCTAATCTTCATACACAGTTTTCGATAGAGGCAACAAGAACAATGGTACACCTGTTGAATAGATTAACCTTAAGGCCAAGAACAGACTATACACCTTATGAATTACGATGTGCAAAGAAGTTAACAGTCAAGTGCTTCAGAATCTCTAGAAGCCCTTGCTTTGTGAAGATAAAGGAGCAAGGAAGAGAAAAGTTTCATGCCAGATCTAAAGAAGGAATGTTTGTTGGGTAATAATATCAGACAAAGGGCTATAGAGTATTTCTTCCAAGACTTGAAAAAGTCATAACTTCTAGTGAAGTTAGAGTGGATGAGAACTAGAAGAAGGATATGAATGAATATGAGGACCCAGAATTTGAAGAAGAGGAACATTAGAAAGATGATGAGTATGAGCATGAAAAGGATAAGAAAGATGAGGACACAAACTCAGAGAAGTTTGATGAAGATGAGAAGGAAGAGTCCAATCCTGGAGAAGAATCTACTAACAAAACCAGGAGGACATGGTCCAGTGTGCATGACAAGAATCAGATCTTTGGTGATCCAAAAGTAGGTTTAACCACCAGAAGAAAATCTGCAAGAGCTACTGCATTGCTCTCTCAAATAGAACAGAAGTCTATAGGAGAAGCAGTAGAGGGTAAAGGCTAGATCACTGCAATGAATGAGGAGCTGGATCAGATTGAGAAGAACAAGAAATAGGAACTAGTTCTTATACCAAAGAACAAAAATGTCATTAGAACAAAGTGGGTGTTCAGAAATAAATTAAATGAATATGGAAAGGTCATCAGGAACAAGGCAAGACTGGTATGCAAAGGGTACTCTCAAATTGAAGGTATTGATATGGAGGAAACATTTGCACCAGTAGCAAGGTTAGAAACAATCAGAATGTTTCCTGTATTAGCAATACAAAAGAAGTTCAAATTCTATTAAATGGATCTAAAATCTTCATTTTTTGAATGGATTGCTAAAAGAAGAGGTCTACATTGAGCAACTAGATGGTGTTCAGATTGATACTCATGAGACACATGTGTGCAAACCGAAGAAAGTCTTGTATGGCCTAAAGCAGGATCTTAGAGCATGGTATAATTAACTAGATGGAAATTTAAAAAAATGAATTTTAGTAGAGGAACTGTGGATTATAATCTCTATATTCTGATTTCGAGACGGTGGTCAAGTGGCTATTATAGTTTATGTAGATGACATTATCTCGGAGGAAGTCACTCAAGATTATGTGAAGAATTTTCCAAAAGGATGATTGATGAATTTGAAATGTCTCTCATAGGAGAATTGACCTACTTCTTAGGACTACAAATCAAGCGATGCTCTGGGGGGTATTTTCATATCTCACCACAAATATGCCAAGGAATTACTACAGACGTATGGTATGGAGAATTGCAAGCCTGTTGGGACACCAATGGCTAAAGGTTACAAACTACACAAAGATCAAGAAGGCACAAGTGTAAATTAGAAAGAGTATCGAGGCATTATTGGAAGCCTTCTATACATTACAGCCTCCAGACTTGATCTTATGCAAGTTGTGTGTCAGGCAAGTAGATATTAAGTAGACCTTAAGGAGTCTCACTTATTAGCAGTCAAACGGATCCTTAGATATTTGCATGGAACATTGGACATGGGATTGTTGTATCCCACTAAGGATTCAATTGAATTACAGGCATATACTTATTCAGACTGGGTTGAAAACATTGATGATAGACGTTCTACCAGTGACTGCAGCTTTAATTTGGGCTCTAAATGTGTTGCATGGTTGAGTCGTAAGTAGAACAGTGTGGCCTGCAGCACAGCCAAGGCTGAATATGTGGCTGCACATGCTGTATGTACTCAAGTAGTATGAATGAATACTCAACTATTAGACTTGGGAGTCAACGTGGAGCTACCTATTAATATATGGTGTGACAACGTGTTTGTCAATATAAGCAGGAATCCAGTTTAACACTCGAAGACCAAGCATATTGACTATAGGTACCACTATATAAAAGAACAAGTGGAAGAGGGAAATATACAAGTGGTGCATGTTTTAACTCAGGATAAGACTGCAGATATTCTAACCAAATCTTTATTGATCGAGTTGTTTAACAAACACAGACGCGGGTTGTCTGTGCAGCTTCCTCCTTACGCCTAAGGCGTTGATAGGGTTCCCCCCTATTTCTTTGCAATTACTTAGCAAAGGGGAAGAGAAGAATGATGTTTACAGGGGGAGTACAGTGGGAGGAATTCAATGGGAGGAGGCATTTTTTAAAGTTCAAAGATCATTCACATATGTTGCCAACAATTCCAAAGGGGGAGATTGTTCTTCCCACAGTCTTTTTTGGGTTGTCATTGTTGTCAATAGTTGTATTTAGAAGCGGGCAGCAGCATGTCATACTTGGCTGGATAACTTCGTAGAGTGATCTCTTAGAGTGAGCTCGTAGAGGAAGTCTAACTAAGCACTTCTTTTGTTTGTCCAAGGTCAAAGATCCGAAGATTCGAATACCCAAAAGGTTGAAGATCCGTAGACTTAAAGATTTGTAGGGTCAAAGATCCTCAGACTCAAAGAATCACAGATTCAAAGGTCCACAGGGTCGTAGACTTGAAGACCCAAAGTGTAGTCGAGTAAAGAGTAGCATCTCGGAGATTCGAAGACTCTCAGACTCATTGGGTGAAGAGTGGCAGTGTCATGGAGTCGAAGCTCGAAGGGTCAAAGATTTGGAGACTTGTTGATGTGAACAGATGATTAGCTGAGTCAGAGTTGAGTTGGTCGCTGGCTCTAACTTGGATTCAAAGACTCGAGCCTTAACCCGAAGATCGAGTGTCTCTGGCTCTAGACTAGAGTTGATCCGACTCGAACGTTTGAAGGTTCGACTTGGAGGTTCGTAGGTGTAGACTCAAAGATCATAACGTGTGTACTATATGAAGCATCTATGAGGCTACGAACCAATCATCTTCGAGGCTATGGCTAATTGAAGGATCAAAATGAAATTAAGGTCTCCATTTAAGTAAGTTATTCGAGCAACGCATTTGAGCACACTAAGTACCAGGAATAAACACGTGGGCGTTATTCGAGACTAGAGCAATATGTTTCAACGATAGAGATCGGAAAGTAGAATATGTCTAACCTTAGTAGAAGGTTTTCATGCAATGACCGTCCTATAAAAGAAAAGGAGATGCCATACTTCAAACAAGCATTAGAATATTTTCGGAATACATACAAAATATCTTGAGAGATACAAGAGATGCGGGGTAGCTCGTACTACATACACAGAGAAAAGAAGATTAATAGCAAGATAATAGTGAGTTCATCCGATCTCATTCTCATACATTTAATGAATAGATAGTGAGTTTGGCAAAGGAGTGGTTGAAGGTCAAAAGGTGTAAACAGTTAACACAAGAGCATGTTACACTAAATACCCCCAACAAGAATCGCTTCCAATATCTAGATATGTATCTTACCATTTCTCGTTTATGTATGTCCAATTAAGTCGATTTCCAATTAGACATTAAAGAAATATAGCATGATGGTAATGAACAGACTTGGTGAAAAACCGAAAGGGCACGAAGGGTAAAATAGAAAGCTCCAACAAGACAAAAAAGGAAAGCAAAGGCCGACTTGGTGAAAACCCGAGAGGGCACCAAGGGTAAAATACAAATCCAATAACAAATCCTGAAGGGCAAAATCAGTTAGAATCTAGAATGGAGCAGAACCACATAAAACAGGGTTAGAAGTAATGATAAAAGAAGTGGCAGCTACAAATAGTAGAAAGCTTGGTCAAACTTGAGGCATACTCGAATTAAATTTGAACATTATGCTTTTAACGACTTGTAATTCATTTTATCAGATTATAACAAGTGACACTTTATATGATATCAATATATTTTTTGGAATTAAACCGGGAAAACAATCTTTTTTTTTATCTCCCCAATCATGTTTTATCATCTTCATTTCATATTTAATCGGAATTTATAAATCCCAGTATGATCCTTCGGTGTTGCCTTATGAGTAGGGTCAAGTGAAGGTGATAAGGCCTCATTGCTAGGCCTATGGATAAAGACCACACATGTATTCATCGGGTAAATTATACGGTAAGGGCCAACATATGGAAGTAAAAACCCTTAAGGCCAAGAAATATCAAGAACCCTAATCCAATTGAATAAAACCCCAAAACATCAATCTTATCTAGTCTCAAAAACCTAAAACCATGGAGTACCAATACTTTTAGCCAATACCAAAGTCAAGCTCCGTAATGTAGTGCAGCTCCTCAACATACTAAAGGTAAGCCAAGACCATGTCCAAGTCAAGCTCCTCAACATAGTGAAGCTAAGTCAAACAAGCCCTCCATCCACAAAAAGGAGCTCCCCAAGCAAGATGAAAAGGTCACCCTGGCCAAATAGGAAAAAGAGGTCCACAACAAGTTGGATGTTCGTAAGATCGGAGTGGTTCCTATTAATCCAAACTCTCTAATGGCATTGAGATAAATCCCTAGCCCCTACAAATATAGATAAATCGGGTCCATTAGCGGTTTACATTTCATCATGCATCTCATTGCATTTCATGCACTATTTGTAGACATTCAACATTTTCTACAATTTTAGGAACATTATTGCTTGTGAAGATCCCAAGAAATCATTCTCAGCAAGCTTTTCACGAAGCCCTAAAAGCTTCACTTGTTCAACTATACAAGTATTTCTTTGTAATTTCCCCAAGCTCTAAAAGCACCCTTTTGACACTTGAATGAACTTCCTTGCTTTTCAGGTAACCTCGTAGAGCGATCTCCTTGAGTGAACTCATAGAGCGATCTACTTTTTCTATTGGCCTTAGATGCATTTTTAATTCATATTAGCCTTAGAAGCCTTTTGAATTCTCGTGGGCCCGAGATGCCTTTTCAATTCCTGTTGGCCTTAGATGCCTTTTCAATTCCTATTGGCCCTGGATGCCTTTTCAATTCCTGTTGGCCCTGGATGCCTTTTTAATTCTTGTTGGTCGTAGATGCCTTTTCCATTTATGCTGGACCTAGATGCCTTTTCAATTCTTGTTGGCCCTGGATGCCTTTTTAATTCCTGTTGGCCCAGGACGCCTTTTCAATTCCTGTTGGCCCATGATGCCTTTTCAATTCTTGTTGGCCTTAGATGTCTTTTCGATTCATGATGGCCCTAAATGCCTTTTTAATTCTTGTAGGCCTTATATGCCTTTTCAATTCGTGTTGGCCCTAGATGCCTTTTCAATTCTTGTCAGGCCATAAATGCCTTGTCTACTCCTCTGTTAGGCCCTAGATGACTTTTCAACTTTTATTACGCCTTAAATGCCTTAACAAATTTGTTTAAATTTCACCGGCCTAAGATGCCACTTTTGATTCTTGGGAACAGACCCAACCATAACATCCTACTCTGCTTCCATGCTAGGTAAGTCAGGTAAGTGCTCCAACACATAAAAAATGATCCAGTTTTATCTTTGTACATTATTTGTATACAAACAATGCAAAAAGAGGGGTAGCTATTGGACTCCATTTTATTCAAGTTGGCATATAACCCTCTATAAATTTTATATCTATTTGCCCATGACATATATCTCATTGAACAGGTCCATCAAGATCCCTAACTACCAAGGAGTAGGTCATAGGTTTGGAGTTGATGTTAAACCCCAATTTGTGCAAGATGTATACACTATGACACGAACAGGGAAGCCCAAAATTAAGAACCTCTGCTACAAGACATTGAAGTGCTCCAAGGCCAACACCAGGTGATAGAGGATGAAATTTGGAGACTAATACACTTGGCCGTGCTCAATTTCAAATTAAAAGGAAGAAGTTATGACCAAAACAATTTTCAATGGGAAAAGTCAAACTTGCCAAAAGATGGTCAATGTCCCTGGTCAAATGGCCCAAAAATGTGACCATGCGGGAGTCGCCAAAACATTAATTTAGGCGAATACAGGTCTTCCTAAATCATCCCCACAAAGTGTCCTAATTTGGTATTTTTGGTGGGGGTAAAAGGGTAATTTAAAGTTAAAAAACAAAAAACAAAACAAAATAAAATAAAACCTCAAAGACTCGAAGACTCGAAAACTCGAAGACTTGAAGCCCCAAAGCCTTCGAGTCTTCGGGCCTCAAAAACTCGAAGCCCCGAAGCCTTTGAGTCTTCAAGGGTTGACCTTCGACCCTTTGATCCTTTAACCCGTAAACCTTCGACCTTCAACCCTGTTGACACTTCGATCCTCCGACCTTCGACCTTGCTAACACTTCGACCCTTTAACCTTTGACCCTCATTGTTTAGCCTTATATACGTGGGCTCTTTCTTGTGTAGTTACGAGGCACATTTTTATTAGCTAGTCATTTGTCAGAGATGCTTTCCTACACCTGTCGCTCACATGTGCTCATACAAAAAACAAAAAAGGCAATCATAGGTCGTCAGCCCACCCGACAAAAAAATGAATATGGAAATAAAAATGCTAGCATTAATAATATAGCAATAAATGCAGCAATACTGATGCTACGTCCAATGGCATTAAAAGGGAGTCCTTTCCTTAACAAAAAAAAGAAGGGAGAAAATGCCCCCAGATGAACCCTTTGACGAAAAAACTTTCTACCATTCTCATAAAAAATCACCCAACTCCAGTATTCAAAAAAAAAAACACACACACACACACACACAATCCGATCCATTTTTTTCTTTGTTTTCTTTTCTCACCACTTCTCTCCTCACCTTTTTTTAACACCCATACATACACCTTTGCCCATCTCACACCCAAAAATTCTGAAACGTCATTTTTATTTCTCCAGTTCTATTTTTCTTTCCTTTCATTATATTTCCCTCAACAATATAAAAAATCGAAAACAAAAAAAGCAAAAAGAGAGAGAGAGAAGCAGGCTCATTTGCAATTTTGAATAGCAGTACTTGGAGTACTTTCAGCTCAATTCCAATTGACCAGCATTTGGAGTCTCGCTTTCCCGCCAACATTACTGCTACCAGAGCCCCAAGTTAAAGACATAGTCAGTTCATATTTTTATTTTGTTATCTCAATCTATTCTAGTTTTCCTTTTCGTAATTGTGGTATTGTGTTGTTTTTTGTTTTTCTTTATTCTTTTTCTTTTTATGCAAAATTGTAATATGTAATAGCAAGTAAAAAAAATAAAGTAAAAAATGTGAGAGAGAAAAAGCAAATGAAAAAAAGAGAGGAGGTATGCAAAAAAAGAGAGTTTTTGTTTTTATGTTATTTGTGGATGTCACAATCACACGCTTCAAATTTATTTTGATGTGTTTTATTTTTTCATTAGCTAAAAATAAATAAAAGATGATTAAAAAACAATGAAAAAATGAAAAATGAAAACAAAAAATTAATTAATTTTTAACATATGTTAATTCTTAGTTTCACTTCTTTCAAAACAAAACAAAACAAAAAAAGAGAACAAAATAAAAATGTTTTCAAAACAAAAAAAATTAAACAAAAAAAACAAAAAAATAAAAAAAGGGGCTTTCCCAAAGGATGTTATCTTAAAACTAAAATCTAGGAAAACCGAAAACATAAAAAAAACGAAAACACAAAAAAATGATTACTTTTTTTAGCATGTGTTAATTCTTAGTTTCACTCCTTTCAGAAAAAAAAAACAAGAACAAAACAAAACAAAACGAAAAAAAATAGAACAAAATAAAAATGTTTTCAAAAAAAAAAAAAAAACAAAACCAAAAAAAACAAAAACAAAAAAGGGGCTTTTCTAAGAGAGGTTATCTTAAAACCAAAATCTAGGATCCCTCTTCAAACCTTAAACCCCTAAGTTAATTGAATTTCACTTTCCACTTTAAACAAATAGCTTAGAAATAAAAAAGAAAAGACCAAAATCTTTAGGATCTCCTTTAAAAGCTTAGGGTAAATCAAATTTAATTTAAACTTTCACAAATAACTTAGAGAAATGAAATAAAAGGGATAGAACTTAGGTCATTAAGAAAAGAAACATAATTTTAGGTCAAACTCCAACAAGCGGTAAGAACAAATAGAAACCTCCTCTTCCTAAGATAAATACCGAAAGAGCGTTGTAGGAGTGTTAAACCTTTGCTCCAAATAACCAACTCCCAAATCCTTCTCTGGTAATGTAGACCACATCTTAACTACTTAAAGTAGAGGGTATCTAACTGTACAAAAAAAATTATTAGTGGTGACTCTAATTTTCTCACCATTGGTTTCGGTTGAGCTCACCCCAAATGGGCCTAGACGAAAACCAGTGATGACAGTCTCTCGAGAGTTTTCTTCATGAGTTAGTCAATATGAGATTGATTTTCAATGTGTAGTTGATGTACGGTCGAGATGGCCTAGAGGTGGTCGAGGTCGACTAGTGGAGATTCCCGAGAGTTTTCCATGTGTTGGTCGATGTGAAGTGGTTGGTCAATGTGTGGTCGGTATGTGGTCAACCTAGCTTCAGATCGACTATGTTTGAATGGAAGTGAGTCGACATAAGTATTTGGTCGACGCACGAATATGTGGTTGATATAGGTCGATGTGGGTGTATTTTGGTTGACATCAACCTTACAACAATGTATTTTTGATATACATCATTCCATTTTGTGATTTTAGGGTTTTGGATATTTTGTTTTGAAGTCATCGAGAGAGAGAGAGAGAGGAACCACAATCAGTTCAATCATTGCTGTTGCATTCCTGAGGGTGGAAGACGTCTAGTAAGGAGGAGCAAGGAGAAAGGCATGTTCTTCAATCCAAAACCTAAGTTCAACTAAATCCAAGGTTGGGATTTCATTCTATTCTCCAACCCTATGGTTGTTGCTCATGTGATTAGAGTCACTCTAGAGCAAAGAGATAATGTGTGTGTGTGTGTATATATATATATGTATGTAAATTCATATAATTGTGATCTCTTATATGAATGTTGGCCTTTAATGGCATTCTATGTGTTTATCCTTTGTGGTGGTTAGTTACAACCGATTCACGAGGGTTGGAGGCCGTTAGGGTGTCTGTTATGGCTAGGGGGTTGTTGTCTGTCTCGTGTTTTCGTTTTTTATATTAACTCTGCAGTATAGTTTCATGGGAAATCATGGCGATTATAAAAGGCTTTAAGGTTGAGAATGTGTTATGTAGCTTAACATAGTTAATAATTACTTTCAACCAAGGCTTGTGCGATAGATGTTAAATATATGCATTCATTCTATATTATAAGATGTTTCTGTTGTGGTTACGTAATACTGTGTTTGTTGTATGTATAATTAAGGTGTCTGTGTGGTTGTGATTGAGGTGCCTATGTGGCTGTAGTTAAGGTGCCTGCGTGGCTGAAGTTGAGGTTGAGGAGGTCATGTGGATTGCTTGTGTTTTGTTTAAATTATGCGTACCCTGAAGTTGAAAGGTTGATTATGAATTGTATACATGATTGACCCAACACTGCACTCATTGACACTATCATGTAAATACTAAGAGCATGAGATAAGTTAGGAAGACATAATCCCTGCTAATCTGTAGTTGTTCACCATTCCTGTTGTGTAATTGTTTTCTTTTTAGGAACCTACAAGCATTAGGCGGCCAAGGCGAATGACTGAGTTATTATTCTGGTGTTTGCTTCCATTATATTTTGAGTTGTTCGGAGGAACTGTTGTAACTCCACGTGGAGAATGATGTAAAAGGGTTTTGAAATATTAATAAACATGTGTTTTGACTTATAGATGCTTGATATGTTTGTTATGATGTTTTGTGTGACATTGTTTAACCCAACCCCTTGACCCACTGGGTGGGTAAGGGGAGTTACTAATCAGTTTCTACGGGCTTGAAAATCCAGGGCATGACAATATGCTTTCAATACTTTCACTAGGTTTAGAATTAAGTGTTCTATGTTGTTACTTCAACATCAACCTTTTATTTTTCTTTACCTCCTTGTTCCCTTTATTGAGAGTGCACAACTTATCCTAATTTTTTTTCTGCATTACAATAGTTCAAAACATGGATTAACATGTTGTCATCAAATGTTTGAACGAGCAAGGATTTGGCTCTATAGCTCGGTTGCACTTTTTTTCATTAATCTTGCTCCAACTTTCATATTTGGTAAGAACTCTTTCATCAATTGTAGCAAAGATTGTTATAGGAACATGTGGTCCATTGTAAATTATTTTATACATCGGTTCATCATTACTATCCATGTGAGTAATTATCCTAACCTTCCAAAGTTGAAATTTTTTATTTTAAGTACTCTCAAACAGTTCTGAATTGTTGTTGTTTTACATGGATGGACCTCATTGTCGTTGTTGGACCCCATTTTGACAAGGTTAGATTGCAACAATTCTCGGTGAAAAGACCATAAAACCAAATGTTGGATCAAACTCCGATGTTTGAAGGCATGGAGTAAGGGATCCGAGTCTTCCACTAGCATGGAGTAAGGAGATTTAACACGGAGTAAGGGATTCGAGTCTTCCACTAGCACAGGAATAAGGAATCCGAGCCTCCCACTAACATGGAGTAAGGGATCTCGAGCCTTCCACTAACATGGAGTAAGGAGCCTTAACATGGAGTAAGGGATCCGAGCCTTCCACTAGCATGGAGTAAGAAGCCTTGACACAAAGTAAGGGATTTTAGCCTTAAATTAGCACGGAGTAAGGAGCCTTAACATGAAGTAAGGGATCCGAGCCTTCCACTAGCACAAAGTAAGGAGCCTTAACACGAATAAGGAATCCAAGTGATCATTGACACGGAGTATGAAATCTGAGCCTTATACTAACACGGAGTAAGGAATCTAAAACTTCTATTAGCCCAAAATAGGCCTCAATGATCCAGAATAGGCCCCGATGATCCAAAATAGGCCCTAATGATCCAAAATAAGCCCCAATGATCCATAATAAGCCTCAATGATCAAAAATAATCCGCAGCATCAATAATCCGGAACGATCCGCAGTATCAAGGATTTGGAATAAACGTCCAATGATCTAGATTGTCTTCCAATTATTTCCAAAAAAACTCGGATTTAACATCACCACGTTGTATGCACTCACTTTGGCCTCTTGGGACACCTTTCTCTAGGAAATCACAAAAAACTCTTTTCAACGTTCCAAAACTGTCATTTTTAATATGGGAAGTAACGGCCGATCGGACATTAATTGTGGACTCCTTGAGCAATGCAACAGATGTCCGAGAGTTCCAAGGCATTTAATGGAAACTCTCCCTCGTTTCCAAGAGGGCTGACCGTCACTTCCTCAACCTCTATAAAAAAGGCCACTCACCCAAACAAAGGGAGGAAGCAAAAGAAAAAATGAAAGAAACAAAAAAAGGAGAGAGAGGAGTATTTGAAGAGGAGTATTCTAAAAATTAAGAAGAGAGGGACACATGACTTTCCTAATCTTTTGCACATCTTTTGCCACCTTTTGCCAGGATCTTTCTTTGTTATTCCTCAAACATTCCAAGGAAGGAGCCAAATTTGACAGACAAGATTTTTAGCCTCTCTAAAAGAGCTAGCTAATGTCGTTAAATCTCTCTTCAAGATAATAAATTCCCTAAGTTTGCACTAAAAGAATAGCAGCAAGCAAGGGGTCGAACCCACAGGGATTAGCCTAGTTCTCTAGTTCTCAAATCAAAACACCCAATTACTATTGTTCTATAAAATATCTTGGCAAAAAGTTTTCTTTTTTAAACTAAAGATCCAATTTTTATTTGGTTTTCTGAATAAACAAAGAAAGTAAACTAATTTTAGGATTAAGATTGAAGGATTAAAAGCATCTAGGGTCACAATTTCACCTCCCTACGTTATCTCTACTGGTTCATGGTATTAGGGTTGTCTGATTGAAAACATGCTAAATATAAGCCAAGGACAACAAATGGTCATTGAGGTCCTTTTAAGAGTTGTATGCAGAATGGTCATCTAAACAAACAAACATGCAAAGCCAATAAATCATACTTGCAAAAGGATAATGATCACACCAATTACAAATAAGTTATGAATCTCAATCTGCCCCAGACTAGGGCTAAGAATACCAAGGTGTACATCCAAAGATAGAATTAAGAACAGATTCATAAAACATGCAAAACTTCAATCATCCAAACCCAATATTCATAAATTCAGCATAGCAACAAGGGGGCTACATTGCTCGCCTAGATTAAAAGACTACTCACGCATGATTACAAGCAAACACAAAGCAGAAAAGCTCAACATCTTCTTCTTGATCACGCCCACAGCAAAGCTTCAAATCCAGGCTCCAAAATCTGCGACGGCTGCTCTCCTAGGTCAAGGAGCACCTCCAAGTCGTGGAGCCTCTCTCTCTCTCTAAAACGTGTAGGGGGGTTAGGCATGGCTAGCAAGGGCGTGGAGGCTTGTATTTATAGAGTTTAGATGGGCTTTGAGGTGTGTACCCTAGCCCATCTATCAAAACGACGTAGTTTTGATAAGTGATACTCGAAACATTAAAAACTCTATCTTCCATCCACTTTTTGGACATGGGCCTTTAGAAACAATTGTTCAGCATGGAAAAACGATAGGATCGGTCCAAAAATATCTCTGCACGCCAATTTACACGTGATATGGTGAATTCACGTGCACCTCCAAATCAGCTCAAACTTCTCCCCAAGCTTTCTTGCATCCTGTAGAGGCCTGAGAGGCAAAAATAAGCTTGCACGTGAAATGAGTGAATTCACGTGCAACTCCAAATCAGCTCCAAATGCTCTGAAATTTCTCCTGGTAGGTAGAGGACATCATTCTAAGCAACTTTTGTTCTTGCACGCCAATTGTTTGAGGCCATCTACTATGTCAAAAGTGAGGTCCAAAATCTGCCAAAACAACTTAAAAACGCATGTATTTGCAAATAGCATCTTCCTAGGGGTTAGAGCAAATATATATGATATATGAAGCAATAAGACTCTAATCATGCTCTTAAACATCATAAATAAACACTAGAATAACGGCATAAAATGCACGTTATCAAATACACCACACTTGAACCATTGCTTGTCCTCAAGCAAAAACATACAAGCATGCAAAAATAAAATAAACACGCAGTCAAACGGAACAAAAATAAAATAACAATCAAGGAGAATCATGGTTTCCTAAGCATGCAACTCTATCATGATGAAATGGGAATTTAAGCATCAAAATGAGTCATAACTTAGTTCATTCAAGTCCAACAACCATGCAATATCTCCACTTAAATTTCAGATATGAGCAAGCAATCCATGATAAAATAGCACCTAGTTTCCCTTTAAGTTTTTACCAAGGATAAGCAGCCTCACTCAAATATAATAATTCTCAAGCCCAATACCTATCAATGAACAATGGATGGAAAACTCTATCTCTACACTCGCCATCGCCTATTGATTAAGTACTTGCCAAGCAATCATGAGAGTTCCCTATTGTGCTCATCAAAGAAAACACACTCTCTATTCTACTTTATTTGAAACTCACACTCTAGTCTACTAACTGAATAAACAAAACATGAGCTAAAGAATTGAGCTCAACACACTCAAATAAACAAAAACTCAGCCAATGTGGCTACAAATCTAAACAATCACACATAAACATCAAGCCGGTGTGGCTTTTATTCGAATCTTTTTTTTTTTGTAATAACCTTACAAGGTTGCATTTTATGCTCTCCCTTGATGGATTATTCACTCTTTTTTTTACTCACATAACACATAAATAAGACTGGTTTTTCTCGATGCATACCCCTTGCCATTTTGCTACATAAGGAGAGACAAAAATTCATTAATGTCTCACATCCCATTTTCCAATTAAGTGATGGCTTTTTCACATTCTGTATCACAGCCTTTTCCAATAATATCACACAATAAAGAAAAGAATGCAAAGACAGTCACAATGACTTAGAGGTCTTGCATCCTAACTAAACACCAAACACTGAGCACTAATAAGTAATCACATGGTTACTTGACTCCTACCATTAAATAACCAATGTTGAATGCAAGAAGAGTATCAAATCAAACTATTACCCATAAACCATAAATGTCACTCAAGGGCTAAAAAGAAGCTGTTCTCATTTTTCATTTCTTTTTCACTCAACTTTAAGGGTTACTTAGGTCTATCATAGCATTTCATGCTCAACTAATATTCAAAACTCAGCTCCAAAAACATGGTGATATCATTCAAAAGATAATGACATGATTAAACCAATTCAGAGCACATTTTAACTACTTTAATACCCTTATCACAACATGATACTAATGTGGCACAAAAAGTAAATTTTGTAGGCCAAAATTGCATACTTAATATCCATGCCTCCACAAGCAAATCATTCAAGCAAACAACTCAAACAATCATGCAACTAATTTTTTTTTTAAATAAAACATGCAATCACAACATAAAAGACAAGCAAGTGGCTCAAGTCACTCCCATACACCACACTTAAAATATGCTATGTCCTCATGGCATAAAATAGGGAGTAGGAAAATACTTACCCCTGGTTTGGCAAGTTGTAATAGTAGATGACATTGGCCACCATTCGTCGTACCTGAGCCACAAAGTCAACCGACGTCTCGCCACGCACTTCCCAAGTTTCTCTCCCTTGCAGAATAGCCATCATGTACTAGCAAGCAAAGATCCCACTGGAGTGATTTTGGTGTGGAAGCCTTTGAAGATGGCCTCTCTTTATTAGTTAAGAATGAAGCAAAGTCTCCTGCACAATGGTTAGCTTGCAAACAATTTATTGAATAAAATAAATAAAAGAAAATAACATAAAATAAAACACAGCAATAAACATTGGGTTGCCTCCCAACTAGCGCTTTATTTAAGGTCTGTAGCTAGACCTTGTCATACTAAACTCAACCAATGTATGAAAGGCTTTCATCCTTGCATTGTAAACCTCAGCAGTCTCATAGACCATAGCAATCGGATGAATGAACCGCGGTGGGAGCCACTTGAACTCCTGATTCAATTGTTGATAGGGAGACACCTCCACAAACTTATGGTTCTCCTTCCTCTCATTCCATCGAGGTGGTAAAACAAATTCAGCATACTCCACAATTGGAGTAGTCATGATGCACGCATGGTTACCTCCCTTGTCAAGCTCTTCCTTCTCTTGTATAAGGGAAGATGATTCCAAAGCAAACATAGTAGTGGTGGGCTCATGTAGCTTGTCTTCATAAAGAGTACCTTGGTTTGATGTGCCTTCAGATATGAGAATTATAGCATCATCATCCAAGATTTGTTGCTGCATCCTTGGATTGTCATTTATTGGTTTCTCATGTTCTTCTAACACCCCAGAACAATTCAAGTCTTCCTCTTCTTCTTGGATAGAAAAATACTTCAAATTGTCCTCATAAGCTCCAACCATGGGAAGAGTTGAAGTGGATACATCACATGGGCTATTAAATTGTGGTGGAGGGACCACCTCATCATAATGAAACATTGCCCTTTTATCCACTTCTTGTTCTATAGCAGCATTAATGGTTTGACCATCTAGAATGTGAGCTTCATCTTCAGAATCATTATTAGCAGAAAACTTCCATTCTTGTGGGGCAGATGTCAAAGATTAATACATGGAAGTTGGAGTGATGGCTTTGCAATTCTCTTCAGTCTCTATCTCTGTGTCATCAGCAAAGGAGTGAGATGAGACTCCAGTATTTGCATTTTGAGCCATACTCATCAATAATTGCTCCATATTTCTTGTGGTATTCTCTATACTTCCTAGCCTTTCATTCAAATCCTCTCCCTTTCTTCTGGTTTCTTCATCTTCAACTTGGGGTTGCCACTCTTGTTGTTGATATGGACAATAATTGCCATAGAGTGGGGCTTCAGAGTAAGCTTCATCTTGATATTGCCCAACCCATATGTTCTCAGAATATCCATTGAAGAAACCATTAAACTCCTCAGGTGGTGGCTCTTGTGGATAGTAGTCACCCTCAGGTTGGGTGTAAGTTGGCCATACTTCTCTACCATCTCCCTTAATACTCCCACCATAACAAGGAGGCTCCTGGTATGAATAACTGCTTGTGGGAGGATCATAGACAGTGCAATCCCAAGCACTATATGAAAATTGATCTGCTGCATGGCCTGGAACATAAACATGTTGGTCTGCCATCATTGAATTCTCCTCATCTCTCCCTTGGTTTTCCCACAAATATTTGTTGCCTTGGATCATCCTTTCCAAACATTCTTCCATGGTTAGCTCCTCCTCATCTCCAAACTTTCTGTCCATTGGAGTGCTGTTCAGGTTCTGGATTAAAGGACACAAGTTCCCCTCGTCGCATACACAACTAGCAATACCTCAAACACATGGTGTATGTTCCTATAAAACAACAAGAACACACCCAGCAGCTCCGAACAATGCAAAATAAACAAATAAAGAACACAAAATAACAGAAAATAAAAGACAAAATAAACACCAAGATCAGAATTCAAACAATTTCACTCAATGTTGATTTTAAAAACTAGTTAACCGTTGAATCCCCGGCAACGGCGCCAATTTGACAGACAAGATTTTTAGCCTCTCTAAAAGAGCTAGCTAATGTCGTTAAATCTCTCTTCAAGATAATAAATTCCCTAAGTTTGCACTAAAAGAATAGCATCAAGCAAGGGGTCGAACCCACAGGGATTAGCCTAGTTCTCTAGTTCTCAAATCAAAACACCCAATTACTATTGTTCTATAAAATGTCTTGGCAAAAAGTTTTCTTTTTTAAACTAAAGATCCAATTTTTATTTGGTTTTCTGAATAAACAAAGAAAGTAAACTAATTTTAGGATTAAGATTGAAGGATTAAAAGCATCTAGGGTCACAATTTCACCTCCCTACGTTATCTCTACTGGTTCATGGTATTAGGGTTGTCTGATTGAAAACATGCTAAACATAAGCCAAGGACAACAAATGGTCATTGAGGTCCTTTTAAGAGTTGTATGCCAGGAATGGTCATCTAAACAAACAAACATGCAAAGCCAATAAATCATACTTGCAAAAGGATAATGATCACACCAATTACAAATAAGTTATGAATCTCAATCTGCCCCAGACTAGGGCTAAGAATACCAAGGTGTACATCCAAAGATAGAATTAAGAACAGATTCATAAAACATGCAAAACTTCAATCATCCAAACCCAATATTCATAAATTCAGCATAGCAACAAGGGGGCTACATTGCTCCCCTAGATTAAAAGACTACTCACGCATGATTACAAGCAAACACAAAGCAGAAAAGCTCAACATCTTCTTCTTGATCACGCCCACAGCAAAGCTTCAAATCCAGGCTCCAAAATCTGCGACGGCTGCTGCGACGGCTGCTCTCCTAGGTCAAGGAGCACCTCCAAGTCGTGGAGCCTCTCTCTCTCTCTAAAACGTGTAGGGGGGTTAGGCATGGCTAGCAAGGGCGTGGAGGCTTGTATTTATAGAGTTTAGATGGGCTTTGAGGTGTGTACCCTAGCCCATCTATCAAAACGACGTAGTTTTGATAAGTGACACTCGAAACATTAAAAACTCTATCTTCCATCCACTTTTTGGACATGGGCCTTCAGAAACAATTGATCAGCATGGAAAAACGATAGGATCGGTCCAAAAATATCTCTGCACGCCAATTTGCACGTGATATGGTGAATTCACGTGCACCTCCAAATCAGCTCAAACTTCTCCCCAAGCTTTCTTGCATCCTGTAGAGGCCTGAGAGGCAAAAATAAGCTTGCACGTGAAATGGGTGAATTCACGTGTAACTCCAAATCAGCTCCAAATGCTCTGAAATGTCTCTGGTAGGTAGAGGACATCATTCTAAGCAACTTTTGTTCTTGCACGCCAATTGTTTGAGGCCATCTACTATGTCAAAAGTGAGGTCCAAAATCTGCCAAAACAGCTTAAAAACGCATGTATTTGCAAATAGCATCTTCCTAGGGGTTAGAGCAAATATATATGATATATGAAGCAATAAGGCTCTAATCATGCTCTTAAACATCCTAATAACACTAGAATAACGGCATAAAATGCACGTTATCAGAAGTAACGGCTGATCGGACATTAATTGTGGACTCCTCGAGCAATGCAACAGATGTCTGAGAGTTCCAAGGCATTTAATGGAAACTCTCCCTCGTTTCCAAGAGGGCTGACCGTCACTTCCTCAACCTCTATAAAAAGGCCACTCACCCAAACAAAGGGAGGAAGCAAAAGAAAAAATGAAAGAAACAAAAAAAGGAGAGAGAGGAGTATTTGAAGAGGAGTATTCTAAAAATTAAGAAGAGAGGGACACATGACTTTCCTAATCTTTTGCACATCTTTTGCCACCTTTTGCCAGATCTTTCTTTGTTATTCCTCAAACATTCCAAGGAAGGAGCCAAGTATTGCAAGAGCATCAGCCTTAATACTTCTAGGTTTTTTCTTCCTTTCTTCTTTTATCTTCTTGTTTTCCTAAACAAAACACCAAGATAAACCCTAAATCCTTTTTCCAAGACTAAGGCTCCAGTGGCCATGGGATTGAGCTCAATGCTCATATCCTCGCCACCCAAGCAATATCGATCGTAGTAATAAATTCGAGCTTCATAGTATGCTCTTTATGCTTCTAGACCTTTTTTCTATTTTCCTAGATAAAACACAAAGATAAACCCTTTTTTAGAAAAGAAAAAGGCCCTAACAGCCCTGGGATTGAATGTTATGTTCATATCCTTGCCATTTAGGCTCACATCAATTGTGGCAATGGTCGTTATTGAAATTCCCAGACACGCATTGAGAGGGGGGGGGGGGTGAATCGGTGTATCAATTTAATTTTTACCCTTTTCCTTTTTACTCGTAATGATCACTTTAGTCAATTTCAAATTCTGTGTTTGTATGCCAAATAAAAAGAAACAACAAAGACAAGACACACAACAATTATGTGATTCACCCTACAATGAGTAGAGATATGTCCATGGTGTGACCAACAATCAGCTGATCACAGAATCTCTATTAACAGTTTTGAATAACACACTGCTATCCAAGGTTCACCACCTTATAGATTTTAGGGTTCACTACCCGATCTCAACAACAACCAAACCTCATTGGTTCTGGTTTTACTACAATAATGATAAGAATGATTACAAAGAGAACAATACCTACTCACATATGAGTTTCAATACTGATAGTCTAAGGTTCCCTGTTTTCTGATCAGAGTACTTCAATGGACTGGTTCATGATCTTCTCTTTCATGTCACAGTCAACAAGCTCGTCTTAAGATGATTCCTGTAAACGCTAAGAGCTTCACCTCTCTCTTCTCTGATCTCTAATCTTAATTACTCTCTTTATCTCTTCTCTTTTCTATTTTCTGTCAAGCCTCCACAACCCCTGGTATGTGAGACAAAAACCCTACATCATCCTCTATCAAACTCTAGCCATTGATTTCACTCTTTTGATCCCAACCATTGGATTAGCCAACTTAATTAGGATGTGATGGTCTCTTGGAGCCTAGAGGGGGTGAATAGGCTCTTATCGAAACTCTTTTTAATCTCTTAAGACACCACACTAATCTAGTTAAGTGATAGAATCACTGCGGAAGATAACCAGATAGTGGAAGTATTTTGTTTTATTATCAAGAGATAATTACAACAAAATAGAAGCAAGACTCTCTTACACTCAGTTTACAAAAGGATTCACACACTAGCCTAGATTTTATCTTTTGAGCTCTTGTGCATACACAGGGTTAATTCAGGCTCGTTCACACCTTACACACATGTACAAGTATGAATATTTATACAAACATTCCTAAGAGACAACCTTGGAACTTGTAGTTCCAGAATGCGTTCAGCACTAACTATTCCTCGGTAATCTCTCTGTCTTGACTGCTGCGGTTTGTGGAGCTTAAGATCTTGGGTTTGAAGAGTATAAGTGCCTTTGTGAGTTCCCAAATATAATTAAGGTTGTGTCCACATGTCGGGGTGATCCACGTGTAAGATTCTTCAGGTTCTCAATGAGTTTGTCTTATATCGGGACGCCACGAGCTGATAGCTTTAAATGCGGTGAATTGAAGTAGCATCTTCTTGGTCTGGTGTTATTTTCCTTACTCCGTGTCAGTGGTTGCTTACTCCGTATCTATTTGGTACTGGAATCCTTAGTCCGTGTCAGCGCTTCCTTACTCCGCATGTAAGTTCCTTACTCCGTATGTAAGTTCCTTACTCCGGGCGAGTCTAAGGGATCGGAGTGCTTACTCCGTACTAGCGCTTCCTTACTCCGCATGTAAATTCCTTACTCCGTATGTAAGTTCTTTACTCCGGGCGAGTCTAAGAGATCGGAGTGCTTACTCCGTACTAGCGCTTCCTTACTCCGCATGTAAGTTCCTTACTCCGTATGTAAGTTCCTTACTCCGGGCGAGTCTAAGAGATCGGAGTGCTTACTCCGTACTAGCGCTTCCTTACTCCGTATGAGTAAGTTGTCCGGATTCCTTACTCCGCATCTAGTTTCCTTAGTCCGTGTAAATAAAGACTTGAGTCCTTATTCCGCATTAGTATTCCTTACTCCTCATGTATGGAAGACTCAGATGTCTTACTCCGCATCACTTTGACTTAGTCCGCACGAATGTTCCTTATTCTGCATGTATTAAAAACTTGGTTATTTACCAAGTGTTTGACGACACTCACTTTTGTCCGGATCAGGATTATGTATCTTGTCCTTAGCTTTGCTCTCACGAGTGTATCTCCGGATTAATAACATATCTTTTGCAATGACTAAAGAAACATAAAAGATCTCAAATCAAATTACATAGGGCTTTATTGACATTATCCAAATTCTGGGCTTGATCCAACAATCTCCCCCAATTATGGATATGCCCAAACCCTTTGTAATCTGATCTGGTAAGCAGTGCAAAAAGATATCATACGGAATACGCATCACAACCAATTTCATTTATCAGCAACAAAATACAATTCAGCCTTTATACAAGATTTTCATTAAGGTACATAAGGCTTACTATACTTGAGGATCATAGTTGCTGCTTTCTCTCTAAGCTCCATTGTCTGCTTCATCGTATAAGTGGTGTGTTGGCTCCAAGATTTGTCCACAGTCAAGAATGACTTGATGAAGTAACAGACAAAGGCCCCGCAGTTATCTCCATCCGGCTGTTGTGGCACTTGCTTCTTGCCCCGGAATGTCACCTTCAGCTTCTCAGTTGGACTCAAGGGTTTGATGCCCAACTCTTCGTATAATCCAGCTTTCTTCACAGCTTCAGTCAGCCTGAGACATAGTGGTTCCCATTGATTCTTTCTTACATAATGCTCCACAATCGATGAGAATCAATCGGAATCATTTGTTTGGACTGAATCATGAAGACGACCATCATGAAATGTGGCGACATGATCCCGGCACGGAATGAGGATAGTTGAGAGAGTTTTCCATGGCTTGCTATCCTCAGCGTTCTGTCGATGAAGGACCGAATGAGATCTACACCTGGGAAGATAGCCTTTATTCCAAGACGGCGAACTTCAAACAAGTGCACATCCTTGTATAGAGATGGAAACAGCCTCATCTCCATTTTAGCAGCCCTAGAGAAGTTGTCAATGTCTGCTGTTGTAAAGAGTCCTTTTTCCGAACAAAGGGTCCGAATGTCGTCCGGGGAAAAAGGGTACAGGTCAGAGAGACATCTTCTCTCGGCAGAAGACACAGCATAGGACTTCATTGCCTTGCGCATGCTTCCATCCGCATCAGAAGGGTCATACGCCGCATATGATGGGAGGAAGGCGTCAGCTGCGGATGAAGAGGCTGGAGGAGGAGCTGCAGTCGAGGAGCTTGGCTGAGAGAAGCGGCTACGTTTGGGAATTTGAACTCCCTGAAGCAATGAAGAGGCAGGCCGCTTCTCAGCATGAGTGGATGGTTGTGGTGCAGAAGGAGCAGGATCAGATGACACTCTCTCCCCCGGTTTGGCAGATCGCCGGGAAGCAACGGGAGGGCGAGCCATCGTGTGCGCCAAGTCCGCGAAGGAGGTAGACAAGGAATGGACGAACGAGGCAACGAGATCCATCTTCTGGTCCATGGAAGTGGAGGAATCAGTGAGAGCAGAGAGGAGTTGGGCGCCAAGTGCATCAACCTTGGCGGCGATGGCGTATATTTGGGCGCTATGAGCCTGAGCGTGTCGGTCCAGCTGGGCGAAGAGCACAGCGTTGGAGTGGACCGTGCCAAAAGAGGCACGCCCAAGGACCAACTCCGGAGCTTTGGAGGACTCCCCCGCATGAACAGGAGCAGGAGTGCGCTGGGCAGAGGAGTCCGCAGGAGTATCAGCAGCAGCAGCAGAAGGGGCATCCGGAGCAGCAGAGGCATCCGGAGCAGCTGACTCGCTTTGACCAGATAGGTCAACCACGGGAATGGCGTCAGCAGGAGAAGAGGGGCCAGCCTTAGCAGGGGAAGGACCCCGAGCGGAATGGACCGGGCTGGAGGGGGTAGGGAATGGCACATCTGGAATGGAGGCCGGCGTAAGAAAGCCATGATCCAAGTTCCAGATGATCATGGTCTCCGGGGATTGGGTATGGCGCGTGTAAAACACCCGGAGATCGTTGTCAGGAAGGGAGGCGGTGTGGGCAAGGCTGAAACGGAGCCATAGGTCCGTTAAGGTGTCGGCGAAGAGATGGTCAAGATAATCTCGGGGTTGAGGTAGGGGAGGCAAAGGAGCTTCTAGAGTAGATTCCGGGACATCAACAATGACGGCAGCAACAGCGGAGGTGGAGGGAGTGGGGACATCCGCAGCAGAGGGGGCTGAGGAAACAGCTTTAGGGGCACTGCGCTGAGATGGCCCCGCAACCTTGGACGGGTCGGCATGAACGTTGTGCTGGGAGGCCCGAGAAAGAGAAAGTGCTGCAACGGACCGAATTCGGGAGGACCGGGGTGCAGAACTGACATCAGGGGCTTGGCTGTCGGAGGGGTCACCAACAGAACTGCTTTGTTGTTCCAAGGCAGGGAGAATGCGGAGAGCTGCAGAGGGACGGCGGGCTGTCATGTTCCCATCCGGCGTAAGATAACGGAGGTAATAAGCCGAGGGAAAAGGAATAGCATCATAGCGGGCAAAATGGTCCGGATGAAGATGCCGGAAGACAATGCTGAGTATGCGCCCGAAGGAATGGTTCTTGGGACCATTCTGCAGCAGTCGAAACAAGAACGTCCCCCAGTCCATCGGAAGACCTTCAAAAATGCCGTACATGGCCAGGAGAAAATCGTAAGGAACCGAGTCCAGAGCTGAAGTGCGAGCCAGTAAACAGCGACTCAGTATGGTCGCCATACAGCGATAGCGACCTTGGAAGGATTTCACCTTGTATTCCTTGCCTTTTTGGGTGCAACCCATAGAAGCCGCCATTCGATCGGCATTTGGGCGCTGTGGTTCACCGGGGGGTAAGTGGAGAGTAGCGCGGAGAACGGCGGGAGTGATGATGATGGATTCACCGCAAACATAGGAGATGATGGAGTCGGTGGTACAGCGAATCCTTTGGTAGTACTCAATAATGTCGTCGATAAGAAGATCGACAGGATTGGAGATCAAGTTGAGGATATGCGAGGCTTCGAGTAGAGGGCGAAGTTGGGAAAACCAGTCCTAGAGGGTTAGAGAAAGCACTCCAATCGACCAGATGGCCAGGATTAACGCCGAATAGAGAGATTCTGGGTGCCATTGTAGATGAAGGTTGAAGGACGAGAGGAAAGGTGAGGTCTTGGGTATCAAAGGAGCAACGAGAGGTTTAGGGATTTGAAATGAGCAATACTCGTGCTTCGCAGGAATGACCAAAATATATAAGACCGAGGTTGTGAATGTCAGCAGTTCTAGGGATGTGGCGAGTGAAACAGTGAACCGCTTGACAGGCTGATGTCATTAGTCTTGATATCGGTGCGCCTACGAATGAAACGATGTCGTGGAGACCGCATGACCAAATAAGGGTAACAGCTGTTTGCCATCCGGTGAAGTGTGTGCATCCCGAGATTTGCATTAAATGAATCATCATGATTCCTCCTCAAAAACACGCGATATATAAGAAGACATGGATTATCGCAGTTTGATAGTGTCAGGAGTCCGGAGGAATGAACCGACAACCATCCGGAATCAATGATAGTCGAATGAGGAGTATCCGGATGAAAAGTAGACCGTGTCCGTAGTAACAGAGTGCGGTGAGAGAGAAAAGTAGATTCCTTTGCTGTCAATAAGTTGAAGAGAAGAGAAGTACCATAACACTTCAAATCCAAGACTATGGACTAGATTTATCGATACGGTTGCAAAGAAAATCTGAACCTGTAGCTAAAAAAAATGAACTGAAAGTACAGAAGCTTAACAGGCAAGGATTAGTACAGATAAGAGAAAATAGTCAGTGAAAAACGACATAATCCGAACTAACGAGAAACAGAACTTATGCATTACAAAGAATCTAATAGACATATACATAGGAGAGAATGATCAATATTACTGAATCAGGACATATGTCAGATAATAAATACACAAGTTTATATAGGTCAACATAGCGAAACCGTCCTGCTGAACGACATAGCTAAGATTAATTAAAAATCATATGATTTGGCCAAATTAGGATTCATGAGTGAAAGATGAGGAAGCGAACACATGTCAAAAGTAAGCAGGTGATTAGCCGATTAAAATGCATGGTTGAAGAAGGAAAATACATCCAAGCATGCCACTATTCTGATTCAAAACAGCATGTCCAGTCAGATCTGGAAGTAAAGGTTTAGAGGAGGGAGTATCCGAGACATATTAGGGGGCCATTACTGAGGTAATAGATGAAATTTAAGCCCCCCCGTAGATCATTTGATCCTCTCAATGAAAAGCTCCCCCTCAAATAGACAGCCGGGAAAGAGGTCATGAGACATATACGGGGTATTACTCGAATAATATATAAAGCATTTTCTCCCCCGTAGATTGTGTAATCCTCTCGGTTGACCTTTTCGGTTTGTAGAAATTCAGCACTGTCTATCTTATTAGAAAACTATACTTCAGAAGCTGATCAGACTGTGATTGAGTATTCATCTACCAGGCATTCCGAGCTAACCCATTTCATTTCTTCAACTATACATGTTAATAGAATAATCTAAATGAACATGCTTTTGTCATGTGGTGATCAGTGGTAATTAAGATCATGAAACCAGAAAGAGGTGAATCATATAAACTTTAATCATGTTTGCTTAAGCGACTTCAGTCGGGAAACGCAAGCATCCTCCCATTATGAAGTTGATATTAATATCAGAAGCATGAGGCCGTTAAATAGTAAGTATGATCAACAATAAAGTCAGTATGTATCTTCTATTTTCAATAAAAGCACAATGCATGTTCTGATAGTAAGTATACTGTTGGGTAATTTAAATGTGAAGCTATGCAGAGAATTCAAGCATACCTAATCGGATGAGTAGTTCAGAGAATCTTGCATCAGGTAAGGGCTTTGTAAGTATGTCTGCCAGTTGATCTTCAATAGCAACATGTTCCAGGAAAATGTGATTTTTGAGAACATGGTCGCGTATGAAGTGATACCTGACCTCAATATGCTTCGTCTTAGGGTGCATGACAGGATTGCTGCTGATAGCAATTGCACTAGTGTTGTCGCAGTAGAGTGGAATAGATGACATGTTGAAACCGTAGTCAGTAAGTTGACTTTGCATCCAGAGTAGCTATGCGCAGCAACTCCCAGCAGCTATATATTCCACCTCCGCAGTAGAGGTTGATACGGAATTCTGCTTCTTACTGAACCATGAAATTAATCTATTTCCAAGAAACTGACACGTACCACTTGTGCTCTTCCTGTTGATGCGACATCCAGCGAAGTCGGCATCAGAGTATCCGGATAAGGTGAAGTTGGACTCCTTTGAGTACCAGAGTCCCAAATTCATCGTTCCCTTGAGATACCTTAATATCCGTTTAACATGAAGCATATGTGACTCCTTGAGATTCGCTTGATATCGTGCACAGATGCAAGTTGCAAACATAATGTCTGGGCGACTTGCTGTAAGATACAGCAAGGATCCTATCATCCCTCTGTAGTCAGTCACATTTACTGATATGTCGTCCACATCAGGATCTAACTTGGCACTGACAGGCATGGGAGTTTTGACGGGAGATGAACCTTCCATACCAAACTTTTTAATAAGATCGCGAGTGTACTTAGCTTGATTAATGAAGATTCCTTCCTTCAATTGTTTAACTTCTATTCCGAGGAAGTAGGACAGTTCTCCCATCATGCTCATCTCAAACTTGTCTGTCATCAACTTAGCAAACTCTTCACAAAGCTTCGGATTCGTTGATCCGAAAATGATATCATCCACGTATATCTGTACGATTAGAGTGTGTCCTTTCTCTTTTTATAGAAATAAGGTAGGGTCAATCTTCCCTTTTTGGAAGTTGTGAGCAAGTAGGAATTCTGACAGTGTGTCGCACCAGGCTCTTGGAGCTTGCTTCAAAACATATAAAGCTTTTCGAAGCTTGTAGACTAGATGTCCTGCTTTAGGTTCAATGAAACCGGGAGGTTGTTCTACGTAAACCTCCTCTTGAAGATCTCCATGCAGGAATGCGCTCTTGACGTCCATTTGATAAACTATGAAGTTTCCATATGAAGCATATGCCAGAAACATCAGGATTGCCTCAAGTCTTGCTACTGGAGCAAAGGTCTCATCATAGTATATTCCTTCTTCTTGACGATATCCTTTGGCTACCAGTCTGGCTTTGTTCCGGATTACTATTCCATCCGTATCAAGCTTGTTCCGGAACACCCATTTAACTCCAATGACTTGCTGAGACTTAGGCCTTGGTACTAAGGTCCACACATTATTTCTCTTAAATTGATTCAGCTATTCTTGCATGGCTTCTATCCAATTCGAATCCTGAAGAGCTTCATCTACCACCTTTGGTTCTATTTGAGATATAAAACACGAGTAAAGACTCATGTTGGAGGTGGCTGCTCTTGTTCTTACACCAACAGTAGGATCACCAATCACTTGATCTGAGGGATGGTTTCGGGTCCATCTGTAATTCTGTGCATGTGATGGATGATCTTGAACAATTTGAAGCTCGCAGATTAGGTGGTTCAGGTGTATCTGCTGGTTGAGCTTCGTCCGGACTAGATGTTTCCGTATTAGAAGGTACGGTAGAACTAGGTGGTTCTTCAACACTGTTTCTTTCAGTGTTAACTGGTCCGGACGGACTTGAAGGTGCTCCGGAATTTTGGATATCCGTAGGAGTATGTCCGGAGCTTAATGGTAGTCCGGAGTCCGAGTCATCCGTAGCATCATCCATATAATTTCTTTGTGCCTCGCTGATGCCACGTGGTTGGTCAAAATGTGTAACAGGAACATTCATAAATTTCGAATAATCGATGTTGCTATCCATGACCTGCATATTAGAACTTGAAGAAGCAACTTTTGACCAATCAAGATTAGCTTCATCAAAAGCCACATGGATAGATTCTTCAACTTTAAAAAGTTTTCTATTGAAGACCCGATAAGCCTTGCTATGTAGTGAGTACCCAACAAAAATCCCATCATCAGATTTTGGTTCCAATTTATTCCGGGTCTCTTTGCCATTTATCAATATATAGCAAGTACACCCAAAAGCTCTGAGATGTGAAATTGAAGGTTTTTGTCCTCTCCACATCTCATAGGGTGTTTTTATGGTAGATTTATTTATTAGAGTTCTGTTCTGAACATAGCAGGCAGTGGACACAGCTTTGATAAGACGTTTTTGTCGCACTAACGCTCTCAAAATAATATTTATAAACCTAACTAACCTGTAGAAGGGTAAGTCAGGGTCGATCCCACAGAGACACAGTTGGAAATCTATAACTTAATTGCGCTCCTATTGTCTAAGCAAATAATGGTAGAGAAATTAAATAAAAATAAATAAAATAAAACAATCCTAGAGAAAAGGGAAAATAAGGGAATAAAGGTCTAGGGGCTGAGGTTCACCACAATTTCCAATCCTTAATTGTATGGCTTAATTAATTATTCCTATTAATTCTTTAACATGTGAAGGTGGTTGATCCTAATGTAATCGCCAACGCTTTGCGCGAAATAGCAGCGTGCCTAACCCCAGCAGCGGCCTACTCTCGTGACCCGCTGAAATAGGATCAAGCCCATTAATAGGTGATCAACCATGATTCCTCCTAGGATCACGGACTACTCTCGTGACACGCAAGTCCTAGGTCTCATTCTATAGTTCCGATAATCAAGGTTCACCTTTCGGTCCTTCCCCCCAATTATCCAAGACATGTAATAGGTTCGCGACGCCCAAACACGGATTCAATTAATAAAATGAAATTGTTTATGAAAAAAGATAAGAAATAATTAAATAAAAACACATACAATCAAGAAATTGGGATTAGGCTACCCCCAATCCCTAGGAAGAACGGATTATCCCATGAGAATTTGAATAAACATATCTATATATAAAATCATGAAATTGGGATTATAAAGGGAGAAAAGAAGGCGAACCAACTGTCACAAAGGCATACAAACGATCCTCACCCAAAACCAATGTGTTCTTTATCCAAAATCACATAAAATTCTCCAAAATCAAAAAAGAAATCTAAAATCAAAGCTATGGTTCTTGAGCCGCCAAGGACGGCTCCCCAATAGTTCAGAATCCCTAACTCTAACATAAACATGGCCCTTATATAGTCCCCCAATTATTGCATTAAAATAATTAAGAAAAATATATAAAATAAAAAGAAAAAGGAGAAATGTCGTCGACACAGGCCATGGCCACCAAAAACCGTGGCCATGGCGACAAGATTGGATATTTGTGAAGGTCGGCGGCCATTAATTTTGCGGCCACGGCGAGAACTTCGTCGTGAACAGTAAAAGACGCCTGCCATGGTCAGGCACTGCGCGGCCATGGCCTGTGTAAAGTACTTTTTAGTTGTCCAACATTATCTGATGCCAATTTTGCCCTTTTTTTAACTCCGTTTGGGCCAAATTGCTCCAAGTACCTACAAAACACACCAAAATACACAAAACACACCAAAACACGGCAAAAATACTAAAAACACATTAATCAAATAAAACATAACTCAAATACAATAAAATACTCTAAAATCCATTAAAATAAGGGATGAACACATACCAAAAATGCATATAAAATGGGTTCATCAAAATCCCCCATACTTGCCTCTTGCTCGTCCCCGAGCAAGGACTAAATTAAACACACAATCACACAAAAATGAAAAATAAGAAAATCAAAAACACAAATGAGAATATGGGTAATTCCAAATATGCAAGCACCAAACAAAAGAGAATGAAATGCTAGCAAGGAATGAGCAAAGGCAACCCTAAGCTTCTACATGACCTTCCGCACACTTAGTCCAACAATTACATGTTTTCCTAGCTAAGGGTCTAAGGAACAACCAAATTAATCAAATAATAGAGCAAATAACCATAAATTCTTGGAGTCCTCTCAATAGAAGCCAAAAATACCTCACTCAAGTGGTAGTCTCACATCACTCAACACTCAAAACCTCCATGGGTTTTCAGACCGTAAGAAAGTAAAAGCAAGTCCCTTATTGTGGTGACACAACAATTCTTACCACAAACCAAATGCCTTTGCCAACATGCCACCATGAGAGGTAAGCTACCAGTTATGATGCTCTAAACTAACAACATAAGGCTCAATCTCATCTTTTTTTTTTTGAAATAAACATTCAAATAATTGCAACTCTTTTTCTTTTCAAACTAAGTGGCATGAATATATATGTTAACATTCAAACATGGGGTTTACAAAATCAACATTCCCTTGGGCCTAAATATAAAGATTATGCCACAAGGATTACAAATAAAAGTACCCCATTTACATAAAATGCCACAACTATGAGAAATAAAACATAAAATAGCCAAATATACATGATTGGCCAAGTCACCTATAAATGGCAAACAACAAAGCTCTTATTCTTCCTCTTTTTTTCTTTCCTTTCTTTTTTTCAGATTTTTTTGTTTCTTTTTTTTTTTTCAAATTTGAGCCACACCCTAAAGAGCACCAATCTAGGCAACTAACATCAAAGCAACAAGTGACTCTAGCCCAACATTCAAGCACTAACCCATCACCACAACACAACTATACAAGCACTTGCCCAAGATCATCAACCAGGAGGCTAATCACACTTAAAAGAATAAAGGATGCATGGACTGTATCGCTCTTAACACACAACTCCAAGAAAATATAAGGCATTCACCCTAGAATTGAAAAACTAAGGAAAGAACCCAAGTCCTAGCTCAAACACGCAATGATCTCATCCTAAGCACAAGGAAAATAATGTATAGGCCTAAAGGCATAATTACCCAAACCAAACAATACATAACACCTCAAGCATGGTAAATAGCAAAAATAAAAAATTTTCACTAAAACTAGCATATTAAGAATATTCCCATAATATCTCCAGACTCATACAACCAATCACGCAATCAAACACAAAACAAAACAAGGATAAACAATCATGCAGACTCTCCCCCACACTTGAAAGACACAATGTCCTCATTGTGAAAGGGAATAGACACCCACACAAAGCATGTAAAAACACATAGCAAACAATAAAATAAAACAAAAGAGGAAAGGCATATAGAGGGTGAAAGGATTTTATTTCAAAAATCAAACATACAATAAAAAAAATGAGGATAGAAAAAAAGAAAAAAAATGACCCAATCAGGAGGCCGTGGTGAGAAAGATAAATCATAAATAAAAATAATAAAAACAAATACCACGGCTTTATCAGGTGGCCGCGGTGTGTAGGAGAGATCATACCTGTGCGGAATTAGAGGAACTCCTACGAAACCTCTAATTAGCCGACGGGGTTGCAGAGGAAGGTCCCGCAAGCATAGACCCTGCAAGTTAGGGACTACACACAAGCAAGAAAAACAAAAACAAAAGCTACACCTATAACTAGAAAAAGAAAAAGAAAAATAAATAGGTAAAACAAATAAAGAACAAAGGGAGTGAGAGGAAGGTTTATAATATTCAATGACTGTTACCTCCTCAAAATTAGAGCAAGATGGACTAGTTACCTTAAGACTTACCTGCCCGGGTTCTTGGACATGAAACTGGGAGTCACCAATAATTACCTGTTCGGGGAAATCTCCCTCGGCAAGGGTCTCATATAAATGCCCAACTCCAGTGTGCCGTCAACCGGTGGTGCAGACCCGGCATGGTAGCTATCAATGATATCATCATTGGCCCCTGCAAGATAAATCAACATACAACGGGGACCAAGAAGAAGTACTATGCCCATTCACACTAAAGTCATCGATCTCCCTAAAAGGATGCTCACTCTGTAATCCTATATGGTCAATATGTTCACATGGTGCATCAATGCCAAAATTAGAGGAACTACTAGAAGGGGTACAAAAATCCAAAAATTTTTGTAACTCGAAAATCAAGTCTGTCGGTCTCCTCTATGGACTCTAGTAAGGTATGAAGTCTATCCTCACAGGCATTCAAATTAATAAGACAATCAAAAGCGGTGCCATGAGTTTCCTTAACTAGGTCCTCAAATGTAGCCTTATCAATGGTAGAGCTCTCTAAGGCTTCTACCTCTCTATGTAATTCATGAATGGTGGAACAAAGAGATTTCATCCCATCATTATCCTCACAAGATATAGGAAGGGCAAATAAATTCAAAAAACAAGTATTAGCCATATGGCCACCACTTCCACAACGAGTACAAAGCACAAGAGGTAATGAATTAACATATGCATTATAAGCACCATAAAAATTAGGATCATCATGAGTGACACCTAAATGCGGTTGGTCGAAGTTGCCTAATAGTAGCGTGTGGACATCGTGAGGGCTCATGCTCACCACCACAAAACATACAACGAACCGGCATTTTCAAATAAAATAAAGTACACTGCCGATTTGAGAGGAGAAGAGAAGGAAAAAAAAAGAAAATGAAAAGAAAAAAAAACAGCAAATAAGTTTTAAAAAAAACTGCACCTAAAATTAACAAATAAATAAATACAATAGCAATAATAATAAAATAAAATAAACACTAGCAAAATATTTTTTTTAAAAAAAAAAGCAAACAAAACAACAATAAAAAAAACACAATAATAAAAAAAACAAATAAAATAAATATAATCACACAAGAAAATGAAAAACAAAACCAAACACACATATATACATGCTTAGTCCAATTTTCACACGTTCGGCTAAAGTTCCCAAGAATTGCCGTGTCCCCGGCAACGGCGCCAATTTGATAAGACGTTTTTGTCGCACTAACGCTCTCAAAATAATATTTATAAACCTAACTAACCTGTAGAAGGGTAAGTCAGGGTCGATCCCACAGAGACACAGTTGGAAATCTATAACTTAATTGCGCTCCTATTGTCTAAGCAAATAATGGTAGAGAAATTAAATAAAAATAAATAAAATAAAACAATCCTAGAGAAAAGGGAAAATAAGGGAATAAAGGTCTAGGGGCTGAGGTTCACCACAATTTCCAATCCTTAATTTTATGGCTTAATTAATTATTCCTATTAATTCTTTAACATGTGAAGGTGGTTGATCCTAATGTAACTGCCAACCGCTTTCGCGCAAATAGCAGCGTGCCTAACCCCAGTAGCGGCCTACTCTCGTGACCCGCTGAAATAGGATCAAGCCCATTAATAGGTGATCAACCATGATTCCTCCTAGGATCACGGACTACTCTCGTGACACGCAAGTCCTAGGTCTCATTCTATAGTTCCGATAATCAAGGTTCACCTTTCGGTCCTTCCCCCAATTATCCAAGACATGTAATAGGTTCGCGACGCCCAAACACGGATTCAATTAATAAAATGAAATTGTTTATGAAAAAGATAAGAAATAATTAAATAAAAACACATACAATCAAGAAATTGGGATTAGGCTACCCCCAATCCCTAGGAAGAACGGATTATCCCATGAGAATTTGAATAAACATATCTATATATAAAATCATGAAATTGGGATTATAAAGGGAGAAAAGAAGGCGAACCAACCTGTCACGAAGGCATACAAACGATCCTCACCCAAAACCAATGTGTTCTTTATCCAAAATCACATAAAATTCTCCAAAATCAAAAAAGAAATCTAAAATCAAAGCTATGGTTCTTGAGCCGCCAAGGACGGCTCCCCAATAGTTCAGAATCCCTAACTCTAACATAAACATGGCCCTTATATAGTCCCCCAATTATTGCATTAAAATAATTAAGAAAAATATATAAAATAAAAAGAAAAAGGAGAAATGTCGTCGACACAGGCCATGGCCACCAAAAACCGTGGCCATGGCGACAGTACGCTGGATATTTGTGAAGGTCGGCGGCCATTAATTTTGCGGCCACGGCGAGAACTTCATCGTGAACAGTAAAAGACGCCTGCCATGGTCAGGCACCACTGGCCATGGCCTGTGTAAAGTACTTTTTAGTTGTCCAACATTATCTGATGCCAATTTTGCCCTTTTTTAACTCCGTTTGGGCCAAATTGCTCCAAGTACCTACAAAACACACCAAAATACACAAAACACACCAAAACACGGCAAAAATACTAAAAACACATTAATCAAATAAAACATAACTCAAATACAATAAAATACTCTAAAATCCATTAAAATAAGGGATAAACACATACCAAAAATGCATATAAAATGGGTTCATCAAGCTTCAGCCCATAGACTGAGAGGAAGCGTTGCCCCTGCTAACATGGATCTACCAACCTCAACTAAAGTGCGATTCTTGCGCTCAGCTACCCCATTTTCTTTGTGGAGTTCGGGGGAGCAGAGAAGTCATGTTCGTATGCCCTGTTCGGAACAATATGATCTCATTTCGAAAAATCAAATTCTGTACCATGATCACTCCTGATGCACTTTATGCTCAGTCCTTGTGAGTTGCTTATCCAGTTGAAAAGATCTACTAGATGCTCAAAAGTTTGATCCTTTGATTTCAGGAACATCACCCATGTGTATCTGGTGAAATCATCGATAACCACAAGGGTATATCTCGCCTGCCCGGATGCGGAACAGGACATAGGACCACGAGAGGTCCATATGAAGAAGTTGTAGAGGAGCAGTTATTGAATTAACTGATTTGCTCTTAAAGCTATGTTTGGTCTGTTTGCCCAGTTGGCATTCTCGACAGAGAGTGTCTCTGGAGAATTTGAGTTTAGGTAGACCAGTGACAAGATCAAGTGACGCTAATTTAGACAATGTCTTAAAGTTTAAATGTGCGCATCGCTTGTGCCATAACCAACTATCTTCATCTCGTAGCTTTAGTGAGGAAGCATACAGGGTCGAAGAATTATTTCTTAAGACCATTGAGTATATGTCCCCATCTCTTGATCCGGATAACTTAATATCTCCTGGATAAGTTTTCTCTCTATCGTACAGGAGTTGGACATAAAGGAAACAGTAAATCCTTTGTCACATAAATTACTGACACTTAGCAAATTATGCTTCAAACCTTCGACTAGTGCAACTCTAGTGATTGATACACAGCCGTTAGTTAAAGTGTCATACCCGACAGTCTTACCTTTGCTGTTGTCACCATATGAAACGGATGGACCTCGTTTTTCATTAACTTCTAGTATGAGTCTGATCACCCGTCATATGTCTGGAGCATCCACTATCGAGGATCCACTTGCTTTGATTGATCTTTAACTTCAAGTGATCCGGCAATGCATTCCAGAGATGTTCCTGAAAGACAACAGTTTACACTTTTGGTGCCCAAACTTGTTTCGGGCGGTTAGAAAGAGCAGCAATAATGTCAATAGTTCCAGATTTGATTTTGCTAGGACTTTTAGCTCTCCAAGTTGACTTTAACTTGTTAGTTTCAACTGACTCTTTTATTTGGGTTTACTTGGGAGAGACACTACTTTGTGGTTTAGATTTTGTTTTGCTCGAAGAAACCTTTTTATTAAACTGATCTTTATTGGTTCGAATTTGATTACAAAGCCAGTTATCAGATAAACTCCAACATTCATAGTGATAATGACCCATTTCCCTACAGATGGAACAGACACTATAATGTGAAGTACAAACAGGGGATACAGGTCTCTTAGATTTTACAGACTTTCTACCCTGTTCCCTGTGGCCTAATCCATTGCGTTTGGGTGACGCGCTCTTGGCCCTAGATGCGTCAGCCTTAGCCTTTCCTTTCTTTTTGGGTGCTACAGTTTTGGCTTTAACTGCAGCAGCCTTCCCTTCATCATTAGTTACGGGTGCTACTGCTTCGGGAAGTGCAGTAATAGCCTCTACTCCACAGTCATAAACTATGGTGCCACCTGAAATGAAACCATCCAACAGTTTAGATGTACTAACAGGATATAAGTTGGTTAGTTTTGGAGTGAAATCCGGAGGACACTCGGTAGCTTGAGCATTGGAGTGTGATGATTCAGAGCCTAGGCCAGGTTTGACTCGAATATTATCCGGATCAGTCCTAAATGTAGAGGCTATTTCCCCGGATTTAAGCCACTTACGATTTATTTCCCTTTCCTGTTCAAGTTCATTTTTGAGTCTTTTTACTATAACTTTTAGGCCTGAAAGATTGGTATTTAACAGATGATTTTCAGCTCTTAGATCGTGATACCAAGCTTCTTTTCCTCTGAAGTCAGCGATGTCCTTTTCAAGTCTAGTAATAGTAAATTCAAGACGTTTATTCTGACTTTCCATATCTTTGTACATTTGAGGAATTATTAGTCTCTCATTCTTTTCATGATCACATACAGTAGTAAGAGATTCTAATTTACTCATGAGCTCAGAGATGAAGGTACCTCGTATTTGCCATGAGGCAGACCTTCGGCTTAGGAGTTGGCTCATCATCCGAGGATTCCTCCTCTTCTTCTGAGCCACTGATGTACTTTGTCACAAACGCCTTCCTCTTGTTCTTGCTGTTGTCTGAGGTGGTACGTCGAGGAGTAACCTTGTCGCTTTTCTCTGCCGTCTTAGATTTGGATCTACATTCCTTGGCCCAGTGACCGGGTTTCCCACAGTTAAAGCATTCTTGGGAGCTCGACTCCGATCGTTCCTTCCTTCTGGATGATGAGGAGCCTCTTCTGAATCCTTTTATACTTTTCCGAAGGAATCGTTCAAAGGATTTGACAAGAAGAGCTATTTCCTCTTCTGCGTCTGAGTCAGAATTCTCTGACTCATCCGTATCATCCTCTTGATGATTACTGGAGCATTCCGTAGCTTTGAGAGCTACCCCTTTTTCTTTCCGAGCTATTTTCTCATCACGGTCAGTGTATCTGAATCTGACCTCATGAGTCCGGAGCTCTCCATATATTTTCTCAAGGGCAGTAAATGGCCAGTTTTTGTCAGCTTGCATCTGGAGTTGCTTGGAGTAGTAGCGATCCGGCAAGGATCGAAAGAACTTGTCATTGATTTGAGACTGAGTGTAGTGCTCATTGACAGTTTTTAGCTCTAGAATAAGCTTGCCGAATCTCCGATAGATGCTTTCAAGGGATTCACCAGGTTTGTGATTGAAACTCTCAAAATTCTGTCTGAGAGCACATATCACATTTTGCATTTGGGACTGACTCCCCTCATAGAGGATTGTCAGTTTATCCCAAACGACTTTTGCCGACGCGAGCCCTGGACGTCCGTGGAAAGCCTCGGAATCCAAAGACGATGTAACATAAGCCGAGCCTTTTCACTAGCGCACTGCCAGGCTCTTTCATCGTTGGTAAGTTCGGCATCCGTCTTTGGCCTCCTAACTCCATGTTCTCCGATAGTCATCGGAATTGGAATCTCCTGATGAAGACATGGCCACATGAGATGATCATGGCATACCATAAACATCTTCATGCGAGCTTTCCACCTGGGAGAAAAGCTCAAGTGTGAATTTGGGCGGTTTTGTCGAGTAAAACCAGAACTCCGTGGTTGAGGAGCGGCAGCAGCAGCAGGTTGAGGTGGGTCGACGTTTTCACTGCTGCTTCGATTTGGGATGGGCTCTTGTGCACCTCCGGAGTTAAGGCGAGTGTTGAATAGCATACTGCTTTCTTCGGCCATTACTTAGAGTAAAAGAGTGGGATCTCTACTTTTGAACAAATAGACTGCTCTGATACCACTTGATGGTCCCTTGGAGCCTAGAGGGGGGTGAATAGGCTCTTATCGAAACTCTTTTTAATCTCTTAAGACACCACACTAATCTAGTTAAGTGATAGAATCACTGCGGAAGATAACCAGATAGTGGAAGTATTTTGTTTTATTATCAAGAGATAATTACAACAAAATAGAAGCAAGACTCTCTTACACTTAGTTTACAAAAGGATTCACACACTAGCCTAGATTTTATCTTTTGAGCTCTTGTGCATACACAGGGTTAATTCAGGCTCGTTCACACCTTACACACATGTACAAGTATGAATATTTATACAAACATTCCTAAGAGACAACCTTGGAACTTGTAGTTCCGGAATGCGTTCAGCACTAACTATTCCTCGGTAATCTCTCTATCTTGACTGCTGCGCTTTGTGGAGCTCAAGATCTTGGGTTTGAAGAGTATAAGTGCCTTTGTGAGTTCCCAAATATAATTAAGGTTGTGTCCACATGTCGGGGTGATCCACGTGTAAGATTCTTCAGGTTCTCAATGAGTTTGTCTTACATCGGGACGCCACGAGCTGATAGCTTTAAATGCGGTGAATTGAAGTAGCATCTTCTTGGTCCGGTGTTATTTTCCTTACTCCGTGTCAGTGGTTGCTTACTCCGTATCTATTTGGTACTGGAATCCTTAGTCCGTGTCGGCGCTTCCTTACTCCGCATGTAAGTTCCTTACTCCGCATGTAAGTTCCTTACTCCGTATGTAAGTTCCTTACTCCGGGCGAGTCTAAGGGATCGGAGTGCTTACTCCATACTAGCGCTTCCTTACTCCGCATGTAAGTTCCTTACTCCGTATGTAAGTTCCTTACTCCGGGCGAGTCTAAGAGATCGGAGTGCTTACTCCGTACTAGTGCTTTCTTATTCCGCATGTAAGTTCCTTACTCCGTATGTAAGTTCCTTACTCCGGGCGAGTCTAAGAGATCGGAGTGCTTACTCCGTACTAGCGCTTCCTTACTCCGTATGAGTAAGTTGTCCGGATTCCTTACTCCGCATCTAGTTTCCTTAGTCCGTGTAAATAAAGACTTGAGTCCTTATTCCGCATTAGTATTCCTTACTCCGCATGTATGGAAGACTCGGATGTCTTACTCCGTCCCTTCTTTTACTTCGTGCGACCTTGTGGACCAAGATTCTTACTCCGCATCACTTTGACTTAATCCGCACGAATGTTCCTTATTCCACATGTATTAAAAACTTGGTTATTTACCAAGTGTTTGACGACACTCACTTTTGTCCAGATCAGGATTATGTATCCTGTCCTTAGCTTTGCTCTCACGAGTGTATCTCCGGATTAATAACATATTTTCTGCAATGACTAAAGAAACATAAAAGATCTCAAATCAAATTACATAGGGCTTTATTGGCATTATCCAAATTCTGGGCTTGATCCAACAAGATGTTAACCTAAATGGAGCAGCCAAGCCTCAGCAATTGATCTCTTTCTCCACTTTATCTCAGCCATTGGATCAAACTCATTTAAGTGAAATAGTCTTAGCCATTGGATCAAGTTCACCTAAGTTAACAAATCTCGGCTATTCATCTGGTGAACTTTGATCTGCATGTGCTGATGTTGGTACTTTGACCATAACTCCCTCTATAGTGTTCAAATTTACTTGAGGTCAAAAGCAAAGTTGTAGATATTGCAGTCCTCTATCTACTGGTAAAATATGGTGAACTTTGGAGCTAAAAAAGTTTGTACATCCCCATGATTTTGTTTGCATATCTCGTGTGAGTAGATTGACCATAACTTTTTATACAGTGCTCAAAATCACTTGCTGTCAAAAGCTTGTAGCTATTGAAGTCCTCTATCTACTGGTAACATTTGGTATCATTTGGAGCTAAAAACTCCACACGACTAGATGCACTGTCAGTTGTTCAAATGTATATTACCCATAATGTTTTGTACAAAGCTCAAAATGACTCGAGGTCAAAAGCGAACTTGTAGATCTTGAAGTTTTCTATTCATGAGTAAAATTTGGTGCAATTTGAAACTCAAAAAGTCTACACGGCCCTATGATTATGTGTGCATGGTTGGATAAACTGTCAGCCATTCACATGTATGTGGCCTATAACTTTTTGTGCAGAGTTCAAAATGACTAAAGGTTAAAAGCAAACTTGTAGAGCTTGAAGTTGTTTATCCATGGGTAAAATTTAGTACACTTTGGAGCTCAAAATCTCTGAATTTCTTCACAATTATATGTGCACGGCTGGATGAACTGTCAGCCTTTCAGATGATATCTGCTTCTCTTAACCTCCTATTTCATATGGTGCAATTTGGTCTTAAATGGATATCTACCTCTATCTTCATTTAAGGTTGACAACAAGGACTGTTGTTGATAGCACTGTGGTTGACAACAATGACAACATAATCAACTATGCCAACTCTCAACAACTCACATTGGGAATAACAGTTATCTTAGTAAATTTTCTTCTACATCATTGCCACTGGGGATCAATTCCCAAATTTGATTTTTCTAAATAAAATTTCCTTTGTCCCTAAAAACTAAAAAAGAAATAAAAAAAATAAAACAAGCAAACACCCATAGACAAAGACATGTACCATTTTTGGGCGTTCTAGGTGTTCGAGAGTACTTCTGCCTTTCTCACACGTAACCAACTCCCGAACCTATTCTCTGGAACCGTAAACCCTTTTAGGTAGCAGAACACACCTTCATTTTTGTTTGGTGGTGACTCATTTTTTTTCCTATCTCTCTTTTTGGTTCTATGCTAGCTGTATCAATGATAAGTCAATGACCAAATCTTCATCCAAAAAAGTATTTTACGCCAGTCCCAAGCTCGGACAAAAACGGGTGATGGCAATCATCTTCGTTGATGATAACATCTTGAGCTGCCATTAGATCTCTAGAAGTCTAGTAGAAAATGCTCTAATACTAATTGTTTGTAAATCAGAAGGACGTGAAACCCTACCTCGAAAAAGCATAAAATCCAAGTCGTAATTGCCTAGAGTCCAAAGATCGCCATTTTATTGTTTTTTGGTGCCTCCTCTTCTTTTTAACTCTCTCTAAAATTTCAAAAACATGATATAATAGCTCAAGGACTAATATTATAGGTTTAAAGAGTCTTATCCACACTCAAACACCATTTAATTATTGTTTACTTGTCCAACAAGTAATCTCTTTCCCCAAGTTTCCTAAACTCACTAGACCACTACTTACTTGACCTCCAAGTAACCTCTCTAAACCCAATAAAAGTACTAAATAGCCATCCACAAAATAAATCACAAGTTTCCTTTTACCCTATGTTTTATTTTAATCAATTTAACTCAAAAGTCCATCTAAAAGGACAAAATCAACTTCTATGGCTCCGAACTTCAAATCAGGCCCAAATATAGTCAAAATTCTCCATTTAATGCATACATTACCGTAGTGGCACCCATTTACCAAAACAAGGTCCCTAACATGAGGCTAACACCTAAAACCCCTTGAACATGGGTTTTTACACACTTAGTGTTGTACTCTTCCTAAATTTTTGAAAAGATAAAGATTTAAGCAAGATACCCTATCACAGGATTTGTCGTCAAAAATCATGCAACCAACCAAGAATAACAAAAATGTTCCACTAACATAAATGATTAGCTCATTAAGGTTATTGTAATTAATAACTAAAAAAATGCCCATCAACCAAGAAAGCCTAGTGTGCCTCCTCTTTTCAACTTTAAACCTTCATTGGCCACTATCTTAATCACCCCAAGCCATATTGTCAGCAAGGAAACATAATCATCAGTGAGTGCAGGATCCTAATGAACAATCTTACCCATGACAGGTTAGGCCTAATATGGTGGTGACATCATCCGACATAATTGCTATCTCTCCAAGACCTAAGTGGAACGTACTTGTCTCATGATGCCACCTCTTTACAAAAGCTGATATCAGGGCTTAGTTTATGAATCTATATGAATGTTGAGCTAAATTCACTAATTGTGGGTCATCGATATAAGTTTTTACCTGATTGTAAAAACTCTCCTAAGCTTTTGGTAACTGATGGGAGCAATTGTAGTAGGAAAATAATGAACCACAAGCCAATAAATCAAATAATTAAATCATTATATAAGTCATCATGAAATGATGATAAAAAACAATATGTATAAAATAACAATATTAATAAAGAAAGGTAAGAATATATTCTTACATCCTGGTTAGACCATATGTGAAAGGCAATATGGTCCCAAAACTCTGGTAGAACTAATGAGTTAATTGGACAACTAGGAATGGGCTCTTCATACATGACATCCCGCCTATTGGATGCTTGTCCGTTGCCCCTGCCCCTACCACTACCCCTTCCCCTACCCTTTCCCTGAGTACCCTTTACCACTATACCTCCCTAACTACTCCCCACACCGCCCTAATTAGGCTCTACACCTCCCTGTATAGGTTTTATACCTCTTCCAGTTGCCTTTGCATCTCTTAGACTACTCTATGGGTTTCCCTACGTAGTCTCTACATCTCCCCGACTATTCTCTAGATCTTCCTCAATAAGATCTACACCTCCTCTAGTAGTTTCTATAACTCCCTGGCTACTTGTAATGACCCATGTTTAGGGATGTGAGAACTTAGTCATTTGTGTGGTTGGGTAGGGACTCTTGACCAGACGGCTAGCGGGAGTTTGAGGGCGCAACGCCATAGTGGGGGTTTGCTTGACCAGTCAGCAAGTAGGGGTTAAGGGGGCAGCACCCCTTGCAGGATTCTGGGGCAGTGCCCTGGAATCCAAATTATTTTAGAGAAGCTAAAATGGATTTTCATGTGAAGACCTAGTTGATGTAGCCTTGGTCGACGTGGTTGACCTGGCATGATAAGTGGTCAATGCCAACCAAAGGAGATTCTTGAGAGTTTGGTCAATACGAGATGAATTTTGATATGTGGTCGACATATGGTCGACGTGGTTAAGGTTGACCAAAGCAATTTTTGGAGAGTTGTTCTAAGTGTGTTGGTCAACTTGGAATGTGGTCGACATGAGGTCGACGTGGTCAACCTAGCTGCAGACCGACTATGTGCGATGTGGAAGTTGATCGACGTGGGTGGTTGGTTGACATGAGAAAGGTGGTCAATGTGGTCATCCCGTGGTGTTTTTGGTAGATGTCAACCTTGAGATAATGTATTTTCGATATATGTCATTCGATTATGCAACTTTAAGTTTTGGGTTTTCTGGATTTTTCGTTCTAAAGTCATCAGAGAGAGAGAGAGAGAGAGAGAGAGAGAGAGAACCCTTGTGCTCGATCATCATTGCTGTATTTGTGTGGGTTGGCGACATTTAACGTGGAGGAGCAAGAGCAAGGAGGATCTTCCGATTTAAAACCCTAACGCAATCAGATTTGAGGTGAAAAATATGTGTATGTATTATGTAAATTCATATAGGTGTGTTCTCATATATGAATGTTGGCCTTCATTGGTGTGTTATAAATTATGAGTGTTGATGAGTCCGTGGTTAATGGGGATTAAGGGTCTGTTTGGTGGTTACTGATTATGAAGGCCATCATGGTTGCGCTCGTTCGTTATTCGCCTCATGGTTGTGCTCGTTCATGTTAGTTCTGCAGTAAAGCCTCATGGGAAACCTTGGGAATTATAGGAAGGTTGTGGTTATGAACATACTATATGGATATAATCTAATTATGGCTTGTGTATTAGATATTGAATACATGTGTTTATTTAATGTATTGTGAATATGTGTTATTGTGTTGTGCTTGAAATTGTGCTATGTTGAATTGTGGTTGTTGTAGCCTATGTGGCAATGACTTGTGTAGCCTGTGTGGCTGTGGTTGTGTTAGCCTGTGTGGCAGTGGTTGTGGTAGCCCGTGTGGTTGTGGCTGTAGTAGCCCATGTGGTTGTAGTTGTGGTAACTTGTGTGGCTTGCTTATGTGTTGTCTTAATGGTTATAACTTGTTTTTGTATTATTGCCACAACACTACATATACGCACTCGTTATGTAGATACTAGGAGCATGGGATGGGTTAGGGAGACTTGATTCCTGTTGAGCTGTGATTGCTCACCCCCTCATATTGTGATTTGCTTTTCTTTCCAAGAACCTACATGCATTAGGTGGAACACCAAGGTGGATGACTGAATTATCATTTTGCTGATTGTTTTCATTTCATGTTTCATTGTTCTATGGAACTAATGTAACCACATTAAGGGATGATATGAAAGGGATTTGGATATTTAAATAAAAATATGGTTTGGCTTGCGAACACCTATTATGTTTGTTTGTGATGTACTGTGTGGCATTATTTAATCCTACCCCTTGCCCACTGGGTGGGTAAAGGGGACTCACAAACCGGTTTCTTCGTGTTAGAAATCTGGGGCGTGACATTACTCTCTTGACCTCCCTCAATAGGCTCTAAACCTCTTTTAATAGCCTTTGTACCTCTATGACTACTCTCTAGACCTCTTTGAGTAGCCTCTGCACCTCCTCTAGTAGTCTTTGCACCCCATTACTCTCTAGACCTCCCTTAGTACACTCACCTCCTTGAGTATGATCTACACCTCCTTAACGGTGATGATGAAGTATATGCTTAATATACACATTGTCTTTCGGTCGAGTAGCTTTAGAAGCTAGCTCGTAAAGTATCTTGGTTGTGTAACGCAGCCTCTATCCTACACTTAGTGCTCAGGATAAAAGCTTGGGCACCCTCAGCGAATCTAGCTTGGACACTCTCAGTGAGTCTGGCCTTATCACGTCTTTGCCTGGATAAAATAGTAACCACTATTTTATCTCGTACCATGTAATACCTAATAACAGAAAGTAATTAGAATATAAACATAATGTCACATAAACATATTGTTCGAAAATTATATTAGGAACATAATGTCAATGTTTTGATTATTTATCTTAAAACAAAAAAATATTCAACTAAAATATGTTGAACAATATATTTTGTTCGATTGTTAATAGTAGAACATAATTGATGTGTTCATCATATATACGATGAGATGTGGAAGCCCAGAAGACTAAAAATTAGCATATTGATAATTCAAAAACTCACCAATGACTTCAGAAATATTTTGTAAGGTGTTTAATATTTATTATTAATTTTAAATATAAATTAGAAAAATAAAAAGAAGGATTTATTGTTTTCTTTATCACAAATTTATCTATTGTAATAACACCAATATAAGAGTAGACACCATAAACATTAAATACAACGACACAATCACAAATTGATAATACACTAGGGCATGTTTATTTTGCCTTTTCTATTTTTGTTTTCAAAATGCGATAACTATTTTCGAGTACTAAAAATTAAAAATAACAAAAGTTTTTTTTCACTTTTCAGATCCAGTGAAAATATTTTTTTTATTTTCAGTTCTATGTTTTCTGTACTTGAAAATAACTATCATTTTGAAATCAAAAATAGAAAATAGCCCAAACAAATATGCCCTTAAACACCACAAATATTAAATACTAGGTAGATATTTATGCATTTTAAAATTTCCTAAATTAAAATCTAATTAAATATCATAATATCACAATACCAAATTACTAATTAGCAAAAGGCAAAAATAAATTTATGAAGCAACCCAAATTTGAAAAAAAAAAAAGGAAGAAAATTGAGGAATGCCGATTTAGTTGAATCCAGATCCAAATTCGTGGTTAATGGAATAGGAGAATTTTAACTCTAATTTTTTTCCTCGGTTTATATATATATATATATATATATATATATATATATATATATATATATATATATATATGTAGGTCCCAAAGAGTGTCTAGAGGGGGAGTGAATATAGTCTTTTCGCGGAAGCTTATGACTGATAGCTGATAGTGGTATTCAGGTGATAACTATGCTACGATATTAATGGAAAAGATGGCAATAAAATGTATAAGTATTTATGGACTATCTAACAGATCTGGGATGAGAATAAATACTCTAGATGTGACAGATCTCAAATTTAGAATGAATATTCCTACAGTTGTCAATATTGAAAGATTGACACTGTTTGGAATGTTTTAAGATAGATGTTGATTGTGAATAAACAACATAAAGAGTAGACTTGATGATTGTGCTGAATCTTATTGAGCAAGAAGTATATGACTAATTGTCACAAGATTGTTTCTGTTCTTAGTTCGTCACGGTGCACAACACTTGGAAGAATTCTCTCTATTTCTCTCTCTAGCATTGGAACTCTCAAGTTGATTCTCAAAAGTTATTTTTTTAATGCATGTCAGAATTCTATATATTATATTTTGAAGTTCCAGTCCTCACTTTTCGTGAGAGTTGATAGATATTCCTAATAAGGCAAGTGAGCGATATATTTTAAGGTTACAGTGCATGTGTGCCTAGGTATTCATTCGACAATCTGACTTCCCGCCACGATTTTGCGGAAGTACAGTGGATCGGTTGCAGATTTGTTACAGGTTTGCTATTGCCCATCATGGTTAGATCTGCGCCATTCATCTGTTGGTGGGAGTTAGTAGTCATTAATGCAACAATAAATATGTTTGACTATTCAGAGCGGCACAGGCAAATTATACAAACCCTAGTTGATGATATCGCTAAGTGCTGTTGTGTTGTGAGTTTGCCTCGAAGGTGTGGTGGCTCGGAGATTTGACTCGAAGATTTGGGTCGAGCCTATGTTGGTATACAATGATATCTCTGGCGTCAACAACGTTAGATTCTACGAGTCTTTGACTCTGGTTCTCTTCGAATCTTCGTGCGTAGCATATATCAGGTTATGAAGAATTCGCTCTATAATATGGTCTTCGACTCTACGAGTCTGTGACTCTTTGCTTTGATCCTTAGTGGTCTCTTGACGTGTACTTAACCATTAATTGCTACCAGTCTTTGACTTTATATCTTCGAGTCTCCGAGGGTGGCAGAATATAAGTTGGCCTAAGTCATGGGTTCACTCTATGTTAAGTGAGTTTTCGACTTTTCGACTCTTTGCTACAACTCTTAGAGTAACTTCCATGTAGAGTTTGCTTAGCCTATGCCTATTGTCTTAGCTATGAGTCTTCGATTCTATTTCTTCGAGTCACTCAGTATGCTTCGGGTGGCTAAGATGTTCTTCGACCCTTCTGTTATGTGGGCCTATGAACATGTACTGCATCTTTGACCCTGCGAGTCTTCGACTCTCTGTCTAATGCTTAGACTATCATCATTAGGTTGTTGCAAACTGAGTCTCCGTTTCTTCGAGTCTTCAACTTTACGGCTCCGTCTCTTCAGCTATGACTCTTGCCTTTAAAGTCTTGAGTCTTGGTCTTATTTATGACCTAACAATTTCTGTTGATTAACTATCTTCAACTCTCCGATTCTCTGAGTCTACAACTCTTTGAGTCTTCGAGCCTTGGTTGCAATTACATTTATCAGTTCATGTAATTTATGAGCCTAAACTCTTCGACTGCGAGTCCCAAAATGTTTAGTAGTTGGCAAATTCTACATGTGACTTCAACTCTTCGACCCTTCGGGTCTCTATGTCAACTTATGTTCTGTTAATTATTGTTGGGATGAGGACTCTTTAGTTTTACAATCTTCGGATTTTCGAGTCATTTGTTATTCTATAAGAGTAAGTTGTACTACATGGACGTCCTAGCTGACCACCAACTCTCACCTATCACTCGTTTCCCTCCAGAGCTGGCCACCCATCACAAGTTGCGCCTGTTGTTGGGCCCACGATAATAGTAGTGCCCTGAATTGGTGAGATGCAAGACATCTAAGAGCATCCACATCAATTTTGGTATTTTATCCCTATTTTGGGGATGAATAGTATTTAATTTGTTTATTTTTTAAAAACATCAAACATCTCATTCCCTATTTCTACTTATATTTATTACTTAATTTATTTTATATTATTTTCTCTCTCATCTTTTCATTTATTATCACCAATAAAAATATTACAAGTATAATAATACATATTAAAAAATTATAAAAAATATTAGGGATGAATAGTATATATTAATAATAATATATATTAAAAAATATTTAGGGATGAATAGTAAATCCCTAAATATAGGAATTTACTATTCATTCCTTATTCCTATACCCTATTTTAGGAAATATGATGTGAATGTAATTTTGATAAATTTGTATTTTTTTTTTTAAATTATAAAAAATTTTAATTATACCAAACCTCAAACCTGCTGTGCTGCTCTAACAGTCCCAACATCTAAGTCACAAGTGGGAAAATTCCTCTCTTCGCGCCAGCCGCAAGAGTCGAACCCGGGCATCCATGTACATCCGAACCTCTAAGGAACAAAGTAAATGTTGCCAGAATGCTTGAACCAGGATCCCTGGGCAGCTGTCTAACTGTTTTTTCCCCGCGCCACTTGATCTATCTATCCGTGGGTCGGACATAAAATCTTGATAGTCTATAATTAGAACATCCATGACTCACCAGCCCCATGCACCCGAGGAGCTCATTTATAGAATTATAACCAGATGTAATAACCCTTTCTCATAAATATCACACATCAATGGCTCCCGCCGCCGTCTCCACCTGCCGGGATCGGACGTCGGAGTTCCGATCCCTGTCAGAGAGGCTGCTGCAGAGGAAGAAGAAGGTAGAAGAAAACCCGGTAGAAAGCGATGAATCGGCGTGGAAGCCTTTACTGCCAAACTCGTCTCCGTCTGAATTCAACAAAAAAGCCGCACGGATCGGATTGGGAATCCACGAAGCGTCTAAGAAGATCGCGAGGGTCGCCAATTGTAATTCCTCTGTTCCTTCCCGTACTAATATTACTGTGTGTGTTGTTTCTTCCGCGACATCCGGAGGGAGAGGGCACGAGTATTCGCGGTGGATTTTAACGCTGCTGTTTTGAATTTGCGTATACGAAATGTGCAGTGGCGAAGAGGTCGTCGATTTTCGATGATCCCATCGTAGAAATTCAGGAGCTTACTGCGCTGATCAAGCGCGACATTACTGCCCTGAACACCTCTTTGTCGGATTTGCAAGCCATACAAAACAGGGAGATAGATAATGGGACATGCTCCGAAGATAGACTTGTTCATTTGACTGCCGTCTGCGATGACTTGAAGAGCAGGCTTATGGGGGCTACAAAACAGCTTCAGGATGTGTTGACAACTAGAACTGAGGTTCGTAACAAAAACTGCTGTTTTGAACGTCAAATGTTTTTCTTTTTTCTTTTTTCTTTTCTAAGGGCTGTTTAAAACATTTTTGAACTTTTTGGTGGCATGTTTTTGTCTATAGAGAGTAAGAAAATTAAAAAGAACCGACAAACACATTCTTAATTACATTTGGATTCGGATTTGGATTCTTCGGTTATAATTGTATGTGTTTATTGATTTCTGTATAGAATATGAAGGCTTACGAGAGTAGGAAACAGATATTTTCCACAAATGCGGCGAGAGAGAACCCATTTTTGCACAATCCAAATCCTAGGCCTGAGCCTCCCCCATGGGCAAGGTCACCCAGTGTGTCTGGAAGTTCTCAACAGCCAGCGTGAGCATTTTATATTTATAAATATATAATTGTCACATACTTCCCTGTTTTTCTCTCCCTTTTTTGCTCTGGCCTCTGGATGGTTTTGGCTTTGGGGGCTTGTCTGATTGTCAATGTTTGTTCCATGTTTTCATTATGGAGAATTTAATTTGTTCTTCTAGTGATTTAAAGTTTCCTAACCATGCAATTTAAAAGTTCAAGGTCCCACTGAATATAATACGTAAGAGTTAGGCTATACCCACTACAGAATCAATGCATAACATGGTAAGGTCTCTAAGAGTAGATAAGGTATAAAATAATATAGCAAGGTGGACGGGTATGTGAATGCTTCTTGGGTTTAAGCTCGTTGTCTGGCACCTGCTAAAATTTGCACAATCTGTGGAAAGGGATAAGCTCGACAATTCAATAGGATGACCTAATATACTAACCGTTTTAATGTTTAAACACCTAAAAGTTTATTCGCAATGTGTAGTCATGTGCTAGTATAATGTACAATTGGGGCCTTAGATACAACAATCTGGAATGGCATATATAAAGGCGGGTAACTACCCAAGTTCGCTACCACCAATTGGGTAGACAATTAATATCAGGTGGTTAGACATTGGAGGTCCCACGCCCTTGTGCTGGACTCTAGGATTTTGTTCACCTGCTTTGTTGGACCCATAGCGTCTGTTGCATACATACTCAGCCACTTGGGCCTTTCGCTCACTGCCGAAACCACAAAAGTCTGTCACATGTGCTCAGTGACTTGAGCCTTCCAAACTACTGCTAGATCTGTCGCATGTGTGCTAGGCCCTTGGCTCATTGCACTCCAAAGAGAGAGAACTAGTGTGGCTTTAAATAGCTCAAGCATACCACAATGCGGGTAAACAATGATCACACGAAGGCCACACAAGAAATGATGTCAAAATCTGACTAAAACAGCATCCATACGACGCAGCAAAATGCTACAGTCTGGCTGTGCCAAATGCTGCTGCAAAAACTCACCATTATAATGCTTTGCACGGTCTGGTTGTGCCATTTGGCACAGCATGGCCATGTGGCTACTGAATTGTGCTACATATGGCTTGGCCATGCACAACGACACAACCCAGAATGCATCTGCTCTCTATTATCAAGAACAACAAGCCATTTCGATAGATCCACAAATAGACATAAAAGTCATAATATGTGCACAATAATTCTAAAACAAGATCAAATAACAATAACACCAAAAAATTTCAGTCCAGAACATGGGTTTTTCAATTTATGCTATCTTGTTCATGACTCTAAGTGTTCAATCAACTTAAACCTAAGCATGCATCTATAGGTACTCTAATTCATTTCTAGATGATTATCAATCATCTGTAGTTCACATATAGGCTCCTTTGACGATTTCTACACTAGTAAGAGAAGTAGAGCTCCTTTATCATAATTCTAATCTTAAACTGTCAGTCTTCAAGAGAACATAAACTGAAATGCCAAGAATGTCGACACTGAGTGAGAAACAATGAAGAAAGTACAAATTATAGGGAGGGTCAAACTGCGACTCACCTTGCAACCCAGAACTAGTGTACCACCTTCCAACTCCTATAACTTCATCTACACACATCTGATGATTGTGATTCTGGTTTTAATCTATGCATCTTCAGGTCAGCAAAATTTAGACAGTGAAAACTGAAATCATTGAAATTGGTTGAGAAATGAGAGTGAAACTTGCAAATTATAGAGTAGAGGTCCCCAGGAAACTCACTTGAAAACTCAAAAATGGGGTGTCAGCTTAAACAACCATAACTCCATCTTCATTGGTCCAATAACTTTAAGACTGAACTTTTTGGAGAAACTTCCTAGTATTTGGCATGACTTTGGTAACTTTCCTATTCTTACTCTAGAACTCTTTGCCCTCCATCACTCACTCTTCTTGATCTCTTCCCTTCATGGGTAGCTTCTACCACAGCAAGGTTTTTGTTTTTGTTTTTGTTTTTTTTTCTCTTATGTTTCTTTTGGCACGGAGCCAATAATGGTACGTACATTTGCAAGCAACAAGTAGTCATTTTGAGGACAACTAATAGTCCTCCAACGTTCAAACTAAATCAACAAGCCTTAATTCCAATAAGTCTATACATCCTTCCAGGACTTTTGGACTTCGAATTAACTCCTAGTTAAAATGCTTACAACATCGTCTAGATTTTCATAGCGATATTATCTATGTAATTTGATGACTCATGGATTTCTCTCTTAAAGGCTTTTTATTCTCGAAGAGAATATTGTGAATGCAATGGTCAATGAGTCCAAAATAATCATCCAAGCACAACATCATGTGTAAGTTGGAGTGCAAAGAATGGAAATGATTTTAATTCAAAGGAGAGAAAAGAAAAAGAAGAGAAAATGAATTTGATTTTCTTTCTCTTTTTTGTAAGTATAATGAGAAACATGTGCTAATGATGTAATTTTATGTATATTTAAGAAAAGATTTTTAGTGTAACAAATATTATAATCAAAAGACTGTTTGATTCCTTTTTATATTGGGTAAAAGTTTTTGGAAAGAAAGTCACACTTTTCGTTAATAAAATTTTTTGAAAAAATATTATCACTTTCTATCAATTTTTTTCCTCTCTATTTTAAAACTTTAAATATAGTGTAGGTGCAACATAGTGACCTTAACACCTCAATAAAGGAAACAAAATAAACCTACACTGCATAAGTACCAACAACGTAATGGTATTATAGGTTCCCACAATAATTGTATCACTATTGCCCACAATGGTATCAACAAATTCACATATCATAATGATCAACAGATAACATCCAGAACAACAACACAGTCAAGAATCTGCATTTGGGAAAACAATATAGGAAAATTATACAATTCATTCTGATGTATTATGTACACAGGAATGATTAGTATAGAGTGACACCGAAGTTAAATAGCTTTAGAAGCAATTCAATGTGATGTCATTTTAATTTTTGTTGTTGTTATTATTATTATAAAATATAATCATCAAAACAATGTTGTTATGAAGCATACTAAAATAAAATTGCTTCTATGTCACATTATAATAGATTTTCCATATATATATATATATATCATGGATTTAATTTATTGGCTTATTGCCAAAAGGAAGCTTGTTAGAACTAGCAACTATTATTTATATTTATTTGGAGCTTAACATTTTTGTAATTCCTAATCCAGCTGCATGTTGGATTTTTTTATTTACTTAAATTGCATTTTAAGGTCATGTTTCTTATAATTTTTATTTTATAACTTTGTCTTTTTGTTGATTTACCTTTCAATCTAGATTGCCATCTAATGGAGCTCAATCAGGCAACCAACTAAGGTTTGTGTTCATCCATTTCAAGTTAGGCTGTTATACTTTTCCATTTATAATTTTGTTTTGTTTATTAGCATTTCATATTTAAATTTTGGTGTTTAGTTAAAAATTTATTTTCTTGTATCATATCAGCAATGAAAGTTTGGTACTTTTCTCCATGAATAATTAAGGCAAAAATATATTTATTTGGAGATGTATTCAATACTTTGTGTCCCTAATGTGGCAATAGTAGTGAATTGGAAAACTACATTCAACATGGTGTATTTCAAAGCATTCCCTTGTTAGTAGGCTTTTGGATACTAATTTACAAGACGCAGAAGAGAGTTGGATGGGTCTTGGATTCATCGCAAAATTTGTAAGGCAATTTGGAATTCTCTATTTTGTACATATGAACTCTGGAAAGAAAGAACTAAACCCCATCCCATTAATATGCCTATGTTGGTGGTACTGGAAGTAATTATTAATTTATTATAGGGCCTATAGAAATAGGACACAACCAAGATAATATTTTAGGATATGTATAGGTCAGAGAAACACACTCAGTCAAGCCTATATGCATTTTTTTCATTATAATTAAGTGTGTTTATCATTAGGTATTGGTTTATTTTAGCTGATCAAGTTGCAAAGCCTTGTTTTAGATTCTACAGGTGACCATGTGGTTTTTAGTGGGATAAATTGCAATCTAAACATATAGAGTTTTGTCATTTGTAACACAGTTAATAGGTTTTGCTGAATCCTTGTCACTACAGACGAAGGTCAGCAGTGGACAGTGCTCCAAACCACGATATGGGAGTGTCCATGTTACAGCTGGTGGTTCCCCGGCAAGAGAACTATACACAAAGTCGGGCAGTTGCTCTTCAAAATGTGGAATCCACAATCACAGAACTAAGTGGGGTTTTTACATATTTAGCCACAATGGTAGCAGAACAAGGAGAATTGGCTATCAGGTTGGCTATTTTGCTGGAGTATGTAGTCTTCATTCACACATCAATATATAAGTTGGGTTTTACCCTATATCATGTTGATTAGCAAGACTTATAATAATTCATTCTTCAGCTTAATATAGTTTTTATGTCCTGTTGATAGTTAAATGTTTAAAAATGTTTTTAATTTGATTTCATGTGAGCAGGATTGATGACAACGTGGATGAATCGTTGGCAAATGTTGAAGGTGCTAGTAATGCTCTTTTGAAGCATCTTTCCAAAATATCATCAAAAAGGTGGCTCCTGATCAAGATATTTGCCATTTTGATAATTTTCCTTCTTGTATTTATCCTTTTTTTGGCTTAATATATAGGTTTTAGTAGCAAGATTGTTGTTTCTACATTGCTTCTGTTTTGTATCTTCGTTTCCATCTATAATCTGCAGGCATCCACAACCTTTGCGGACGCGTAAGCAAGGCCACCGTTTACATAATTTCTCAAACAATTAATTTATGGTTATTTTTATTCATCAAAGTTGCATACTTTTACTTTGAAAGTTTAGGAAGACCTATTGATTAAAGATTATTATATTGTATCCTCAATACAGAAAATTATAAAGCCTTGTTCTCTGGTTGCCTTGTTACTTGTTAGTGTTAAATGTCCACATGATGTTTATGGAGGATTTCATATATGCAGAAACTTGAATTTATGCTGTTGGCATGTATTATTTCCATGGGCCTATTTAGGTTTTTTTTTTCCAGGGGTTGGGGTTGTGCGTGCTAGAATTAAGTTTAATTATATCATCCAAGATCTGTCATGATGGGATACTTTTAATTATATGAATGTTAAAAGTAGAATCTATGATCGTAACAAAATACCTTAGATTTTATACAATTAGTTGCACGAGGTCTTCTATAGTCGAAAGTCACATTGGTCAATAAGAAACTCTAAAAGAAAACTATGTTGATATATATGTGTTCAATGGTAAGATCCTATCTATCATTTCATAGGCGATAGAGATAGTCTTTATCAATTTTTTTGACCCTAATCAAATAGGCTTATACAATTTACCAATTGAAGATATGTTATATTAAATCATAAATGGGTCAAATACCATGAGCTCAAATAATTAAGCTCATTATTTAATTATTTTGTAACATTCTCACTTGAGTTAATTACTTTGAATCATGATATATGAAAACCCTGAAAATGTTATTTAATTATTTCATGAAACTTTTGTATCCCAAAATATAATTGAACCTCTAATAAATACTAATAAAAGACTAAATATAATTATCGAAGTTCTCTATTTCACTACCATGGGTAATTGTGGTTTTGTGGTAAAGAAAAGAAAAAAATGGTTTTGGTAGTCCATTAAAAATAATTTAGAATCAAGTCTCATGGTTATATAACTAAAATCAAATTCACTCAAGATTATAACTAAAATTAGCTCTCACTAAATAAACACATACTATGGTGCCAATCGACTCATATTTGTAACAAGTCTCAAAAATATCTAAGCATAAATCTTTAGTGGATCTGTTATCATGCCATATGTATGTATTTGATTTATTGAATGTCTACACTATTTTATTCTTAATGATAAGAAATTTTACCTTCATGTGTTCATCCATCAAAATTTTACTATTGTTAATAAATTGAAAGGTTTGTGGCCTAGGTGTTATAATTGTTATCATGCATATAACATAAATAGTGCAAAAGTCAAGAGTTTATCCAACATTTGTCTTTACTCATGTTTTCTATCTCAAATAGAACCAAAGGTGGTAGATGAAGCTCTTCAGGATTCGAACTGGATAGAAGTCATGCAAGAAGAGTTGAATCAATTTAAGAGAAATGATGTGTGGACTCTAGTACCAAGGCCTAAGTCTCAGCAAGTCATTGGAGTTAAATGGGTGTTTCGGAACAAGCTTGATACGGATGGAATAGTAATTCAGAACAAAGCCAGACTGGTAGCCAAAGGATATCGTCAAGAAGAAAGAATAGACTATGATGAGACCTTTGCTCCGGTAGCAAGACTTGAGGCAATCAGAATGTTTCTAGCGTATGCTTCATATGAAAACTTCATAGTTTATCAAATGGACGTCAAAAGCGCATTTCTGAATGGAGATCTTCAAGAGGAGGTGTACGTTGAACAACGTCCCGGTTTCATTGAACCTAAGGCAGGACATCTAGTCTACAAGCTTCGGAAAGCTTTGTATGGTTTGAAGCAAGCTCCAAGAGCCTGATACGACACACTGTTAGAATTCCTACTTGCTCATAACTTTCAAAAAGGAAAGATAGACACCACTTTATTTCTACGAAAAGAGAAAGAACATACTCTGATCATACAGATATATGTGGATGATATCATTTTTGGATCAACAAATTCGAGGCTTTGTGAAGAGTTTGCAAAGTTGATAACTGACAAGTTTGAGATGAGCATGATGGGAGAACTGTCCTACTTCCTTGGAATAGAAGTTAAACAATTGAAGGAAGGGATCTTCATTAATCAAGCTAAGTACACACGTGATCTTATTAAGAAGTTTGGTATGGAAGGTTCATCTCCTGTCAAGACTCCAATGCCAGTCAGTGCCAAGTTAGACCCTGATATGGATGGCAAATCAGTAAATGTGACTAAATACAGATGGATGATAGGATCCTTGCTGTATCTTACAGCAAGTCGCCCGGACATTATGTTTGCAACCTGCATCTGTGCAAGATATCAGGCGAATCCCAAAGAGTCACATATGCTTCATGTCAAACGGATATTAAGATATCTTAAAGGGACTGTGAATTTGGGACTCTGGTACCCAAAGGAGTCCAACTTCACCTTATCCGGATATTCTGATGCTGATTTTACTGGGTGTCGCATCGACAGGAAAAGCACAAGCGGTACGTGTCAGTTTCTTGGAAATAGATTAATTTCATGGTTCAGTAAGAAGCAGAATTCCGTATCAACCTTTACTGTTGAGGCGGAAGATATAGCTGCTGGGAGCTGTTGTGCACAGCTACTTTGGATGCAAAGTCAACTTACTGACTACGGTTTCAACATGACATCTATTCCACTCTACTGCGACAACACCAGTGCAATTGTTATCAGCAACAATCCTGTCATGCACCCAAAGACGAAGCACATTGAGGTAAGGTATCACTTCATTCGAGACCATGTTCTCAAAAAGCACATATCACTGGAACATATTGCTACTGAAGATCAACTGGCAGACATACTTACAAAGCCCCTACCTGATGCAAGGTTTTCTGAATTACTCTTCCGATTAGGTATGCTTGACTTTTCTGCATAGCTTCACTTAAATCACTCAACAGTATATCTTCTTTCAGAACATGCATTGTGCTTTTATTGAAAGTAATAGATTCTTACCGAAGTTAAATTTTTGATCATACTTACTGCTTAACATTTCCTATGTGTCTGATAAATACCAAAGTTTTTTTTGGGAGAATGCTTGCGTTTCCCGACTGAAGTCGTTTAAGCTGACATAATTAAAACGGATATGAATAACCTCTTTAGGATTTCATGATTCTAATCTTCACTTATCACCACATGACGAATGTTGTTTCATATTGATTGCTCTATTAACTTGTTTGGTTGAAGAAATGAAATTGGTTAGCTCGGAATGCTTGGTGATAGTACTCACAACCGCAGTCTGATTAGCTCCTGAAGTGTAGTTTCCTAATGGATAGACAGTGATGTTTCAAGATCTCAATTTTTAACAGGTAATGCCTTCGAGAGGATCGCATGATCTACGGGGGAGAAAATGCTTTATTCATTATCCAAGTAATACCCCCCGTATATGTCTCGTGACCTCTTTCCTGGATGTTTATCTGAGGGGGAGTCTATCATTGAGAGGATCGCATGATCTAAGGGGGAGCAACCTTTGTAATACTCCCATGATATGTCTCGGATGCTCCTTCCTCTAAACTATCACTTCCGAATCTACCTGGACATGCATTGTTGAATCAGATATGTGGCATGCAAGGATGTTTTTCTTCCTTCAACCATACATTTTAATCAGATAATCATTTGCTTGCTTTCTACATGTGTTCACTCCTACCGTCTCACTCATGACTCCTAAGTTGGAAAATCATATATTTTTTAATTTATCTTAGCTATCACTGTCAGTATGAAGGTTTCGCTATGTTGACCTACAGGAACTTATGTGTTTATCAGCTGTCATATGCATTTTCTTCAGTAATTTGATCATAATTCACATGTATGTGTCTTGTTACTATTCTTACATATGCTTAAGTTCTGTCGCTTTTTAGTTCGGATTATGATGTTCTCACTTAGACTATTCGATCCATATCCGTACTAACTCAACCTGTTAGTCTACTGTTTCTTTAGTTTATTTTTCCAGCTACACGTTCAGATTCGCTTTGCACTTCAATGCTCTATCTTGTTTTGATGTCTCGGATTTGAAATATTATGGTACTTCTTATTTCCTCGACACCAAGACAGCAAAGGAATCATTCTTTATCAGCACTCAGCTTTTACAGACAGTCAGTCTATCGTCCGGATATAGTTCACACGGACAATATCAAGCCCGGATGAGAGTCAGTTTGATTCCTCCTAAATCTTGGAATTCTCAATTCACGATAAACCAAGTGATTATCTTATATCGCATCTTTTTGAGGAGGACTAATGATGGTTCATTAAATGCACGTCTCGAGCCCGATAATTTGTCTTTTCAAAATTCGGCAGTATAAATACAGCTGTCATTATTGAATGGTTAGCACGGCCGCCACATCATCAGTTTACTCGACGGCCTTAATACATCAAGTCTAATGACATCGGATTATCAGGCGGATCACTGCTCATCTTGCTTAAACCCAAGACCTGCTGGCTTCCACGAAATGGGTCCTATTTATATTGAACTCTCACGCGAGCGCGAGGCTATCACTTTCACTCCTCAGAACCCTATACCTTCGTTGTTCTCTATTCACCAAAGACCTCCTCTTCTTTCTCCTTCAATCTTCCAATTCCAATGGCATCTCCCGCTCTCTACGGCGTTGTTCCTGGCCATCTTGTCGATTGAGCCGGCATTTCCGACCCTCCCGCCTAGCTCGAGGAGGTTCGCTCCTTGTTAGCCTCCAGTGGTCTCCTCGACATCGTCTCTGCTCCTGCTGATCTTCTCATCTCAGATGTCTGATCTTTCTATGAGCACTTCGAATCCAGTGACCACTCGATTGTCTCTGGTATCCGAGGTAAACCAATTAAGATCACTCCTCAAGTGATCCGTGACGCCTTCCATCTCCCAAGCGGCAGTGATTACCGGATGAGCGCTCAAACCATGGCTACTGCCATGGGATGTCCCTCTAAAGTGAAGGAATACAAGCTGAAGTCTTTTCAAGGCCCCTATCGCTGTATGGCCACCATACTCAATTGATGCTTACTGGCTCGCTCTACGGCTCTTGACTCAGTCCCGTACGATTTGCTCCTGGCGATGTACATGGTCTTTGAGCAATTGCCTCTAGACTGGGGCGATTTTCTTTTTCGGATTATGCGGAATGGCAAACGGAATTTGTCTTTCGGACGGATTCTCTCATAACTTTTCAGACATTTACGCCCCGAGCACTTCCAGGACCAGTTGACGATTCCCTTCCCGCAGAATTTTTACTTTCGTCATCTCACCTCCGATGGGACCCTCACTGTCCGCCGTCCTCCTGTCTCTCGTGCACGCGTCATTATATCGGAACATCAAGATAGTTTCGTTGGTGACCCCGTCCCTAGCTCGGGTCACGAGGTAAGCTCCACCCACCGGTCTTCACGCATCTGGTCCGTTGCCGCTCTGGCATGCTCCCGCAGTTCACAGCACAGTGTTCGTGCTGCTCCTTCTGATGCTGCAGGGCCCTCTCAGCCGTTTCCCCATGACACCGTTTCTTCAGCCCCTCCTGCTGATGCCCCTGCTGTTATTCCTCCTGCTGCTGCTGCTGGTGCTCCCGCACCCACCTCTCCGGTGACTGCTGCAGTTGCTGCTGTCATCGCTGACATACCTACCTCTCCCCCAGCTGCCTCTCCAGCCCGCATTGTTGACCTTCAAGACTACCTCGACCATCTTCCCACCGACATTCTGACTGACTGCTGGCTCCGTTTCAGTCTAGCTCACACTGCCAACATCTCTGAATCTGCTCTCCGAGTGTATTACACCAAACATACCCAAACCCCAGAAGCTATGATTCTTTGGAACGCTGATCACGGTTTTCTCATGCCGTCTCTGCTTCAGGGCGCACCTCCAACTGCTGCTGCCTCTTCCGGCCTTGCTCACGACGTACGGATTCCTGTCCCTGCTGAGGCTGGTCCCACCTCTCCTGCGGACATTCCTCTCATTGACCTCTCCGGTCAGAGTGGCTCCGCTACACCTGCTGCTGCTGCTGTTCCCTCATCGTTCTCTCCACCTGCTGACTCTTGCGCCCTGCGCACTCCTACACCTCTACATGCAGGGGAGTCCTTAAAGGATCCTACCTCTGGCCTTGGGCGTCCCTCATTTGCCACGATCCTGTCTGAAGCCGTGGTCTCTACTCAGCTAGATCGTATTGCAGAGGACAATCGCTCCCGGGCCCAGGTTATTGCTGATAAAGTTGATGAAATCAGGACCCAGATCCTTTCCGCTCTCTCCAACTCCTCTCTCTCACTGGATCGGAAGTTGGACCTTATTGCCCAATCTCTTTCGGGCCTCTCCACTTCTATTCGGGATCTGACTCAGGTTGTGGGTCGTCCCTTTCGCCCTCCTCGCCGATCTGCCAAATGGGGGGAGAATGCCCCATCTGATCCATCCCCTTCCACTACTGCTCCGGATACTACTGACGTTCCCAGTCGAAGACCTGCACTTACTCTTCCTTCGGACCTCCCGGTTCCCAAACGCAGCCGATTCTCTGGACCGTCCAGTGTTGCTCTAGCTCTTTCTGACCGTCCCAACTCCTCCACTATAGCACCCTCCTCATCTGCTCAGGCTCAGCAAGTCATCTTTCTCCCATCATACGCGGAATTGGACCCATATGATACAGATGGGCGTGTACATGCAGCCATGTTAGCATATGTTGGTGCTGCTCCCTCTACCCCAAAAAGGTTTTTGTCATCTCTGTCCCCTTTCTCCCCTGAAGACATAAGCACCCTACTGTCGGAGAAAGGACAGTTCTCCACTGAGGACATTGACAACTTCACCTTGGCGGTGAGGGAAGAGATGAGGTTGTTCCCCACCTTGTATCAAGAAGAGCATCTGATCGATATCCTACCTTGCTGGCTTGATCACTACCTTCCTGAAATGGACTTCCTTCAGACCCTCATCAATGGAACAGCTGAGAACAGTAAGCCATGGAAAGATCTTACAACTGTTCTCATCCCATACAGGATCAGCACTCCACATTACATGCTCACAGTCTTCTCTATCAAGGATAGGAGAGTTGTTCTGCATGACTCTCATCAGGTTGTGGGACATCAGATGAGAAGAAGCCAACTTGGACCACTACTTCGGACTCTGTCAGATGCTGTCAGACAGAATGGACTCTTTGAATCGATTGGCCAACCTCCTCTACCTCCCAATGCTCTTCTCAATTCGACAATTCTGAGCAAAGGAGAAGTTCCCCAACAACCTGACGGAGAAAGCTGTGGAGCCTATGTCTACTACTTTATTAGGCACCTTTTGAAGTATGATCCTAACTGGAATTATTTTTTCCTGTGCACTAAAGAACAGTCTAAGCGGCTAAGGGAGCAGGCAGCAACTAAAATCTTCAAGTACAGTAAGTCTTACAATTCTTACTATAACTTTTGTACTAAGGCTTACTTTGTATTACTGTTGCTGACATAGTGGAAATTTTTTTTTGTTTATCCTTATCTCTATGTATATCTTGCTGCCTAACTAGATCAGATTACAAAGGGTTTGGCCTATCCATATTGGGGGAGATTGTTGGATCAAACCTAGAAATTGGATGATACGGATCAAACCTTATGTAATTTGATTTAAGATGTTTCATGTTTATTCTAAGTCTGTGCAGAAGATAAAACTTTAATCCGGACCTATTTCTGTAAAAGCAAAGCAAAGGACGGGATATATAATCATGATCCGGATTATCATGAGTGTCGTCAAACACTAGGTAAATAACCAAGTCTTCATCCGAAGTAAGGACTCTCCGTACGGACTAATCACTCGACAAAACGACTAAGGAATCCGCGTGTTTATTGTTGATTGGACTAAGTCACTTTATGCGGAATGAGAATCCGAGTCTACACCTCGTACAGAGTAAGAGAGATTTATTGCGGAGTAAGGACAGCTGATGTGAAATAAGGATTCCGCATGCGGAGTAAGAACAACTGATGCGGAGTAAGGAATCCGAGTCATTACTCAAGTGGAGTAAAGAACTCACGCAGAGTAAGGAAGCACCGATGCGGAATAAGGATTCCACATATCTACCTCTTGTGGAGTAAGGAAGCGCTGGCACGGAATAAGGATTTCAGGACTTCACATACACGGAGTAAGCAATAACTGACACGGAGTAAGGATCTGAGCCTCGTTGATACGGAGTAAGGAAATCTACACCGAACTAAAAAGACGCTACTTCAACTTATTCATACCGCATTTAGTATATCAGCTTGCTGTGTTCCGATGTAAGACAAACTCATTGAAGATCTAAAACTGTCTTACACGTGGAGCACTCGGAGTTGTGGATGCAGTCCCAAATGCAATTAGAATCAAGCGAAGTAATTTAATTCACTTATGCTTCCAATATTTCGAGCTCCACATCCGAAGCAGTTATAGCAGAAGCATTTTCCAAGAAGAACTTAATGTTACACAGTGCTCGGAAAATACAGTTCCGAGCTAGATTCCTAGGATGTCTATATATATATATATCTGTAGTGTTGCACACTTAAAAAAAAAAAAGAGAGAGAGCGCATACATACAAAAACAAAGAACTGATACGCGCGTGGGAAAGGTTATTGTACAAGAGCTCATACAGATTATAAACGTCAGTGTGTGTAACTGTAAAGCCGAGTGCTATTGTAATCAGCTGTAATTGCTACTTATTTTGTTGTAATTATCATCAAATAATAAAGCAAAATACTTCCACTATCTGGTTATCTTCCGCACTGATTTTATATCTTTTAACCAGATTGTGTTACACCTGTGAGAAAAAGAATTTTGATTTAAGCCTATTCACCCCCCTCTAGGCTACCAGGGACCAACAGAACTGATAATGGAAGGGAGTACACAAGTGGTGCCTTTGAAGAGTATATAGAGAAGCATGGCATCAGACATAAATACAGTGCACCATACACTCCTCAACAAAATAGAGTTGCTGAAAGGAAGAACAGAAGCATCGTGGAGATGGCTAGGACTATGATAGTTGAATATGGGACAACAAAATATTTTTGGAGAGAAGCTGTATCCATGGCTACACATGTTCAAAATAGGTGTCTATTGTGGTCCAAAACAGATATGACACCATATGAAATGTGGTTCAAGAAGAGGCCAAGTGTGAAGTATTTTAAAGTGTTTGGTAGTCCATGCTTAATTAAAGTCAAAGGGAGACAACTTGGAAAGTTTGATGCAAAAGCTGATGAAGGTATCTTTCTTGGATATCTTTCAAATGGAAAAGGTTATAGGTGTTACAATAAGAGACGTCAAACAATAGTTGATACTTATGGTGTGAAGGTGTTAGAAAATGAGTTCGATACAAGAGAACAACAAGATGCAGACTTTGATTGTGATCTTAGTATTAATGAAAATGAAGGCCATAATCAAGAAGATGAAGAAAAAAGAGTTCATGCAGATGAACTTGATTTAGCATACACAAGTGATGACAAGAGGCCTTGAACTCAGAAACATCATAAAGTGGCTAAACATGTGGATCAACAAAACATTCTTGGAGATCAAGGAGCTGGTGTTCAAACTAGAAGGACTATGAGAGCATCAACACATACAGCCTTATTCTCTCAAGTGGACCCACAACGAGTTGATAAAGCTCTAGATCACAAGGAGTGGATTGAAGCAATGAATGAAGAGCTTGATCAGATTGAGAAGAATGATACATGGGAGCTAGTACCAATGCCTAAGGGCAAGAATGTGATTGGAACAAAATGGGTCTTCAGGAACAAGAGAAATGCGAAAGGAGATATAACCAGGAACAAGGCGAGATTGGTGTGCAAGGGGGTATGCAAAAGTGGAAGGAGTAGATTTTGAAGAGACATTTGCTCTAGTTGCTCGAATGGAAGCTATCAGAATTCTCCTAGTAGTTGCAGTTCAAAGAAAATACCAAGTCTACCAAATGGATGTAAAATCGGCATTTTTGAATGGAGACTTAGAAAAAGAGGTTTACATTGAGCAACCAGAAGGATTTCTACTTGACAATGATGGCTCAAGTGTTTGTAAGCTGAAGAAGGCACTTTATGGTCTCAAACAAGCACCAAGAGCATGGGATTCCAAGCTTGATAATTCTTTGAAGGAGATGGATTTCAGCAAAAGCCAAGTAGACATCAATCTATATATCAGAAACAAGCATGGTAAACATTTAATGGTAATTGTTTATGTTGATGATATAATTTTTGTAGGAAATGATGATGATCTTTGCAAGAAGTTTGCTAATAGAATGAAGAAAAGATTTGAGATGTCAATGCTTGGAGTGTTAAACTTCTTTTTGGGACTTCAAATCACTCAAGGAAAAGATGCCATCTTTTTATCCCAAGAGAAGTATGCAAAAGATCTCCTCAAGAGATTTGGAATGGAAGAAGCCAAAGTAGTGACTACACCCATAGTTACTGGCTCAAAAGTTTCAAAGGATGAGCAAGGCAAATCTGTAAATCAGAAGGAGTTCAGAAGACTCATTGGGAGTTTGTTATATCTAATAGCTTTAAGGCCAAACATTGTTTATGCAGTCACTTTATGTGCACAGTATCAAAGTGATCCTAAGGAATCACATATGCTAGCTGCAAAGAGGATATTGAGATGTGTCAAGGGTACTGTGAACCATGGGCTATATTATAAAAGAAATGACAGCCTTGAACTCTATGGGTTTACAGATGCTAATTGGGCAGGAGATGTGGATGATAGAAGATCTACTTCAGGAGGTATGTTCTTTCTAGGAACTAAGTGTGTGGCATGGCATAGCAAGAAGCAAAATTCAGTGCCACTGAGCACCACAGAAGCTGAATATATAGTAGCAACTCAAGCTACAACACAAATGATTTGGATGAAGACTCAGCTTGCTTATTTGGATGTCAATGTTTACTTACCACTGAATCTTGGATGTGATAACCAAAGTGCTATTCAACTAACAAAGATTTCAGTTCAACATTCAAGATTTAAACACATAGACATCAGATACCATTTCATTAAAGAGAGAGTTGAAGAAGGTCAGCTCAAATTGGAATATGTTCCTACCAAAGATCACTTAGCTGACATTTTTACAAAGCCATTGTCCACAATAACTTTTCACGTTCTAAGGTTGAAATTGGGTGTTCAATCACTGCCTTCCCAACCCTAATGTATGCATTGTACTTCCCTCCTTTTATCAATTTAAAATCTTTGGATTTGGTTGTCAAAGGGGGAGAGACATACTATGAAGGGGGAGTTATTAGACATACTATGAAGTGTGTGAGTTGTAAAGAAAAAGTGATGTGACCTCAAGGGGGAGCTATGCGATTGTTACTCAATTATTACTTGTATTGGATTACTTTGTAGGGTAATCATTTTCAAAGTGAACCCGTAGAGGGCATCCATACTTGTATGATCAAGTTCTTTATACCAGATGTTCACAATTTGAGAGTTGTTTTTGAGAGCAGTGTTGCCAACAAAATCCAAAGGGGGAGATTGAAGAGCCAACCTTTTTTTGAGGAGATTGAAGAGCCAACCAAAATGGTGAGATTGCTTGGAAGGTTTAGACGGAGGGCTAAGTATGTGCGGCTCTTTAACCTAAATATAAAAGGTGTAGAAGGAGAACAGATTAGATTGGGAAGAGAGAGAGAAAAGAATGTTAGGCACTCCTTGATTCCATACATGAAGAACATAATATTCAAGGCCGTTGAAGTGATTTGAAGCATCTTTGCTCAAGAGAGGTGACATCTAAATGAGCATATTCTTCATACCTACATTCTTACACCGTTTTTTATTATATCTGATGTATTGAGGCATTATTGTTGACCTACATGCCTGTAGGGGGATTAAAGGAAGAATAGATCCTTTCCCTATTACTATTGTTGTTGGTGATTTAAACATTAGTGAAATCTGTGTGGTGTGGGTGCACTACAAGAAATCAAGCCTTTAGTAAGACATAAAATGTCTTACCATAGGATACCGTAACACTTTTTAGGGTGTTAGGTCTGCTTGGCTTATGGAATGTCCTCCTCCTTTCGATAACACTTTTTGGTGTGTTACAATTTAATGTTACGATAGATCATATAATAACACATGTTATTGTCTTATGAAATATTTCCGTAATATTTTTTAAAACTTACCATAGCACTCTCCACATAACACTTTTTATTGTGTTACAATTATGTGTTGTTGAAGATCATATAATATGACCTTTTTTGTGTTACAAAAAATAATCGATATACCATAAGCCAAGCAGACCTAACACACCAAAAAGGCTTATGATAGATGACATAGAAATATGACAAGCCTTCTCAAATACTTACAATAATTGGTTACAAGATGAACAACATCATAAAGTCTAATATTACAGTATAAACCCCCATGTTTCAAGTCCAAGATGAACAACATCATAAAAAGATAACACATAGGAAAAAACAATCAGGATGTTATTATATTCAAAGAGTATGCTATCAAATCCAATGAGTATGATGCCGGAGCTATGATAACGTGCATTTTATGCCGTTATTCTAGTGTTTATTTAGAATGTTTAAGAGCATGATTAGAGCCTTATAGCTTCATATATCATATATATTTGCTCTAACCCCTAGGAAGATGTTATTTGCAAATACATGCGTTTTTAAGCTGTTTTGGCAGATTTTGGACCTCACTTTTGACATAGTAGATGGCCTCAAACAATTGGCATGCCAGAACAAAAGTTTCTTAGAATGATGTCCTCTACCTACCACAGAAATTTCAGAGCATTTGGAGCTGATTTGGAGCTGCACGTGAATTCACCCATTTCACGTGCAAGCCTATTTTTGCCTCTCAGGCCTCTACAGGATGCAAAGAAGCTTGGGGAGAAGTTTGAGCTGATTTGGAGGTGCACGTGAATTCACCATATCACGTGCAAATTGGCTTGTAGAGATATTTTTGGACCGATCCAATCATTTTTCCATGCTGATCATTTGTTCCTGAAGGCCCAAGTCCAAATTGTGGATGGAAGATAGAGTTTTTAATGTTTCGAGTGTTACTTATCAAAACTACGCCGTTTTGATAAATGGGCTAGGGTACACACCTCAAAGCCCATCCAAACTCTATAAATAAGAGCTCCACGCCCCATGCTTTGTATGCCTAACCCCCCTACACATTTTTTAGAGAGAGAGAGAGGCTCCACGACTTGGAGGTGCTCCTTGACCTAGGAGAGCAGCCGTCGCAGCCGTTGCAGCCGTCGCGGATTTTGGAGCCTGGATTTGAAGCTTTGCTGTGCGCGTGATCAAGAAGAAGATGTTGAGCTTTTCTGCTATGGTTTTGCTTGTAATCATGCGTGAGTAGTCTTTTAATCTAGGGGAGCAATATAGCCCCCTTGTTGCTTTGCTATGTTTATGAATATTGGGTTTGGATGATTGAAGTTTTGCATGTTTTATGAATCTGTTCTTAAGTTCTATCTTTGGATGTACACCTTGATATTCTTAGCCCTAGTTTGGGGCAGATTGAGATTCATAACTTATTTGTAATTGGTGTGATCATTATCCTTTTGCAAGTATGATTTATTGGCTTTGCATGTTTGTGTGTTTAGATGACGATTCTGGCATACAACTCTTAAAATGACCTCAATGACCATTTGTTGTCCTTGGCTTGTGTTTAGCATGTTTTCAATCAGACAACCCTAATATCATGAACCAGTAGAGATAACATAGGGAGGTGAAATTATGACCCTAAATGCTTTTAATCCTTGAAACTTAATCCTAAAATCAGTTTATTTTCTTTGTTTATTCAGAAAACCAAATAAAAATTAGATCTTTAGGTTAAAAAAAGAAAACTTTTTGCCAAGACATTTTATAGAACAAGAGTAATTGGGTGTTTTGATTTGAGAACTAGAGAACTAGGTTAATCCCTGTGGGTTCGACCCCTTTCTTGCTGCTATTCTTTTAGTGCAAATTTAGGGAAATTATTATCTTGAAGAGAGATTTAACGACATTAGCTAGCTCTTTTAGAGAGGCTAAAAATCTTGTCTGTCAAATTGGCGCCGTTGCCAGGGATTCAACGGTTAACTAGTTTTTAAAATCAACATTGAGTGAAATTGTTTGAATTCTGATCTTGGTGTTTTATTTTGTCTTTTATTCTCTGTTATTCTGTGTTCTTTATTTGTTTATTTTGCATTGTTCGGAGCTGCTGGGTGTGTTCTTGTTGTTTTACAGGAACATACATCAAGGATTCCTAGTTGTGCATGCAAAGAGAGGAGGATATACAATTTACTCGGAAACCTGAAAGGTTGTTCAGAGCTCGTCGTAGAGCAGCTAGGGAAACAGCACGTGAGGCTGAAGAAGCATTGCAAGGCTTGGAGCAATCCGTAGGCGACTTGATGGCAGATCTCAGACCTGATGGTGGTGCACCGCAAGGAGGGGCCAATTACAATGGCCAATATCCAGAAGAAGAGGGTAATAGGTTTATGCCCAGAACCTTCTTAGACTATGCGAGACCGATGATGTCAGACCATTATTCTGGGATTCGGCAGACAAGAGTCTAAGCAAATAGCTTTGAGCTGAAGCCGGCGTTGATCAACATGGTGAGCAACAACGCGTTTGGAGGAACAGCCGTGGATGATCCACACCAGCATTTGATGAGGTTCTACCAGGTGTGTGACACCATCAAGATCAACAATGTGTCGGAGGAGGCAATAAAGCTAAGGCTTTTCCCTTTCTCTTTAAGGGATAGAGCTCTTGGCTGCTTCAACAGTCTACCAGCAGGTTCAATCAACACTTGGGAGGAGATGCATACCAAGTTCATGTCAAAGTACTTCCCTCCTTCCAAGGTGATCCAGCTCAGAGGGGAGATTAGCAGGTTCAGGCAAGATGAGATGGAGACTCTTCATGAAGCTTGGGAGCGTTTCAAAGACTTAGTGAGAAGATGCCCTGATCATGGAAGACCCCAGTGGATTCAAATTGAATCTTTCTACACGGGTCTTCAGTCCCACTCACAAGACAAGGTGAATGCAGCTTACTGGAGGATGCTTGATGAATCTAGAGCCTGACGCAGCAGAAGAGCTCTTGGAGAGGCCGTCATTAGCCGATTGGCGGTGGTCTAATGTGCGTACTTCAAAGCCGAGGGAGAAGATAGCTTCGGTTGAAAATTCTTCCAATGATGTGCAAGCACGGATTCAAGCTTTAGTGAAAGGCATGGAAGTATTGGCTCTTAAAGTTGAAGGATCATAAGCTTTACCGGTAGTTGAGCGGGGCTGGAGTGGAGTGAAGAAGCAAATTATGTTGGAGGAAAGGGCTTGTACCAGAAATAGCAATTTTATCCTCAACAACAACAACAAGGGTACAACCGGAATCAGCAACAATCTCAACCATTTCGGAGAACTCGGAACCGAGGGGGAGATACCTCATTTCAAGTACAAATATGTGCCCCCAGGGATGAAGCAGAATCCGTATGCTACGGATAATTATTTACACCCACCTCCAGGATTCGAGTGAAATGACCTCGGCCTCAACAAGAAAGAGGAAGGGTATATCGAATGTGGATGAGCCAACCAAAAGAGAGGATAGTTTGGAGGAAAGGGTAGTCACCATGGAATCTTCAATGAAGAATATAGAAAAGCTGCTTGTGAGTTTGGCTCAGAATGTAAATCAAGGGGTGTCAACCAATACTTTTCCAAGTGACACTAAGGTGAACCCCAAGGAGAGTTGCAAGGCTATCACTCTAAGGAGCGGGAAGACACTGAATGAAGCTGAAGAGCCTAAGAAGAAGGCAATTCCAGAAGAACAGAGCAGACCCTTGGAAGCTGATGACCAAAGAAAATCAGATAAAGCTGAAGAAAGAGTGCAAGAAAAGAAGGACAAGCAGCTGAGTCAAGACAGAATAGCTGACGAACAGAGGCAAGAGCTCAGGCCTACTATGCCATTTCCTCAGAGGCTGAGGAACCAGAGGGTTGAGGAAGAGTATGAGCGCTTTCTGAGTTTGTTCAAGAAGCTTGAAATTAACATTCCATTTGTGGAAATCTTGGAGCAGATGCTTAGGTACAGAAAATACATCAAAGATTTTGTGACGAAGAAGAGAAAATATGGGGATCATGAGACGGTGGCAGTCACTAACGAGGTGAGCAGTGTTGTTCAACAGAGTTTGCCCATCAAGCATAAAGATCCGGGCAGCTTTAATCTCCCTTGTGTGATTGGCAATGCACCGCAGCAGCAGGCCCTATGTGATTTAGGGGCCAGCATCAATTTGATCTCCTTTGCGTTGTATAAGCAGCTTGGGCTTAAGGGCATGAAGCCCACTTTCATATCATTGCAGTTCGCAGACCGGTCCACTGGAAGACCTGAAGGAATCATTGAAGATGTGCTAGTTAAAGTGGGCTCCTTCATATTTCCAGCAGACTTTGTAGTTTTGGAGATGGAAGAAGATAGAGGAGTTCAGCTACTCTTTGGAAGACCGTTTCTCAGAACGGGTTGTGCATTGATTGATGTTGCTCAAGGGCAGCTAACTCTGAGAATTAATGAGGAGACCTTAGTCTTCCACATGGGGAAGGCTTTGCAAGGTCAAAAGGAGGAGGATTGCCTTTGGGTTGAAGACCTTGAGGAATTGGTGGAAGACTACTTAGCAGAAGAAATTACCACCACCAATAATGGAGCCCTTCAGCTCATAGAAGCTCAACAAGATGAAGAGATGTACTTGACAGTTGAGAAAGATGAGCAAACTACAAACTCTTTGGAGCAAGCTGAGGAGGAGAAAGAAGATGACATGCCTCCAGCTCCAGAACTGAAGGAGCTACCTGGACACCTAAGGTATGAATTTCTAGACTCTACAAATCAATTCCCTGTCATTGTTGCTTCTAATTTGAATGATGTGGAGTGTACTCAATTGCTAAAAGTCCTTAGGAAACACAAAAAGGCCCTAGGATGGAACATTGAAGACATTAAGGGTATTAGTCCAGGGATTTGCATGCATAAAATTTTGATAAATAATGATTTTAAACCCACTGCTGAAAGACAAAGAAGATTAAACCCTGCCATGAAAGAAGTTGTTAGAAAAGAAATTTTAAAATGGAAAAATACGGGTATAATTTATGCTATTTCTGATAGTGAGTGGGTGAGTCCATTGCATGTTGTGCCCAAGAAAGGGGGCATGACTATGATTAAGAATGAGAAAAATGAATTGATCCCATCTCGCACTGTGACGGGGTGGAGAGTGTGTGTTGACTATAGAAAGCTGAATAAGGCTACTAGGAAGGATCATTTTCCTCTTCCTTTCATTGACCAAATGTTGGATAGGTTAGCTGGCTATAGTCACTACTGCTTTTTAGATGGCTATTCCGGGTATAATCAGATCATGGTTAAGCCCGAGGACCAAGAAAAGACCACCTTCACGTGCCCTTTTGGCACATTTGCATTTAGGAGAATGCCATTTGGGCTTTGTAATGCCCCTGCCACCTTTCAAAGGTGTATGGTGGCTATTTTTCAGGGTTTGGTTGAGGAGATCATGGAGGTCTTCATGGATGACTTCTCGGTGTTTGGTTCCTCCTACCAACAGTGCTTGAAAAATCTAGATGTGGTCTTAGAGAGATGTGAGGAGAAGGAACTAGTCCTAAATTGGGAGAAATGCCATTTCATGGTAACCGAGGGGATAGTTCTAGGGCACAAGGTGTTCTGCACATGGTTTGGAGGTAGACAAGGCAAACATCTCCACTATTGAGACTCGCCACCTCCAACTAATGAAAAAGGAGTGAGAAGTTTCCTTGACCATGCTGGCTTTTATAGGAGATTCATTAAGGACTTCTCAAAAATTGCAAAACCCATGAGTAGGTTGTTAGAAAAAGACACAAGCTTTGAGTTTAATGCAGATTGCTTAGAAGCTTTCAACATCCTCAAGGGTAAGTTAGTCATCGCCCTTGTTATAGTCACACCTGACTGGGCTCGGCCTTTTGAGCTAATGTGTGATGCGAGTGATTATCTTGTGGGGGTAGTCTTAGGGCAAAGGCGAGAAAAGGTGTTTAGGGTCATTTACTATGCTAGTAAGACCTTAGATGATGCTCAACAGAACTATACCACCACTGAGAAAGAGTTGCTAGCCATGGTTTATGGCTGCAACAAATTTAGACCCTACCTTTTGGGGTCTAAAGTCATTGTTTATACTGATCATGCTGCATTGAAATATTTGTTTGCTAAAAAAGAAGCTAAGCCATGCTTGATTAGATGGGTTCTCCTCTTACACGAATTTGACCTTGAAATTAGAGACACAAAGGGAGCCCTAAATTCTGTGGCTGATCACCTCTCCCGTGTGGAGAATGCACCTAAGTCTCTACCCATTGTAGATGACTTTCCTGATGAGAAGTTGTTTGAGGTGCATCATCTTCCTTGGTTTGTCGACATAGCAAATTATTTAGCCACTGGGTTCATACCCAAGCGGTTAGACTACCACCAGGAGAAAGAAATTGGTAGTGGATGCTAGGAAATACATTTGGGAAGACCCAATTCTTTATAGGAGGTGTCCAGACCAAATCATTAGAAAGTGTGTCCTTGAGGAGGAGGTAGATGACATAATACATCATTGTCATGCATCACATTATGGGGGCCACTTTGGGGTGCAGAGAACTGTGGCTAAGATCATGCAGTGTGGCTTTTATTGGCCTCACATGGTGAAAGACACCTATGTCTACATCAAAAAGTGTGATAGATGTCAAAGGGTAGATGGTCTATCTATGAAAAATGAGATGCCATTAACTGGAATCCTTCCAATTGAAATTTTTGACATTTGGGGCATTGACTTCATGGGGCCATTCCCCAATTCTGATAGGTATTCATACATTTTGCTTGCTGTGGATTATGTGTCTAAGTGGGTAGAAGCTATTCCTACTAGAGTGAATGATGCTAGGGTTGTGACTCATTTCCTTACTAGGAACATCTTTAGCCGTTTTGGGACACCAAGGGCTATAATCAGTGATGAGGGTAGTCATTTCTGCAACAAATTGTTTGATAAATTATTGAACAAGTATGGTGTCACTCATAGGAAGTCTTTAGCTTACCACCCACAAGCTAATGGACAAGCAGAAGTGTCCAACAGGGAGATTAAGGCCATTTTAGAGAAAACTGTTGGAGCCAATAGGAAAGATTGGTCTCAAAGGCTTGATGAAGCCTTATGGGCATATAGGACAGCTTACAAAACTCCCATTGGGATGTCACCTTACCGTATTTTATATGGTAAGGCATGTCACTTGCCTGTGGAACTAGAACACAAGGCTCATTGGGCCTTGAAGAAGTTAAATTTCAACCCACAAGAGATCAAGGAGCTTAGGATGACTCAATTAATTGAGTTAGATGAGCTTAGACTGGATGCCTATGATAGTGCTAAATTTTACAAAGAAAGAACTAAGAAATGGCATGATAGGCAACTCAACAATGAACCTTTAACCTTAGGACAGAAAGTTCTTCTATTTAATACAAGGTTGAGGTTATTTCCTGGCAAATTAAGGTCCAAGTGGATGGGACCTTTTGTGATAGTTGATAAGAAGCCATATGGGAGCTTTGAGCTCCAAGTTTGTAGATGGCAAGAAATTTTGGGTGAATGGCAATAGGTTGAAACCATACTTTGATTCAACTCGAGAGGGAGATAGTTGATTCCCTCTCTTTCACCATTGCATGATCATAACCGAAAGTCTAGCTACGACTTTAAATAAAGCGCTGGTTGGGAGGCAACCCAATGTTTATTGCTATGTTTTATTTTATGTTATTTTCTTTTATTTATTTTATTCAATAAATTTGTTTGCAAGCTAACCATTGTGCAGGAGACTTTGTTCCTTTCTTAGCTAACCATGTGCAGGATGAGCAAATTATTGGGTCCTGAACTTGTGGAATTATTTTTAAAGTCAAAGTCAAGGAGCAAGGAGCAAGTGAAGCCCAAAAGTGCTTGAAGATGGGCTCAAACAATTCACGTGCAATACTTAAAGATGGTCCATAATGCATAAGCAACTCAGTGGAGAAATTTGGGCCAGTTTGGGCCTGAACGTGAATTTGCACGTGAGTTGCCCAATTCACGTGCACCTCCTTTTGAGCTGTAACTTTCTGGAATGGTAGATGAGGTCCATGTGATTCACGTTTACTCTTGCACGCGAATTACTAGCTGTCATATGGAGGCCCAAAAATACAAAATACCGATTTTAGCCCTCCTAGAAGCTTCCCACAATTCACGTGCAGAAGGGACTATTGCTTGCCAGCTCAAGGGGGACCCACCACCAAAGTTTGGGACGATTCTGACCTGCACGCCAATTCGGCCAATTCACATGCAGAGGCTATTTTGGTCAGAACACTCTGAAAATTTAGGGGCACGTGTATCACGCCAATTGGAGCATCTTTCCTTTTGCACGCTATATAAAGGGAGGCCATCTTCAAAGGCTTCCACACCAAAATCACTCCAGATCTGAGTATTAGAGAAACTCTGCCCTTTTGCTCTCTTGCTCTTCAGTTTTCTGCTCTTTGCTCTTATTTTCTCATTCCAAAGATGGTGCGCACAAGGAGGACTGGCCAGGAGGAGGTGCACTCACCTAGTGCTGATAGCCAACCTGAGGAGGAGATACTCTTGGGGCATGCTCTTGATATGCAAGCTTTGGAGGCTTCGTAGTCGGGCTGGGCTAGAGAGGTGGCTCTTAAAATTCAAAATCTGGGATTACAAAGGTTAGTATCGCCTTGACCCAGCTATTTCCTATTCTCGCCCTACAAGAATTCTATGCATCTGTTCTTGGGAGTGAGGATGAAGCGATAGGGGTTGTGCAAGGGGTTTATGTTAGGATTACCCCTGAAATTATTAGACATTGCTTTAACCTCCCTGAACCCAGTGATAGCTTCCCTCAGTTAAGCCTAGGAGAATTTGGTATTGCATGCAACTATGCTAGAAAATTTCAAAGTCGAAGGCAGTATACCAAGAATGGTTTTGTTGGAAAATTTAGATGCCTAGCTTACCTGGTAGGGAAATGCTTATTGATTCAGACCAGTGGGCTAGATAGTGTGCCTAAGCCACACCTGGAGTTCATGTATAGCATTGATCATATGCTAAATGTGGACTGGGCCACTACCATTTTTAAATGGTGGAAGAAAAACTCATCCAAGCAGATAAATGGCAGACTTTTGTGTGTGATATTTCAAAGCATGCCTGCTTTGCATTTTTCCTCCATGGAGAGCATTACTTTTCCTTCTCACTGGGTGTTAAGAGTATTGCATGCTGAAGGAGGTTTGGGAGTCAGTACCAGAGGTCATTGGGCAACTAATGTTCCTCCTCCATCATAGCCCGCAAGGCACAGCGTTCATGTGGAGCGATCTACTGACTTTGCAAGGGAAAACTCTCCTCATATGGATCAAAGGAAGCAGACTCTATACAGACTCACTGCCGTGTACATGCAATTCAATGTACACAAAGAAGACATCTTCAATTTCTTTCAAGGCATTAGTGGGCAGGTGGTGAGCGAAGTGGAGGTCATCAATTGGGCAGTCACTAATGGGCACATCACTAGTGCCCAATTTGAGGAATTAATGGCCCTCATCTCTGGAGACCAACAAGCTACTTCACAACCTAGAACCAGAGCATGGGAGGCTCCAGATGTAGCTGCTCATGCATCACCTAGAGCATGGGAGGCCCCAGAAGCTCCTCCTGTTGCATCTACCGAAGCTTGGAGGCAAGAAACACAGCAGCTCAGGGAGGCCAATGCCAGAACCCAGCGCGAGGTGGAAGCCCTGAGGAAGGATAATAAAGAAGTCAAAGGCCTCCTAGGCAAAATCTGGAAGGCCTTGAGCAAGAGGAAAGCATCAAAACGTTCTCCTATAGTGGAGATATCTGATGAAGAACCCTCTCCATCCCCTGAAGATTCTTATCCAGCTCAGGCAGATCCACCTCAACAAGAACCTTCAGCTCAGCCATCTTACTATCACCCAGAGGAGGCAGCGCCAGCAACAGGGTATTCACCCTTCCAGCCTCAAGAGGAGACAAAGCCAGCAGAAGGGTATTCACCCTTCCAACCTTTTACTGATCCTGCATATTCTCAAGGCTATTGTGCCTGTTATACATCCTGTCTCTTGGGGTACATACATGCCTGCGAACCTGAAGACCTTCTTGGCCCTCCTATCTATTTAATCATTGATCCAGCCATATCATCTATGAGAGTCAAGCAGCATTTGAAGACTTCATTAATTCTCAGGTGTTAAGGGCTCGATTTGCAAGGGACATGGACCTCTTCACCTCGTTTGTCCTTTAAAGGATTTTAGGCGATGAATATCTATATTCAGATGAGGTGGACTTGTTTTGCAGAACTATGCGTTTTGTTGTGGAGGCTGAGCCTCAGAATTACCCATTATCCCAGTATACATCCATTATGCTGTGCGAGCTTTACGACCAACCTTTGTCTGAAAGTGTGTGGCGCCAGCGTATCAATGGGCAGAATGAAGGGCACCGTCCTTGGCATGGTATGCACGAGGTGTTGATCCCTGTGCATATTGAACATCATTATGTCTTGGTGCGAGTGGATTTGACTGCAGGGCATGCAGTGCTGTATGATCCAAGCCAAAATGAAGGGTTCAGCAGAAGAAAGAGACGGCTTGTTCATGGGCTCATTAAACGAATCAAGGATGCAATGAAGAAAGAAGGATTGTTGCAGGACAAGCTTCCGCTTATTCACCTCAACAAAATGGAAATCCCTCAACAGCCTGACCAATTCAGCTGTGGGATCTTTGTTTGCTACTACATGATGGCTATTCTGCAAGGGAAGGAAACTTGGGAAGTGCGCGGCGAGACGTTGGTTGACTTTGTGGCTCAGGTACGACGAATGGTGGCCAATGTCATCTACTATTACAGCTTGCCAAACCAGGGGTAAGTATTTTTCCTACTCCCTCTTTTATGCCATGAGGACATAGCATATTTTAAGTGTGGTGTATGGGGAGTGACTTGAGCCACTTGCTTGTCTTTTATATTGTGATTGCATGTTTCATTTAAAAAAGAAAAAAAAACTGTTTTTAGTTGCATGATTGTTTGAGTTGTTTGCTTGAATGATTTGTTTGTGGAGACATGGATATTAAGTATGCAATTTTGGCTTAAAATTTAATTTTTATGCCACATTAGTATCATGTTGTGATAAGGGTGTTAAAGTAGTTAAAATGTGCTCTAAATTGGTTTAATCATGTCTTTATCTTTTGAATGATATCACCATGTTTTTGGAGCTGAGTTTTGAATATTAGCTGAGCATGAAATGCTATGATAGACCTAAGTAACCCTTAAAGTTGAGTGAAAAAGAAATGAAAAAAAATAAGAACAGCTTCTTTTAGCCTTTGAGTGTCATTTTAGGGTATGGGTAATAGATTGCTACTCTTCTTGCATTCAACATTAGTTATTTAATGGTAGGAGTCAAGTAAGCATGTGATTACTTATTAGTGCTCAGTGTTTGGTGTTTAGTTAGGATGCAAGACCTCTAAGTCATTGTGACTGTCTTTGCATTCTTTTCTTTATTGTGTGATATTATTGGAAAAGGTTGTGATATAGAATGTGAAAAAGCCATCACTTAGGAAATGGGATGTGAGACATCAATGAATTTCTGTCTCTCCTTATGTAGCAAAATGGCAAGGGGCATGCATTAAAAAAATCAGTCTTATTTATGTGTTATGTGAGTAAAAAAAAGAGTGAATAATCCATCAAGGGAGAGCATAAAATGCAACCTTGTAAGGTTATTACTTAAAAAAAAAAGAGAAAGATTCAAAATAAAAGCCACACTGGCTTGATGTTTATGTGTGATTGTTTAGATTTGTGAAGCCACATTGGCTGAATTATGTTTTGTTTTGAGAGTGTTGAGCTCAATTCTTTAGCTCATGGTTTTGTTTTATCAGTTATTAGAATAGAGTGTGAGTTTAATGAGTTTAGACTAGAGTGTGAGTTTCAAATAAAGTAGAATAGAGAGTGTATTTTCTTTGATGAGCACAATAGGGAACTCTCATGATTGCTTGGCAAGTACTTAATTAATAGCTGATGGCGAGTGTAGAGATAGAGTTTTCCATCCATTGTTCATTGATAGGTATTGGGCTTGAGAATTATTATATTTGAGTGAGGCTGCTTATCCTTGGTAAGAACTTAAAGGGAAACTAAGTGCTATTTTATCATGGATTGCTTGCTCATATCTGAAATTTAAGTGGAGATATTGCATGATTGTTGGACTAGGGATATGGACATAAATGAACTAAGCCATGACTCATTTTGATGCTTAAATTCCCATTTCATCATGATAGAGTTGCATGCTTAGGAAACCATGATTCTCCTTGATTGTTATTTTATTTTTCTTCCGTTTGACTGCGTGTTTATTTTATTCTTGCATGCTTGTATGTTTTTGCTTGAGGACAAGCAATGGTTCAAGTGTGGTATATTTGATAACGTGCATTTTATGCCGTTATTCTAGTGTTTATTTAGGATGTTTAAGAGCATGATTAGAGCCTTATAGCTTCATATATTATATATATTTGCTCTAACCCCTAGGAAGATGTTATTTGCAAATACATGCGTTTTTAAGCTGTTTTGGCAGATTTTGGACCTCACTTTTGACATAGTAGATGACCTCAAACAATTGGCGTGCAAGAACAAAAGTTTCTTAGAATGATGTCCTCTACCTACCACAGAAATTTCAGAGCATTTGGAGCTGATTTGGAGCTGCACGTGAATTCACCCATTTCACGTGCAAGCCTATTTTTGCCTCTCAGGCCTCTACAGGATGCAAGGAAGCTTGGGGAGAAGTTTGAGCTGATTTGGAGGTGCACGTGAATTCACCATATCACGTGCAAATTGGCGTGCAGAGATATTTTTGGACCGATCCAATCGTTTTTCCATGCTGATCATTTGTTCCTGAAGGCCCAAGTCCAAATTGTGGATGGAAGATAGAGTTTTTAATGTTTCGAGTGTTACTTATCAAAACTACGTCGTTTTGATAAATGGGCTAGGGTACACACCTCAAAGCCCATCCAAACTCTATAAATAAGAGCTCCACGCCCCATGCTTTGTATGCCTAACCCCCCTACACGTTTTTTAGAGAGAGAGAGGCTCCACGACTTGGAGGTGCTCCTTGACCTAGGAGAGCAGCCGTCGCAGCCGTTGCAGCCGTCGCAGATTTTGGAGCCTGGATTTGAAGCTTTGCTATGCGCGTGATCAAGAAGAAGATGTTGAGCTTTTCTGCTATGGTTTTGCTTGTAATCATGCGTGAGTAGTCTTTTAATCTAGGGGAGCAATATAGCCCCCTTGTTGCTTTGCTATGTTTATGAATATTGGGTTTGGATGATTGAAGTTTTGCATGTTTTATGAATCTGTTCTTAAGTTCTATCTTTGGATGTACACCTTGATATTCTTAGCCCTAGTCTGGGGCAGATTGAGATTCATAACTTATTTGTAATTGGTGTGATCATTATCCTTTTGCAAGTATGATTTATTGGCTTTGCATGTTTGTGTGTTTAGATGACCATTCTGGCATACAACTCTTAAAAGGACCTCAATGACCATTTGTTGTCCTTGGCTTGTGTTTAGCATGTTTTCAATCAGACAACCCTAATATCATGAACCAGTAGAGATAACATAGGGAGGTGAAATTGTGACCCTAGATGCTTTTAATCCTTGAAACTTAATCCTAAAATCAGTTTATTTTCTTTGTTTATTCAGAAAACCAAATAAAAATTCGATCTTTAGGTTAAAAAAAGAAAACTTTTTGCCAAGACATTTTATAGAACAAGAGTAATTGGGTGTTTTGATTTGAGAACTAGAGAACTAGGTTAATCCCTGTGGGTTCGACCCCTTTCTTGCTGCTATTCTTTTAATGCAAATTTAGGGAAATTATTATCTTGAAGAGAGATTTAACGACATTAGCTAGCTCTTTTAGAGAGGCTAAAAATCTTGTCTGTCAAGCTAACATCTCTGCCAATGATAGAAATCCACTACTCAAAAGTCCAACATAGTAGAAGAGGGGTTGCAGTTAGCTTACCGTCACATCATCATAGTAGAAGAGTTTCATCAAAATGGTTCACTGAAACATACACTAAAATATATCAACACCATATGATGCATCCAAATATCTATTTTTAAAACAAATATGATACTAAATGCAATATTTGATTTTATCTTGATTTGATTTACCTATTTAGGCATTTATCCAGAGTACTTACTAACTGAACAAGAGTACGGACCATTTTACAAGTAGAATTCCTGCAATCAATTATTAACATCATGGAGAAAGGGAGAAAAATTAATGATTTTAGCTTGCATATAGAAGAAGAAGAAAAGGCTATACTTCATGTGACTGGAAAACACTTGAATGTTTCTCCTTTTTTTGGTTACCAGTGCAATTAATACTCATTAAAACTTCTTGGCTGGAATTCGAATAGCTGAAGGAAACTACGGGAGGAGCAAAATAGATATAATCATTCATATCAAAGTAACATTAAGATAGAAGCCTGCAGCATGAAATAAACTACTTGGAATCAGACAACTAGGCCCTCCTAGGCCGCCTGTTAACATGTACTGGCACACAATGGTTATCCATTGCAAAAAATAAATAAATACATGGGTTTGTATTATTATAAGATATATATATATGCACGAGTTGTAGAAAGCTTGATAAAATCCAATAGGCTTTTGATAATCTAACTAAACCGGATAAGGTTGACTAGAGTTCGAACTAGGCAATTTCGATAATTCAAGCTCTGAAACAAAAGCTTGGCTTGATTGGTAGCCCTAGTAGAGCATTAGCTGATATATATATATTGAAGAAATGGAATTACCAATGGAGATTCAGACAGGCTTTGGAAACCTATATTCATACCCTATTAGAGCTTTTTATTATTTTTAATTATGTTTCTATATTTAATATGTTTTAAGGACAAGATTATACCAATGTACATGTACCATTGTCTAAGAGCCTATCAGAGTACTTACCAATTGGTCATAAGACTAATAGAAAGCCTTGATGGAATTATGTCCCAATAAAATGATTATCGACACTTTTACCAATGGAGATAGTCATAAAGAGCCTATTTAATGGTAATATATAATACTGATACCCACTGTTATATCCAATATATTATGGGTAAAATTCTTAAATGGACAAGAAAGAGTCAGTGATATTTGTAATCCCAATAAAATGATTCATAATATATTACCCTACAAGTATTAGAAACAACTCATTATATTCCATTGGTAATTCTATTGTTATTATATATGGAGAATAAACAAAATTTATTGATACCATCTAAATTGATACCATAATCAGAGCTCTTTAATTAGTAATTAATTATTAGATACGACAGCCTATTAGAGCCTGGGACTTACCAAAACCTATCGTTTCTATATTTATCAGAGCTTGTCATTCTAATTAAATCTGATATATGTAGATTTATTTCTACATATATATATATATATATATATATATATATATATATATATATATATATATACACGGCGAATATGGTATCATATGTAACTTATATCCAGGCTTTGGGCGAATTAGATTTTCAGTGGGGAAAGGGATATCTTCAAATTTATAAACCAGGTCGATCCACCTTCTCCAACAAATTGAAGCCATAAGCTTATAAAGTATCAAGTACTGCAAAGCCAGTGGAAAAAAAATAGGAAAAAGGTTAATGAAAGTTTTGTTTCTGGCAACAAAAATGTGCCACATTATAGAAGTAATTAGAAGATCAGGAAATGTTTGCACTTCATCATTGTTCAATAGTAGTCAAAGATAAGAAATTGACTAATCATACTTCTATAACTTTACTCGTAGCCTCAAACAATTTAAGTAAGTGCATATTGACTGTGAATACAAAGTCCCAAGTGTCAAAACTGTTCTTTTACATGCTTACAGAATTTTAAGATCAGAAGAAGCATGCATATTCAACTCTTAACACCAAAACTAAAATGTTGGTTCCAAATTTACCTGGCAGATACACAGCATGCTTAATGGGTCGTATTACTCCGCTCGTTTCAACTTTCTTCCCAAGCAAAAGCTATAAAAAAATGGCATGATTATGTTAAAAGTCTAGCATTTTGTTAGTTTATAATGTTTACAGCAGATGAGTAAGAAGAAAGTACACAAGCTCCAATTACAGCTGGAAATCCAACAGTGAGAGTCATGGCAGTGGTTGATTTTTCATTCTCCACCCTCCCAAATTCCAACAATGTAGCCTGATGGTTCTCTGTAGGTCGTCCATTTGGGAAATCTACCACCCTCCCAAATTCCAACAATGTAGCCTGATGGTTCTCTGTAGGTCGTCCAGTTGGGAAATCTACCACCACTTCATGGTGCAAAAGCACCATGTTCTAATGAACACATGAGTCATTAAATTTACGTACCATATCTAGCACTATAGATTTTATTATCAAAGCATTTTCAGGTATTTCTTTTGCAGTGCATCATAAACACCTGTGAAGAAGTAAAACACGATATCGGATTGAACGGATACAGGAGGTTTAAGAAGGAAAAGATTGTAAGATAGTGAGATATAAGTGCCCTTCTCCATCCAATCAATCAGTCTGCGTGATTCAGCATCCATTGACATAAGCCTCTTAACCTTCACCTCTGCAAAGGACATTATTATATGTCCAGGCAAGTTAATTAACGGATGCCTCAAAGCATAACTAAAATCAGGAAAACAAAAATTGGTTGCGAGATTACCTGGTGCAGCTACAGACTTATCATTGAAATATTTTTCCGGGAAAATATGGAAATACGTAGCAGGTTCCTTGTCTAAATTACACCAAGTCCATTAGAGCACCATGTAAATAAAGTATTCATAAAGATACATGCACAGAAAACTACTAACTAATTTATGCTTGATTCTTCAAGAAACTGCATATCAACTCATGTTCCATAATAAGATGAAGAACAATCAATACAAATTTCCTTGCTAAAAAAAACATGACAAATTATAAAAATATATGGATCTGAGTAGGTGTTACCAGTAGTAGTGAGTCCTGCTCGGTTATCTCTGCCTCCTTCACTTTTTACACCACCACCTAAAATTGACAAAAAAAAAAGTCAGATCGAGATTCCGTGGTAGAAATTCTTAGGCGATGCAGATGTAAAGATAGAGGAACCTTACTGTCCCTACCAGTCAGAACCGGTGGGACATCAACAAGCACTGGAGTAGGTGGTAGCAACGGAACCTTCACCAGGTGTAAATCTAGTGGGAGAGGACTGGAGGCCATCAACGAGGTCCAGATCTAACGACTAGTGGACAGGAAGGGGTTGCCAGAGGGAGAATCACCTGGATCCACCAAAAACTGACACACGCAGACTGACGGGGGTGCACGTCGACCCGTTGGCGAAGCCTGGCCGAGAGGGAGGACGACGAGGGAGCTCCGCCGAGTGGAACTCCAAAACCATATAGACAATTAGGCGAGGACACGACCGATCCGCCGCCAAAGAAGGCTGGATCGGGATCAACAGCGCCGGAAGTTTGAGAGGGGGCTCTGCGACGATAAAGACCGGAAAAACACGGAAGAGAGAAGAGTGGGGCATTGACCACTAAACCGAGCGAGCTTAGGTTTTGTGGTTGCCGCCACGCGTGAGAGGAGAACAGAAAGCAATTCCACGGGATCGTTCAACCAACATTCACCTGGAAATCGCCAATATTCGCTAGAGCTCTCTCTCTTTGTTTTGGCCTGGTGGGTACGCGAGAGGAGGAAGTACTAGGGTTCGTCGATGAATGGGAGAAAGTGTATCGTTGATGAATAAGATGTGTGTGTTTGTCTTTTCTTTTGGGTATGGGTGTCTAAGCAAAGGAGGGGGGTTTAATTTGGGTGCCGGTAACACTTATGTTCACCAAACACATCCCGCGCACTGAAAATATTCGGGCGCATAATCCAACCCAAGTTACCGCTTCGTCAAATTTTTTAATACCTACGTATTGTAATACTTTTTCATTAGTGTTATCTTTTGATGTTACGGTAGGCCTAATTTCATGTAGTGGTGATTCCCACCATACCAAGGACGTAGCCTTCAAATTGAAGGTGAACCTTGTAAAAATCTTTGTTTCTTGGTGTTCTTGCTTGTGATTCATGCTTGATCTATATTGTGCTTGATGCGGCTTGAAGTAATTTGTTCTAGAAGATATAAAAGATAAGAGACAAGTGGTAATATAGATAAACCTTAACCGGTTGCGAAAGTTGAAGAAAAATTTGTAAAAGACTATCATAACTACTAATTCACCCCCCCCCCCCCCCCCCTCTCAATGGTGGTAGTGATCTTGTGGGATCTTCATGTTTTGTGTCTTGTATTGATTTTTTTTAAAAAGGCCGCCTAGCGCTCGCCATGGTGTTTCCTAGAAACCTAGGCGAGCACCTTCCTCAGCTTGGGCGAGGTGAGCTGACGTCTAGGGGTTAATGTAATGCTTTTTTGCCTAGGTGATGCTTTGAAAACTATGATGCAATAAAGTATAACTATTCTCTAGGTAGAAGTTACTTATGAGCTCTATTCCCAATATTATAACATATCATAGAAGTTTGAAAACATAATAGATATAAATCAAAATTTGAGACAATTTCCAATTATAACATCATTATAAAACATTTTAATCGCAAAACCCTTTATTTTAAACAAAAAACCATAATGTTTTTTGTCACGCCCCTGAATTCCAGGGAACCCGGAACCGGGTACATGACTTCCCCTTGCCCGCACCCGATAGGTCAAAGGGTTGGTGACTAGCACCAATAGAGACTACACCGCAGGTGCTATCTCAAATATGTAACCCTGTACAGTCATACATCAAGGGTTATCCTGTACTTTCCAATACATCATCATCATGCATATGATAAGTCAAACAGTCATACATACATGACATCACAAACAGTATGCAAATACAACTGTCCACGGATCCATGTCCGGGATATAACACATAATAAAATACAAAATACAGTACTGTATCATACATCAGAGTAGTGGGCACGTCCTCCTGGAAGAAAGTCCTCCACTAGTCTCGGGTCACACCTGAAAAGGGGTAAACAACAAGTAGGGGTGAGCGACAAGCTCAGTAGGTGACCCCAAAACTCCACATCATGCAACACATATAAGTCTATACTATATGCTCAGTGTACTCGTGCACCGTGTAGTGTGCACAATCATCATGACTCAGCCTGCAAACAAACATCAGGACTCAGCCTGCCCACACAGGACAACTTGTCCACGATCCTCCATGGGATCCCAGCTCAGGGCACTCAGCCCTAGCTCCACGAGCTCAATGGCTCAACTCAGGCCATAGCCTGTCCCCAGCCACAGCGCAATATGCCCAGCCATAATCGCCACACAGTCCTGCTATCGGCGCATATGCCTGCTCCGGCCATAGTGGCCACATAGGCCTTAGCCTCACGGTGAGAACCCAAACAAGTCCCAGAGTCCATGCCCCAATACCTCACACCAACATACTAACATAAGTATGGCATGTCATTCTCAACATTTCCTTTAGAACTGTAGCCAGTCTTCACAAGTAAATCCTCAATCCTTGATTTATGAAAGAAGTACCCATAGCAGCTATTTTCTTAAAATCAAAAGTCTCGGCATTGGGTTCCCATATCATAAATAAGATAATCTGATTTTGGGGGATTTTTCTGAGATGTCTAACCCCACTTTCCAAAAATTCACCTCTACGAACTTTTGGGTTTTTCCGAGATTTTACACTAAATCCCAATTTTCACATTTTGAAAGAGTGAGAATTAATTTTTCTAGTATTTTTTTAATCCAAATGGGGGGTATTTCGTTATTTACATTGTAACTTAAGTCTAGTACTTAAATGTGTAAATGGGTATAGGTTACAATGCAAATAGGTCCAGTCCAGTGTAAGAGCTGCGACTCGTAGCTCAAAACCTGCGACTCGTAGCTGCGGAACGGCGACTCGTAGCTGCGAAGTGTGGAACTGCAGCGCGCCTCGAAGACTCGAAGCGAGGCTACGACCTTCGACCTACGAGGCAACGAACTTTGACCCTTCGGCTACGAACTACGAGGCTATGAACTACGAACTACGAACTACGAGGCTACGAGGCTACGAACTACGAATTACGAGGCTACGAACTACGAATTACGAGGCTACGAACTACGAACTACGAGGCTACGACCCTTCGACCCAGAACTTCGGGTCTTCGTCATTTTGACCCAAGAACGTGCCCAGGGTACTGTTCATCGTCGTTTTCACCTGTTCTTCGTCTAAAACACGCCCAGAAACTCCCAGACGCTCACTAATACCCCTGTTTCGCAACAAACTACGATATCTACCTCAAAATGCGTACAGAACGCCACTAAACCGCGCAGAAACAACAGAAACACGTATAAAATTCCAGATTTCCAGAAATCTAGATTTAAATCCAGATTTCCATGGTTGACTTATCAACCCTCATGAAAAACACAGTTAATCAACCCCCAAATTACAGAAACATATATCTACAATGATATAAAACAGTTCTTAACCACAGATCTTATGCTAAACCATTAGATCTAATCCAAAATTGGATTTCTCCAAATTCTAGGGTTCATGCTCAATTTCATAAATCATGATAAATTCGTGCAGATCCAAAACAAGAGAGAGATAAGAAGTTTAAGGACACCTACTTGAAGTGAATCTTTGAGCTCCACGAACCCAAATCGCCCCAAATTGCCAAGGCCTCCAAGCTCTCTCAAGCTCTCTCTCTCTCAAACATACAAACGTGATAACGTAAAATGAAATCTCTTTCTTTTCCTATTATTTATATTTCTGCCAGTCAACTGACCTAGTCAACCATTGACCCAGTCAATAATTGACCTCCCAACACAAAAATTGACCTCTAAGGCCTCGGACTCCAAATTGAGTCAAACTATAGTCAAAACGCTTGCAATGACGAGCACAACACTAGACTGATATTATCACCCGCAAATGACCGCTCAAACACAAAGTCAACCAATATACCCCGAAAAGTCAACAATCGGGTCAAACGGGGCCCCGACTCGGAATCGGGCCCAAGTACAGTCAAAATGCTCACATCGACGACTACACTACCGTCCAGATAATTGCATTCTCATAGAATGAATCCAAATAATTGCATTCTCATAGAATGACTATCTCTCAAAACTACCCAAATACGAGTCTTTACATTTTAGTTATGAATTTGAGACTGAATTGTGTTTCAAAGATGGCTTATAAAAATATTTGACAAAGTCTACTTATACTGATTTACAAAATTGAAACATTTCCCATGAACTTAACACAACTTTTAGCTTTGTTTGTAACTTTGAGATTTAATTCACTTAAACTTGTCATTCTCCTATTTATGAACTCCTATAAGGTACATATAACATGCTTAATTGCACCACTCTTGAGCATCTATGATTCACACGAGGCCATAATCATTTTGGACTAAAAGATAAATGCCAAAGGAGTGAAATCAATACCTTTATATTTTTTTGTCTTTGCTAACCCAACTTTACAACGATGACAACCTTTCTTTACTTGACCTTTTTTTATGAAAAAAAGTGATTTCTACTTGTCACCTTGAAATAGGGAGATTGAATACCAAGAATGGTCAAGGGCAACTCTAGGATTTTTTTTTTAGAGTGTTTGACATTTATTAAAAAAAAATTATCTATTATAAGAGTAGCAACAGTTGAAATATAATAGCAGACAATACAATATATCAAATATTAGCTACTAGATAGATATTCATACACTTTAAAATTTTCTAGATCAAAATCCTAATAATTAAAATTTCAATTGAATAATAGATTTGCAAAAAAACAATAATTTATCCATTGACAAATTTATGAATTATGACCAGATGCATGTAGAAGTCACAACAGAACACCTATAATCCTTAAACCAAATAAAGGCTTAAGTAATCTTTTAATTCAATTTCACATGGAAAGAAAAGCAGTAATCAATCTCTCAATTAATATTGTACCTATTGGTTGAATATTACACATTACAAAAATATTAATTATTACCTTGACTTCATATTCAACACGTCATTCTCATTTGTCTACCATATAAAATTTGCAACGAGAGCAAAAGAATATATACATTTTTTTCTTTTCTCTCAACATTTTAATTTAAATGTAAAGTTTTTTTAAAAAAATTCATGATGTGCAGCTGCACACCCTAACATCAACACAACTCTACCCCTGAGAACGGTAGTATTTGGTACACATTTTCTAAATCCCTTATAAAAACATATCTGCTCGCCTTTATAGGTATTTTTAGAAGTGACAATGCAAAATGACTTCTATCCTTCTTAAGGTTTTCTTCCTCAAAAACACATCTCAAAATAAGATCCTTAAGATCATTTAATTATTAGAGTTACAATTGAGCTTAATTGTTAAACTTTATTTTGTTCGCTTATATATATAAGCATGTATGTATACATGTTCAAAAAAAAAAGAAACATTAATAATGAACAATAACTTAAGGTTAAGTGAAAGGTAGACTCATTTCTGGAGGCCATCTTTAAAATTTTGTTACTTTAGCTACAAAGATTCAAATTAATCTCAATATGCTCAAACAAGAGTAAACTAACTTTTGAAAAAAAAAATTGACTGATTTTGTTTATCCAAAAGAGAGAAAAGGGTAAAGAACCAAACAATATATAGTGGACCATGTAAGCTTTGGAGGTCATCTATAAAAGTCCATTACTTTGGCTACAAAAATCCAAACGACTTTAAATTGGTCTCAATCTATTCTAGAAGGAGTAAGCTAATGTTTGAAAAAAGAAGTAGTTGATTTGGTTCAACCCATGAGGAGTAAGAAACCAAAAAATAAATAATGTTCATTTTAAAATCCAAAATTGTTAGGTGCACTTGAGGAGACAAGAACTCCATTTTGTATAGATCTAAATGCTATAAAATTAGTTTTATATGATCTATAATAAAGTTAGCTATCTAATGTAATCGACTGTATTTAATTGAAAATCAAAAAAGTTATATTCAAATAGTAAGCATGTAGCTAGTAGTATACTTATAAGTTTTTTTATGATTAAAAAGACCTTCAAAGTCAAAGAGCTCTTAAACATGAGAAAAAGAGGACCACAATCTCATTCACCCCTTCAAATATGAAGGAAAGTAAGGAGGAAATAAGCAAGTAAAGACAACTACACCACATGATTCTGCCTATCCTCTCCTTTTGAGGGACAAGTTCTACAACAAAGTCCTAACACAATCCCCTCTATGAACTCCATATCTAAGCTTACATAACACCCCAAGTTTAAAAAAAACATTCCGAAAGACCTTTTTTCCCATTTTACATGATTATGGCGAGTCTCTAGCGACTTATCTATCCTTTGGCGACTCTATTTTCCCTCCACAAATCCCTAATAGCCTATCCAAGTCCAAAAGAAACAAGATAGCCAAGCCATCCCATTTCTTTCTAAGTTTTTAAAACTTTGGTCACTCGAGTAATTTCCGGCCACTCCCAGGCAAATTCCAGCCAAAACAAATCCAAAGTCCAGCCATTTTCGGTGATTCCTCTAAGTTCATCCTAGTGCTTCTAGAGTCCAAGCAAGTTTGGAGGTGCAAAATCCTCATCTTGAAGCCTTTTTATCAAGAATCTGATCGTTTTCTCAATTGGTAAATTCGTTCATCATTTTCTGTGCACAGGTAAACCCAAACAAGCAAGAGAAGGCAATGACAATCATCGGGCTTTCATTCTTCTTCTCTATAATAACGCATGCATAAGAATACTTGATAAATTATGATTAAAATAGAATTGTATAATTTTCTCGTTTTTAAGTAGTTGTTTGTGTGAACTTGTTTCAATTGTCAGTAGAAACTTCAAAAATGAGTTTCTTCATAGGATTTTCAATAACGTAATAAATGTGACAAAGACTCTTGTGCCTTTAGTTCACTCTTATTTTAAAAATAAAAAACAAAATTGGTCTTTTTGATATAAGCCTAGAAAAATAAGAGAAAAAAATATACTTTCTCATATTTCAATTCTAACTAAAACAAAAAAACAAAAACAAAACAAAACAAAAAAGGATTTTACTTTAATCTCTTTTTAGGGTTTGAGAAAATATGGGTTTAAATGTCTAATATTTACATGCATAAGTAGTTTATTTGTTTGTTTGTTTTCTTTTACCTTGCTTTGTCATCCTTCCAAATGTTTTCTTAAAAAATATGAAAGATCAATTTATTTCTAAACTATTCCCACAAAGAATTTATTCTTAATAGGATTCTATACCATAGGAATCTACATTTTATGTTTTAAAAAAAAGTTTGAAAACTTAGCAAAACCTTTTATAGCTAAAATAGGTATCAATTTAAAATGTCGTATGAGTGCTAATCCCTTTCCATGTGTGACCGTACTCTTGAACCTAGCTATAGTAATGTAGACCTTTCTTTTTTTTCTTTTTTTTTTATCTTTGGTAATGGGTGTATGACCTCATTATTTTTTGCAGGGGTACTACCCGCCATAGTTGGGGCGGGGTTTACGTATTACCGTACCCCACCCCCGCCTAGGCGGGTAATAAAATTTTAAAATCGTACCCGCCCCATGTGTAGGCGGGGCGGGGTATCCCATCCTATGGCGGGGTTAGCGGGGGGAGGCTTCATCCACCCACTCTCCGCTACCGGCTTTTATTGACCTCTCTCTTAAGATAATATTGCCTTTTAAAGGCTCCATGAAGCAATTGATATAAGTAATTCGGGTCTTATCGAGGGTGGAATCAACCTATTACCGCCTCCTGTCCTTGCTTAGGCTGTAGATTAAATTTTAAGATTGTATCTCGTTCCATATGTAAGCGGCACAGGATATACCGGTCTTTAATGTGTCTGCGAATGAGGTTTCATTTGCCCGCATCTTGTTATCGCTTTTTATTGGATCTGTCTATATCAATAATTTTTGCTTAAATTAAATTTCTATATTATTTTTAACCAAAAAATTATCAAAAATGATTTAATTTTATAATAATAAATACCATTCAAAAATCATAAATAATAGTTAAATAATAATATTTAAAATATTATAAAATTATAAATAAACATTATTAAAATTAGGTGGGGCAAAGGCAGGACAGGATACCCCGCTAGCTATTACCGCTCCCCGTCCTTGCCTGGGGCGGGGTGTTAAGTTTAGAAACCGCACCCCGCTCTTGTTTGGGTGGGGTAACCCACCCCCACATAACGGGGACGAAGCGGATAGCAGGGACGGGTATGCGTTGCCCACCCCTTTTTCGATTGTTGACAATAGTAACATTTTCTTTTTTAAGTTTTTTATTTAAGTTAGAATATGTGACATTTAAAAAAGCCAGCAATAAGTTCGTACGAAAATGAGTAATGATATTAGTGATTCCAAATTTAGTAAAGGGTATAAAATGAACCAGGGTTCAGTCCAGTCTATTGTGAGGTGGGGTAAGCCCGTTTAAGCTCACATTTTTGTGGTTCATTCTAGTCTATTGTATTATGGGCCAGCCTGCATATTTTTTTACATCCAAAGCCAATGAAAAAAACATTTTGCTTGAAATCTTTATTTAGTTAAACCATCACTTTGTTATTATTGACTTTTTCATGTGAGGTTATGGTAAAATTAATGTTTTATTGGTTAATTCATTTTTGGATGGAAAATATGTTTTATATCTAAACTTCTTTTAGATTAAGACTTAATTTATTTAATACAAGACTTAATTTTATTAGTTTCAAAACAAAAAACTCAAAACATCGAAAGCTCAATACATGATTTGGAAAAGAGAGTTTTGATATAGAGTAGCAAAAGACAAGTCTCAAAGAAGGTTCAATATGGAATAGAAGATCCAAAGCAAGGTTCAAAGAGAAAATTTGATTCAAAGTTCGGAAAAAAAATCCAATATAAGGTTTGATGAACATAATTAAAGAAAAATACGAAACAAGACTCAATGAACATAATTGAAGGAAGATACAAAATAAAGCTCAATGCAAAAATTGAAGTGTTTTCATTTACCAGTTATATAATTTAAGGTTTGTTGAGATTTTTTATTGGAGGCATAGGTATTCACATGTAAGTCGACTCATTTAGGGCTCTAACTACTACTAACTAATAATGATCATTCATGGGTACTGATTGAAGGCTCTAACTACAACTACTAACTAAAATTAATAAGTACACATTCCCTGTAGACAAATCATAGATTAATTTTCTCTTTGTTTCGGGGGAAAGAAGGTTTTGTTTGCCCATGAGTTTTTGTTTTCGAATAAAACCGTGTTACTCACGGAAGCAGTCAAATCTAGTATTGAAGGCTCTTCTTGCCGGTGAAGAGGGCAATGAAAACACTAAACGATGTGTTCAGTCCTCTATGCCGGTGAAGTTGGGGAAGGTTCCTAGTGAAGACATGAGAGACCGGGAAAGGAGATTAGATATTAATTTTTAGGCTTCAAAACTACATCGTAGTCTTCTTTTATTTTCCATTTGATTATATATTTCTAATCAATCTCATGACTGGGCTAACGGGGCATTACTTGAATGGCCTGGGCCCTTCAAGCTTATGGTCATTGTCTGATGGCTTCTTCCAAGCTTATACTTTTCTAGTTATTATGCATATCCTAAATTTATTCATATTTAGTTGACTGAATTATCATAAAAACAATTCAATCATTTCAATATATATATATATGAAAAGACTTAAATTTATGAGTTCCCCCAAAACAATTTCACGGTAATATAAAAACTCGAAAGTGAATGGTAAATTGCATAAGAAAAATATTATGTGCAATTATTTTACGTTATCATGACGAAATTGTAATGAATGTGAACGATTTATTTATAATTTTATTTTTTTCATCTGATATTTTATTATGTCATTACAGTTATTCATTAATTATGTAATTCTAATAATATATGACATTAATCATATCAGAAATGACATTATCAACCAACAACGATAATATACAAATAAATATAAAAAAATCTAACGACGAAGCTTGTGTCATTTATATATGTTTTTGAATCATTTTTCAGGATATCTTGCCTCAGTGGAAGTAAAAGGATCTCAAAATCAAGGGAGATTCCAAATTTCCACTTTAGGGTCTATTTCGTTGATATGTTTGAAAATGCAATTTTATTTTAAAAAATAAAATTTAAACGGTTTGATATACTTAGTTTTTTTACATAAAGTTCTACTTTGGTGTTTTTTGAAATCACGTTTAGGATTTTTCATTTTTCATTTTATTTTATTTTATTTTAATCAAATTTGATTGTTTTACAAATTGTTACTCTTTTTTCTTCTTTTGCATCTATCATATTTCATTTTTTACTAATTTTTTAAACCCAATTTTTTAAAATACATTATTTTTAAAATATATTTTCTCGAATAAAATTTATTTTCAAATTAATTAAATCAAAAACACCACTTAGATTCAATTCGTTCCAATATCCTGTTTGATTATGCTCATGGAAACGAGGATTTGTGATGCCAAAACGACACCAGTTTTTATAAAATAACTACGATTTATTGGTAGCCCTCCCTGGAAAATCAAGCATGTTTCCAAATCCTTTTTCTATCAATATTACAACAGAATCCTGAATCTAGTGCGTACTACATTTGAAGGGCCCGTCACGAAAGAAACCTGAACAGAACTTCATCGCTCAACTAAAAGAAAATGAAAACAACTATCTGGCAAAACAATGGAAGAAGCATCTCTTCCCAATCCTGTGATGTAGGTATCTGTTAAGGACATGACCATGTTACTAATATACTAGATGAGCTTTTTCTTACGGAAGAAACTCTTCAAGTGCCACAATTGCAGAACAGACACAACAATGCAGACTCCAAGGGACATGATGCTGAACCATGCAACTCTGCCATTGGTTCTTTCACTCACTTCCCTCATCTCTGCCTCCCTGAAAGTACAAACATCCCAGAATATAAAACTACAGAAATAAATAAATGAAACAAATTCAAAATGACCAAACATGTAGCACTTGAATCATATGTATTTATCAACCCTCTTTGCCCACCACAACAATATATGAATATTCATGTGCACTCGAAAATAAATAGTGTCCAATAGTGGTAAAGTAAAAAATAAAATAAAAATAAATAACTAAAAACAATATATATATATATATATATATATACATATATATATATATGGATGTGCAATGCATGTGAGAGCCAAAATAGCGGACCAAATTTTCAGAGGTTAAATGAAAGCTTCTGCAAATTAATCATCTATTAGAGCACTGGCATTGGTTTCATAAAAAATTCTTCAAAATTTGATAAAAAATACCAACTATCCATAAATTTACAGTCTCCTCCATCATAATCCCACACCGATTTAATCATTCTATTTATCAAATTAATAATATATTATTATTGATACAGATCTACTTATTAATACATATCAAATGCACTGCAACGGACGGATGGCAGCGGGGTTTCGGATGGCAGTGTTGGTTTCGCCGTCGCGTATATTATTATTAATATAGATCTACTGCACTGCAACGGACGGATGGCAGCGGGGTTTCGGATGGCAGTGTTGGTTTCGCCGTCGCATATATTATTATTAATACAGATCTACTGCACTGCAACGGACGGATGGCAGCTAGGGTGCCGTTGTAGGAGGGGGGGGGCGCATTTTGCCGTCGGGCGTCAGAGTCAGAAGCGTGGGGGTTCCATCAAGGGAGGGGAGAGGAGGGGGGGACGTTTTGCTGTCGAGCGTCGGGGTCAGGGTCGGGAGGGAATGGGATCAGGGGAGGGGTGCGCTTTGCCATGGGGCGACAGGGTCAGGGGTGTGGGGGGCCTGGGGGCTCTGTCGAGGGAGGGGAGGAGGTCCGTTGAGGGAAGGGATTAATGGAGGGGGGGCATGGGGCGTCGTCGAGGTCAAGGTAAGGGGTCGGAAGTCGTTCGTGGTGGTGGGGATGGCAAATGAAGATTGCAGTGGAGAGAGACGCAGAGTCGACAGGTGAAAGAGGAGGGCGATGACACATTCTACTTTTAAAGAGTGAACAGGTGTTTTTTTAAATTTTCATCAATTTTTATATTTTTATGCATTTTGATGAGACGGATACCACTGCTCTTAATTGTTGTTCTCCAAACTGACAGGAAGTAAATATGCAAAACAAATGTCAGGAAGTATATTCCAAATGACACATTCTACTTTTAAAGAGTGAACAGGTGTTTTTTTAAATTTTCATCAATTTTTATATTTTTATGCATTTTGATGAGACGGATACCACTGCTCTTAATTGTTGTTCTCCAAACTGACAGGAAGTAAATATGCAAAACAAATGTCAGGAAGTATATTCCAAACATTACAGCATACATTAAAAACACAGCACTGAGGGTAAAAGAGCACATACCTATCCTTGAGATAAATTAAATTTTCACGGATGGCTTCCACAGCCCCTTCTAGTTTCCTCAACTCAAGTTCAACACCCTGGACAAATGCATCTCACTATATGAGATCACAAAGAAAAGGAAGATGAATGTGTGGATCCAATGTTCCCAATCCATGCAGGATATATTCAACTGGTAAACCATACTTACATCAATCTTTTCTTTCTTTGCAACTGATTCCCAATCCTTTGCTGCAATTCCAGTTCTCCACTCTAGGTTTAGGTCTACTTGTTTGCCTTCTTGATAGTCATTCAACCAAAAACAGGCCACATAGTTGCCAGCCTCGCTAGTTGTAAATGCAAAATGACCGTGGGTTTCGTTTTCTTTGCTGTGAAGAGTGTTCCCATATGGTGATGTTAACTGAATGAAACATTATCAGCAAAGTGCCTGTTGTGATTAAACGTGTAATATTGAAATATGCAAAACAATTACACAAAAATCCTTCCATCACAAGTACAATCTAATCCTTTATGCCCAATGTCCAAATTTCAAATAATGTTGTAGGCCTTCAATAAAACTATCATCACATCATAATCGTGTAAAACATTAATAAGCTTTAAACTTCCTCATAGTCATACCATCATAGACATGTGCACAGCTATCTTGCTATCCTGTTCACAATATTAATCAAAGAATTACAAGAACATTATGGTTTCACCCGATTGCAACTTAGATTCCATTTGTGATATGTCATAAATTATTTATCCTGAATCCTGATTGTAATAATTTACAATCACCTGTGAATGTTCTTCTTACAATTACTCAGAATTGGAAATCATAAGTTTACCGCAAAACATTCCTGAATCTGGGTCCTCCTTTCTTCACGGAGTTTCTATCCTTAAAAACCTTCTAATATTCCATATCAATATTATATCATTATCCAAATATCTACTATCTTTATGTAAACTCAATCCTGAATAACTGCAGAATCTAACTCTTACTTCTACCTAAACACAATAATTATATATTATGAATCATATAAACTTTATGATTCCTTTTTCCGAACTTTAAACAGCTGCGTTAACGTTTCATAAATGAAACAATTAAAATACGAAGCCAATCATTCTCCGGCAGAGGAATCAGAGTATCACATACCCATCAACTGTTTTTTTGTTTTTGATTTTGCCTTTAAAAAGTCCTAAACCCAGCAAAAATAACAAAGCTTAAAATTGATTGTACTACTGCCAGTTCGATATTTCAGAAATCCATGAGCGCCTGAATCACCACACAAACACACCAAAACCTCTTCGATCAGGACCAGATAGAAAACGCCCAGAAAGGAATCAACTGACATAAATTCGATCTCAGAAGCACACGAGGCAAGACAGTTTTCAAGGACAGCGAATCGAATCGAGCGAGAGAAACAGAAGCAAACACTATTACCCGGGAAGAGATCGTGCTCAAGCGCGACGTCGGGTGGTCGACATCGCCGTCGCCGTGGGCGTTGATGACGATATAGTCTCCCAACACGACAACGTTGTTCTGGATTTCCTCGGACACGCACTTGGTCCCGGAGGCAGGCAGGCTCAACCAGATGGCCTCGGCCGAAGGTAAGAGGCGATGAGCCGTGAAGCAGAGCAGGATCAGAGGAAACAGAAGCAGGGCGCGTGAGGCGACGTGGCCCGACATGGTCGCGAGGGAGAAATCGATTCAGTCTCGTTTCTCCGTGCATTGAAGAAGAAATTAATAAGACAACAGAAAGTCAAAGGGTAGCGTAAATTATTTCCCACCAACTAAGCGCTCAAGGAAAAGGGTAAGCGTTTAGATGGCCCAGATTAGTGGCCCAATAGTTTGGCCCATCTATGTCATAAGCAAATCAACTCTCATTAGGGGATCGGATACTTCATGGGCAGAGTGCAGGGGCACAGGCTCAAGTAGCGTAGCAAATAAGGCTATGTTTGGCACTGCTTCTCTGTTTTCGGAAACCGAAAATCGATACTTAATTATTTTAAAAATTTGGCATTCAATACGTTTTTTTGTTTGGTCGTCGTTTTCCGCTTTTGGTTTTCGTTTTACCACTTTTGTTTTTCGTGCGCCGTACGTGGAGGGGGAGGCTCAAGGTCGTCTCGTCACAGCGGGAGGTCGCCGGGGGGAGGGGGATCTGACAGCGGGGAGGTCGTGCGCAAAGGGGGTCGAGCCAGGGGGAAGTACGCAGGGGAGAGGTCGCGTTGGGGGGGGTCGTGCCGAGGGGTCGTGCACAGGGAGGTCGCACCGGGTGGGGGGAGTCGTGCGTAGGGGGTTTGAGCCAGGTGGGGAGGTCGCCGGAGGAGTAGATCTAACAGCGCGCGGGGGGGGGGGGGTCACGCCGGGTGAGGGGGGTTGCGTCGGGTGGGTCGCGCGCAGAGGGAGGGGGAGTGGGCGAGCCTGGGGGTTGGAGGCTGGTAGCGGCGGGCGGCGGCAGGATAACCAGAAACAAACGAAAACAAAAACACCAAATAGAAAACATGTATAATGTGTTCTCATTTTAATGCATTTAAAAACAGTTTGTTTTCAAAAACATTAAAAAAAATAGTTGCCAAACAAAAAAAACGATGGTTTTCTGCATTTGAGTATCAAAAAAAAACTGTAACCAAACACGCTCTAACTATTCAAAAACATTCAAAAATAGTATATGTATTTACACATACACATTTAATAAAAATAAATATTACACACCAAGGTTATATAGAGAAAAAAAAGTCAACTAAGCTCAACTTCAATCAGGACTATTTGATCATGACGATTCAAATCGTATTTTTATTTAATTATTCATCTGCTAAAGTATCTATTAGAGTACTCACTACAATCAAATGAAAATGAAATATGAGCCAACGACTTTGATCACATTGTGCACAGTACACTCCTTTTTCGTTTATCAATTCGTTCTCTCTCTTTCTCTATATATATATATATATATATATATATATATATATATATATTATCATGGGCGAATCTAGAAATTCCATCTAGGCTGGGTGATGTTGAACTTTAAAAAAAAAAAATCAAAGTCAAGGTCGAGCTAGCATAATATGATCTTAGGTTTGGTTATGTAATACAATCATGGCAAAATTTTGGGAAGCAAAAAGGGCAAAATCAAGTTAAATAAGACAATTTGGTCGTATATGATAGGTGTACAATTATACCAAGTAGCACAATAAGCCTATATAGGTTGTTGGAAGCTAGTAATGTCCATATACCACTTGGAATTTGAAGCCAATAGACCTAGTGTAACCAAAATAATGACAGTAATATAAGAGTATTTTATAAATAACTCAAATACAACAAAACTTTCAAGATCATAAATACTGGTTTAGGAAGAAAGTGACAATATTATATATTTGCACTTAGTTACTCAAGTTTTAAGAAATCTAGAGCTATATTAGGTGTAGTAATTGGGGGCAAATATGGTTAAAGGTGATTGTCATGTGGCAAAATTCCTCTACCATGAAAATGGTTCGTGATTACTCATGTTCGCACTCGAAGGGTCAGAGGGATAGTGTAAAATACCTAATCAGGACTATAACATGAATGCTATTCCAAACTACATAACAAATGAGTATACAACATGGGTATACTATTGCATTCCATACATGATCACACACATCAAGCCATACCCCTAACATTGCAAATAAAATAATTTTTATATGACCCTCCCCCCCTCCCCCCCTCCCACACACACAAAAGGGAATGTCCAATACATACCAATAATCATTTAACAACCATAGCCCATTCTAGAGTATTACATCATTCTAAGTTCCAAATAGGAAAAATATAAAGGGAAACACCACCATGGAATGTCTTCACCTCAACTCGTACACCTAATGCCAACTAGCGCCTGAAAAAAATTAGTTAACAGGAGGGGTAAATAAACCACAACTTAGTAGAGATCAAGTCTCTCGGATCTATCCCAGAGTCATTATAACACTATATGTCAAGTGTATGTTTATGTCCGTATAATGTAAAATATGACAATATGTGATAAGCCCCCAAATTGCGAGGAACCCAGAACTAGGAATATGACTTCCCCTTGCCTGCACCTGAAGGATCAAAGGGTTGATGACAAGCACTAATAAATATTACATCGTGGGTGTTGTCTCAAACATACAATCTTATACAAGCATACATCAAGATTTATCCTATACTTTTCCATAACAACATAATAAAACATGAACTATCTCAAGCATTTCATTACAGTTGATGTTCACATATAACCTTCCACAGACCCATGTCTGAGATAAAAAATAGGATAAACAAACAAAACAAACAATAAATCAAGGTAGTAGCAGTGTCCTCCTAGAAGGAAAGGCCTCCACTAGTCAATGGTTGCACCTGCAAAAGCAACAAATACAGTTGGGTTAGCTATAAGGTCAGTAGATGACCTAGAACTTCACATGATCCTATAATGCAAGGCAATATGCCTACACATTACATGCTCAGTGCACTCATGTTGTGTAGTGGTTACTACACAACATAGGATAAACAACATGGGTAGTGGTTACTACCCATGTCTGAGATAAAAATAGGATAAACAAACAAAACAAACAATAAATCAAGGTAGTAGCAGTGTCCTCCTAGAAGGAAAGGCCTCCACTAGTCAATGGTTGCACCTGCAAAAGCAACAAATACAGTTGGGTTAGCTATAAGGTCAGTAGATGACCTAGAACTTCACATGATCCTATAATGCAAGGCAATATGCCTGCACACTACATGCTCAGTGCACTCATGTTGTGTAGTGGAAAGGCCTCCACTAGTCACTGGTTGCACCTGCAAAAGCAACAAATACAGTTGGGTTAGCTATTAGGTCAGTAGATGACCTAGAACTTCACATGATCCTATAATGCAAGGCAATATGCCTACACACTACATGCTCAGTGCACTCATGTTGTGTAGTGGTTACAATCATCAGGGCACAACCTATCAACAAAGCTTAAGGCACTTGGCCCTATCACAACTAACTCAGCTCAGAGGAACTCAACCTAACACTATGATCCACGTGAGCTTTCATAGCAGGTTTTGTCTTTAATGCTAGAAGTATCTTTAGCCTCATGCAAAAATCATCATGATTCACAATCATCTCCTTAATTTTGTTTGCATCTTACAGGATCTTACCCATTATGTACTGCTAGTAATCAATCTAGTTTCTCGTTGGTCCTATCCTATAATTGGATCATCTCTTCACGTGACCTAGCCATCTATCACGCTCCCAAATTTCAAAGAACCCGAAACCAGAAACTTGACTTCCCCTTGCTCACACTCAAAGGGTCAAAGGGGTTGGTAACAAGCACCAAGAGAGACTACATGGCGGGTGTTGTCTCAAACATACAAACATTTACAATCATACATCAAGGTCAATCTTATAATTTCTCATACATCATTATGCATATAATATATCAAACAATCAAACATACATCACATCATAGTTAATGTTTAAATACAACTTCTCACAGACCCGTGTTTGGGATAAAACAAAGTCAATACATAACACAGTATATAATAATACATCAAAGTAGTGGGCAGAGTGTTTTCCTTGAAAGAGAAGCCTCTATTAGTCTCGAGTCGCACCTAAAAAGGCAAAACAACAAAGTCAGGTGAGTTATAAGCTCAGTAGGTGATCCGTAACTCCACACCACCTTATTATACAAAACTACACTACATGCTCAGTGTAATCATGTTGTGTAGTGTGTATAATCATCAGCACTCAACATGTATACACATTAGGATCTAGCCTATCCATAACAGAATAACTTGTCCATGATTTCCAATGGGATTACCAGCTCATGGCACTCAACCCTTGTACCACGAGCTTAACTCAACTCAGCACAACTCAATAAGAGCTCATCTCAGGCCACAACCTGTCACACCCAACACAAGGGCACAACTCAACCTAGGCCTTAACTAGTCACGCTCACACAAGGGCACATCAACTTAATAACTCAAACCAGGCCTTAGCCTATTACACCTACACAAGGGTACATCAGCCCAATAACTCAAACCAGGCCTTGGCCTATCACACCCACACAATGGTACATCAGCCCAACAACTACCTCATCCAATAGGGTACAACATTAGCTCACCAAGAACTCATCTTAAGCCTTAGCCTACTACACCTAACTCAAGGGTCACACCCACTCAAGAGCACATCAGCTCAGGACCCATAATCACTTGTCAACACAAGCTTAACCTCTAGTTCAATTGCTAAATAACATCAAGTGCAAAGCTAAAATAAGAGTTCAAAGCTTTAGAGTTAAACCGCAAAGAAAAGGCAGGAAAACGATACAAAAGTGCTACTGGTTGACTAAAATAAAAGCATTTCAGTTAACCACCTCTTACGCGACCACCTTGATTAACTATAGTTCGAAACATCATTAGAACTCGAGTTGATCAATCAAACTAGACCCATTTCACTTGATCACCTCTTACTTGACCACAACTGGTCCCAGTCAACCAATCCTTCACTTGACCACCCTTCGGTTGATTAAACCTTAATTAAACGCTAGAGCATATCTGGTTAAGCAAGCAACCCTCATCTCACTCGACCACACATGGTCGACTAAACCTTAAAACACATTGAAAGTCACTTGGTTGAGTAAGTTGGTTAACCACAACACATATTTCAGTTGACCAAACCCTTTAGTCAACCACATTGATAATCTAACTCGTCTAGATGGGCTAAACACTGCCATGCAATGAAATCTGGTCCAAGGAAACCAAAAATGTTGTTCTAAGCATCATTCCACCCCTAAAATGGGTTTTTAACTTAGCTTAGCCACATTAGGCTCCAAAATAACCTTGAATTTCAAGGTTTCATGCAAATTCCCTAATTTCTACGGTTCATCGCAAGTTTACCATTTTTCCAATTTTATACTATTAATCGAATGAAAAATCAAACAAAAAGTAGAGAATCAAGGAAACACCTACCTAGAATGGTTCTCACAGATCCAATGACCTTAAAATGCCCCAAATCGGCAAGGTTCTAAGCTTCCCCCAAGCGCGTTCTCTCTTTCTTTCTTCAGCTCTCTAACACACAAACATAATAACATAACGTGGAAGCTCCCTCTATCCTCTTCGATTTATATTTTCTATACTTAATAAATCCCCAAAATAATAATTAATCTACTGGGGTCATGAACTTCAAATTGAGCTCAAGTACTACCAAAATGCTCGAAATGACAAGCACATCACCATCTAGATATTTTCTACCTCAAATGATCACTTATATGCAAAGTCGACCAAAAGACTCCTAAAAGTCAACAATTGAGCCACTCGGGGCCGACTCGAAATCAGGCCCAACTACTGTCAAAACCCTCACATTGATGGCCACAATATAGTTTAGATAATGGTATCCTCATTGAATGACAATCTCGCAATACTACCTAAAATACGATTTTTTACACTATCCATGCCATAGCCACTGATAAATCTATCTTTGATAAATCTATCTTGGAGTGCTCTAGGGCTGCGAACTGCTATTTGTTCATTTTTGTAGCCTCATCTGTCATGTTGATGAAGAATGCATGATAAAGATTGAATCTTTATTTATTTATGATAACTCAGTGAGATATCTTTACGAGGATCTCTTAGTGAAATTGATAACTCAATGAAAAATCTTAATTAGGATCACTTGATGAAATTAATAACTTAATGAGAAATTTTAATTAGGATCTTTCAATAAAAGCATCAAATTATTGAAGATCTTGATTAGAATTCAACAACAATATAGAAAAGAATAATTAAATACTCAAACTTTAGCTTAAGCAATTCATGTAATTAACTAGAAAAGCTGAAATACAAGAATAAACCTCTAATTGAGAATTTATTATTAATTAAAGCCAACTTCAATGAATACACAAACTGTCTTATATAAGGCCTATTTATAGATAAAGATAGAAGTTAGGAATTAGAAATTTATTACAATAAGGAAACTAAAGCATAATTGTACTTAATATAAAATACGAATTAAATAAAGGAAAATAAGATAAAAGGAATAACTTTTGGAATAAGTAGGAATTAAATAAAGAAAAAGAGAAAAAGAAAGACTTCCAGTCGAATTAGGAATTAAATAAGGAAATAAGAGAAAAGGAAAGATTTCTATTCAAAGTAGGTAACTTGATCAACAAGGCATAGTGCACATGGTGGCTGCACGTAGCAAAGCTATGGCGAACACCCGTGTATGACACCATGTGCACGCCACGGTGCCTTGTGCATGGCACTCTATAGGTCCTAATACTAACTTTAGAAGGGGTAAATAGACTTTCTTTGCGGAAGCTTAACTCTTTTGTAAACTTAGAAGGTATAAGGAAAGATAAAGAAATATAGAAGATATTGTTCTTAATAAATGAAGTGCACAACAGAGATTACAAGGAGATTGATGACGACACAGAATATGATTTGAGTGTTTCCTGTTAGGTCTCATTTTGTCCAAATTAAACACACACATGCTCAATTCATATGTTTCTTTAATGCTTTGATGTCCAATTATTCCCTTCTTTATTTTTCGAATGAAAGCAAAACAAAATCAAAAAATCAAAAAAATCAAAAATATTAGGAATAAAAATAAACTACAAAGAAATAAAAAAATAAAAATAAAAATAAAAATCCTAACCTTTGAGCATAAATCTGGAACTCCGTACTAAAATTCAAACCTCTAGGAGCTTAATTCAGACCTTTATGAGAAAAATTTGTACCTCTAAGCATAAATCCGGACCTAGGAGCTTGATCCAGACCTCTGGAGCTTAAAATGGACTTTGGAGCTTAATCTGGACCTTTAGGAGCAAAATCCAGACCTTTAAGCATAAATCCGAACCTTTGGCCTAAATCCGAACCTTTGGCCTAAATCCAAACCTCTGGGCTAATCCAGGCATTTGAAGTTAATCCGTGTAACAGTCCAAGTCACCCGTAGCCCGATATTATTTGGTTCAGGGGCTAATATCAATCCTTACTTTTGTTTTTATAGGGCCACAACCCCAAAAAGGCCTCATGCTAGGACAAGTATCCACGCCTCCTTAAGTACATGCTTCGTTCCTTCACTCTAGCCGATGTGGGACATTATATTCACCCCTTTAGGGGCCCAGCATGGCACACTCGACTCGGGCCCTGACTCTAATACCATTTGTAAGATTCCAAGCCACTAATAGCCTGATACTGTCTGATTCAGGGCCCCAATCCTAATCCTCGGCTTTGTTTTTATAGGGCCACAACCCCAAAAGGCCTCGTGCTAGGAGAGGTATTCACGCCTCTTTAAGAGCATACTTCATTCCTCCGCTCTAACCAATGTGAGACATTACAATATAGACCTCTAAGCAAATCTAGACTTGTTCGACCCACTGACTCACAGACTACACAAAAATCTGGACCTTTGAGTCCTTACGATCTGGGCATTGTTGCGACCTCAAAAGTGCCACTCCAATGTCTTGTCGATCACATGTCTATAAAGGTCAAAACAAAATAGGCGCAAATCATAGGTGACCTTACAGGTGTCCCGACACAGTGTAGAATCTTGGGCAGAAAAGTTGGCACATCATCAGTTATTAATTACGGCAATAATGAGAGATGACAACATCTTAAAAACTAGCTCTTTCTCCCACATAAAAGAGAGGATTTTTTTGCCCAAGAAAATTATATTAAGTTCTCTCTCTCTCTCTCTCTCTCTCTCTCTCTCTCTCTCTCTCTCTCTCCCCCCTCCCCTCTGTTTTGTCAAACCATTTCGCCAAACCAAAAAAATTGGCCAACCCACTCCTCCCTCCTTCCAATTCCAAAAAGTCAAAAAAAAAAAAACAATCCCTAAAATCTCTTTATTGTTCACTCCCCCCGGATTCCATTGTCCAGAAACTCTAACTATAACATCTCTCTCATGGTTTCTCACAGAAACCCTTGCATATGCCTCATCAGTCTGTCCTCTATTTGGGCAAATGGGTCGCCACCTCCTTAGTGCCTGGGGCTCCTGCAGTCCCTGTGACCCTGACTCAGTTGTGGGTTCCTCTGCTGAACCCTTACCCCTATCACTTTGGTGTGGTGCCATTAGGGATGGCAACGGAGTGAGTCGAGACCAGGTAGTGGGTGACCCGAACCTGCCCCGGATGAGTTCGGGTCGGGACAAAGTGAGACTAATAAGTGAGGCGAGTCGGGGGGATCGTGGGTCGAGACGGGTAAGATCGGGTATTTTAAGGTAAAACTGTTAGACTTTTAAAATGTCGGGTCCGGCAGGGCGACCAATACCCGTGACCGCCCCATTATCTCATCAAGGCAGAGCAGGAAAAAAGGGCTCGAGTCAGAGCGAGTCGGGCTAGAATTGCCATCCCTAGGTGCCATTACTACACTAACCATGTAACAATACTGTGAAGCCTTGGGACTTTGCAAGTCCCACATCAGTTAGGGGGGAGAACGAAGCGTGTCTTAAAAAGGACGTAGATACCTCTCCTATGTAGATGTGTTTTGAGGTGTTAGTGGGCACTGCCAAGAATAAAAGTCATGCAGACCGGTCTGGGCCAAAGCAGAACAATATCTGTATATGGGGAATTAGGCTGTTATAAATGGTATCAGAGTTGGGGCCCAGGTCGATGTGTCAGTCCAATGAGGACGTGGGCCTCCTAAGAGGGTGGATTATGAAGTCTTGGGACTTTGCAAGTCTCACATCGGCTGGTGGGAGAACGAAGCGTGTCTTAAAGAGGACAAGGATACCTCTCTTATGCAAACCTGTTTTGGGGTGTCAGTGGGCACTGCCAAGAACAAAAGTTGTGCGGGTCTGGCCTAAAGCAGAACAATATCTGTATACAGGGGCTTAGACTGTTACAAATACAAACACTATCAATGACCACTTATAAAAAAAATATCAATTAAGCTTGACCCAAAGGGTCATGCCAAGCATGTGTAAAAATATTTCATTTCCCTATCAAACTAACAAAATATCAAAATTATCAAGAGCGTGACTGCCCCCTTATAATAAGCCGTGTTTTGGGGTTGAGGAGTTAGCCTTATTACAAGGTGGGAATTTTGAGGAACCAATATCAGTACGACATTATGAGCATCAAATAGAGAATTTAGACTATGAGTGGGTTCGATTTGGAGTCGGGGCCTAAAAAGGCTATTTTTATAGGCTTAAGATAATTTTGCGTGATATTGCTATTTGGGCCGGTATTTGAGAAAGAGGGTATCTTCATGGCATTGTTCTTGTCAAATGGAGCGTTTTGATAGTAGTTTGGCCTAATTCAAAGTATGGGGCTTAGGAGGGTATTATTGTGATATTTTATTTTTTTTAATTAATTAATTATTGGAAAGTATAAATAGAGGAGGTAAGGAAAGAGAAACCCTAATCTAAACCTAGTTGTCACCTATTCTTTGTATTTTTGGAGAGAGAGAGAGAGAGAGAGAGAGAGAGAGAGAGAAGTTTGGAGCTTGGAAGACGATTTTAGCAATTTGGGTTGCGATTATCTACAAAAGAGGTAGAGAATATGTACTTTCTTCCTAATTCACTGTCTGTGGTGATTTAAGCGATTAAAAACATATTTTAGGTTGTGAATTAAGAATTATATCATATAAATATATGTAAATTTACATAAGTGTGATCTCCTATATGGATAATATGGTGTATAATATGTATGTTTTTATGATATTGTGTCGCAATTGTGTTTAGAGGAGGTTAAAGATACGTTCTTATGATAAAAAGGAGGTGAGGGATCGATTATCGAGGGTTAGAGTCTGTATGGTTAGGTTATAGATGAAGAATGGAGGGATGAATAGCAAGAGTCATTGACCGGTTACAGTTGGCCCTCATCAGTTGTAGCTGACAGGGTGTGTGGTGGTGAGGATGAGGAGTTCGGTCACGGCTAGTTTCCCTTGGTCGCGGCCAACAGAGAGTAGAATTTTTTTATTGATAAGATCGTTCACGTTTAATTTCTCTTGGTCGCAACCAACAGAGAGCTAAAAAGTGTGTTTGAGGTTTTCACCATGGCCGATGTAGTACCGCCAAGGGCGAGATGGCCCCCACCATGACTGGAAGTGCTAGTGTGTTCTATTTTGTGGTTTTTCATCCTATGATCGCTATAGTCCTTATGATTTGGGCATTGCTGCGACCTCGGAAGTGCCACTCCAATGACTTGTCGGTCACATGTGTATAAAGGCCAAAACAAATAACAAAATAGGCACAAATCATGGGTGACCTTACAGGTGTCCCGACACAATGCAGAATCTTGGGCAGAAAAACTGGCACATCATTAGTCATTAATTACAACAATAATGAGAGATGACAACATCTTAAAAACTAGCTCTTTCCCCCACACAAAAGAGAGGATTTTTTGGCCCAAGAAAATTATATTGAGTTCTCGTTCTCTCTCTCTCTCTCTCTCTCTCTCTCTCTCTCTCTCTCTCTCTCTCTCTCTCGTTCCTCTATTTTCTCCAACCATCTTGTCAAACCAAAAAAATTAGTCCAACCTTCTCCTCCCTCCTTCTAATTCCAAAAAAGTCAAAAACAAAAATTAATCCCGAAAATCTCTCTGTTGTTCACTCCCCATGGATTCCATTTTCTAGAAACTCTAACTACATCGTCTCTCTCATGCTTTCTCGCAGAAACCCTTGTATCCGCCTGTAGGACCCTATTTTGTCCGGGTTGGACATACTAACCCCATTTGATATACCTTTCTGCCCATGCCATATACCTTATTGAACAGGTCCACAATGATCCCATACTTCCAAGGAATGGTCTACCCCAATCTGCACGAGATGGATACAGTTGACACGGATGGGGGAGTTCAAAATTAATGACTTCTGCTATAAGTCCTTGAAGCGCCCCAAGACCAACACCAGGTGATTGAGGATGAAAATTGGAGACCAACGCACTTGACCGAGCTCAAATCGGACTTAAAATGAAGAAGTTATGGCCAAAACAACTTTCGTTGGAAAAAGTCAAACTTGCCAAAAGACGGTCAATGCCCCTGGTCAAACTGCCCGCAAAAGTGATCATGCGAAACTCTTCAAAATGCCTATGTAGGCGAATACGGATCTCCCCAAACAATTCCTGGAAGGTTACCCATTTTTGCATTTTTGGTGGGGGTAAAAAGGTAATTAAAAGTTTTAAAAAAAAATGACCGTTGACCGTTGACCTGCCGACACTTCGACCCATTGACCCCGAAGCTCGAAGCCTCGAAGCCTCGAAGCCCCGAAGCTCGAAGCCCCGAAGCCTCGAAGCCCCGAAGCCTCGAAGCCTCGAAGACCTCATGCCTCGAAGCATCGAAGCCTCGGAGCCTCGAAGCCTCGAAGCATCGAAGCCTCGGAGCCTCGAAGCCTCGGAGCTTCGAAGCTTCGAAGCCTCGCTGCCAACACTCCGACCTTCGATCCGCGGTACCCGTACGCCTTCCACCTTCGACCCTCGAAGCCTCGAAGCCTCGCTGCCGACACTCCGACCTTCGATCCGCGGTACCCGTACGCCTTCCACCTTCGACCCTCGAAGCCTCGAAGCCCCGCTGCCGACACTTCGACCCGTTGACCGTTGACTTCTGCCCCACCGAAGCTCCGACCTGCCGACACTTCGAACCTCCGACCCTTTCTGCCTTCGCTGATTTTTTTTCTCGCTGGTTTCTCGCGCCGACTTTTTTCTCACGGATTTCCTTTTTTTTCCTCTCGTTGGTCGATCACGGGACTCATCTTCTGCGCTGACCATCAGACAAGGAATTATTTCTCACCAACCTGTCAGTCACATGCGCTGCTAAAATACAAGTTCAAAAAGGCAATCACGAGCTCCCCTGTTTTCCGCACAGGCTGTCCACCAGACAAAATACAAATCTGCAAATTAAAATACTGCATCAAATAATAATGCAATTATGACAGTCCAGCCAAAGAGAAAAAAAGAACAACTTCCTGTAATCCTTTAAGAAGCAGTTGCCCGTCCCTGCGCAGAAACAGAGAGAGAAAGAAAAAAAAAGAGAGGAGATTACGCCTGAGACTCCCACGCACAAGAAAAATTCTTTTGCCCCAGCTTCATCCCTGCAAAAAAAAAACGAGAGAAAAACACAGACAGAGCAAAATCGTTAAAAAAAAAAAGGGAAAAAACCTGTACCCTTTCATCCCTCCCTCATCCTAGTGCAAACAGAGCAAAAAAAAAAAAAAAAAACACAGAGTGGAGAGATCATTGAAAAAAAAAAGAGAGATCATTGAAGAAGAAAGAAAGGAGAGAAACGCCCCAGCCTCATCTTCTCAGATTGAACGCCCAGTTTTTCTGCAATCAACATCGCCCCTTCATCCTCTTTCCCTCCTCTCACGCCAGCCTTTTTCTTTTTCAGCAAACAAAAAAAAACACAAAAACAATCCCAATTTCAGCCCCTTTTCCTGCGTGTTCAGCAAGCAAAAAATACGACAGGCATCCATCCTTTTCCAGTCCCCTTTCTCTCACGCCCACTTCAGCCCTCCTATCTCCAAATACCAGGAAAGCCTCTTCACAAGTCCCGCTGCCAGATCTGTTGTTTCTAATTCGAGCAAGTGACTATCAGCGCCGGCGGGAGCTCAAACGGAAGATTGGTGTCGTAAGCCTCAAAATCATTTCAGCCCTTATTTCTTCATTACATTTCAGCTTACTTACATTAATATTTGATGTAATTCTTAATATTTCCTTGTATTTCTTTTTCTTTTACTTGTTGCATTGTGTTTTTTTTCCCTTGTATTTCCCTTTCCTTTGTATATGTGTATGATGTAATATGTAAAGTATAGCAAGCAAAAAAAAAACAAAGAAAGAAAAAGAGAGAGAGCAAAGGGAGGCATGAAGAAAAAGAAAAGAAAGAAAAGAGTGGGTCGTTTTAATTTATGGATGTCACAACCACACACATCACTTTATATGTTATTGTGTTAATTTCAAAGTTTTATCCTTGCAAAAGAAAAAAAACAAAAGAAAACGTTTTCAAAACCAAAAAATGTATTTCAAGTCAAAAAAAAGGGGGAAAAGAAAGCATCTAAAAAATGCACGTTTCCATATTTAGGAGTTCCAATTCCATTTAAAACACATAAAAAAACAAAAAAAAACAAAAAAACAAAAAAACAAAAAAAAATAAAAGAAAGCAAAACCGAAACAAAACGTTTTTCACAAAACATAAAAAAAAATGTGTTTTCTAACCCCAAAAAAAAAGGGGGGGAATAAAAAAACAGTTTTTAGGACTTAAATTTCCAAAAGAAAAACCAAAAACAAACCCATAGGATCTCATTCTACACTTCAAAACAAAAATCCAAAATTTTTAGGATTCCCTTTTTAGAAATTTAGGATAAATCCATTTTAACCATAACTTTAATAAATAACTTAGCTAAATAAAAATCATAGACTTTTTAGGAAACTTAACCCAGTCATGACAGTACAAATAAAAGAAAAACCTCCTCCTCCTAAATTAGATACCGAAAGGGCGCTGTAGGGGTGCTAATCCTTCCCTACACGTAACCAACTCCCAAACCCATCTCTGATAACGCAGACCACACACTTGACACTACTCAAAGTAGACGGTATCCAACTGTACCCCAAAAACAGTTGGTGGCGACTCTAAAATTTCTCACCATTGGTATAGTTTGAGCTCACCCCAAAAAGGGCCCGAACGAAAACCAGTGATGACACCGCCTCACCAGTCTATCCTCCATTTGGGCAAATGGGTAGCCACCTCCTTGGTGCCTGGGACTCTTGTCGTCCCTGTGGCCCTGACTCAATTGTGGGTTCCTCAACTGAACCCTTACCCTTTCTTCCTAATTCACTGTCTTGGGATTTTGCAAGTCCCACATCAGTTGAGAGTAAAACGAAGCGTGTCTTAAAGAGGACATGGATACCTCTCCTATGCAGACACGTTTTGGAGTGTCAGTGGGCACTGCCAAGAACAAAAGTCATGTGAGTCTGGCCCAAAGTAGAACAATATCTGTATACAGGGGCTTAGGCTATTACAGATGGTATCAGAGTTAGGGCTAAGGCCGGTGTGGCAATCGCACAGGGACGTGAAGGGGGCTGGATTCTGAAGTCTTGGGACTTTGCAAGTCCCACATCGGCTGGGGGGAGAACAAAGCATGGCTTAAAGAGGACGTGGATACCTCTCCTATGCAGACGCATTTTGGGGTGTCAGTGGGCACTACCAAGAACAAAAGTCATGCGGTCCTAGCCCAAAGCTAAATAATATCTGTATACAAGGGCTTAGGCTATTACAAATACAAACACTATCAATGACCACTTACAAAAACAAATATAAATTAAGCTTAACCCAAAGGGTCATGCCAAGCATGTGTAAAAATTTTTTATTTCCCTATCAAACTAACAAAATATCAAAATTATCAATCAATAAGAACACAACAACTAAGCACCAACAAAGTAATATAATAACATCAATCCATAGTAATCATATTATCAGAGTACACATAAATTACTAATGCCTACCATCCATGCTTATGTTAATACACCCAATCCCCAATGCATCCTAATCTGATCTGATTGACCCAAATAAACTAAGATCACCTATAAGGACTATGTTGATTAGGTTCCTTTCTCATAGTCTCCCAAGCTCCTAAGCATCCATTAACAACCCCTTACTAGCCTAGGTCTAACTAGAATGACCACTCTAATACCAAGTTATCACACCCCCGATTTTATATGGAAGAAATCAAGAGCGTGACTGCCCCCATATAATAAGCTGTGTTTTGGGGTTGAGGAGTTAGCCTTATTATAAGGTGAGTATTTTGAGGAACCAATATCAGTACGACATTGTGAGCATCAAATGGAGAATTTAGACTGTGAGTGGGTACGATTTGGAGTCGGGGGCTTAAAAAGGCTATTTTTATGGGCTTAAGATAATTTTGTGTGATATTTCTATTTGGGCTTGTATTTGAGAAGGATGACATCTTCATGGTGTTGTTCTTGTCAAATGGAGTGTTTTGATAGTAGTTTGGACTAATTCAAAGTATGGGGCCTAGGAGGGTATTATTGTGATATTTTATTATTTTTAATTAATTAATTATTGGAAAGTACAAATCGAGGAGGTAAGGAAAAAGAAACCCTAATCTAAATCTAGTTGTCACCTATTCTTTGTGTTTTTGGAGAGAGAGAGAGAGAGAGAGAGAGAGAAAGAGAGAAAGAGAGAGAAAGAGAGAGAGAGAGAGAGAGAGAGAGAGAGAGAGAGAGAAATTTGGAGCTTGGAAGACAATTCTTGCAATTTAGGTTGTGATTATCTGCGAAGAATAGATGGATGAATAGTAAGAGTCGTTGACCGATTGCGACTGGCCCTCATCAATTGTAACTAACAGGGTGTGTGGTAATGAGGATGAGGAGTCGGTTGCAGCCGGTTTTCCTTGGTCATGGCCAACAGAGAGCAGAATTTGTCGATTGATAAGATCGGTCATTGCTAATTTCTCTCGATCGCAGCCAACAGAGAGCTAAAAAGTGTGTATGAGGTTTTTCACCATGGCCAATGTAGTACTGCCAAGGCCGAGATGGCACCCACCGTGGCTGGAAGTGCTAGTGTGATCTATTTTGTGGTTTTTCGTCCTATCATCACTATAGTACCTCATGTGGGGGCCATAGGGGTCATAAGTGTTGTTATTTGTTTTTGTCCAGGCTCATTTTGGGGTGGGCTCAATTGAAACCAATGGTGAGAAAATTAGAGTCACCAGCAACTATTTTTGGGGTACAATTGAATACCCTCTACCATAAGTAGTTAAGATGTAGTTTATATTACCATATTAGGGTTTGGGAGTTAGTTACATATAGGGAAGAATTAATACGCTTACAATGCCCTTTCAATACTTATCTTAGGAGGAAGAGATTTCTATTTGTTTTCTTGCTTGGATGAACATAACTGGGCTATGACACTATTATTTTCTTAAGAACTTAAAATTCCATGCTCTTACTTCGCTAAGTTATTTGTTAAAGTTAAGATTAAATTTGATTTATCCTAAGCTTTTAAAGGAGACCCTAAAGGTTTTGGTTTTAAACTAAAGTTAAATAAGGATCTTAGATTTTGGTTTAAAATAAAATCCTTTGGGAAAGCATTTTTTTGTTTTTGTTTTTGTTTTTGTTTTTGTTTTTTTTTTTTTTTGTTTTTGTTTTGTTTTTGTTTTTTTTTCTCTTTTTTTATAATAATGAAACCATTTTTTATGTTTTTGCAAGGATTGAAAATAAGAACTACCACATGTTAAAAATAAATATTTGTGGTTTGAAAAATCATGAGTTAACATATATTAAAAATATGATGTTTTTGTCTTTTAAGCTAATAAAAAAAATTAAAAGCAAACTCGTATCAAAATAAATGTGATGTGTGTGATTATGACATACACGAATAAAATACTTCATCTCTTTTTTTTTGTCTCTCTCTCATTTTTTTTTTACTTTAGTTTTTTTACTCACTATTATATATTACAACCCTATATTAAAACAAAAAAAGAAAAGAAAAGATAAAAGAAAAAAATAACATAATACAAATAATTACATAAAATAAAACAATTAAGACAATAAAATAAAAGGTAAACTGACTTTGGCTTTGGCTTGAGACTCTAATAGTAGCAACGTTGGCGAGAGGATGAGACTCTAAAGACTGGTCAGTTGGAATTGAGCCGAAAGTTGAGTACTGCTGGCCAAAACTGCAAATGAACCTATTTCTTTTTCTCCTTTTTTCTTTCCTTTTGCTCTCTTTTTTATTTTTATTTTTTATGATTTGTAAGAAATTTAATAAGGAAGGGAAAATGATTTTGATATTATTGCTAGAAAGATTATGAAAAAAGAGAAAATAGAACTGGAAAAGTGGAAATAGTGTTTCAGAAAAGAAAGCGCCCTCTTTGAAAAAAAAAGCAATTTCAAGAATAAAATTCAAACAAAGGTATTTGTGTATGAAAGTGTCATCCACAAAAAAAGAAAAAAACTTCTTTTTTTTTATTTTATTTTATTTTTTTCTCTTCTTTTTTATTTTTCACTGTGTTTGATTTACAAGTTACAATGGTATTGGTTACATGATCTCTAGTGGCTTGTGCTAACATCAACCTAAGGCTAATAAAATAAATAAATAAATAAATGGTACAACACGTACAATTACAAACATAGAAAACCATATAATTGACTGCTTTCGCACCAAAACACACAGACAGTGAAAAGAAAATAAACATACAGAGAGTACACGCAACATAAGCAAGGGAGAGGCCGAGTTTAAGAAGACGATCTAGTAAGAGAGATGCCCAAGAATCATGCAGAGAAAAGAAAGGAGCCAAACACCCAGGAAAAAAAAAAAGCAAACATCAAACGAAAAGAAATAAGAAAATAAGAAAATAAGAAAAGAAAAAAGACACAAGACTGAAAAACCAAACACGACCATATATATTTATTTAAAACCTTATAATTTAAATCAAACATCCCCAACAGATAAAATCATGCCCACCCAACATGAGGCTAAACACAAACGGCAATAAACATGCCAAACACACAGAGCAAAAAATTTCAGAAGCCAAACCCAAACAATGATGAAGAAAACAGGCCAAACAAACCAGACCAAACATTACCCATCCGACCTTGTGTTCTTTTTCTTGGTTTGTTTTTGCCCTTTTGTTTTTAAGAAAACAAGGAAGGGTCTACATAAACAAAACCAAACTATAGGCAACCAGAGAATTAGACCACAACTAAACAAACATGTAGACTGTTTTTTTTTTTTTTGAAACAAATGTTAATCACTAGCTATTCCATTAAACAACTAAGAAGCATAACATGAAACAATATGCAGTCCAAAATATATTTCATGCAACAAACCTTTATTGTTTTTTATTTATTTTTTGTTTATTTGTTTTCTTAACTAGGCTCTTCCAATGTTGAGACTAAAGATCAAGCTAAATAGAGGCCTTTCTTCAATATACAAGCATAATAAAAAAGAGACAAGCAGACCACAAACAGATAAAATTAGACAGACTAGGACTAGACCATAACTAAACAATAGGGCAAGCAACAATCAAAACAACAAGCAAACTCTCTCAAGGATGAAGACAAGAGAGGTACATAATGGTAATCAATGGACCAAACCAAGAGACAACAAGTCTAATAACCAATGTACAAGAAAAACAAAGCATAACCAAGACTGAATATGCGAGGGTAAAACATTATAAGTGTACAAAAACAAACAATAAAAGAGGAGGGGCACTGTTTATTTCTTGGTAAGCCAAAAAAACACACAAGGACAACGTCAAAAGGGTATTTTCTTCTACGAACCAGAATTCCCCTTTGCTCCTTGGACGACAGCTTGCTACTGCGGCGCACTGGGTTGCGTCCTTCAGTTGCTTGGAGTCATGCAGGGACGGCAACAAGCCTTTGGGTCGGACTTTGATGATGCAATAGATGGCTGGCAGAGTCTCCATCGGATTTGGAAGAGATGTTGGTAGGGGGTAAGGTTTTCATGAGGAACAGTGGTCGAGCTAAGAGAGAGAGAGAGAGAGAGAGAGAGAGAGAGAGAGCTAATGTCACGCTAGCCACAATCCTTGGCCAATGTGAATCCTAAAGTGGTAGCAACGACATCCCCATGAATTTCTATGCTCAAGAAAACATGAAACAACCTTTCAAAAGGACATAAATTGTAGGTAAAACAACAATCAACTAAATAAATCAAGATCCTCAGGTCCGCCACATAACTTGGATAACAGTTCTAACCACCACAGCCTAAAGTTTGGTTTTTAACATAAGTTCACCCACAATAACAATACAAGTCTCACGAATTCATAGAGCCATTATTCTAAATTTTATCAATGTTTCACTCAAATTTCAATCCAGCGAAAAGAGAGAATGATTAACCCACATTTTAAAATTTTATCAATAATTTACACATTCCAACAATCTAAATTCTAGATTCTAATCCTAAAATGTGACAGAGGAGAGAAAGAGAAGATAAAACTTAAAAAGAGAAGAGAGGAAAGAGAGGTAGAATATCTCATATTCGAAAGCTTAATCACCAAACCTTAATCATAACAGCTTTCTCCCTCCTTCGAAATTCAGACATGAACTATTGACTCACCAAATATGCCCCACCAAAACGTAACAACTATTATATGGGTGATAATCCCAATGCCTTTCCTTCCTTTTATATACATTTTATTAAATATATATTTTAATAAATAGATATTTTAATAACTCCCTTTTTTGTATTTCCAATCAAAACTTAAATAATTAAACTATAATTCATAATAAAATTAACACATATTAATATTTAATCCATCAAACCCCAAATTACCTTTAAAAGTATTAAAATACCTCTTCTAAGCCTAAATCTCCTCACAATCAAAAGGCTTAAAGCATATTTATTTTGCATATTTTCTATTTTCTTTTTTAAAATATAATAAATATTTTAAATAAAAAAATATAAAATTAAAAATAACAAAAAATTATTTTTATTCTTGTAAAAATAATATTTTATTATTTTTAATTTTTCCGTATTCAAAAACAGTTATCACGCACATATTTGCTAGCTAGCGACCTCCTTCATTTCGATCTCCTCAATTCTAGTTGCTAAACAAGTCTCCTTTTTTATCCCCTCATTTCTGCTAGCTAGCAAAATCTCCTTATCGAGCTGCTTCGGTTTGTTTTCTGTTCGACATCCTTATTTTCTATTATCTTCGGCATCTTTACCAAGCTCCACTTCTTGTTTAGTAAATCTTGTTTCCTTTTAACCAAGTCTTCCTCTATGACTAGATTATCTGCCCACTTGAAAATTTTGCAATACGGTAGCCCCTGATCAATTTAGAGGAAAAGATTACGCATACAACAACAAATATTTACTACTAAAAACATAATGCAAAACTTTAACATGGTAAGGCTCCACAAACCTCATTGTTATAGTTTCGACATCTTAAGAAAGGTCGGCTAGGATTTCATTCCGTCTTTGAGTATTTCAATGTGACTTCAACCTCACAGAAGCACACAACTGTACTCATGGTTGGATTTTCAACAGATACAGAAGTCGTTGATGATGATGCCATTCTAAACACATAATTGAAGTAAGATTACAAATATTGAACCCAATGACTTTTTCCATGTTCACAAACGCAACAGCACCTATATGCACCAATTAATTCAAAAAATATATATTGGATTTTCGTATTACTGTTTTCTTGCTGTTTTTCAACATTAAACCAATACATAATATATACAAAAGCAAGTATACAAGGAATGGAACAGGCAACATCTCACCCATCAAATCCTTTGGATGTTCCTACGAAATTAAAAGCTTGAACTAAGTCATGAATTTTTGAAAAACAAAAACAAAACAAACAAACAACGTACAACCAAGGTTTCACAATAATTTTAAACTACTCAAATTTTGCTCAATTTAAACGGCTCTCACTCTCTCTCTGCAACGACGCATATCCATATCCCAAAGAGTGACCCAGGCAACGACTAATATGTGTGTGATAGAGAGAGAGAGATCCTCTGTCCGTAGATACAGCGGCGATTACGATTTATATTACCATATTTCTGTCTCGCGCGCGCGCGCGATAGAGAGAGGCGAGGGTTCTTTTTTTCGTCGGTGGATCTATAGAGAAGGGAAAGCGGATGAGCCGGTGTTTGTCTGCAAGCTCTGTTGGCAGAGTAAGTAAATTGATTGACGTCTCTTTCTACCTCAACCGACTGCATCGCGTTACCACAAAGCCGACTGTAAGTAGGATTTCAAAAAAAAAAAAAAAAAAACAGTAAGTTCCTACTTAGTTTTAAATATGGTATAACAAGGGGCAGTTTCGGAAATATGATTGATAATTCAATTCAAAAGAGGCGACCACCTTGGATAAGAGCGGTGGTGGAAGTAGTCTAGTAGTCTCCCCCAACGCATGAAATTTGTGCGTTGATGCCGGAGGCGTCCCGCGTTTGTCGCCTTTGATATTGCGTGTCTATCCATGTTTATCCCTCAATCTCGAAACGTGTCGTACTCTTATTGGCGTGTAAAGGCCACATATGCGTCACATTGTCCAGGTGGGCACCGTCATTGTTCCGGATAATGCCATGTCACAGGGGACCTGTCCCGTGCTAACACGTGCACCAATCTCTTCACGTGCCTCCCACGACGCGGGCACACACAGCTGTCGGGACACAGACGGACATATCAGGCTTCCAGAGGCGGTGATGCCACGTGGTGAGCTCCAACGGTAGGTCGTCTAACATTAATTGGCTCCCACGCATAAGCATGACGCGCGTTGGCGAAAGCGAGTGACGAAACGCGGCCACGTTAGTTATGCAATTTTGACGATGACAGCAAAACCCCGGCTGTATGTTGACTTCATGGAAGATGGAGTCAATGGCAAGCGGGTTGGGTTGGTTTGGAGTGGGGAAGCAGCGCGGCTGGACAGATTGTGGCGGCCGTGGCCGACACGGAACCCCTGTGTAGAAAACTAATTTCTTAACGCGAAAATGACACAGAAAAATTGTTATTTTGTACGAAAATGTGTGAAATATTTTCACCCCAATGAGCCATGATTTGCTTGAGAAAATAAACAGTAATAATAATTTCTGAAATTTCCCACAACTTTTTTATTTACTAATAAAATTGGTATTTTATTTACTATTTTTAAAATAGTGGTTTGTGAGATGGTAGAGTAAGAGTTTGTAAAACGTTTTCTCAAACGATGGTTGACCTGGCTTAGTGTGGTCGACGTTGGTACGTCAACAATGCGTGGTTTGGTGTAAGATCAACCTTAATTTGGTCGATGCAAGAATATTTGGTCGATCTAGGTTGAAGTGAGTGTATTTTGGTTGACGTCGATCCTACAACAGTATATTTTCGATATACGTCATTATGTTCTGTGATTAGGTTTAAGGGTATTTTATTTTGAAGCCGAGAGAGAGAGAGAGAGAGAGAGAATCCTATTCTGTCTATGATCGTGGCTGGTGCGTTATTGGGAGTGGGAGGCATTTGGCGAAGAAGAGCAAGGAGGGGCAAGGAGAAAGAGGAAAGACATGATATGGGTGATGGTGGATCGCTGACGAAGTCGGCCCATTTCCTTGCAGTTCGAGAGTGGGATGTGATTGGGGTGTTGACTATGCTATATGGGAATGAGATTATGAGATTGCATGGGGTATCAATGTCGATTATATCTGGCAGGGATTCGAGGTTTATCTCCCGTTTTTGGGTTGGCTTGTAGGAGGAGGCTATAGGAACCAAGCTTAGCATGAGTACAACTTTTCATCCTGAAATAGATGGGCAAACTGAGAGGACAAACCAAATTTTGGAGGATATGCTACGGGCTTGTATATTAGATTTTAGGGTTTGTAGACAACTCACCTTCCTATGGTAGAGTTTGCCTGCAACAACAATTATCAGGCATCCATTGGGATGACTCCTTTCGAGGTGTTGTATGGTATGATGTGTTGGACTAAGGTGGGGGATACAACTCTCTTGGGACCACGGTTGGTTCAAGAAACTACAAAGAAAGTTAATTTGATTTGTTAGTGCCTATTGTCAGCTTAGAGTCAACAGAAATTCTATGCAGATCAGAGACAGCGACCTTTGTAGGTTTTTGTAGGGGATTATATATTCCTCTGTGTTTCACTGCACCGTGGGCATTGACAGTTTGAGAGGGGTTCCAAGTTATCTCCATGGTTTATTAGTCCTTTTAAGGTTATGGCTTGTGTGGGGCCAATGGCCTATCGATTAACATTGCTAACACGGTTGAGTCAAGTGCACAATGTATTTCATGTGTCCCAGTTGATGAAGTATCACTCTGACCCAACTCACGTGAATGATTGGGGCACATTGGACATTAAGGATGATATGTCTATTATTAAGGCTCCAATTCAGATTTTGGATCAGCGAGAGAAACTGTCACGCCCCCAAATTCCAGAGAACCCGGAACCAGGAACATGACTTCCCCTTTCCCGCACCCGAAAGGTCAAAGGGTTGGTGACTAGCACCAATAGAGACTACACCGCGGGTGCTGTCTCAATCATGCAATCCTGTAAAATCATACATCAAGGGTAATCTTGTACTTTCCCATATATCATCATGCATATAATAAGTCAAACAGTCATACAGACATCACATCACAAACAGTATGCGAATACAACTGTCCATGGACCCATGTCCGGGATATAACACATAATACAATACAAAATACAGTACCCATACATCATAATAGTGGGCACGTCCTCCTGGAAGAAAGTCCTCCACTAATCTCGAGTTACACCTGAAAGGGGGGAATAACAAGTAGGGGTGAGCAACAAGCTCAGTAGGTGACCGTAATACTCCACATCATGCAAACATACAATTCTATACTACATGCTCTGTGTACTCGTGCACTGTGTAGTGTGCACAATCATCAGGACTCAGCCTGCAAACAAACATCAGGACCCAGCCTGCCCACACAGGACAGCTTGTCCACGATCTTCCACGGGATCCCAGCTTAGGGCACTCAGCCCTAGCTCTACGAGCTCGACGGCTCACGAGCTCAACGGCTCAACACAATCCTCAACAGGATCTCAGCTCAGGGCACTCAGCCCTAGCTCTATGAGCTCAACGGCTCCCGAACTCAACGGCTCAACACAGGCCTTAGCCTCACGGTGAGAACCCAACAAGTCATAAAGCCTAAGCTCCAATTCCTCAAACCAACATACCAACACCAATATGGCACTAAGGTTCACCATACTCCCTTTATAACTGAAGCCAGTCTTCACAAATTAATCATCATTCCTTAACCAAAGAAGAAGATACACATAGAAGTTGTTTTCTTGAAATAAAAAGTCCCGGCATTGGGTCTCCATATCATAACTAAGATAATCTGATTTTTGAGGATTTTTCTGAGATGTCTAACCCCACTTTCCAAAAATTCACCTCTATGAAAAACTATATTTTTCCGAGATTTTACACTAAATCTCAATTTTCACATTTTGAAGGAGTGAGAATTAATTTTTCTAGTATTTTTCTTTGAATCCAAATGGGGGGTATTTCGTTATTTACATTGTAACTTTAATACTTAAATGTGTAGATGGGTATAGGTTACAATGTAAATAATCAAGTTCAGTGTACTCCAGTGTTCAGTTACACTATTGGAGCTGCGACTCGTAGCGCGGAACTGCAGTGCACCTCGAAGACTCGTAGCTGGAGCTGCGACTCGTAGCTGTATAGCGCGGAACTGCAGCGCGCCTCGAAGACTCGAAGCGGGTCTTCAATCTTCGACCTTCGGACTATGAACTTCGACCTACGAACTACGAGCCTTCGAACTATGAACTACGAACTATGAACCTTCGAACTACGAACTACGAAGCTTCGAACTACGAACTATGAACTACGAACCTTCGAACTACGAACTACGAACTACGAACCTTCGACCCAACGACCCTGGATCTTTGACCCTTCGACCCAGAACTTCGGATCTTCGTCATTTTGACCCAGTAATCCACCAAGGGTACTGTTCATCGTCGTTTTTGCCTGTTCTTCGTTTGGAATCAACCCAGCAACCCCCAGACGCTCACAAACACGCATTTTACGTAACAAACTACAATATCTACCTCAAAATGCATCCAGAATGCCTCTAAATCGCACAGATAACAGCATAAATACGCACTAAATTTCATATTTTCAGAAATCTAGATCTAAATTCAGATTTCCATGGTTGACTTCTCAACCCTCATGGAATATGCAATTAAACATCCCCAGATCACAGAAACACATTAAAACTGATATAAAACAGTTCTTAACCACAGATCTTATGTTAAACCATTAGATTTAACCCAAAATTGGATTCCCCCAAAACCTAGGGTTCATGCTTAATTTCATAAATCATGACAAATTCATGCATACCAAGGATAGAATCAAAATAAGAAGTTCAAGGACACCTACTTGGAGTGATTCTTTGAGCTCCACGAACCCAAATTGCCAAGGCACCAAGCTCCAAGCTCTCTCTCTCTCTCTCTCTCTCTCAAACGCACAAACGTGATAGCGTAAAGTGAAAGCTCTTTCTTTTTCCTGCTATTTATATTTCTGCCAGTCATTGACCAATAACTGACCTAGTCAATTATTGACCTAGTCAATCATTGACCTAGTCAATCATTGACCTAGTCAATAATTGACATCCCAACACAATAATTGACCTCCAAGGTCCCGAACTCCAAATTGAGTCAAATTGCCCAAACGCAAAGTCAACCAATAAACCCCAAAAAGTCAACAATCGGGTCAAATAGAGCCCCGACTCAGAATCGGGCCCAGATATAGTCAAAATGCTCACATCGACGACTACACTACCGTCCAAATAGTTACATTCTCATAGAATGACTATCTCTTAAAACTACCCAAATACGAGTCTTTACAGAAGCTCCTATAGGGTCACGCTATTCCATTGGTTCGCATGCTGTAACAGCACTATAGCAATAAAGAGGAGACATGCGAACACGAGTCCATAATGCGTGAGCAACATCCAGATTTATTCAAGGGCGAACAATCTTGAGGGTGGGAGGTGGCTTTTGGCCAAGGGATATTGATGTGCTTTCATGTGTTTGTTGTTTCATGTATTTGTATTGAGATATGTATTGGGACATGAGGATATGCATTGTTAATTTAGTATGCAATACTATCTTATTTGTGCTATAAGTATATTTGTCTCCTCTATGTGTTAGGTTATGTTATAATGAGTTTATGGGTGTATATTACTATGTGATGTGTAGTACATTTGTGTGTTACGGTATGAGGTTATGCATGAGAAGGTGCATTTAGTGTTTGTTGTGTTTTGCTTTACAGTGGATGCATTGTCTTTTTGAGGATGAAAAGTTTTAAGGGGAAGAGGATGTAATGACTCATGTTTAGGGATTTGAGGAGTTAGCCTAGGAAGGAGGTAGAGGTTATAGATATGCTCACTTGTGTTGAGCTAGGACACTTAGCCTCTACATTAGCGGCAGTCCAAGGGCCAGCGCCTCGGCGAGGGTCTCATTGGATTATCATTTGAAGGTTTGGTCGATGCAACCTTGGTCGACATGGTCTAGTAGGGGTTGATGTCAACTAATGGAGATTCAATAGAGTGAAGAGTGTTTAGCCAATGCGGGGATGATTTTTAGCGTGAGATCAACGTGGTCGATGTGGCATGAAAGTGGTCGTTGTCGATCAATAGGAGTTTCTAGAGAATTTTCTCAAAGGGTGGTCAACCTGGCTTAGTGTGATCGATGTGTCGTCAATGTGGGTGCATCGACCATGTTTGGTTTGGTGCAAGATTAACCTTTGGTCGATGTGGAAGGTTGGTCGACACGAGAATATATGGTCGATGTAGGTCAATGTGGGTGTATTTTGGTTGACATTGACTTTGTAACAGCGTATTTTTTGATATATGTTGTTTGGGGTATTTTGTTCTAAAGCCGAGAGAGAGAGAGAGAGAGAGAGAGAGAGAGAAACCCTATTCTGTCTATGATTGTGGCTGCTTTGTTCTTGGGGGTGAGAGGTGTCTAGCAAGGAGTGGAGAGGATGTAATAACTCGTGTTTGTGGATTAGACGAGTTAGTCAGTTGTGTGTTTAAGCAAGGACTCTTGTCCAGACGGTTAGTGGGAGTCTGAGGGTGCAGCGCCTCAGTGGGGATCTCGCTGGTCGATGCAGCCTTGGTCGGTGTGGCAAAAGCCGGCGTGGTCGACCTGGCAGAATGAGCAATTGACGTGTGTCGTTTGAGCTGTGGTCGATGCAAGATTAATTTCGACATGGGATTGATGTGTGGTCGAGGTCGACCAAGTGCAGTTTCTCGAGAGCTTTCCCGTGTGTTGGTCGATGCGAAAGAGTGGTCGATGTGAGGTCGACGTGAGGTCGACGCGGTCGACCAAGCTTGAGATTGACCTTGTATGATGGGAAGTTTAGTTGATGTGGAGTCTGGTCGACGCGAGAAAAAGGTGGTCGATGTGGTCGATTCCGCCTGTTTTTGGTTGATGTCGTCTCTGCGGCAGCATATGCTCGATACGATTTTCTGTTTTTTGATTATTATTTTTTAGGGTTTTGTTCTTCTTAAGCCGCTGTCGCAGAGAGAGAGAGAGAGAGAGAGAGACCGTTCTTGGTGCGTTCGTTGTCACTGCATTCTTGGAGAGAGAGGCACCTTTGGAGAGGAGCAAGGAGCTAGGAGGATCTTCTGATTCCAACCTTGAGGTAATTATGTATGTATATCTATATGTAAATTCATATAGGTGTGATCTCCTATATGAATGTTGGCCTTCATTGGCAGGTTGTGCTTGTGGACGTTGATGAGTCCGAGGTTAGTGGGGATAAAGGGTCCGTTTCATGGTGGGGTTGCGTTCGTGCGAGATAGTTTCGTGGTAGAGTTTGGCGGGGGAACTTGGGAATTATAAGAGAGTTGTGGTTGATAATGTTTCATGTGAACTTGACCTTAAAAATGGTTTGGGTGATGGACGTTGAATGCTTGTATTTATTTGATGTGTTATGAATGTGTATTAATGTGTTGTGCTTGTAAGTGTGCTATGTGGAATTGTGGTAGCCTATGCGGATGTGGTTGTGGTAGCCTATGTGGCTGTGGATCCTGTGTAGTTGTAGTTGTGGTAGCCTATGTGGTTGTGGAGCCTGTGTGGCTGTGGTTGTGGAAGCCTGTATGGTTGTGGCTATGGTTGTGCTTGCCTATGTGTTGCCTTAATTATAAATGTTGTTCATAACCTGTTTATATTTTATTGCCATGACACTTCACTTGTGCATGTCATCATATAGAAGCTAGGAGCATGGGATAAGTTGGAGAGACATGATCCCGATTAAGCTGTGGTTGCTCACCCCTCCTGTTGTGGTTTGTTTTCTTTTCAGGAACCTACAGGCATTAGGTGGGACACCCAGGGTGGAAGACTGAGTTTACTTTTTGTTGTTTTTGTATTGTGTTATGTTGAGTAACTATTGTAACCCAAATGGGGAAACGATGTAAAAGATATTCGAATTTAATAAATATATGTGGTTTGCCTTGTGGACAATTATTATGGATGTTTATGATATTTGTGATATTTGTGGAATTATTTATCCTAACCCTTATCCACCGCGTGGTAAAGGGGAGTCACGAACCAGTTTCCTCGGGTTGGAAATCCGGGGCGTGACAAAAGTGGAAGAGGTTTTTGTTTTTTTTAACTGTAAATCCACCAAATTCGAGGTAAGGATTCTTTACTACTCTTGAATCTATCTTAGAGTTAGGCCCAAAGCTTATATATATATATTCATATAGCATGATCTCCTATATGAATGTTAGTCTTTAATGGCGTTTATATGCATGATTTTTTTTTGTGTTTGTGGTTAGAGGAGATTAAGGGTCAATTTCGTTGTAGTTGGTTATGGAGGCCATTAGGGTGTCCACTGTGGCTAGGGGTTATTGTTTATCTCGTGTCTGTGTTCTTTTGTGTTAGTCTCACAGTAGTGCTTCATGAGAAACCTTGGAATCACAAGGGGACTTATGGTTGGGAGTGAGTATTATAAGGCTTAACATCGTTTTTTATTATTTTAAATCGAGGTTTGTGTTTAATATATGTGTTGTTATGGATTGAGGCATAATACCCTTAATTGTGTATTATATGGTATGCATGCCCTGTAAAGTGCTCTCGTTACATGGATGGATATGTAAATTTGTGATATTGTGTTTTATTTGTATTATGAGACATTGTGATGTGAGGCCTATGTGGTTGAGGGCGAAAGTTTGTGTGACAGGTTGTAGTAGCCTGTGTGGCTAAGGTTGTGGTAGCCTATGTTGTCACTCCCTAAATTTTAAGGTACACAAAACCAGGAACGTGACTTCCCCTTGCCTGCACTCAAAGGATCAAGAGGATGATGACAAGCATTAATAAAGACTACATTGTGGGTGTTGTCTCAATCATGTAATATGTAAATTTATATATCAAGGGTAATCCTGTATTTTCTCGTACATCATCATGCATACAATATGTAAAATAGTTATACATATATCACATCACAAACAATGTATAAGTACAACTGTCCATGGACTCATGTCCAAGATATAACACAAAATCAGTACAGAATACACTATTATATCATACATCAGAGTAGTGGGCATATCCTCCTGGAAAAACGCCCTCCACTAGTCTCAGGTCGCACCTGAAAAGGTAAACAACAAAGTAAAGGTGGGCTACAAGCTTAGTAGGTGACCCTATAACTCCACATCACTCTACTATGCAAAATAGATAAGTCTATACTATATATTCAGCATATTCGTGTGCTATGTAGTGTGCACAATCATCGGAACTTAGCCTGCAAACAAACATCAGGACACAATCTGTCCACATCATGAGTCAGCTTGTTCACGATCTCCATGAAGATCCTTAGCTCAGGGCACTCAGCCCTAGCACCATGAGCTCAACAGCTTAACCCAGGCCTTTGCCTGCTCACAACAACCTAATAACTGTCTCACCCATCAAGGTACAATACTAGCTCGCCAAGAGCTCATCTCAAGCCTTAGCCCGCTACACCCAACTCAAGGGTCACACACTATAAAGACTCATATTTGGGTAGTGCTGAGAGATAGCCATTTTAGGAGGCTGAAAAAATTTGGATAATATTGTGTTCGTCGATGTGAGCATTTTGACAGTATTTGGGTCCGATTTTGGGTCGAGGCCCCAAAAGGCTCATTGGTTGACTTTTAGGGGATTATTAGTTGACTTTGCGTTTAAGTAGTCGGTTGAATTAGAAAACATCTAGATAGTGATGTGTGTCACGCCCCAATTTCCTTCCACTTGAAAATGAGTAGTGACTGCCCATGCTCGCACCCGAAGGGACAAGGGGTTAGTGCAAGCACCTTAAAAGGACTTCTGGCACGGGTGCTGTCCCAAACCTGCACAACCAGGCTAACATGTCAAGGGGCATGCTCCTGCTCCCAAACCATGCACACAAACACAAATTGAATAACAACATCTCATTTTATTTCATTTCAAAGACTAAATGTTTATTACAACCCAGTCGGGGAAAAACCCCTATGAAGCCAGGTGTACTGTTACAAATAAAACCAAACCAAATTCCAGAACATAAAACCACGAGCACGACAAAGGAAATAACATAAAACTCCCAGCCTCGGGGGCCTAGCTCCTCAGCCTTCACCTACCGCCTGCTAAACCCTGCAAAAGGACGGTTTATAGGAGGGGTGAGCAAGCCATAGCTCGTAGGGATCCGGTCTCCCCCGGACCCGTCCCGCTCTACAACATGCATGATATGTGTATGCTTGTGCTCGTGTCGTGCCTAAGGCTAAAGCAGCAAACATCACCCCAGGTAAACACTCTTTACCCGAGCCCGCACCGAAGGGCGAGAGGACACCCCGCCACCACGGCGACATGACATACCACATCCAGGCGAATATTGCATGGACACCAATGCAACATTTTCCACCCGAGTCAGATATGGTCAACCACCTCCTCGGGCGCCATACCTACCCTCAGGAATGGGTGTAGACTTAGCCCACCGTTGTGAGTGCTACACCGAGACTCAGGACCACGTCCCGGCCAAATCTCAAAGGGGTCCAGCTATTGTGCCTGGCCCATATCTCAGCTCGGTCTCAAACAGACCAACGAACAAGATAACATTACATCTCGACATGTAAACTCAGACAAGCATTTACACTTTATTTCAGGAGGGACCAACATGGTCGGATACAAGCCACACACATCAGCCTCACAGGCTTTTTATCAAATACAAATCAAACACATTACACACCAGTCACACAGGTATATCATCAGACACCCATATACAAGGTCTCACAGGCATTATATTGAATACATGGCATGCAGGCCTCACAGACATTTTATCAAATACATAGTGTGCAGGCCTCACAGACATTTCATCAAACACATGGTGGGCATAAACAAACCCGAGAAAATCCTCAGGCCAAATTCAACATCGAATCAACAGAACATGCCACCGAAGACCAACATCCATATAGGAGATATATGGATTTACATATATATATATAGCGAATATCCTAGAACAGAGGAGAGTTAGGAGAACATGAATCCTACCTCGGACTTTTTGTCCTAACCTCTAGCTAGACACCTCCCAAGACCAACCACCACGCACCGGGTCCTCTCTCTCTCTCTCTGAGGCAATTGCAACAAAGAAGAACACAAAAACCCTAAACTTAAACTCAAGCCCTCATTATATAGACACTACCCACATCAAAACGACGTAGTTTTGATTAAGTAAATCCCTGGATCAAAACGACGTAGTTTTGATCACACAAGTTAGCACCTTTCCGCACCCATATAGGCCAAAATACTCAGAATTTCAACATGGTCCTTTGGAGGAAGATCATTAGAATGTCAAAACCAAGGGAACCATGCAAAAATATGGCTGCACGCCAATTTGAACGTGAATTCCCCAATTCACGTGCAACTCCAAATGCACTCCAAATGCGCTCAAACTTCACCCCTAGCCTCCTTGCATCATGTAGAAGACAACCACACTTGCACGTGAAATGGACCCATTTCACGTGCACCCCACATACACGTCCGTTTGGCCTAAAACTTCTGTGGTAGATAGAGGACATCATTCTAAGAATCTTTCCTTTTGCACGTGAATTCATTTGAGCCCATTCACTAGGTCAAAATCTAGAAAACAACTCTACTCAGAAGGCAAAACTGTGACTAACTCAAGGTACGGGTCCTTACATCCTCTCCCCCTTAAGACTTTTCGTCCTCGAAAAGAAAAGGTGGAATGAAAGAAAACAATCACAACCAATGCATAGGCCTCTAACACCCTCTAGCACAAATTAATACACAACAAATCACAAATTATTTCACACATTTATACACTCCATATGGTCATGTAGCGATGTTATATTCTCAGGTTACCTAACTAGTTGGGCAAATACCTGATTATGTTGAAGTTTGATGTTTGCCCTCCTCCCTTCCTTCAGAGTTGTTCGTCCTCGAACAGATCAGGATAATGAGCACGCATCTCGGCCTCACGTTCCCAGGTCTCTTCCTCCGGCCCTCGGTGTTGCCACAACACCCGAACCAAGAGAATAGTTTTACCTGCGTTCTTCTCGCACCTATCTAAAATATGGATGGGTGCCTCGACAATGAACACATCCTCTCCAAGATCCAGGGTACCCCAATCTAGCACGTGTGTGGGATCTGGATGATATTTCCGCAACCGGGATACATGGAAAACATTATGAACTCGCTCAAACTAGGTGGTAACGCCAACCTATAAGCAACAGGTCCAACTCTGCTCAAAATCTCGAACGGTCCAATGTACCGAGGGGATAACTTGGACCCAGTCCCAAATCTCTTATGCCCTCTCCGTGGAGAAACATGAAGGAATACGTGGTCTCCCACCAAAAACTCCAACGGTCGGCGTCGGCGATCTACATAAGACTTCGTCCGCTCGAGCCGTAAGAAGGCGTTGCCGAATCAGTGAACTTTTGCCGTAGCCTCCTGGACCAATTGAGGTCCTAACATAGCCGCTTCTCTAGCTTCTGCCCAACATAATGGAGACCGACACGGTCGGCCATACAATGCCTTAAACGGGGCCATCCCAATCGAAGACTGGTAACTGTTATTATAGGCAAACTCAACCAGAGGAAGGTGGGAAGCCCGTGATCCTCCAAAATCAAGTACACAAGCCCTCAACAAGTCTTTCAATGTTTGAATGGTCCTCTCGGACTGACCATCAGTCTCAGGATGGAATGCGGTACTCAAATTAAGTAGGGTTCCTAATGCTTCCTGCAGACCTCCCCAAAACCGGGATGTAAACCGCGCATCCCTGTCCGAAACAATAGACAAGGGCACTCCGTGCAGGCGGACAATCTCATCAACATACAACTGGCTTAACGTGCCGATAGAGTCGCGCTCTCGAATTGCCAAGAAATGGGCTGACTTAGTTAAGCGGTCCACTATGACCCAAATCATGTCCTTCCTCCCGAAGTGGTAGGAAGTCCCGTCACGAAGTCCATGGTAATATGCTCCCACTTCCACTCGGCTACAGGTAAAGGCCGCAATTGACCAGCGGGTCATTGGTGCTCTGCCTTCACTTGCCGACGGGTAAGGCACCTGGAAACAAACTCTGCTACCCTCCGTTTCAGCCCCGGCCACCGGAGCGTGCGCGAACGGCATGATACATCTTAGTTCCTCCTAGATGTACAGCCAAACGGGAATGATGAAATTCCCTCAAGACATCCTCACGCAAGGGAGGTGGTACTATCAAACGCCCCCGAAATTTCAGCTCATGCTCAACTCCTTCGTCCGGCTCTCTACAACGCTCTCCGGCCTCTATCCTGGGCCCGGATCACCTCACGATCCACGTCGCCTAACTTCCCTCACGGACACGCCGATACAACTCCTGGTATCACGGTGAGAGGACACAGGATAGCTCCCTCATCGTCGAAGCAGGTTGCACCAGGCACCGCCAACCGCTCCATCATTTTCCATTCTCTCATGGAAAGCTCAGCTTTCCCTTTTCTACTTAGCACGTCGGCTACTAAATTTCCCTTCCCAGGCATGTAGGAGAGCATGAAGTCAAACATTTGCAGGTACTCTACCCACCTCCGTTGTCGCAAATTTAGGTCTCTCTGGGGTGAAGATATATCGTAGGCTTCGTGGTCGGTATATACCACAAATTTCTCTCCCAAAGGTAATGTCGCCAAGACTTTAGGGCAAAAATAATCTGCCGCTAACTCCAGGTCGTGTGTTGGGTAGTTTTGCTCATGGGACTTCAATTGTCGCGAGCCATATGCTATGACTTGGCGTTCTTGCATTAGGACACACCCCGGTCCAACGCGAGACGCATCACAATACACCTCGAATGGCACTCCCTCCTGCGGTAGACTCAACACCTGGTGCGGTAGTCAGGCGAGTCTTCAACTCCTCGAATGCTCGCCGGCACTTGTCCGTCCACTCGAATTTGGCTCCCTTCCGTGTAAGAGCCGTCATGGGCGTCGCCAACCGAGAAAATCCTTCCACAAAACGCCGGTAATACCCTGCCAGACCCAAGAAACTCCGGATCTCAAAAACATTTGTGGGCCTCTTCCAAGATGCTACGGACTCAATCTTGGTTGGGTCCACTCTAACTCCTTCGGCAAATACCACATGCCCAAGAAAATGCACCTCTCGCATCCAGAAGTCACACTTGCTAAATTTAGCATACAAGTGATGATCTCGTAGCGCCTGCAGCACCACGGCCAAGTGCTCCTCATGCTCAGCTTGGGTTTTGGAGTACACAAGTGTAAGGACCCGTACCTTGAGTTAGTCAGTTTTGCCTCCTGAGTAGAGTTTTTCTAGATTTTGACCTAGTAAATGGACTCCAATGAATTCACGTGCAAAAGAAAAGATGCTTAGAATGATGTCCTCTATCTACCACAGAAGTTTCAGGCCAAATGGACATGTATGTGAGGTGCACGTGATATGGGTCCAATTCACGTGCAAGTGTAATTGTCTTCCAAATGATGCAAGGGGACTAGGGGTGAAGTTTGAGAGCATTTGGAGTTCATATGGAGTTGCACGTGAATTGGGAATTCACGTGCAAATTGGCGTGCAGCCATATTTTTGCATGGTTCCCTTGGTTTTGTCATTCTAAGGAACTTTCTCCAAAGGACCATGTTGAAATTCTGAGTATTTTGGCCTATATGGGTGCGGAAAGGTGGTAACTTGTGTGATCAAAACTACGTCGTTTTGATCCTGGGATTCACTTAATCAAAACTACGTCGTTTTGATGTTGTGTTGTCTATATAAGGAGGAGGAGTCCCTTTGTTTTAGGTTTAGGGTTTCTTCGCTTCACCAGCCGTCGCAGAGAGAGAAAGAGAGGAAGGAGAGCTCCTGTTGTCTTGCCGGGCGTCTTGCGTGGGTGGTCGGTGCTTCGTGGGTGGACGGCGTTCGGCTTGGGATCGGACCGTTCTTTGTGTTGTTGCGTTTTCCTTGAGGTAGGGGTTCTGTTCTTCCTAAGTCCTTCTCTGTCCTAGGGTTCCAGGGCGAATTCTGGTTATAACTGTTATATATAAATATGTTATCCATATAGGTGTGATCTCCTATATGGATGTTGGCCTTCAGTGGCATGTTGGTGTGATTCGTGGATTACAAGCTATGTGTTCGATGAAATGCCTGTGTGAATATAGTTGTATGTATATGCCCATTACGTGTTTGATAATATGTCCGTGTGGCTGGACTTGTGATTTAGTGTATGTATGTATCTTTGGGTGTGTGTTCTATTGCTGAATGGCTGGGTTTGTGCACTGGTGAGCGGGTGCACACCAAGTGTTTGGTTTTATGTTTGTGTGATTGTGGTATAAGTTGTGTGCCTGATCGTGGTATCCGGCCTGAAGAGGCGGTTAAACTACTTTGCCTAAGAGGCGGTTAAACCCGTGGCCTGAAGAGGCGGTTAAATCCCTTGGCCTGAAGAGGCGGTTAAATAACTTGGCCTGAAGAGGCGGTTAAATCACTTGTGTTTTGTGTGGTGGATAATTGTGACTACTGATGTGGTTTGATATTGTTTGTTGAGATTGTTGTAACACGTCACTACACCTGTGCACATGCATGTAGCCGCTAGGAGCATGGGAAGGGTTGGGGAGACTTGATCCCTACCGAGCCGTGGTTGCTCACCCCTCTCTTGTGTTTGCTTGCTTTCCAGGGACTTACAGGCGTTAGGTGGATACACCCAGGTGGAAGACCTTATCCATTTTACTCTCTTCCATTTATGTTGTTTTCTTTTATGGGAACTGATGTAACCCCAGTGGGGATGGGATTGGAAAGAATTCTGTTGTAACAAACTGGTTTGGATTATTTTTATGAACATTACTTTCTTGAATGTGTTGTGGATGTTTGAAATGTAAAATTCTTGGTTTGTATCCTAACCCCTTTGCCCTCCGTGTGGGTAAAAGGGGGAGTCACGTGCCGGTTTCCTTGGGTTGGAAATCCGGGGCGTGACAATATGGTATCAGAGCATGGTCTAGTTGGCCTAGGGTAGTGGGCGGACTTGGTTATCTTGAGTCCTTTGGAGGAGCCTGGAGGGACATGCCTGACCAACATGGTCCTCTTTGAGCCTCCAAGGTGTACTTAGGGTAGTCCAGTCTTGTGATAGGATTTGCATGCATTGGCATTAGGGCACTAGTTGCATTTGCTGTGAATGTATGCTAAACTGTGGATAAGATCACATGATTAGGTGAAATGTGCAACTCTGAATTGTTTGGCAATGTGTACTGGACTGTGAACTGTGAAATGTGATTGATGCAATGTATGTTTGTAATGTCATGTGTTGATCAGTGGGGTAGAGGTAGTGACGCGATAGATTATAAAAAAAAAAAAAATTGTTTTGACGTTGTGCTTCTTACTTCGTGTAGTAAGAATGCCGCCGAAAAGAGTGACACGTGCGTCCGGGGCAGTGGCTGATGAGTCATCTGCCCATGAGGGTCCGGGTGCGGGACCATCCATTGGAGGGCATGCGTTGTTCCCTGGCACGGCTACAAGAAGGCATCCGGCCGGAGGTACGAGAGCTACGGGAGGGACTCCGGCAGGATGTTCGGGAGGAGGTGCGCCGTGAGATGGCGACACGGCGGGTGGTGCCACCACCACCACCACCGGTGAGAGAGCGCCTCGTGAGCGTGAGAGTTCACCGGGTGGTGTACCGACCCGTGCGAGAGGATGACGTGGTGACACGGTTCCGAAAGGAACAACCTCCGCGATTTAAGGGGGGGAGAAGATCCTGTGGTAGCCGAAGCGGTGGTTGAGGCAGATTGAGCATGTGTTCTCCTTTCTCCTGCCCCGGGAGGAGGATAAAGTGCGGCCCGGCAATTCGGCGGCTAGAGGGGGACGCTTTGGAGTGGTGGACGAGTGTTGCGGGGAGCCGTGCAAGACAACTCATGTTTTGGGAGGAGTTCTTGCAACTCTTCCAAGATGAGTTCTTCCGGAATCGGTGAGATGGCGGAAGAGGGAAGAATTTGGCAGCTTAGCAGGGATCCAAGACGGTACCTGAGTATGAGCGGGAGTTCCGGAGATTGAGTAGGTTTGCTCTTGAGAGCGTGGTAAGGGAGGACCTGAAGGCCCACAAGTTCACCTTGGGTCTCGGGCCAGCCCTTAGGGAGAGGGTGGCGATTCTACGCTTGAGGACCTATGCTCGAGGCCGTGGAGACGGCCCGTATAGCCGAGAGAGAACCGGATGATGGGAGGCAGGCCCATCGGGGGCGCCAATTGCAGAGTGGGCCCGATCGAGATGTAGGGTCCAAGAGGCTCAAGACGGAGGAGAGGGATAGCAGTTCTTTTCGCGGTCGGGGTCGGACATCCGTGAACCCTGGGAGGTTCACCTTTGGCGGCGGAAGACAGGGTGGTCCAGTGGGAGTCTACCGAGCAGATGCCCTGCTCGTGGAGAGCAGGGTCACTTCAAAGGGGAGTGCCCCAAGAAGGACCGGCGATGCAACAACCGTGGACGAGAAGGCCACTTGCGCCGGGTTTGCAGGAGTGGCAACAGGGGAGCGGGGAGCATGGCATCCAGCGTGAGGAGTGATGCTAGCTTCCGTGCACCAAGTGAGAGACCGGCTCGTCGGTGGCAGCCGCCACCAGCAGGATCCGGTCGGACCCGACCCCAGGGGAGGCCGGAGCGGCAGCAGACCGAGGCCGGAGGCAACCTTAGCGGGAAGCGTCCAGTGAGTGAGCCAACCAGTGGCACAGGCCAAGGAAGGGTGTTTGCGCTAGAGGCGACGTACCAGGAGGAGGCCGAGCTACCACCCCCACCACCGAGGGTGGAGCAGGGCCATCGGTGGTTAGAGGTACCCTCTTGATCTCCCGTACATTAGCTTCTGTTCTTTTCGATACGGGTGCATCATGTTCGTTTGTTCTCTCGAGCTTGTAGTAGACGGCTTGGGGGTTAGCTTGTGTGGAGGCCGCGAGGCCCCTAGTTGTGGAGTCTCCAGGTGGGAGGCATGATTGAGGTACGGCGAGTGTGTCGTGGACCGTGTGTTAACCATAGGCGAGGTGGAGCCGAGTTTTGACTTGCATGTGATGCCTTTGAGGACGTTTGACCTGATCTTGGGTATGGATTGGCTTATGGCTTTCCAGGCCAAGATAGATTGTTATCGGCGGCGTGTGTCCTTCATGACACCTGCAGGGACCTCTTGCACCCCGGCAGGGGGAGTGGGACCGTGAGGCGAGTCGGGCCGGGCCGATGTTGGACCGGTGGGGTGCCATTACCCACAGGTTGGCAGCCCGACCTTTACCGAGAAGGGTAAGGTGGAAAGGAGGGTGTGGCCCATTGTTGTGGACCAATTTCAAGATGTTTTTCCCGAGCGGTTGAGGAGTTTGCCACCCAAGAGGAGTGTGGAGTTCACCATTGAGTTGGTGCCGGGGACGGGTCCAATTTCCCAAGTAGCGTATCGTATGAGGCCGGCCGAGCCGAGGGAGCTTCGAGAGGCAAATCGAGGAGTTGGTGGGCCAGGGGTATATTAGACCAAGTACCTCACCTTGGGGTGCTCCGGTGCTCTTTGCTAAGAAGGCCGATGGCACACTACGTCTCGCATCGACTACGGAAGTCGAATTCGGTGCCAGTGAAGAACAAGTACCCGTTGCCTCGGATAGATGACCTGTTTGACCAATTGAGTGGGGCCCAGTGGTTTTCCAAAATAGATTTACGGTCGGGATATCACCGGCTCGGGGTTAGGGAGGAGGACATCCCTAAGACGGCTTTTCGGTGCGGGTATGGGCATTATGAGTGGGTAGTGATGCCTTTCGGGCTCACTAATGCGCCAGCGGTGTTCATGCATTTGATGAACCAAGTCTTTGCTCCATACCTAGACTCGTTCGTGGTGGTGTTTATCGACGATATCTTGGTGTATTCCAAGACCGAGAGGGAACATGTGGAGCACTTGGCAACAGTGTTGCAAACCTTGAGGGACCAAGCAGTTGTTTGCTAAGTTTAGCAAGTGTGAGTTTTGGCTGCAGGAGGTTCACTTTCTTGGCCATGTGGTGTCAGTGAGGGAGTTAGGGTGGACCCGGCCAAGATTGAGGCCGTGGCATCGTGGGCGAGACCAACCAACGTTTTTGAGATCCGTAGTTTTCTTGGTTTGGCGGGGTACTATCGTCGTTTTGTGGAGGGGTTCTCCCGTTTGGCGGCTCCTATGACGGCGTTGACTCGGAAGGGCGTGAAGTTTGATTGGATCGACAAGTGTCGGCGGCGTTTGAGACTCTCAAAACCCGTTTGACCACCCCTTGTGTTGAGGTTACCTCGGGAGGATATTCCATATGAAGTGTCCTGTGATGCGTCCGGGGTTGGTTTGGGGTGTGTGCTTATGCAGGAGCACGGTGTGGTAGCTTATGGGTCAAGGCGTTGAAGCCTCATGAGCAGAATTATCCTACTCATGACCTTGAGTTAGCTTTGTCATCTTCGCCCTGAAGAGTTGGCAGCACTACCTCTTGGGGGGAAAAGTTTGTGGTGTTCTCGGATCACAAGAGCCTTCAGACATCTTTACTCGAAGGACTTGAATTTGAGGCAAAGGAGATGGGTGGAGTATTTGCGGACCTTTGATTTTACTCTTGCCTATACCCCGGGCAAGGGTAATGTTGTGGCCGATGCATTGAGCGAGAAAAGGGAAAGCCGAGGTGGCCGTGAGAGAGTGGAAGGCGATGGAGCGGTTGGCAATGTTGCGGCTGCGCACTGTTATTCGTGATGGTGGGACGGTCCCGAGTCCTTTGGTGGTGGTGCTTGAGTTGTACCAGCGCGTCCGGGAGGAACAGTGGGTGACATTGAGTGTGAGGTTCTCCGTGCCCGTATTGAGGCCGGGGAGCTATCTGGGGACCGGACAGAGGGTCCCGAGCATGAGTTGTCATTTCGGGGGCGGTTGGTAGTAGCTTCTTCCCTCGGGGATGAGGTGATGAGGGAGTTTCACCGGTCTAGAGTTCTCGTGCATCCAGGGGGTACGAAGATGTACCATGCGCTTCGGGCACATTTTTGGTGGCCTGGGATGAAACGCGATGTGGCTGCCTTTGTTTCGCGGTGCCTCACGTGTCAGCAGGTGAAGGCTGAGCATCAGCGGCCGGCGGGCATGTTACAGCCCTTGCCCATAGCGGAGTGGAAGTGGGACCATATAGCGATGGATTTTGTGGATCGGTCTTCCACCCACCACCTGGGAGGAGGGATATGATTTGGGTGATTGTGGATCGACTCACAAAGTCGGCTCATTTCCTGGCTGTTCGCGAGCGGGACTCTATTGGGACCTTGAGTCAGCTATACATGAACGAGATTGTGAGACTGCATGGCGTACCATCGTCGGTTGTCTCAGACCGGGATTCGAGGTTCACATCCCGTTTTTGGGCAGGTTTGCAGGAGGCTATGGGGACCAAGCTTCACTTGAGTACAGCCTTTCACCCTGAGACTGACGGCCAGACAGAGAGGACGAATCAGACTTTGGAGGACATGTTGAGGGCTTGTGTGCTAGATTTTGGGGGTTCGTGGGCAACTCACCTTCCTTTGGTGGAGTTTGCCTACAACAACGATTATCAGGCATCCATTGGGATGGCTCCTTTTGAGGCGTTGTATGGACGGCCGTGTCGATCACCTTTGTGTTGGACCGAGGTGGGGGGAGACAGCTCTCTTGGGACCGCAGTTGGTTCAAGAGGCTACCGAGAAGGTCAAGTTGATTCGTCGGCGTTTGTTGTCGGCTCGAGTCGGCGAAATCTTATGCGGATCAGCGGCGGCGACCTTTGGAGTTTTCTGTTGGTGATCATGTGTTCCTTCGTGTCTCTCCACGACGTGGTCATCGACGGTTTGGGCGAGGTTCCAAGCTATCTCCGCGGTTTATTGGTCCTTTTGAGATTCCGGATCGTGTAGGGCCTGTGGCCTACCGGTTAGCGTTACCACCGCGGCGAGTCGAGTGCACAACGTGTTTCACGTGTCCCGGTTGCGGAAGTATCACCCTGACCCCACTCATGTGATTGATTGGGGGACGTTGGACATCGAGGATGACATGTCCGTCATTGAGGCCCCTATCCGTATCCTAGATCGACGAGAAAAGCTTTTGCGTGGTCGTGCTTATTCCTTTGGTTCGCGTGCTTGTGGCAGCACCGTGGCATTGAGGAGGAGACCTGGGAACGTGAGTCCGTGATGCGTGAGCGGCACCCTGGACTTGTTCGAGGACGAACAATCTTAAGCGTGGGAGGTGGCCGTTGGCCAAGGGATGGATAGTGATGTTTTCTTGTGATGTGTTTTCTTGTATTAGTTGATGTATTTGTATTGTCCTTTAAAGACATGTGTTCTTATTTGTGATGTGCCTTGAGATGTGTATTCGTGCCATGTGGACATGTGTTATGTGCATTATTGTGGTTATGGATTATGGTGGTACTGTTATGTGCCGTTGTGCTGTGTGTGGTGTATGACCCATTTGGGTGTTGTGGCTCGCCGTGTGGCAAATGGGTAGCTTGTGTTGTTTTCCTCTTGTGTCATTTCTTTTCGAGGACGAAAAGTCTTAAGGGGGAGAGGATGTAAGGACCCGTACCTTGAGTTAGTCAGTTTTGCCTCCTGAGTAGAGTTTTTCTAGATTTTGACCTAGTAAATGGACTCCAATGAATTCACGTGCAAAAGAAAAGATGCTTAGAATGATGTCCTCTATCTACACACGAAGTTTCAGGCCAAATGGACATGTATGTGAGGTGCACGTGATATGGGTCCAATTCACGTGCAAGTGTAATTGTCTTCCAAATGATGCAAGGGGACTAGGGGTGAAGTTTGAGAGCATTTGGAGTTCATATGGAGTTGCACGTGAATTCCCAATTCACGTGCAAATTGGCGTGCAGCCATATTTTTGCATGGTTCCCTTGGTTTTGTCATTCTAAGGAACTTTCTCCAAAGGACCATGTTGAAATTCTGAGTATTTTGGCCTATATGGGTGCGGAAAGGTGGTAACTTGTGTGATCAAAACTACGTCGTTTTGATCCTGGGATTCACTTAATCAAAACTACGTCGTTTTGATGTTGTGTTGTCTATATAAGGAGGAGGAGTCCCTCTGTTTTAGGTTTAGGGTTTCGTTGCTTCACCACCGTCGCAGAGAGAGAAAGAGAGGAAGGAGAGCTCCTGGTTCGTCGCCGGGCGTCTTGCGTGGGTGGTCGGTGCTTCGTGGGTGGACGGCGTTCGGCTTGGGATCGGACCGTTCTTTGTGTTGTTGCGTTTTCCTTGAGGTAGGGGTTCTGTTCTTCCTAAGTCCTTCTCTGTCCTAGGGTTCCAGGGCAGATTCTGGTTATAACTGTTATATATAAATATGTTATCCATATAGGTGTGATCTCCTATATGGATGTTGGCCTTAATGGCATGTTGGTGTGATTCTGTGGATTACAAGCTATGTGTTCGATGAAATGCCTGTGTGAATATAGCTGTATGTATATGCCCATTACGTGTTTGATAATATGTCGTGTGGCTGGACTTGTGATTTAGTGTATGTATGTATCTTTGGGTGTGTGTTCTATTGCTGAATGGCTGGGTTTGTGCACTGGTGAGCGGGTGCACACCAAGTGTTTGGTTTTATGTTTGTGTGATCGTGGTATAAGTTGTGTGCCTGATTGTGGTATATGGCCCTGAAGAGGCGGTTAAACTACTTTGCCTAAGAGGCGGTTAAACCAGTGGCCTGAAGAGGCGGTTAAATCCCTTGTGTTTTGTGTGGTGGATAATTGTGACTACTGATGTGGTTTGATATTGTTTGTTGAGATTGTTGTAACACGTCACTACACCTGTGCACATGCATGTAGCCGCTAGGAGCATGGGAAGGGTTGGGGAGACTTGATCCCTACCGAGCCGTGTGGTTGCTCACCCCTCCTATGTGTTTGCTTGTTTTCCAGGGGACTTACAGGCGTTAGGTGGATACACCCAGGTGGAAGACCTTATCCATTTTACTCTCTTCCATTTATGTTGTTTTCTTTTATGGGAACTGATGTAACCCCAGTGGGGATGGGATTGGAAAGAATTCTGTTGTAACAAACTGGTTTGGATTATTTTTATGAACATTACTTTCTTGAATGTGTTGTGGATGTTTGAAATGTAAAATTCTTGGTTTGTATCCTAACCCCTTTGCCCTCCGTGTGGGTAAAAGGGGGAGTCACGTGCCGGTTTCCTTGGGTTGGAAATCCGGGGCGTGACAACAAGGATGTCGTCAATAAATACCACCACGAAGGAATCCAGGTATGGGGCGAATACCTGATTCATTAGATGCATGAACATGGCAGGTGCGTTCGTGAGCCCAAAAGGCATCACTAACCACTCATAGTGTCCGTATCTGCACCTGAACGCCGTCTTGGGGATGTCTTCGCTCCTGACCCTCAATTGATGATATCCCGAACGTAGATCGATTTTTGAGAACCACCGTGGTCCACTCAGCTGGTCGAATAAGTCATCGATCCGCGGCAAAGGGTATTTGTTCTTTACCGTTACTTGATTCAGCTTCCGATAATCAATGCAAAGTCGCAACGAACCATCTGCCTTCTTAGCAAACAAGACCGGTGCACCCCAAGGTGAGGTACTAGGACGGATAAAACCTTTATCTCCCAGTTCCTTTATTTGCTTCTGAAGCTCCCGCAACTCAGCAGGTCCCATCTGGTATGCTACTTGTGAGATGGGTCCCACCCCTGGTAACAGTTCAACCGTAAACTCGATACTTCGTGTGGAGGCAACTCCAACAACTCCCCAGGAAAGACATCCTGGAAATTTTCGACAACATCTGGCCACACCCTTTTCTCTAAGTTACCTTCCTCCTCAAATGTTAGGGTGGCAAGCCTATGGGTAATATTGCCCCATAGCTCCCTCGTCGTTCCAGCTCTCCCAGCATTCCTATCCCATTCACCCACTAGGGTACAGGAAGATCCTGTGGGTGTAGTAAATGATACTCGTCGCCTATAGCAGTCAATCTTAGCCTGAAAGGCCATCAACCAGTCCATCCCCAGAATCAAACTAAAAGTCCTCATGGGCATTACGTACAAATCAAATGAGAGGTCAACCTATCCTATCGTAAGCGCACACTCTCGACACATTTGGTGGATCAACTCCACACCTCTCATTGGGGACTCGACCCTCAGAGGTCTATCAGCCTCCACATAATCAAGTCTAAGGCTCTCCACCAAGGACTTAGCAATCAGGGAACACGAAGCTCCGGTATCAAACAATGCAGCAACAACAGTGCGAGATATTAGAATAGTACCTCGAACCAACGAAGGTCCAGCCCCACCTTCCTCGAAGGGTGATGGTAATTCCTCTATTTCAGCTGGTGCTGAGGTAAGCGCGAACACTCTGCCTTGGCCTGCCCCACCACTAGCCTCACTTGCCTTCCCTTTTGCTCCTGCCTGCAGTCCACTGGGACGCCCCTCCGATCCTCCTTGTGGTTGCCTCTCCCCCTGTGGCCTAGTGTGACTGGAACCAGCCTGACTGGCCTGCCATGAATGTGCTAGCTTAGGGGCTGAGGCCTGAAATTGGGTCCTACCCCTGCTCCCTTGTGCTAAGCTTCCAGCTCCCCGGCTGTTCCCCTTGCTGAAACACACCTTGCTGATGTGTCCCACCTTCCCACAGCTATGACACATCAAGTGCTGCTTGGGGCACTCACGTTTGACGTGCCCTGACAGGCCACAACAAGTACACCCGCTTGGGAAGTTCCTAGTAGCACTCCCCTGTCCTCCAAAGTAACGGGATCTGGGCGGAGCCATTGAAGCTTGGCCCCTATCCTTGGGAAAAGTCCCACTCCCGGGCTCAACCTTCTACCTCTTGGTTTCACCGTGCTTGTCGCGCGCGCTCTGCCCCATCCGCTCCTGGTGAGCCTGTCTTCCCTCCTCTAATCCTCTCTCAACAATCTTGGCGGTGTCCACGACTTCCAAGATAGGTCTTCGGTCGCGGCATCTCCACCCTTTGCTTCAGGGCAGGTTTGAGACCCATGGTAAACTTATGGGCCTTCAGGTCCTCCCTTGATATTGCTTTCCGGAGCAAACCGACTCAGCCCCCCGGAAATCTCGCTCATACTGCGCTGCGAGCGCGATCCCCGCTTCAGCCGCCGAACTCCTCCCGCTTCTGCCACCGCAATGACTCTGGAAAGAACTCCTCATGGAACAGCTGGAGGAACTCATCCCAGGCCATGGTCTCCATGTCCCGGCTTCCTGAGATGTTAAGCCACCATTCCAAGGCTTCCTCCTCCAACTGCCGGACTGCTAGTCTCACTTTGTCTTCCTCCCGAGGTCGAAGAAAGGAGAACACATGCTCGATCTACCGCAGCCAGTGCTCTGCTCCTAGAGGTTCAACTCCTCCCTTGAACCTTGGTGGATGTTCCTTTCGGAACTGCGTCAATACGTCTCCCTCTTCCCGCCTCACCGGCACTTCCTGCCTACACGGAGGTTCCGCCTCACGGGGTGGAGAGGGTGGCACTGCCTGTCGTGCCATCATCTCCTGACGCACCTCGTTTAGGATCTCTCCCCTGAGGTCCTCAAGCATGCCTTGCATGTTCTCACTTAGGGCCCGGACTTGGGCCATGATCCGCTCCAGGGGATCATCGCCCTCTACATCTTGTCCTCTTTCCTCTCCGGCACGTGCGAAGATTCATCTTCTACACACTGGAGTAGCTCGGGTTACTCTCCTAAGAGGCATAGTCTACATAATTTAAACCAAACTAGGATCAGCTTCTCTCAAGCTCTACACACCCTCATCCCCATGGGCCATGAGGTACTCAAGCAACGTTTTACATTTAAACACACAGGTAAATCACAGAAGTACACAGCAGCAATTCATAGCAACAAGCCTCATAGAAAATCACCGAATTTCACAGCAACAAAATTTTGTTTTTAGCAACAAGTTTCAGCAATATAGCATGTCCAATCACGATACTCATACTGAAATTAAACTAGTGCCCTAATGCCAATGCATGTATGCACCCTCAACCCAAATGCAAATGCCCTACTCCTTGGTCTAACTACCCCCGAGTACACCCCCAGAAGACCAGGATAGGACCACGTTGATCAGGCGTGTCCTATACCGCCTCCTAAGAGTCTCGAAGCGGCCAGGCCTCCCCACTATCCTAGGTCCACCAGACCATGAACTATCGCTTTGATACCATATTGTCACGCCCCAATTTCCTTCCACTTGGAAATGAGTAGTGATCGCCCATGCCCGCACCCGAAGGGACAAGGGGTTAGTGCAAGCACCTTAAAAGGACTTCCTGGCACGGGTCTGTCCCAAACCTGCACAACCAGGCTAACATGCCAAGGGGCATGCTCCTGCTCTCAAACCATGCACACAAACACAAATTGAATAACAACATCTCATTTTATTTCATTTCAAAGACTAAATGTTTATTACAACCCAGTCGGGGAAAAACCCCTATGAAGCCAGGTGTACTATTACAAATAAAACCAAACCAAATTCCAGAACATAAAACCATGAGCACGACAAAGGAAATAACATAAAACTCCCAGCCTCAGGGGCCTAGCTCCTCAGCCTTCACCTACCGCCCTGCTAAACCCCGCAAAAGGACGGTTTATAGGAGGGGTGAGCAAACCATAGCTCGGTAGGGATCCGGTCTCCCCCGGACCCGTCCCGCTCTACAACATGCATGATATGTGTATGCTTGTGCTCGTGTCGTGCCTAAGGCTAAAGCAGCAAACATCACCCAGTAAACACTCTTTACCTGAGCCCGCACTGAAGGGCAGAGGACACCCCGCCACCATGGCGACATGACATACCACATCCAGGCGAATATTGCATGGACACCAATGCAACATTTTCCACCCGAGTCAGATATGGTCAACCACCTCCTCGGGCGCCATACCTACCCTCAGGAATGGGTGTAGACTTAGCCCACCGTCGTGAGTGCTACACCGAGACTCAGGACCACGTCCTGGCCAAATCTCAAAGGGGTCCAGCTATTGTGCCTGGCCCATATCTCGGCTCGGTCTCAAACAGGACCAACGAACAAGATAGCATTACATCTCGACATGTAAACTCAAGACAAACATTTACACTTTATTTCGAGAGGGACCAACATGGTCGGATACAAGCCACACACATCAGCCTCACAGGCTTTTTATCAAATACAAATCAAACACAATACACACCAGTCACACAGGTATATCATCAGACACCCATATACAAGGTCTCACAGGCATTATATTGAATACATGGCATGCAGGCCTCACGGACATTTTATCAAATACATAGTGTGCGGGCCTCACGGACATTTCATCAAACACATGGTGGGCATAAACAAACCCGAGAAAATCCTCAAGCCAAATTCAACATCGAATCAACAGAACATGCCATCGAAGACCAACATCCATATAGGAGATCACACCTATATGGATTACATATATATATATATATATATATATATATATAGGCGAATATCCTAGAACGAGAGGAGAGTTAGGAAGAACATGAATCCCTACCTTAGACTTTTGTCCTAACCTCTACGCTAGACACCTCCCAACGACGCGAACCACCACGGCAACTGCCCGGAGATCCTCTCTCTCTCTCTCTCTCTCTCTGGCAGCAGCTGCAGCGAAGAAGAACACAAGAACCCTAAACTCAAACTCAAGCCCTCTGTCACGCCCCCGAATTCCAGGGAACCCGGAACCGGGTTCATGACTTCCCCTTGCCTGCACCCGAAAGGTCAAGGGGTTGGTGACTAGCACCAATAGAGACTACACCGCGGGTGCTGTCTCAAATATGCAACCCTGTACAGTCATACATCAAGGGTAATCCTGTACTTTCCCATACATCATCATGCATACAATAAGCCAAACAATCATACGGACATCGCATCACCAACGGTATGCAAATATAAGCGTCCACGGACTCATGTCCGGGATACAAGCATAATACAATACACAATACGGAATACGATCGTATCATACATCGAGTAGTGGGCACGTCCTTCTGGAAGAAAGTCCTCCACTAGTCTCGGGTCACACCTGAAAAAGGTAAACAACAAGTAGGGGTGAGCGACAAGCTCAGTAGGTGACCCCAACACTCCACATCATGCAAACATACAAGTCTATACTACATGCTCGTGTACTCGTGCCCCCGTGTAGTGTGCACAATCATCGGGACTCGGCCCGCAAACAAACATCAGGACCTAGCTGCCCACACAGGACGGCTTGTCCACGATCCTCACTAGGATCCCAGCTCAGGGCACTCGGCCCTACCACAGCGCTTATATGCCCGGACACGGTCGCCACACCGGCCTGCCATCGGTGCATATGCCCGCCATGTCAACCACATAGCACCATCGGTGCATCACGGTGAGAACCCAAACAAGTCACGGAGTCCATGCCCCAATACCCCACATCAACATACTAACATGAGTATGGCATGTCATTCTCGACATTTCCTTTGGAGCGTAGCCGGTCTCCACAAGTAAATCCTCAATCCTTGATTTATGAAGGAAGTACCCATAGCAGCTATTTTCTTGAAATCAAAAGTCCCGGCATTGGGTTCCCATAGCATAAATAAGATAATCTGATTTTTGGGGATTTTTCTGGAGATGTCTAACCCCACTTTCCAAAAATTCACCACTACGAACTTTTGGGTTTTTCCGAGATTTTACACTAAATCCCAAATTTCACATTTTGAAATAATGGGAATTAATTTTTCTAGTATTTTTCTTTGAATCCAAATGGGGGGTATTTCGTTATTTACATTGTAACTTAAGTATAATACTTAGGCATAATGGTTTACAATGTAAATGTCCGGTGCGATGCGGTTAGACCGCAAAGGAACATCTTGTTTCACTCCTACGGATTTGATGCTGCGGACTAATGCTACGGAACTACTGTTCCACTCTTGCGGACTGACTACTACGGAACTACTGTTCCACTCCTGCGGACTGATGCTACGGAACTACTGTTCCACTCCTGCGGACTGACTACTACGGAACTAACTGTTCCACTCCTGCGGACTGATTACTCCGGACTACTGATCCGGACCAATTCCTCCGGACTAACTACTCCGGACTACTGATCCGGACTAATTCCTCCGGACTAACTACTCCGGACTACTGATCCGGACTAATTCCTCCGGACTACTGATCCGGACTAATTCCTCCGGACTACTGATCCGGACTAATTCCTCCGGACTAACTACTCCGGACTACTGATCCGGAAAAACACTGTTCACTTAGTCCCGGAAACACACCATTCACTTAGTCCCGGAAAAACACTGTTCACTTAGTCCCGGAAACACTATTCACTTAGTCCCGGAAACACACCATTCATCGTCGTTTTTGCCAATTTTCTCGGCTAGAACGGCAACCCAGCAACCCCAAACACTCATAAACACATTTATTTTGATATACACCCCATTACACGTCTTAAATAACTCTAAATTTCATGTAATCAACAGAAATACCTCTTTTATGCATTTAAATCACAAGATTCAACCAAAAATTGGGTTTCCCCCAAATCTTAAGGTTCACCCCCAAATTCCATGATTTCACCCAAATTAAGCATGCTAAGCCTACTATGAATCATATAAGGAGTTAGAATCACCTACCTGGAAGATTCTTTGCGATCCACGAGCTCCAATCGCCCCAAAATCACCAAGAAAGCTCTTCACGCTCTTCACCTTCTCTCTCTCTCTCTTGCTCAAACACGCACGCACCAATAATTGGAAATTAAAGAGATAAGGCAGTTCTTAATTATATATGTATCGTTGCCAATAATTGGCCTCCCAGCAATAATTGACCCGAACGCAATAATTGACCTCCCGAGGTCACGAACTCCAAATTGAGTCAAATTACTGTCAAAACGCTCGAAATAACGAGCACAACATTGTTCAGATATTATCACACTCAAATGACCGCTCAAACGCAAAGTCAACCAATAGACCCCGAAAAGTCAACAATCGGGTCAAACGGGGCCCCGACTCGGAATCGGGCCCAAGTACAGTCAAAATGCTCGCATTGACGGCTACACTACCGTCCTGATAGTTACATTCCCATAGAATGACTATCTCTCAAGACTACCCAAATACGAGTCTTTACACCCTCATTATATAGACACTACCCACATCAAAACGACGTAGTTTCGATTAAGTAAATCCCAGGATCAAAACGACGTAGTTTTGATCACAGAAGTTAGCACCTTTCTGTACCCATATAGGCCAAAATACTCAGAATTTCAACATGGTCCTTTGGAGGAAGATCATTAGAATGTCAAAACCAAGGGAACCATGCAAAAATATGGCTGCACGCCAATTTGAACGTGAATTCCCCAATTCACGTGCAACTCCAAATACACTCCAAATGCGCTCAAACTTCACCCCTAGCCTCCTTGCATCATGTAGAAGACAACCACACTTGCACGTGAAATGGACCCATTTCACGTGCACCCCACATACACGTCCGTTTGGCCTAAAACTTCTGTGGTAGATAGAGAACATCATTCTAAGAATCTTTCCTTTTGCACGTGAATTCATTTGAGCCCATTCACTAGGTCAAAATCTAGAAAACAACTCTACTCAGAAGGCAAAACTGTGACTAACTCAAGGTACGGGTCCTTACATCCTCTCCCCCTTAAGACTTTTCGTCCTCGAAAAGAAAAGGTGGAATGAAAGAAAACAATCACAACCAATGCATAGGCCTCTAACACCCTCTAGCACAAATTAATACACAACAAATCACAAATTATTTCACACATTTATACACTCCACATGGTCATGTAGCGATGTTATATTCTCAGGTTACCTAACTAGTTGGGCAAATACCTGATTATGTTGAAGTTTGATGCTTGCCCTCCTCCCTTCCTTCGAGTTGTTCGTCCTCGAACGGATCAGGATAATGAGCACGCATCTCGGCCTCACGTTCCCAGGTCTCTTCCTCCGGCCCTCGGTGTTGCCACAACACCCGAACCAAAGAATAGTCTTACCTCGCAGCTTCTTCTGCGCCTATCTACAATATGGATGGGTGCCTCGACAACTGACACATCCTCTCCAAGATCCAGGGTACCCTAATCTAGCACGTGTGTGGGATCCGGATGATATTTCCGCAATCGGGATACATGGAAAACATTATGAACTCTGCTCAAACTAGGTGGTAATGCCAACCTATAAGCAACAGGTCCAACTCTGCTCAAAATCTCGAACGGTCCAATGTACCGAGGGGACAACTTGGACCCAGTCCCAAATCTCTTATGCCCTCTCCGTGGAGAAACACGAAGGAATACGTGGTCTCCCACCAAAGAGCTTGAAGCCTTGGTGATTTTGGGGTGATTGGAGTTCATGGATCTCAAAGAATCACTCTAGGTAAGTTTCCTTGATTTTTCACTCATTCTTTACTATTTCATTGGATTGACATGCAATAATTAGATAAATTCATGAAATTTGTGATGAACCCTAGAAAATTAAGGAAAACAAAAATTGAGCATAAAACCTTGATTCTTTAGGTTGTTTGGTAGCCTAATGTGGCTAGATGATGTTAAAAACCCATGATAGGGATGAATTGATGCTTAAAAATGAGGATTTAACTGGTATAACTAGATTTCGAGAAAAAACTAGGATGACCGCAGTCGATGGTTTGCGTTTCAAGAGCTGCTCAACACTGCTCGAGGCTCAAGAGTCGAGCCAGCCTCGAGCAAAGTGTCGAGCGTGGTTCTTTGGGCAGGGAGCTTTTAGCAGATTATGAGCGTCGAGCAAGCTCGAGATGAGCCTTGAGTAGAGCGTTTGTGTTGCCCGAGATTATGAGCGTCGAGCGTCTAGCAGAAGCGTCAAGCGTCGAGCAATTGGGTAATGTTGTTCTGGTGCAGTTTTCAGTGGTCCAAAAGCATTATAACCCACGTTTTGGGGTACTAGATATTGGTATTTACTTGGCATAGCACGTTAAATGATGTCAACACAATTCTGGATCTAGCTCCTCATAATTTTCAGAGGCTTGGATAGTGGCTGTATTGCTAGTATTCAGTGGTTGAACTAGTATATTAGCACTTGAGCTTGTGTTAAAAGGTGGTTGTGGCCCCTTGGACTAAGGTACCCTTGAGTGGGTGTGACCCTTGTTGGGTGTAGCAGGCTGAAGCCTAAGATGAGCTCTTGGTGAGTTGGTATTGTACCCTGTTAGGTGAGGCATCTGTTCGGCTTTTGTGAGACAGGCTAAGACCTGGGTCAAGCTATTAAGCTCAAGATGTTGGAGCTAAGTGCCCTAAGCTGAGGATCCTGATGGGGATTGTGGACAAGTTGACTCCTATTGTGGATAGGCCGAGTTCCGGTGTTTGTTTGCAGGCTAAGTTCTGATGATTGTGCACACTACGCGATGCACGAGTACAGTGAATATGTTGTATAGACTTATCTATTTTGCATAGTAGGATGATGTGAGGTCACCTACTGAGCTTCTAGCTCACCCTTACCTTATTGTTTACCCTTTCAGGTGCGACTCGAGACTAGTAGAGGACTTTCTTCTAAGAGGACATGCCCACAACTATGACATATGATACAGTATTGTATTATGTATTACTTTTGTGTTATATCCTAGACATGGGTCCGTGGATAATTGTATTTGCACACTGTTTGCGGTATGATGTATGTATGTATGATTGTTTAACATATTGTATACATGGTGATGTATGGAAAAATATAGGATTACCCTTGATGTATGACTGTACAGATTTGCATAATTGAGATAGCACTCACAGTGTCGTCTCTATTGATGCTTGTCACCAACTCCTTGACCCTTTGGGTGCTGGAAAGGGAAAGTTACATTTCTGATTTCGGGTTCCATGGAATTCGGGGGCGTGATACACCCACTCAAGGGTACCTCAGTTCAAGGGGCCATAACCACCTTCCAACACAAGTTCAACTACTAAATATTCCAATTCAATTATTGAATACCAGCAAAATAGTTACCCTCTAAGCCTCTGAAAATTATAAGAAGATAGATCCAAAACCGTGTTCACATCTTCTAACGTGTTATGCCAAGCAAACACTGATATTTAGTACCTTTAAAGAGGCGTAAGGATTTATTTTATACCCCAAAACGTGGGTTATAAAGCTTTTAGACCACTAACGACTGTACCAATGCGATAACGTAACATGGAAGCTCTCTTTCTTTTCCTCCTATTTATATTTATTGCCTTTTTCTTTATCTAATCATTAATTAATTAACCTCTAAAATAATAATTGACCTCCCAGGGTCATAAACTCCAAATCAAGCTCAAATACAATCAAAACACTCGAAATGACAAGTACATCACTATCCAAATGTTTTTCAATCCAACTGACCGCTCAAACACAAGGTTAACTAAGAAACGCCCCATAAGTCAACCGATGAGTCTTTCAAAGCCCCGATCCGGAATCAGGCCCAAGTATTGCCAAAATGCTCACATCGTCGAAAACAATATTGTCCTGATGTTTTCAGCCGCCTAGAATGGCTATCTCTCAGCACTACTCAAATATGGGCCTTTACATGTGTAGCTGAGGTTGAGGATCTTATGTGCTTTGTTCATATTCTGTTTGATTTACCCTATGAGGTTGAAATGATAGTTATACATTTTTTATACATTGTCATGACATTGCACTTATTGACACTATCACGTGGATATTAAGAGCATGGGATGAGTTAGAAAATGTGATCCCTACTGAGTTGTAGTTCCTTACATATCTTTTTGTGATAGTTTCTTTTCAGGTACCTACAGGCGTTAGGTGGAACACCAAGGTAGAGACCTTGTTTTATTGTTTTGTTAATTGTTCTCATTCTATATTAAGTTGTTCTAAGGAATTGATGTAACCCCATGAGAGGAATAATGTAAGAATTTTGAATTATTAATAAGCATGTGGTTTGACTTATGGATGCTTGATATGTTTGTTTATGGTGTTCTGTGTAACTTGTTGTTAGCCTGACCCCTTGCCCCATCGAGTGGGTAAGGGGAGTCATTAACTAGTTTCTGCAGGTTTAGAAATCTAGGGTGTGACATCCACTTCCTTAAATTATAGCCCAATTTGTAAAACCACGTGAAATATTATAAAATAGCATAAATCCATAAAAATAACCTTTTGTGGGGCCCTAATTTCAAATTGGGCTCACTCACAATTTAAATTTCCATTCAACATATACAATATCGTACTAATATTGGTTTCTCAAAAATACTCACTTCATTATGATGTTAACTCATCAACCCCTAAACACAAGTTATTACAAGAGGCCCCTTGAAGGTTACCAATAGACCTTCGAAGGATCAAATGATTTAAATCTCGACCAGAGGACCCTCAAAGTATCAGAGGACTTAAATATCACATCTTTAAATTCCAAAAATCAGATAAATAACTCTCCATTTCTACACCCGAAGGATCAATGGTTTAGTGATTAACACTTGTATGGGTAATACATCAAAGGTAATTTTGTAAAAACTACACAGCGGGTATTGTCTCACATGCAACCTATATAGTCATACATTAAAGGTAATTTTATACTTTCCAAAATGAACATATAATATGCTCAGTCGCCTGTTGGCAACTCTACTTGGGCTTCCCCGGACATCTCTTGTTCTCACTTGCTATGTAGAAAGAGTATCTTTGTATATATACTGGACCAAGGCGAAGCAAAACTGTCAATGTGGGACAAACATGCATATGAAGAACCAAAATTCGTGGAAAATAAGGCAGATTTTTGGAGCAACTTTAAAAATTCATAACTTTCTCTATAAAGCTCTGATTAAGGTCAAATTGATCTTGTTTTGCTAGAACTTCTTTTAAATATCTTCTAAAATTGGAATCCCTCAAAAAGGATTAGCTGTTTGGTAGAAAAGCTTGAAAAACCGCATATGGATACATGACAAAGTAAGCATTCTTCTCGTCTAATTTAAAAAATCATAACTAATTGCACACGGCTCGGATTATCCTAAAATTAGTTGGGGATGAGATATAAACATGTTGTCTAACCAACACAATTGACTTTGTTCAATTCCAATAAGTATTGAGCAAGTTATTGGCAAAACAATGCACTGTATACAGCTGTCCCACCAGAACTCGATTACTAACTTCAAAAAATCATAACTAAATGTATAGAGATCGGAATAACCTCAAACCAGTTGGAAATGATAGATAATTATGTTATATAACCAATAAAATTAACTTTGTTTGAGTCTAACAAGTATCTGGAAAGTTATTTGCAAAATAGCATGCTATGCACCGGCTGTCCAATTCAAATTCGCACAAAACTTGATACTTTTGTTATAATCTCTTCATTTTTGCTTATAATCGAGTATGTTCAAGTACGTTATTCTCCAAATTTCATCCTTTATCACTCAGTGCTTGCCTTGGGGCATTTTAAGGTCTCTCAAAGCGGTCCTTAGTCTTGTAGCCCTTCACCAAGTATGATTGTAATCTAATCCGGTCAAAATGGGATTCAACATGGAGTACTAGGAGCATGTTTGGTAGCTCATTTCAAAACCAGTTTTCTCCATTAAAATACAAAAAATGGTGGGCCATGATGTCTAATTTTTTGTTTGGCATCCGTTTTTGATTTTTGTATTCAAATGCACTCACTGTACAAACGATACTCGATATTGCTAAAATGAAAACATCAATTTGATGTTTTCAGCCTGTTTTCAAAAATTCGTTGTGTATTTTCATGGGAGGCTGCCGGAAACTGGAGTTCGGCTGTGAGAGAGGCCGCCAGAAAGCAGGGCTGTCGGTGCTGATGAACTTCGCCGCTGTAGGAGAACAAACTCAACCGCTGCAGGAGGAGCAAGGATGACAGATTCGGCGACTGCGTTGCGGGAGGATGACAGATCGGGCGACGCTGGTGGTCTATGTCCCCTCAAATCACATCAGACGATGTCTTCATCTTCTTCTCCCTCGCGCCCCGATTCGTCTTCCACCGCCCAAATTCGTCTTCCTCCGCCCAGATTTGTCTTCGTCTTCTTCTCCCTCACGCTCTCAGGTATGTCTTCGTCTTCTTCTCCCTCGCGCGTGGGTGGGTGTGTTTGATTTTTTTTTCAGCCCAATTTTTTTTCCCGGTCAGTGTGTGGATGGGTCTTTGTCTCGCTCTTAATTTTTTTTCATTTCCTCCCCACACATATTGATGATGTGGTAGCAGCGGTACGCCTTGTGGAGTGTGGGTCTCTGGCTACCGGAGGATGCTTGCTGTTGGGAGGGAGACAGTTGTAAAAAAAAAAACAAATAGGCTGAAAATAATGACCAAACAAAAATTATGTGTTGAAAACAGCTGAAAATAATATTTGAATGTAAAAATTTAAAACAACCGAGTATCGAATTTTGAGAATGGAAAACAAAATATTGGCACCAAACATGGCCTAGATCATTGTGAGATAATTCTCTGACTGTGTTTAAGAGCTAAATATTTAATATATGTCGATATATATTTAAGTGTTAAATATATATTACATGGTCATTTATTTAATTATATTAAATAAATAATAATAAATATTTTTATTCATTTAATGTGATTAAATGAATAATTATATTATTTTTTATTTGATAAATAAATAATTTTAGATATTTATTTAATTAGCTTTAATGTGCAATAATCATATTATTTAAAGAGTTTAAATAATTATGAGTATTGTGTATTATTATTATTATTTAACTAAGGGGCATACGCGTAATAGCACAAGGGTAATCCTAAGTCTATAAATACATGCATAGCTTCTTAGGTTAAAGAGAGTGCATGTGCGAAATTGATGACACCAAAAGAGAGAGAGATGCAGGTGATGGCTCGCTCTAGCAAAGGTGTTGTTCCTGTTGTTTGATCCAAGAGTGTCACAGCCCTGTACTCCTTGAAAAGGTAAATAGCTGATAAGACCACTTGGTGATTGAATCTAGGAGGCTACGAGGACAATCAAAGGTTAATCACGAGTTCATTCTTGAAGGGAAAAGAAGATTGTTGTTGTTATACCGTTCTTCATGTTGTTTTATTCTTTTCGTTCTTTGCAGAATTAAATTAATTAATTCATGTTTAGATCTTATGTTTATTTACTGGATAAATTTTTTAAAAAATTCATTTCCATTGTGGTTGATTGTTAACCCTATTCCAACAATCCAATAATTGGTATCATAGCATTAAACATGTTAATCAATTTATTTAATTCGGCCCTGGATGTATGAATAAAGGTAGTGGCACTCTAGGTTTATATATATATATATATATATAGTTCATGAGATGAATGGTTTAATGTATATATAAATTGTGATGGTTTGCTGGCCTTGGGATCTTAGTTTTGGTTTTATTTACATGAGATGTAATTTGCTTGGGGGGTGGTTTATCATCACCATGTTTTCCTGCTAGTTTCTTTTTTCTGTTTTAGTATCTTGTAAGTCAAAATTAGCATAGGATTATTCTTTGTAATATTGTATGGATCCTAAAAGAAAAGTTCTTAACCTTGGATTATGGAATTGTCTAGCCAAAGTTGATGCAACTCCCACGACTTAGTCTTTATAGAGGTTACCGAAAAAAAAAAGGAAGACAAGTGACAGCTAGCCCTAGCAGAGGTGTTGTTCCTGTTCTTTGATCCAAGGGTGTCATAGCCATATACTCTTTGAGAAGGTAAATAGAAGAGAATACTACTTGGTAATTGAATCTAGGAGGCTACGAAGACGATCAAAGGTTGATCACGAGTTCATTCTTAGAGAGAAAAGAAGATGGTTCTTGCTATATCATCCTTTAGGTTGGTTTCTTCTTTTCATTCTTTGCATAATTAAATTAATTTTTAGGTCCCAAAGTGAGTCTAGAGGGGTGTGAATAGACTTTCTTCGCGGAAGCTTAGGATTACTAAAGGAACTTTACAAAGAATGACTATGATTCGATAATAAATGAGAAGCAGACAAAAAAGTATATAAATGATAATGAGCTAACAGATAAATCTGAAATGAGTTAATGATCTTGACATAAAAGGTCTCAGATCATACAAGAATGTTCCAACTGAAGTTAATATAGAAGGACAAACACAATTTAGGAAATATTCTTTCAAAATGTTATTGATTGTGGATGATCAATGCAAAGACAAACAAGATGGTTATGCTAGATCTTTAGATAAGGTTTGTTAAATAATTCTTCAAAGTGTGATCTTTTTCTTTGTTCTTCAAGCACAAATCACTTAGAAAGTATTCTCACAGTTTTTCTCTCAAGCGTTGGAACTCTCGAGTTGAGTCTCCAATGTTATTTTGTTTTTCATGTGAGAATTGATTATTTGTTTTCTTTAGAGTTCCAAGTTCTTGCTTGTTATGAGCTATGTTAATTTAATGTTAAAGCGCATGTGAGATATTAATTTAATGTTTAAGTGCATGTGCGTGTGACTTTTTATTCCGACAAGTTAACTTTCTGCCATTAAATTATGAAAGAACAGAGGATGGGTTGATCTGCTGCCCATACTGGAACTTTTGATCTTCACCGTTCATCTATTGATAGTGCTTGGCAGCCATTAATGCAACATTTATTGCAGTAATAAATGCACTTGACTATTGAGAATGGCGCAGTCAACACACATTAACCCTAGCTAATGATTTTGCTAATTGTTTATTCTGTGTGTAGTGAGTTTGTCTCGAAGATGTTGTTTGACTTGAAGAATGGTTTCCTCAAAGGTCGGTGACTCGAAGCTTTAGGTTGAGCCCTACATAATGATGCAGAGATGCTTATGGCTTCAACAACGTTTGATCCTGTGAGTCTTCAACTCTTTGGTTCTTTGAGTCTATATTTGTAACATGTGTTTATTTGGGTTAAGTCATATAATAAACTCTTTGTTATTTGAGTCTTCGACTCTTTGGCTCTTCGAGTCTTCGACTTTTCGAGTTGTCATGAAGAGTTTGCTTAACCTTTACTCAGTCTCTCATGCTACGAATCTTCAACTCTATTCCTTTGAGCATTCGAGTCTTCAAGTCACTCAGTTCGCTTAGTGTAGTTAAGACTATCATTCTACTACCCTTCGGTTCTTCGGGTCTACGAACGTAAGATGAGTCTTCGACTCTTCTAGCATTCGACTCTTCACATATTTTGCTTAGCCGATTACGGTATGTTACGAGCTGAGTCTTCGATTTTTCAAGTCTTTGACTCTCTGAGTCTTCAATTCTTCGACTTTCGAGTCTACAAGTCTCAGCTTTATTTTATATGCTAACAGTTTCTCTTGATCAACTATCTTCGACTGTCTAACTCTTCGAATCTATGAGTCTTCGAGTCTCAGTTTCATTTTATGTTCTGTTAGTTTCCATTGTTCTATTGTCTTCAACCCTTTGACTTTTTGACCTTCAAGTCTTCGAGTCATAGATTTTTTATGAACTGACAATTTCTATAATCAAATGTCTTCGACCCTTTAAGTCTTCGAGTCACACTTTTATGTTATGTTCTGTCAATTTCCTTTGTTCCATTTTCTTTGACCCTTCGACTATACAACCTTCAGGTCTTCAGGTCTTAGATTCATCTATTGTACTATCAGTTTCTCTGATTAACTAACTTTGACTCTTCGAGCCTTTGACGAATCGGCTAACATAACAACGCATTGACAATTTTCTATTCTTCAGACTTCGACTCTTTGACCCTCAGACCTTCAGGTCTTTGAGTCACCAAACTTAGAAAAATTCGTGACAGTTTCAACAAATCATATTTTTCATAATATAATTGATTCATGTTTAGATCCTATGTTTGTTTACTAGATTTTAAAAAAAATCTATTTTCGTTACATTTAATTGTTAATCTTATTCCAGTAATCCAACAATATGTATATATAAAATTATAGGTTTTATAACTATGACAACTGACAAGTATTAATTCTCAGTACATATAATTATACTTGCATGTATTTTGAATGTTATTAGACTTGAACATATATGAATATATCTTATTGCAATATATGATCATATTATTTTGCAAGTATTTATATACGGGGAAATGTTTGCAACATGTAAACAAAATGATTAATTGGATATATATATATGTGTGTGTGTGTGTGTGTGTGTGTGTGTGTGTGTGTGTGTGTGTGTGTGTGTGTGTGTGTGTGTGTGTGTGTTGTGAACAAACATACATGTCTCCCATTTTTGTAATATTTTTTTTATGATAAAATAGTGATTAAAATAAAACAGTTTCACTATTCTCTTGAAAACTTACACAATATATGTATATATATATATAGGGTATTTAGATTGAAGACTATTTTTAAATAACTATAAAAACTTTTTAAGGACGAGTTAAAATCATCTTTATTTTATAAATTACTTAAGAAAGTTAAGAAAATCATTTTAATTTTATATCAATAAAAAAAGACGGCCTAGATAAAAAGGTTTTTAAAATTATCTTCTTTTATTAAAGGAAACAGTGTTAAACTGCCTAGACCTCGATTAAACCATAATCATAACCATTATACTATATGATTATTATTCAATATACTTTTGTAATTAGTATAGTATCAATATTAGTATTATTATTATTATTAATTATTAAAGATTATATGTTTTGTATTAAAAATAATAGTAATTACAAAGTATATATATTTATATTATAATACAAATAAATGTACTAATAATATTTTAATAAAAAAATACAATTTAATTAGTTTCAATAAAAATAACATTTAAAAGTAGTAATAATATTTAATATAAAATACAATTATATGTATAATTAAATTAAGCTTTAACCACTTAATTTATGTAAAAAAAATAGTTTAAATATTTTTTATATATACCAAAAATATTAGTTGATCATTTAAAACTATAAATACTTTATCAAAATAGTTAAAATCTAAAGTACTTTACATATAAAACAAACAACTTCAATACAAACATATAATTAAAATAAGTTATATACATAATTAAAACAAGTTATATGTATAATTAATAACATTATCATTAGTTATAATTATAAGTGTAAATTATAATAATATAAACTAAATAATATATATTTATCATATCAAATAATTATTCAATCAAATAATATTTGATTGAATCATTTAATCTTAAATTAGTTTATTAATAAATTTAAAACTAAAATTAAGTTTAATTAATGTCTATCTACAAATTATTTCATTTATAATATGAGTCATGCATGGTGAGAATGAGTTTTGACTTTTAATAGTAGATATTTTATATTTGAGCTAAAAGTAATAAGTAATATAAATGATATTATTAGTTGAAATATTAATACTTTTTTCAATCAAATAATATCTGATTTGATCATTTGATCTTAAATTAGCACATTAATAAATTTAAAACTAAATTTAAATCTGATTAATGTCTATCTACCAATATTTCCAATCGTGATATGAATCATTGAATCATGTATGGTGGGAGTAGGGTTTAACTTTTAATAACATGTATTTATATTTGAGTTAAAATCAATGAACTATGTAAATAATATTATTAGTTTAAATATTAATATATTTGTTGATCAAATAATATTTAATTGAATCATTTAGTCTTAAACCATCCTATTAATAAATTTTAAATTAAATTTGAATCTAATTAATATATCTATTCACAAATTATTTAACTCAATATAAGAGTTATTATGGTAAGAATGAATTTTGACTTTTGGTAGTACAAATTTCATATTTGAGCTAAAAGTAATAAACTGTAAAAATGATATTATTATTTTAAATATTAATGTATTAATTACTATTTTAACCTATTAATTAAGTAATTAAAGATTAATTTTAAATATAATTAATTTGTATTTCATATTAAATTATTATTATTACATTTATTCTTCTTATAATACTAATATATATACCTTGTTATTATTATTATTTTTAAAATCAAATATGTAGTTTATCATTATTATTATTATTATTATTATTATTATTATTATTATTATTATTATTATTATTATTATTATTATTATTATTATTATTATTATTATCTATATGTTAGGAATTAAATATATACATATATATATATATATATGTAAACATGTTAAATAATAATTGTTTATCCTTATAGTGTTATGGTTGGAAGAGATTTTGAATTTTATTCTTTCTAGCATCATTTTGTTAGTATTTTTTCAAGCGGGACGACTTTATCATTGCACATAGCCATCTTCGATGGATCAGACCCTTCTCCCTCCGGTAGTTGAAAAATGGCTCAACTCACGAGCCAATCCATTTAAACTTAGGTCTACCTTGCCATGCCTGTTTAACATTCCTTTGGACATGCGTGAGTTATATTTAATTTTTATTTGCATAAGTTCAATTATAATTTAAATTTTTATATATATAAATAAAGAGAAGAAAGTAAATAGTACCAAAACGGCATCATTTTGGTTAGCAACACATCACAAAATCCAATATATATATATATAATTTATTTATAAAATAAGTTTTTAAGGAACATTCCAAGTAGGTACGAATGTTGTTTTTGTATATTATTTTTAAGTGCCCTAAAAAAATGGGTAAATTTCAAAATTTTAGCTCATGCATGCATTCATTTGAAAACTACTAACTAATCCCTGGAAATGGAATTCTGGTGTGCGCATTTACAACGAACTCATTTAATATTCACAGAACATAAAATGACGTTCCATTATCCCCGCCCTCGACCGACAATGGCACGATGGTAATTCTCACATCGCCAGCCACGTTCCTTAGAATTTTATTACATTAAAGCCCGTCGTGTCACGTTGGACGCCCCCCATCAAAATGTCAAAAAAGGACATTCCAGTTTCGGCCAGCCAGCCAGCCGGTCCACACAGATTAATTAAATCATCAACCCCTCGCCACCCTCGATGGAACGAACACCAAGCATGTAAAATGAAACAAACCCATAATATTAACATGTCATTGTGCGGCGGCGTGTCAGAGACCTTTCAGATTGCCACGAGTCAAGGAATACTGAATGGCCCCAACCGTGGTCCGTGGACTCCGTCGCACCCCAAAACATGTTAGAAAGAAATAGGGAAGGGGGAGGTGGGCCCAAATCGACCCACCTCGCCTGCAGATTTTGTTTACGACCCGACCCGTCGTTGCTTCCAAGCAACCGGGTGGGGGGCAGATTAGTTATTTTCTCTTTAGTCAGAAAAATGGTCCTCGTGCTTGTGGGTTGGGTAGGTAAATGGATAAGCTTCGTCATATGGCATATATTGTGCCTTTTAATTTATCCTCTTTTGGTTTTGGTTTTTTTTAATTCTTTTAAAAAAAACCAAAAAAAAAAAAAAACAAAAACGAACACCCCGGACTTTGAAAATTGTCCTCTGCTCTACTACGCCTTCTTTCACACGCTTTTTTTTTTTTTTTTTCACTATAAATAAGGCCTCTAGAGGGACAGCGGCCGTGCAAGTTCAACATTTTCTTGACAAAAACGAAAAAACACGCAAACAGCTGTTTACCAAATTAAGACCCAGTTAGTCAGTCACGTTCATTTCACTTTCTATTCCGTGAGATACATATAGATTCTTCCAACAAACGCAGCGATGGTGGATTTGGATTGCAAAGCCAATATTGGATCATCAAACATGCAGGAGAAATCGCCCAAGCTGTCCGACAAGCTGCGCGTTTCGATCCCCCCGACGTCCCGCGTCGGGGGCGAGTTTTCTCCGGCAGCGTCTTCTTCTTCTTCTTCTTCTTCTTCTTCTTCTTCTTCGGAGTCGGCGCGTGCGGCCTACGAGCACTATCTCCGGCTTCCGGAGCTCCGGGAGCTATGGAGCTCCAAACAGTTTCCGAACTGGAACAACGAGTCGGTTCTGAAGCCGGCGCTGCAGGGTCTGGAGATCACGTTCCGGTTCGTCTCGTCGGTGATGTCGGACCCGAGGCCGTACGCGAACCGGAGGGAATGGAGGCGAAGGCTGGAGTCACTGGCGACGACCCAGATCCAGCTCATCGCCATCCTCTGCGAATACGAGGAGGAAGACAGCGACGCGCGCGGCACCGCCCCGATCGTGGATCTGAGCTCGGAGGAAGGCGTGTTGACTCGGGTGGGCAGCTCGGCGGCGGAGGTGTGGAAGCTCTCGGAGGAGACGACGGTGGTAAACTGGACCAGCGAGGCGAGCCTCCTCCCCCGCCTGGCGTCGTGGCAAAAATCGGAATCGATCGCCCAGAAGATCCTATACTCCATCGAGTGCGCGATGAGGCCGTGTCGGTACACGCTGGGGTTGGGAGAGCCGAACCTCGCCGGGAAGCCCTGCCTCCAGTACGACGCGGTTTGCAACCCCTCGAAGCTTCACGCCCTCAAGAAGAGCCCTTCCGATAGAATGAACCTCCGCAACCAAGAGAATCAGACGGTGTACACCTCCCACCAAATCCTCGAGTCTTGGATCCGGGTGTCGCGGGAGCTGCTGTCGCGGATCTGCGACCGGATCGAGGCGAGGAGCTTCGAGCGAGCCGCGAGCGACTGCTGGTGTGTGGAGCGGATCTGGAAGCTGCTCGCCGAGATCCAGGACGTTCACCTGTTGATGGATCCGGATGATTTCCTCCGCCTGAAGAACCAGCTATCCATCAAAGCCGGTTCCGACTCCCAAGCGTTTTGCTTCGGCTCCGAAGGCTTGCTGGCCATCGCCCACATGTCCAAGGATTTGAAGCACAGGGTGCCGTACATACTGGAGGTGGAGGCAGACCCGAGGGGAGGGCCCAGGATTCAAGAAGCGGCCATGAAGCTGTATCGGGAGAGGCGTGGGTCGGAGTACGACAAGATTCACTTGCTGCAGGGACTGCAGGCGGTGGAGTCCGCTCTCAAGCGCTTCTTCTTCGCCTACAGGCAGGTGTTGGTGGTCGCCATGGGGAGCTTGGAGGCCCAGGGGAATCGGGCCCTGGTGAAGCCCGACTCCTGCGACGCCTTGTCTCAGATCTTTCTGGAGCCTACCTACTTTCCCAGTTTGGATGCTGCCAAGACCTTCTTGGGGGACCTTTGGGAGCACCAACACGGCCATGTCACTCGTCGTCGTCGGGATTAAAACCAAACCAAAAAAAAAAAAAAAAAGTTGCGGTGAATGATTGAAATGTGTTACATTTGATATAGGGGGGCAGTTTGATTGATCACGGATTACAATTCTTTCCATTTTTAGTTTCTGTTTTTATCTTTTTTATGTAAAAAAAAAAATATTACGGGTCATTTTTCAGCTGCAATGTTAATTTATTCTCGTGTGCTCTCTGTACCTTTATAACCATTCTACCCGTAATGCATTATGTGGAATTCCAAATGAGATTGTATCATTTCCTTAAACTTGGTTCTAGCCATTTGCATGTCTCTTTAATCTCTATTTCTAAAAATAAATATAGTTCTTTATCTCTATTTGTAAATATTAAAATAAAAAACATGTATGCTATCATTTTATTTTAATTTTTTTAATAAAGATTGCAGTAAGTTATGTTTTGTAAGAGGAATATGTAATTTTGAAATGTGTTAGTTATAAGTTGTGTATTTGAGATGTATGCCTTGAGGAGAGGAGTGGACAACAGATACCTGTTAGGATTGGATCAAGGTGCAGACCCGCTCGCATGTCACAATATTGTCCGCTTTGGGCTTGTCACATCAGCCCGCATGGTTTTAAAACGCGTTGTGATATTTTTCAGGCCTGCTCCACTATATTAAACCATTGGCTTCCCCCACTTTCTTCCATGTGAGACAACTTTCCCAACAATACCCACACTCGTTATTCCGCTCGCTATTTGTTTTGCTCCCGCTATGGGAGCGAGGAGCCCAAGCAAGGACGGGATGTGGTTTTAAACTTGACACCCCGCTTTGGCGGGAACGAAGAGCGGTAATAGGTAGTAGAGTACCACACCCTAACCTTGCCCCCACCTAATTTTAATAATTTTTATTTGTAATTTTATAATATTTTTAAATACTATTATTTAATTATTGTTTATGCCTTTTGATATTTTTGAATGATATTTATTATTATAAAATTAAATTATTTTTGATAATTTTTTGGTTAAAAATAATGTAGTAATTTAATTTAAGCTAAAATTATTCATATCGACAGATCCAATATAAAGTGAGAGCAAAATGCGGGATAATGAAATCTCATTTGCAGACACATTAAAGAATAGGTTGCCCCCTTACATATATGGAACGAGGTACAATTTTAAAATTTGACCTACTACTTCAGCGGGCGTGGGAAGCGATAATAGGTTGATTCCGCCCCCGATAGGACCCGAATCACTCTTATCAACTGCTTTATAGAGCCTCTAAAAGGCAAGCCTGTCTTAAGAGTGATCAATAGAGGTCGATGGCGGGGAGCGGGCAAATGAAGCCTCCCCCTACTAACCCCGCTATATGATGGGGTACCCCACTCTGCCTACGCATGGGGCGGGGTACGATTTCAACATTTTACTACCCGCCTAGGCTGGAGCAGGGTATGATAATAGGTAGGCTCCGCCCCCGCTAGGGCGGGTAGCACCCCTATTAAAGAGTGTTCATCATGTGTTTTGTGGGGATTAACTCTATGATTTTTCTTGACTTATGGCCTATGTGGTTGGGGATGGATGTTTGTGTGCCTGAGGTTGAGGTGACTTGTATGGTTAAGGATGAGAGAGCCTTTGTGGTCCGTTTATGCCCCGTTGGTTTATGAGAATTGATTGTATGTATAATATTAATTGTTTATTCATTTATATTGTGGACATGTCACAAACACATATATACATTTATTCATGTAGTGGTTAGGAGCATGGAATGGAATGGGCTGGGAAAATATGATCTCTACTAAGTTGTGGTTGTTTACCCTTCATACTGTGAGTTTGTTTTTCTTCTAAGTGTTAACCGAAGCTAGGCATGACATCAAGGTGGAGATCCCGAGTTTATATTTTATTATTTTTCCTGTTATTATGACTTGTATTGAGTTGTTTTGAGGAACTGGTGTAACCCCACCAAAGGAGGATTTTTGTATATGTTTAAACAACATCAAATATCGAGTATGTGGATTGTATTATGAATATATTATTGTGAACATTTTATTTGAATTGTTTCATATGGATTGTTATTTAATCTAACCCCTTGCCCCACCGGGTGGGTAAGGGGAGTCATTAGCCATTTTTCTTGGGTTGGAAATTCGGCATGTGACAACTAACCATAGAGTAACTCTTAACCACATGTAGGAGCAACCATTACTACATACCACTAATAACTCCCAAGTATCAAAGTTGTATGAACCAATACTAACATCTAAATCAATCCACCATTGATATGTAGGGGCAACCAATGCCGCCAGAGACGGAATTAGGGGGGGGCCGGCAGGCCCCCCCCCCCCCCCAATTTTTTAAAATTTATATATATAAAAAACTTATATATATTAAAATTAATATATAAATATATAATTATAAAATTTAATATTAAGTAAATATATATAACTATATATAAATTTTAATTTTAATTATTTATATTATATATATAATTATAATTATAATTAATTGGTAATATAATTTAGTATCTTATATTGTTTGTGATAACCATGGTACTAATTATAATAATAGTAAATGAATTATATGATTTTAAAAAATTATTTAACTTGATTATATAATAATTTGATAAGTTTTTTATGCTTTTATGTTATTAATTTTAACTTAAATAATACTAATCGTCAGTGTTGGTCTCAAGGCCTGGCAAGTGAGACCTGAGTCTTTGTCCCCTAAAAATTAAATTAAAATTAGGGCTTTCAAGGCTTATATCATCTTGACCTAACTTCTGATGACAGCAAACAATAAAAAATTAATTTATAATTTCGACAATGATATATATTTTTAAATTTTATATTATTTCTATAATTATAGTAAATAAAAATAAAAAAAATACCAATTTAATTTATGGATAAGGGATTTCAATTTAATAATCACTTTAGACCCCCCTAAATCTTGGGATCGGCCCTACTAAGCATAGTTTTTTATGCTTTATATCCAACAATTTCTGGATCCGTCCTTGAATGCCGCCCACCAACAACAACTTCCAATGATCAAGTTAGGCAACTAATGCCAACAATGAAACCATTCCATCGACAATAAGTAAGGGAAACTAGTGCATCCTAATACCACCAACTCCCAATAGTTATAAGCAATCAATACCAATAACACAGACAAGAAACAAAGAAATCAATACCAATGTTCTCAACATCCGACTAATAAACAAGAGAGGACCTTGAAACCCAATAATCCCAAATCATGTCAACTGTACCATATCAATGGGTCCCCCAAGGATTACCCAGTCCATACAAATAAAACTCTATAAAACGGAATTGAAAACGAGGTAAATTAGAGTAAGAAAGTAACTGCACGGTACATATTTGTTTCGTGCACCCTATGTTTCTTACTGTACAAAAGTACATGTTTCATGTAATCCAACCTAGTATCGTGTAAACTCTTGTCGTGTTATGCATGGGTAGTGCAATCCCATCCTTTGGCTAACACATTATGCTCTTCGTGCCCATTTCGTACATTTTGTGCATATTTTGCATGCATGCATCATGCAAACACCAATTTATATTTGTCAATTATACATAGTTTATCCCAAACCACATTAACTCCACTTTTGGTTCCAATGAATGTGTTGGATTAAACCTAGAATTTGGATGATGCAAATTAAACCCCTTGTAATTTGACTTGAGATCTCTTGTTTCTATATATCTAACAATGTTTTAAAAGTTAAGCTTAAACGACCTCGTGAGTGATACAATAATGATAAGATATATAATCCTAGTTCGGACCTTTGAGTGTCAATCATTGACTTGGTAAATAATCGAGCCATCACATGTACATAGTAAGGAATGATAACATGGACTAAGGACAAGAAGACACAGAGTAAGGATCTGAGTCTTCCACTCACGCGGACTAAGGACAAGAAGACGCTGAGTAAGGATCTAAGTCTTCCACTTGCGCAGACTAAGGACAAAAAGGCATGGAGTAAGGATCCGAGTCTTCCACTCACGTGGAGTAAGGAAGCATTAGTTGTCACGCCCCCGAATTCCAGGGAACCCGGAACCGGGTTCATGACTTCCCCTTGCCTGCACCCGAAAGGTCAAGGGGTTGGTGACTAGCACCAATAGAGACTACACCGCGGGTGCTGTCTCAAATATGCAACCCTGTACAGTCATACATCAAGGGTAATCCCGTACTTTCCCATACATCATCATGCATACAATAAGCCAAACAATCATACGGACATCGCATCACCACAGGTATGCAAATATAATCGTCCACGGACTCATGTCCGGGATACAAGCATAATACAATACACAATACGGAATACGATCGTATCATACATCGAGTAGTGGGCACGTCCTTCTGGAAGAAAGTCCTCCACTAGTCTCGGGTCACACCTGAAAAAGGTAAACAACAAGTAGGGGTGAGCGACAAGCTCAGTAGGTGACCCCAACACTCCACATCATGCAAACATACAAGTCTATACTACATGCTCGTGTACTCGTGCCGTGTGTAGTGTGCACAATCATCGGGACTCGGCCCGCAAACAAACATCAGGACCTAGCTCGCCCACAGGACAGCTTGTCCACGATCCTCACTAGGATCCCAGCTCAGGGGCACTCGGCCCTACCACCACGCTTATATGCCCGGACACGTCGCCACACCGGCCTGCCATCGGTGCATATGCTGCCATGTCAACCACATAGCACCATCGGTGCATCACGGTGAGAACCCAAACAAGTCACGGAGTCCATGCCCCAATACCCCACATCAACATACTAACATGAGTATGGCATGTCATTCTCGACATTTCCTTTGGAACTGTAGCCAGTCTCCACAAGTAAATCCTCAATCCTTGATTTATGAAGGAAGTACCCATAGCAGCCTATTTTCTTGAAATCAAAAGTCCCAGGCATTGGGTTCCCATAGCATAAATAAGATAATCTGATTTTTTGGGGATTTTTCGAGATGTCTAACCCCACTTTCCAAAAATTCACCACTACGAACTTTTGGGTTTTTCCGAGATTTTACACTAAATCCCAAATTTCACATTTTGAAATAATGGGAATTAATTTTTCTAGTATTTTTCTTTGAATCCAAATGGGGGGTATTTCGTTATTTACATTGTAACTTAAGTATAATACTTAGGCATAATGGTTTACAATGTAAATGTCCAAGTGCGATGCGGTAGACCGCTGCGGAACATCTTGTTTCACTCCTACGGATTTGATGCTGCGGACTAATGCTACGGAACTACTGTTCCACTCTTGCGGATCGACTACTACGGAACTATCGTTCCACTCCTGGACCGATGCTACGGAACTCTTGTTCCACTCCTGCGGACCGACTACTACGGAACTATCGTTCCACTCCTGCGGACCGATTACTCGGACTCCGATCCGGACCAATTCCTCCGGACTAACTACTCCGGACTACGATCCAGGACTAATTCCTCCGGACTAACTACTCGGACTATGACCGGACTAATTCCTCCGGACTCGATCCGGACTAATTCCTCCAGGACTACGATCCGGACTAATTCCTCCGGACTAACTACTCCGGACTACGATCCGGAAAAACACTGTTCACTTAGTCCTGGAAACACACCATTCACTTAGTCCCGGAAAAACACTGTTCACTTAGTCCCGGAAACACTATTCACTTAGTCCCGGAAACACACCATTCATCGTCGTTTTTGCCAATTTTCTCGGCTAGAACGGCAACCCAGCAACCCCAAACACTCATAAACACATTTATTTTGATATACACCCCATTACACGTCTTAAATAACTCTAAATTTCATGTAATCAACAGAAATACCTCTTTTATGCATTTAAATCACAAGATTCAACCAAAAATTGGGTTTCCCCCAAATCTTAAGGTTCACCCCCAAATTCCATGATTTCACCCAAATTAAGCATGCTAAGCCTACTATGAATCATATAAGGAGTTAGAATCACCTACCTGGAAGATTCTTTGCGATCCACGAGCTCCAATCGCCCCAAAATCACCAAGAAAGCTCTTCACGCTCTTCACCTTCTCTCTCTCTCTCTTGCTCAAACACGCACGCACCAATAATTGGAAATTAAAGAGATAAGGCAGTTCTTAATTATATATGTATCGTTGCCAATAATTGGCCTCCCAGCAATAATTGACCCGAACGCAATAATTGACCTCCCGAGGTCACGAACTCCAAATTGAGTCAAATTACTGTCAAAACGCTCGAAATAACGAGCACAACATTGTTCAGATATTATCACACTCAAATGACCGCTCAAACGCAAAGTCAACCAATAGACCCCGAAAAGTCAACAATCGGGTCAAACGGGGCCCCGACTCGGAATCGGGCCCAAGTACAGTCAAAATGCTCGCATTGACGGCTACACTACCGTCCTGATAGTTACATTCCCATAGAATGACTATCTCTCAAGACTACCCAAATACGAGTCTTTACATTAGTGTAGAGTAAGGACCCATGTCTTTTATTCGCACGGAGTAAGAAAGAAATGATGCGGAATAAGCATCCAAGCTTTGCATTTACACGGAGTAAGAAATCGCTGATACTGAATAAGGGATCAAAACGTTCAAGTAACACAGAGTAAGGAACCTTGCTACGGAGTAAGACATCTGAGCACTTTATTAACACGGAGTAAAGAACCTTGCAACGGAATAAGGATCCGAGTACTTAACTGACACAGAGTAAGAAATCATTGACATGAAGTAAGGAATCTGAGCACTTCATTAACACGAAGTAAGGAACTTTGCGACGGAATAAGACGATGTTGCTCCAATTATTCACTAAGATAGTTCAGCGCATTTAATTACTTCAGCTCGCTGTGTCCCGATGTAAGAAAGATCCATTGAATATCTAAATCATCTTACACGTGGATCACTCAGAGGCGTGGACAAAGCTTTTAATATAATTGGAATTACACGAAGCAATTCAAGGAGCTTATACTTCCAATATCTTGAGCTCCACATCCGTAGCAGTTAAAGTAGAAGCATTTTTTGAGAAGATCTTCACTGTTACTCAATGCCCGAAAAATCTAGTTCTAAGAATGTCTCATAGGGATGCATATATATATACACTGTAATATTTACTTGTAAGAGTGTTGAGAGAATGCTTTGTGTGTGCTTAATAGAGCTTTTGGCTAGCGTGTGCGTAATTATAAAATAGTGCTACTGTAAACCAAAGAGAGATATTCTTTCAGTAGATCCAAGATTGTGCAAACAGTTTTATCTGCTGCTCATTTGTTGTAATTATCTTTTAATAATAATATAAAATACTTCTACTATCTGGTTGTCTTCCGTATTAATTTATTCTCTTAATCAGATTAAGTGTTGTGCCAAAATAGTGAGAAAGAGTTTTCAAAGGGCTTATTCACTCCCCTCTAAGCTCTCCAGGACCAACAGAATGCCAATTCAACCTAGAAAACACAACAAACATGGGGTTTTACACCTAAACACATATCTACTATCTAGAATCATATCTATAACACCCATAACAGTAATTTTGGAGCATTTCATGCATAATCAACCCTATTTATTGATAACCATCAACATTTAACCAAAATTCATCAAACAAACATTATATCAACCTAATTTCTTGATAATAAACCAAGACCCAACAATAATCAAATATCAAACATCGAAATTGAGGACCTATATCCAAAATAAACCAAAAGTATTAACCTAATCAACCAAAATTCGATAATGCCATTTTATATATTCAACTTGGGGTTCATGCGAGATTTCTCATTTTTAGTTATTCTAGGTTAAGTAGATACATTGGGGGATGAGAAGAGATAGAGCCATCGACCAAGAGTTAGCATCACTTGATCATCCAAATCCTTTAAGAACTCATCTAGATCTCCTTCTCCTTCCTCTTCCTCCATTCTCTCTCTCTCTCTCTCTCTCTCTCTCTCTCTCTCTCTCACACACACACACACACACAAAATCTCCCTCACTCACTTACGTTCCAATGTGAAAAATCAAAATCAAGCATAGATATTTTATTATTATTATTCCATTAATCCTCTTCCTTTTAAATAATAACTCAAACTATGAAAATCGTTCTTTAGGGCTCTAAACACTAAATTAGACCCAATTATAGCCAGAATAACTATATCGATGACCACAACAACATTCAAATATTCTCAACACCATTCAGGGACTAACTTATAAGCTAACTCAAAGTTAGGTTTTTAAAGGATCGTATAGAGCTACTTCATGAGAGCAAAATAGGAGTCTCCAAATGCATTTGCTTATTATGCGATATTGTTATGTGTTTGTTTCGAACTAATAGTTGATGTAGGAAGGAGGCCTCCCTTTTATAAGCCTAGTCAAGGAAAATGTGATAAAATACATATGTTGGAACCAAAGTGACAACGGTTAGTGGTCATTGTACTCAAACTGTTGTAACGTGACCGTAATAGTTGTCTGGTGGTGTTTAAGAATAAAATCAGTGGCATGCCCACAATCCAAGTAGTTTAATAAAGTGAAAACAACTATCTAGGGCTGTCATTGCTTACTATCAAGAGTTTTTCATAATTTTAAGCTTTAGGCCAAGTTTCTAGGCCACTGTAGATGAATTATTAGGTTGAATTTATATTGTCTTCCTTTTAAATTTCCTCATTTGACCTTGAATTATTTAGTATAGAGATTGTAATTGGTTTAATTTTGTTAATGTAATGACATCAGATTAGATAGTTTCATCTTTAAATGCATAGTTTAATGATGTATGAGAAATATAGCTGCATTGGACTCACAAAAAACCAAAAGTTATAATTATGAGCTATAATGATTTTATTAGATATTTCAAATTTGAAAAATTACTTTAAATTTATTAAATGTTTATTTAAATATTTATTTATTTTCTTTTCCTTTTCTCTTTTCTTTGTCTTCCTTTTTTATACTCTTATTTATATTATATTGTTATTTTGATGAACCCAATGTGAAATTTTGGATATGAAGATTTTAAAGCTATGATATTCATCAAAATTTGAAGGTGAAAATGGTTAATCTAATGTCAATGCTCGATTTTATATTGAATTTCATTAATCCTTTCCTATAAAATGCCTTGTTGATGGTTGAAGAGTTAAAGGAAACCAAATCTAGATTTGTAGAGTCAACTTTGAAAATAATGCCGTTTTAATGTACAAAGTTGAAGCTAATGCAGACGGTGTTATTTTATTCCAAACTTTATAAATTATTAATGAAATCAACTATGGTTAAATGCATTTAAATTCGTTACCCATGTGTAGTCAGTTAAAATGACTACACCTTGTCAGGCTTGATGGTACTTGATAGGATAAAGTCAAACCCGTTGGTGATTTTGAACTATTTTTCATTTGCATTTTGTTGTTTGTATTGCTGCTTCATCTACAGCTTGAGCATTTGGAAAAGTCATCATTGTTGTGGCTATGATAATAGGTTGGTTTTTTTAGTCTGGAGGTTCAGACCGATGGGATTATTCTCCAAAGAGAGCTCATTCTCTTATCTTACCATTCGTGATTGCTGTGATGGCTTTAGCTTGATGATGGAGCAATTTATATATCATTTTTTTGGTTTGTTTTATTGCTTAATTAATTAAATATTTGGCATATCCTTTTTTTTTTGGGTATTTTGATGTAATCTATTTCCTAAGCTCAATTATGTAAATTTTCTTGTTCTCTTCTGATGTAACCTCTCCCCCCCCCCCCTCCAAATCTGATGTAAATTATGTATTCTCTCTTTATGGGTTAGGTAAATGTGAAAAGAGCATTTGTCGCACACGCAATCCAAATAAAATTTAAACTAAGTATAGCTGGTGGCTTAACCTAGATCGTTATCTACTGTAGGACTTATAAAATTCAATTCAACTTATTTAATTACTTATTTAACAAAAACTAATGAGAAAGAATAAATATAAAATTGGGATATTTTTGATCAAATTAAAACTAATTAAAGCAAAGATTTTAAACTATGAAATTTAATTAATTAAAGAATATAATTGGTTTAATTTCACACCTGAATGCTGTTTATTATTATCCCAAAAGATAAATTACATAAATTATGACCTTATAATTTAATTGCACCAAGACACCATGAATACAATTAAATTATGAACTTATTCTAACCATAATAATTACGAATTAATTCTCAAAAGACTGTCTATTCCCTATGAAACAAATCTTTCCACTCAATTAAAATATTAATGCACGATAAATTGTTAAATCAACACTCAACCGAGATATTAAATTAACAAATCAATGAGTTTGAGAATTAATTCATAGAACATAAAATACCGAACTAAATATTAAAACATGAATTTAAAATAAGCATCCAAAGTGCTACGCTAAACCGATTACAAAATACTTACCCCTCTATGGGTTGGAAAATCACAAATCTGTTTGAAAAAATTAAAACAACAGAATTAAGAAAAATAGGTTACAGAAAATTAATTATCCAGTCTTGAACTCAATTTGAATCTTCAATGCCTGTTGCGTTATCTCTCTCCAATTTCTGCTATATCTGCTCCGCAAAACTGCTGCGCAAAAACTGGGCATGAATGGACTGTGGCGTCGGCTGGGTCTCTTCCACAAGAGGTGGGTGTTGCGGCGTATATCCTGTGTTGATGAAGGAATGATGGGTGTTGTGGCACTGTGCGGATGAATGGAGATGAATTGGGTGTGATTCGAGAGACTTAGACGAAGACCCACCTCTCAAGCCAAATTCTCTCCCGCCAGATATATACTTGTCATTCTTTCCATTAAATCAATGTGTGGCCCATCAAAAGTAAGCCTTCTTTCCAATTCTTTCACCATGGTTATGTGATGCCCAATTCTTTTACTCCTTTCTAATTTTTCTTTGACTTCTTCACAGGCCCACACTTAATTCTTTGATTGATTCTCCTCTCTCCACACGTAATGGCCATACCATAATGTTTCCGATTTCTCTAAGTGACTCCAACCTAATAAACAAATAATAATAATAATAATAATAATAATAAAAGTAAAACATAAAACATTAAAACAAAAACAAAAATAATTAAAATAATTAATTAAGCCCATAAAATTAATATTAAAATTGTAATAATTACTTTAACATTAAAAACCACCAAAATTAATATTAAATCTATAAAAGTGAATAAAACAGTAAATAATTAAAATTGGGAAAAATTATTATAAAAATGCATTAATTCAATAAAATATTAAATTAAAGCCTATAAATTACATGCAAATTTAATGATAAATTTTGTAGTTATCAAAATGCCTTGCCTATTTTTGCATTGATCTTTTTATTATTAATAAAAACAAATAAATTTGAACAAAAAACGATCATTAAATGTGTTGAGTAGTTTGCTTCATCATCTATCATTTGCAACTATTTTGAGGACAATCCAATTTGGATGTAAAAAGTTAATCTAGAGAAGTCTAGGCTTTACACTAGATCACTATCTGGTGTTTTTCTTTATTCTCCCTCTAAGATACACTATCATTTAATTATGTTTACACAATATAACAAACTCAAATACATATAAAATGAGATTGTTTGAAGTTATTTGAAGCTTTATTGATGAAGTTATGAATTTTGCAAGTCGGTCTATGGATTCTATCCTTTTGAAAGTGTTGTTTGAATTTAGAGTATTATTGGGATTTGAAGGGTTGTTCAAATTTATTAGGGTTATTTGATCTAAGGGTTGTTTTAACTTAGAATGGTTGTTCAAACTAAGGGTTGTTTGAACTAGGTAGCATCTGTTTGAATTTGAGGTGCTGTTTGATGTTATTTTATCCATCACTTTGTTAATTCTAAATAAAGTTGAGTGTAGTTGATTTTGTTGGGTATTTGGTTCCATTTTATATCATTCGCACTTGTTTTGAAGGTAATCTAACTTGTATGTAAGGATATATGAATTTTGAAAGTTCTCTAGACCATTCTAGGTTTTGTAATAGACCCTTGTGTAGTTTGTTTTTGCCCCACTATCCCTCCTAAATGAACCAAATTGGTTGATTCTACTTTCAAAATTTATCCAAATAAATTACAAACTAGATGAGATCAATTAAAAGTCAATTGGAGTTCTGTAGATGAAGTTATAAATTTTAAAAGTTATCCTCCATATTTTATCCACTAGAAGTTGGTTATTCGAACTAGGGGTATTGTTCGAACTAATGTTCACTTGTTTACTCATGAATAATTGTTCACTTACTAACTTGAACAATTGTTTACTTACTTACTCTCGAATAAATGTTCATTGTTGATTTTCTTTTAAATAACACAAATATATAGGAGGACTTGGACTAGAACTTAAACATAGAGAATTGGACCATTAACTATTGATAGTTTACTTTGACCCTCATTTTTTAGAAAGAGGCAACATATAATAAGCATATAAATAAAAAATCAAAATATAAAAATATCTAGTCATGGAAAAATGAGATCTAATAGTTGCTCATCTTTGTGCAATGCAAAGATAAAAAAAGTATTTTAGATGGATTAAGCCACTTATACTTACATAGAGATTTGCCTGATATGCTTGGGGATTATACTAATATGGAAAAGGCACATTAGGTTTGACTAAAATGGGGGTTTTAGTTTGACTATACTAAGGAATGTTTGTACCTTTGGTGCTAGGCATTTAACTGAAATTAAAATATTGGAAATTAAAATGTCTAAGGCCAATAGGAATTGAGAAGACATTTCTGTTCATAACTTTTCCTAATTTGAATTGAAACGTAGATAAAAATTGAAATAACTTCTAAGGTTAATAGGAGCTAAAATAGTTTTCAAGGCCGATAAGATTTAAAATAGCTTCTAAGGTTGACATAAGTTGAAATGGATCCCAAGACCGACATAAATTGAAATAGCTGAGCATTTTTTTAAATAGGAAAAGGCTTCTAAACTAAGGATTTTGCTGTCTTAAAATGACTTTTTATGTCTGATAAGAATTGAAATGATATCTAATTGAGATAAAATATTTATACTTTGTTAAATAAATTAAGAAAATAAAGGTAGTGTTTAGTATTTGGTTTCGTGATTTAAATTTTTATTTAAATTATGAATTTTGAATAAATTAAATAAATTTAGTAACAAAAAAGTTTGGTCAAAAACTTTATGTTTGGGTAAAAAATTAAATTAAATTTGGCTCAAAATGTTTTTGGTTTGGATTTGAAATTAACTTAAACAGTTTTGCAAAAACAGATCGTTCTGGGTCGGTGGGACTCAGTCCGTGGCCGGGTTTCTCTGCCGATCGTTCTCCAAATGACCAAACGTGAGTACCAAAACCCTAATAGAGGCAGAGTTCTCCCAGAGTGAGTCAAACCATGCCATTCGTTGCAAAAACGCAGAGGCAACAGGACTACAATCTCTTCCCTTCGAGCTGTCCGATCGTCATCGACAATGGCGCTTCCTATTTCAGAATTGGGTATACTTCGAAACCCTAGTTCCAAGTTCCGAGAACAATCTGTATTCCGTATTCAATTCACCCATTGAATCCACTTTCTGGATGTGTTTTTCATTGCAATATCGTATTAGTCGCTTGTTCTTTGGCACTTCTGCAGATGGGCTGGAGAACCTGAACCTCGTATCACTTTCCGCAACATCGTTCATAGGCCCCGACATAAAACCACCGGTTCACGCTTTTTTTCTTTTTCCTTCTCCTTTTTTATTCTCGTGCACGTGTTTGCGTGTCTGTTTATCTATTCAGCTGTTTTGTTTTGTTCCTGCTTATTGTTCCACTTCCCAGCATCAGTGCATATGTATTTTTTTTTTTATAGTTCGAAGCGGGAGTGATTACAAATACATAAAGTATGAATGTCTGTGTTCTTATTGCAGACTTATAATTAATTTGGTCAGATCTTTTACCAACGCCCTATTAGTCCTTTTGATTTGTAGGCCTAAATGCTATGGTTCAATTTAGGGCTTCAATCTGTCGACAGTGATTATGATTTCAATTTGTCTGCAATAAGTGTTGTTGCCAGTATCTACCAGCTTGTTTTGTAAAATTGGGTAATTTGAAGGGGTTTTTATTTTCATTGATAGGTCCTTGACTTTTAACCAAGAAATGGATAATTTTCTTGTAGAAATTGGGCTAGGTTCTGCTGTTGCTGTGGTACTAATTCTACAATCTGATTTGTACCCAACTAGGTCAAATATTTCTTGAACCCTTGCTGTTTGATTTGAATATTGGATAATTTGAAGGGGATTTATTTTCATCGATAGGTCCATGACTTTTAATTAAGAAACAAATAATCTAGCACTTTGGTCATTGAAAATTGGGGGTTCCTAAAGATACAAAAGCATATGTTGCACCAGTCCTTGTTGTTAGCCCAACCCATTTCCAATTTCAATACTCTATTATAGATTAATTTCTATCTCATAACGTTGACCTAGAATGGGTTTTCCATTCGGGAGAACACGGTTCGTGTAACACAGTTGGGAGGAGGTTATCGAAGTTTGATCTACATCCATCAGTGGCGCTTGGATTGGTTGGAGGTGTTGTTGTTCAGGAACAAGTTCATATGCAAGAGTTGATGCAGATGTGAGAAGAAAGAACTCGAAGGAAGTTTCCATCCTTCTCTTCCAAGATTGAGTATGAATTTTCCCCCAAAAGAGGAGAGGTGTAATATGACTTCCTTTCATTGAAAGTAATATCTGCAGGGAAAACAACTTTGTGAGATGGTGAGTGATAGCATTTAGATCCCCCTTTGTGTGGGAGAGTGCACCACAAACATGCATTTCAATGCCTGTGGATAATTTTTTTTCGATTTTGACTATGAATGTGAATAAAAGCAACACACTTAAAGATGCGAGGCACATGATTATTGGTAGTGCTTAGATTAGGATAGACGATTGAGAGTACTTTCATTGGGCTATGAGTTTGCATGACTTTGGAGGTAAGTGGATTTATAAGATGAGTGGTTGTAAGAATAGCTTCCCCCAAAAGGATTTAAGAATGTAATTCTGGAAAAGAAGAGCCTAGTAAACTCAAGAAGTGACCATTCTTTCTTTCAACGAGACCATTCTGTTGAAGAGTATAAACACAAGAGGATTTATGTATGATTCCTTTCTTTTGAAAATAGGGAGTTAGGGTTTGATTAAAGTAATTCCTATCATTGTCATATTTTAATATTTTGATACTAATCCTAAATTAATTTTTGATAATAGAGAAAAAAATTGGGAGAATGATACTAACATCGGTTTTTGTTTTCGCAAAAAAATGCAGGTGACACAAGAATAATCATCAATAAAGGAAACAAACCATCAACCTTAGAGATATTGGGAACATTAGACTATTAGAGGGTCTCCAAATATCACTATGAATAAGAGAAAATGGAGAACTCCTTGTATGACTGGTTAGGAAAGAGGCACGTTTGTGTTTGCGAAGCATACGAGTGTTACAATGAAAATCTTCAACATTTGAATTTTTGAATAACAGTGAAAACATAATTTTCAGAACACTAAAAGGTGTCTATGTCGGGAATGGTATAATCAAATTTTACCCTGTTGTTAATGATAATGTTTGACTGGTGCGGTGCTTTAAGGTAGTAGAGTTCATCTTGTTCTCTAGCATGTCCAATCGTTCTCCCCGAATCCTTATCTTGAAATAGACAATAATTATGAGAAAAAAATATTACTTGACAAATTAATCTTGGATAAGTTTTTGAATGGAAATAAGATTGGTGGATACTTTTAGACATGAATAACATTGCATAAAATGAGTAATGACTTATATTGACATTTTCAATACTAGCCATATTGGTGAGAGAACCATCTGTAGTGGCTATTTTCCTATTTTTGGGACATGAGAGATATGTGATAAAAGTATTTGGAGAGTTTGTCATGTGATTATCGGCACTAGAGTCCATGATTTAGGAGTTGATAGGAGACTTACCTGATTCACTTAGTTCAAAAGAAGATGGAAACATACTTGAATGGGTCCTTAAAGAAGAAGTTGGGGCTTTCTCTAGACTATCAAAAAAGGACCGCACCTTTTCAAGCTCTTTATAGTCGAGACCATTCAACTCCTTCAATCTAGCATTTATTGGTTTTGTAGAAGCAACATTAATTTGACTATTGTCCCCTCTTGTACAAGGGTTATTGTTGTGGCAGAGTTCTTTAGCAATGAAGGCCGATTACGACGGATGACAAAACAAATCAATAGTAAAGGCTAGTCCAGCAATAAAGGCCAAGAGAAAGGGAATGGCCATAAGCAATGAAGGCCAAAAAAGAAGGTAGGGCAGAATTTAGATTTTCTTAGTAACCTAGCTTTGATATCACTGAGAAATAAGAAATATTTCATTCAACATATATATATTGCGGTACGACACTTGGTCTTACGACAATTAATATATAGGAAAGTAAAGAGTCTTACAACAATTAATACTTAAGAAATTAAAGAATTTTATAACCATTAATATCTAAAAAATTAAAGAGTTTTACAATAATTAATATTTAGGAATCATAAATACAAATAATTAATACAATAGGGGAAAATTAAAGAGTTAATATAATAACTATAATCTAAACTTTCTGGTTGTCCACATTAATAAATTTGAATTAACTTTCAACACATGTTTTTTCCCGATAAAAAAATGAAATGGATAATTTTCTCATAAAAATTGGGCTAGGTATTGCTGTTGCTGTGGTACCATTTCTGCAGTCTTGGTAGTACAAAATTAGGTCAAATATTTTTTGAACATGTGCTGTTTGAATTGATGATAGTTGAGGCCTCAAGCAAGTCACCTATGTGCAACTACTATTGACAACAATTTATTAGTGTATTTTTTTCCTGTTTGGTATTGTTTTGACTGAAGTCCTGTAATCAGCGTTGGTAATTTCATTGTCTTGCTTCAGATGTTATGGTTTGTGAAGGAATTGAGAAAATTTGATATTATGGTTGGTGTTTTGCCTGTGTATATTTTTTGTTGATAATATATCTATGATTTTTCCCACTTTTTGAAGTTGTCTTGTTTTTTCCTTAATGTAGGTGAAACTGTCACTATTGTTGGTGACCATGATCTTGCACTGATGAAATATTTTGATTGCACGAGATCCCCACCTCGCTCAGCTTTTGACAGCAACGTGGTTTATCAGTTTGAAGTAATGGAATATGTAAGCCTTCTCTATCAAAATTTAAAATACATGTTTTATAGTGTCAGATTTCAGGCTCTGAGTGTGGAGTGAAATGTATTGTAAATTTTGAATTATAATTTATTTAGTATTTATTATTATTTTGAAATATAAATTTTAACATGGTAATTGTAGAAGATGGGAAAATTACTGCACAAGAAAAAAAAGTCCGGAATAGTATCTGTTTCTAAGAAAAAGAATTTATTAACCATAGGCTTCCTGTAGCCAAGAAGTAGAGGAGGAGAAGAAGATGATTTTGATTGCAAGGAGAAGGTACAATACACAGGACCACCACCTCTAGTTTGGGAGTCAATCTAGCGTTTTTCCAAATATGGCTAACATGTTGACCGAGCTAGAGTACTACTGTCTAATAACATGCACACTTATTTTTGTTTTGATGAGTTATATTTTTTAATGAGCATTAACATTGTCTTTGCTTTATTGTCAACAAACTTGGTGTTAAGGTGTAGTAAAAGGGTTTTCAGATGCATTTTCCTGTGCTTACAAAATATTTATGTAAATTCAAATGATATTAACGTTTTTTAATTCATTAGTCATGATATGAGTGCTAATACATATGGTTATAGAGAAAAACATGTTTATATGCATGTATTTTTATATGCCCTAACAGATTTCTTTTTGCCTAATTAGATTCTTGATTTTGCGTTTGAACGAATGGGTGCAGATGGGTCAGAGGTACATTTCAATTTCACATTTTAACTGAGCTAAAAGTGTCGTAATTGGTTTCTTTTCATTTTCTCCCCATGATACACTAATATTTTAGGTGGCGTTTGTTTACTCTTAAGTGTTGAATGATTCTGAATGCTGAATGCTTAATTTTGAATTCTGATTGATTTTATTGTTTGGTTGAATTATTTTTTAAATAAATGATTGAGTATAGTTTTTCAATTTTATACATCTATGAAAAAAATTAATATTTTCACATGGGTTTAATAATCAAGAAACACAACAAGATTCTTTCATTTTCCTCCCTCTCTTTGTGGTTTGTTTTTCTTTTTAAAAAATTATTTTCCACTTTCCTTTTCTATAATTCTCTTTAATCTTCTTTTCTTTTCTCTTTTTCTCCTTTCCTTTCGGTTTTCTCTCCCTCACTGGTCGACTTGAATATGAAGAGAAGCATGACTTGAATATGAAGAGAAGCACGCACAAGGGTGTGTGTGTTTGTGTGTAGTCGGGGCCGAGGTGGGTGGCATTGGCAGCTGGGTAAGTGTATGACATTGGAGGAGAGTTGTGGGTCGATGGCCGGTGGTGCATATGACGATGGGAAGCAGTGTTGGAGGGGTGCAGCCGATTGGGAAGAAAAGCTGCACGGCAACAGCTACTTTACATGCAGGCGTGTTTTGGTAGACGGTGGACAATATCTCTTGGCAACTTGTAGGGGCATTGTTGTATGACGGAAAGGCTACTTTGTTGAGGGCAATGGATGAAACAACGAAATTGTGGGAAGCAGTGTGGGGTGCATATGATGATGAGAAGCAGCGTCGTGTGGGGTGGTTGGAGGGGCGCTGGCGATGGGGAAGGAAAGTTGCGTGGCAGCAGCTACTTTAGGTGTGGGTGTGTTTGGGTAGTTTGTAATTTTAGAATAATATTTGGAGTGAAGGCTGAGGTGGCATTTTAGCTAAATTTAAAAATTTATCTAAATTTATTTAAATTTATTATTATAGTTTTTCAAATAACTAATATATTAGAGACAAATTGGAGCAAAATTTTACTAAACTTTTGCCATAGCTTATGCATTGGAGATGTTCTTAGTTTGCTATTGGTTTTCTATTCCTTTTGTGGACTTTCAGCCCATCAAACAGTATTTTTTTTTCAGCCTTCTTTTGTAGGTATATTACTCAAAACTTAATTGATTGCATGCGCAGAATTTGTATTGGGAGAACTATAATTGAGTTTAGTAGGCGTCTTAGTTTAGACGTATTTCTTCGAAAAATAAATATTTGGAGTACTGTTATCAGCATCTGTATTTTCAATTCATTAATGTGAAGTTTGCAAAGAATCACAATGCTTTACTTGAATGTTAACCAGAAAAAGGAATAATGATTCTTTAGGAATACAAGTGAAATTGAATGACTATTCCTCCCAGAATAAGGTAGTCGACATAATTTGTTTTATGCTGAAAACATGATATGGTTCATTGCTTCTAAGTGATCACTTTCGAGTGTAGAGTGAACTAAGAAATTCAGAACACACCCAAAAATAAAGTTTTGAATGCCGAAAAAAGAAGAATAAGTGAATCTGTTCAAGAATTATTGCAAAGAAAAAGGAGTGATGGAATAAAAGATTAGTCCTGCATATTCACATATGAACACTTTCCTCTAGGATACATATTCAAACTTATAGGGGAGGAAATTGCATTGTAGATGGCATCATATTTGTAGTAATTATGGCAAAGATTCCTTATCATTAGGGAGAAAAACAGAATTGCTTTAAATTTCATTCTGCCTTTTTATGGACAGCCTGAATTACTTATTCTTCTTTGTTGTGATGGAAAATTCGAGCATCTCCTGTTTTGTTATCATCCATTTTGTTTGGTAGTGCATTCACAGAACTTCTGTTTTTTGATTGAGGGCAGAACAGATTAATCATCCTATCCTGATTACAGAGTGTGTGTGCAATCCTGTTCAGTCTCGCAGTAAAATGGCGGAACTTCTTTTTGAAACATATGGAGTTCCATCTGTAGGTATGTGCGAGACCCATTAATTTATGTAAAGAATTTCCATCTGATTTGAATATGGGTCAGTGGATCTACAGTCAATTGCTCATCAGTTTCATTGGTTTAGCGGATTAGTTTGGTGCTGTGGATCTGACTGCATTTTCACTAAATTATCATCATTATGTGTGACTTACCATAATTTTTTGTTGTCTTTCCATGTAAAATTTTCTCTTTTTTAAATGGCAGCATTTGGTGTTGATGCTGCATTCAGCTACAAGTATAATCAACAACTTGGTGTTTGTGGCAAAGATGGTTTTGCTATTTGCCTTGGATTTACCACTACTCATGTTATTCCGGTATGCTATTTCAAGCTTTAGATATTTCCATTGCATTCTAAAGAGAAAATTACATTTGGTTCCCTCAAGGTTTAATAGAATACATTTGGTGCCATCCTTGTTTAACAAGTTACATTCAATTTTTTTAAATTTTTTTATTATAACAATAACCTTAAACAAAAAAGTTAACAGTAATGTAACGAAAGTTAAGTTTTTAATTATAGTTGTAGTTCTCAAGAATTGCTAGTAGTTGTGCCTTGTGATACTGATTTAATTATAATTAGTATCACCATTCTAAAAATTTCTTTAATAACAAAACCCTTTGGCTATAACAAAGTGTTTTGTGTTCCTTTAATCTTTGGTTCAACAACACATATACCACTACTAGACCTAGCTATGGTAGATATGCTGTTATCTGTTAATAAGAGCACTCCCCAAAATCACTTTTCAAATACCCTACCTAGCTTCAAATGACAGGTCTTGTTAAAGTCATCTTTTAAATTAACGGGTTATTGGTATGTTGATTATGAGTACTTCGTAAGGAAGATTAATCAACAGAAAGTAAATGTGTGAATGAAATGACACAAGGAGTTTGATCAATGTAACTTACTCTATGGGTAGTAGGGCTTCAACCTCTACTAAGACAATTCATTATATGAGATTACTAGTATAGTGTTCCATTGATTTACAATACAAAGAGGCTACAATCTTGTTATAATGGATGTATCTTTCTTTTTCTTTCATTTCCCTCTACAGTCGACAACAAATATAAAGCTAGTAACAGTGCAAAGAGCGTTACCTATGTCTGCTGTTCTTGGTCAGCCTTTGCTTGTTTATTATAGTTTTAGTTTGCTCACTTCTGCTTTCTGATCAACAAGAACTTGCACTATCTCTCTCGAGTGTTGAACAAATGAATAAGTTTAGGGTTTGTTGTTCTTTAAAGACATTTGCTTTTGGTTGCCCTAGCTATCTGTCCAGATTAGGGTTAGTTGCTCTCTTGATACTGTCACAGCTATTTTTCTTTTCCAACTCTACATTTTCACTATTCATCACTATTTGGGCATGCTAGAGAATATCACTCTTGAGATGCTGTAAGTGTGGTAAATATGAACATTACATATACATATACTTGAAACGTCATCGTTTCACTTACGTGAGTGGCCTATTGAAGGGCTCTATGTCCATACTTACAATGCCTTTCAAATTAGCAGCATTGTTTGATTATTCATAAACGAACATTTTCACACGCCGATAAAACTAATCCAGTCATCTAAACAACATTGTCTTGTTCAAATGCTTGGGTAGATTTATAACTTTAACTTTGTTTGTATTTATTTCACAATTGTGTTCAGATTGAGTTATGTAAGAATTGTCTTCATAAATTTTTTTAAAGTAAACAAAAATTATTAGAAAAAGATCGCACACAAGAAGTGTGCAAAGAATAAAAATACAATAAGCTCAAAAGAAATAACCATTAATAACATCACAAAGGAAAGAAAAATTGTGTATGCCCGAAGCAAACATTCATTTCCTCAAACTAAGAAAAAAATAAGAAAAATCTCAGTAGCAGTCTACTCCCGATCATCAAATACGCATGCATTCTGCTCATGCCAAAGACTTCAAAGAAGATAATGAGGGACAACCCTCCAAATCACTAACGCTACCTCACGCCTCATATCCAACATGCAAATAACGCACCAAGAGACAATGCCATCACCCAATGAAGAATAAACAAGCCCAGGACCATATCCTAAAGCATCCTAGCATATGGACAGTGAAGGAAAAGATGGTTTATGGATTTCGTTGAAGCCTTGCACATGTAACACCATCTAACAAGAGCGAAATCTTGGTGTCATAGGTTATCGACAGGAAGAATCTTGTTAAGTACCACAGTTCAAGCAAAGAAGGTAACTCTAGATGGAACCCGCATCTTTCATACACTACGCCAAGGAAAGCTTCCATGCCGGGCTGGTGTAAGAAGAGAGTAAAAACTTTTGACTTGATAGCCTCGCTCACGGTTAGGACGCCAATGCAACCTATTTGCCACAAGCCTCGCAGGGAAAACTAAATACGACCCACGTCTTCATAATATTGTGTTTGGATTACTCTCATAACTTTGTATCAAGATTGATGGTGTTCGGATTGTTTTCATAAATCTTTGTCTGGATTGTTCTTATAACTCTTTGTTTGGATTGAATGCTAAATTCAAATTTAGTTGTCAACTCCCGTTGACAACCCACAATCTATCATATTCTTGTTGATTTTTGTCAATCTCATTTTGGAGTTGGCTTTCTGTTGACTTTTTAGCTATGTCATTCTGTTTCAATACCAAATCAACATAATCTTCTAACTTATAATGTTCAAGATGTGGAAAGTTGAACTTTCTCTACAAGTTCACTCAAGCAAGATTACTTATGAGACTATGAGAGTTATTCAAATATACATATTTTAAACTACTCAGTTGTTAATATATGTTGTGTGATTGATAGACTTCGACTACTACATTAATTATTGCTTGCCAATTAATTTTGTTTAATGTTTCCGATTTATGATGCTCGGACATGCTATTTCATCCAACAAATTGGTATCGCACATGTGTCTCCTCTTCCGACACCTATTGGTGACACCAACATGTTGTCAACACGAAATCGACTCATTCGTAACATGCTGGTCAATAAGTCATGACTTTTTTTTTTGTATCGATACCTTTCGACAGGAGGTCTAACACACTATAAGAGACTGATACATTTTTTTCTTAAACAAAAAATAAAGTAAATACCTAATCTCTAATTGTGTTAAAGGCTTGTCTTTGGCTTCATCACTCGTCATATGTCCACAACAGTATCGATCGAACTAGGAAAGAAACCCACACAGGAAGAGCAGATTATCATCTTGCGTCATCATTGTCGTCAAAGTGTGAGTCAGTGAGCGTGAGTGATTTGGTTTGTGGTTTTAATTTATTATTTTATTTTTTTAACTTTGTTTACCATATATTGCATCAATTTGTATTCGTGGTGTTATGTCATCAACTATTGTATTATCATAGATGTTGTGTTCACCGTATACTGGTTATTGCATGCCTCCCCGCAATAGTTGTCATGTTTGATCAATTAATAAATGATATATATATTTAATCTGATAGTAATATATTATATATTTGTATATATATAACGTTGAGTAAATATATATATTTGTTTGAAGTTTGTTTTTTAATTGCATTTATTTTGTCGGACCTTTTTAAGTATTGTTGGTAGTAATGCTATTGCTACTAGTAATAATGATTTAACTTCATTCGAAGATTATGACCTGAAAAAAACCCTTGTGGAAATTTATTGAAATATTAGATGGTACAAATAAAGGGGTAAATTTGTGTTGGAGATGCAAGTTTTATAAATAATAGTTCATAAACTTGGGTGAAAGCTCGTTTATTAAACATTTCTAAACAATGAATTGTAACCTGCAAAAAAGTGAAAGAATTCTTTATTGGTGATGATCAAGTGAAGCAAAAAAAGAAAGATAAAATGCATCAAGGAATGTACCCTTGCCTCTTAGTTTTAGTTCCTCATTTGATTCAAAGAAAAGAAAGATTTTGGGTAAGAGTGCTATTGAAATTGTATTCAACTTATGTGAGAGTGACTAATTGGATTATGAGATTGATGGGATGTTTTGTTCTATTGGATTGGCATTTAACTTAGCAAAAAATCGATATTTTCAAAGTTGTAAATGTTGCTAAGTATAATTTTGTGGGTTATGTGCCACTTGAATATAATAAGTTGAGGATCACTTTTTTGTAAAAGAGAAGGATAATATTAATGAATTATTATTAACAATTTGATCGAGTTGGTAAGACAAAGGTGTAAGTATTGTGAGTGATGGATGAAGTGGTTCACAAAGGAGACCTTTTATTAATTTTATTGTAATGTGTGATGGTGATGCTATGTTTTTAAAAGCAGTTGATTGTTTAGGAGATGTCAAAGATAAAATTTTTATTGCTAATTTAATGAAAGAAGTAATAAATGAGGTTGTACATTAAAATATCATTTAAGTAATTACATACAATGCTTCAAATTGTAAGGGCGTGGGAAAGCTCATTGAACAAAAGTTTTCATTCATCATTTGGACATTTTGTGTCATACACACTTAATCTTTTTTTAAAGAATATTTGTGCACCAAAAATATAAAAAATAATCAGCTTGCTTATGAGACATGTTAGATTATAAAGATTGTTGAAGATGTTGTGTTCATTAAAAACTTTATTATGAACCATTCAATGAAATTGATAATGTTTAATAAATTTGTTAATTTGAAGTTATTTGCTATTGGCGAAACACATTTTGTTTTAGTGATTATTATGCTTAGGAGGTTTAAGCTCATCAAAAGTGATCTTTAAGCCATGATCATTAGTGATAAATAGAGTGTATAATTATGATGATATGATAAAGGCTAGGTTAGTTAAAGATAAAATTTTGGAGGATGAGTGGTGGGAAAAAGTTTATTATATTCTTTCACTATTCTATTTTATGATATGCTTTTATTTTGTGATATTATCAAGCCTTACCTACATTATATGATGTATGGAATGAAATAATTGAAAATGTAAAGAAAGCTATATATGTTCGCGAAGGAAAAAAGACTAGATAAGGAATTTACCTTTTATTAAGTGATGTATCAAATTCTTATGGATTAGTAAATCAAGAATAACATCTCACTACATTTATGATTTAATATTTTTTTAACATATAATTTATTTTAATTGATATTTTTAATATTTTTTTCTCTTAAACAAAGTACTATAGTAATGAAAGACCTATATTGATGAATGGTTAATGAAGAGATTTTAATTTAATATAAAATAGATGGAGTATGGATTATAAATCTTGGTGCTTCTTTATGGTTTATGTGCACCATTAGTTTAAAAGTAGCCTTAAGGTTAGTTGTATAATCTTTTTTTTCATTGTGTGCTGAAAGAAATTGAGACACTTATAACTTTGTGCACTTAATTAGAAGAAACAAGATATTACGAAAACATGCTGTGGATTTGATTTTCATTTATAGTAATATCTGTTTTTTATCAAGAGAGACCCCATAATATGCACAAGGCAAAGATGTGGGATGTTAGTGGTAATGCATTCAATTTATTTGAAGATGTTAGAGTGATTGAAGTTGCAAATCTTTCACTTGATGAGTTGTACGTGAAGATTATGATTTTTAGGAATGATATCAATGATGAATGGTAATAAGTCTATGATCTTTATTCTTTGTTAATAATTAATGAATGATGTTTTTCAAATTCAAATTCAACCCATTAATCATCTATAATAATATCAAGTGAGACTTAACAATTTAGATACTAAGAAAATAGATAGATAATTGAATACTACTTGAAAGATAAGTTCATATACCAGGACGATGTTTGTGCACAATAAATTTTGCCAATTTGAAGCCAAATAATCCTTTCTTTTGTCTAAAATCTTTAATTTATATAAATAAATTCTCTTACTTTATCAAAAAAAAAAAATCTTTAATTTGCAGACAAGTCTTTTTTCTTTTTACATAATTTGGTATAAGCCTCTCTATGCATCTTAATAATCCACTTTTAATCTCTGGATGATTAGACATATTTTTTGAATATTGAAATTTAGGATTCAAAAAAATAAGTGGCTGCGTGTAAAGGGCGATATAATTGGAAATCTCATTTATGATCAATGATTTTTTAAATCTCACTATAAGCTTCATATTTATTCCTTAAATTTTTGGCAATATTCTCTTTAATTGTATCTATTGTTCCATAAATAAATTCTATTCTAGTTACCTTATTTGAATTATCCAATTTCAACACATTAACAAGAGGTCTAGTTGTTTTCAATGCATAAGATGTCGTAGACCAAAAATTCTCATTTCTCATAATATATTTTTTTTCACTTCTTTCCCTTTTGCTTTATTTGCTCATGTATTTTCTTTCCATTCTTATAAAGTTAACATGGGCATAAGCTTTGCAATGTTAAGTATGTAGTAGCAAATTTAGTAGGAGCAGGTCGAACCAAATCCTATTGAGTGAACTTTCTCATTAATGCTAATACCTATTTATGATTATAAAAAAATTAGCTTACCTATTAAAACAATTTAATTAGTATATGAAAACAATTACTATACAATTTTAGAAGAAATTTATAATATATACAAGAATAAAGTATACTTGCTTGACTTTTCTCAATATCATTTTATGTTAGGGTACTTTTTTAATTTTTTCAAGAATCAAATCTACACAATATGCAGCATATGACGTCCTCCATAACTGTTTTCTCTTCTTTATTAATATTTCCCTAGTTTTTTTTGTAATTTGAGACATTATCAGTTACCACTTAAACTACGAGATTCTCTTCAATTTCTTTAGAAACATCATCTTATAATTTAAATATAAGCATTGCATCTTTCGCTACATCGCTGACATCAATAGAACGCAAGATAATTGTGCTATACGAATTATTCACAAGAATATTGATCAATTGTTTTCTCATTCATTTGATAATATAGAAACTTTTGTTTGTTATCATGTCTTTTTCACATCATGCACCATATTTTTAGTGTTCTTTTTTTCTTTTTAAAAATGTCTTCAATTTATAGTTGATTGACACTTTTAAACCAATTTCATATTGACCAATTGCCCGGCACATACTAACAAATGATGGACTATCAATAACATTAAAAGCAATGACATTGTCAAAGAAACATCAATTGATCTCCATACACTTCATCATGGAATTCTTTTACGCTAAATCTTTTTTGGTTTACTTCTACTTACATCATTAATTTTCTCAACATCATCCCCCACAATTCCAAGAAATCTATCTATAGGTCCCCTATTCACTATTTAAGTTACACCATCACTAGTCGATTCCATTGTGGATTCATTATTTAATATTGTGTTTTTGTCAATTGTTTTCTCTCTAAAAATTTAATGCATTCTCTTTAACTTTCCTAATTCCTTATATTTTATTTCATTTTTAACTTCCGGTATAACTTTCAGACACGGGTCAACATTTTTCTTTTTTCTGGCCAAATGTTCTTTCAATCGAAATATTTATCTCCTGATTTCTTTTTTACAAAAGATGCAATAAATATATTTATATTTTTTTATTCAACTCTATTTTATTTTCATATTTTCAAATAAAATTTTTTCTTTGATTGTTTGCCATTACAGAGACAGTAAGCTAAATCTACAAGAATAAATATAATTAAAATTTTAAATAAAATAAAATAAATTAATTATAGAGTATATTCAAGAGTAATTAATTATAGATAGTAAGCTAGATTGTACAATAATTAAAATAAAATTAATTAACTTTTTATTTAAAATTTGATATAAATTACCATTTAAGGTAACTCACCTCAGAGTCTCGGACGACGATTGGACAATCTACGCTAGATGACAATGCTGGATGACGGACGATGTTGGACGACGATTGACGACGCTGGATGATGATCAACGACACACAACGATACTGCTACTTCAAGTCTTTGATGCGGTAATGAGATTGGAACAGAATACAGAATATTATGTTAGTCACATACAATTTTTTAAAGCTATTTAAAAGTTTATCGAGATTTTGTCGCGGGCACCTCATCCCGAATACGAGTTGAAGCGGTAGAATGAGCCACCTCAACTCGCCTCACCCGTACGAGGCGGGTGTGGGCGGAGGCTGATTACAAGGCGGCGTCTCTACGCGGTTTAGAGCTAAGGCGGGCGAGGCAGCACTTCAAGGCGGCACCTCAGCCCATTTTTTCAAACCATGGTCCTTGGTTGTCCTCACTAATTGACTTCGTGCTTTGATTTCCCTTGTTCATTGATGGTGTAAGGATAGCTGATAAGTACATTGGAGGGCATTGTTATTAACTTTTCAGTAAAAATTTTGTGTAAGAGGTTATTGTTATATTACATTTTAAAAAAGGGGTACTAAGTGTAATTTGTTAAACTAAACTAAGGAGGAGGGCATTGAACGTCTTTCTATTAAACCTTGATGGTACCGAATGCAATTTTCTCTATTTTAAATAATCATCCAAATGCTTTAGCTTTAAATTGTAAATCCTAAGTTATTTGCTGATTATTTTTTCAATCTATTGTTGATTTTTTTTCTTCATATTTTTAATTTCCAGTTTGTTAATGGAGAGCCTGTTTATAGAGCAACCTGTCGAACCAACATTGGTGGGTTCCATGTCTCTGATTATTTGAAGCAACTTCTTTCTCTAAAATACCCTCATCATATGTGAGTGATTTTGTTTGTTTTCCTTTTTCGATTGCGATGTGTATATGAGCATTTACATTGAGTTTCATAAATTTTTATTTTTTCTAAAATATAAGAATAAAATTTGAAAAAAATATTAAAACATGCTTACATTCATATTCCTAAAATAGAATTTGAATACAAGAAATAAATCATGATTTCTTATATTTGAAGATTCATTATTTATTTCTCAAAATATTTTGTATAATTTTTAATATTTTGTTTGACGTGTATTTTTTGAATGATTATAATGAATAAGAGATGAAAAATAATAAATACAAAATATAAAAAAAATATTATTTTAATAGAATAGAAAAATTATAAGAAATGAGATATAGAGAGTTTTTTAAACAAATAAAATTTAAGAGAAAATTTTAGGAAATGTAATTTTTAGCTAAAATTTGAAGAAAAATGTAAGAAACTCAATGTGGATGCTTTAATATACAAAGGGGTTATCTTGGTTTTGTTATGTAATTTCACAGAAAGGAACGTGACTGAGTTTTGCTATTGGGACTTAGCCCTAGGAGATTTTCATATTGGTTAATTGATATCCGCAACAGGCCTACGATTACATGGGAGAAGATTGAAGAACTTAAAATAGAGCACTGTTACATTACTCCAGATTATGCTTCTGAAGCTCGGTTGTTTCAGGTACCAAGCATTAGGGTTTCTTTGTTATATGATCTTTGATATGTGAAAACAGCTTTCATTTTTTGTACAGAAAGGGGTGAAAGAAGCTGAAGATAAGACCAGATATTGGCAGCTACCTTGGATTCCGCCACCAGTTGATGAAGGACCTTCAGAAGAAGAGATTGCAAGGAAGGCAGCTATAAAGGAGAAACAAGGTCAAAGGTTACGAGAGATGGCAGAGGCCAAGAGATCTTCCAAGATAAATGAATTAGAAAATGAAATGCAGGGCTTGGAATTTCTCCTGAGGCAACTTGATCAGGTCCCAGAAAATGATGTTCCATCTTTCCTGGCAGATACTGGCTATATCTCTAAGTTGGAAATAGAATCTTCTCTTCTGAAAGTTTCACAATCATTAAAAAAAGCAAAAGGTGAACAGAAGGACAATGACGACAAGGCCGAACCATCCACAGCTGAAAAGTTTCCTCTTATCAACATTCCAGACAACATGCTGACCCCTGAGCAGGTATATGGTTATAGAAACTAACTGATAAATATGCCTAGCCTATACCTCGGCTTTTTTATAATAATTACAAGAAAAAATTGCTGCAACTTTATCTTGCCAGTTTTTTTTTTTGTTTTTTGTGGTTGAAAATGTGTAGTGTTGTTCCATCATGTTTTTGGCCCAGAAGAATGAAAGATAATACTTAATTTTAAGATACTTCTGGATGCCAAATTGTTTGCGTTTCTTCTTACTCTGAACTTAGTTAAGGTGTGGGAGCTGGATTTTAGTTCTCAATCGCTTGATATGAGATTGCAGCCTCTATTTTTTTGTTCGTTTATTGTTAATGGAAATATCTTCCATTTTGTGGTTTCCTTTTACAGCTCAAGGATAAGAAAAAGCAACTGTTTCTCAAAACAACATCTGAAGGACGACAGAGAGCTAAACAGAAGAAATTTGAAGAGGAAATAGAACGGGAGAGGCAAAATCAACTGGATGAAGAAAAACGCCTGTATGTTCATTTTGATACCGTGAACATTACACGTACAGTTGGGGACCAATAATGCAAATGGACTGATAAAAATCATTTGATTTTTCTTTGATTGCCATTTGTCTGTTCATTTAATTTTATCATTTTTCAATGTAGCGAGAATCCAGAGCTCTATTTAGAGCAGTTGCGAACTAAATATAGAGAGCTTTCTGAGAAAGTAGAGCAGCGAAAACGATTGAAGACAAATGGCAACCACACAAATGGAAACCATAACACTTCTGGTGGGGTTGGTCGTGGTGAGAGATTGAATGCTGCCCAGAAGGAAAGGATGCGGCTATTAACTACTGCTGCCTTTGATCGAGGGAAGGGCGAGGACACTTTTGGTGCCTGCGATGAAGACTGGCAGCTTTACAAACTAATGAGCAAAGATAACGAGGATGAAGATGAGAGACCTGATGAGGTTGAGGCTGAGCTGGCTCGGATCTCTTCTAGGCTTCAGGTTAGTTATTCCTTCCCAGAAAAGTAAAATATCCTTCAGGATTATCAGCTGGATTTAGTTTGGAATTCTTGGAAAATCCATAAAAAATAAACACGTATAATTTAAAACATGATTGGGCACATGCTATTCGTTGGGATTATCTATATCCTTCGTCCCATCACATCACCTGTGTTCTCTGTTCTTTTGCGTTTGATATGGGTTACATTCCTGGATCATATTCATGACAGGAAATAGATCCAGCATTCGTTCCTAGACTTGAGCTTGGATCACTTCTGCCTGCTGTTGAGACCCCAAAGTTCCGCCCTCTCTCAAAGGAAGATTTCCAGATTGTGCTTGGCGTTGAGAGATTCCGGTGTCCTGAAATTCTCTTTCATCCCAATCTCGTGGGAGTTGACCAAGCCGGGTTGGATGAGATGACAGGGGTCTCGCTAAGGAGGTTGCCATCATCTGCTGAGGAAGAAGCAGAGCAAATGACGAATTCGATTCTTCTCACTGGTGGTAACTGTCTGTTTCCTGGCCTGAGGGAGCGCTTGGAAGCTGGAATCAGGATGATACGCCCGTGTGGCTCCTCAATTAGAGTGGTTAGAGCATTGGATCCAGTTCTTGATGCCTGGCGTGGAGCTGCTGCTTATGCTGCAGGCATGCAGTTCCCACAGCAAACCTTCAGTAAATTGGATTATTATGAAAAAGGTGAAGATTGGCTTCGGAGATACCAAATAAAGTACGCAATTTAATTTCATGGCCACATGATGAAAAAAAAACTAGGGATTGTCAGAGATAAGTTAGAGTTTGGACATTATAATGTTAGTTATTTCAATTTTATTTTCAAAATTGGATGGAAGTTATAATTTTTTTATTACTAAATTTTTTCTATTTATAATTTTATAATAGTTGGGCCATTGGATTAATTAAAATAATAATATAATATAAAAAAAGAAAAATAGTAGAGAAATAATATATTTAAATAATAATTTTGTGAATAGGAAGTAATTTTTTTAATTTGAAGAATTTTATAAATTTACTGTAATTTATAATTATAAATATTTTTTTGGTGAGTTTTGTCATCACTTGTTTTTGATCGAGCTTGAGACTGGTTTTGTAAAGGATTCAATGTTAGTTTATTCAGTTGATCCTAGAGTCATTGCTTTATAAGGCTCACATAAATTATAAAAAGAAAAAAACATAGTCACTACCAAATAGTTTAGAGGTGTGATTGGGCACCTAGAAAAAAGAGATCTACGATTTTAGAGAATTAAGTTCAGGAGTTGGTTATGTGTGGAGAAGGAAAGATTTTTGTACTCCCACAACGTCCATTATTGGTACTTAGTTTTGATTTATGTGTACTTACTTGCTTTATTGTTTATTTAAAAAGATTTATTTTTTTGTATTTTTAATTTTATGGGATTTTTTTTAGGATTAGGCTTTAGAAAACAAAAGAAAAATATTTTTAAGTAAATAAAAGGAGTCATTATAATTTTAGAAAAAGAATATGAGATTTAGGCTTTTACGACAGTATTGTATTTTTTTTCAAAATAAAAGTAATTTTCTTAGAAAATAAAATAAAAGCAATTTGAATTTAAATATGAAATTAATACCACAATTGATATTGACTTAAGCAGATTAGGATATGAACAATTAGGGTTCAACCTTCATGATCGCCCACGTCTTATTTTATTTTTTCGAAAAAATGTGATCTTTTGCTAGTCCTTTTTTATTTCTGAAGAAAAGGAATGAGAGTTAAAAGGAAACGTTTTACTTCAAAACATTTGAAAAAAGAAGTTTTAACAGTTTGAATATGAAGAAATTAAAGAGAAGAACATAGGTGATTTTTTGTGATCGAACTTGGTAATCTTCCTTTAGAAGCCCCTTGAGAACAAAAGTTTAGAAAGATAACTACAACTTTCCTTTCCTGCAGCTTTCAGTTTCCACGACTCTAGAAAGTCCCTGATTTTTTTATCTCTCAAAAATCCATTCTGACAGCTCTTCCTTGGTTGATCACTCATGCCCTTTCGGAATAACCTTCTTTTCCTTTTTGCCTCTAGGCCACCCTATTTATAGGGATCCAGGGGAGATAACCAGTGCCTAGGCATTAATTAGATGCCTTACAGTCCCCATACGTCAACTGCGGTGTTCCAAGGAATTGAAGACTTCAAAAATAGGTTCTTGATTCCTTGGTATTAATTAAATGCAATTTACAATGATTTCCAATTCCCACGCTTTGAAAAAGGAGTCTCAAGACATTGATCTCATTTAATGCAATTGAAAAATGATTTTTCTGAAATTTTCCGAGTCTCGATGCTTTGGAGTCACTTCCAGACCTATAGAGGAGTTATCTTGGATCATTGAAACTTATTTCGGATCATGGTGATGATTTCTGGGCCTATGAGAGTTTGTTCCGCATCATTGAAGCTTATTTCGTATCATGAGGATGATTTTCAGACTATTGAGAGCTTATTCTGCATCATTGAAGCTTATTCCGCATCATGAGAATAATTTTCGGACCATTGTGAGTTTATTTCACTTCTTTCAGGCTTATTTCGGATTTGACCAAGTATGACCTTAGGATTTGACCATGTTGACCTCCGAATTTGGGCTTATTACGTATCATTGGGCTTATTACAGATTAATGGATCCTTATTCCGTGTCATTGAAGCTTATTCGGGATGATTGGAAGCTTATTTCGTATCATTGAAGCTTATTCCAGATGATTGGAAGCTTATTCCGTATCATGGAAGCTTACTCCAGATCATTAAAGTCTCAATATAAGGACTAAATGTTCTGAATTTGACCATGATGCTCCGGATTTGACCCTGATGCTCCGGATTTGACTTTTCCTGACGAAAACTGTTTTAACAATAACTTCTTTATTTTAATTTGGAATTATGCACGCTCAAGTGCGTTATTCTCCAAATCTCATCTTCTATCACTTAGTGCTTGCCTTGGGGCATTTTAAGGTCTCCCAAAGGGTTCCTTAGTCTTGTGATCCTTTGCCAAGTATGGTTGTGATCTAACTCGATCAAAATGGAGATCAATAATTGCCCCTCTTTGTGCATTTTTTGTATACAAATGATGTGCAAAGATAACTAGACACCGATTTTGAAGGATTACATCTCTTTGATCTTTTTCCCAAAAGAGTTGATTCCTTGGGGCTTGGCATTGCTATGAGAGTGAGGTAACATCTTTGGTTTGGACTTGGATGACCTCTAAGGTTTAGGGGGATGGATTCTAGGTCCAAAAGGAGAGTGACATCTATGGTTATGGTTGTAGAGACCTGTGTTTAGATGCTTTATAAGATAGTCATTATTTGGTAGTGAAGACATCATTTCGGTATTGTGCTCGGCGATACGAGCGTTTTGGCTGTAGTTGGACCCAATTTAGAGTTTGGGACTCCGTAAGGGCAGTTGTGTAATTTTGGGTGTTATTACTTAAGAAATTAGCACAAAAATATAAATAGGGAAGGGAGAGAAAGAGATAGTCAGGAGGTCATTGCGTTCCCTAGTTTTGGAGAGAGCGTAGAGCGTGGAAAAAGGAGTTTGCCGACTTTAGAGCTTGAAGTTTAAATTTGGGGTTCATTCATCTGTGAATCTTTACTTGGTAGGTGATCCTAAACTTCTTTCCTTAGTTTTGTTTTGATATGGATGAGTTTGCCATGATTTAAGAGATTTGACATGAACCCTATATTTTGGAGGAAACCCAATTTGGGGTTAAATATGGTAATTTAAGTAAGTAATATGTGAACAAGGTATGCTATATCGTAGTGAGTATGTGTATATGTGATTTGGGGGCTTTATAACTATGTATTTCATGAGGGTTAAGAAGTCAACCATGGGGAACCTATACTAAGATCTAGATATGTATGTATATGTAAAGACTCGTACCTAGGTGACGTGTGTTAATATATAATTACTATTAAAATATTTGGAGTTTATTGGCATGCGTTACGTTAATACTATTATAATTATTTTAATATTTTTTTTAAGTTTATAGTTATTGTGACGTTAATACATTATTTACTAACATTAACTATTATTATTAATTATTATGATTAATCAAATTATTATTATTGATTATTACTATTATTATTATAAATCTATTAATATATAGATTTATATGGGTATAAATAGGGGGAAAACTAGGGTTAAACCCTACACTTTGTGCGTGCGCAGTCGTGGAAATCAGGTAGGTGATTTCGACTATTTACTATCCGATTGTATGAGCACAATGTTAGAATCGGTATGTGTTAAATCCTATTAGAGGTAATTACATATGGCTACTTTGTACGAGTTGGTATGTTCACTGCGTCGGCTACTACTGGCGTCGTCGTCGTACCGTGGAAGGGAGGCGTCAAGGGCGTCGGCTCCTGGTGGTGCGGTGGTCGTACCGTGGTCGGGAGGCGTCAAGGGCGTCGTCTGGGGAAACGGATCTGGGCGTCGTGGCCGTGCCGTCGTGGCTACGCGTTTTCGGCGAGCAGGTGTCGGAGGGAGGGGGAGGCGTAGCGGCTTCGGCGCCGTCCCCGTGGACTCGGACTCGCGCGCCTCGCGTCTGGTGTGCCGCGCGCGCTTCGCACGGAGGGGGAAGGAAGCGGGCGGCGGTGTCTGCGCCGCCGCTGCGTGATGACCAAGCCTGCGCGCCGGCGTAGGGCTGAAGCAGGGAAGGGAGGGGGCGCGGCGCATCTGATGTCGCCCCTCCCCGCTAACGCACCAACACCAACCCTACGGGTTGGTGGAAAAAATAAATAAATAAATAAATAAATAAATAATAATAATAATAATAAAATCAAAATAAAGGAAAATAAAATAAATAAGTATATAACTAAATAGATATGTTAATGTATACATATATGATGTGAATATATATATATATATATATGAGAGAGAGAGAGAGAGAGAGAGAGAGAGATATCGTTAGAACTTTAGTATTGATTTAATAAATTAGGCTCGATTGGGGTAATCGTGTAAACATTGTTTGGGTGTATGTATACTCAAATAACATAGATTCTATTGTAGTTCCTTAACATGAAAATACCTGTAACTTAGTCCCTTTTTTATTGACGTTTAAGGTATTAGATTTTCGATGAGTATTTAAATATGTATGTGCATTTATATATATATATATATATATATATATATATATATATATATAGTTATATGTGTGGTTAGCGTTGGATTGGTGAACTAATTTTATAAGGTTGTCGAACTAAACTTGACTGTTGGAACGATCTGCTAGTTCATCCAGTGTGTGGAACTGGTGGGGAAGTTCGTTGGGTTAGCTGCGGGTCCCGCATAGGGCAGGCAAGAAGCCGCAGGTCCCCTATATGGCTGGTAACCCAGGTCCCATATGTGGTAGGTTGTCACTAGGGACACCACAGGTCCCACATATGGCTATCTGATGGTGGTTATGATTACTGGAGTTGGTGGCGGGAATTACCGTGGGTGATTGTTTTGCCTTCGTACTTCAATAAAATTTAAATGTGGTGTGATGTTCTATTTGTGGTTAAATGAGATTTATTTGTGATGCAATGTAACACTACACTGGCACAATCGTACACAGTTCATGTAGACTTAGGGACTCATATATTAGGATACTGGAGATGGGGATGGATCACCTACTGGGCATTCGTGCTCACCCTACTTTATCTCTATTTTTCTACAGGTTGTAGGGAGTAGCCGGTGGAGCCATAGCAGATCAGGTTGGGACATCTTTAGGATTCCTTTTATGAACTTGGTATCTATTTATTTATTTTATATCCGGACTTGGGTCCGTGACAGTTGTATAAACTTGGATAACTGGACCTTGCTACTTGTGTTTGTGGTGTTGATTTAATTCAGTAATATTGATTGCACTGATATAATTATTGGTCGATTGCATGTTGTGTCTGGACCACCGGTAAGTACAATGCTACCCCCGTTGTAGTATTGTTTAAAAATGGATCAGTCTCCAACCCCTCGACCCCTGGAGTGGGCGTGGGGACGTCGCGTTCCTGATTCTGTGAGTGCTCAAAATTTGGGGGCGTGACAGATATATATATGTATGTATTTGTGGCTATTATGCGGTTTAGAGGTGTTTAGGACGCGTTATGTGGTAAAAATTATAGTTATTAAGGTAAAATAGTAGGTTTGTGAGTGTTCGGGGGTCGTTGGGATAGTTCTAGATGAAGAACAGGCGAAAGATGATGAAGAGCAGTACCTTTGGTGAACAAGGACGTCGGCAGCGCGTTTAAGAGATGAGGGTTTGGAGGTCGAGGGTCAAAGGGCCGAGGGTCGAAGGGTTGAGGGTCGAAGGGCCGAGGGTCGAAGGATCTTCGAGGCAAATCTTCAAGTTAGGATCTTCGAGGCAGATCTTTGAGTCAGAATCTTTGAGGCAGACCTTTGAGTCAGCAGCTCTGGGTTTGGATTTTCGGGGCAGATGTCCGGGCCTGCAGTTTTGGGTTCGAGCTTCGGGGCAAGGCTCTAAGCTTCGAGGCAAGGTCTTCGAGGAAGATCTTCGGGGTTGGTCTTTTGAGAGCTATCCCTATTATATTATATTATATTATATTATCTTCCAACCCAAATTTCATGTATAAAAAGCAGATATTATGCCTTTTTCGAGGTATGAGATTTGTTTGTGTGCTGGGCATGAAATGTTACGTGAAGTGGATAGGGTTATGGGTCTAGAACCTCATGGTAGGCGGGGGACTTGATTGTGGAGTTCTGTTGGTCTGCCAGTTGGTTAACTGAGGTCCTATCTAGGGCTGGCTAGAGGCTGAGGTCCCCTACATGGCTGGTTGATAGCAGAAGGTCCCATGGGTGGCTGCTTTTATGCTATGGTCCCATTATGGCGGGTAGGTTGTAAGAGCCTTGCCCTGTGTTAATCAGCTGAATTATAAAGTCTGTGTGACTTGATTGTGTGACCTTGTGTGGCTATGTTCTCATTGTACTGTATAATACTATGTTGTGTGAACACTACTGTGCATGTGTGTGTTTATGCTTTTGTTGGTATTGCATAGGACACTGTGTGCATTATTGTGTACTTATACATTCACTGGCACATGTATGCACGGGTATTGTGTCGTAGGTCACCTACTGAGCCCTTGTGCTCATCCTACGTTGTTATGTTGACTTTCAGGTTCAGGCAGGACGTAACCTCAGGATTTGTAGTTGAGCAGATCGGGGAGACTATACCTTTTGATGTATGAGACTATGCCCATTCTACCTATTTTGTATTATTACTGTATTGTCTTCTTGGACCTGGGTTTGTGGTTGTTGTACTATATCTCAAGATGTGTATGCTATTCTATGACGATGTCTTCATTCAGTTGCATCGTTTTGGGCGTACAGGATTACCCTTGTTGTATGATTGTACATGTACATTTAGGCAGCACCCGCCGTGGGACCTTTTTGGTGCTAGTCACCAACTCCTTACCCTCGGGTGTGGGTATGGGGTAGTCATGTGTCCGGTTCCATGTCTCCCGGAGTTGGGGGCGTCACAATGGTAGTAAAATGATATCTTGGGTCAAAATAGTCAGCTTTTAGAGTTGTGGGAAGAAAATAACATCTTGGTTTGATAGAATTACGTCTTGGGTCGAATAGCTCTTGGCTACAGGGATAGCTTTTGAATCCAATAGATGAGCAGGGCTTATGTAGCCAAGCATAATAATCTCTTGGATTGATTGATATTGGCTTCTTGGGTTGAATAACTTCTTGGGCTAGATAAGACATCTTGGGTCGAAGCTTCTTGGGCCAAAGGAGTGATATCTTGGGTCAAATACAACATCTTGGGTCAAACAACTTATAGGAAGGAATAATGTCTTGGGCAAATGTCATATCTTGGGTCAAATAGCTTTTTGGGCTTTAAGGATGACTTCTTGGGCTAGATACGACATCTTGGGTCGGATAGCTCTTGGGCTAAAGAGATGACTTTTGAAGCCAACGAATGAGCATGGCTTATGTAGCCAAGTATAATAATCTCTTGAATTGATTGATATTGGCTTCTTGGGCCAAATAACTTTTTGGGCTAGATATGACATCTTGGGTCGAATAGCTTTTAAGGCAGTACACAACATCTTAGGTTGAAGCTTCTTGGGCCAAGGGAGTGATATCTTGGGTCAAACTGCTTCTAGGAAAGAATAATGTTTTGGGCTGATATGATGACATCTTGGGTCAAATAGCTTCTTGGACTTTAAGGATGGCTTCTTAGGCCAAATATAACATTTTGGGTCGGATAGCTCTTGGGCTAAAGAGATGGCATTTGAAGCCAACGGATGAGCATGGCTTATGTAGCCAAGCATAACAATTTCTTGAATTGATTGATATTGGCTTCTTGGGCCGAATAACTTTTTGGGCTAGATATGACATCTTGGGTCGAATAGCTTCTAAGACTGGATACGACATCTTGGGTCGAAGCTTCTTGGGCCAAAGGAGTGACATCTTGGGTCGAACAGCTTCTAGAAAGGAATAACGTCTTGGGCCGACGTGGTGACATCTTGGGTCAAATAGCTTTTTGGGCTTTGAGGATGGCTTCTTGGACTAAATACGACATCTTGTGTTGGATAGCTCTTGGGCTAAAGAGATGGCTTTTGAAGCCAACAGATGAGCATGGCTTATGTAGCCAAGCATAACAATATCTTGTATTGATTGATATTGGCTTCTTGGGCTGAATAGCCTCTTGGGCTAGATACGACATCTTCGGTCGAATAACTTCTAAGGCTGGATACGACATCTTGAGTCGAAGCTTTTGGGTCAAATAGCTTCTAGGGTTGAAAGGATAGCTTCTTGGGCTAAAGGAGTGACATCTTGGGTCAAATACAACATCTTAGGTCGAATAGTTTCTAGGGCTGGAGGAATTGATTCTTGTGTCGAATGTAGCGATATTTTGGGTCGATTAGCTTCTTGGGCTATAAAGGTGACATCTTGGGTCAAATATGACATTTTGGGTCGAACAGCTTCTAGGGCTAGAGGAATGGCTTCTTGGGCTATGGAGGTGACTCTATCATGGATCCCTCTATGGGTTTACTTCAAGAGATCGCTCTATAAAGTTACCACTTAAGAGTCATGCTTGGGCTTATGATCTAGGTCAGCCGAGCCTGGTTTTTAGATTCTAAAAAGGAATTATGTTTGTCAAGGGTGAGTCCTCATATCGCTTTAAAGATGGTCTTTGAAGCTTAATTGTTGGTGGATCATGAGATGAATCCTCATGCTATTCTGACGTTTAGTCAATCCTGTAAGTAAGAAGAGCAAACATGCTAGGATGTATGCTAATGATACATGAAGATGTTGATTCTTTTGAGAATGATGCATGAATGCATGTGAATTTGTGATTAAGTTTTAAAGCCCCTTTTTTTTTAATTGGGGAAGGAGGCCAATAGGTGTCTTGTGCCTTTTGTTCTCTTTGCTGCAAGAAATCAGAACTCTGGTATCACTTTGTGTTGTGTCACGGACCGAGGCTTATCCTAACACGCTTAGGCCATTTTGGAGTATTTTCCCTTTGTAAAGTGTTGTAACTTAGTTTATAAAGTGAGTTGTAGATATTTCAACGCTCTAGCTAAAATGATGTCTCCTGGTGTCAATGCCAGAAAAGTATTAACATCTATATATAGGGGAGTGATGTTGTAAAGCTTTCAAGCAATCAATACAATCGATTTGTTGCATTCATTCAATCTTTCTTCCCCTAAGCGTTTCCCTACACAATTGCTTTACAACTGATCGTTGGCTTTCGATCAAATGCGACGAGTTAGGCTGACTTAGCGTTCCTTCGTATGGGTGGCAACTAGGTGCCGCATGGGTTAAGTTGTGATAAAAGCTGACCCCGTGACAAGTGGTATCAGAGCCAGGTTTGGTGCCAAGTTCGGTGGAACAATCAAAAGCTTCGAGATGGTGTAAAATAACAAATGGAGGATCTGTTGTCATTAGTGAACACAAAGGTCGCGAGAAGGAGCACAACGCTAAGAAACGGAAGAAAGACAAGTCTGTTTCGAGGGAAACATATCCGCTGGAGAGTCGGCTAGCCAAAGTGGAGTTGGCGTTAACCAACCAGATGGAGGTAATCGAGGAGCACACTAGTAGCATCGAAAGGCTTGACTCCGAGGGTGACAAAAGCTATAGGAGGCTGCAAGGACTTCTCAACTCCGTCATGGATGACATGAACTCTCGACTCGAGGGCTTGAAGGATTCTCTCATGTCTTGAATCCTGGCGATGCAGGAGAAAATCAAAGAGATCAAGGCGGATAGGTCTCTCTGCAAGATGGCAATCACCCAAGGTGGTGTTGGCGGCCATTCCAACTCCAAAATTGACGTGTCAAAGCCTAAAACCTATGCTGGGTCAAGGAATGCGATGGAGTTAGACAACTTCCTCTACACCATGGAGTAATACTTCGATGCCTTGAATATTGTGGATGAGGCAAATAAGGTGAAAACTGCTCCCCTATACTTTGTTGATTCGGCTATAGTGTGGTGGAGGCGACGGTATGCCGACAATGAGTACGACTTATGCGTCATTGATAATTGGGCGTATTTCAAGCGGGAGATCAAGGCCCAATTCTATCCCCAGAATGCAGAGGATGAGTCCCGGGCGAAACTTCGGTGCCTTACCCACAAAGGCACGGTGTGGGAGTACGTCCGGGAATTTTCAGAGCTGATATTGGAGATCCCAGATATGTCCGCGAAGGATTCATTATTTTCCTTCATGGACGGATTACAACAATGGGTGAAGTTGGAGCTGCAGCGGAGAAATGTGTAGGACCTGACGTCGGCTATGGCGGTGGCCGAATCACTCATCGAGTACAAGAAACCAGAGAAGGCCACCAGTTCTTCATCGACTTCTAAGGCGAAACAGGTTCCACAAGGAGAAACGTGGGGGAGACAACCGAAGTGAAGGAAAAGGGAGACCCTTCCAACCGTCTAAGGACTTTCACTCAAAACATTTCGCGAATGGTTCCAAGGACGGGGAGAAGCCATGGATCTCCTGTTTCTTTTGTGAAGGCCACATAAGGCGTTTGAGTGCCTGAAGCACTCAAAGCTCTCCGCGATGATCAATGACGAAGAGAGGGATGTGAGGGATCTAAGACTTGGTTCCTTGCAACTCCTCAATGCAATCAAGGCGAAGGTGGAGGTCCCACCATCCAAAAGACAGAAGGGGCGCATGTACATGCTCGCTAAGGCCAACGACCTCGAAACTAAGGCCTTGATAGATACAGGTGTGACCAACAACCTCATCAAAGTGGAGGAAGCTTGAAAACTGGGATAGTCTACAAGGAAGAGAAGGGCTAGCTGAAGGCGGTGAACTCTAGTGCCAGTCCAATCCATGGCGTTGCTTGAGGTGTCGAGCTAAGTATCGGCGAATGAAGAGGCAAGGTGAATCTCTCCGTGGTGTCAATGGACGACTATCCCATGGTGCTGGGGATGGAGTTTGTTGACCAAGTGCGGGCAATTCTGATTCCTAGCACCAACATAATGTGTATCATGGATGGGGGGAAGACGTGCATGTTGAAGGTAATGCGGGAGGAAGAACTCAAGGCGAAGTCTCTTTCGGCGCTCCAACTGTCCAAAGGAGTTAAGCGACAGGAGCCAACCTTCATTGCCATGGTGAAGGAAGAATGCCCAAGTGTTAGGGAGGAGCCCCCAACCGAAGTGAATATGGTCCTTGAAGAGTTTGGGGATATTATGCCACCCGAATTCCCCAAATAATTTCTGCCGAAGCGGGAGGTGGACCACAAGATCGAGCTAGAGGCAGGTGCAAGGCCTCCTGCTGTGGTGCTCTATCGGATGGAACCATCAGAGTTGGAGGAATTTCGGAAACAATTGAAAGACTTGTTGGAGGCCAGGTTTATTTAGCTATCCAAAGCGCCATTTGGAGCACCGATGTTGTTCCAAAAGAAGCATGATGGGTCGATGCGGCTATGCATTGACTACAGGGTGCCGAACAAGATCACGGTGAAGAATAGCTACCTCATCCCACTCATATCCAACCTCTTCAATCAACTTGGCGCTGCGAGATGGTTCTCAAAGCTAGATTTATGGTCGGGATATTGACAGGTGCGGATAGCCGAAGGTGATGAGGCAAAGATGGCGTGCATCACAAGATATGGCTCTTACGAGTTCTTGGTGATGCCTTTTGGCCTCACAAACGCCCCTGCCACATTTTGTACGTTGATGAACCAGATCTTCTAACCATACTTGGACAGATTCATCGTGGTGTACCTTGATGACATTGTCGTTTACAGCAAGACTTTGGAGGAGCACAAGGCAGACCTATGACGAGTTTTCCAAACCTTAAGGGAGAATGAACTATTTGTAAAGAAGAAAAAATGTGACTTCGCAAAGAAAGAGGTGCCCTTCTTGGAAAATATCATTGGTGGCGTCAAACTAAAGATGGATAACAAGAAAGTGTTAGCCATCAAGGAATGGGAGACGCCCAAGAAAGTCCCTGAAATGTGTTCCTTCCTTGGCTTGGTTAACTTCTATAGAAGATTCATCTGTGGTTATTCCCACATTGCCGTACCCTTGGCAGAATTGTTGAATAAAAATGAGACTTGGGTGTGGGATGATGCTTGTCGTGAAGCATTTGAGAAGTTGAAGCAAGTTGTAACAAACAGACCGGTGATGGCACTGTCGGACCATACAAAGCCTTGAAGTTCACACAGATGCTTCAGACTTGTTAGGGTGGAGTTCTCATGCAGAAGGGGCATCCGATAGCATACGAAAGTTAGAAGCCCAATGACATTGAACGGAGGTACATGGTGTATGAAAAGGAGATGACGATAGTTATGCATTGCCTTCGGGTGTGGAGGCATTACTTGTTAGGGTCCAAGTTCGTGGTAAAGACGGACAACATTGCTATGAGTTATTTCCTAACTCAAAGGAACTTAACTCTGAAGCAAGCATGGTGGCAAGGACTCCTAGCTGAATTCGACTTTGTGCTCGAGTACAAACCGGGCACAAATAATGTGGTGGCTAATGCACTACGTCGGAAGGCATAGCTTACAGCCATTAGCCAACCACAATTCCCCCTAGTGGACAAACTGAAGGAAGAAATGGAGCATGATCCATTAGCCAAGTCCTTGGTGGAATGCATCAAGGTTGGAAAGAGGAGACAATTTTGACTAAGGGATAACTTGCTCCATACTCAAGGGGAACATGTGTACATTTCTAAATGGGGAAATTTGAGGAGAGACATCCTCAAAGAATGTCACGACTCGTGGTGGGCTGACCATCCCGGAGTCGATCGTACCTTGGCGTTGGTGGAAAGGAGCTACTATTGGCCTCAACTTTACGAGGACGTCCAAGTGTATATGCGGACTTGTCTTATGTGCCAATAAGACAAGATAGAGAATCGACAATCGGCAGAACTGTTAGAACCTTTGCTTATTCCGGAAAGACCTTGAGAGAGCATTTCCATGGACTTCATTGTTTGTCTCCCAAGATCCGAAGGATACGGCACAATCATTATGGTGGTCGACCGATTCTCAAAATATGGAGTTTTTATTCCAGCTCCGAGAGACTGCATGAAAGACAACACGGCTCGACTATTCTTTAAGTACAAGGTGAAATACTGAGGCATTCCAAAGACAATTGTGAGCGATCGGGACTCACGATTTACTAGGCGATTTTGGACCAAGCTGTTACGAATAATGTGTTCGGACTTAAACTTTTCAACAAGTTTCCACCCACAAATAGATGGCCAAACGGAATGTGTCAATGGCTTACTGGAGCTGTATATGAGGCATTACGTGAGTGCCAATCAAAAAGATTGGGCCAAGTTATTGGACATCGCCCAATTCTCGTATAACTTACAGAAGAACGAGTCCACGAATGAGAGCCCATTCGAACTCGCAACTGGGCAGTAACCATTGACGCCCACTTCTATCACTCGACGGTACACTGGAAAGAGCCCCGCAGCGTTCAAGTTTGCAAAAGGATGACATGAATAGACGAATCTAGTCAGGGTATACCTTTACAAGATGGCAAAGAAGATGAAGAAGTGGGCAGATCAACAAAGGAGGCCCTTGGTATTTCAGGAAGGAGACATGGTGATGCTCAAACTCCTTTTGCGTCAAACCAAAGCACTTAGATAGTTTCATAAGGGTTTTGGGCGGCACTGTGAGGGGCCTTTCAAAGTTCTTGAGAGAGTTGAGAAGGTCTCATACAAACTGGACCTCCCGACTAGCTTACAAAGGTATCCGGTGTTTCACGTTAGTATGCTCAAGCCTTACCATGAAGACTTGGAAGATATGAGCAGATAGCGGGCAGTGCGGACACCAACAGCATCAATGGGTAAGACCTACGGCAAAGAGATAGAGTAAATCCACTCTCGTAGAGTCATGCCATGAAGGGGCGTAGATCCAAGCTGGGTGGAGTACTACGTCTAATGGAAGAACAGACCAGTTGAAGAGGCAAGTGGGAAGAAAGAGAATATGGGACAATTCTCCAAGAATATTGAAGAGTACTGGGAAGAAACTGAACGCTACATCCAGTAGTTCGACGGGTTCGAGGAAGCCGAAGACGCAATGAGGACGCTGCGAAATTGGGTTGGGGAGAATGTCACGAACCAAGGCTTATCCTAGCACACTTAGGCTATTTTGGGGTATTTCCCCTTTGTAAAGTATTATAACTTAGTTTATAGAGTGAGTTATAGAAATTTCAATGCTCTAGCTAAAATGATATCTCCTGGTGTTAATGCCAGAAAAGTGTTAACATCTATATGTAGGGGAGTGATGTTGTAAAGCTTTCAAGCAATCAATAGAATCGATTTGTTGCCTTTGTTCAATCTTTCTTCCGCTAAGCACTTCCCTACACAATTGCTTTACAATTGATCGTTGGGTTCCGATCAAATGCGACGAGTTAGGTTGACTTAACATTTCTTCGTACGGTGGGAACTAGGTGCCGTACGGGTTAAGCTGCGATAAAGGCTGACCCCGTGACAGTTGGCACCCACAAGGGTGAACTGATTTTCTGCTAGGGATGAAGAAGTCAAGTGATCTTCACTTGCATATTGGGTATGCTGGGAATATTTGAATGTGGCATCTAGGGCCGATGGAAAGTGACATCGAGGGTCAAAGTGGATGGACACTAAGGAAATGACTTCTAGTGTCAAAATTGATAGCTTGATCTAAGCTCCCTTTACGAGTTCACTCTAAGAGATCACTCTACAAGGTTACCTTTCAGTTAATGATTCTAGTATCACAAGGTTAGTGACTTGACCATCATGGTTGATTTTCTGAAAAGAGGCTCTTAGGGCGCAACTGCTTTGGTGTAGCCACTTCCTGAACATATGTCCTTTTAGAGCACCTTTTAGAGGAAAATGATGAGGCACTTTTTTCCCAACTTAAGGAGAATACAGTACCTTTTCTAAGAAATACCAATGGTAGACCCTATTGGGGTAAACAATTCAAAAACATTTATTGAAATCATTTTTTTAGAAGAAGATTTTCAAAAAGATAACTTTGATTTTGAAAACAGATTTATGATATAGTCACAACTTGTTTCTTTCTCATGGAAAAGGCAAGAGCTTCTAGGAGCATGCTTTTATATAGTCATCTGAACGTATCTAAGATTTAGCCTTAACCTACCTTATGGTTGTAGGGGCTGGCTAGTTTACTTGACTTCCTCCTTGGGGAAGCCTTGGTTACTCTAGGGATCTTACACCTGTTGGAAGGCCTGCTAATTTTGAAATTAAGCTGGATGACATTAAGGTCTTGGCCTTGGTCTCATTCATGCTTGCCCTTTTGACTTTATTGGGCTTACCTTTGACTTTTTTTGGTATTCTTTCTGCCTTGTAGCTAGCTTTATATTTTACCCTTGATGCACTCTTGGGCTGACATCAAGTTCGCTTTGTTTTCATCTTCACCCTCGTTTGAGCATTTAAATTTGTAAATAATATCAAATAATTATGTAGTATAAAAGAATTAATTAAAACAAACTCTCAAAACCAAAATGGTATAGAATTACATACCTAATAGAGAAATTAAATTAGGTAATTAGGTTTTTTCTAAGTACAGAAGTTTACCTAATCTCCATAATATAATAACCAAGCACTTGAGCAAAATGCAAGGGGGTTCCTATAATTCACAACTAAGCATCGAGTTTTGGGTTTTCAAAGCAACACAAAGCATATTTGGATTGGTTTTTTTTTTTTTTGGTAAAAGTCATGAATTTTTTTCCTCCATGTTGTACATTATTCAATAAATTAATTGAACCAAAAACAAGCTAAACAAACAAATCATAAATCGTCATTTCCTCAGTTTCATAGGGAATAAAAATGACCCCAAAAAATAGATGAGATTAAATTTTTCTACACGGAAAAAAGAAAGCTTCAAAACTAAATCAATATTAGCTGCCACATTCCAATCATTGCCTTGGAGAGAAATTGAGTAAGGCACGCGGATCCCAGGATGTTCTTGGTCTGGATTGACAGCTAGATAATGCAGCTTAGGGCTTTGGGACCGGCTGGACCTCACACAAAGAAAGGATGACAAAGTGCAGGAGAGATAATCGGTGGGGTCAATGGGGGAAAGAGTCGGTGTAGGGTGATCAGTGATGTCACAATAGACGTTGAGGAAGGTGGCAAAACTCAATGCATGCTGGACAACCATCAGATGTTCGGATAGCTATTAAATGCTTGGATAATGAATCTGATGATCTGATAGCACTCAAATCCTATGACATTTAGTGATCTTCATGATTCCCTTTTATGTGCTAAGTGTGGAAACCTATTGAGATAGCTCATTTGACAGCCTAGAAACTCAGATAAAAGAAGGCAAATTAGCGTGATTTCTACTAATCGTAATAAAGATCTGCCTTCCAAGAATGACGTCATAATGAGTGAAGGCACTGATAGGATATAATCTTCTGAGATTAATTCCTTATTTATCACGTGGTGCAATAAATGGACTTTGTATTTGAGAAACATAAAAGGTGAAACAAGTCATCAGAAAACCCAAATGTAATGATGGTCTGTGTATCAAAAATCCAACTTGGTCTATAAATACTCAACCATCATATCATTGTAAAAAGAATTGTCAAAAAAGGAATTTTCAATTACTGCTTTTCTTATTGAGATATTCAAACATCCATAGAGAGAGAAAATCAATATCTCCTAAAGATTTATGCTAGCATTCTACAAGCTTTGTTTAAATCCTTTCAAGATCAAAATGTTTATTCTTTGTTTCCAGAGCTTCCTAGGTAAGGATAGCAATTTTGCTCCGACCCGCCTTGACCCGCTCTGACTCGCTCGGGTTTAACTTGCCCCGACAGAGAATTAGGTCGAGACCAAGTATTGCCTGCCCTGCCACGCCCCAATAGGGTTTCCATATATAAGCCCTCATAATATTTCATCTTATTTTCTTTCTCTTTTTATTTAACATTACAACCTTTCTCATCTCTACTCTCCTATCTCCACTCATGTACAACATTCACAATGACTCCAGAGTCCAGCCTCCAACCCTCTCAACAAAGCCACTGATTAAATTGACCCCTTGTAGTCCTCATCCTCACAAGTTACGACTAACGAGTAGATCCATAGCTTTGCTACCATCTAGATTTGTAGTTGTGCGGTGTTTTCTTGCCATTGCTCCCACCGTCCATTGTCACTACAATATTTCCGTCTAGAGTCAAGAATCCAAAGCACTCTCATCACCTCAGTAGGTACACTCATCATCCACAGGTACTCCCATCACTTTTTATGTATTTATTTATTTTGTTTTGGTGAATCTAGTTATTGTTTATCATGTATGGCTTTTTTGAAGGGGGGGGGGGGGTGTAAAGACTTGTATTTGGGTAGTTTTGAGAGATAGACATTCTATGGGAATGTAACTATATGGACGGTAGTGTAGTCGTCAATGTGAGCATTTTGACTGTACATGGGCCCAATTCCGAGTCGGGGCCCCATTTGACCCGATTATTGACTTTTCGGGGTTTATTGGTTGACTTTGCGTTTGGGCGGTTATGTGGGTGTGATATTATTTGAATAGTGTTGTGCTCGTCATTTCGAGCGTTTTGACTGTAATTTGACTCAATTTGGAATTCGGGACCTTGGAGGTCAATTATTGACTAGACTAGTTATTGGTCAATGACTGGCAGAAATATAAATAGCAGGAAAAAGAAGAAGCTTTCACTTTACGCTATCACGTTTGTGCGTTTGAGAGAGAGAAAGAGAGAGAGAGAGCTTGGAGCTTGGTGCCTTGGCAATTTGGTGCGATTTGAGTTCGTGGAACTCAAAGAATTACTCCAAATAGGTGTCCTTAAACTCCTTATTTGATTTTGTTTTGGATATGCACGAATTTATCATGATTTATGAAATTGAGCATGAACCCTAGATTTTGGGAAAAATCCAATTCTGGGTTAGATCTAATGGTTTAACACAAGATCTGTGGTTAAGAACTGATTTAGATCACTGAAGAGATGTGTTTCTGTGATTTTGGGGGTGTATAACTGTGTATTTCATGATGGTTGAGAAGTCAACCATGGAAATCTGGATTTAGATCTAGATTTCTGGAAATCTGCAATTTAGTGCATATTTCTGTTATTATCTGTGCGATTTAGAGGCATTCTGGATGCATTTTGAGGTAGATATCGTAGTTTATTGCATAAAATGCGTGTTTGTGGGCGTCTGGGCGTTGCTAGGTTGATTCCAGACGAAGAACAGGCAAAAACGATGATGAATAGTACCCTGGGCGGATTACTGGGTTGAAATAACAAAGATCCGAAATTCTGGGTCGAAGGATCGAAGATCCAGGGTCGTTGGGTCGAAGGTTCGTAGTTCGTAGTTCGAAAGTTGAAGATTGAAGACCTGCTTTGAGTCTTTGAGGCGCGCTATAGTTCCGCGTTATGCAGCTACGAGTTGCAGCTCCAGCTACGAGTCTTCGAGGCGCCAGTTCCGTGCTACGAGTCGCAGCTCCAACAGTGTAACTGAACACTGGACTACACTGGACTGGACTATTTACATTGTAACCCATACCCAAAGTATTATACTTAAGTTATAATGTAAATAACGAAATACCCCTCATTTGGATTCAAAGAAAAATACTAGAAAAATTAATTCTCACTCTTTCAAAATGTGAAAATTGGGATTTAGTGTAAAATCTCGGAAAAAATCAGTTTTTCGTAGAGGTGAATTTTTGGAAAGTGGGGTTAGACATCTTAGAAAAATCCCCAAAAATCAGATTATCTTAGTTATGATATGGAGACCCAATGTCGGGACTTTTTATTGCAAGAAAATAGCTCCTATGGGTATCTCCTTCCTTAGTTAAGGAATGAGGATCGACTGGTGAAGACTAGCTACAGTTCTAAAAGGAGTGTTGTATACCTTAAGACCATATTAGTGTTGGTATGTTGGTTTGAGGGATTGGGGCTTAGGCTCTATGACTTGTTGGGTTCTCACCGTGGAGCACAGATGATGCTATTTGGTTGACGGGGCAGGCATATGCGTTGATGACAGGCCTGTGTGGCACTGTGGCCGGGCATATTGCGCTGTAGCCGTGGTAGGCATATGCGCTGATGGTAGGCCTGTGTGGCACTGTGTCCGGGCATATAGCGCTATGGTAGGGTTGAGTGCCCTGAGCTGAGATCTTGTTGAGGATCGTAGACAAGCTGTCCTGTAAGGGCAGGCTGGGTTCTGATGTTTGTTTACAGGCTGAGTCCTGATGATTGTGCACACTACACAGTGCACGAGTACACAGAACATGTAGCATAGACTTGTATATTTGCATGATGTGGAGTATTGGAGTCACCTACTGAGCTTGTCGCTCACTCCTACTTGTTATTTCCCCTTTTCAGGTGTGACCCGAGACTAGTGGAGGACTTTCTTCCAGGAGGACGTGCCCACTACTCTGATGTATGAGTATTGTATTATGTGTTGTATCCCGAACATGGGTCCGTGGACAATTGTATTTGCATACTGTTTATGATGTGATGTCTATATGACTGTTTGACTCATTGTATGCATGATGATATATGGGAAAGTACATGATTACCCTTGATGTATGACTGTACATGGTTGTATATTTGAGATAGCACCCGTGGTGTAGTTTTCATTGGTGCTAGTCACCAACCCCTTGACCTTTCGGGTCCGGGCAAGGGGATGTCATGTTCCTAGTTCCGGGTTCCCTAGAATTTGGGGGCGTGACGGGGGGGGGGGATCCTAGTTAACGAATTGGAGGAAGGAGATTGATTTTTTTTTTTTTGGTTTGTCCCAAATGTGCTTAGGAGAGTAACAGCCCACCTAGGGCTAAGATTTTTTTTGGTGGCTTTTTTTGGTTTTTTTTTTGTGTATCAGGACCGTCGAACGTTGATTCTTTCTCATCCTTGCCACTATAGTCTACATGTGATATTCCCAAGATCCAAACAAGATCGTCTGGGTATACGGGTTTGTATACAGAAAGGGGTGTGAATCTATATACTTAAAACTATTTCCTTTTAGTTTTAAGAGTAGTATGATACTCAAAGGTATTATTCTACAAATGAGGTTCTTATTTGGATGATATTTTAGTGTCTTATGCAAGATCAGCTTAATAGCAAGTATGTATGGGAAGTAAAAGACAAAGACAAAGACAAAGGGTTTACGTGGTTCGATTAATGTGATATACTCCACGGTGGTGAGGCTATACCTTCACCGAGTCCAATCCACTATATACGTTTAATACAATAGGGTCTAGCCCTTATTACAATAGGATCAACTTTCTTCGCTCTTAAATGCAAATACAAAAATAGTATTACTCTAGTACTCACTCACTGTGAAGAACCGTTTAACACAATCTGCTCATGCGTATCCAGTCGTATGCACTGCTTGACCTTCAATCACTCCTTCGCTAAACTCTCAATCTGTTTGTGAATGTATGAGGAACGAAGAGAGATTATCTCACTATTGTCTCACTTACAATCTTCCTCTCTCTTTGTGTATTCTGTACGAACTACTCTGCATCGTCTTTGTATTGCACAAGATACCTTGTGTTCTCTGAAAGTTTTTTACGCTTGCTTGAAGTAAGGCATATGCTTGACTTATATAAGTCGGCCAAAGTATGAAACCTTTTTGCTAAGGTTAGGCATGTACCATCTTTTGATCTCCATCGTTAAACCATGTTAACCTAGCCTCAAATACGTCCATGTGTTTTTCTAATCCTTAGCGTGCTAAAGGAAACATTGTCCGAGTGGTAACTTACTTAAATGGCGGCTTTCAGAGTGTTTTGCTCCTTCGACTAGCCACAGCCTCGAAGATATATGCCTCGTAGCTTCGCAGTTACCTCTCCAGGTATGCATGCTACTATCTCTGAGTCTTCACGTTCAAATCTTCGAGTTTGAATCTTCGAGCCTTGGATCTTTGAATTGATCTTCCAATTCTTCTACTCTTCGGCTTCGAATCTTAGTTAGAACAAGTAATCAACTAACTTTCACTCTACGAGTTTTAAAGCCAGCAACAATTGTATTCTACCTTGGCTAATCATCTATTCACATCAATGGGTCTCTGTTCTCAGCAACAGGTCTCCCAATCTTTGACCCTGCGAGCTTCGACCCTACGGGCTTCAACTCTACAACATTGCCACTCTATACCTGACAGGTGTTCGAGCTTGCAAGTCTTTGAGATGCTACTCTTCACCTGATTACATCTTAGGTCTTCGAATCTTCGACCCTGTGGATTTACAAGTTTGCAACCCTGTGTTCTTTCGTTGATGCTTCGAGCTTTGTGGTTTGATGATCTTCGACTCTGTAAATCTTCGAGTCATCTGATCTTTAACCTTATGGATCTTCAAGTTTAGATCTCCGAGTCTTCGACCTTGAGCTTCAACCCTATAAGTATATGGTTAGACTCCTTTTACTAGCTCACTCTATGAGATCACTCTACGAAGTTATCCAACCCAGTACGGATCTTCGACCCTGCGTCTTCCCGCTTCCGCATTCTGTTGACAATAATAACAACCAAAGACCATGGGAACAACACCATGATTTTTTGTTATTCAAATTTTGTTGAAGCCTTCATTTATTGGTTTGAATATTTAATTTTCCTTTTATAAAATAGAAATCTATTCCTTAATCATTATAAATTTTTAGTGCTTTACATAGTTTTTTTGTTTTTTTCTTTACTAATTTAGTTCCGGAATACAAATGTTAGGGGCTAACTCTTCCATATAATGTTTTTCTTTACTAAGTTAGTTCTAGATTTTGTTGTTTTAAATAGATTTTTGAAAGAAAAAAGCCTGCCTTTTAGTTCATTTTGTTTCATTACTATAGATGTCCGTTATTTTTTAGATTTATGTTTTATGTGGTCTTTATTAAGCTTGCGTATTTTTAAAAAAACATGGCTTTATTATCTTTCATGAATCAGGAGTGTTTTGTCAGTGGAGTGGAGGAGGCTTTGAATAGAAGATCTAGCAATGCAAAAGATGAAAAGATCTATATTATTTGTATTTATAATCTGAACAATGTGATTGTTTTGTCGGTTAAGGCTTTGTAATGTAATCAAATAATACATTGTAATGTAGATTGTTTTGAGTTTTAATCATTTAAGTGGATGAATGGTATTAATGGTTTGTTTTTCCATGTAAAATTTCATTGCTACATATTAATATTCAATGACTTCATAATTTTGCATCGAATCGGGTCAGGTTGGGGCGGAGGCAACATTGATGATCGGGGCGGGGCGGAGCAACATTGAGGATCGGGGCGGGGGCAGGGCGAGGATAGGGTATAATGAGTTTCCCTAACACTAGGTCAGGGTAGGTTCGGGTATTCATTTTATACTTTGGAGGCGGGTTGAGTCACCCAGTACTCCATCCTAACTTGCCCCATTGCCATCCTTATTCCTAGGTTGTCAATTACCTTGAGTTACAACAAAAGTTTCATTTGATTGTAATACTTTCATAGTATTAATACAATTACAAAAAAAACTTTGATGTACTTGATTCTGTTCCACATTTTAACATATTGTGATTAAGTATCATTTTAATAGCTAATTATTTCCAAAGTTTGTGAGGATATCTATTCAACCCCCCTCCCCTCCCCTCCCCTCCCTTTTAGATACTCGTTTAGGACCAACATGATTTGCCTTCGACATTGGAATGACCAAGTATAGTTGTATGATGCATTGGAATTGACTTTGTTTACCAATTAGGGGTGTAAAACGGACTGGTCCGATCCAGTCTGTCACGGAGCGGGCTTAAACGGGCCAGCCCATTTAGGCCCGCACTTTTAACGGATAAAAAAATATCCGGTTTGGTCCGGTCCGCATGAGGACCGGACTGATCTGCGGACCGGTTCATATTTATTTATGTATTTAAAATAAATATTATATGTTAAATTTTGTTAAATACGTTTGAAATTTTAATTTTAAACCATATTTAAGAGTATATATTTTTAAATTTTAGTTTTAAAAATAATAAATTTAGGCTATATGTACTAATATATTAAGTAAAATAAGTAATAATTTTTTTAAAAAATATTTTTTAAAAAATAATAAGCCAGTTCGCAGACCGGTCCGTGTCCCCACGAATGTGGTCCGCATGGATTGGGCCTAAACGGACCAATCTCTTTAGGCCCACGATTGAAATTGACTAATAATTTTTTGGTCCGGTCTGGTCTAGTCCGGTCCGCACAGTTCGTGGACCGATCCGCGGACCGATGGTCCATTTTACACCCCTATTACCAATCATGAAGTATTGCGTCATTATATGTTCTGCCTTTAAACTCACAAGCAATAAATGTGGGCAGCAAGATAACTTTCAAGACAAGTGTGCATTCGAGGATTAGAGTGGGTCATTTGAGCATCTCATTGGCTACCTTAGCATTGGGTTATTGTCCACGTATCAGATTACAAACTGAGCGTCAGATTGCTTATCTGATTTTCTAATTACTAACCAAGCGTTAGATTGGCTATCAGAGTATCAATATGCTATTCAATCATTAAATTGCTAAGCAAGCATCAAATTCATACTTTATTATATATGAATTAATTATGGTCACTCCGAAGAACATCAATGGTCCGAGAAGATAGATTATACTCTGAGATGTTTTCTCCTCCCTTGATCTTTTGCGAATGTGCTCTTCAAGATTCATTTGGTGCTCTTTGAACGTCAGACTATGTATCCGAAAACACAATTCCACTCAAAATTAGTTAGTTGAGTCTTTATGAAGTCTTAAGTTTGGCTTATAAGATTTTCTTATCCAATAACGTATTAGTTGATTCAAATGTCGAATCAAACACTTCGAAAATTTTGGATATAATTCCAACCAAACAAGGAATGATTTTAAAGTGCTAAATCAAGTATGGTTTATGGTTTATGGTTTATCAAATTTAATTAGCTTTGATATAATATTAGTGGTCTTGATTAATATTGGTATCATTTTAAAATTTATCATTTTGTATAATAATCCTATTTTTACTAATGGCCTAAGGCCGCCTAAATTTTTTATCTTAATTGATATAGAGCTAATTTGTCAATAAGCTAGTTATAAGTTGTTAAATGGCTAGACTTAATATTGATAATATTATAGTTCATTTTAAAGTTATCTAAGTTTGTTTATAGGTAGTCTAGCTCCCCCATATGTATTAATTTACTAAGATAGGTAAAACCTGGTATTTATTAATTTACAAAGAATAGGTGTTAATCTAACTACAGAAGCCCTCCCCACTTGCACCAAACAGCATAATCTTAGTTTACGTATGATCACTAATAGTCATATGATTTCAAGGTGCTCATCGGTAGTCATGTGGTCATGTGATAAGATAATGTATTGGACCTTTAAAAGAGGCAAGGTAGAGTTAAACTGAGTCCATTATAACTTGTAAGGGCTATTTTGACATTGCTGTTGGGAGGCTGCTTTTTCTTATTTTATAAGCAAAAACAGTAAAATGTGTTTGGTAAAATTTTAAAAGTACTTATAAAAAAGTTTTTGTTTTGATTTTTTGCTCAAAAACAGAAGCAGTTCAAGAAATGCTTTTAAAAACTGTTTTTTAAGGAAGTAGTTTTTTATAAATAAAAATAACAATAATATCCCTTCATTCTTCATCCTTTACTAAATGGTTTGGGGGGGGGGTGGGGCGAAGGGGGTGGTAGGATGGGGTGTAGGGGTGTAAAACGGACTTGTCTGTCGCGACCCGTTTAGGCCCGCACTTTTAATGGACCAAAAAATATGCGGACTGGACCGGTTCGCGGATCGGTCCATATTTATTTATGTATTTAAAATAAATATTATATGTTAATTTTTGTTAAATATTTTTAAAATTTTAATTTTAAACCATATTTAAAAATATATATTTTTAAAATTTAGTTTTAAAAATAATAAATTTAGGCTATATGTAATAATATATTAAATAAAATAAGTAATAATTTTTTAAAAAATAATAAGCCGGTCTACGGACCGCTCCGTGTCCGCACGGATTTGGTCCGTATGGATTGGGCCTAAACGGACCGGTCCGTTTAGGCCTGCGATTAAAATGAACTAATAATTTTTTTGTCCGGTCCGGTCCGCACAGTCCGGTAACGGATGATCCATTTTATACCCCTAATGGGGAGGGGGTTGGCACAAGTGGGCAGCACGGGCTGATTTGTTTTTTTAACTATAATATAATTTAAAAAATATTTATATATTTTTTGTCTTGTACTTTTGTTTTAAATTTTTTAAATATTTATTACATATTTTTTAAAATTTAAAATAATTTTAAAAATATATTTTATCCAATACTTATCTACTTATTTTTTTTAATATAACTAAAACGAAGCCTAATGGCAAAGTAGAAAATTACAATCATCAAAGATCTTGCAATGATCGTACCTTGCCAAATGATCGTACCTTGCCAAATGGGAGGACAATCGACGAGGTGGTGGAGGAGCATCACCGGTGTGTTATGTAACACTCACGTGGTAAAGTGTCGGTCCTTAGCAGAGTTGCTTATGAAGTACCGAGCCCACCCCCAGGTCTGTAGAAGAAAGAGGACGTAACATGAGCAACAGGAAGCATGGTGGCCGGTTGACCTAGCTAGCTTGCTAAAATAGGCTGGCCGCTCAACGGGGCACGTGTTTCTCTGAATGGTTGGACCTGTTGCTTGCGTGTGGTAGCGTTTTGTTCCAATCCACTTGTTTTACCGTTTGACGTGAAAATAGGCCCATTCCAATCAACGACATGGGCCTATGGTGTGGGGCCGTGGCTCTTTCGTTAATCAAGATGGTCAACATGCCCATTTTATTTACCGCATCGGCCCACTCAGACCGGCATTATTAAATTTAAAAAGATGGTTTGCTAAAAAACCAACATCGCCAATCGTCACTAGATGCGGCTGCCATGTTTTGAGGGCCTGATGATCTTAGCTTTTGCTGGAATACAACATTTAACGCGTTAGTTAAATCGGCCAAACTAGTCCAACGCCAAGACGATAATAAAGGCAGAGATTCTGTTTGCATGTCGTTTCTCCCATTTTTACAGTTTTTATTTTTCATGAAACAAACACATCCACTACAACCAAAATGGCCATCCTCACGTACGCTTGTTCCTAGTTGAAGAGGGATTGAGAATCAATTCTTGGTACCAATTAGGAGACGTTTTAATTATTAGGCAAGACGGGGATGATGGGAAGGCGTCAGTTGGTCATGTCAAAACGAGGAGAAATTAATGAATGGAGATCACTTTGCGTTGCATGGCGTCATCTTCATCGTTTTTCCTGTTTTTCTTTATATTTTCATTCTTCCTTTTAATTTTATGTAGAAAGATAACATTATACCATATTCATATATTTGTGTCATATAGATACATACACACACTACGATCAAAGTGTTTTGTGGGATGAATCTGAATTTTTGAACTGCCTACGTAGAGTAAAAACATTAATTCAAATTTATAATATAACTGAAATAGGAAAACCATATGGAGATGGACCTACTGCTAGCTGTATGCTGTTCAATTATCACTAGCTCGAATCAAAATATTCCTCCAAAGCATGAAAAGAAAAGAAAAAACAAAACCGTATCTTTTCTCACTTGTCCAAGCGTAGAATGTGTGTATTTCTCTTAGAGAAGTACGTAAATGATAAATCAATATCACATCTGCCTATATATTCCTTGTTATTCACTGATAACAACGGTATTGGTACGCGTGCGTTAATATTCATTATTGCGTAAGCAAGAAAGCTTTTGTTGACAAAAAGTTTTAACGTTCAGATATTAGGCTACTCAAAAAAACACAAAAGAAATGAAAAGGTTGGAAAGTGTGTTTAAGATTTGTCCGCTGAAGATTTGTCATTGTCTTGTAGTAAACCGCATGTTGCACGAGACACTAGCGCTCATATATATATTTATATATATACACTGTTATAGGAACATCCGAACTTACCATTGCGTTAATGGATGGAGATTTGAATTATATGCGGCACTGCATGTGGTAGATTTAAATTTCTTCCATACTTTGGCCTGAAGAGAGGAAAGAAGGCAGATGGAAAAGAAAGTTAGCTAGACATCGATCGCAGTACCAAAGCCAAGTGACTGTTGTTGAAGCGATTTGAATTTCCATTCGGAGTCAATAGGCTACGGATCCAACGCACCACAACGCAATAAGGCTTCAGCTTTGCAGATGTGATCAGATCAGAACAGTGATCTGGTCGGCGTGATTTCTGGGAGTTTTGACACATCAATCTTGAAAGCTGCCAAAACCTCCACAGCCACACAGCCACGTTTAGATGCGCGAGGCTCGCAAACCGATGTCCAACGTCCGATGTGTTGTAAATATTCACGGACACATGTTTTAATATATTTTTATTACGCTATGTTTTTTGGCCTTCAAGACTTTTAGCCGTTTCTTCACTTGGACTACCGTATAAATACACTGTAGTTGTGGAGAAAGGGCGAGACTATTCTTAATATTCACGAACGCACTTTCACGAAGTTCGATGCAATTTTAGGTTAGAGTTAATTCAATTTAACTTAAATTTCAAGACACTCATTTAACTTTTCTTTTTACTAATGTACTACGAACACAATAGATATATTGAATTAAAAGTAATTATGACACTAATTATGAGTTAAACTCATAATTATTAGAATGGGGCTGCCCAGCTAATCCTCATTGGTGACGCAGTACTTAATTGATTTGTATTTCTAATTAAATTATTTCTATGAAAAAATAAGAAAAACCCAATCTAATCAATAAATTTTTTGTTACCCAAATGATTCATATGATAGAACTGAACAGTTTTTTTAAATGATAAAGAAGATATTTAACTCATCTTATAATATAATTTTAATTCAAAATTAATGGTTGACATTTTATTTCATTATTCTTTTCAACCTTATCGATTTTTCTTTTATTATGAATTTATGTCACTAAATTTTTGAATTTATTAAAAATTTATGTTAAAAATGTATATTGAAAATAAAAAATAGTATATTAGAAAAATATTTTTAATGTGTTAGCTTAAAATATTTTTTTCATTAATATATATAATTATTAATTATATGATCAATCCGATCCAACAGTTAAACTAGTGACCCAACGATCTAGTGCCTTAACCGGATCAATGTCCGATCCAATATTTTAATAATTATGGTTCAACTCTCTTTGCCCTTCACACAAGTACATGCACAATCTTAACCATCAAGGTATACCCACTTTTGTAAATAAAATTTATTAATCAATGCATATATCATATATAATAATGAATAAAAAAAATATTTACTCAAATAATTATACAAAAATATATTATTTTTAATAATAATAATAATAATTAAATCATTACTTTAGCTTTAATTTAAAATTTATAATACAAAATTATAATTAAACATTTATTTGAAAATAATTTAAAAAAACTCATATACAATTAAGTCGGTTTTACCCAAATTTCAATAAAATGCTATTTTTCTATATTTATTTTAAATTATTATTAACAAATTTGTATCACTTTTTGATATAAAATTTATGTATAAGTTATATAATAAAAATGCTATTTTTATTTTAAAATTTTATTTGTAAGTTATAAAAATAATTATATCACTTATAAGTTATGTATGAGTTATATATATTTTTATATAATTTTGATATAAAAACAATTGTATCAGTTTTTAATTATTATTTATTATTATAAATTTATTTTTACTTTTAAAAGTTATATAAATTCGTGGTTTTTTTATTTATACATAAAAAGTTGAAATGTATACTATATCATTTTTATTTCTTATTATAAAACCTAAAATTAATAAATCAAATATTTTATAAATTTATTTATAAATAATATATTTATAAATAATTAGAATATTCACATATAGTTCAGCTATTAAGATTTTTTGTCAGATTATTGAGCTAAATATCAAAAAACTATAACAAAGGCCTCAACAAATTATTGAGGAAGTACGGTATGTACTAACCAAATTTGCTTTTTGACTGTAACACTTAGTAAATGAAAATATTAATAAAAAAATATTAGATATGTATGTTTTAAATGAGTGAGGTCATATTAATATTCAAATGATAGAAAAATAATATATAAATGAATGTAGAGACAACCATACTCTCCTTTCTAGTCCTAAAAGGTAGAACTTGGGTGGAAGCTAAGGTTCATGCATATATGCTCCACTAAATGAAATGCATGCCATATATACATTTCAATGAAGTAATATAGATAACAAAATAAAACACAATTGGAATATATACACCATAATAGTCAATAATTTGCCTAATCTATTTTGCCCTCACTATTTATATAGTGTTGATGTCTGAATTACCAACTACTATCACCCATTTTGGTCTAGGCTGAAGATCCCTTTTGATTTTAGTGTAACACAAATTTTCATGGATTCGCTATCAATCATATGATTATGTTGGATACCTATTCCCAAGGAAGATATACATTTTTTGGGGTATCGGAGTCAATTAGGCGTAGGAATGGATAAACACCTAAACAATACTTAAAATTAGTACTTGTGACTAAGGTTGCTTTTTTGCTTTATTTATTTATTTTTAATTTTTTTGGTATTTTTAAAAAGAAATAATAATTTATTAAATTATCCTTTTTTGAAAACAAAACTTTTTGATTCTTCAATTTTTTAAAAACAAAAAACTTTAGTTTTTTGAAATAAACAATTTAAACATTTTCTAAAAACTAAAACACTTCTTCTTCTAAAAGCTAGGTCATATTTAAAGAAAATGTTATTCTCCCTTTTTGTTGTAATTCTAAAACCAATTCATGTTTATTTAAAAGAATCTTATTTGGAAAATTTTACATTTTCTTTTCTTTTCATTTTGGCTGTTTTTTTAGGAATAGTTTTTTTTACCGCTCCCCAAAACTAACAATTTCAACTTAACTCTTATTTCAAATGAAACAAGATTCTTATATATTTGGAGGAAATTAATACTATATATATTTATCACTCTATAAACAATCTTAAAGAATAATAAATAGGCATATTTGTATCCTTGTTATTGAGTTATCTCTTAACCTTAACCACACTTAATTCTTAGGTATAGAATAATTTCAAATCAAAACCACAAAGGTAAGCAATAATAATTTAAATACAATCCACACAACTTCCTCATATTCGTCCTTAATTTTGTTATCATGAAACCTCAAACTCAACTCTGAGCTTGAAAAAGTATCCATTAAATTTGATTGCTAGATGAGTTTGAATTGATTAAACCGATTAAGTTTGAAATCACAAAACATATATTATTTGTATTTGTATCCTTTCTGTTCTTCCCACAGTTTTCTGAGTTATTATTATTGTCAACAGTCTGTGTTTAGCAAGAGGGTAGTAGGACAGACTATATACCTGTACTTTGATGGATAACTTCATAGAGTGAGCTCGTATAGGGAGTCTGATGATGTACTGCATTCATCAGTATAATCTTCCTAAGTACTCTGACTAACTTGAAGATCAGTAGACTCGAAGACCCAAAACATCAATGTTCTAGTGTTTAACCAGGAGAAGAGCCAAAGTTTGAAGAGTTAGAAGCTCGAAGGGTCAAAGACTCAAAGATTAGCACATCATAGTTCAGTTGATTGTTGGCTCTAAATTGGAGACTCGAAGACTTGGAGACCCAAAGTTTAGGTTAACTGAAGATCAAGTTATCGTTAGCTCTAAATTAGAGGCACTGGTTTTAAGATCTGAAGGTTCTGCGTTAAAGATTGTAGCACATTTGGTAGCACATTTGTAAAGTTTATCTTCGAGGGTATGAGACAGTCATCTTCGAGGAAATAGCTAATCAAGGACGTCATCTCAGTAAGTTATTTTGACGATATACATGGTGTTACAATAAACACGTGAAAGTTATCCGAGGCTAGAGCTATATGATTCAATGGTGGAGATAAGAGATGAAATATTGCTAACCTTAGCTTATGGATTTACGCAACGACAATCGTATAAAAGGAAGAAACATACCTCACTTTTAACAAGTGTCATACATGTAAAATCAAGAGAGATACTAAAGCGCAAAACAAAGAGAAAACGTTTGAGAGCCAAATTGATAGTGAGTTCATTAAGCCTTATTCGTTTACATTCAATAAACAAATAATGATTTTCCAAAGAAGTGGTTGAAGATCAAGAGGTGTAAATAGGAGTAGATTATGCCATACAATTTATCATAGTGAGGGAGTTTTGAAGTAATATTGTTTTTGTAATTTCATTTAAAAAATAAGAGAATTAATCCTGATAAGGCCGAGGCCCTACTGTATTAAAAGATATAATAGATTAGACTCGATGTAGATACATCCTCACTACCGTTGAGTAGATCACATTAATCAAACCACGTATATTGTATGTCTTTGTCTTTTACTTCTTTACATACTTGCTGTTAACATGATTCTGCATGCGATACTACGACACCACCTAAGAAACAAATGCATCTGAGATTAATCTCTCAAGTAAACGACTTGGTCTTTGTTAAGAGTTTAAAACTAAAAGAATTAGTTTTAAGTATACAGATTCACCTTCCTCTTTGTATACATTCGAATAACTTGTAAGAATCTTGTTGGGATATTGGGAATATCACTTTCTATTTGCTTATCTCTTAACCTTAAACGCACTTAATTCTTGGGTACATGATAATTTCAAATTAACATCACTATAGTATGTAATAAGAACCTAAATACAATCTATAAATCCTTATATTCCTCCCCAATTTTGTTATCTTGAAGCCTCAAAATTAATTATAAACCTAAAGATGTAAAGCAGACCGAGTTCAAATTTCATTAAAGCGGATATTATTTATATTCAATAAAATGAATATTATTCATATTCGAATTCGATTTAAATGAATCGAAAACTAATGTAACTATATTTAATTCAATAAAGATCGGTTCGAAATAAATAGTCAATAGTTTTTTAGTTTTTAGGCTAATTTCCTAAGATTTACATAAACCAGGTGATTAAATTTTACCTTATATACACATACACAATTAATATTTTACCGTAACTAGATTGAAATTTGGTTAAATTTTTATATCTTATTTTAATGACAATACTATTACCTCATAAATTATAGGTATGTTCAATATTGGAATAATATTCAAATTTGACTTGAACCAATTAAATGACTTTTCAAATATGATTCTATGAAATCCAAAATTTGATATAGTTACATCTTATTTTGATTTTAAATTTTGAATCCAAATACAAATATTGTAAAGGCCTAAGATCAAAATAGTTTAATAGATAGCCAAAGATTGACTCTAATGATATTAGATTTATGATGTGGTTATCAATGTAGTTATTTTGATTGTAATTGAATATGATTTGAAGTTCGGGATCCTAGAGGATATGTTTAGAATTTTAAATATTTTATTGATATATTAAAATTAAATAAAATAAGGAATGTCCCCCCTAATTACACACACACACAAGGGAGAACAAAGGGAGAAGAAAAAAGAGAAATAAAGAAGATACGGAGGGAAAAACTTTGAAGAATCCAACAATTTAACATTCACTTCCAATATTTTAAGGTATGGATTTTGTCATTTGCTTATCCTTTAAAACTTTATCATGCCTAAGATTGATTTAAACTATGTTTGATGCTTGATAAATGAGAATTTTTGTAATAGTGTTCATAATGCCTAAATTGATGGAATTGGGATTCTAATCCAATTTTGATGTTATAAACACATAAAACTTTCCCAAAATGTTAGAAATATCATATATGGACCGTTCACAAGCATATTTTGGTGTTTAGTTGGGTGTTGGATTATTTTTATGAATTTTGGCACTTGATCATGCATGTTTATCTAATGGATTTTATTTAAACACTCAAATACGACTGTGCATGTAGTGTGAAGCACGACCATGAGTAGTGATCGTGTGTATGAGGTTGTGGTGGTACACAATGGACCATCGGACGTGATTGTGTATCACTATAGTTAAGCCATGTGGGGTGCTGATGGTTGCTAAATTCACCTAATAACCACAATAGGACAACATAACAGTAGCTAGCTACAAAGTGCAGGTCGATCCCATAGGGACAGGATATAAATCCTCAAGAACAGAACGAACAAATTTGTCTAAGCGATCAAGAGATTGCTATTGGCAAAGGGACATTGCCATTGTACAAAAAAGCATTAAAACATCACAAACAATATAATTTAACATTAATTTATAATAAAAATACTAAAACGCCATGAAAATGACTGTAAATAGGGGAAAACTAAATGCAAAATCTCTATATAAATTATGTTCATCAGGTGCGTATCATTATACACCTTGGGACACATAACTATGTTTGATGTTTAAGGGAGAGATAGCCACCAGATACCGGTTGCATTTACTGCTTAGGAAAGGATTTACAAAGATTGAGGCCTTTAAATATGCTCTAGACAATAGTTGGGTGTTTGGATGGGCCCACCAAGATGTTCTGGTCTTATTCTACATTATTGGAGTCTCGATATATGAATCTGTATCTTCTGGAGTTTCGATTAAAGTAAGATGTCTGAATTTGACCATATTTAATGTCCGAATTTGACCACGATCCTCGAATTTGATCAAGAGTCTCGGTCTAAGGAATCCAGATAAGCTACTGTCCCGATATAAGATTTTCGATCTTCTAAAGTCTCGGAATAAGAATCTAGTGCTTTTAGAGTCTTGATATGTAATGACCCATGTTTGGGGATTTGAGGAGTTAGTTATTTGTGCGTTTGGGCAAAGACTCTTGTCCAGACTGTTAGCGGGAGTTCGACGGCGCAATGCCTCAGCGGGAGTCTTGCGAGCAAGGGTCAAGGGGGCAGCGCCCCTTGCGAGGATTCTGGGGTAGCGCTCTAAAAGCCAAATTATTTTGGAAAAGCTAAGGTGGATTTTCGTGTGAAGACCTAGTCGATGCACCCTTGGTCGATGTGGGAGTGGTCAACATGGTCGACCTAGCATGGTGAATGGTTGATGTCGACCAGAGGAGAATCCAGAGAGTTTGGTTAATACGAGATTAATTTCGATATGTGGTCGATGTATGATTGACATGGTCGAGGTCAACTAGAGCAGTTTCCCGAGAGCTTTCCCATGTGTGTTGGTCAATGTGGAAGATGGTCGACCTATGGTTAACATAAGGTCGACGTGGTCGACCCAGCTATAGATCGGTCTTGTTCGAGGTGGAAATTGGACGATGTGGGTGTCTGGTCTACACGAGAAAGGGTGGTCAATGTGGTCGATCCCGCGGTATGAGGACTCGTGTCCTAGTCATGAGAATTAGAGGTTGTGAGGTGCTTTATTGTAATGACTCGTCTTTAGGGAGGCGAGAAGTTAGTCATTGGTGTGGTTGGGCATAAACCTATTACCCTCTTCTTCTGGATATTGGCCATTGTAATTGGCCCCTCCTTGCGGTGCACCACCATCAGGCCTTAAATCTGCCATCAATTCACCTACTGAATGCTCTAAGCCTTGCAGTGCTTCTTGACCTCTCGTCTTTGCTTCCCTAGTCGCTTTCTGCGACGAGCTCTGAACAATCTTTCAGGTTCCCGATTAAATGGTATAAACTCCTATCTTGGCATGCACAACTAGGAATTCCTCAAACACTTGGTGTATGTTCTTGTAAAACAACAAGAACACACCCAGCAGCTCCGAACAATACAAAATAAACAAATAAAGAACACAAAATAACAGAAAATAAAAGACAAAATAAAACACCAAGATCAGAATTCAAACAATTTCACTCAATGTTGATTTTAAAAACTAGTTAATCGTTAAATCCCCGGCAACGGCGCCAATTTGACAGACAGATTTTTAGCCTCTCTAAAAGAGCTAGCTAATGTCGTTAAATCTCTCTTCAAGATAATGAATTCCCTAAGTTTGCACTAAAAGAATAGCAACAAGCAAGGGGTCTAACCCACAGGGATTAGCCTAGTTTTTTAGTTTTTTAAATCAAACCACTTAATTACTCTTGCCCTATAAAATGTCTTGGCAAAAATGAATTCTTTTTATAACTAAAGATCTAATTTTTATTTGGTTTTCTGAATAAACAAAGAAAGCAAAATTGATTTTAGAATTAAGATTCAAGGATTAAAGGCATCTAGGGTCACAATTTCACCTCCCCATGTTATCTCTACTGACACATGGTATTGGGTTTGTTTAATTGAAAACATGCTAAACATAAGCCAAGGAACTATAAATGGTCATTGAAGTCCTTTTAAGTATTGTATGTCTGAATGGTCATCAAAACATACACATGCAAAGCCAATAAATCCTACTTGCAAAAGGATAATGTTCACACCAATTACAAATAAGTTATGAATCTCAATCTGCCCCAGACTAGGGTTAAGAATCCTAGGTGTATACTTCCTAGAGATAAAAGAATAAGAACAGATTCATAAAACATGTAAAACTCAATCATCCAAATCCAATATTCATAAATTCAGCACAGTAACAAGGGGGCTACATTGCTCCCCTAGATTAAAAGACTACTCACGCATGATTACAAGCAAACACAAAGCAGAAAAGCTCAACATCTTCTTCTTATCCACGCGCACAGCAAAGCTTCAACCCAAGTTTCCAAAATCCGCGACGGCTGCTCTCCTAGGTCAGGAACAGCCTCCAAAACGTCTCTCTAAAAAAAAACATGTATAATGTGTTGCACCCTCTCCTTGGACGTGTAGAGCCTCTATTTATAGAGAATGGATGGGCCTTGATGTGTGTTATAAAGTGTACCCTAGCCCATCTATCAAAACGAAGTAGTTTTGATAAATGACACTACAAACTTTAAAATCTCTCAATCCAAGCACAATATGGACAAGGCCCTTTAGGAAAGAATGATCAGCATAGAAAAACGACTGGATCGGTGCAAAAATATGGGTGCACGTCAATTTGAACGTCATATGCCCAATTGGCGTGCAGCTCTAAATTAGCTGAAATTCTTCCCCAAGCTTCCTTGCGTCTTGTAGAAGGCAGATAAGCAAACATATGCTTGCACGCCAATTCAGTCCAATTGGCGCTCACGTCCAATTGCTCTGAAAATTCTGTGGGAGATAGAGGATATCATGCTGAGAAATGTTTGTTCTGCACGCCAATTGTTTTGAGGCCATATACTTGGTCCAAATAGATCTCCAAAACCTACCAAAACAGCTTAAAAGCGCATGTATTTGAAAATAGCATCTTCCTAGGGGTTAGAGCAGATATATGTGAAATATAATACAATAAAACTCTAATCATGCTCTTAAACACCCTACATAAACACTAGAATAACGGCATAAAATGCACGTTATCAGTCAATGTGGAAGATGGTCGACCTATGGTTAACATAAGGTCGACGTGGTCGACCCAGCTATAGATCGATCTTGTTCGAGGAGGAAATTGGACGATGTGGGTATCTAGTTTACACGAGAAAGGGTGGTCAATGTGGTCGATCCCGCGGTATGAGGACCCGTGTCCTAGTCATGAGAATTAGAGGTTGTGAGGTGCCTTATTGTAATGACTCGTCTTTACGGAGGCGAGAAGTTAGTCATTGGTGTGGTTGGGTAAAGACTCTTTGCCAGACGGTTAGCGGGAGTGTCACGCCCCCAAATTCCAGGGAACCCGGAACTAGGAACATGACTTCCCCTTACCCGCACCCGAAGGTCAAGGGGTTGATGACTAGCACCAACGAAGACTACACTGCGGGTGCTGTCTCAAATATGCAACCCTGTACAGTCATACATCAAGGGTAATCCTGTACTTTTCATACATCATCATGCATATAATAAGTCAAACAGTCATACAGACATCATATCACAACAGTATACAAATACAACTGTCCACGGACCCATGTCTGGGATATCACACAAAACAATACAGAATATAATACTGTATCATACATCAGAGTTGTCACGCCCCCGAATTCCAGGGAACCCGGAACCGGGTACATGACTTCCCCTTGCCCGCACCCGAAAGGTCAAGGGGTTGGTGACTAGCACCAATAGAGACTACACCGCGGGTGCTGTCTCAAATATGCAATCCTGTACAGTCATACATCAAGGCTAATCCTGTACTTTCCCATATATCATCATGCATACAAAGAGTCAAACAGTCATACAGACATCACATCATACAGTATGCAAATACAACTGTCCACGGACCCATGTCCGGGATATCACATAAAACAATACAGAATATAACTGTATCATACATTAGAGTAGTGGGCGTCCTCCTGGAAGAAAGTCCTCCACTAGTCTCGGGTCACACCTGAAAAGGGTAAGCAACAAGTAGGGGTGAGCGACAAGCTCAGTAGGTGACCCTAACACTCCACATCATGCAACACATATAAGTCTATACTATATGCTCAGTGTACTCGTGCACCGTGTAGTGTGCACAATCATCAGGACTCGGCCCGCAACAAACATCGGACAACTTGTCCACGATCCTCCATGGGATCCCGGCTCGAGCACTCGGCCCTAGCTCCACGAGCTCAACGGCTCAACTCAGGCCTTAGCCTGTCCACGCGCAATATGCCCGGCCACAGTCGCCACACAGGCCTGCCATCGGTGCATATGCCTGCCATGTCAACCACATAGCACCATCGGTGCATCACGGTGAGAACCCAAACAAGTCACGGAGTCCATGCCCCAATACCTCACATCAACATACTAACATTAGTATGGCATGTTATTCTCAACATTTCCTTTAGAATTGTAGCCAGTCTTCACAAGTAAATTCTCAACCCTTGATTTATGAAGGAAGTACTCATAGCAGCCTATTTTCTTGAAATTAAAAGTCCCGGCATTGGGTTCCCTTATCATAAATAAGATAATCTGATTTTTGGGGATTTTTCCGAGATGTCTAACCCCACTTTCCAAAAATTCACCACTACGAACTTTTGGGTTTTTCCGAGATTTTACACTAAAACCCAATTTTCACATTTTGAAATAGTGGGAATTAATTTTTCTAGTATTTTTCTTTGAATCCAAATGGGGGGTATTTCGTTATTTACATTGTAACTTAAGTATAATACTTAGGCATAATGGTTTACAATGTAAATGTCCGGTGCGATGCGGTTGCAGACCGCTAATGCGAAATTCTTGTTTCACTCCTACGGATTTGATCTTTGCGGACCGATTACTCCAGGATCGATTCGGACTAACTCCTCCGGACTAACTACTCCGGACTACTGATTCGGACTAACTCCTCCGGACTACTGATCCGGAAAAGCACTGTTCACTTAGTCCCGGAAGCACTATTCACTTAGTCCCGGAAAAACACTGTTCACTTAGTCCCGGAAACACACTATTCACTTAGTCCCGGAAAAACACTGTTCATCGTCGTTTTTGCCAATTTTCTCAGCTAGAACGGCAACCCAGCAACCCCAAACACTCATAAACACATTTATTTTGATATACACCCCATTACACGTCTTAAATAACTCTAAATTTCATGTAATCAACAGAAATACCTCTTTTATGCATTTAAATCACAAGATTCAACCAAAAATTGGGTTTCCCCCAAATCTTAAGGTTCACCCCCAAATTCCATGATTTCACCCAAATTAAGCATGCTAAGCCTACTATGAATCATATAAGGAGTTAGAATCACCTACCTGGAAGATTCTTTGCGATCCACGAGCTCCAATCGCCCCAAAATCGCCAAGAAAGCTCTACGCTCTTCACCTCTCTCTCTCTCTCTCTCTCTCTCTTGCTCAAACATGCACGTACCAATAATTGGCAATTAAAGATATAAGGCAGTTCTTAATTATATATATACCGTTGCCAATAATTGGCCTCCCAACAATAATTGACCCGAACGCAATAATTGACCTCCCGAGGTCACGAACTCCAAATTGAGTCAAATTACTGTCAAAACGCTCGAAATAACGAGCACAACACTGTTCGGATATTATCACACTCCAATGATCGCTCAAACGCAAAGTCAACCAATAAACCCCAAAAAGTCAACAATCGGGTCAAACGGGGCCCCGACTCGGAATCGGGCCCAAGTACGGTCAAAATGCTCACATCGACGGCTACACTACCGTCCGGATAGTTACATTCCCATAGAATGACTATCTCTCAAAACTACCCAAATACGAGTCTTTACATCCTCCCCACCTTAGGACTTTTCGTCCTCGAAAATCAAACACAAGCCCAAAAGACATAGCAAAATCCAAGCTCAAGCACCGCACAACAACAAGACACAAAAATATGATCATCAACATGATCACCAACCACACAGTGCAATGCAACTCACAACAAGCCAAAAAGGCTCACACGATGCCAGGATGCCAACCAACAAACAACAAGCTAAACCACATCTCAAACAACATATGTAAAACAAATGCATAAAACATAACTCATACCTCAGGGAAGGTCCTCACATCCGCCCCACCTCAGGACCGATCGTCCTCGAACGGCTCAGGATGAAGAACCCGCATCCGGCTCTCTTTTTTCCCAAGTCTGCTCCTCCATGCCTCGGTGTCGCCATAACACCCGAACTAGTGGGATCGTCTTGCCTCGCAAGACCTGGTCCCCTTGTCCAAAATCGTGCCGGCATCTCAACAACGGCACCATCATCGCCCAAGTCTATCTCGCGATAGTCCAACACATGAGAAGGATCTGGGTGATACCATCGCAACCGAGACACATGGAACACATCATGTACTCGAGCCAACTCCGGTGGCAAAGCTAACCGATAAGCCACTGCGCCCACGGTGGCAACAATCTCAAATGGCCCCACAAAACGAGGGGAAAGTTTGGATCCACGTCCAAACCTCCGATGCCCTCGACGCGGTGAAACCCGCAAAAATACACGGTCACCCACCTCAAACCGCAAAGGTCGACGCCTCGGTCTGCGTAGGACTTCTGCCTACTCGCGTTGTTAACATGCGCCGCCGAATCAATCGCACTATCTCTCGTGGTCTCTCGAACCATATCGGGACCGAGAACCGCTGTCTCTCCCGTCTGTGCCCAAGACAAGGGTGATCGACAAGGCCGCCCATACGGCGCCTCATATGGAGCCATCCCAATCGTGGCCCGATAACCGTTGTTGTAAGAGAACTCCACCAAAGGAAGGTGAGTCTTCCAACAACCTCCAAAATCTAGGACACACGCACGCAACATATCCTCGAGTGTCCGAATCGTCCGCTCCGATCGACCATCCGTCTGCGGGTGAAAGGCTGACCTGAGGTTCACCCTAGTACCCAAGGCTCGCCGCAATCGTCTCCAAAACCGAGATGTGAACCTCGCATCCCGATCGGATACAATAGATAATGGGACCCCATGCAACCGCACAATAACATCAATATACCTCCGTCCCAAAGTCCTCACCTGGGTCTGTCTCTCGAATCGGAATAAAATGTGCCGATTTGGTCAACCGGTCGACAACTACCCATATCGTGTCGTGTCCCCCGGAACGAGGAAGTCCAGGTGACAAAATCCATGGTCACGTGGTCCCATTTCCACTCGCACCGGCAATGATCGCAACTCACCAGCCGATCTCAGGTGCTCGCCTTGACCTGTCGACAGGTCAAACACCTCCTCACAAAATCAGCAACGCCTTCTTCAGGCCTGGCCACCAATATCGCCTCCTCACGGCATGGTACATCTTGGTCCCACCAGGATGTACAGCTAACCTCGACCGGTGAAATTCCCGAAGAACCTCCTCCTGAAGAGAAGTGGGAACTATCAGGCGACCCCCTATACCTCAATATATGCTCAGCATCCTCGGTCCAATCGAAGATGCCTGCCCCGTCGAATCTTGTCTCTCGATGACCTCACAATCAATGTCCCCCACTGATCCTCTATGATCCTGCGCCGCAACTCAGGGACTGCGACAACAACACCGAGGGTCCCTCGCCCCTCACCTGGTCACCATTTGCAACCTCATCGCCGCCAACCGACCCATCATCTCCCATTCTTTAATGGCACGGTGGGCCACCACGGCCCCGCTCTTCCTACTCGAGCATCTGCCACCACATTACCCTTCCCAGGGGTATACATCATATCAAACCGAAATCGTTGCAGGTACTCCACCCACCGTCTCTGCCTAAGGTTCAGGTCTCGCCGAGAGAGGATATATCGCAAGCTCTTGTGGTCCGTATACACCACAAATTTCTCCCCAAGGAGATAATGCTTGCCACTCTTTAAAGCAAAGATCACTGCAGCCCAACTCCAAATCATGCGTGGGATAGTTCTGCTCATATGGTCTCAATTGCCTAGATCCATAAGCAATCACCTGCCGAGTCCGCATCAACACACAACCAAGGCCCACCCTGGAAGCATCACAATACACCTCAAAAGGCACACCCTCCTGTGGGAGAATCAAGATAGGTGCCGAGGTCAATCGTGCCTTCAGCTCCATGAAAGCACTCTCACACGCATCGGACCAAATGAAAGGAACTCCCTTCCTAGTCAAGTGTGTCATTGGAGCCGCCAACCGGGAAAAATCCTCCACGAACCTCCGATAATAACCGCCAAACCAAGGAAGCTACGAATCTCAAACACATTCGTGGGCCTCTTCCACGACATGATCGCCTCAATCTTCTCAGGGTCCACTGTGATACCCTCTCGAAGACACCACATGCCCCAAGAAATGCACCTGTTGCAACCAGAAGTCACATTTCGTGAACTTCGCGTACAACCGATGCTCCCGCAAGGTCTGCAACACAACCCGCAAATGCTCCTCATGCTCCCTCTTGGTCGCCGAATAGACCAAGATATCGTCGATGAACACCACAACGAACATATCTAAATATGGAGCGAACACCTGGTTCATCAATCCCATAAACACTTCCTGGAGCATTCGTGAGCCCAAACGGCATCACAAGCCACTCATAATGCCCATAGCAACAACCGAATGCGGTCTTTGGGATATCTGCCTCCCTAACCCTCAACCGATGGTATCCAGGACCTCAAGTCTATCTTGGAAAACCATCTTGCATCTCGAAACCGATCAAACAGGTCATCGATCCTCGGCAATGGATACTGTTCTTCACGATCACCTGGTTCGGCTTCCGGTAGTCTATACACAACCGAAGTGAACCATCCGCCTTCTTGGCGAACAACACCTGGAGCGCCCCATGGTGAGCTACTCCGCCTGATAAAGCCTCGTGCCAATAGATCATCTATCTGTCTCTTGAGCTCTCTAAGCTCGTCGGTGCCATCCTTGTAGGCCGCTAACCTGATCGGTGTTGTCCCTGGCAACAACTCGATCGAAAACTCTACCTCCCTCATGGGTGGCAAACCGACCAAGTCCTCGGGAAACACATCCGGGAACCGATCTACAATGGGTGGCAAAACAGCCTTCCCCTCTCTCCTCCTGTCAACCAACGTCAAGCTGGCTAACCGGTGGGTCACATCACCCCACCCATGCCTCAAAGGTCCCAACCTTGCATGCCTCCTCGGTCCACTCACCCACAAAGACACCCCGCGTGCCCTCTCAGGTGTGAGGAACGTCACACGCCGTCGAAAACAATCAATCTTGGCCTCCATGGAGACCAACCAGTCCATACCCAGGATAACATCAAAATCATCTAACTCCATGATATACAAATCACACAACAGGTTAACACCCCCAAGTGTTACCTGACAAGCACGACAGATACTCTCAAGTATCACAATTCCACCCAAAGGTGAAGCAACCATCGAGACCGACTCACTTGTCTCCTGGTCTAACTCCAAGCCAACCACCGTAGCATACGAAATAAAAGAATGGGTAGCACCAAGTATCAATCAAAAACCGAACAAATAGTATGAGAAATGATAATGGTACCTCTCACCACTGAAGGTCCTGCTCCTGCCTCGTCCACTGGTGGAACCTCTGCCTCTCTACTGGTAAGGGCAAAAGTCCTCCCTCGTGGTCCACTGCCACTAGCCTGGCCCATTGGGGCCTTGCCCCATTGATCAACATGACCCTGTGCCTCCCGCTGAGGCTGCTGTACCGCAGGTCGCGTCTGCGTGCTCTGTGCCGGCAGCACTGACCTCTGAGACGGAGCCCCACTCCTCTGTCCGTGATCTCTCGGACGAGGGCCTACACTGCTGGTTGAGCTAAGGGTAACACATTCCCTAGCTCCATGCCCTACTTTCCCACATCGAAACAGGTCATCTTTTTCCTTGGGCGTCTCTCGAGACATGCCCGGTCAAACCACAACTCCAACAGGTCCCTGGCCTCCTGCTGGCCGAACTCTCCCGGGGGCCCACCGCCTGGCCGGAAACCCTCTGCACCTGCCTCCTCTCAGGCCGAGGAGCACCTGCTCTCCCCACTCGCCTCTTCTTGCTCGGACCGCCGAACCGCCCGGCCTCTGGGCTCTCGCCTGATCCCGACCTCGCTCAATAATGATCGCCTTGTCGACCGCCTCCCGTAGCCGGTCAACCGCATCGGTTCCAGCTGTCTTTTCAAAGATGGCCTCAAGCCCCTGAATGAAGTCCTGCGTCTTTCGGCCTTCCTTTTCCCAAGACTCCAGAGCAAACCGCCCCCAAATCCGTGAAGGCCCGCACATACTCCCCCCACACTCATGCTACCCTGCACAAGCTCATAATACTCTCTACGTCGAGCATACCGCAACGAGCTGGGAAAATACTCCCCAAAGAAGCGCTCAACAAACTCTCTCCAGCTCATCCGATCGCCATGGACAGCTCTAGTGGATTCCCACCACCTGCGTGGGATACCCAACAAATAGTGCGTCGCCACGCGCACCCGCTCCTCATCTGGCGCCCCAATCATCTCAAAGATGTCCTCTGTCCATCTAATCCAGTCCTCGGCTACCTCTGGCCGCGAACCATCCTCAAAAGTCCTGGGTGCATGTTTCAAAAACTGCGCAGCCCAGTCCACTCCTCGTCGTGCTGGCTCTACCACGACCTCCTGCTGGTGCACATCCTGCACCACCCTCTCCTCCTGCTGCTGAGGCTGTGGTGGCTGCTGAGGCTGTTGTTGCCTCTTCAGCTCATCCACCTCTCTAGCCATATCCCTCATCGAGCCCTGCATACCCTGCATGGCCTCCTGCAACCGAATCAACACTTGAGTCAAATCAGGTCCCACAACGGGAGCCGATGACCTGCCGCGGGCTCTGCTGCCCCCTGGTGCCCCGACTCTATCGTGGGTTCCTCCGCGGACCCTGGCCTCGGACAACCCTCCTCGGTGGTGCCATCACACTGGCTACAACAACAAACAACAAACAATCAATACTAGCACTGCTAGCACAAACAGCCATCAAAGGCACAACCGACTCGTAGGTTCTCACCACACGACCCGTAGGTCCATACCATGCATATAGCATCGTGTCACCCCTCAGGGTACACCACAATCAAGTCCTGGCTCTCACGGCCATGTGCCATCCTGGCACCACATACAAGCACATCACACACAAAGACAAGCTAGTGCCCTATATGCACACAATCATACCACTAGCAATGCACCCCATCCCCATGTATGCTCCTAGGATGATCTAACTGACACCAAAAGAACCTAGAATACATGTAAAGACTGCGTTGATCAGGCGCCCTCCCTACAGTTTTCCAAGTCACATGCAATCAATTAACCACCCTTCACTAACCTAGGTCCACTAGACCATGCTCTGATACTAACTTGTCACGCCCCCGAATTCCAGGGAACCCGGAACCGGGTACATGACTTCCCCTTGCCCGCACCCGAAAGGTCAAGGGGTTGGTGACTAGCACCAATAGAGACTACACCGCGGGTGCTGTCTCAAATATGCAATCCTGTACAGTCATACATCAAGGGTAATCCTGTACTTTCCCATATATCATCATGCATACAAAGAGTCAAACAGTCATACAGACATCACATTATATAGTATGCAAATACAACTGTCCACGGACCCATGTCCGGGATATCACATAAAACAATACAGAATATAACTGTATCATACATCAGAGTAGTGGGCGTCCTCCTGGAAGAAAGTCCTCCACTAGTCTCGGGTCACACCTGAAAAGGGTAAGCAACAAGTAGGGGTGAGCGACAAGCTCAGTAGGTGACCCTAACACTCCACATCATGCAACACATATAAGTCTATACTATATGCTAAGTGTACTCTTGCACCGTGTAGTGTGCACAATCATCAGGACTCAGCCTGCAACAAACATCAGGACAACTTGTCCACGATCCTCCATGGGATCCCAGCTCAGAGCACTCAGCCCTAGCTCCACGAGCTCAACGACTCAACTCAGGCCTTAGCCTGTCCACAGCGCAATATGCCTGGCCACAGTCGCCACACAGGCCTGCCATCGGTGCATATGCCTGCCATGTCAACCACATAGCACCATTGGTGCATCACGGTGAGAACCCAAACAAGTCACGGAGTCCATGCCCTAATACCTCACATCAACATACTAACATTAGTATGGCATGTCATTCTCAACATTTCCTTTAGAATTGTAGCCAGTCTTCACAAGTAAATCCTCAACCCTTGATTTATGAAGGAAGTACTCATAGCAGCTATTTTCTTGAAATTAAAAGTCCCGGCATTGGGTTCCCTTATCATAAATAAGATAATCTGATTTTTGGGGATTTTTCCGAGATGTCTAATCCCACTTTCCAAAAATTCACCACTACGAACTTTTGGGTTTTTCCGAGATTTTACACTAAAACCCAATTTTCACATTTTGAAATAGTGGGAATTAATTTTTCTAGTATTTTTCTTTGAATCCAAATGGGGGGTATTTCGTTATTTACATTGTAACTTAAGTATAATACTTAGGCATAATGGTTTACAATGTAAATGTCAGTCGATGCGGTTGCGCTGACCAGGAATCCTGTTTCACTCCTACGGATTTGATCTTTCGGACCGATTACTCCGGACTCTCGATCCGGACTAACTACTCCGGACTACTGATCCGGACTAACTCCTCCGGACTACTGATCCGGAAAAACACTGTTCACTTAGTCCCGGAAAAACACTGTTCACTTAGTCTCGGAAACACTATTCACTTAGTCCCGGAAAAACACTGTTCACTTAGTCCCGGAAACACACTATTCACTTAGTCCCGGAAAAACACTGTTCATCGTCGTTTTTGCCAATTTTCTCAGCTAGAACGGCAACCCAGCAACCCCAAACACTCATAAACACATTTATTTTGATATACACCCCATTACACGTCTTAAATAACTCTAAATTTCATGTAATCAACAGAAATACCTCTTTTATGCATTTAAATCACAAGATTCAACCAAAAATTGGGTTTCCCCCAAATCTTAAGGTTCACCGCCAAATTCCATGATTTCACCCAAATTAAGCATGCTAAGCCTACTATGAATCATATAAGGAGTTAGAATCACCTACCTGGAAGATTCTTTGCGATCCACGAGCTCCAATCGCCCCAAAATCGCCAAGAAAGCTCTACGCTCTTCACCTTCTCTCTCTCTCTCTCTCTCTCTTGCTCAAACATGCACGTACCAATAATTGGCAATTAAAGATATAAGGCAGTTCTTAATTATATATATACCGTTGCCAATAATTGGCCTCCCAAAGAATAATTGACCCGAACGCAATAATTGACCTCCCAGAGGTCACGAACTCCAAATTGAGTCAAATTATTGTCAAAACGCTCGAAATAACGAGCACAACACCGTCTCGGATATTATCACACTCAAATGATCGCTCAAACGCAAAGTCAACCAATAAACCCCAAAAAGTCAACAATCGGGTCAAACGGGGCCCCGACTCGGAATCGGGCCCAAGTACAGTCAAAATGCTCACATCGATGGCTACACTACCGTCCAGATAGTTACATTCCCATAGAATGACTATCTCTCAAAACTACCCAAATACGAGTCTTTACAAGAGTAGTGGGCGTCCTCCTGGAAGAAAGTTCTCCACTAGTCTCGGGTCACACCTGAAAAAGGTAAAGAACAAGTAGGGGTGAGCGGCAAGCTCAGTAGGTGACCCCAATACTCCACATCATGCAAACATACAAGTCTATACTACATGCTCTGTGTACTCATGCACTGTGTAGTGTGCACAATCATCAGGACTCAACCTGCAAACAAACATCAGGACCCAGCCTGCCCTTACAGGACAACTTATCCACGATCCTCCACGAGATCCCAGCACAGGGCACTCAGCCCTAGCTCCACGAGCTCAACGGCTCAACTGAGGCCTTAGCCTATCCACAGCGCAATATGCCCGGCCACAGTTGCCACACAGGCCTGCCATCGGCGCATATGCCTGCCACGTCAACCACATAGCACCATCGGTGCATCACGGTGAGTACCCAAGTCATAGTGCCTAAGCCCCAATTCCTCAAACTAACATATTAACACCAATATAACATTAAGGTTTACCATACTCCCTTTATAACTAAAGCCAATCTTTACAAACCGATCCTCATTCCTTGACCAAGGAATGAGATACCCATAGGAGTTATTTTCTTGAAATAAAAAGTCCTGACATTGGGTTCCCATATCATAACTAAGATAATCTGATTTTTGGGGATTTTTCTGGGATGTCTAACCCCACTTTCCAAAAATTCACCTCTACGAAAAACTGGATTTTTCTGAGATTTTACATTAAATCCCAATTTTCACATTTTGAAGGAGTGAGAATTAATTTTTCTAGTATTTTTCTTTGAATCTAAATGGGGAGTATTTCGTTATTTACATTGTAACTTAATATTTAAATGTGTAGATGGGTATAGGTTACAATGTAAATAGTCCAGTCCAGTGTAGTCTAGTGTTCAGTTACACTGTTGGAGCTGCAACTCGTAGCGCGGAACTGCAGCACGCCTCGAAGACTCGTAGCTCCGGAGCGCGCCTCAAAGACTCGAAGTTGGTCTTCGATCTTTGACCTTCAGACTATGAACTTTGACCTTTGTACTACGAACTACGAACTATGAACCAACGACCCTGGATCTTCGACCCTTCGACCCAGAACTTCGGATCTTCGTCATTTCGACCCAGTAATTCGCCCAGGGTACTGTTCATCATCGTTTTTGCCTGTTCTTCGTCTGGAATCTACCCAACAACCCCCAGACGCTCACAAACATACATTTTACGCAACAGACTATAATATCTACCTCAAAATGCATCCAGAATGCCTTTAAATCGCACAGATAACAGCAGAAATACGCACAAAATTTCAGATTTCCAGAAATTTAGATCTAAATCCAGATTTCCATGGTCGACTTCTCAATCCTCATGGAATATGCAATTAAACAGCCCTAGATCACAGAAACACATATTAAAACTGATATAAAACATTTCTTAACCACAGATCTTATACTAAACCATTAGATCTAACCCAAAATTGGATTCCCCCAAAACCTAGAGTTCATGTTTAATTTCATAAATCATGACAAATTCGTGTATACCAAAGATAGAATCAAGATAAGAAGTTCAAGGACACCTACTTGGAGAGATTCTTTGAGCTCCACGAACCCAAATCGCCCCAAATCGCCAAGGCACCAAGCTCCAAGCTCTCTCTCAAACGCACAAACGTGATAGCGTAAAAGTGAAAGCTCTTCCTTTTCCTGTTATTTATATTTCTACCAGTCATTGACCAATAACTGACCTAGTCAATAATTGACCTCCAAGGTCCCAAACCCCAAATTGAGTCAAATTATAGTCAAAATGATCGAAATGATGAGCACAACACTAAGAAGATATTATCACACTCAAATGACCGCTCAAATGCAAAGTCAACCAATAAACCCCAAAAAGTCAACAATCGGGTCAAACAGGGCCCCGACTTGGAATTAGTCCCAGGTACAGTCAAAATGCTCACATCGACGACTACACTACCGTCCAGATAGTTGCATTCTCATAGAATGGCTATCTTGCAAAACTACCCAAATATGAGTCTTTACAAGGAGTCTGAGGGCGCAGTGCCCCTTGTAGGGATTTTGGGGCAGCACCCCGAAAGCCAAATTATTTTAGAGATTCTAAGATGGATTATCGTGTGAAGGTATGGTCAATGCAGCCTTGGTCGACGTGGGTTTGGTCGATGTGGTCGACCTGGCAGGTTAGTTAGTCAATGCTGACCAGAGGAGATTCCATAGAGTTTCATCGATACGAGGTGAAATTCGATGTGAGGTCGATGCGTGGTCGACGTGGTCAAGGTCGACCAAAGCAGTTTTCCGAGAGCTTTCCCATGTGTGTTGGTCGATGTGGAATTGTGGAATGTGGTCGACATGAGGTCGACACGGTCAACCCATCTGTAGATTGACCTTGTGTGATGTGGAGATTGGTTGATGTTAGTGTCTAGTCGACGTGAAAATAAGCGGTCGATGTGGTCGATCCTACGGTGTTTTTGGTCGACGTCGACTCTGTGGCAGCGTATTTTTGATATATATCGTATTTTTCTATGTTTTTAGGGTTTTCTGGGTTTTCATTTTTGGAAGCCGTCAGAGAGAGAGAGAGAGAGAGAGAGAGAGAGAGAGAGAGAGAGAGAGAGAGAGAGAGAAAACGATCTTAATCAGTTCGATCGTTGTTGTTGCGTTTTTGGAAATGGAAGGCGTCCAGTGAAGGGGAGGGGTTCTACGATTTGCAATCACCAAGATCATTCGGATTTGAGGTAGGTGGTTCTGTCATCTTGAGTCTATTTTAGTGGTTGTTCAATGTTCTAATAGTGGAATCTCATCACGGATTCAAGGAGATTGCATTGTAGTATGTGGTTTTGAGATATATATATATATATATATATATATATATATTAGTATATATATATATGTGTACATTGTGTGGTAATATATGTGGGTGTTTGTGTTGTGAAACATGAGATAAAGATGATGTGGAACTATATTGTGATGTGTTGTGAATTTGGGTGCATAAGTTCTCTAATAGAGATGTTTATGAGATATTTGTGTGTTTACTATTATGTTTGGATGTGTGGAATTGAGGTTCCATTGAAGGGACGATCTAAGAGTGAACCTGAGATTTTGAGGTCCCATTGAGGGGACAGTTCTGAATTAGACATTAGATATTAAGGTTCCATTGAGGGAACAGTTCTGGGAAAAACATGAGTTGAGGTCCCATTGAGGGGATGGTCCAAGAGTGGACCCGAGTATTTAGGTTTTATTGAGGGAACCACCTAGGAATCCTTTGTGTGTGTTTTACTGTTACTTTGACTGTAAAGACTCGTATTTGGGTAGTTTTGAGAGATAGTCATTCTATGGGAATGTAACTATCTGGACGGTAGTGTAGTCGTCGATGTGAGCATTTTGACTGTACTTGGGCCCGATTTCGAGTCGGGGCCCCATTTGACCCGATTGTTGACTTTTCGGGGTTTATTGGTTGACTTTGCGTTTGGGCGGTCATTTGGGTGTAATAATATCTGTTTAGTGTTGTGCTCATCATTTCGAGCATTTTGACTATAGTTTGACTCAATTTGGAGTTCGGGGCCTTGGAGGTCAAATTTTGTGTTGGGAGGTCAATTATTCACTGGGTCAATGGTTGACTAGGTCAGTTGACTGGCAGAAATATAAATAGCAGAAAAAAAAGGAAGAAGCTTTCACTTTACGTTTCACGTTTGTGCGTTGAGAGAGAGAGCTTGAGAGAGCTTGGAGGCCTTGGCGATTTGGGTTCGTGGAGCTCAAAGATTCACTTCAAGTAGGTGTTCTTGAACTTCTTATCTTGATTCTATGCTTGGTATGCACGAAATTATCATGATTTATGAAATTGAGCATGAACCCTAGAATTTGGGGAAATCAATTTTGGGTTAAATCTAATGGTTTAGCATAAGATTTGTGGTTAAGAACTATTTTATATCATTGTGGATATATGTTTCTGTGATTTTGGGGTTAATTAATTGTGTTTTTCATGAGGGTTGATAAGTCAACCATGGAAATTTGGGTTTAGATCTAGATTTCTAGAAATCTGGAATTTAATGCGTGTTTCTATTGTTTCCGTGCGATTTAGAGGCGTTCTAGACGCATTTTAAGGTAAATATCGCAGTCTATTGCGTAGAATGCGTGTTTGTGCGTGTCTGGGGGTTGCTGGGTTGATTCCAGACGAAGAACAGGCAAAAACGACGATGAACAGTACCCTGGGCGCGTTACTGGGTCGAACTAACGAAAATCCGAAGTTCTGGGTCGTAGGGTCGTAGTTCGTAGACCCGTAGTTCGTAGGTTCGTAGTTCGTAGTTCGAAGGTTCGAAGGTTCGAAGCTTCCTAGTTCGTAGATTGATAGACCTGTAGTCCGAAGGTCGAAGTTCGTAGTCCGAAGGTCAAAGTTCGTAGCCGAAGGATCGAAGTTCGTAGCCTCGTAGGTCGAAGATCGAAGACCCGCTTCGAGTCTTCGAGGCGCGCTATGCTAATGCGGCTCCCGAGTCCGGCTCCCGCTACGAGTCTCCGAGGCGCGCTGCAGTTCCGTGCTACGAGTCGCAGTCCTGAAGCTACGAGGCAGTGCAACAGCATTGGACTGGACCTATTTACATCGTAACTTATACCTATCTATATACTTAAGTAATATACTTAAGTTACTATGTAAATAACGAAATACCCCCCATTCGGATTCAAAGAAAAATACTAGAAAAATTAATTCCCACTCTTTCAAAATGTGAAAATTGGGTTTTAGTGTAAAATCTCGGAAAAACCCAAAAGTTTGTAGTGGTGAATTTTTGGAAAGTGGGGTTAGACATCTCAGAAAAATCCCCAAAAATCAGATTATCTTAGTTATGATATGGGAACCCAATGCCGGGACTTTTGATTTCAAGAAAATAGCTGCTATGAGTACTTCCTTCATAAATCAAGGATTGAGGATTTAGTTGTGAAGACTGGCTACAGTTCCAAAGGAAATGTTGAGAATGACATGTCATACTAATGTTAGTATGTTGGTGTGAGGTATTGGGGCATGGACTCCGTGACTTGTTTGGGTTCTCACTGTGATGCACCGATGGTGCTATGTGGTTGACGTGGCAGGCATATGCACCGATGGCAGGACTGTGTGGCGACTGTGGCCGGGCATATTGCGCTGTGGACAGGCTAAGGCCTGAGTTGAGCCGTTGAGCTTGTGGAGCTAGGGCTGAGTGCCCTGAGCTGGGATCCCATGGAGGATCGTGGACAAGTTATCCTGTGTGGGCAGGCTGAGTCCTGATGTTTGTTTGCAGGCTGAGTCCTGATGATTATGCACACTACACGGTGCACGAGTACACTGAGCATATAGTATAGACTTATATGTGTCGCATGATGTGGAGTTTTGGGGTCACCTACTGAGCTTGTCGCTCACCCCTACTTGTTGTTTACCCCTTTTCAGGTGTGACCCGAGACTAGTGGAGGACTTTCTTCCAGGGAGGACGCCCACTACTCGATGTATGATACGATCGTATTCTGTATTTTATTGTGTGTTGTATCCCGGACATGGGTCCGTGGACAGTTATATTTGCATACTGTATGATGTGATGCCTGTATGACTGTTTGACTCATTGTATGCATGATGATATATGGGAAAGTACAGGATTACCCTTGATGTATGACTGTACAGGGTTGCATATTTGAGACAGCACCCGCGGTGTAGTCTCCATTGGTGCTAGTCACCAACCCCTTGACCTATCGGGTGCGGGCAAGGGGAAGTCATGTACCCGGTTTCCGGGTTCCCTGGAATTCGGGGCATGACATTGACTATACTACACTGAGCATAATGTGGATGAGATGTTAGGTTGGTCCAGGGAGGAGTAACTCCTACTGAGCTATGGTTTGCTCACCCACCTTTGATGTCTTCTTCTGCAGGACCTAGCAGGTGTTTTGGGGCTGGTGACCCTATTTAACATGTAACATTGTTTTATCATATGGAGTAGTTTTTTTGTATGGTTTGTACATGTCATGTGTGAGATTATAGCAGGTTTGGGGCAACACCGGAGAGGGAGCCCTATTAGGTGACCATTCACCAATCCCTTGTCCTCCTGGGTGTGAGGCATGGGGCTTAACTAATCGGTTTCTCAATATTGGAAAATCTGGGGCGTGACACGCCGTGTTTTTGGTCGATATCGACCTTAAGTCAGCGCATTTTTTTAATACATTGTATCTTTATGTGATTTTAGTTTTTCTGAGTTTTATTTTTGAAAGCCGCCAGAGAGAGAGAGAGAGAGAGAGAGAGAGAGAGAGAGAGAGAGAGAAAGAGAGAGAGATCACCGTCAGTTCGATCGTTGCTGTTGCGGTCTTGGAAGATGGAGGTGTTTATTGGAGTGGAGCAAGGAGCAAGAAAGATCCTTCAAGTCAAAACCCAAAAACAACCAAATTTGAGGTAGAGATTCTATACCTTGCTCTTTTGGACCTATTCTAGGGTCAGATCCTGTGGTGAATAATATGTGTATGTATTATGTAAATTCATATAGATGTGATCTCTTATATGAATGTTGGCTTTCATTGGCATGTTATAATTGTGAGTGTTGATGAGTCCATGATTAGTGGGGATTAAGAGTCTATTTGGTGATCGTTGATTATGGAGGCCATCATGGTATTCGTTTGTTATTCGTCTCGTGGTTCCGTTCGTTCGTGTTAGTTCCGTTGTAGAGTCTCGTGGCAAACCTTGTGAATTATGGGAGGGTTGTGGTTGAGAATTTATTATGTGGATATAATCTAATTATAACTCGTGTGATGAATGTTGAATACATGTGTTTATTTGATGTGTTGTGGATATGTATTATTATGTTGTGTTTAAAATTGTGCATGTAGAATTGTGATTGTGGTAGCATGTATGGCTGTGGTAGCCTATGTGGCTGTATTTGTGATTATTTGTGTGGCTTGCTTATGCGTTGTTTCATTTATGAGGACCATGAAGTGAAAATGCTGATTATAGACTATTTGGGTATTATTACCGTACATGTGCATTCAACATGTAGATATTAAGAACATGAAATGGGTCAGGGAGATGATTCCTACTGAGCTGTACACTACAAGGAAAAGGGTCTATATTGACGGAAATTTTCCGTCGGTATAGACCCATTTTCCGTCAGTATAAACCCTCATGGCTATTCCGACGGAAGATCTTTCCGTCGGTAAAAACCGTGTTAGTATAGGGTCTATACCAACGCCAATTCTATCGGTATAGACCCATGGTCTATTCCAGCAGAAAATTGTTCCGTTAGTATAAACCTCACCTTTACAGATGGAGAATTTTTCTGTCTGTATAGACATTGAATATATTCCAATGGAAAATTTTTTTGTTAGTATAAATTTTATTTTTATAGACAGATAATTCATAGACTTTGATTATTTAAAAAAAATCAACATTTAATTTCTTCAAATACAAACCAAAGTCCATTAAGGCAGTAAAAAAACCCACAAATGCCAAAAAAAAAGCTTCTCAATTTCATAACTAGAACAATACATGTAGTTTGCTACACCAAAGTACCAATTAGTAAAAATACAAATTTTTTCCATAAAAATTATAAAAACTACTAAAAAAATTTCTTACAATATCCCATCAAAACTTTCAACAAAAAATAACTAACACCAAGCCTCATGGCCAGCTTCATGGCTCCAAACACATCCAATTCTTCATGAATTTTATTTTCCTCAACAATCCATGGCCCCAACCTCTAGACTTTTTTAGCCTGTAAAAAGCAACAAAATTTCTTCTATAAGCAAGTGAACTAGTTGTATACTTATGGATAGTGCTAACAATCGACTAAATATTAGAATTGTCAATAACTGGTTATATATCCAGGCCTTTCCCATCATATAGCAAGCAGATTAAACGTGGGCAAGATCTTAGTCAAATGACAATCAAGAAAATTATTTCCTACAAAAAGAAATAAAAAATAAAAATTAATACTCCACATGAAATTATGAATTTATGAACGCACACCGATGGTCAAAACTCTACTGCACCTACATACCCTATACCCAGGAAAGCACCCAGGTGCCCAGCCAGACTTGAAACCCTCACTTAAGTTATTAAGACTTATAACATACTTACACTTTCATGCTTTGCCAACTGATCTTGTCCTTGTGGACTCTATTCTTGAACTCTATTTTCATACACGCCAAAGCTTTTCACCACTTGCATTAACCAACATGAGGGTATCGATATTAAGTTTACACCTGATTTATACCCAACTTGCTAAATAAAGTAAAATGCAAAAGGAATCATCATCACATCTTAAGAAATACCCTAGGCACATATTAATAGGTGTTAAAAATTGATCAGCACAGTACAAAGGTCATGCAATTTTCTACACAGAATTGAGGAGTTAATGTACCATAACCCATTGAAAGAATTCAACTTTCATGTACAGTTTAATTCAGAAAATAATTCCATGTCCCCCAGAGTACTAATAAATGCTAAATCTCCCCAAAACAATAAAAAAATATCTAGATGAAAGTAGTATCAATATTACACATTGGAAGAAAAATGATTTAGTTTAGTAGTATTTTTTTTATACAAGCATACACTGAAATGCAGCAAATTTCATTATTACCAGCACATTTGAAGAAATTGCAGGGAGGTGGCAACATTATTTAATTAGACAGCTTGGATTTTAGGCATTATAGGAATGTCTTTAAGCCCCCACCTGGGCTGGAAGTTATAAAGGCTAGCATTATTGACCCAACAAATAGACATTCAAAGATCCTCATACCAATAGAAGGCCCAGAGACTTGATATGTGATTACAAATTCAACATCACTGACCTGATAAAGGTGTGAATTAACCTTTACACAAGTTTGGTGCAAAGTTTCTTAAGGTGCGTGAACCACTAAGTTCACATTGACCACCAGGCCAAGGGACATACTTTGCTTTCCCTGCCAAGCAAAAATGAATATATTCTTGATTAAATATAAAGACATACGTAGGTCATTTTCCTAAGAGTAATGCAGCTAAAAATAAATACTTAAGTGTACACCCCAAGACAGGCAGCAAGAACAAAGAATATGCTTGTTGCTTGCATAAAAATCTCAAGCAATACAATCTAAAACATTATATTACTGTTTATGATTTTATCTGAACCAGCCAGCCACTGACAAACAAACAAACTAGATAGAAGGAAAGATTGGATACCCAATTTAATTTGCAGATACACATAAATGTGAAAGCCACATCACAAAAACCTGTAAATAAATAGGGTTTCTTTCATAGCATCTCTACAGTTTTATTGTCTTATAATATATGTACGACACAACAAGCAATAGTGCTCAATAAAATGGAGAAGAAAAAGCAAGCAAATGATATACACTTATGCAATGAATAAGAAGAAGTGCCCAATCCAGCAGCCCAATAGAAGATCTTTACTACGATCTACAAAAGAAAAGGGTAGAATTTTTTTTTTATAAATATAATTAGTTTCCTACAAGGTGATGGATAACGCTGCGAGAAAATTACCTTGGAGACTTCATGAATGACGCGGGTGTGATCAGAGGAGCCAAAGGCGTTGATGAGCTGGCCATGATCGGCAGTGAGGGGCCGTTTGCATCCGCGAAAACCACTCCGATGACCATCAACAAGATGTCGAGGCAGTCCGCTAAAGAGAACAACTTGTCAAATGGCACCTTCTGGTCTTCGCTTTTGATGGGCTTCGATCGTCCCTCCTCTTGGCCGCTGGAGCAGTGACGATAGGGTCCTCAAGCCGTTTGCATATAGAGAGCAAAGAGGGGTCAACTAGACGTGGAGCTTTCGCAGCTGCATCTTGATCTGTAGGCTAGGGCTTCAACCGGCTATGGGGGAGGCATGGATGGGCTTCGATCGTCCCTCCTTTTGGATTGTAGCTTCGATTTATAGCTAGTTCGTGTGGATTTGGGGTTAAAGTTGATTGCATTTTTAGAGGACAGCCACACGAAAGATGGACGACAGTGATATGTAAAGGCTGGGGTTCTGGCCGAATGTGGAGATGAGGCTCGATTAACAACTTTTAGTGCGATTCTGGGATGGTGCAAGGGGGGAAGTCGAAATTAGGGATTGGGAGGTGGGAGGGAAGTTGAAATTAGGAATTGGGGGAGGGAGGGAACTCGAACCCGATGGGAGGGACATGAAAAAAGGCCGAAAAAAAAAATATGAATAGTGCATCTATGCCTACGGATAACTAATAACCGTGGGTATAGATAACCTTCTACAGACGGATATATGTTTCAGTCGGTATATATCCATATATACTAACCGTTTTAACTTCTGTAGGTATAAACTTCCGTGGGTATAGGGCATTTTATTTGTAGTGGTAGTTGCTCACCACTCTTGTTGTGATTTGTTTCTTTTCAGGAACCTACAGGTGTTAGGTAGAACACCAAGGTGAAAGATTGAGTTTATTGTTTGTTGCTTTTCATATTATATTATTTTGAGGAAACTGATGTAATCTCAATGTGTAAATGGTGTAAAAGAGATTTGAATATAATAAAAACCTATGGTTTGACTTGTAGATACTATTTATGTTTATTTGTGATGATCTATGTGGTATCGTTTAACTCAACCCCTTGCTCACCGGGTGGGTAAAAGGGGAGTCACGAACCAGTTTCCTCGGGTTAGAAATTTGGAACATGACACAATATATCTTGACCAAGGTGAATAAAATTGTTAATGTGGGACAAACATGCTCATGAAGAACCAAAATCACAGAAAATGGTGCAGATTCTAGCGCAACTTCAAAACTTTATAACTTTCTTTATAGAGCTTTGATTATAGTAAAATTAGTCTTATTTTGCCTAAAATTCTATTAGCTATTTTTTAAACTGGAATCACTTAAGAAGGATTATCCATATGAGACAAAATTTGGAAATACCATAAAGAGGTACATTACAAAGTAAACATTCTTCCCATTAGTTTTTAAAAAACATAACTAATTGCATACATAACAGAATAACCTCAAATCAGTTGGAAATAATAGATAAAGACGTTTTCTAACCAACGCAATTAACCTTATTCGATTCCACTAAGTATTGAAAAAGTAACAATACACTACGCGTTAGCTGTCCAACCCATATTCATACACAACTTGACTACTAACTTCAAATGGCCATAACTTTGTAACAAAACTTAGAATAACCTCAAATTGGTATCATTTTGCTCGTAATTCAATCATCTGTATCTTCCAATGGAATCAATGGTTTCATTCAAGTTTGTTTGATTTATTTATCCCAATTTCGACTTTTTATAGTCAAAAATATTTTTGTCATAATTTCTTTATTTCTTATTAGAATTGAGTACGGTCAAATAAGTTGTCCTCTAAATCTCAACTTATGTCATTTGGTGCTGGCTTTGGGGCATTTTGAGGTCTTCCATAGTAGTCATTAGTCTTGTGGTTTTTTTACTGAGTACAATTGTGATCTAACCCGATCAAAATGGAATCCAACACACTCCTTCATATTGATTTTAGGTTTGGTTGGATCATGAGGGAGATATAGTTAAGGCTTGAGGTTTTGTGTTAAGCAATTGTACTCATCCTAGGTTGTTTTAGGTTCCAACATAGATATGGTAGAAGACTCCTTTAGGGCTTGCTACAAAGCTCTAGACCCTCAAATGTATGCCCCCTAGATATATTTGTTCTTATTTTATTTGTGCTATTATTTGTTTTTAGACAAAGGTTCTTGACAGATGTACTTGATATTTGTTGATAAGCTTTGTTGAGTGGTATGACATAGAGTATTTGAGTTTCATATGAATTTTTATAGAATTACATTTGAGTATGACCATATAAATAAGTTCAAAGATAGCACAATGTATATTCTATCCATTTACTAGTCATTAACCCATTAACTTTAAGAAGGGAATTACTTTTTAATTATTTAAGGGGACATGACAAACATAGTCATGTAAGTTCCAAATTCGTTCCATTCACATGCCTACTTAACTCTTAAACCATATATATCCGAACTTACCAATGCGTTAATATATGAGAAATGATATATATAATTGGTTTGTAGCATTCCACGAAATCATGGCTGACATGACCAGTCATAATTTATTTGTATTTTTTTCTTCGTCTAATAATATTCTAGTATGATATCATACGAGTATGTGCCGATTATGTAACCCTATGATCTGTAGCATTACTTTTAATATATAGACAAAAAGACTAATGCATTAAATCGTATTTTAATATGGTAACATATCATAACTCTGTAATAATATATTGAAGCTAACGGTCCTAATACGTTATTCTATCCTTACAATATCTGGTTCAAACTTCAAACCCCTTGTGTTCATCAATTCGAATTTCAAACGGTACCCAAAAAATTCATACAAATTGAATATGCCTACACGAACGTAATGAGACCAAAATTAAAGTTTATTATTACTAGACGATTTCCAAAAATGCGATAGCTTTGGCAATTTTTTTCTTTTTAATTGGTTTGAGTTAGAAAAGAAAATACAACAAAGGAGCATAGTTGGATTTTAAAAAAAACTATATCATAACGTAATTATACACAATTATCAATTCAGTTCTTATTTTGGCAGTAGCCTCTAATATTTGTTTAAAAGTATATGATCAATGAACGTAGATATAATAAATGAAATTAAAACAAAGGTCAAGCAAGCAATTACCTATAAGCTGGAGAGTTAGATATATCCCAATTCAATCAAGAGAGGCTTCAATTCCTAAAGGGAGGAGGACTAATTAATGTATGTCAACTTGGAAACAATTGCATGTGACGTAGTTTTTTTGGATGATTAATGTTCTCAAGCATGTTACCTAATTAATGAAGGAAGAGAGCATATATATACACATATATATACACATGTATATATACATATATATATCAATACATATATAAGGGAAAAGACAAAAGAATAGAATAAAGCTTTGCTTGATTTGTTAAGGGAAAGGTGGATCGAATTCAGTTTATAAATAAAACCATCAATGTACTGATAAATGTGTGTAAAATTAGTTATTTTTTAACAAGGTAGATGGTGCACAAGTTGATTGTGCACTAAATCCTTGCGTTTACTAGGAAAGGTGAGGTCTGCTATTCAAGAGAGAAGCTACACAAATATCTACTCAACTGTTCTTTTTTAAAACAAAAAAATGATAGATGATGCCTTTAAATACCGTGTAGACCCAAATGTCTCTGTAAGTGTCCATGATACTCATCAAGATCTCTCTCTCTCTCTCTCTAGAAATATTGCTTGATCTGTCTGTCACTCGGTCAGGGTCCCTTCCTTTGGTCCTATAAATGTTCCAAGGCTTTGCAAAACTTTAGGTCAGAGACATGGGGCTGGCTTATTTATAGCTTTGGAGCCCTTTTGAGTGTCCTTCGCTCTTTGCTTTCGTTTGCTTTTTATGTGTTCTCCTTTAATTATTTTGGGTTCCCTGTTCCTGATAGATGAGATATTGAGATTTGCTGTTAGGGTTAGGGCTATGCGAGTTTTTTAAAAATTTTATTTTTATGCATGGGCTGATATATATATATATATATATATATATATATAGACACACACACACAAAACTAAGATCCGTGGAAAGATGCAAACTAACCAGCCACTGTTGGCCGATGCTGCATCATCAAGATTCACAAAACGAGAAGAGAGCAATCCCTTTCCCTCATCCTTATATAATTTATGTAAGGGAACTCTTTGATTTTGACAAATTGAGAATCTTGATGATGCTGCAGCGGCAATCAATGGCTAATTTATTTACAAACACCAACTCCTCTGTAGCTTCAACTATGGGCAAGGTACGATTTTTTTCTCGGTATGATGTTGGGGGTTTGGGATGGGGCTTACTGTTCTCACTTTGTAAGCAAGCAACTTATTTATTTATTTTATCATTAATTAGGTAGTTCATATTTCAGTTTTTTTTGTCATTTATCATTTTTCTCTCTCAATTTTTTTTTAATTGATTATACATGTTTGATTATCTCCTAAGAAAGATTATCCAACTTGGCTTGACGTTGATCTGAAAGTTGTCTTTTCTCTTTTCTCTTTTTCCTGCTTTTTTGTTTTTTTGTATTTTTCAGGCTCAAATCGCTACGGGAAAACTTTAGCAGAACCAGTGTCAAGAGCTTGTTTGGCATGATTATAGCGAGGTAATGTCTTTGGAACAACTGCTTTTTCTTTTCTTTTTTTCTGAGATCACAGTTAACGGGGGGCTCTACTGTTAATTAGTTGCAGGTCGCATGCTATCATAATTTACAGCCGTACACTGCAAAAATGTCAGGATTATAGGCCAATATGTTGGCTACTGATTCCCCACTGAGTTATCGCCGGTATGCTTCTGCTTTCTTTCGTATATGGACACTTCGTTCATGGGTTTCAAAATTAATTTCCTTAATTACTGAATCGTCATCTCTATTCCGGAACCCGTTTCTTTCGAAATAGTTATGTGCTGTTCAGCTCCGACCGGTTGATTTTTTTTTCCTAAAAGGGAAACAAAACAACCGTGCATTGATTTTACAAATGTTTGGTCTGTTTATTTGACTGCTTGTGTTATATATATCCATCTCTATTATTATCATATGGTCTCCATTAATATAAGATATTTTTCCAGGATGAGTAAACCTTTCGACAGTCCCGATAAGCTTACCGAACCCACTGGACGTCATGGTAAACATTGATCAGGAGCTAATGTAATTATTTAATGTCTATAATTAAAATGAAGCATCTACCTTTTTCTTCTTGGGAGAAAATTTAATAGCTACCTAACTCATTTGACATTTTTCCTAATCTAGCTAGGATTCACAAAATAGGCTCCACTTTCGTTTTCTGTCTTGGATTTCAAAACCTACACTGTATGGACCGAAGATTTTTTCACAAAATAATTCATTTCTTCTTGTTTGTTAGTTTTATAATGGAAAGTATGGAATTTTGTACTTTCCACTGACCTTCCCTTACTTTGTTAGCCCAAGCATTTATATATATGGTTACAAACCTAGCCAAGTTGACGTTTATAAAGATAGATCATAAAAGAGAAGTTCAATTTTGTTACGATATTAAAGTACCTTAACTAACCAGAAGTGCATTGTATTGGAAATGTATCAATGAAAAAGAATAAATAGTAACATTGTTTTACCTTTTCCTTGCTATTCAATTGGCATTATTAATTGAATTTTAAATCACCGGTCACCGCAAAAAGGAAAAATGTAAATTGTCTTTTGAGATCCACGTTTAATTTAATTTTAGACCTAATTAAGGTAACGTGTTGACCACAATGGCATTTCAAAGAAAATAAACAAAATTTCGTACCGGGAGATATTTTTAATAAAATTGAATTTTGGATGTTGTCCTTCGAACTTAAACGAAATTTAATCTCAATTTCAGCATTAGAAGACATGGAAAAAAAATGATTTAGCAAAAAAAAAAATGAAGCCTTAAATACCATGGAGATTATTAACGTGTTTAGGGGTCAATTTTGGTTTTAAAAAAGTGAGGCATGAAACATATATACTCTTTAATGATGACTCATCCAATCTGATCCAAAATATTATTAGACTTAAGATGATTTGTGATTGAAGTTAGATATGCCTTAGTTGATACACACACAGATATATATATATATATATATGAGCTGTCATCTCACAATATTTTTAGCTGGTAGCACTAGCGATCGACATGGGTGGTAGTAAACAATATTAATAGCTAAAAAAATTGTGAGCTGACAACTCATTTCCTGCATACCCTTTATTTGTTTCTAAACAGTTAATAAATAACATCGGAACTTTTATTTTATTTTTAATTCACAATGTTAAATTAAAAACAAATCAAATTTAAAGCTAAATTAAGAATAAAATAAATTTTATTTATAAGTTTAGAATGCAAAATAAAATAATAAATTACTTTAGAATTAATCCTAAAGTTTCAAAAATTATAAGTTTAAATAAATGAAAGAATATGACATATATTTCTAGATTTTTTTGCAAACATAATAGAGAGAGAAATATCTAATTGAAATATAGTCTAGGTTGTATAAAAATAAATCTGAAATTTTCATAAATACATATATTTGACCATGTCCAACTAATTATTAGCGTCCTTAGAGAAAACATATATAAAAGTTGAGAATTTAGGTTCAATTTGTCGCAGTTATATGTCAACCGTTGAGGTATATATATATGATTTAGAGATAAGATCTGGGTCTTAGGTAGGTTCAGGAAGACGCGCAATAATGAGTTCACACCAGTGAGTCTCGGAGAAATGAGAAGAAAAAAACAGATAACCTGCTATTTTAAAAATAATGTGGATTTTAATACATTATAATTTATTATATAAAAATTATATTATTTTTTTAAATTTGTAAATTTGCTCTTATATATAATTTTAAAAATTTTAATTGAATAATACTAATATGATATTTATACACCAAAAAAAAAAAACAAACAGGGACTTCATTGATCCACCAAACCCTATATTAGATGTATTCCTGAATTTATTTATGAAATTATTTCCAGTATTTTCTCTTTTCTCCGAACATTCAATTAACATCAAATTTTGGGTGCGTAAGGCTGTTACGCACCTACCAAATTATCATTATCCTGCCCACAAAAATCAATCAATTTTCAATATATATATATATATAGATAAATTGCACGATACGCAAGGAAAAGATTCCAACTTGCATCAAAACCTATGAAGTAAGGACAAGATCTAGGTTGTTTAGTTGTGCTACTTACAGTGAAGCAGCCGGAGTTGTAAGAGCTGCCCATAGGAAAATAGCAGTCACCGCAGCTAGATAGATATCGAGAACAACCCGTGTCAAAGATCTCCCTATAAGTTTCCATGAGCAGAGATGGCTCCACTTTTTGTCTTTAGAAATTGTCATGCTGCTTCCATCATTCAGTATGGCGATGATGCGGAACCACAATGAGAATGAGGCATCATCATAGATAGTGTATAGATCTTCATTCCCTGGAAAATTTCTTCGGTTTTTAAGACAACGCTTAATATGACGCTCAGCGCAGGTTCAATCAAAACTATGTCAGGTGCATTTACGCTGCATCAGTTACATTAGTCACTACAATTACAATGTCGGCTTTTTTGGATTAGGCGCCATCCCTTGTAATCTGACAAAGGTGCTTCTTATCTTGCAGCCTCTTCACAATCTCATATTTGTGTTTTGCAATCACCTCAACATAGTGTTAATAATTATCATAACATGATTTTGTAAATTGTTAAATTAACCCTAATTGTTCTAGACGTTAAAAGGAGAGGGGGAATTATTGAGAAACAAAAAATCAATTTATTAATTATTTCACTTATGCACTATATTTGTTTATGTATTTTACTGTCTTGTAAAGTGTCCAAAGAAAACACTTTATTTTTATAAACACTTCTAGCACAATATTTTATAAGAAATCATATAATATAATATTTTAATCATATAATATAATCAAAAAAAATCATATAAGAAATTAATTAATATAATATTTTATTATATTTACGTTATCAAAATAATATTTATAAAATCTAACTACCCTATAAAATGATAAGTCAGGATTGATCCTATAAAGACATAGTTAGAAATCTCTAATCTAATCATGCTCATATTATTTAAGCAAACAACAATAAAATAAATTAAATAAAAGGATCGTAGAGAAAAAAAAATTAGGTTTCAGATTTACCACAATTTTCAAATTCTAATCATATAGTTCAATTAATTTATTCTTATGGTCTTTATTCATATGAATGTGATTGATCCTAAGGTTACCACCAATCGCTTTCACGTGAATAACGATGAGCCTAGCTCTAGTAATGGCTTACTCTCATGCCTTGTTGAAATAAGGTCAAATCCAATGAGGGATGATCAACCATAATTCCTCATAAAATAACTGACTACTCTCGTGACTCATAAGTCTTAGTTCTCATTATACAAGTTCCGAAATAAAATTTTATCTTTTAATTCTTCATTCAATTATCTAAAGCATATAATAAGTTCATGACTCCTACAACATAGAATTACTCAATAAAATAAAATCATTCATGATAAATGAAAGAAATTAATAATTAAACAAATTGTGCTTATCGAATCCAACCCATACAAAATGGAGGTCCAACCCAAAGAAAAGTAGTTATCCAACCTGTTACGAAAGTTTACAAATAGTTTTTCACCCAAATCAAGTTGTTTAATTAAGTCGTGTTTCGGTGGTTCTGGAGGGGTGAAAATATGTTTTTTGGGGTTGAAGGTCATGGGCTTGTATTTTAGGATGAAGAAGAGTGTTGAAAAGGAATGGCAAAAGTCGATGTCCGGCCACATCCGATTCCCTTCAGATGCAGTCGATGGGGGTGCATTTTGGTGGGAGAAGAGGATCGGTCACAATTGACAAAGAGTGGGTTTCGACATCTGAGAAGGTTGGTCATGGCTAGATTCCATTGATTATGGCCAATAAAGTTGTTTTCTGTGTATGATGTTTTTTTTGCTGTGGTTGATGTAGGTTCACTACTAGAAAAATAAGCTACGACGACGCTTTTTTTAAGGCTTTTAATGACGCTTTCTACAAGTGTCATTATATAAAAGAAACGATGACGCTTTCTCTAAAACTGTCATTAAAATACTAAATTTAACGACACTACTAGAAAGCGTCGTTAACATTGATGGTTTTTAATGACACTTTACTTAACATGTCGTTACAATTACAAGTAACGACGCTTTTTTGAAAGCGTCCTTATTCAATTCCACCGCTCTTTATTTTTAAGCTGTGCACTTTTTTTTTTTGCTTAAGCGCCTTTTTTTTGATAAATTCTTTAACTTTGCGCTCTTTCTTTTCTCATCCACCCAAGAAAGCAACTTATTGAGGGAACGCACCTCACGCGCGGCTTTTGCAAGCGACTCCTAAGCGAACTTCTTCTCCAATCTCTTGCAGATCGATTTTGGCTGTTGCGACCTTCTTTGATTCTTAATCTGGATATTTCTGGCTTAAGTTTTATTGGGAGTTTGCAAAAATCTTTATTTGCGTCTTCTTTTTCTCGCGCAGGTCAATTTGGGCATTAGGTTTGGCTTCCTCCTGCGGCGTGACGAGAAGACACCATCTCGCTTAGGGCTTCATTGGCGGCCTCCATCGAAGCACAGTCTCGGTTTGGAATCGGTCGCCTCTGTCGACGGACGGCCTTGGTTTTGGACACGGCCCCCTCTTCTCTGCAGCGATCTTGAGAGCTCGCCCCTTCTGCCAGGCGACGGGATCTTCTACCCGCTCGTGGTCTACTTCAGCGGCCGTGGAACGCCGGTTCTGGGCTACGCTAGCCGCTTCGGTTCCTCCGCGAAGGTGGCACGGCGAGGGATGCCACCTATTCCGCATAAGGGGCCGTCTGTCCCTCCCGTGATGGCGCAGGATCCACCATCGGCGCCCTTGGCTTTGGCTCTGTCAGGCAGGACTGGCCCCTCCTCTGTTCTGACGGGGATGTCTGGCGCATCTACTGGTTTGTTGGACGGTAAGGAGTTTTTGGTTTCCTCTGGTGCTATGATATACATGTTGCGTCTACTGCATCTGTGTTACCTATGACTGATACTATGTATGATCATGCCCCTTCTGCTTTTGACTCCCACCACGATCTTGTTCCTTTTGTGGGTTTGGTTCATAGTCCTTTATATGGTCTATCTGATTCTCGTGATGCTTCCTTCTCTGCGCAAAATCAATTATTATTAAACACCTCCCCCTTGTTGAAAGTTATGCACACGATAGTCCACACTACTGATGCTCCCTTCCAAGCATCTGGCCTTGATGCTATCCAGAACAAGGTATGTGCATTCCTATAAATCTAATGCTTTCTGTTATGGTTTCTGATCTCAATGAGATGTTCCTTTTCGCTACAAAAGCAGTTCCTGGTTGAAATCAATAGAGCCTTGAAGAGGAAGGTAACATGTCCTCTAACTGATACATTAATATTTTATAGGCAGTGCTGGGATTTGCATTTATATAAATTCCTTGATAGTTGAAAGAAGTGCGCACAGAAAATCAGATTCGCACGTCATGGGAGGGTGAGATTCAAAGCATTCCATATGGAGACATTAATGCTTTAATGCTGTGCAACAATTTGGAACATATAATGCTTTTAATGTTGTGCTATCAATTTGGAACAACTTTCACCAACTCAACATCATGTTTCACATTAATCACCATTATTATTTTTTCATATTCTTTGCATTATATATATATATATACACACACATGCCTATACCATAATGACACCTGCGTATCAGGTATCAGGATATGTGGTCCATTGGTATCAGGTAAAGGACTCCTATATCAGAGAAATTATTTCTCTCGATATATCAAACGTAGTTTGATACCAATAATTATGTAATAACAAAATGATGACTAGTCCTTCATGCAGCCCCTCCAAAGGAGGCCATCTAAGAAAGCAGATAATTAAATAACTGCTGGTATATGTACATTATTAGAGGTTTCCACATAAGGTTGACTATAGTCCCCAATGGAGGAGATAATTCATGAGTAACACCTGGATACCAATGAACAACCCCTGAACCCTGGAGACACACACACATTCAGGCATGAAACGTATATGTACGGTATTCCATCACCCTTTATGCAAAGTTTGAATATATTCCAGGATATATATATATATATAGAGAGAGAGAGAGAGACACACACATTCAGACATTTTCCACTCAACGAGCATTTAATCTGATGGAAGTTGGTGGATGCTCAACTAAAGTTAATTTATTTATTTGATAAAGTTGTTTAATTAAATGACATCCTAGTAGTTACTATAAGTGATATGCAATAATGCTTGTTTATTTCTCTATAATATTTAATATATTTTTTTGCATGAAAAACAGGTACAATTATGTGGGTTTCGACCAGTCATTTGAAGTTGCTCATCCATAGCAAGTCACCGAAATCATCCTTGGATGGATGTTGTAATAAGTCACTGCATTTCAGTAGATCTTTCGGAGAGGTGAGGCTATCAGCCATGTTAGACCTTTGACATTATAAAGAGCCATGGCCAATGACATTAAATTGTATTTGCAATAAAAAAATTTGCAATGCCGTGCTATATATGTCGTATCATTGTTGAGGCATGTAACATAAGACATTTCAAACATTATAATCTGAATTGAATAAGGTAATGTTAGTTTCTGGCTGAGCCAAATTTTGGACTTATGGTTGTTAAATTTGATATTGTTCCTATGTAAACTGTTACTATTGTTAAGGGTGTTGATTTAATTGGTTATTTGTCATGGAGCATCTTATATTAAAATCAAATTGAAAAAAAATGAATGCATATTTTTTTTAATTTTTAAAACAAAAAACGACGCTTTTAAAAGTATTGTCATTTAACATATTAACGACGCTTTTAAAAGCATCATTAAATGTATTTTTAACGACGCTTTTAAAAGCGTTGTCTTTTACTTACAATGACACTTTTAAAAGTGTCATTAAAAATACATTTAACGACGCTTTTAAAAGCGTCGTCTTTTGTTGAAATTTTTTTAACGACAGGGCGATGGATGACACTTTTAAAAGCGTTGTTAAATACTTTTAACGACGCTTTAAAAGCGTCGTTTTTGATTGTTTTTGTTGTAGTGGTTTACCGCAACTAGTGGGTGTTATTTGTTCCATTTTTGTTCCTTTTCACTCCATTGTCACAATAGGGCTTCGTGGGAACCCTAGGGGTTTTGTGAGGACTTATAATTACTTAGTACATAACACAATGAGGCTTTTTATGTGTTAAATGTCATCTAGAGTGGTATTAATTAGCTGTGTTATATTCCGATAATCACAGTATTTGAGGTGTGTTCTGTGTTAACTTGTTAAGTCTATGTACGTGACTGAGGATGGAGATCTATGTGATTGAAATTGAGGTAGTTTATGTGATTGAGGATAAGGAGGCTTGTGTAGTCTATTTATGCCCTATTTGAACTGTGAGGTTTTGTTAGAAATGTATTATGACTTGCTTATTTGTTTGTGTTAAGAACACTACATGATAAACGTGCATATACCTATTCAAGTAAAGGTTAGAAGCATGGGATAGGCTAAAGAGACATAATCTTTACTAAGTTAGAGTTGCTCACCTCTCTTACTGTTGTGTGTTATTTTCTTTCTGGTACTATTGGACTTAGGTAGAATAACTGAGGTGAAGACTCGGTCTAGAGGCTTCCTTTATTCCCTATAGTTTGTTTTCGTTATTTACTGTTCTTATGTTGGGGTATTGTGAACCTGAGTTGATGTAACCCCTTAAAGGGAAGATTTTAGATAGGGGTGTAAAACAGATTGGTCTGGTCTAGTCCAATTCATTGCGAAGCGGGCCTAAACGGGTCAGTCCATATAGGCACACAATTTTAATGGACCAAAGATTAACTAATCCGATTCAATCCACATGCAGACCAGACAAGTTCGTATTCTTTTATTTTCTTTTCTTTTTTTGAATAAATATGACAAATTAAATTTTGTTAAATGCTATTTAAAATTTTAATTTTAAAGCCATATTTAAAAGTTCATGTTGCTAAACTTTAATTTTAAAATCAGTAGGTTTAGGATTTACATAGTAGCATACTAGGTAGGATGAATAATAATTTTAAAAATTAAATAAAAAAATGGTCTATGTATCGATTTGTGTCCACACAGATTGAAAATTGGGCCTAAATGAATTGATTCGTTTAGGCGCGCCATTAAAATGGACGAGAATTTTTTGATTCAATCCGCTTAGGCCTATAGACCAATGGTCCATTTTACATCCCTAATTTTAGATAAGGTTTTAAATATAAAAGAAATGTTGTGTTTTAAACCTATAAATTAAATTGTGTGAACATGTTCTATATATTGTGTTTGAGTTATTGAGCAAGTAGAGACAACATTTGTACTGTGCAATATTCCCTTGTTATTTAGTGTTTTATCCGATCCTTTACCCCACCGGCCGGTACAAGTAGTGGGAGCCATTAACCAATTTCCTCGAGTTGGAAATCCAGGACATGATACTCATTGTAAAGATTCTTTTCTAACTTGGTAAGTCTTTATGTGTTTGTAATCGTCTGCTTTAACTCATGTAAGACCAACCACAACACCCTCTCTTTCATTTCTTGAAGAAACTAGAATCTTATTGCACGAGTTCCTCTCCAACGTTTTTATGTAAACTAGAATGCTCTCTACAAACTTTAATGATAAGAATATATTATAATAAAAATAAAATGACAAACAATGAATTTGAACCCCTTCGCTACAATATATAGGACTAAGTGTCTAGGTTTGCATGCATGCTGTTGGGGTTTAGCATCATATACACCTTTTGAGAACCAACAAATCATCCAAGGAACCTCCAATATCTTGCCACATCAAAGAAAAAAAGCATTGTTTACAACTCTGTGTTAGACTCCTTTATTGAATATAGAATGATTAACGATTAGTCCCAATCATGATGGGTGCTCAATAATCGTTTGATGAATGCCCAATCATCTAACAATAAGTTTCAATTTCAAATTGAGTACTAATCAATTATCGATCCGACTTGATCATCTTACACGTCACAAATCGAATAACGATTCAACTGATCATCATACAAGTCACCAATCGATTAATGACTGGTTTCAATTGACTGATGATCACTTCCAATCGTAGGATGATTACATTTGCTCACTCAATAAATTTTCTTTGATCAATTTTCCTCTATGGCAAACGAGGATACTTGCACTACAATAGACATTTTACAATCTCACTTAAATAAAATCACTTTATGAGGTTATCTAAATGCACTGGACCTCAACTTAATTATTTTTTGTCACAATCTTTAACTAGTGATATTAATTACAACCAACTCAATGCTATGAGATTGAAATGAATGATTTTATTTTATTGAATGATGACATGTTGTAGGATTCGTGAACCTATTACCTGCCTTAGATAATTTGGGAATGGATCGAAAGCTAAACTCTGATATTGGAACCTATAGAATAGAACTTAGGAATATAAGTCATTAGAGTAGTCTATGATCATAGGAAGAATCATGATTGATCACATATCGTAGTGGATTTGACCTACTTAATGAGCCACGAGATTAGGCTATTTCTAGGTTTAGGCACGTTGTCGTTCCCACAAAAGCAATTGGTAATTACCTGATGATCAATCACCTTTATATGATTGGAGAACTAATAAGAATAATCAATTAATCCATATGTATAGGGAGTCAGAATTGTGGTAAACCTCAATTTTTAGACCTTTATTACCTTAATATATATTTTTTATTGAGTTTTTTATTTTCTTTATTTTATGTTCCTTTTAGTTTATTAATTTATCTTTTTCTATATTTGTTTTACTTAAACAATAAGAGCATAATTAGGTTAGAGGTTTCCAGCTATTTTTTTAGGATCTGCCTTGACTTGCCCTTATTATAGGTTGGTCAAGATCTATAAATTTATTTTTGATAGCATGAGCATGACAAAACGTTACATCAGTAGCTTGGAGCCATTGTTGGTCTCAAGTTATACATCGCTAACCTTTACAATTTTTGCTTCTAGTCTGTTACCTATCTTTAGGTGACCAAATTCACCCTCTCCATAGGAGTTAAACTACTATATTTAGTGTAACATGATATGAAGCTTTTGTGCCTCTTACCCATGTCAAATAATGGTATACAACATCAATACTATCATTTTTACACAACAAATAAATTCCCCACTAAATGTGGTTGTAACAAATATATTCTCTTTGATTTTTTCTGCTGCTATGTGTCATCTTTCTTCTTAAAGGTTTTATTTTTGTTAAACGAACAATCTTGTAAGTAATTTATTGGTTTCCCATAATTGAAGCATTTCACTATGCTTCTTAATGGTGATATGCCCTACTTTCTTTCCATTTATATTCTGTGAAACCTTTGGGACTATTTATTGTTGTCCCTCCTTATAAACTTCTATTTGCTCTTTCCTATGTGCTCAACAAACCTTGGGCTTTACTCTCGTGCTTCTTTGTTCTCTTCTTTATCATTCTTCCCTCAAGATACTATCCTTAATTAGTTATAATGTCATCTCGTTATCACATTTTGAGTTACTTAATAGGACTACTTGCGTCTCCAACTATCTGCTAGTCCACTCATCATTATTAGAGTTTGAACTTTATTGTAAATGGCTAGTTTCACTATAAAAGTTGTTTAATTGTTCAAAGAAACTTCTCTCCTATTTATATATTTGAGATTTATCAATTTTTGGATCAATAATGCTCTCTTTAAAGTGTTTTTTTGTTCAAAAAACTCTTCTAAAATTTTCTACAACTTGTAGGACTCTTTTACTTGAGTTACATGATATATTACATTTAAGTTTACCCACTTTCGGATTATATCACAAGCATTGTGGTCCACCTTTTCCCAATTTGTAGTATCTCTAGTGGTTTTACACTTTTATGCTTGATCAAATCGTAGAGAATGTTATAATACAACTTTTCTTCCATTAAGGTCTTCCACAAAGAAAAATTTGAAGTGTTCAGTTTAATTATCCTCAAATTATCCTTATTTTCTACCATCATGTCTAAATTGAAGTAGCTTATTCGATTCAACGGCTTGGAGTTGTTTAATCCAATTAGGGGCTTGTTTGGGCTAATGGTTGGTTCTACCTAAGGGATGTTTAGTCTATTCCAATGTTCAGGGTAAGACATTGTTCTGTATATGGTAGGGTTCAAGCTAAGGCAAGGTTCAATGTAACAGGTATGCTCAACGTAAGGATCTGTTTGAGCTAAGGTTGATTTGGTTAAGGGTGGTTTTTCAGTGTAAGGCGCTACTTTGGGCTAAACAACTCAGTGTAAGGAGGTTTGCTTTGGTGTAAGGTTTTATTAAAGCTTAAGAATTGTTTAGGGTAAGGTCATTTGGTGTAAAGATTTCAATCTAAAGTAGTTAACTTGAGATAATAATTTGATTAGAGTTATAGGTTATTTAGTTAAGTCAACTAGCTTGATTTAAGGGTCTTCGTTCGGGCTAAGGATTCTAATCAGTATAAGTGCTTTGCTTGACTCAAAGGTAACATATAACAGAAGTAACTTATTTGGGCTAAGGGGTTTTAATCATTGTAAGGGATCTACTCGGATCATGGGTAGCTCTTTGTAAGTTGCTTATTTAAGTTAAGGTTTCTTCATAGGTGATGGCGGGTGACGCAAAACTGAACAATCTAGTTATCTTCTCCAAATAATCCTTGATCGTTTGGCCTAAAAACTTCCCCTGATACTAGTTATTTGAATTTGTCTCAAACAATCCTACCCACAATTGGTGCCGACAAATGAAATCACCACATTACTAACAATAATAACAATATATTTGTCGTGGATAAATGAAGTGAAACACAAACATATAAGATACATAATTTTTTGTGTGGAAACCCAAATTAGGAAGAAACTATAGGACACTGACCTAGATTAACAATTCACTAAAGAAAGAAATGATACAACTTACAGATTAAAATATGATCTTTACTTCTCTAATCTACAACACCAATCTCTCCGCTCTTAATGTTTTCTCTCTCCTTTCTCAATATTTCTTTTCTCCATAGGCACAACTGTGCCTTGTTCCCCAAATCTTTCTCCCTATTTTCTTCTCTCTTTAATATATTCTATTATACCTTACGCACACTCTATCATGGTTTGTTACATAATTGCAAGATGTAAATGGGCACCAAGCTTTACAAAGGAGAGTTACACAATTAACCTTAAGAGAATGCGAAGTCCAAGTTTCTTCAAGCCTGCTACAATATATAGCCAATGTTGAACAACCCAACTTAGGAAGGCCTACATAACAAATAACAAGGTAAAAACCAGTTGAGGTCATGTTATATAACGAGAGCGGTCTTTGCATCTGCAAATTCGAGTCTTGTCATCCACAAAATCGAGTCTTGACCTTGCTATCACTCAACTTAAGAAGGCTTACATAGCTAACAACAAGGAAAACCTTTAACCACTAAAGCGGAGGTTATTTGAAATTATATGAAAATAACCTCAAATGTAGATGATAAAACTTGAATTTTTGAACTTATATGAATCATAAAAACCTTTAACCACTGAGCTAAAATGATGTGTGAAATTAAAGTTAGTTATATCTATATATGTACGTTGTATTATTAATGGAAAATTAATATGAAATTTATATGGGAACTAATAACTAATTTTATAATTAATTAAAATTTTATTTAAAAATTATAATTAATTTTATAATTAAAATTACTAAATTAAACTTTCAATTAATATTTATAAGAAATTTCAATTAAAATTTGTAATTAAATTTATAAATACAAATTATACATTTAATTTAAGTATACTTTTAAAAACTTTAATTATACTTTATAAGTTTTAATTATAAAATTATTTGTGGGTCTCATATATGCTTTGTATTAAAATTCTCATTAATTATACAATGTACATAGGGGTGTAAAATGGACCGCCGGTCCACGGATCGGTCCGCGGACCGGAGCGGACTGGACCACTCTAAATTTAGTCCATTTGAATCACGGGCCTAAACGGACTGGTCTGTTTGGCCCATCATCTATGCGGGCAAAGCCATACGGACTCGGACCAGTTCGCAGATCCAACCCCAGCCCCATGCCCCAATACTCAAATAGCTCGTGCCCATGACAGTCCGCCCGCCCGTCTCTGTCTCCCCAACCCCAAGACCCAAGTTAACATTTTAAAATTTTAACATTTATAATATCACGCATTACCCATTTACCCTTAGTTCCTTACCTTAATTTAATTCCTAATTTCCTTTTTCATAATCCATATCATCACGTCAAGCGCAGTGCAACGATAAGCTGTACCGCTGATCAGCTCCCCCACTACTCGTCTGCTGATCTACTCCCTGCGCCACCCATCCATCGTCGTCGATTTGTACCCCAAGCCACCCGTCCATCATCGTTGATCTGCAGCCCGAGCCGTCATCTATCGTCATCGATCTGCACCCCGAGCTGGCCATCCGTTGTTGTCGATCTGCACCCCGAGCAGTCCGTTCGTAGTCGTCTATCTCCACCCCGAGCCGCCCGTTCGCTGAATTGCTCCCTGCGTCGCCCGTTCACCGATCTGGTCCCGCAAACTGCTCCCCGCGCTGCTCGTATGCGAACTGCTCTGGCAATGTGAGCAAACCGAAGTTATAAAGTATATCCATGGCATCTAATCCCAATTTAATTAAAAAAACATAAGTTACAAAGTATAAATATAATTTTCATCCAATCATTCAAAGATTCAAACAAAGACATAATTTTTAAATAAAAACTAAAAAATAGAAATCATTATCAATTAATTATTCATAATTCAATATTTCAATTTCAAAAAAAAATTATAAAACTCCATACGACATTATAAACCTAGTATTAGCAGTATACCTCAATAAGACAATCTCAGAAAATGAATTGCAGAGTCATTGAGTTGGATTTTTGGATTAGGTTTGATGATTTATCATTGGACTCAACAAGAAGCCACCGAGTGGTAGCCACCAATGGTGGGGTGGAATCTAGAGAGGAGACAGAGTGCAGGCGTCAAATGTGAGTTGTGAAAGGCTAAAGCATGGAGTCGATGGAGAACTAGAAGCTACAAATGCCAGATTGAGATCAAGCTAGTCGACAAGAGGATGGCTGGTAGTAGTGAAGGCTGGTAGGGGTGGAGTGGCCATCTGAAAATTCAAGTGGAGGTGAAGCCACCACCCTTTGTTCGGGGAGATGGAGTGTGTTGCGTGTAAACTGTGGTTTGTGGAGTAGAAATTAGGTTAGCTTCTTAGTGATTTCCAAATTAGCATGCACTACTACTGGGCACTGGGATAAGTCAAGCTAATGAGATAGGGCCCTATTTTTTAGCTAGATTTTGAAAGCCTAAAGCACATGCCTCACTTATCTGCCTTTGGGCTGGCCCGAAAAACATTGCACTACCATCTTACTCCCTTAACCGTCCCACATTTTCAACACCAAACTCCATTCATGCTACCATTTATCAACCCCAACATTCTCAGCTATCCCATTACTTGTTCCAAGCTGCTCCTCTATTCTTTTTTCCCTTCTCTTTGATCATATTACTATTTCCCAACCAACCCCACGCAACCAAAACCCTCAACTTTATCACCAATGTATCTTCTCCCTCCCTAACAACCATAAGTAGCTTCTTTTCCCACTATAACTCCCATAGTCAAACATACTATATACTTTTGATATAATGCTTTAATTATAATAGTCCAAGCCACCCATACCCCGATATTGTTCCGCTTTGGACCATTGCCCGCACGACTTTTGTTCTTGGTAGTGCCCACTAGCACCCCAAAATGCGTCGTTCAGATTGTCACACTAGTCCACTAGCATGATATCCTCCCCTTTGGCTATAGGCTACAAGGTCCATGCCTGGCCCCCTCAAGGTTTTAAATACATCGTGCTAGAGAGGTATCCATGCCCTCCTTATGAGGCATGCTTCGTTCTCCCCTCAGTACAATGTGGGACTTGTAAAATTCATGGACTCCACAATCCATCCCCTTTACGAGGCCCACATCCTCGTGGGACTATGGCACATTGACTCGGGTCCCCAGCTCTAATACCATCTGTAACAGTCCAAGCCACCCGTAGCCCGATACTATTCCATTTTGGGCCACTGCCCACACAACTTTTGTTCTTGGTAGTGTCCATTAGCCCCCCCAAAATATGTCGTTTGGAGTGGCACAACAATCCACTAGCGCAATATTATCCCCTTTGGCTACAGGCTACAAGCTCCATGACTGGCCCCCTTAGGGTTTTGAATGAGTCATGCTAGAGAGGTACCCACGCCCTCCTTATGAGACATGCTTTATTCTCCCCTTAGTTTACTGTGGGACTTGTGAAATCCATGGACTCCACAATCCATCCCTCTTATGAAGCTCACATCCTCGTGGAACTATGGCACATTGACTTGGGTCCCCAACTCTGATACTATCTGTAATAGTCCAAACCACCCATAACTTGATACTGTTCCACTTTGGGCCACTACCCGCACGGCTTTTGTTCTTGGTAGTGTCCACTGGCACCCCAAAATTCATTCAGAGTAGCGCAGTGATAACGTTAATTTATATAGAGTTTTCGCATGTGTCTTTCCCTTATTTGCATTCGTTTTCATAGTATTTTGAGTGTTTTTATTATAATTGAGTATTAAATCATGTTGTTTGTCATGTTTTAGTAGTTTGTAGAGTTGCGTTGTGTTTTGGGTATATTTTGCAGGCAAACGGGAAAGAACTGGGCGAATCGAAGTATAATATGGATTTGGACAAAGAATGGCGTTGCGATAGGAATTTTTGCCTTCATTGCAATACAGAAGGAAATACATTTCGTCACAACACAGAAGAAAATACATTTTGTCGCGACAAGGTCTTTTGCCTTCGTCGTGACAAGCATTGACTTTTGCCACATTTTATATTTTTCGTATTTTATTTTTAATGTAATATTTAAGGGGACTATATAAAGAACAAGTATAGGATGTTGTTAGAGATTCTGAATCCTATGGGAGCCCTCCTTGACGGCTAAGAACCCTAGGTTTGGTTTCTTAGAATTCTCTTTGATTTTGGATGATTTTCATGGAATCTTGAGTCAATAATAACTTGATATTGGGTGAGGATTGTTTGTATGCCCTCTTGACATGTTGATTGTCTTCTCTTCTCCCCTTGTAATCTCCAATTTGATAATTAATAATATGTTTCTTCATTATTTCATGGAATAATCCCTTTTTCCTAGGGATTGGGAGTAGCTCAATCCCAATATCTTGATTGTATGAGTTTGTGTGATTATTTCTTATCTCTGTCTCATGAATTATTTTATTTTATAGATTGAATTCATGTTGTGGGCGTCGTGAACCTATTGCATGTTTTAGATAATTGAACGAACAATTGAAAATTGAAATTTAATTATCGAAACCCGTAAAATGAAACCTAGGACTTGCAAGTCACGAGAGTAGTTCGTGATCCTAGGAGGATCCATGGTTGATCATCTCTCACTTGGTTTGGCCTTATTTCAGCGAGTCACGAGAGTAGGCCGTTGCTAAGGCTAAGCACGCCGTTATTCACGCGAAAACGATTGGCGGTTACCTTAGGATCAATCACCTTCGGATGATTAGAGACCATAAGAATAATCAATCAAACCATATGATTATGAATTGGAAATTGTGGTGAATCTCAACCCTAGAATTTTATTATCTTATTTTCTATTTTTTCTCTAGGATTTTTTTATTTTTTTTAATTATTTTTTTATTTTATTTCATCACGTTGTTTGCTTAGATAATATGAACACAATTAGGTTAGAGATTCCCAATCATGTCTCTGTGGGATTGAGCTTGACTTCCCTTCTACAGGTTAGATAGGTTTTATAAATATTATTTTGATAGCGTGAGTACGACAAAACACTGTATCACGTAGCGGTCCACTAGCACGATACTATCCACTTTGGCTACAGGCTATAGGCTCCATGTCTGGCCCCCTCAAGGTTTTAAACGCATCGTACTAGAGAGGTATCCATGCCCTCTTTATAAGGCATACTTCGTTCTCCCCTTAGTCTAATGTGGGACTTGTAAAATCCATGGACTTCACATTAACTATAAAAGGCTTAGAGCATCTCTAACCTTATTAGTTAAATTTCATTAGCTAAAGTCAAATTTAGCTTGCTACAGTATCTATAACTATAAGTTTTGCTAATGATACTCTAATATTCTATCATTTTTTTGCTGTAATTTTATTTTTCCAGTTTAACCTTACGAGATGGAGCGAGTAAGAAAACTAAGCATTTGTTTTCTCACTCGACCGAGTCATCGCCCCCTTGTCGCCTTCTTCCACCAATCCACCATAGCCGCCACACCAATTGGAACTCCACGTTAAGTCTAGCCCATGCCTATCCCTTATCCCCTTCTTCTTCTTCTTCTTCTTCTTCTTCTTCTGCTCTCTCTCTCTCTCTCTCTCTCTCTCTCTCTTGAATGCAAACTAGGGCCGGGACAAACCCAACCAACCACCTTGGACCGAACCTTTCCTCCTCAACCGAGCCAAGCTATGGCTCCTCCACCCTTTGGACGAAATCACCTCAACTTGTCACTATCGCCCTCGACCACCTTCTTCCATCTGACGCCCTAATCAACCATCAATCCTCTTCCCACAAGAAAACCTTTGACCATATGTACTCCACCATTCTTCACTACACAACCTCATTCTAGCGTCAACACGTCCCCATTTCTCACAAAATCTAAATAAGGAGACAGATAGAGAAGACAAAGTCGTAGTCTGTGCTTCTCTATAATCTCAATAACCGAATCTTATTTTGCTGAAGACGATAGTTGATCGAGGTTCATGATTCCCAGTTGCTGAGGAATCTGAAGTTATAGTTTGTGCTTCTAGGGGTATGTTAGAAATATTTGAAAAGTTAGAATGATGGGTTGATGTTTCAGCCTCAGCTAAAGGTAAAAAATTATTTAAATTTACCTTTTTTTATACAGCTAATGCATTAACGACAAATATGAGCAAAAAGTTACTATAATTTTTCCTGCAGCTAATGCATTAGAGATACTCTTAGTAATGATTGTTTTTGATGAAAATATGTTTACCTTATTACATCAACTTTTTTATTATTTTATGTAATTATTTTTGTCTATTATATTACTTCATTCAAATTGTAACTTCATTCAACAATGGATGATTAAAATTTTGTAATTCAGCACACTTTGCACTATTATTCCATAAATGTATATCTTTTAAATTTAAAATAATATGATATTATGAAAGCATAAAATTTTTATATATATATTTTCATCAAATACAAAGGGTTGGCTAAAGTTAAAGTTTAGCTAAAAATATCTAAAATTATAAAAATAGCCTCTAAAATGAGCTCAATAACTCTATAAGAAATTTGGTCAACCCCAAATTCACTTGCCAAATATATTGAGCATAAGTAACTTACTCTCGAGTGAGCACTGACGAGCCTTTGGATGCTAGATTTGTTTTTTTACTTTTTGATGCGATTTCTTTTGATATCGTGATGAGATTTCTTTGGACGCACTTTTTATGCGACCAATTTGATGTAGTGAATGATATATTAGATGTTGATGCTAGCTCAACAAGGATTGTAAGGAAAATTGTAAAATTTCACTTACTAGTTGTCATCACCGGATTTCGTCCGGAAGGGAAACCCGCTTTTGGGGATGCGGTTCACCCACCCTTCACCCGAATGGTGATGAAAAGAATAGTCGCCACCAACTATTTTTTGGGGTGCAGTTGGTCACCTAAAAATGGTCTACCTTCTAGAGCTGGGTTCGGGAGTTTATTATGCGCGGGGAAGGATTAACACCCCTGCAACGCCCTTACGGTACCTATCCTAGAAATTTGGGAGGTTTCTAATTTGTTTTAACTATTAAATTAAATTTCACTTTTCTAAACTGACTTAAAATATTTATTCTTTTTATGTTCTAAATTATTTGTTAAAATTAAATCAAATTATCCTAAGGTCTAAAAGGGATCATACAAGTTGAAAGTATTAAAAGAATGAATAATCCTAAAAGTCTAGTTAAATCCTAAATTATTTATTTGAAGAATTGAAAGGGAGCAAGTTCAAATGGAAGGATTTCAAAGAATTTAAAAAAAATGGTGAGAATGAATTTTTGGATTTTAATAAGAAAACATTTTTTTTATGTTTTTGGACTTTTATTTTTAAAAGATTTTTTTTAAAAGCATTTGATTTTTGAGTGTGCGTGCATTAAAAAATAAATAAAACAAATATAAGTAATCATAACTCAAAGTGTTGTGTGTGAACGTGACATCAAAAAAAAAAAATTTCCTCTCTTTTTTTTTCTCCTTCTTCTCTCTCTCTCTCTCTCTCTCTTTTACTATATTTCATATACACATTACAGTGGCATTGGATTTTTCAACCCATAATTACAAGATTATTATCGGCCCAACACTAACATCAATCCTAGGGCCACAAGATAAAAATAAAAATAAAAAATAAAAATAAATAAAAACCTACACGCACTGCTACATAGCTCGGATTCTTTTGGTTTCAGCTAAACCTAAATAGCTCAGATTCTTTGTTCGGTATGCCCCTGTTGGTTTTATTACCCATATCAAGTGAGTAAACAAGTGATAACGAACATTGCATGCAAAATGTGGATAAAACAACTTTAAAAAGCCAGGTTTTTTTTTAACAAATGCCAAACAAAGGAACAAAGTTCTAGAATTTAAAAAAGCATGCAGAATATAAAACAAGATTGACAAAACTAAATACAAGAAAAAGTTCTAAACATCCAAAGAGCTTCCCAAGGTGTCACAAGGCTTGCTCCTCTTCTTTATTCTAATAACTCTCACGTTCACGGTTCATTGGTTGGCATGCTCTGGCAATGGATTTGAGTTGACATTTGGTGCGCTAGCTTGCTTTGAGAAATCCAACTATTTGGAATTGAGCAGATGTTGGACCTTTCTCTTGAAGGCAATGCAACCCTCAATGTTGTGACCAACTCCGTTATTGTGATAGGCACAACGGGCATCTGCTTTGTACCATCCCGGGTAAGGTTGCTTCACTTCTCCCATAGGTATAGGGCTCACCATACCGGCTTTCAAAAGTTGGGGATATAACTCGGTGTAGGTTATGGGGATTGGATCAAATTCTAACTTGGTCCGGTGGGAAGCTTGATTTGGCCTTGTAGACGTCTGCTGGGGCCCTGGTTGCACAGTCGGAGGTGGGACTGGTGGAAGAGGACTAGGGGCTCCCCTTGGTGGTTGATATGTTGGAAATTTGGGTATTGGGGCTGCATAAGCTGTAAATGGAGGTGACCCTGCATAAAATCCGGGTGTAGGAAAAAAACTTGGGTATGTCCCAAAAGTGCCTTGAGGAGTAGGAGGATTCTGCCAAACTACCTGAGTATCAGCTTCCTTTTTCTTTCCTCCCAGTGGAGACTTCTTTGGTGGCTCAGGTGTATCTCCATGAAGCTTCCCTTTCTTAATACCATCCTCTATGCGTTCCCCAGAAGCCACCAGGTCTACAAAGTTGCTAGACACATTGCCAATTAACTTCTCATAGTATACCCCCTTTAGAGTTCAGATGAACATTGTAGTCAATTCTTTTTCAGTCAATGGGGGTTGGACTTCCATAGCGGCCTCCCTCCACCTTCTAGCATAAATTTTAAAACTCTCATTAACCCCTTTTTCAAAAGCCAGTAGTGCTAACCTGTCGAGTTCCAACTCCGTGACATGCTTGTACTGCGTTAGGAATGCAGTTGCAAGGTCCCGCCAGGTCCTGATATGACGTCCCTCCAATTGAATATACCATCGGAGTGGTGCCCCGATCAAACTTTCTTGGAAACAGTGGATTAAGAGTTTATCATCATTGGCGTGAGCAGCCATCTTCCTACAGTACATAGTGATATGCGTCCTAGGGCATTGAGATCCACTAAACTTTTCAAATTTTGGAACCTTAAATTTCGGTGGTAGAATAACTCCAGGGACTAGGCACAAGTCTTGAGGACTGATCATTCTATAGGTTTCTGTTCCTTCCACAGCTCTTAGTCTCTCCTCCAATTGCTTCATTACCAGGGACTGGTCCTCTTCTTTATGTATTGAGGTCTCCATTGGTTCAACAACATTCATCGGATTTGGTTGAACAAATGGCATATGGTTTGAAGGTCCGGGATTCATATTAGTTGGAGCAGATACTTGAGATGGCGTTGGCATGAAATTTTGGGGTAGTGGTGCTTCTTCTGGCTGCCCATGAGGGGAGTTAGTGTCTACCTCAATAGAACCCCTATCTTTTTCAGCTGCCATCTTATTTAGCATTTCCATCATGGCCCTCATTTGATTCTGAAGTTCTTGTTGTCCTTGCTCCAGACTAGTAAAATGACTTTCAGTTTGGTCTGTCATTGAAGTGGATGATTGTTGGTGACGGGATCGCAGATTGTATCGGTGCGCTATGTTGACTTCTGAAAGAGTAAAATGTGGTAAGCTCCCTTTTATTATGTTTCATTTTTTCATTTTTTTTAATGCTGAAAGCATGCATGGATGCAAGGATGTGCATGAGAGATTTAAATACCTACTCTTCTTAGGGTGATGCATGAAGCATGTTATGAGTCCTAAGGATTTGTATTATCTACATGATCTCCCTTTTTTTGTCCCTCTTTTTTTGTCTTTTTTTTTTGGTTATGAAATTCATGAACACATGGATTAATGAAGACTAATCCCAACTATCCATAAACTAAGTACTGAATGTTTGAATATACACCTAAATTTATGTTCAGTACTTAAATCCTAAAACTATATGAACAATTGTATGAATGAAGACCGGGTTAATAAAAGAATAATATACAAGATAAGATTAGCAAAAAGAAAATACAATAATATTCATACAATAAAAACAAGGTTAATAAAAAGAATAAAAATATACATCAAGATAAAATTAATAAAACAATAATAAATAAAAATATACAAACAGAAAACAATAAAAATATTTACAGGACAGTATACAATAAAACAACATGGTATAATATGAATGCACCTATCCTCCAAAAGGAAGGCTAAAATGAGCAAACAATATGTGGGTCAATGTCCTTAATGGACTTTACTGCTAAACCTATCTTATTCATTGGTTCCCAAGCTACCTCAATAGAGGGCTCCGTATGCCATGGGATTAACCGGAGGGGGGCCTTAGAAGGACGAGCCTTAAAAGGACCTCTAGCTTGAGTTGAGGAGTCCGGGGTCCCTTTGCGGATAATGATCAACGCGCAGGGCACCCTAATAAACCCCGCTAACCTAATTTGTGACAAAAACTCGGGTATAGGGTTATGCATGAATGCAACAGTTAGGAAAAGCGGTAAAACATGACTATCATGGCATCAAAGCGTGTAAATCATAACTATCATACAACGATAAATTAAGCGAATTAAATGAAAGAATAAATAAATAAGTAAAAACAAAAAGGAAACCTCCTAATCCTAGTTCTAGGCCTAACTCTCTAATGTCCCCAACGGAGTCGCCAGCTGTCATCACCGGATTTCGTCTGTAAGGGAAACCCGCTTTTGGGGATGCGGTTCACCCACCCTTCACCCGAATGGTGATGAAAAGAACAGTTGCCACCAACTATTTTTTGGGGTGCAGTTGGTCACCTAAAAATGGTCTACCTTCTAGAGCTGGGTTCGGGAGTTTATTACGCGCGGGGAAGGATTAACACCCCCGCAATGCCCTTACGATACCTATCCTAGAAATTTGGGAGGTTTCTAATTTGTTTTAACTATTAAATTAAATTTCACTTTTCTAAACTGACTTAAAATATTTACTCTTTTTATGTTCTAAATTATTTGTTAAAATTAAATCAAATTATCCTAAGGTCTAAAAGGGATCATACAAGTTGAAAGTATTAAAAGAATGAATAATCCTAAAAGTCTAGTTAAATCCTAAATTATTTATTTGAAGAATTGAAAGGGAGCAAGTTCAAATGGAAGGATTTCAAAGAATTTTAAAAAAATGGTGAGAATGAATTTTTGGATTTTAATAAGAAAACATTTTTTTATGTTTTTGGACTTTTATTTTTTAAAGATAATTTTTTTATTTTTTAAAAACATTTGATTTTTGAGTGTGCGTGCATTAAAAAATAAATAAAACAAATATAAGTAATCATAACTCAAAGTGTTGTGTGTGAAAGTGACATCAAAAAAAAAAAATCTTCCTCTCTTTTTTTTTCTCCTTCTTCTCTCTCTCTCTCTCTCTCTCTCTTACTATATTTCATATACACATTACAGTGGCATTGGATTTTTCAACCCATAATTACAAGATTATTATCGGCCCAACACTAACATCAATCCTAGGGCCACAAGATAAAAATAAAAATAAAAAATAAAAATAAATAAAAACCTACACGCACTGCTACATCAGAGAAGGCCATAAGAGTAACACTAAAAAATATTCAACTTGCTAGCAGTAAACAAAAAGGTAGGACTCCACTTGCAAGGAAAGAAAGCTTCGTATAGGCGCCAATACGTAAAAAAAAAAACGATCATGTTTTTTAAAACAGAAGACGTAAATCTGTATACCAATTCCCTTTTTAAATCTGTATGCCAACTTCTTTTTTAAACAGAAGACAGAAGAAAAACAAACATGTTTTTAAATCTACATACCAACTTCCTTTTTGTTTGTAAAACAGAAGTCGCCAACACGTTAAAAAAAAAAACACAACCAAGCAATTTTTTTAAACAACAATAAAGACAATACATGGCAAATAAGCTCAACAAAAACACAAAAAAGAATAGAGCATATGTGTATGTGAATGGGAGTGGTGGCCTGGCGTGGTGGTTGCGGCTGGTGTGGCGTGGAGTGAGGAAGACGACGAGAGAGGGGGGAGAGAGGAAGGGGAAGATGAAAAGATAGGGCGTGTGTGGTTGTGTGTTTTTTTATTTTTTTGTTTTATTTTGATTTTGTTTTATTTTGATTTTATTTTGTGTTATTATTATTAAGCCAATGAGGCACTGACATGTGGCCAAGAGTAGGCGGGAAAAGAAAAGAAAAAAGAAAAAGAAATTTTTATGGTTCCATTTTGTAGTTTTTAACTGACGTTTTGGGTTTTTGGGATCGGCAGAGTAACTCGATTTTTCATAAAATGTGAAAAAGTAATTTTTGGACTCGGGACGTCATAATGAGCGACCCCATATCCGTTTTTCCTAAAAATGAGTTTATTTTTGTGCCAAAATTATACTGCGTGTCCCTAAATCGCTTTATAACCAAAAAAATATTTTTTATTTTTTGAAAATAAACTTTGTGAACGAATATATGCAATATGTATGTCAAAATCCTCAGAATGATGAGAGGATTAGGAAAATGAGGTTCGTGACCTGATCCGGAGTGTTGCTTTGAATGTTGGCTGCTAGTTCATCGCCGTTAGCGGTCCGAATACGGTTTTGACCATAACTTCTTCGTTTGACTTCGGATTTGAGCGTGGTCAAAGGCGTTGATCCTCAAATTTCATTTTCTATCGCCCGGAACTATCTCTTTGGCATTTGAAAGCCTTTTCAAGAAGTCATTGAAATACACTTCGAATTGACGGTCACGTCTCTTTATTTATTTGTACAAAGTGAGTAATGAATAGAAAAAAAAGTATAAAGCAAAAAATAAATTCTATGTCCAATCCGGACAAAATAGGGTCCAACACTAGTTATGGGCTATTACATGTAGTTAATTTGCTTATAGATAAAGATTCATGTATTGTTGGCATCAAAAATAAAAAGGGTAAAGTGATATATAGCCATAAAAAGTCAATGTCTTTGGTAGTGAAAGAGATTGAATTAAACTATTGTGATCACCTGTTTTGACTGGGCTCAATACTAGCTTGTAAAGGACTCATGTTGGTTCATTACTTCATTTAACTAGTCTTTAAGTCATCCATGTATAAAGCTCACTTAAACCATAAAAGAAAAGAAAATACGGATTTACTATCAAACAATTTAAAAGTGTAATTGATCACTTAAAAAAAAAGGTCTACGGTTTTAGGAATTAGTTGTGTGTGGGGAAGAAAAAAGAACTCTTACACTCCCACAATGCTTATTATTTGTATCTACTCTTTACCTATGGATACTTGCTTGTTTTATTTAAAAAAATCTTTTTTTTATTTTTGAATTTTAGGGAAAAAGGATATTTTCAGATCCAGTCCAATTTAAAAAAATATTTTAGACAAATATAGTAAAAAAGTCATTTTGATTTTAGAAAGAAAAGGGTGTGAGATTTATGCCCACGTGGCAATATTTCTTTTTCAGAAAATAAAATAAAAAGATTTTGAATAAATAATACCACTACAATTATTATTGGCCCAAGTAGCTAAGGTGTGAGCATCAAGGGCTCAATCCTACAGCCGCCTGGGCCATCTTTATTTTTCTAGAAAAGGAGTTTTATGGTGTCCTTAATCTGTTGATCCGTTGTTAAGTACAGTTGTAAAATTCGACTGCACACTGTTATTAGGTCTGGCCTGCTACATATAGTTAATTTACTTGTAGATAAAGATTCAAGTATTGTTAGCATTAAAGATAAAAAGGGTCAGAGTGCACTATATATAGCTGTAAAAGGTCAGTGTCCTTTGGTAGTGAGAGAGATTGAATTAAATGATTATATGTTTAAATGTAAATATATGACCACCAAGTGAGATTCATTACCTTTATAATTCGATGCGTTAGCTAAATAGGTGCTTTCTTATATGAAAAACAAGCTAGTTATTTGTTTGTTTATTTATTTATATATTTTGGGCTTGATACCATTAATGATAGTTTCCATTTTTAGTCACTCTATTTTATATCTACGTATTTTCCTATAACTCTTGCATGGTTATAATTATAGTTTGACCCATTATATTTAGTTTGTTTTATCATCCAATAAAGAAAACTAGTGTAATCTAAAGAAGCAGAAAGCTTGGTCAATGACATTCATGCAAAAGAGATGAAGCTAGATAGATTAAATGGGCTGTGGAGAAGGCTTGAAAGTAACAATATGGACATAGTTATGGCTCTATAATGGGATCTACTTCTTTAAATTACATTGTTGACCATCGACATAATCCTCCTTTTTACCTTGCTAGTTAAACTGAGAATTATCAAAGGCTAGTGCTGCTTAGGTCAGGTTTTGGTGCTTTAAATTTTAGCTCCCCACATTAAAGTCTTCATTAGGATTTCATTCATAAAAATATCCATAAATTTCTCATAAAGTTATTACAATTGTATTGAAATCAAAATGTTGATGTTATTTTATACTAATGGTGTATGGAAGCATTTCATGTAAATCTAATATAATGATTTCGCTTTATCCTTGTAAGTTATTCTAATTGTGGAATAAGTTCTTTTAGCAATTAAATCTAATAAAAAAACCAACCAGCTTCTTGTTTCTCTAGATTTGTTCTCCCCTTTCAACACATTCAGCTTAGCTTATTGGTTTCCGGGGGGTAGAAAAGGCATCATGTCCCATTTTCCTGAGGTCAAAATTATTCTACATAACGTGACAATTCTTTGGGATAAGTTCAAGGTTGCTTGTTTTTGTTTTCACATTTCTTTTCCATTAATTGATTCTTGGAAGAACAATGAGAAATGATGTCATTTGACTAGTATGTACTATATATCATGGAAAAATTAATTAATAAATTATTCTGCTTAATATGGTTAAAATTTTTGAATTTTTATGCTGGATTTATGTGCCTAGCTGGTCCTTTTTTGTTATGGTAGTAAAGGCAGCAGGTCCTGGGAGTAGCAAAAGCAGCAAGTCCAATGGTTTGATGTTTTATGATAGACTATACTATATAATTTAGTCCTACAATGTACCTTTGCCCATAGTTAGTCATGTAGTGTATTGGTGTATGCGCGCGCGCGCACACACACACACACACATAGAGAGAGAGAGAGAGAGAGAGAGAGAGAGAGAGAGAGAGAGAGAGATGGGAGATTTAGAATCATAGGTTTGCCGCCTGAAGTATTGACGCTAGAATTGAAGATCAGGGGCTGGTATAGAACACAAAAAGATGTTGAGAGAGATCGTACATATAGATTAAGGTGAGAGAGAGATCATATAGATAGATTAAGGAGAGACAGAGAGATATCGTACGAAATTTATGAGCAACACCTCCATGGCACTGTATTGAGCGACCAAGAGAACAATGTTTTCAATACGTTAAAATTATAATGACTAAAATTATAATTAAATTTATAATGTATTAAAAAAATAATATTTTAATTATATATTGAAATTTTGTTAAGTCCATTATTTTGGAGTAAATTTTAAAAAGGTTAAAATTATAGTTAATTTTTAACTTGAGTTAAGTGTCCTTAGGTATTTAAAATTAAATGAAAGCATCATTTCTTCCTCAATTATTACTCCAACCGGATGGACTCCTATACTTTTCACATCCCACCTTGTTAAGGATGATTTTTTTCACGTTCAAGATTGTGAGCCCAACATGATGCTATGGGGTCTTATTCTTTTCACCTTCAAGATTGTAAGCCCAACAAAAATCCATGGGGCTTGTCATTGCTAGCCGGCCCTACAACCATGCTCCATCAAGGGGTTTGGTCGTTTGAGAGCCACAAAGGAGCAAGAGCGTTGATTAGGTTTCTTTAAATTGTACATACATTTCTTTTTCGAAGTTTTTGTTCATGCTAGCAAGTACTGTAAGCATTCTACAATCTACAATGCGTGGTTTAGTCGTTTGTGGGCCGGCAGGAAGAGAAAGTGGTTTGACTAGGTTTCTCTAATTGTATATTCATCTTTGTTTTTATTATAACTTAAGTTTTTATTTTAAACAAAATTAAGTTGCATATTAATATTCTCATGTATTGTGTAAAGCATATAGAGCCGTGTGTTGTGCTTGTTAATTGTTTTATTGACATGAGTCGCATGTAGCTCCATATTATGAATGCATAATAAATTTCTGCGCAAAAAATACTTTCACATTGTTGAACACAATGTTAGCATTAAATGAAATGATTTAACAAAGTAATGTTACATGGCATTGCAGGCTTGGTGCCACCGGATGTGGCTGATACCACATAAACCAGTTTATTTTAAAATCATATCAGCTAGATGTGTGAGGGCTAAATCTTTTCTGTTGAATATAATGTTAGCATTAGTGTTTGGTACACATGGATTTGATGGATTAATTGATGCCAAATAATTGCTAATAGTATTTGCATTAAATTAGTTGCTAACATATTGAAAAGTAGAATTTAACAAATATGGAATAAATACACCGATTAGTTAAAAGTTAAATTTGATAATTATGAGATATAACATGAAAATTGTTAAATTTAAAGCATCACTTTACATTCATCAATTTTTATTTTAACATTTTGATTTTACTTTACACCTTTCTTTTTTTAGTCATCTTTCTTTTCTCTCTCTACTTGGGTTGGAAGAAGTTTCTTCAACACGGGTACATAACAACTCAATATGCTGTCATAATAGTTATTTGCTCAATATCTTGGTGCTCGATAATTGTCCATTATTCTATATATCATGTTGTTAAGTAGACTAGTTTATTAAGCATCAACATATCAAGCATAATACATTTTCCCTTAGAGGGACTTAAATTTTGAGATAGTGATGGTGGATGGAATATCTACAAACATTTGACTTCACTCTTGCTTTATACTCTCAGCAAGGAAAATCTCGTGGTTGATGTTTTAAGTAGCACTATAAGAAATCAGACCTATCGTAACATCAAAGGGTAACATTATTGAAAAAGTATTACAATATGTAGGTATTAAAAAACACACAGAGCGGCATCTTAATTGGGTTTCAATTACGCGCGGACTATTTTGGGTGAGTGGGATATTTTTCGTCAAATGCTAAAATTATGTAGTGTTACCGGCACGAAACTAAAAACTATCCCTCCCTTATTTTTGACGCTCGTACCTAAAAACAAAAAAGAAAAACTCTCCTTCATTCATTCCCCCAAATTACTACAATATCCATCGAATTGAACGCACCTCACGTACTGCTCTCCCTTGCGATCACAAGGCAATCTTGTCTCTCCATAGCTTTGGCTAGCTAGATCGTTTGTTGCTTGCGTTTCCGAATGCGATTGAGCCCCATCTCTCCGTTTAACGTGTCCATAAGATTCTTTTTCCCTAATAGCGATTCCTATTTTTGCATATGTCCCGCTTGAGGTCTTGGCTTCGTGCGCACAGTAAGGCCATATAGGGTTTAGTGGTTTCTTCTTGGTAGCATCAGTCGCTAGTAAGCGTGCATCATGTGGCTTCGCAGGAGGCTCTTGGCTCTCAGGTTTCTGGGCTGGTTCTGTCTTGGCATGGTGTGATGGTCCCTCAGGTTGTACGCTGTCCGGTCGTCAACGGGAGGTTCTGTGTTCAGATCTGTCTCCTTCGCTTGATATAATGAGTATTCTCCTCTGGCGTCAGTTTGGTGGCTCAGGCTCAAAGCATTTAGGCTCCTCGTTTGCCATCTGCCTTCTTTGCTGCGACAACCGGGCTGACCTAATCGCGCAAGGTATGTTATTTCTCCTCTCCCCACTATCACTTCCTTTCGTTTGGTTTCATCGTTCATTGGTTGTTTGTGGTTGATCTAATTTCGCTAACTATTTTGTTTCCTCTTTATTATTGTTTAAATCTATTTTGTTGCAATCTTCTCGTGAATGGCTTGAAATCATCTTGCATTTTTATAGACCACCCAGCAAACATTTAAATATTCCATTTTCAGTTCCTGGGTTCGAATTTCAAATATTAATCTCTACAATCCACCTGAGGACTTTGCAAGTCCCACATCGGCTGGGGAAGAGAATGAAGCGTGTCTTTTAAGAGGGTGTGGAGACCTCTCCTCACACGAGACTTGTTAGGGTGCCTATGTGGCACTGCCAAGAACAAAATCGGGGATTGGGCTTGGGCCCTGAACCGGGCAATATTGTGTTACGGGGGACTTGAGTTATTACAGAAGGTATCAAAGCTGAGGACCGAGTCGGTGTGCCATAGTCCCATGGAGACATAAGCCTCCTAATGGGGGGTGGATTATAGAGTCTGAGGACTTTGCAAGTCCCACATTGGCTGGGAGGAGAATGAAGCGGGCCTCTTAAGAGGGTATGGAGACCTCTCATGGCACAAGGCCATTTGAGGTGCATGTGTAGCATTGCAAAGAACAAAACTAGGGATTGGGTTTCAGCCTTGAACGGGACAATATTGTGTTACGAGGGACTTGGGCCCTGAACCGAACAATATCGTGCCACGGGGGACTAGGATTGTTATAGATGGTATCAGAGCTGGGAATCGGGTCGGTGTGCCATAGTCCCACAAGGACGTGGACCTCCTAAAAGGGGTGGATTGCAGAGTCTGAGGACTTTGCAAGTGCCACATTGGCTGGGGAGCTAAACGAAGCGTGCCTCTTAAGAGGATGTGGAGACCTCTCCTGACACAAGGCCTTTTGGGGTGCCTGTGTGGCACTGCGAAAAATAAAACTAAGGATTAGGCTTGAGCCCTGAACCGGACAATATCATGTTACGGGAGACTTGAGCCCTGAACCGAACAATGTCGTGCTACGGGGGACTTAGGTTGTTACAGATGGTATCAAAGCTGGGGACCGGGGTCGGTGTGCTATAGTCCCACCGGGACATGGGCCTCCTAAGGGTGGTGGATTATAGAGTCTAAGTACTTTGGAAGTCCCACATTGGCTGGAGAGTTGAACAAAGCGTGCCTCCTAAGAAGGCGTGGAGACCTCTCCTGGCACGAGGCCTTTTGGGGTTCGGACAATATCGTGTTACGGGGGACTTGGGCTGTTACAGATGGTATCAGAGCTGGGGACTGGGTCGGTGTGCCATAGTCCCACAGGGACGTGAGCCTCCTAAGGGGGGTGGATTATAGAGTCTAAGTACTTTGGAAGTCCCACATTGGCTGGGGAGGAGAACGAAGCGTGCATCTTAAGAGGGCGTAGAGACCTCTTCTGCCACGAGACCTTTTGGGGTGCCTATGTGGCACTGGCAAGAATAAAATTGGGATTGGGCTTGAGCCCTGAATCGGACAATATCGTGCTATGGGGGACTTGAGCTGTTACATGGTATTTAACTATACTCAAAAAATAGTTGGTGGTGACTCTATTTCTCACCATTGGTTTCAGTTGTGCCCATCCCTAACGGGCCCAGACGAAAACCAATGATGATAATACCCTTTAGAAAGAAAATGAGTTAAATGTTTTTAAAAAGAATGGGTGGACAATATTCAAAGATTTTGAACTTGTACATGATCTCTCATACTAATATTACATGTCAAATTAGTCTTTGAATCGTCATGTCAAGATAAAAACATATAATGGGTTTTAATTTCAAGATTTAAATTTCCCATTCATGCTAGTTAGTATATCCATATCTCCAAAAGGAATATAACTAAGGTAAGTGCATATATATGCCCTCATGGGTCCTATAATGGTTCTACTACCATTTGGGATAGTAGAACAAAGCAATACTTGAAAAATCATGATATCGGGACTAGAATATGCTTTTTAAAACAATGATTCTGTTGGATCAAACCCAGAATTTGGATAATGCTGATAAAGCCTTATGTAATTTGATCTGAGATCTTTTGTGTTTATTTGATCATTGCAGAAGGTATGTCACTAATCCAAAGATGCACTCGTGAGAGCAAAGCTAAGGACAGGATACATAATCCTGATCCGGACAAGAGTTAGTGTCGTCAAACACTTGGTAAATAACCAAGTAACAAATACATACGGAATAAGGAACAATCCTACGGACTAAGAACTTAAAGGATAAGTGCGGAGTAAGGAAAATAAGTGCGGAGTAAGGAAAATAGATGCGGAGTAAAGAAACCAGATGCGGAGTAAGGAATCCGGACTTATTACTCGCCCGGAGTAAGGAACTTACATACGGAGTAAGGAACTTACATGCGGAGTAAGGAACCTACATGCGGAGTAAGGAACTTACATGCGGAGTAAGGAAGCGCTGACACGGACTAAGGATTCCAGTACTGAATAGATACGGAGTAAGCAACCACTGACACGGAGTAAGGTTCCGAGCTTCATTAACTACGGAGTAAGGAAAATTACACCGGACCAAGAAGACACTGCTCCAACAAAACCGCATTTAAAGTTATCGGCTCGTGCTGTCCCGATGTAAGACGAATGCATTTAGAACAAGAAGAATCTTACACGTGGATCATCCGGATATGTGGACACAACCTTAATTGTATCTCGGAACTCACAAAGACACTTATACTCTTCAAATCCAAGATCTTGAGCTCCACAATCCGCAGCAGTCAAGGCAGACAGATTACCGAGGGATAGTTAGTGCGGAACGCATTCCGGAACTTCAAGTTCCAAGGTTGTCTCTTAGGAATGTTTTGTATAAATATTCATACTTATACTTCATGTACAGGTGTGCTTAGGTGGGCAAAAATAGAAAAGGAACTTGGCTAGTGTGTGAGTTCATTGTTGTAAACAGAGTGTAAGAGAGTGTTTGCTTCTATTTTGTTGTAATCACCTTGTGATAATAAAACAAAATACTTCCACTATCCTGGTTATCTTCCTGAGTGATTCTATCACTTAAACTAGATAAGTCTTTGTGTCTTGAGAGAAAAGAAAGAGTTCAAACAAGAGCCTATTCACCCCCCCCCCCCTTTAGGCTCCAAGGGACCATCAAGTGGTATCGAGCAAGTTCTACTTCGTTCTAAGTAGAGATCCCACTCTTTCAATCTCGAAATGGCCGAAGAAAGCAAGATGCTATTCAACACTCGCCTTAACTCCGGAGGTGCACAGGAGCCCATCCCGAATCGAAAAAGCAGTGAAAATGTCGACCCACCACAACTGCTGCCGCCGCCGCTTCTCAACCACGGAGTTTCGGGTTTACTCTAACGAAACCGCCCAAATTCACACCTGAGCTTTTCTCCCAGGTGGAAAGCTCGCATGAAGATGTTTATGGTTTGCCATGATCATCTTATGTGGCCATGTCTTCATCAGGAGATTCCAATTCCGATGACTATCGGAGAACATGGCGTAAGGAGGCCAAAGACGATCTTGAACTTACCAACGATGAAAGAGCCTGGCAAGTGCGCTAGTGAAAAGGCTCGGCTTATGTTACATCGTCTTTGGATTTCGAGGCTTTCACGGACGTCCAGGGTCGCACGACAGCAAAAGTCTGTTTGGGACAAACCGACAATCCTCTATGAGGGGAGTCGGTCCCCGGATGCGAATGTGATCTGTACTCTCGAGACAGGACTTTGAGAGTTTTAATCATAAACCGGGCGAATCACTTGAAAGCATCTATCGGAGATTCGGCAAGCTCATACTTGAACCGAAGACTGTCAATGAGCATTACTCTCAATCCCGGATCAATGACAAGTTCTTTCGCTCCTTGCCTGGATCGCTACTACTCCAAACAACTCCCAGATGCAATCGAGACAAAAAGCGCGGTATGTTCCCCTTGAAGAACTATATGGAGAGCTGCGGACTCACGAAGTCAGGTTTAAGTACTCGACGAGAGATGAGAAAATAGCTCGGAAAGAAAAGGGGGTAGCTCTCAAAGCTATAGAATGTCTAAACATACCGAGGAATGATGATACGGACGTATCCGACAATTCGATTTCGATGAGGAGGAGGAGATAGCCCTTCTTGTCAAATCCTTTGAGCGATTCCTACGGAAAAGCAGAAAAGGGATCGAAGACGCTCATCATCATCGTTCCAACGGAAGGAGCGACCGGAGTCCGGTTCCCAGGAATGTTTCAATCGTGGGAAAACCGGTCACTGGGCCAAGGAATGCAGGTCCAAAGCAAAGGTGGCCGAGAAAAGTGACAAGGTAAATCCTCGCCGCTCCACCTCGGATAACGGCAAGAGCAAGAGAAAGGCGCTCGTGACAAAATACATGAGTGGCTCGGAAGAAGAGGAGGAATCCTCGGATGATGAGCCGACCATTAAGCCGAACGTCCGCCTCATGGCAAATGCCGAGGTACCTTCTATCTCGAGCTCCTGAGTAAATTAGAATCTCTTACTATTGCATGTGATCATGAAAAGAATGAGAGACTAATAATTACTCAAATGTACAAAGATATGGAAAGTCGAATAAACGTCTCGAATTTACTATTAATAGACTCGAAAAGGACGTCGGCCGACTTCGAGAGGAAAGGAAGCTTGGTATCATGATCTAAGAGCTGAAAATCATTTGTTAAATACCAATCTCTCAGGCCTAAAAGTTATAGTGAAAAGACTCGAAAATGAACTGGAACAGAAAAGGAAATAAATCGTAAGTGGCTAAAATCCGGGGAAATAGCCTCTACCTTTAGGACCGACCCTGACGACATTCGAGTCAAACCTGGCCTAGGTTCGAACCATCAACCTCCATAGCTCAAGCTACCGAGTGTCCTCCGGATTTCACTCCTAAACTAACCAACTTATATCCTGTTAGTACATCTAAACCGTTGGATGGTTTCATTTCAGGTGGCACCATAGTATATGATTGTGGAACAGAGGTCATTCTCGCACTTCCCGAAGCAGTAGCACCCGTAACTAAAGATGAAGGGAAGGTCTGCTCAGTTAAAGCCAAAAGCGTAGCACTCAAAAAGAAAGACAAGGCTAAGGCCGACGCATTTAGGGCCAAGAGCGCGTCACCCAAACGTAATGGATTAGGCCACAGGGAACGAGTAGAAAAAGCGTAAAATCTAAGAGACCTGTATCCCCTGTTTGTACTTCACATTATAGTGTCTGTTCCATCCGTGTGGAAATGGGTCATTATCACTATGAATGTTGGAGTCTATCCGATAGTGGCTTTGTAATCAATTTCAATCAAATAAAGATCAGTTTAATAAAAGGGGTTCTTCGAGCAAAACAAGATCTAAATCTAAAAGGAGTGTCTCTCCCAAGAAAACCCAAACAAAAGAAGCGGCCGAAACTAACAAGTTAATGTCAACGTGGAAAGCTAAGAGTCCTAACAAAATCAAATCCGTAAATGTTGACAATATCTTGCTCACTCTAACCGCCCGAAACAAGTTTGGGCACCAAAAGTGTAAACTGTTGTCTTTCAGGAGCATCTCTGGAATGAATTGCCGGATCACTTGAAGTTAAAGATCAATCAAAGCAAGTGGATCCTTAATAGTGGATGCTCCTGGACATATGTCGGGTGACCAGACTCTGCTTGTAGAAGTTAATGATAAACAAGGTCCATCCGTTTCATATGGCGACAACAACAAAGGTAAGACGTCGGGTATGGCACTTTAACTAACGGCCGTGTATCAATCACTAAAGTTGCACTAGTCGAAGGTTTAAAGCATAATTTGCTAAGTGTCGGTAAACTATGTGACAAAGGATTTCTTGTTTCCTTTTTTGTCCAACACCGATGTAAGAAGAGAAAACTTATCCGGAGATGTTAAGTTTATCCGGATCAAGAGATGGGGACATATACTCGGTGCTCTTAAGAAATAATTCTTCGACCTGTATGCTTCCTCACGAAAGCAACAGATGAAGATAGTTGGTTATGGCACAAGCGATGCGCACATTTAAATTTTAAGACTTTGTCTAAATTGGCGTCACTTGATCTTGTCACTGGTCTACCCAAACTCAAGTTCTCCAGGAGACACTCTCTGTCGAGAATGCCAACTTGGTAAACGGACCAAACACGGCTTTAAGAGCAAGTCGGTTAACTCTATAATCTGCTCCTCTGCAACTTCTTCATATGGACCTATGTGGTCCTATATCTATTTCATCACTAGCAGGTGCGAGATATACTCTTGTGGTTATCGATGATTACACCAGATACACATGGGTGATGTTCCTGAAATCAAAGGATCAAACTTTTGAACATCTTGTAGATCTCTTCAACTGGATAAGCAACTCACAAGGACCGAGCATTAAATGCATCAGGAGTGATCATGGTACAGAATTTGACTTTTCGGAAATGAGATCATATTGTTCGGAACAGGGCATACAAGATGACTTCTCTGCTCCCGAACCCCACAACAAAATGGGGTAGCCGAGCGCAAGAATCGAACTTTAGTTGAAGCTGGTAGATCCATGTTAGCCAGGGGCAACGCTTCCTCTCGCCTATGGGTCAAGTCGTGTCCACCGCCCGCTATGTTCGAAACGAACTCTAATAAATAAATCTACCATGAAAACACCCTATGAGATGTGGAGAGGACGAAAACCTTCAATTTCACATTTCGAGCCTTTGGGTGTACTTGCTATATACTTGATAAATGGCAAAGAGACCCGGAATGAATTTGAACCAAAATCGATGATGGGATTTTTGTCGGATACTCACTTCATAGCAAGGCTTATCGGGTCTTCAATAGAAAACTTTTTAAAGTTGAAGAATCTATCCATGTTGTAAGGACCCGTACCTTGAGTTAGTCACGTTAGTCACGTTTGCCTTAGAGTAGAGTTTTTTAGATTTTGACCTAGTGAATGGGCTCAAATGAATTCACGTGCAAAAGGAAAGATGCTTGAATGATGTCCTCTATCTACCACGGTTTCAGGCCAAACGGACGTGTATGTGAGGTGCACGTGATATGGGTCCAATTCACGTGCAAGTGTGATTGTCTTCTAAATGATGCAGGAGGCTAGGGTGAAGTTTGAGAGCATTTGGAGTCCATTTGGAGTTGCACGTGAATTGGGAATTCACGTGCAAATTGGCGTGAGCCATATTTTTGCATGGTTCCCTTGGTTTTGACATTCTAATGATCTTTCTCCAAAGGACCATGTTGAAATTCGAGTATTTTGGCCTATATGGGTCGGAAAGGTGCTAACTTGTGTGATCAAAACTACGTCGTTTTGATCCTGGGTTTACTTAATCAAAACTACGTCGTTTTGATGTGGGTAGGTCTATATAATGAGGGCCCCTTTGAGTTTGGCCCTTGGTTCTTGCCCACCCAGAGAGAGAGAGAGAGAGAGAGAGAGAGAGAGGATCTCCTGGGCGGTTGCCGTGGTGGTTCGCGTCGTTGGGAGCCGGCTAGCGTGGAGGTTAGGACGAAAGCCCGAGGTAGGGATTTATGTTCTTCCTAACCCCCTCTGTTTTAGGATATACACCTATATATATATGTAAATCCATATAGTGTGATCTCCTATATGGATGTTGGCCTTCAAGTGGCATGTTTTGTTGATTCCGATGTTAATTTGGCCCGAGGATTTTCTCGGGTTTGTTTATGCCCACCATGTGTTTGATGAAATGTCTAAGAGGTCCGCACACTATGTGTTTGATAAAAGGTCCGTGAGGCCTGCATGCCATGTATTCAATACGATGCCCGTGAGACCTTGTATATGGGTGTTTGATGATATACCCGTGTGACCGGTGTGTCTCGTGTTTGATTTGTATTTGATTTTAAGCCTATGAGGCCGATGTGTGTGGCTTGTATCGACCATGTTGGTCCTTCGAGATAAAGTGTAAATGATGTCGAGTTTACATGTTGAGATGTAATGTTATCTTGTTTCGTTGATCTGTTTGAGATTGGCGAGATATGGGCCATGCACATAGCTGGACCCCTTTGAGATTTGGCCGGACGTGGTCCCGAGTCTCGGTGTAGCACTCACGACGGTGGGCTAAGTCTACACCCATTCCCGAGGGTAGATATGGCGCCCGAGGAGGTGGTTGACCATATCGACTCGGGTGGAAAATGTCGCATTGGTGTCCATGCAACATTCGCCCGAATGTGGTATGTCATGTCGCCGTGGTGGCGGGGTGTCCTTGCCCTTCGGTGCGGGTTCGGGTAAAGAGTGTTTCTCGGGTGATGTTTGCTCGCGTTAGCCTTAGGCACGACACGAGCACAAGCATACACATATCATGCATGTTGTACGGCCGGGACGGGTGCGGGGAGACCGGATCCCTACGAGCCGTGGTTTGCTCACCCCTCCTATAAACCGTTCTTTTGCGGGGTTTAGCGGGCGGTAGGTGAAGGCCGAGGAGCTAGGCCCCCGAGGCCGAAAGCTTTATATTATTTCCTTTGTTGTACTCGGTTTTATGTGTTTGGATTTTGGTTTGGTTTTATTGATGGCTTCATAGGGGTTTTTTCCCCGACGGGTCGTAATGAACATTTAGTCTTTGAAATGAAATAAAATGAGATGTTGTTATTCAATTTGTGTTTGTGTGCATGGTTTGGGAACGGAGCATGCCCCTTGGCATGTTAGCCCGATTGTGCAGGTTTGGGACAGCACCCGTGCTAAGTCCTTTTAAGGTGCTTGCACCAACCCCTTGTCCCTTCGGGTGCGGGCATGGGCATCACCACTATTTCCAAGTGGAAGGAAATTGGGGCGTGACAATATGGTATCAGAGCGATAGTTCATGGTCTAGTGGACCTAGGATAGGGGGGAGGCCAGCCCCCGCTTCGAGACTCTTGGGAGGCGAGATAGGACACGCCCGATCAACGTGGTCCTATTGGTTTTTTCGGGGTGTACTCGGGGGTAGTTGACCAAGGAGTAGGGCACTTGCATTTGGGTCGAGGGTGCATACATGCATTGGCATTAGAGCACTAGTTTAATTTCAGCTATGAGCATTGTGATTGGACATGCTATGTTCTTCGAAACTTGTTCTTGTGAAATTCGGTGATTTTCCGTGAGACTTGTTGCTATGAATTCTTCGCTGTGTACTTCGTGATTTTCCTGTGTGTTTAAATGTAAAATGTTGCTTGAGTACCTCATGGCCCATGGGGATGAGGGTGTGTAGAGCTTGAGAGAAGCCGATCCTAGTTTGGTTTAAATTATGAGACGATGCCTCCTAGGAAAGTAACCCGAGCTACTCCAAGTGTAGAAGATGAATCTTCCGCCCGTCTCGGGAGAGGGAAGAGGACACGTGTAGAGGGCGATGATCCCCCTGGAGCGGATCATGGCCCAAGTCCGGGCCCTAAGTGAGAACGTGCAAGGCATGCGTGAGGACCTCAGGGGGAGAGATCCTAAACGAGGTGCGTCGGGAGATGATGGCACGACAGGCGGTGCCACCCCTCCACCCCGTGAGGCGAACCTCCGTGTAGGCGGGAAGGCCGGTGAGGCGGGAAGAGGGAGACGTGTCGACGCAGTCCGAAAGGAACACCCACCAAGGTTCAGGGAGGAGCCGAACCTCTAGGAGCAGAGCACGGCGCGGCGGATCGAGCATGTGTTCTCCTTTTCTTCGACCCCGGGAGGAAGACAAAGTGAGACTAGCGGTCCGGCGGTTGGAGGAGGAAGCCTTGGAATGGTGGCTTAGCATCTCGGGAAGCCGGGATATGGAGACCATGGCCTGGAATGAGTTCCTCCAACTGTTCCATGAGGAGTTCTTTCCAGAGTCATTGCGGTGGCGAAGCGGGTGCCAAGCGGGGATCGCGCTCGGGAGCAGAGTATGAGCGAGATTTTCGGGGGCTGAGTCGGTTTGCTCCGAAGCAATATCAAGGGAGGACCCGAAGGCCCATAAGTTTACCATGGGTCTCAAACCTGCCCCGAAGCAAAGGGTGGAGATGTCGCGACCGAAGACCTATGCCGAAGTCGTGGACACCGCCAAGATTGTTGAGAGAGGATTAGAGGAGGGAAGACGGCTCACCAGGAGCGGATGGGGCAAGCGCGCGCGACAAGCACGGTGATACCAAGAGGCGAAGGTCGAGTCCGGGAGTGGGACTTTTTCCAAGGAGGGGGCCAAGCTTCAATGGCTCCGCCCCATCCCGTTACTTTGGAGGACAGGAGTCTCTTTGGGAACTTCCCAAGCGGTGTACCTGTTGTGGCATGTCGGGGCACGTCAAACGTGAGTGCCCCAAGCGCACTTGACGTGTCATAGCCGTGGGAAGGTGGGACACATCAGCAAGGTGTGTTTCAGCAAGGGGACAATGGGAGCCGGAAGCTTAGCACAAGGGAGCAGGGTGGAACCCACTTTCAGGCCCTGGCCCCTAAGCCAGACATTCGTGGCGGCCGGTCAGGCCGGTTCCGGTCACACTAGGCCACGGGGGAGAGGCAACCACAAGGAGGATCGGAGGGGCGTCCCGGTGGACGAGCAGGGAGCAAAAGGGAAGGCAAGTGAGGCTAGTGGTGGGGCGGCCAAGGCGGGGTGTTCGCGCTTACCTCAACACCACTGAAATGGAGGATTTACCATCACCCTCCGAGGAAGGTGGAGCTGGACCTTCGGTGGTTCGAGGTACTATTCTAATATCTCGCACCGTTGTTGCCTGCATTGTTTGATACCGGAGCTTCGTGCTCCCGATTGCTAAGTCCTTGGTGGAGAGCCTTGAACTTGATTGTGTGGAGGCCGATAGACCTCGAGGGTCGAGTCCCCAATGGGAGGAGTGGAGTCGATCCACCAAAGGTGTCGAGAGTGTGCGCTACGATAGGAGAGGTTGACCTCTCATTTGATTTGTACGTAATGCCCATGAGGACCTTTAGTTTGATTACGGGGACGGATGGTCGATGGCCTTTCAGGCTAAGATTGACCCTATAGGCGACAGTATCGTTTACTACACCCACAGGGTCTTCCCGTATCCTAGTGGGTGAATGGGATAGGGATGCTCGGGAGAGCTGGACCGACGAGGGAGCTATGGGGCAATATTACCCATAGGCTTGCCACCCCAACCTTTGAGGAGGAAGGTAACTTGGAGAAAAGGGTGTGGCCAGATGTAGTCGAGAATTTCCAGGATGTCTTTCCTGGGGAGTTGTTGGAGTTGCCTCCACACGAAGTGTCGAGTTCACGATTGAACTGTTGCCGGGGGTGGGACCCATCTCACTAGTAGCATACCGGATGGGACCCGCCGAGTTGCGGGAGCTTCGAGGCGGATAAAGGAACCGGGAGATAAAGGTTTTATCCGTCCTAGTACCTCACCATGGGGTGCACCGGTCTTGTTTGCTAAGAAGGCCGATGGTTCGTTGCGACTTTGCTTGATTATCGGAAGTGAATCAAGTAACGGTAAAGAACAAGTACCCTTTGCCGCGGATTGATGACTTATTCGACCAGTGAGTGGAGCACGGTGGTTCTCAAAAATCGATCTGCGTTCGGGATATCACCAATTGAGGGTCGGGAGCGAGGACATCCCTAAGACGGCGTTCGGGTGCGGTACGGACACTATGAGTGGCTATGATGCCTTTTGGGCTCACGAACGCACTCTTGTGTTCATGCATCTAATGAATCGGTATTTGCCCCATACCTGGATTCCTTCGTGGTGGTATTCCTTGACGACATCCTTGTGTACTCCAAAACCCAAGCCGAGCATGAGGAGCACTTGGCCGTGGTGCTAGGCACTACGAGATCATCACTTGTATGCTAAATTTAGCAAGTGTGACTTGGATGCGAGAGGTGCATTTTCTTGGGCATGTAGTATCTGCCGAAGGAGTTAGAGGACCCAACCAAGATTGAGTCCGTAGCATCTTGGAAGAGGCCCACAAATGTTTTTGAGATCCGGAGTTTCTTGGGTCGGCAGGGTATTACCGGCGTTTTGTGGAAGGGTTTTCTCGGTTGGCGGCACCTATGACGCCTCTTACACGGAAGGGAGCCAAATTCGAGTGGACGGACAAGTGCCGGCAGGCATTCGAGGAGTTGAAGACTCGCCTAACTACCGCACCGGTGTCGAGTCCACCGCAGGAGGGAGTGCCATTCGAGGTGTATTGTGATGCGTCTCGCGTTGGACCGGGGGGTGTGTTCGATGCAAGAGCGCCAAGTCATAGCATATGGCTCGCGACATTGAAGTCCCATGAGCAAAACTACCCAACACACGACCTGGAGTTAGCAGCGATTATTTTTGCCCCGAAGTCTTGGCGACATTACCTCGTTGGGAGAGAAATTTGTGGTATATACCGACCACAAAGCCTACGATATATCTTCACCAGAGAGACCTAAATTTGCGCCAACGGAGGTGGGTCGAGTACCTGCAAATGTTTGACTTCACGCTCTCCTACACGCCCGGAAAGGGAAATTTAGTAGCCGACGCGCTAAGTAGAAAGGGAAAGCCGAGGTTTCCATGAGAGAATGGAAAATGATGGAGCGGTTAGCGATGCTTCAGGTGCAACCTGTTCAGCGATGAGGGAGCTATCCCGTGTCCTCTCACCGTGATACCAGAGTTGTATCGGCGTGTCCGTGAGGGACAGTTAGGCGACGTGGACCGTGAGGTGATCCGAGCCCGAGAGAGGCCGGGGAGCCGTCGAGGACCGGACGAAGGAGTCGAGCATGAGCCGAAATTTCGAGGCGTTCGATAGCACCACCTCCCTTGCGTGAGGACGTGCCGAGGAATTTCATCATTCCCGTTTGGCTGTACATCCAGGAGGAACTAAGATGTATCATGCCGTTCGCGCACGGTCCGGTGGCCGGGGCTGAAACGGAGTGTAGCGAGTTTGTTTCAGTGCCTTACGTCGGCAAGTGAAGGCGAACACCAACGACCCGCCGGTCAATTGCGGCCTTTACCCGTGCCGAGTGGAAGTGGGAGCATATTACCATGGACTTCGTGACGGGGCTTCCTACAACTTTCTGGGAGAAAGGACATGATTTGGGTCATAAGTGGACCGCTTAACTAAGTCGCCCATTTCTTGGCAATTCGAGAGCGCGACTCTATCGGCACGTTAGCCGGTTGTATGTTGATGAAATTGTCCGCTTGCACGGAGTACCCTTGTCTATTGTTTCAGACAGGGATGCGCGGTTTACATCCCTGGTTTTGGGGAGGTCTGCAGGAAGCATTGGGAACCCGACTTAATTTGAGTACCGCATTCCATCCCGAGACCGATGGTCAGTCCGAGAGGACCATTCAAACATTGGAAGACTTGTCGAGGGCTTGTGTACTCGATTTTGGAGGATCATGGGCTTCCCACCTTCCTCTCGGTGGAGTTTGCCTATAATAACGGTTACCGGCCTTCGATTGGGATGGCCCCGTTTGAGGCATTGTATGGCCGACCGTGTCGGTCTCCATTATGTTGGGCGGGTGGAGAGGCAGCTATGTTAGGACCCCAATTGGTCCAGGAGGCTACGGCAAAGTTCGGCCGATTCGGCACGCCTTCTGACCCCCCCGAGCGGACGAAGTCTTATGCAGATCGCCGACGCCGACCGTTGGAGTTTTTGGTGGGAGACCACGATTCCTTCGTGTTTCTCCACGGCGAGGGCATAAGAGATTTGGGACCGGGTCCAAGTTGTCCCCTCGGTACATTGGACCGTTCGAGATTTTGAGCAGAGTTGGACTGTTGCTTATAGGTTGGCATTACCACCTAGTTTGAGCGAGTTCATAATGTTTTCCATGTATCCCGAGTTGCGGAAATATCATCCGGATCCCACACACGTGCTAGATTGGGGTACCCTGGATCTTGGAGAGGATGTGTCCGTTGTCGAGACACCCATTCGTATTGTCGATAAGCGCACCTGCGAGGTAAGACTATTCCGTTGGTTCGGGTGTTGTGGCAACACCGAGGGCGGGAGGGAGAGACCCGGGAGCGTGAGACCGAGATGCGTGCTCATTATCCTGATCCGTTCGAGGACGAACAACTCGAAGGAGGGGAGGAGGGCAAGCATCAAACTTAACATAATCAGTACTTGCCCAACTAGTTATGACCATGTAGAGTGTATAAATGTGTGAAATAATTTGTGATTTGTTGTGTATTAATTTGTGCTAGAGGGTGTTAGAGGCCTATGCTTTGGTTGTGATTGTTTTCTTTCATTCCACCTTTTCTTTTCGAGACGAAAAGTCTTAGGGGAGAGGATGTAAGGACCCGTACCTTGAGTTAGTCACGCTTAGTCACGCTTTGCCTTTCGAGTAGAGTTTTTCTAGATTTTGACCTAGTGAATGGGCTCAAATGAATTCACGTGCAAAAGGAAAGATGCTTAGAATGATGTCCTCTATCTACCACGAAGTTTCAGGCCAAACGGACGTGTATGTGAGGTGCACGTGATATGGGTCCAATTCACGTGCAGTGTGATTGTCTTCTAAATGATGCAAGGAGGCTAGGGTGAAGTTTGAGAGCATTTGAGTCCATTTGGAGTTGCACGTGAATTGGGAATTCACGTGCAAATTGGCGTGCAGCCATATTTTTGCATGGTTCCCTTGGTTTTGACATTCTAATGATCTTTCTCCAAAGGACCATGTTGAAATTCCGAGTATTTTGGCCTATATGGGTCGGAAAGGTGCTAACTTGTGTGATCAAAACTACGTCGTTTTTGATCCTGGGTTTACTTAATCAAAACTACGTCTTTTTGATGTGGGTAGTGTCTATATAATGAGGGTTTGAGTTTGAGTTTAGGGTTCTTGTGTCCCTTTCTTTGCACGCCGCTTGCAAGAGAGAGAGAGAGAGAGAGAGAGAGGACTCCGGGCGGTTGCCGTGGTGGTTCGCGTCGTTGGGAGCCGGCTAGCGTGGAGGTTAGGACGAAAGCCCGAGGTAGGGATTTATGTTCTTCCTAACTCCCCTCTCGTTTTAGGATATACACCTATATATATATGTAAATCCATATAGGTGTGATCTCCTATATGGATGTTGGCCTTCGTGGCATGTTTTGTTGATTCGATGTTAATTTGGCCCGAGGATTTTCCGGGTTTGTTTATGCCCACCATGTGTTTGATGAAATGTCTAAGAGGTCCGCACACTATGTGTTTGATAAAGGGTCCGTGAGGCTCGCATGCCATGTATTCAATACGATGCCCGTGAGACCTTGTATAGGGTGTTTGATGATATACCCGTGTGACTGGTGTGTACCGTGTTTGATTTGTATTTGATTTTAAGCCTATGAGGCTGATGTGTGTGGCTTGTATCGACCATGTTGGTCCTTCCGAGATAAAGTGTAAATGATGTCTCGAGTTTACATGTTGAGATGTAATGTTATCTGTTCGTTGATCCGTTTGAGATTGAGCCGAGATACGGGCCAGGCACAAGCGGACCCCTTTGAGATTTGGCCAGGACGTGGTCCTGAGTCTCGGTGTAGCACTCACGACGGTGGGCTAAGTCTACACCCATTCCCGAGGGTAGATATGGCGCCCAGGAGGTGGTTGACCATATCGACTCGGGTGGAAAATGTCGCATTGGTGTCCATGCAACATTCGCCCGAATGTGGTATGTCATGTCGCCGTGGTGGCGGGGTGTCCTCTGCCCTTCGGTGCGGGTTCGGGTAAAGAGTGTTTCTCGGGTGATGTTTGCGCGTTAGCCTTAGGCACGACACGAGCACAAGCATACACATATCATGCATGTTGTACAACGGGACGGGTCCGGGGAGACCGGATCCCTACGAGCGTGGTTTGCTCACCCCTCCTATAACCTGTTCTTTTGCGGGGTTTAGCAGGCGGTAGGTGAAGGCCGAGGAGCTAGGCCCCTGAGGCCGAAAGCTTTATATTATTTCCTTTGTTGTACTCTGGTTTTATGTGTTTGGATTTTGGTTTGGTTTTATTGATGGCTTCATAGGGTTTTTTCCCCGACGGGTTGGAATGAACATTTAGTCTTTGAAATGAAATAAAATGAGATGTTGTTATTCAATTTGTGTTTGTGTGCATGGTTTGGGAACAGAGCATGCCCCTTGGCATGTTAGCTTGATTGTGCGGGTTTGGGACAGCACCGTGCTGAAGTCCTTTTAAGGTGCTTGCACCAACCCCTTGTCCCTTCGGGTGCGGGCACGGGCACACCACTCATTTCCAAGTGGAAGGAAATGGGCTGACACATGTAACCTTTGATGAAGCTAATCTTGTTTGGTCAAAAGTCGGTCCTTCAAATTCCAATATGCAGGTCATGGACAAGCAACGTCGATTACTCGAAGTTTATGAATATCCCTGTTACACATCCCGACTGGTATCCTGACCAACCACGTGGCATCAGCGAGACACAACGAAATTTTATGGATGATGCTACGGATGATTCGACTCCGGACTACCACTTAGCTCCTGGACAAACTCCTACGGATACACAAATTCCGGGGCCCCTTCAAGTTCGTCCGGACTAGTTAACCCTGGAAGAAACGGTGTTGCAGAACCAACTAGTTCATCCGTACCTCTAATTACGGGTGAAGCTCAATCGATTGATACAACTGAACCACCCAATCTGGAAGAGCTTCAAATTGTTCAAGATCAACCAACACATGCACAAAATTATAGATGGACCCGAAACCATCCCTCGGATCAAGTGATTGGTGATCCTAACTGTTGGTGTAAGAACAAGAGCAGCCACCTCAAACATGAGTCTTTACTCATGCTTTCTATCTCAAATAGAACCAAAGGTGGTAGATGAAGCTCTTCAAGATTCAAACTGGATAGAGGCCATGCAAGAAGAGCTGAATCAATTTAAGAGAAATAATGTGTGGACCTTAGTACCAAGGCCTAAGTCTCGGCAAGTCATTGGCGTTAAATGGGTGTTCCAGGAACAAGCTTGATACGGATGGAATAGTAATCCGGAACAAAGCCAGGACTGGTAGCCAAAGGATATCGTCAAGAAGAAGGAATAGATTATGATGAAACCTTTGCTCCGGTCGCAAGACTTGAGGCAATCCGAATGTTTCTGGCGTATGCTTCATATGAAAACTTCATAGTTTATCAAATGGACGTCAAGAGCGCATTCCTGAATGGAGACCTTCAAGAGGAGGTGTATGTTGAACAACCTCCCGGCTTCATTGAACCTAAGGCAGGACATCTTGTCTACAAACTTCGGAAAGCTCTATATGGTTTGAAGCAAGCTCCAAGAGCCTGGTACGACACATCGTCGAATTCCTACTTGCTCATAACTTCCAAAAAGGGAAGATAGACACCACCCTATTTCTACGACAAGAGAAAGGACACACTCGATCGTACAAATATACGTGGACGATATCATTTTCGGATCAACGAATCCGAAGCTTTGTGAAGAGTTTGCTAAGTTGATGACAGGCAAGTTTGAAATGAGCATGATGGGAGAACCGTCCTACTTCCTTGGAATTGAAGTCAAACAATTAAAGGAAGGAATCTTTATCAATCAGGCTAAGTACACTCGCGATCTTATTAAGAAGTTTGGTATGGAAGGTTCATCTCCCGTCAAAACTCCAATGCTGTCGGTGCCAAGTTAGATCCGGATGTGGACGGCATATCGGTAAATGTGATCGACTACAGAGGGATGATCGGATCCTTGCTTTATCTTACAGCAAGTCGCCCGGACATTATGTTTGCAACTTGCATTTGTGCACGATATCAGGCAAATCCCAAGGAGTCACATATGCTTCATGTAAAACGGATATTAAGGTATCTCAAAGGGACGATGGATTTGGGCCTCTGGTACCCAAAGGAGTCCAACTTCACCTTATCCGGGTACTACGATGCCGACTTCACTGGATGTCGCATCGACAGGAAAAGCACAAGCGGTACGTGTCGGTTTCTTGGAAATAGATTGATCTCATGGTTCAGAAGAAGCGAATTCCGTATCAACTTCTACCGTGAGGTGGAATATATAGCTGCTGGAAGTTGTCTGACACGCCTACTTTGGATGCAAAGTCAACTTACCGACTACGGATTCACCATGTCCTCTATTCCACTTTCCTTGTGACAACACTAGTGCAATTGCCATCAGCAACAATCCTGTCATGCATCCTAAGACGAAGCACATTGAGGTCCGGTATCACTTCATACGCGATCATGTTCTCAAAAATCATATTTCACTGGAACATGTTGCCACCGAAGATCAATTAGCAGACATATTTACAAAGCCTCTACCTGATGCGAGGTTTTTCGAACTACTCTTCCGATTAGGTATGCTCGACTTCTCTGCATAGTTTCTCATTTGAGTTACCCAACAAGATATTTACTCCAGGACCATGCATTGTATGTTTCCTGAAAGTAGTAGAAACTCTCTGCTGTATTGCTAATCATACTTACCGTTCAACGGTTTCATGCTTCGATATTAATCTCAACCTCATTCTGGGGAGGATGCTTGCGTTTCCCGATGAAGTCGTTTAAAGCTAACATAATTACAGTTTATATGATTTACCTCGATCGGATTCATGATCTTCACATCCATTAATCACCACATGACCAAAGCATGTTCATTTAGATTACTCTATTAACGTGCATAGTTGAAGAAGTGAAATGGACTACCTTGGAATGCCTGGTGGATGAATACACAAACGCATTCGATCAGCTTCAAGTATAGTTTTCTAATAAGATAGACAGTCTTGAACTACAAATTGGAACGGTCAACCGAGAGGATTGCACAATCTACGGGGGAGAAAATGCTTTATATTTTATTCAAGAATACCCCCCGTATATGTCTCATGACCTTTTTCCTTGATCGTCTATCCGAGGGGGAGCTTTTCATTGAGAGGATTAAATGATCTACGGGGGAGCAGCAATGAACCCCTAATATGTCTCGGATTCTCCCTCCTCTAGCCGTTGTTCTTAGGATCTGACTGGACATCTTGTTTTAAATCGGAAAAGTGGCATGTGTGGATGTATTTTCTTTCTTCAACCATGCATTTTAATCGACTAATCATCTCGCATTCTTTTGACATGTGTTCACCTTATCATTTCACACTCATGAATCCTAATGAAGCCAAATCATATGATCTTTAATTAATCTTAGCTACGCTGTTCGGCAAGACGGTTTCGCTATGTTGACCTATATGAACCTGTGTATTGCTATCCGACATATGCCCTGACTCAGGAATATTGATCACTTTCACATTGCGTACGTCTACTACATTCCTTGCCATGCATGAGTTCCGTTTCTTATTAGTTCGGATTATGTTGTTTTTCACTTGATTATCTTCTCCAATCCATACTAATCCTTGCCTGTTCAGCCTTTGTATTTTCCGTATATCTTTATTTAGCTACAGGTTCAGATTTTCTTTGCAACCATATTGATAAATCCAGTCCATAGTCTCGGATTTGAAGTGTTGTGGTACTTCTCTTCTCTTCGACTTATTGATCGCAAAGGGATCTACTCTACATTCTCACCAAACTCGTTTATGACGGACGAGGTCTATTATTCATCCGGATACTCTTTCACGAATATTATTAACTCCGGATAAGTGTCGGCTCTTTCCTCCGGACTCGACTTTGTTCAATTGTGACAATTCACGTATACTCTTATGTCGCATGCTTTTGAGGAGGAATAATGATGATTCATTAAATGCCTATCTCGGGTTGCACACACACTTCTCTTGGATGGCAACCAGTTGTAATCTCTACTTGGTCATGCGGTCTCCACGACATCGTTTTATTCGGAGACGCCTCGATATCCGGACAAATGACATCGGCATGTCGCGCGGGTCCCCACCTCACTCCCACATTCCTAGACCCGCTAACATTTGCGGACTCGGTCTTATATGTTATGATCATTCCTGCGAAGCACGAGTATTGCTCATTTCAAATCCCTAACCCCCTCTTTTGCTCCTTCTACCGTCAAGACCTCACTTTTCCTCTTTTCCTTCCCATCAAATCTGCAATGGCACCCAGAATCTTTCTTTCCGGCGTCAATCCTGGCCATCTCGTTGATTGGAATGCTGTCTCCGATCCTCCGGATTGGTTTCACCAGCTTCGCCCTCTTCTTGAAGCCTCGCACATACTCAACCTGGTCTCCAATCCCATCGATCTTTTTATCGATGACATTCTTGAGTATTACCAACGGATTCGCTGCACCACCGATTCCATAACCTCTCATGTCCGCGGTGAATCCATCATCATCACTCCGGCTGTTCTCCGCGCCGCTCTTCACCTTCCTCTTGGTGAACCACAACGTCCGGATGCCGAACCGATGGCGGCTTCTATGGGGTGCACGACCAAAGGGAAGGAATACAAGGTGAAATCCTTCCAGGGTCGCTATCGATGTATGGCGACTATTCTAAGTCGATGCCTATCGGCTCGCACATCCGCCCTGGACTCGTTCCGTACGATCTTCTACCTGGCCATGTACGGCGTCTTTGAAGGTCTTCCAATGGATTGGGGGATGTTCTTATTTCGTTTGCTACAAAATGGTCTCAAAAACCATTCCTTCGGGCGCATCCTCGGCATGGTCTTCCGGCATCTTCGTCCGGACCATTTCGCCCAAGTTGATGGTGTCTCGTTTCCCTCGGCTCTTTACCTTCGTCATCTTACGCCGGACGGGAGCATGACCGCTCGCCGACCCAATGTAGCACTCCGCGTTCTCCCCGCTCCTGGAACAACAAGGCGGCTACGGTGGTGACCCCTCCGACGCCCAAGCCCACGAGGTCGGCTTCGCACACCGATCCTCCCGGATTCGGTCCGTTGTTGCGCCCTCCCACTCACGGGCCTCCCAGCCAAGCGTCCGTGCTGAACCGTCCGAGGTTACGGGGCCCTCTCTCGGCGCGGTGCGTCTAAAGTCGTTTCCTCGGCCCCTTCTCGTCGCCGATGTCCCCACTCCCTCCACATCCGCTATAGCCGCTGCGGTTGATACCGCCGTTGCCGTCGCCACCGCCGATGTCCCGGCTGCTTCTCCAGGAAGCCCCCCTTGCCTCCTCTACCTCAACCCCGAGATTACCTTGACCATCTCTCCGCCGTCACCTTAACGGACCTCGGCTCCGTTTCAGCCTAGCCCACACCTCTTCCATTCCCGACACCAATCTCCGGGTGTTTTACACCCGCAATACCCAATCCCCGGAGACTATGATCATCCGGAATCGGACCACGGCTTTCTTACGCCGGCCGCCATTCCCGATGTGTTGTTCCCTACACCCTCCGGCCCAGTCCCTGCTACCCGAAGTCCCTCTACCGCTAAGGCTGGACCCTCTTCTCTCCTGCCGCCGCGATTCCCGTGGTTGACTTGTCCGGTCAAAGCGGGTCTCTTGCTCCGGATGCCTCCAATGCTCCGGATGCCTCCGACGCTCCGGATGCCTCGATGCTCCGGATGCTCCCCGCTGCTTCTCGCTACTCCTGCGGACTCCTCTTGCCCACCGCACTCCTGCTCCTGTTCTTGTGGGGGAATCCTCCAAAGCTCCAGAGTTAGCACTTGGGCGTGCCTCTTTTGGCACGGTCCACTCTGATGCTGTGCTTTCCGCTCAGCTGGACCGCCATGCCCACGCTCAAAGCGCCCAAATCTCCGCCATCGTCGCCAAAGTTGATGCCCTCGGCGCCCAACTACTCTCCGCCCTCAATGACTCCTCCACTTTCATTGAGCGAGAAAATGGATCTTGTCGCCACCTCCGTTCATTCACTATCTACTTCCTTCGCGGATCCGGCGCATACGATGGCTCGTCCTCCCGTTGCTCCCGGCGATCCGCCAAACCGGGGGAGAAAGTGTCATCCGATCCGTCTACTCCTTTGCCCCACAACCATCTTCCCGGACCGAGAAGCGGCCCGCCACTTCGGTGCTTCAGGGAGTTCAAATTCCCAAACGAAGCCGCTTCTCTCAACCAAGCTCCTCTATCGCACCTCGAGCTCCTCCTCCATCCTCCTCATCCGCACTGATACCTTCCTCCCATCCTATGCGGAGTTTGACCCGTCTCGATGCGGATGGAAGCTTGCGCAAGGCAATGAAAGCCTATCTTGCGTCTTCGTCGAGAGAAGATGTCTTTTCGAAATGTATCCTTTCTCTCCGGCCGACATTCGGACTCTTTGTTCGGAGAAAGGACTCTTTACTACGAAGACATTGACAACTTCTCGAGGGCCGCTAAGATGGAGATGAGGTCGTTTCCATCTCTTTACGAAGATGGGCACTTGTTTGAAGTTCTGCCATGTTGGAATGAGGGCTATCTTCCCAGGTGTGGAGTTAATTCAGACTTACATTGACGGAACTGCCGAGGATAGCAAGCCATGGAAAACTCTCTCAACCATCCTCATTCCGTACCGGATCATGTCGCCACACTTCATGATGGCTGTCTTCATGATTCGGTCCAAGCGAGATGATTCTCATCGATTCTCATCAGGTTGTGGAGCACTTCGTTAGGAAGAATCAATGGGAACCTCTCGTGTCTCGGACTAACCGAAGCCGTGAAGAAAGCCGGATTATATGAAGAGTTGGGTATCACACCCCTGCGTTCGACCGAGAAACTCAAGGCGACATTCCTGGGCAAGAAGCAAGTGCCACAACAACCGGATGGAGATAGGCTGCGGAGCCTTTGTTTGTCATTTCATCAAATCGTTCTTAACTGTGGACAAACATTGGAGCCAACACTCCACCTTTACGATGTAGCAGACAATGGAGCTAAGAGAGAAGGCAAGCAACTATGATCTTCAAGTATAGTAAGCCTTATGTACCTTAGTGAAAAATCAGATTAAGGCTGATTTGTATTTAGTTGCTGATTAATGAAATTGGTTGTCTTTGCGTATTCTGTATGATATTCTTTTGCATCGCTTACCAGATCAGATTACAAAGGGTTTGGGCATATCCATAATTGGGGGAGATTGTTGGATCAAACCCAGAATTTGGATAATGCTGATAAAGCCTTATGTAATTTGATCTGAGATCTTTTGTGTTTATTTGATCATTGCGAAGGTATGTCACTAATCCAAAGATGCACTTGTGAGAGCAAAGCTAAGGACAGGATACATAATCCTGATCCGGACAAGAGTTAGTGTCGTCAAACACTTGGTAAATAACCAAGTAACAAATACATACGGAATAAAGAACAATCCTACGGACTAAGAACTTAAAGGATAAGTGCGGAGTAAGGAAAATAAGTGCGGAGTAAGGAAAATAGATGCGGAGTAAAGAAACCAGATGCGGAGTAAGGAATCCGGACTTATTACTCGCCCGGAGTAAGGAACTTACATACGGAGTAAGGAACTTACATGCGGAGTAAGGAACCTACATGCGGAGTAAGGAACTTACATGCGGAGTAAGGAAGGCCGACACGGACTAAGGATTCCAAGATCGAATAGATACGGAGTAAGCAACCACCGACACGGAGTAAGGTTCCGAGCTTTATTAACTACGAAGTAAGGAAAATTACACCGGACCAAGAAGACATCGCTCCAACAAAACCGCATTTAAAGTTATCGGCTCGTCTTTGTCCCGATGTAAGACGAATGCATTTAAAACAAGAAGAATCTTACACGTGGATCATCCGGATATGTGGACACAACCTTAATTGTATCTCGGAACTCACAAAGACACTTATACTCTTCAAATCCAAGATCTTGAGCTCCACAATCCGCAGCAGTCAAGGCAGACAGATTACCGAGGGATAGTTAGTGCGGAACGCATTCCGGAACTTCAAGTTCCAAGGTTGTCTCTTAGGAATGTTTTGTATAAATATTCATACTTATACTTCATGTACAGGTGTGCTTAGGTGGGCAAAAATAGAAAAGGAACTTGGCTAGTGTGTGAGTTCATTGTTGTAAACAGAGTGTAAGAGAGTGTTTGCTTCTATTTTGTTGTAATCACCTTGTGATAATAAAACAAAATACTTCCACTATCTGGTTATCTTCCGCAGTGATTCTATCACTTAAACTAGATAAGTCTTTGTGTCTTGAGAGAAAAGAAAGAGTTCAAACAAGAGCCTATTCACCCCCCCCCCCCCTTTAGGCTCCAAGGGACCATCAGATTCATAAAAGCTTAAGAGAACTACATCACCATGTCCAACTTCAAATATCCCCAAAACTCTAAAAAAGAAATACAACCCATGGATAAGAGAGCAAAAGCAAGAGAATACACAAACACATTTCATGGATTTTAATACCTTAACCAAAATTAAACACACAACTCAACTCAACATATGAGTTTTTTATCTTCCAAGAATCCCTAAATCACATGAATACTAAGAATGTTTTTACTTCAACATTAATTAGATTCTTTAGAACAATTAGGAATTGTTGTATCCTTTTTTGACCGGGTTAGATCACAGCCAAATCCAGTAAGGAAGCCCAAAGTGGAAGGTCACTTCTTAAACGTCCAGATGCCTCAAGGTCAGCACTAGAGGATAGAGGACGAATTTTGGAGACCAACACACTTCATCATGCTCAATTCCAGTTTAAAATGGAGAAGTTATGGCGAAAACAGTTTTGGTCATAAAAAGTCCAACTTGTAAAAGGGCAGTCAATGCCCCTGGTCAAAATCCGGATCATGAAATCAAATCCGGATCATTAAGTCAAATTCGGAACATCAAGGTCAAAATCTAGAACACCCTGGTCGAATCCAGAACATTATGGTCAAATCTAGATCATCAAGTCAAATCCGGAGCATCATGGTCACATCCGAGCTATTCCTTAGCAACGGAATAAGGAACCTTGAAAGTGAGTAAGGATCCGAGCTAACCTTGATATGAAATAAGGAGCCTTAGCATGGAGTAAGAATCCGAGCCATCCACTGATTTGGAATAAGGAGCCTTAGCACGGAGTAAGGATCCGAGCTAACCTTGATACAGAATAAGGAACCTTAGCGCGGAGTAAGGATCCGAGCTAACCATGATACAGAATAAGGAGTCTTAACACGAAGTAAGGATCCGAGGCTATCCACTTTTCTAGAATAAGGAGTCTTAATATGGATTAAGGAATCCGAGCTATTCCTTAGCACAGAATAAGGGATCTAAGTCATCCTTGATCCGGATTGCCTTCCCACTTGTCCGGATTATCTTCCAATGATCCGGAATGCTCCACTAGTGATGATCTAGATGGCCTTCCTACTCGTCCAGATTATCTTCCAATGATCTGGAATGCTCCGCCCCAGTGATAATTCAGAATGCTCTGCACTAGTGATACTCCGGATTCCCTTATTTCCGCATCAATGATGATTCAACGATTATCCAGATTCCGCATCAATGATTACCTGAAAATCTCCTTTGGGATTTTCTTTTTTCCTACCAAGGCGTCCAGATGCATCCAGAATTAAAAAGGGGAAAAATAAATTCGCAATGCTTGGAAAAGAAGAAATCTCACTTGCCCATATTATCCCGATCAATTAATTTAAATGTGGTAGTATTAAAAATAAAATAATCCTAATTGATTTAACTGTATGTCTTGGGGGATAAGAAATCCTATTTACTCTAATTATTTCAATCAAGGATTAAATGCAAGAAATTGTCCTTCGGAAGATTATCCTACCTAGCCTATAAATAGGCTACTCATTTGGCAACGAAAAGGCATCAATCAATGGGGGAGAGACACTTTTGAGATCTATTTTTTCTACACAATTGGGGGGCATCAATTATCAATTATCCATATTGGCACCTTTGGCTAAGCGTGTGAGAAAGAAAAGTTCTTGGAGAGACCACTTGGGGGACTCACAAGAAAGGGCTTTTGGAGAGCAAGGAGCACATTTTGGAGAATCATCGTACACAATCATTCAAGTTTTTCTTCTTTCTTTCTTGTTATTAAACTGCTAAAAACTTCTTTTCTTAGATGTTTTGAAGTAAAACAGTTTCTCTTGAAGCTTGTATTCCTTTTTTCTTCAAAGATTAAAAGGATAATCGAAATTAACCTTGTCTAGAAAAATTAAATCAAAGGCCCAAGTGGCTGTGGGGTTAAGCCCTTGATACTCATACCCTAGCTGCTCGAGCCGACATTGATTGTGGCGGTGCTTTTATTTCAAAATCATTTTATTTTATTTCTTTTTCTAAAAAAGAATAACATTACCACATGGGCCAAGATCCCACATCTTTTTTCTAAAATTAAGATGTTTCATTTTCTAAAATCTTTTGTTTCTTTTAAATGCCTAGATCTTACCATTTTCCTTTCCCTTAAAATATAAAAACATAAAAAATGATTTCTTTTTAATGCAAGTAAACACCCATATATCAAGACTAGGTACCAATAATAGGTATTGTAGCGGAGCTAATCTTTCCCTACACGTAACTAACTCCCATACCTTAATATTTGAACCATAGACCTTTTTTTTTCTAGGTGTCCAATCACACCTCTAATTTGTTTGGTGCCGACTCTATTTTCTTTTCTTTCATGGTTTGTGCGAGTCTTATGCAGGGATGACTCTAGAATTAATTGAATGAACTAGCGTGGAATCCTTTCACAAAGCCAATCTCGAGCCCGGACGAAAACGGGTTATGACAGGAATGAGGATAGAGATAAAACTCTTAGTAAACATCATTTTAAAGCTTTATTATAAGAATTAATATAAATCTAGAATTTCCAAACCCTAAGAAAGAAGAGAGTGTGATGATTGCTCCAACCTTGTTAGAATTTGGAATCAAAGAGGGAGACGGTGACAACAAACAACTGCACCTTCATACCTCAATCAATGTGTAGTGATTCGGGCGACCCCACACATACTATATCATTCACAACCAATGAGTTTTGGCCGTTAGAACAACAATTTGTGTCCCTGATGGACGAATTTTCTATTCTTTCTAAGGTGCAACGACAGGTGAGGAACAATTTATGCACAAAGAAATGACAACGAGTAATGAGAACTAAGGGACGTTGATGCGAAGAGCAAGAAAAATGATGTAGTGCAAAGTGAGCATAGCGGCATAAAGCAGAGTGAGTGGCGCAAAAAATAGCAAGCATATAGGCGACAATAACATAAATCAGGGGTGACTAGAGATTTTTTTAGGGTGTTCAACATTCATCATAAAAATTAAAAATAACATCATTAATAAAATTACATAAAATGTTATAAAACTATAGAAGTCTTTAAATCTAACACTACTAAAAAATACATGAATTTTCATAAAATCCTATTGTGGTTCTTCATAGCTTTATATCATTGCATAATAGCTTCATTATCAATGTTGTCAAATACATCACTTTCAATGTATGTAACCAAACAATCATTTATCCATTTATCTCATATTCGATTGCACAGTTGATTCTTTATATATTTCATTGCTGAAAAACTTTTTTATACTATTGTAGTGGCAACAGGAAGGGTCAGGACTACTTTCACAAGCAAATAAACTAAATGATATGTGACATCTTTATCTATGTCTACCATCTTTCTAGAAAGCTCATCAATTCCATGTAATTCTATGAAAACATCATTAGCTTGCATATCAACATTGTAATTTTGGAGTTGAATATCAAGACTATTATTATTATTGATGCAATTATTTTTAAGGTTATTATTATTTTTATTATAGTCATTCTATTATTATTATTAGATTTAATAATATATATTAGTTAGTATAAAAGGGAGGAATCTAGGGTAGAAACCCTAGGTTTGTTGTACGTGCGCAAAAGTTGGTACAGAAGAGCTATGGGTTTAAAGCCGTCATGTTATATCGATCCTTCGAAACAAAATCCAGGTAGGTGAATTTTAATCCTCCATTGTTCTTTGACATGAACGCAAACTCAGAGGAAAACAAAATACATGTTTAATCCTATTCTTTTTTTTCGGTTCAAATGTACGTACACTTATATATACACACACACATATAATATATATATATATATATATATATATATACACACACATCCATATATTTTCCTCTTCATGGATGGGAATGGCTGTCGGTTATGGGTTGCGTGTTCGTCTTCTACGATCCCACATGACGGGATGGGAAGTCTCATAGCCATGGTTTTAGGGACGTCCTTGTCAGTCGGCCGGTGTTCTCCTTTGACGGTTTCCCTGGCGTGTGTAGTCAGACTAGCGTAGGACTAATTTCCTTAGCCGGCTTCTCCGATCGCGTTTTCCTCCAAGGGCAGATCATGTTCATCTTTGGTGGTTTCTCTGGCATGTGTGGTTGGAACAGCACCAAGTTGTTTTCCCTGGCGGGCTTCTCTGGTCGCTTCTTCTTCTTCTAGGTTAGACCTGGGTCGGCATGCGAGCAGCATTGTCAGCTAAGGGTTGAGTCAGCTGGGGCTGTTGCATTTATACCATATGTATATTTTATTATGTGCAATATATTTTACTTATGCCTTTTATATATATATATATATATTTCAATCCAATGCATTGAGAATTTAGCAAGATACAAATACTGTTGAGTTTGATATTATCATTTTGATAATTAGAATTATTAATTGTAACTTGGTATTATTAATTTGTTGTTTGATAAATTATATATATTCTTTGTAGTATGTTATTATTGGTTTATTGATTTAAATGTTTTGTATGATTAATGTATTGAATACTGACTATAGGAAATTTTATTTATTATTTACTTGTGTGAAATTGGTGGTGGGGCTGATTGGGTTAGTTGCTGGTCCCACATAGGGCTGGCAAGAGACCACAAGTCCCCTATGTGGTGAGTTAACTCAAGTCCCATATGCGTCAGGTTGTCATTAGGGATACTATAGGTCCCACATATGGCTGTCTAGTAGTGTGGAAATTCTGGATGTTGGTAGCAGGATTTCCGTGGATGGTTGGATTATCAGTGCGAACCATTAATAACTGAAATGTGATGTGATATCTAATTTTATGATTGAATGTGAGCTCACTGTGATACGATAAGATACTACACCGGCACACAGGGGCAACGCTATATAGGGCTAAGGGTGTGCAGTTGTACACCCTACCCATTTTCAAAAACTAGTAATGGTATTTAATTAAAATATTAAAAAAAATATTGCACACCCCAACCGAGCCACCTCACACCCTACCGTTCTATCCTTTATTCCTTCTCTTCTCTTACGTTACGTACGCTCTAGTGCCCCAACAACAAACTCATCTTGGACATGGATGAAATTTTTGTAATTGGTGGGAGGCTACGATGCCAAACTCACAAATTACATATTCATTTCACTTTCGTGTTGAATTATTCTACACAGTCATAGATATGCAACTTCAAGAGCTCAACAATCGTTTTTTCATAGTGGAATACAGAGTTGCTACTTTATATAGCTTGCTTGAATCCAAGTAATTCATTTTTGTGCTTTTGATAAGCAAAAGTTGATTCGTCTCACAGAGTTATACCTATATGATTTTTCTGAGACAGATTTAATTGCACTTGATATTCAACTCCAAAATTACATTGTTGATGTGCAAGCTAATGACATGTTCATGGAATTACATGGAATTGATGAGCTTGCTAGAAAGATGGTAGAGACAGAGAAGGATATCACATATCCTTTAGTTGATCTACTTGTGAAGTTAGTACTAACCCTTCCCGTTGCAACTGCAATAGTAGAAAGAAGTTTTTTAGCAATGAAATATATAAAGAATCAACTGTGCAATCGAATGGAAGATCAATGGATGAATGCTTGTTTGGTAACATACATTGAAAGTTATGTATTTGATAACACTGATAATGAAGCTATCATGTAACGTTATCATGCTATGAAGACCCGCAAGAGGATTTTATGACATTTCATGTCTTTTTTTAGTAGTGTTATATTTAAAGACTTCTATGACTTTATAACATTTTATGTAATATTTTATTAATGATATTATTTTTAATTTTTGTAATAAATATTGAACACCCTGAAAATAAATTCTAAAGTCACCCCTGCAGGCACATGCATACTCTGTTCATGTAAACCTATGATTTTATGTAATAGGATGGTAGAGATGGAGATTACCTACTGGACATTCTTGCTCACCCTAATTTATTTCTATTTTTTACAAGTTATAGGGAGTAGATGGTGGAGCCATAGCGGAGCAGGTCGGGACATCTTTGGTGTGGGATTTATTCTATAGACTTTGTTTATTTACTATTTTATTACCCGGACTTGAGTCCATGGCAATTGTATGAACCTTAATGGTGGAACTTATATATGAGTTATTTTGTGTGTTGGATATTTATGAGAATTGAATGCATTGTCGTACCTTTTTAATAAATCTTGAATGGAATTCATTGGAAAATACAATTATATCCCTATTATAGTATTACACAGGATTGGATCAGACACCAACCCCTCGACCCCAGGAGCATGGACGTGGAGAAGTCGCATTACTAGTTTTGTTGTTTTCAAAAGTTGGGGGCATGACAGATTCAAGTAATGACTGTATCGCCTATGAAAAATGGTTGTTGAGCTCTTGAAGTTGCATATCTATGACTGTGTAGAATAACTCAACACAAAAGTCATGTGAATTTATAATTTGTGGGGTTTTGTGTCGTAGACTCCCATCAATTATAAATATTTCATCCATATTCAAGATGAGAATATCATGTTTGTTACAAAATAATAATACTTCGGCCGATAAAGATTCCCAATCATTGTCTCTCATCATCTGTAGTCGTTCCTTAGACATGTCAACAAGTATTATAGCATTTACAATATTTCGATTTTTTCTTTGCAATGCTATTGATGACTCATTTGTGACCCCTAGAATATATTTCATTAAATGTAGAGTAAAGGCAAACTCAAAAGATAAGATTAACTTCAAAGTAGATCGAGTATCACTTCAAAGTATATCAAGTATCACCTTTTGGCTCATAACTTGTGTCATCTACCATAATAATCTCAAGTACTTTAACCGTAGCAAAGAACATCAAAATCAAGTTAATAATTGTACCATAGTGTGATCCCCAACGTGTATCACCAACACGTTTAAGATTTATCTCTTGATTCAAACTTGGCCCATTTTGAAGTTAACCCATGTCTAATGCTTTTTTAATTTTGCCCGATTATGCATCTCGAACAGCATCTCGTCTCTTACAAGAGCCTCTAACAATATTTATCAATTTAGCAACCAAGCGAAAAAAATTCAATAATGATATTATGATTCTTAGCAACAACTACAAGAGTCAACTGAAGTTTATGAACAAAGCAATAAACATAATATGTTGATTCATTCCCTCTTAAAATCAAAGTTTTAAGGCCATTGAACTCACCTTGCGCATATTACAGGGCCCATCATAACATTGCCCATGTAGTCTTCATAAACTTAATCCATGCTTTAAAAAAAAAGATTCAATTGCAACTTTGAATGAGAAAGCATTGGTATCTATTTCAAATACAATACCAAGGAACCATTCTGGAATATCTCCCTTCTTATTCACATAATGCAAAACAATTGTCATTTGTTCTTTAATTAATATATCACCAAACTTATCCACTAAAACTAAAAAGAACTCATTGTCAAGATCCTTGATGATAGCATTGGTAGTTTCACAAGCAACTGCATTTATAATGTCTTTATGAATATCAGGGTGAGTTAACTTATTATTTTCAGACATTTTTGTACCACTTCATTGATGGATCCATTGTGATCAGCCAAAAATTGTAGAACCTCAAGGAAATTTCCTTTATCACTTGAACTTGAAGATTCATGATGACCACAAAAAGCTACTCCCTGACACAAAATGAATCGTATGCAATCAATTGTTGCATTTAATTGAATTCAATACTTTATCTTTTCTTCATTTGTCTACTTAACAAAAACATTGTTGATGTGTTGATTTGACTTCATTAAATCCTCATACTACTTGAAAACTTGATTATGTTGACTATTATCACCTCTAACATGGATTCAAAGCTTTTTTTCCTTATGCCACAACTTGAATCCCATTCTGACAAAAGTGTAACCCCCTTGCTTACTTACCAACATCTTGTCTAAATAGGTAACAATATAGACAAAATACCGTAACCTTTTTTACGTTGTATTCCAACCAATTTTTGTATTCAATATACCAATCAGGATTATACTGACACATTGACCCAACAATTGCAATTTAAGGTAAATTGGTAGGAATAATTTGACAAAGACCCTTTTGTATATATACTCTTCTTATATTATCTTGATCATTAGGAAAATAAGATGACATTGATTCTTATAGCCCAAGATCTGAATAAAGATTGTTCAACTCAACACAAATTCACTTAGAAGAACCAGGAGAATAATCTTTTGATTTTATTATTAGAAATTTATCCATTACTATCAGCAATAGCTGAAAATATAATAGTTATAGTAGGTAGTCAAACACCACAAAAATTCATCACACCAAACACTAGTACAACCACAAATGAACAATACATTAAACACAACAGACATCAAACGCTAGATATTTATGCATTTTAAAATTTTCTAAATTAAAACCCAATTAGAATTGTTAAATAGCAGCAACACAATACCAATTACCAAATTAATAATTATAAAAAGCAAACTATGTATTTTGAAGTTATTGAAAAGGGCAAAGGCAGTGAGGGTAAACCATAGACCAAAATGTGAACGGGCAGATAATGTAGAATAGCAAAACATCAGTAAACTGTAGGTGGGTGGTGGTTGCTAGCGTCACCGCGCCAGGGTCTGGAGAGACTATAAAGAGACATTATGCCACTGTGGTTGGTTGCTAGCATTGGATCTTGGTTTTGGACTCTGAACAGGCCAAACAACAGCCAACTGGGTTTGGATGACAAGTCAGACGACGTAGGAAGGCGTTAGACTGCTAACGGGCAGCGAGTAGTGGATGATGGTTGCTGGCAGGCGATGGCCAGCAAGTGGCAGGTGCAAGAAGGCATTGGTTGTTGGGCGTTGGAGCATCGATGGTTGCTAATACAGGCGGTGCAGTAGGCAATGGGCATTAGATGCTAGCAGGTAGTTGCCGTTGAATGTTGGGGTTGGGTGGCTTGGGCTCATGGCTGGTTGTAGTTGCAGCATCTATGTACCATCGAGTGTCGTATAACGTAAATAAGAGAAGGTCAGAAGGGGTAGGGTGTGGGGCGGGTAGGTTAAGGTGTGTAGACTCACTTTTTCTCAATATTTTGATTAAATATTATTATTAAAATATATTGTAATCAGCTATGATGTGCAACTACATATCCTCAACACTATATAGCGCTCCCTCTAACACAAATCTAGACATTTTGGTAGTTCAGAGCGTTATTGTCATGCCCCCTAACTCCAGGAGATCTGGAACCGGGCACGTGACTACCCCCTACCCACACCCGAGGGTAAGGGGTTGATAAGGGGTTGATGATTAGCACCGAAAAGGGCGTACCACAGGTGCTACCTAAATGCACTTGTACAATCATACAACAAGGGTATTCCTGTACACTCTCAAAACCATGCAACTAAATGAAATATCAAATAAAATATCATCATAGTATAACATACATATCATGAGAACCAGTACAACAGTCACAGACCCATGTCTGAAAAGAAAATACAGTAATAATACAAACAATCAAAATGGATATAGTCCCATACATCAATGAGATCCAATTTGCTCAATCTGTTCAACTGCAAACCCTATGGCTACCTCCTGCCTGAACCTAAAAGTCAAGACAACAATATAGGGTGAGCACAAAGGCTCAATAGGTGACCTACAACACACTACCTGTGTATACATGTGCTAGTGAATACACAACCACACAACAATATACTATGCAATACTAATGAAAGCATAAACATACAAGATCCACACAATCAAGTCACACAAACAGTTCACAACTCATTTGATCAGCACCAGGCAAGGCTCTTACACCCTACCTGCCATGGTGAGTACATAGCATGAAAAGTAGCCACCCGTGGGGCCTTCCACTTTCAACCAGTCATGTAGGGGACCTTGGTTTACCAGCCAATCAAATCAACAAATCAATACAAATATGACATTAGGGTTTTACAACACTTCCTCTATAACAGAGATCAATCTCCACAAATCTATCATCATGTCTTGACCAAGGGAGAGGATTTTCGTATAGGTATTTTCTTGAAATCAAAAGTACGGCAAATGGTTCCTCATATCATAACTAAGATAACCAGATTTTTTGAGATTTTTCTAAGAGGTCCAACCCCACTTTTGAAGTAGTCATCTCTAACCAAAAACTTAATTTTTTTGAGATTATGTACTAAATTCCAATTTTCACATTTGAAGGAGTGAAAATTTGATTTTCTAATATTTTTCTTTGAATCCAAAAGGAGGGGGTATTTCCTTATTTACATTATAACTTATGTAAATGTTTATAATGTAAATAGTCTTTCGAAACTCTATTTCGAAGCTTCCTGGAAACTCTGTTTCGAAGCTTAGCCTCAAAGGTCCTGACTCGAAGCACTGACTCGAAGCTCTAACTCGAAGATGCTAACTTGAAGCACTAACTCAAAGCTCTAACTCGAAGTTGTTTTGACTCGAAACTGCTCAAACCTTCAATCCTTTGACCCTTCAGACCTTCGAACGTTCGAACCAAACCTTCGAACCTTTGACCCTTCAACCCTTCGAACCTTTGACCCTTCAACCCTCAACCCTTAACTCATTGCCAACCTAATAATCCACAAACAGTACTATTCATCATCGTTATAGCCTATTCTTCTTCTAAAATCAACCCAACAACCCCTCAAATGCTCACAAACACACTTTTACTCAACAAACTATAATATATACCTCAAAATGCATCCTAAACACCTCTAAATCGCACGGTAACAACAGCAATACACACATACACACACACACACACATATATATATTTACAAATTATATCTATCTAAATCTATATACAAATTTCCATGGTTACTGTTGGACCCTAATTTGTCCGGGTTGGACGCATTTCATCAAATCCAATTGTCCCCTATGTCGCCTCGTTTTGTTGAAACTTTGCAGAGCGATGGAGTCGTGACCCATGAGCCACTAATGACTGATTTCAAAAATTATTCCAAAGGTCTCCAAATGCCAAAGAGTCGGGCCTGGGCGATAGGAAATCAAATTTGAGGATCAACGCTTTCGACCACGTTCGATTCCAAGGTCAAACGAAGGAGGTATGGTCAAAATGGCATTTGGGCCGCCAGTAGGGCTCTAAACGGTAATCAATTTTTCAAACGGCACTCTGAGTCCGGTCATGAACCTCATTTTCCTATTCTACTCGTCGTTCTGAAAATTTTGACATATATATTGTATATATTTGCTTCTGGGGGTTCTTTTTCAAGAAAAATCAAAAATAAATATGTTTTTCGGTAATAAATAACCACAGTACAAGCTTGACGTAAAAACATGATCGTTTTCAAATAAAATTGACACGGGGTTACTCATCACGATGCCCCGAGTCCAGAAATAATTTTTCCTAGATGTTTTGAAGTCCGGGTCGTCCTACCGAGCCCAAAAACCGAAAGGCATCAGTTAAAATCCCAAAACAACATGTTTTCCGCTTTTATTTTACTTTCCCGCCCACCTCTCATCCACGTGTCACCTTTTCACTGGGTTTAAAAAAAAAAGATGAAACACGAAATACAAAAAAAAAAACAAAAAAAACAAAAACAAATAAAAATACAGCTGCCCGCATGCCCGTCTCCCTGATCCCCATCACCTACCCCGTTGTCATCTTCCCCCTCTCTCCTTCCCCATCTTGTCTCCATTGTTGCAGCCGCGCCACTGCCGCCGAGATCCCGGAGGACCACCGGACCAACTCGCACCCGCCGGATCCAGCTCAACCAGCCCGCCAAACCCAACCTACCCGACCATGGTTCGACCCCCGGTTACGTTCCCCCTCCCAGGCTAAACCCACGCATTGGTAACCCGAGTTCGTCATCAAGCCCACGCCGCCGATCCATCCTTCGGCCATAACCCTAATCCTCTTGCCTATATAAAACCCCAACCCCCAACCGATCACTCTCTCTTTTATTCTCTCGTTGGTTCCCTGGCCGAAAAAAAAATCAGGCGCACCATATCCTTCTCCACTCCTTCTTCGTCCGAAAATCTCATCCAAAACCGTCCACCCCCTGGCCGGAATTCACCGCCGGCCATCGACCCTTCCCTATCGATCTCCATCTCCAAATTTTCCCTTCCCTCCATCACCAAAAAAAAAATCGTCACCCACGACCTCTATTTCCAAAGTCTTCATTTTTTTTTCTTCTTTCTTCACAACACCGAAACCAGACGCTCCTGTCATTCCCCTTGGCCGGCATACCACTCGCCGGTCACTGTGGGACTCGATCGACGCTGCCATTGATGCAACCGCCACTACCGTTCGTTCCATGGTCACCACGAAAAGGCAGAGGATTCCCGGGTCATTCCAAGGCGTCGCAGTAGCTGGACGAAGACACCAACAAGGCGTTGAAGATACCTGGGAAACATAGAAAACGCCAGTTCGCTATTGCCATTGCTCGATTGGAGGCCAGCATAGAGGACACCCAGTTTGGAAGCAAGGGGACGGGCGTCATACTAGAGAGGAAGCGCATTTTCAGTAATGTCCCTTTTCTGATTGTGTGCGTTTTTGTCTGTGGTTTGAGCTGGTTAGTCTATTCGTTTGTACATTGTTTCATTGTTGTGGTTATAGAATCCAAGTCTGTTCGTGTCGTTTGAGTATCCATGGGCCTATTTACACGTTCCTTTTTCTTTGCTAGTGTTTTGATTCTGTTCATGGGATTGTGTGTTCTGATGAATATTATTTGTGTTGTTTGGGCATGGGTAAACCTATCTATTTATGCTTATCTTATTTTGTTCTCCAAGATAATGAATGCACGTTTTCAATAACAAAAACAATGAACAAAAGGTGTAATATGCTTTTCTCAAAAACGTATGATTAGGCTGTATGTTTTTCTTTTTTAATCTGGTCTTCAAAACGTAAGAGTGCTTTAGGGTTGGTACGTTAATGCTCTGGTTGGTGTTCTGGTTTTCACGTGTTAACCGAACGTGGGTACGTGCTTTCTCTGGAATCTGTTTTGTTTTAAAATAAACATGAACGCTTTGCTCTGTCTACTTTCTGGGCTGCCTTCTGATTTCTTTAACATTAATCTGATTCTTTAAACGTGGGAGTACGTTGGTTTGGACTTTATTTTCTGCCTGGACGTCATTTGGCTGTTTGAGTCTATGTTTTATTTTGTGATTTCTGAGATCATTATGGTAGCTACATCCTCTCTTTCTCATTGCCATTTTCTCACTGTGTTTCCCTTACTTTTCTTTCTTTTGTTTGTGGCCTGTTTTGTTTCCAATGTGGGGCTGGACGAGGTTTCGATATGGAAGTTGTTTCTCTCTTGCCTGCGTTGTTCCGTTGCCAGTTTGGGCAACTTGTATAGTGTAGACGTTTTCTATGTTTTTATTTATTTTTTTTATTTGTCACTACTTCCTTTCATTCTTAGCTGGATTTAGGGCTTGTATTGGTGTTGGGCCCATAAGAATTTTGTTAGTTTGGGCTTTATCGTTAAGGGTATAGTTTGTAATGTAGAACTTGTACATAAGTGAAGTAAGAGAGAAAAAAAAAGAACCAAAAAAAAAAAACAGAGGAGAGCAAACAAAAAAAAAAAGAAAAAGAAAAGAGAGCAAACAAAAAAAAGAGAAAAGAAAAGGAAAAGGAGTGAGATTGCTTGCACACACTACACACTTGTATTTTACATGTTATCTCTTTAAAAAAAAACACACACACACACACCCACATGCACTTTTCTCCAATATAAAACAAAAACAAAAAAAAAATGTTTTCAAAAAAAAAAAGTAGTTTTCCAAAAAAAAACACAAACAAACAAACAAAACAAAACAAAAAAACAAAAAAATAAAACAAAACAAAGCATTTTCAAAACTTGCCCTTTTATTTTCCTTTATCCTTTCTTTAAAACCCTTTTGTCATTAGGTTTAATTTTGGATGTGTAGATTCTTTCGACACTTAGATTTTTTATGAGCTTAGTGCCAACAATAAGAGTGCGATTTAGAAAACAAATAAATTCAGCTTTAGCTTTTTAGCTTTAACTTAAAACCAACCATAGGGATTTCCTTTAGCGATTTAAGATTTTAATTTTTTAACTCCAACAATTAGTAGAATAAAATGAGAAAAATTAAATTATTAGGACTCCCTTTAGATGTTTAGGACAAAATTTGATTTAATTTTACTTCAATAAATAACTTAGAGATAAAACAGAGTAGACTCCTAGGTCACATGCAAATTAAACATTACCTTTAGGCTACTTAAACTTTGGATCAAACAACTAAAATAAGTTAGAAACCTCCCAATCTTAAGATAGGTACCGAAAGGGCGTCGTGGGGGTGCTAGTCATTCCCCACGTGTCACCAACTCCCGAGCCCATGCCCCAGCGGCATTAGATCAATTTTCCTTTAGGTGGCCAATCGCACCCCAAAAACGGTTGGTGGCGACTCCGTATTTTTCACCATTCGGATGGAGGTTGGAGGGGAACCGCACCCCAAAAGCAGTTTCCCCCCGGATGAAATCCGGTGATGACATCTGGCGACTCCACTGGGGATTAACTTAGAGAGTTAGGCCTAAGATTAGGATTAGGAGGTTTGTTCTTTGTTTTAAATTATGTTATTCTTTCATTCTTTATTCTTTATTTAATTGATTTATCTACTGCGCTTAATCGTCGTTGTATGATAGTTTTGATTTATGCGCTTTGATACCATAATAGTCGTGTTTTAACCGTTTTTCTTAAATCGTTGCATTCATGCATAAACCTTCTACCCGGGTTTCTATCACAGTTTAGGTTAGCGAGGTTTATTAGGGTGCCCCGAGCGTTGATCATTATCCGCGAAGGGACCCCGGACTCCTCACTCAGGCTTGAGGTCCTTTTAAGGCACGTCCTTTTAAGGCCCCCCTCCGGTAAATCCAATGGTGTACGGAGCCCTCTAGAGAGGAAGCTTGGGGACCAATGAATAAGATAGGGTGAGAAATCATGGCTCATTAGAGGCACACCGACCCACATGTTGTTTGTCCATTTTAGCTTTCCTTTTGAAGGATAGGTTCATCATATCATATTGTTTTGTTACGGTATTTTTTATATTATATTGTAAAGATTTGTGTTATTCTTTTTACGAATTTAGACTTATATCTTTGTTTATATTACTTTCACTAACCTTGTTTCTATGTGAATTGTATCATTATTGTTTTTTTACTAATCATGCCTTATTCTATCATATACTCTAGGATACATAACCTTGATATTCATTCCCTAAGATTAGTGTTTCATTCCCTTCCTCGTGTATTCTTTTGGTCACATAGACCGCCTCAACACTGTAGAGTTAGGTGTCCATTCAAGAATTCATCAATCAATTTAGGTGTATGCGACATTAGTCCTCTTTAGTTCATGGGTGCCCATGTCAGGTACATCTTTATGCTTTTCACATTTATTAATACACCAGATACCTTTCCATGGTACCCACACTTAGGACACATGTCATGCTTCGATCACATCATGTAAATCCATGCATGCATGCCAGTAAAACAAAAACATCATAACAAGATTAAAAAAAATCATCATCAGTCAATCATGTCATTGTAAATCCATACATGTATTTATGCCAAACAAAAAAAAACAAGATAAAACAAAAAAATCATCAAAAAAACATCATGTAGTTTCATGCATACATTCATGTCAAAAAAAAAAATCAAATGGGGGGCTTATCATTTTGCTGATTCATCAGAACTACTCAGAAGCAAGCAGCAATCTTGGTCTATGGCAGAGAACACAGAGGCCAGACTGGTCAGTTTGGAACAGGCCCATCAAGAAGCGTGTAGAAATCTCCGGGATTTGCAAGGGCAAATGGACCGTCTGACAGAAATGATGTCGAGATTAGTCAGAAACCTAGGACAAGGAGTCCCAAATCAACAACAAGGTCAGGAAGCATTGCAACCACCGACTCTCACACAAATGCAGACACCAATTCATGACCCTACACCCGCACATCGAGGTATCCCAAATCAAGTCCATTTTACGTCACCGACTGTGGGGCATGAGGCAGATGTACCGATGTCCCCCTCACCTAAAGAAGATATTGAATCACTAGCGATAGCACAACTTGAGGAAAGATTGAAAGTAGTTGAGAAGACTGAGGCTTATGACTTGATCAGTCCAGATGAATTGTGCTTGGCTCCTGGTAGAGTCTTACCTCCAAAGTTCGAGATGCCCCAGTTTGAGAAGTTCAATGGTACTCAAGGTCCAAAATTTCATTTGACCATGTATTGTACGAAGATGGCTGCTTATGCAGGGAATGACAAACTGCTGATACACTGTTTCCAAGAGAGTCTAACTAGAGGGCCACTTCAATGGTATTTTCAATGTTAGAAAAGTCTCATCAATACATGGCAAGATCTAGCAACTACTTTCCTGAACCAATACAAGCATATTACAGAGTTGGCTCCTGATAGGCTGACATTACAAGAACTGGAATAGAAGTCAACTGAAAGCTTTAGAGACTATGCTAGGCGCTGGAGAGAGGTTGCAATGGAGGTCCAACCGCCATTAACTGAGAAAGAACTCACGGCCATTTTCCTCAATACCCTTCAGGGAGTCTACTATGAAAAAATGATAGGGAATGTCACTAACAATTTTAATGATCTAGTGGCTTCAGGAGAAAGGATTGAGTTGGGAATCAAGACGGGTAGAATAATGGAAGTGACTACTCACCAGGACCAAGTGCAAGCTGCATGGCAAATCGAACCATCCACTTTAAGGCACAAAAGACCTAGGAGAAAGGCATCCAAAGCAGCACCTTTCGAGCCGCTGCCACTAGATTATGAAAAGTTGTTTCCAAAGTTAGTAGGAGCCGGTATGCTGGTACCAGAATCCATTCCCGTGCCACCACCACCCTATCCTAAATGGTATGATCCTGCAAAGAGCTGTGAGTTCCATGCCGGTGCTATTGGGCATTCAACAGAAGATTGTAATGCATTCAAGAGAAGGGTTCAGTCACTGCTTGAAGTTGGCCTCTTGGATGATTCAGTGATTCAAGACTACTCTTTGTAAAAGTGCCCCTTGTTTGGATTCTTTTCTGAAATAAAATAAACTTTCTCAAAGAGCATGCACTTCATAACACTTCACTAGAGCCACGCATCCTAAACATTTATGCATATATGCCATGCATTCCATTGATAAATTTCATATTAAATAAAAGGGGGAGCTTAACACTCTTATTGAATCAGATTATCATCAAAAGTCCAGTCACATGGCTGAAGACCTATACAACCAATTGGCTAGGGTGGAGCAAGCTCAGATAGCAATGTATGCGGATTTGCAGGGACTAAAGTGTCAACTCCAGAAGCTAATGGAATTGGTTGAAGGGCTCACCAAGGTAGAATTAGCCGAGAGAAGAACTGCCGAACTAGCACAAGGGTTGAAGCGACCTCATGGACTGATTCTCTTCCAAAACCCTCATGTTACGCCAATACCATCACCGTTTTCCCGTAGCCCCTCAAGTGTCACCTCTTTGATGCATATGCCCCAGCCGACTCATTAGCATGCATGGCAAGGGTCGAGACCAATAACAATGAAATATGGAGGTATCCCTTTGGATAACATTCACGGTCCAACAGAGAGAAGGAATAAGATGCTCAAGCAGCCAGAAGTTGACCCCATCCCCATGACTTATTCGGAGTTGTACAAAGAGTTGCTGCAAGCCCATATGGTGACTCCAACCCCTTTGGAACCAATCAAGCAACCTTATCCCGAGTGGTACAATCCAAATGACCGATGTGAATATCATGCTGGGGCGATAGGGCATAATATTGAAGATTGTATCGCCTTTAAAAGGAAAGTTCAGTCTATGAGGAATGCTCAGTGGTTGGACTTCTCGACAAAGGCCCAAAATGACTCTTCCAAGGCAAGGTCTCCCAGTCCAGATAACTTGCACCGAGGGGTACTACAAGTGACTAGGGTCGGGTTTGGTAACTCTCGTGCCACCTAAGGAGGGTAAACCAGTTAAGTTTTCTAGAGGATGGATCGCTAATGCTCGAGTAATATCATGGAGACTTGTGGTTTTTAATAATTTCCCTTTTTAGTGAAAACTTTGTTTTGTAAATCATGGAAACTTCTTATCTTATGCTTTGAAAAGATGCTAGGCACCTCCTCTTTGATAATAAATGTTTTAAAATGCTTTTTAACATTTCATAACATGTGTATGCAATAGTTGTCCATAACTTGTCCACTCTCATGGTATGTGTATCAAGCTTAACAGGGGCATATGAAACAAGGGAGATTGAACCAATAACCTAAGCCAGAGAAGGGTCCAAGCAACTTATCATTCTAAGAGCTCAGTGTAAAAGATTGGGAAGTTCAAGAAAAGCAATTTTGGGGAGCTCCATTCCCACCGAGAGGGACATCCGCAAAGGGCTTGATTGACTGTTAGGTAAACTTCCTTCTGTCAATAAATATAACTCTTCTTTGAACTACTTGAGAAAACATTTGATCATTTAAAGTGAGGAGAGGCCATCTTTTGTGCTACCTCGTCATAATACCCTTTCCACCCTCTTTGAGCCTATTATGAAATTTCCTTTCAAATTACCCGATCCATAGTTCACCCCACACTGGGGCAATTCTTCAAAGAAAAATCCTTTAAGAGAGGCAGTTCCATACATATGTTGGGGCAGTTAATGCCTTATAGAATCCCTCATTGGTCATGTCAAACTAGGGCAGCCTTTGGGGAGAAAAGGAAAGGAAAAAGAAAAAAAAGGAAACAAAAAAAAGAGAAAAGAGGCAACCTTTGGTGAGGGTATTTTGGGGCATGTAAAAAGATAAAAAAAAAAGGAGAAAAGAAAAGAAAACAATGAAAAAAAAAAGGAAAAGGGAGCATTTAATACTGGGGCAGTTCTCAAGAGAAAAATCAATCTCGTGAGTCTCCTGACAGGGATAGAGCCCTATACTGAGGCAATCCAGTCCATCCTTCAAAAACAAAAAAAAAAAGAGAAAAAAAGGAGAGAAAAAAAAGCATCGAAAGAATCGGCCTTTTGAGAGTTCAATCTGAACTATGGATCATATCCAACCTAGAATAGGTTTGAGCCTATTGTATCCCTTTCTTGATAAACCCTTCAGCCTCGAGCTTTCGTTACAGTCCTAGAAAAGTCCTCTCTGATTGAATGATCAAAGTTATTTTTCAAGTACTCGAATGAGAGTGAGAACTATTGATGCAAAAGGCGGACTTGGTGGAAACCCGAAAGGGCATCAAGGGTAAAATACAAAGCCATCTACAAGACAAAAAGGACAACAGAATCCATATAAGGCGGGCGTGGTGAAAACCTGAAAGGGCACTGCGAGTAAAATTCAAAGCCAAGAAAACAGCAAGTGTTCAAGTGCACCAGATCAAGTCGAAGCCTAAGCCATGAAAGCAAGAAGAGTCTAGATCATTGTAAAGCTCTAAACAGCAACTTCCGAAGATAGATTCCTCTAAGCCACAAGATCAAGGTAAAGCCCTAAACCAGCGTGTACCAACATGTCCAAACCATAGGGATAAAAACCCTAAAGCTTCAAGGTTATTACCCAATCTTAGCTTCGAGAACCTTCAAAACCTCAGTGCCACTACGCCTAACCTCAGCATGACTCTCGAAGCCAACGAATACCAAGATCTCTAACCCATAAACAGGAAAACCCTCAAAACCATTGAGTATTAACACTCCCAATCTCCAAGATCATCCAATCTAGTCCTGGAAACCTTCAAAACCACAGAGTACCAATACCTTTAACCCCAAAACCATTGAGCAAGTACCCCAAAAATCTGCAAATCAAACCCTCAAACCATCAAGCACCTAGTCAAAGTTAGTCAAGTTCAAGTCGACTTTGTGGATCATGCCCCTAGAGGCTCGTACCACTGCCATGAGAGAACAGCAAGTTATGAATGTATTGCATAACCATGTTTTGAAAATTGTTTTAAACAAAATCATCTTTGAAAACTTGTTTTGAAAAGCAAATCAATTCAAAAAAACAAAAAACAAAAAAAACACAAAAAGCATCTTTTGTGCATAAAATATTTATCCCCAACAGGGTCTCTCATGATATTACTGAGCAAAAGTGAACTGTTATCCAAGAAGACACTGCTCAAGTCAAGCTCTTCGACTCAGTGAAGCTAAGTCAGACAAACTCCTCAGGTAAAGAAGAAACAGAATTCCCCAGCATGATGGGAACGATTCCCGACAACATTGTATTATTTTCCCAACAAGGCAAAGCCAGTCACCAACAGTGGATACCCAACGGGTTAAGCTCCCCACTAAGTCAAGTAAAGAATTCCATGCATTCTGCATTCATGCATCATGTGCATTTCTCTTGTTCAGATTTTGTGAGTTGTTCTCAAAAGCCCCAAGCCTTAGAAACCATTAACCAATCAAAGATTTTCAAGCCCACCAATTCCCCAAGGCATCTCCATCAAACTCCAATAAGTGTTTTCCAACAAGATTATCAGGTTCTAGCCTTTTACATTCCTAAGCTTCTAGGCTTTTAAATTCCCGTATCTTTGCATCGTAGCGCGGTAATCCTCCAGCCTCTGCAATGCATTATAGGCAAGTAACCTTCCTGCCTCTGCGAAGTCTTCCAAGTTCTAGCCTTTTATATTCCTGTCAGCTTCTAGGCTTTTAAATTCTCGTATCTTTGCATCGTAGCGCGGTAATCCTCTAGCCTCTACAACGCATTGTAGGCAAGTAACCTTCCTGCCTCTGCGAAGTCTTCCAGGTTCTAGCCTTTTATATTCCTGTCAGCTTCTAGGCTTTTAAATTCCCGTATCTTTGCATCGTAGCGCGGTAATCCTCCAGCCTCTGCAACGCATTGTAGGCAAGTAACCTTCCTGCCTCTGCGAAGTCTTCCAGGTTCTAGCCTTTTATATTCCTATCAGCTTCTAGGCTTTTAAATTCCAGTATCTTTGCATCGTAGCACGGTAATCCTCCAGCCTCTGCAACGCATTGTAGGCAAGTAACCTTCCTGCCTCTGCGCAGTCTTCCAGGTTTTTGCCTTTTATATTCCTATCAGCTTCTAGGCTTTTAAATTCCAGTATCTTTGCATCGTAGCGCGGTAATCCTCCAGCCTCTGCAACGCATTGTAGGCAAGTAACCTTCCTGCCTCTGCGAAGTCTTCCAGGTTCTAGCCTTTTATATTCCTGTTAGCTTCTAGGCTTTTAAATTCCAGTATCTTTGCATCGTAGCGCGGTACTCCTCCAGCCTCTGCAACGCATTGTAGGCAAGTAACCTTCCTGCCTCTGCGAAGTCTTCCAGGTTCTAGCCTTTTATATTCCTGTCAGCTTCTAGGCTTTTAAATTCTCGTATCTTTGCATCGTAGCGCGGTAATCCTCCAGCCTCTGCAACGCATTGTAGGCAAGTAACCTTCCTGCCTCTGCGAAGTCTTCCAGGTTCTTGCCTTTTATATTCCTATCAGCTTCTAGGCTTTTAAATTCCAGTATCTTTGCATCGTAGCGCGGTAATCCTCCAGCCTCTGCAACGCATTGTAGGCAAGTAACCTTCCTGCCCCTGCGAAGTCTTCCAGGTTCTAGCCTTTTATATTCCTGTCAGCTTCTAGGCTCTTAAATTCTAGTATCTTTGCAACGTAGCGCAGTAATTCTCCAGCCTCTGCAATGCATTGTAGGCAAGTAACCTTCTTGCCCCTGTGAAATCTCTCATGTTCTACCCTTTTACTGTTCTTGTCAGCTCTAGGCTTTTAATTTTATGTCTTTTTAAATCCAAATCAACCCTTTAGGTTCCGTTCTTTATTGCCTCATGTGTCATTTTTATTCCCATTCCACTACGCTTTTAGGCTTTTATTCAAGAAAATCCCAAATTCCAGCAAGTACTCTGATTCCTTGCAGAACCATGTGTCATTTTTATTCCCATTCCACTACACTTCTAGGCTTTTATTCAAGAAAATCCCAAATTCCAACAAGTACTTTGATTCCCTACAGAACCATCCCTTGGCAACATGTAAGCCAGGTAAGTGGTCCAACCTGTCCAAAACAAGTCCGTCTTATCTTTGTGCACCGTTTGTACACAAACGATACACAAAGAGGGGCAGTTGTTGGACCCAAATTTGTCCGGGTTGGACGCATTTCATCAAATCCAATTGTCCCCTATGTCGCCTCGTTTTGTTGAAATTTTGCAGAGCGATGGAGTCGTGACCCATGAGCCACTAATGCCCGATTTCAAAAATTATTCCAAAGGTCTCCAAATGCCAAAGAGCCGGGCCTGGCCGATAAGAAATCAAATTCGAGGATCAACGCTTTCGACCACGTTTGATTCCGAGGTCAAACGAAGGAGGTATGGTCAAAATGGCATTTGGGACGGTAATTAATTTTTCAAATGGCACTCCGAGTCTAGTCATGAACCTCATTTTCCTATTCTACTTGTCGTTCTGAGAAATTTGACATATATAATGTATATATTTGCTTCTGGGGGTTCTTTTTCAAGAAAAATCAAAAATAAATATTTTTTTCGGTAATAAATAATCACAGTACAAGCTTGACGTAAAAACATGCTCGTTTTCAAATAAAATTGACACGGGGTCGCTCGTCACGACGCCCCGAGTCCAGAAATAATTTTTTCCAGATGTTTTAAAGTCCGGGTCGTCCTACCGATCCCAAAAACCGAAAGGCATCAGTTAAAATCCCAAAACAACTTGTTTTCCACTTTTATTTTACTTTCCCGCCCACCTCTCATCCACGTGTCACCTTTTCACTGGGTTAAAAAAAAGATGAAATACGAAATACAAAAAAAAACAAAAAAAACAAATAAATCAAAAACAAATAAAAATACAGCTGCCCGCATGCCCGTCTCCCTTATCCCCATCACCTGCCCCATTGTCGTCTTCCCCCTCTCTCCTTCCCCATCTTGTCTCCATCGTTGCAGCCATGCCACTGCCGCCGAGATCCTGGAGGACCATCGGACCACCTCGCACCCGCCGGATCCAGCTCAACCAGCCCGCCAAACCCAACCTACCCGACCATGGTTCGACCCCCGGTTACATTCCCCCTCCCAGGCCAAACCCACGCATTGGTAACCCGAGTTCATCATCAACCCCACGCCGCCGATCCATCCCTCGGCCATAACCCTAATCCTCTTGCCTATATAAAACCCCAACCCCCAACCGATCACTCTCTCTTTTCTTCTCTCGTTGGTTTCCCTGGCCGAAAAAAAAATCAGGCGCACCATATCCTTCTCCACTCCTTCTTCGTCCGAAAATCTCATCCAAAACCGTCCACCCCCTGGCCGGAATTCACCGCCGGCCATCAACCCTTCCCTATCGATCTCCATCTCCAAATTTTCCCTTCCCTCCATCACAAAAAAAAAAAAAAAAATCACCACTGATGGTCCCTTGGAGCCTAGAGGGGGGGGGGGGAGTGAATAGGCTCTTATCGAAACTCTTTCTATTCTCTTATGACACGAACACTTATCTAGTTAAGTGATAGAATCACTGCGGAAGATAACCAGATAGTGGAAGTATTTTGTTTTTATTATCAAAAGATAAATACAACAAAATAGAAGCAAGACTCTCTTACACTCTGTTTACAAAAGGATTTACACACTAGCCTATATTATGTCTTTGAACTCTTGTGCATACACAGGATTGATTCAGGCTCGCTCACACACTCTATTTTTGCAAATGTACAAGTATGAGTATTTATACAAAAACATTCCTAAAGGACAACCTTGGAACTTGTAGTTCCGGAATGCGTTCAGCACTAACTATTCCTCGGTAATCTCTCTGCCTTGACTGCTGTGGTTTGTGGAGCTCAAGATCTTGGATTTGAAGAGTATAAGTGCCTTTGTGAGTTCCCAAGTATAATTAAAGTTGTGTCCACATATCCGGGTGATCCACGTGTAAGATTCTTCAGGTTCTCAACGAGTTTGTCTTACATCGGGACACCACGAGTTGATAACTTTAAATGCGGTAAGTTAAAGTAGCATCTTCTTGGTCTGGTGTAATTTTCCTTACTTCGTTGCTAATGAAGCTCGGAACCTTACTCCGTGTCAGTGGTTGCTTACTCCATATCTATTTGGTACTGGAATCCTTAGTCCGTGTCAGCGCTTCCTTACTCCGTGTGAATGAGAAGGTCGGAGTGCTTATTCCGTATCAGCGCTTCCTTACTCCGCATGTAAGTTACTTACTCCGTATGTAAGTTCCTTACTCCGTATGTAAGTTCCTTACTCCGTGTGTAAGTTCCTTACTCCGTGCGAGTCTAAAGGATCGGATGGCTTACTCCGTACTAGCACATCCTTACTCCGCATGAGTGAGTGGTCCGGATTCCTTACTCCGTATCTGGTTTCCTTACTCCGTGCGAATAAAGACTCAGGTCCTTATTCCGCATCAGTACTTCCTTACTCCGTATGTATGAATGACTCGGATGCCTTACTCCGTGTCTTCTTTACTTTAGTTCACTTGAGTGAAAGCTTTAACTTTTTAGCTCCGTGTCGACTCTTTTACTTCGTGCGACCTTGTAGACCAAGATTCTTACTTCGCATCAATTTGACTTAGTCCGTTTGAGATATTAAGAGTAGATTCCATAATCCGTAGCTTTTAAGTTCTTAGTCCGCACGAATGTTCCTTATTCCGTATGTATTAGTGACTTGGTTATTTACCAAATGTTTGACGACACTCACTCTTGTCCGGATCAGGATTATGTATCCTGTCCTTAGCTTTGCTCTCACGAGTGTATCTCTGGATTAATAACATGTCTTCTGCAATGATCAAAGAAACACAAAAGATCTCAAATCAAATTACATAGGGCTTTCTCAGCATGATCCAAATTCTGGGCTTGATCCAACAATCTCCCCCAATTATGGATATGCCCAAACCCTTTGTAATCTGATCTCGTAAGCAGCGCAAAAAGATAACATACAGAATACACATCACAACCATTTTCATTTATCAGCAACAGAATACAATTCAGCCTTTATACAAGATTTTCATTAAGGTACATAAGGCTTACTATACTTGAAGATCATTGTTGCTGCTTTCTCTCTACGCTCCATTGTCTGCTTTATCGAATAAGTGGTGTGTTGGCTCCAAGATTTGTCCACACTTAAGAATGACTTGATGAAGTAGCAGACAAAGGTCCCGCAGCTATCTCCATCTGGCTGTTGTGACACTTGCTTCTTGCCCCGGAATGTCGCCTTCAGCTTCTCAATTGGTCTCAAAAGAGTGATGCCCAACTTTTCATATAATCCGGCTTTCTTCACAGCTTCAGTCAACCTAAGACACATTGGTTCCCATTGATTCTTTCCTATATACTGCTCTACAATTTGATGCGAATCAATCAGAATCACCTATTTGGACTGAATCATGAAGACAGCCATCATGAAATGTGGCGACATGATCTGGTACGGAATAAGGATAGTTGAGAGAGTTCTCCATGGCTTGCTATCCTCAGCAGTTCCGTCAATAAAGGACTGAATGACATCTATACTGGGAAGATAGCCCTCATTCCAGCACGGTAGAACTTCAAACAAGTGGTCGTCCTTGTACAGAGATGGAAACAGCCTCATCTCCATTTTAGCAGCCCTAGAGAAGTTGTCAATGTCGTCTGTTGTAAAGAGGCCTTTCTCCGAACAAAGGGTCCGAATGTCGTCCGGGGAGAAGGGGTACAGGTCAGAAAGACATCTTCTCTCGGCAGAAGACGCAACATAGGACATCATTGCCTTACGCACGCTTCCGTCCGCATCAAGAGGGTCACACACCGCGTATGATGGGAGGAAGGTGTCAGCTACGGATGGAGGAAGAGTTGTAGTCAAGGAGCTTGGCTGAGAGAAGCGGCTACGTTTGGGGATTTGAACTCCCTAAAGCAATGAAGAGGCAGGCCGCTTCTTAGCACGAGTGGATGAATGTGATGTAGGAGGAGCAGAAGGATCAAATGACGCTCTCTCCCCCGGTTTGGCAGATCCCCGGGGAGCAACGGGAGGGCGAGCCATCGTGTGCGCCAGGTCCACGAAGGAGGTAGGCAAGGAGTGGACGGACGAGGCGACTAGGTCCATCTTCTGTTCCATGGAGGTGGAGGAGTCGGTGAGGGCGGAGAGGAGTTGGGCGCCAAGAGCATCAACCTTGGCGGCGATGGCGGATATTTGGGCGCTTTGAGCTTGGGCGTGGCAGTCCAGCTGGGCGGAGAGCACAGCGTCGAAGTGGACCGTGCCAAGAGAAGCACGCCCAAAGGCCAACTCTGGAGCTTTGGAGGACTCCCCCGCATAAACCTGGAGCAGGAGTGCGCTGGGCGAGGAGTCCGCAGGAGTATCAGCAGCAGCAGCAGAAGGGGCATCCGGAGCAGCAGAGGCATCCGGAGCAGCGGACCCGCTTTGACCAGATAGGTCAACAACGGGAATGTCAACAGCAGGAGAAGAAGGTCTAGCCTTAGCAGGGGAAGGACTCCGTGTGACATGAACCAGGCTGGAGGGGTTAGGGAACGGCACATCGGGAATGGAGGCCGGCGTAAGAAAGCCTTGGTCCAAATTCCAGATGATCATGGTCTCCGGGGATTGAGTATGGCGAGTGTAAAACACTCGGAGATCGGTGTCAGGAATGGAGGCGGTGTGGGCAAGGCTGAAACGGAGCCAAAGGTCCGTTAAGGTGTCGGCGAAGAGATGGTCAAGGTAATCTCGGGGTTGAGGTACGGGAAGCAAAGGAGCTTCCGAGATAGATTCCGGGACATCAGCAATGGCGGCAGCAATGGCGGTATCAACCGCGGCAGCAACAGCGGAAGTGGAGGGAGTGGGGACATCCGCAGCAGAAGGGGCTGAGGAAACAGCTCTAGGGACACTGCGCTAAGATGGCCCCGCAACCTCGGAGGGTTCGGCGTGAACGCTGTGCTAGGAGGCCCGAGAAATGGAGGGTGCAGCAACGGACCAAATCCGGGAGGATCGGTGAGCTGAGCTGACGGCAGGGGCATGGCTGTCGGAGGGGTCACCAACAGAACTGTCACACCCTAATTTCCTTTCACTTGGAAACGGGTAGTGACTGCCCATGCCCGCACCCGAAGGGTCAAGGGGTTGGTGCACGCACCTAAAAGGACTCATGACACGGGTGCTGTCCCAAACCTGTACAACCAGGCTAACATGCCACGGGCATGCTCCTGCTCCCAAACCAAGCACACAAACAATAATTAAATAATAACCACAACCCAGTTCATTACATTTAAAAAGGTCTCAAAGTTCAATACAACTCAATGGGGAAAGTTCCCATTTAAACCAGAATATACTGTTTACAATTAATCACACATAACATAGAAATCCATAACAAAGCAATGAAAACCCACATAGTCTTCAGCCTCAGTGGCCTATCCTCCAGCCCTTTCACCTACCGCCTGCCAAATCCTGCAAAAGAACAGTTTATGGGAAGGGTGAGCAAACCATAGCTCAGTAGGGATCCAGTCTCCCCAGACCCGTCCCACTCAACAATATGCATGACAAGTGTATGCTTGTGCTCGTGTCGTGCCTAAAGCTAAAGCAGCAAACACCACCCAGTAACACACCTTTTACCTGAGCCCACACTGGAGGGCAGAGGACACCCCGCCACCATGGCGACATGACATACCACATCCAGGTGAATGTTGCATGGACACCAATGCAACATTTTCTACCCGAGTCAGGTATGGTCAACCACCTCCTCAGGCGCCATACCTACCCTCAGGAATGGGTGTAGACTTAGCCCACCGTCCTGAGTGCTACACCGAGACTCAGGACCGCAGTCCTGGCCAAATCTCAAGGGGTCCAGCTATCATGCCTGGCCCATAACTCAGCTCAATCCCATCACATTTGGGTGATCAAACTCAAACAACAATATAATCAGCTACAAAAGATACGGCTTAGAAACACATCTCAACTTAATGCAAAACAGCAGTGTTGCTCAACAGAGTATATCACAAACAAGGTTCACACGGCCAACATGGTCGATTACAAACAACAACTACCAGCCTCACAGGCTTAAAACCAAACACGCAACACACAACAGTCACACAAAAATATTATCAAACACGTAGTGAGCGTAGCCACACAAACATTTTATCAAACACCTAGTGGACATGGACAACCCAACGATTTCCAGTCCACTCCCAAGCATCAAATCAACCAATATGCCATTGAAGGCCAACATCCATATAGGAGATCACACCTATATGGATTTACATATATATATATATATATATATATATATATATATATATAAGCATGTATAGGACAGATACCCTAGGACAGAGAAAAACTGAGAAGAACGGAGTCCCTACCTTGCAAACGTCCTCTGCTCTAGCCTCTACGATACACCGACCACCCACGCAAACCTCTATGGCCAAGATCCGAAGGTTCCCTCACTCTCACTCTCTCTCTCTCTCTCTCTCTGCGGCGGCTGCAACAGCAAACAGAAAACCCTAAACCTAAGCCTCAACACCATTATATAGACACCACACACATCAAAACGACGTAGTTTTGATTTAGTGAAACCTAGGATTAAAACGACGTAGTTTTGATCACGCAAACTACCACCTTCCCGCTTCCATACAGGGCAAAATATTCATAATTTCAACATGGTCCTTTAGGGAAAAATCATTAAAATGACCAAACCAAGGTAACCATGCAAAAATAAGTCTGCACGCCAATTTGCACGCCAATTCCCCAATTGGCGTGCAGCTCCAAATGCACTCAAACTTTACCCCAAACCTCCTTGCATCTTGTAGAGGCCTGAGAAGCAAAAATATGCTTGCACGTGAAATGGGTGAATTCATGTGCAGCTCCAAATGCTCTGAAATTTCTGTGGTAGGTAGAGGACCTCATTCTAAGCAACTTTTGTTCTTGCACGCCAATTGTTTGAGGCCATCTACTAGGTCCAAAATCTAGAAAGTTCCCATTCAGAAGATAAGACTACGACTAACTCAAAACACGGGTCCTTACAAGAACTGCCTTTTTGTTCCGTGGCAGGGAGAAAGCGGAGAGTGGCAGAGGGACGGCAGGCCGTCATGTTCCCATCAGGCGTGATATGGCGAAGATAATAAGCCGAAGGAAAGGGAACAGCGTCAGAGCGGGCGAAATGGTCCGGATGAAGATGCCGGAAGACAATGCTTAGGATACGCCCGAAGGAATGGTTCTTGGGTCCAGTCTGCAGCAGTCGGAACAAAAATGTCCCCCAGTCCATCGGAAGACCTTCGAAAATGCCGTACATGGCCAGAAGAAGATCGTACGGAACGAGTCCAAAGCGGAAGTGCGAGCCAGTAAACATCGACTCAGTATGATCGCCATACAGCGATAGTGACCTTAGAAGGACTTCACCTTGTATTCCTTGCCTTTATAGGTGTAACCCATAGAAGCCGCCATGGGATCGGCATCGGGGCGCTGTGATTCACCGGGGGGTAGACTGAGAGCAGCGCGGAGAACATCGGGGGTAATGAGGATGGATTCACTACGAATATAGGAGATGATGGAGTCGGTGGTACAGCGGATCCGTTGGTAGTACTCGAGAATGTCGTCTATAAGAAGATCGACAAGATTGGAGATCAAGTCGAGTATGTGAGAGGCTTCTAGAAGAGAGCGAATATGGAAAAACCAGTCCGGAGGGTTGGAGACAACGGTCCAATCGACTAGATGGCCGGGATTGACGCCGGAAAGAGAGGTTCTGGGTGCCATTGTAGATGAAAGTTGAAGGGCGAGAGGGAAGGCGAGGTCTTAGGGATTGAAGGAGCAACGAGAGTTTTAGGGATTTGAAAAGGGTAACACTCGTGCTTCGCAGGAATGACCAGAATATATAAGACCGAGTCCGTGAATGTCATCGGGTCTAGGAATTTGGCGAGTGAAACAGTAGACCGCTTGACAGGCTGATGTCATTAGTCTTGATATTGGTGTGCCTCTGAATTAAAAGATGACGTGGAGACGGCATGACCAAGTAAGGATAACAGCTGTTTGCCGTCCAGGGGAAGTGTGTGCATCCCGAGACATGCATTTAATGAATCATCATTATTCCTCCTCAAAAGCACGCGATATAAAATAAGACATGGATTATCGCAATTTGACAGTGTCAGGAGTCCGAAGGAATGAACCGACAATCATCCGGAATCAGTGATAGTCGAGTAACGAGTATCCGGATGAAAAGTAGACCGTGTCCGTAGTAACAGAGTGCGGTGAGAGAAAAGTAGATTCCTTTGCTGTCAATAAGTCGAAGAGAAGAGAAGTACCACAACACTTCAAATCCAAGACTATGGACTGGATTTATCGATAAGGGTGCAAAGAAAATCTGAACCTGTAGCTTCACAAAAATAAGCTAAAAGTACAAAAGCTTAACAGGCAAGGATTAGTACGGATAGGAGAAAATAGTCAGTGAAGAGCTATATAATCCGAACTAATGAGTAGCAGAACTTGTGCATTACAAAGAATGAAATAGACATATACATACTAGATAATGATCAATGTGACTGAATCAGGGCATATGTCAGATAATAAATACATAAGTTCATATAGGTCAACATAGTGAAACCGTCCTGCTGAATGACGTAGCTAAGATTAATTAAAAATCATATGATTTGACCAAACTAGGATTCATGAGTGAAAATGAGGAAGTGGACACATGTCAAAAGCAAGCAGTTGATTATCCGATTAAAATGCATGGTTGAAGAAAAAAATATATCCAAGCATGCCACAATTCTGTTTCAACAACGCATGTCCAGTCAGATCCGGAAGTAAAGGTTTAGAGGAGGGAGTATCTGAGACATATGAGGGGGTTATTACTGAGTTAATAGATAAAGCTTGGGCTCCCCCGTAGATCATTCGATCCTCTCAATGAAAGGCTCCCCCTCGAATAGACAGCCAGGAAAGAGGTCATGAGACATATACGGGGGGTATTACTCGAATAATTTATAAAGCATTTTCTCCCCCGTAGATTGTGCAATCCTCTCGGTAGACCTTTCCGGCTTAAAGAAATTCAGCACTGTCTATCTTTATAGGAAATTATACTTCAGAAGCTGATCAGACTGCGATTGTGTATTCATCCACCAGGCATTCCGAGCTAACCCATTTCATTTCTTCAACTATACATGTTAATAGAGTAATCTAAATGAACAGGCAGGCATTTGTCATGTGGTGATCAGTGGAAATTAAGATCATGAAACCAGAATGAGGTTAATCATATAAACTTTAATCATGTTTGCTTAAACGACTTCAGTTGGGAAACGCAAGCATCCTCCCAATGATGAAGTTGCTATCAATATCAGAAGCATGAAGCACATTAGACAGTAAGTATGATCATCATTAAGATCAGTATGTATCTACTACTATCAATAAAAGCACAATGCATGTTCTGACAGTAAGTATACTGTTGGGTAATTTAAATGTGAAACTATGCAGAGAAGTCGAGCATACCTAATCGGAAGAGTAGTTCAAAGAATCTTGCATCAGGTAGGGGCTTTGTAAATATGTCTGCCAGTTGATCTTCAGTAGCAACATGTTCCAGTGAGATGTGACTTTTGAGAACATGGTCACGTATGAAGTGATACCTGACCTCAATATGCTTCATCTTAGGGTGCATGACAGGATTGTTGCTGATAGCAATTGCGCTAGTGTTGTCGCAGTAGAGTGGAATAGATGACATGTTGAAGCCGTAGTTAGTAAGTTGACTTTGCATCCAAAGTAGCTGTGCGCAGCAACTCCCAGTAGCTATATATTCCGCCTCAGCAGTAGAGGTTGATACGGAATTCTGCTTCTTACTGAACCATGAAATTAATCTATTTCCAAGAAACTGACACATACCACTTGTGCTTTTCCTATCGATGCGACACCCAGCGAAGTCAGCATCAGAGTATCCGGATAAGGTGAAATTGGACTCCTTTGGGTACCAGAGTCCCAAATTCATCGTTCCCTTGAGATACCTTAATATCCGTTTAACATGAAGCATATGTGACTCCTTGGGATTCGCCTGATATCGTGCACAGATGCAAGTTGCAAACATAATGTATGGGCAACTTGCTATAAGATACAGCAAGGATCTTATCATCCCTCTGTAGTCGGTCACATTTACTGATATGTCGTCCACATCAGAATCTAACTTGGCACTGACAGGCATGGGAGTTTTGACGGGAGATGAACCTTCCATACCAAACTTCTTAATAAGATCGTGAGTGTACTTAGCTTGATTAATGAAGATTCCTTCCTTCAATTGTTTAACTTCTATTCCAAGGAAGTAGGACAGTTCTCCCATCATGCTCATCTCAAACTTGCCTGTCATCAACTTTGCAAACTCTTCACAAAGCTTCGGATTTGTTGATCCGAAAATGATATCATCCACATATATCTGTATGATTAGAGTGTGTTCTTTCTCTTTTCGTAGAAATAAGGTGGTGTCTATCTGCCCTTTTTGGAAGTTGTGAGCAAGTAGGAATTCGGACAGTGTGTCGTACCAGGCTCTTGGAGCTTGTTTCAAACCATATAAAGCTTTCCGAAGCTTATAGACTAGATGTCCTACCTTAGCTTCAATGAACCCGGGAGGTTGTTCAACATACACCTCCTCTTGAAGATCTCCATTCAGGAATGCGCTCTTGACGCCCATTTGATAAACTATGAAGTTTTCATATGAAGCATACGCCAGAAACATTCGGATTGCCTCAAGTCTTGCTACCGGAGCAAAGGTCTCATCATAGTCTATTCCTTCTTCTTGACGATATCCTTTGGCTACCAGTCTGGGTTTGTTCCGGATTACTATTCCATCCGTATCAAGCTTGTTCCGGAACACCCATTTAACTCCTATGACTTGCTGAGACTTAGGCCTTGGTACTAGAGTCCACACATTATTTCTCTTAAATTGATTCAGCTCTTCTTGCATGGCTTTTATCCAATTGGAATCTTGAAGAGCTTCATCTACCACCTTTGGTTCTATTTAAGATAGAAAACACGAGTAGAGACACATGTTGAAGGTGGCTGCTCTTGTTCTTACACCAGCAGTAGGATCACCAATCACTTGATCTGAGGGATCGTTTCGGGTCCATCTGTAATTCTATGCATGTGATGGTTGATCTTGAATAATTTGAAGCTCTGCCAAATTAGGTGGTTCAGGTATATCTGCTGGTTGAGCTTCTTCCGTATTAGAAGGTACGGTAGAACTAGGTGGTTCTTCAATACTGTTTCTTTCAGTGTTAATTGGTCCGAACGGGCTTGAAGGTGCTCCGGAATTTTGGGTATCCGAAGGAGTATTTCCGAAGCTTAATGGTAGTCCTAAGTCCGAATCATCCGTAGTATCATCCATATAATTTCCTTGTGCCTCGCTGATGAAACGTGGTTGGTCAGAATGTGTAACAGGAATATTCATAAACTTCGAATAGTCGATGTTGCTATCCGGGACCTGTACATTTGAACTTGAAGAAGCAACTTTTGACCAATCAAGATTAGTTTCATCAAAGGTCACATGGATAGATTCTTCAACTTTAAAAAGTTTTCTATTGAAGACCCGATAAGCCTTGCTATGTAATGAGTACCCGACAAAAATCCCATCATCAAATTTTGGTTCAAATTTATTCCGGGTTTCTTTGCCATTTATCAATATATAGCAAGTACACCCAAAAGCTCTGAAATGTGAAATTGAAGGCTTTCGTCCTCTCCACATCTCATAAGGTGTTTTCATGGTAGATTTATTTATTAGAGTTCTGTTCTGAACATAGCAGGCAGTGGACACAGCTTCAGCCCATAGACTAAAAGGAAGCGCTACCCTAGCTAACATAGATCTGCCAGCCTCGACTAAAGTACGATTCTTACGCTCAGCCACCCCATTTTGTTGTGGAGTTCTGGGCGCAGAGAAGTCATGTTGAATGCCCTGTTCAGAACAATATGATCTCATATCTGAAAAATATAATTCTGTACCACGATCACTCCTGATGCACTTTATGCTCAGTCCTTGTGAGTTGCTTATCCAGTTGAAAAGATCTACAAGATGCTCAAAAGTTTGATCCTTTGATTTCAAGAACATCACCCATGTGTATCTGGTGAAATCATCGATAACCACAAGGGTATATCTTGCACCAGCCAGCGAAGGAACAGAAATAGGACCACAGAGGTCCATATGAAGAAGTTGCAGAGGAGCAGATATTGAGTTAACTGATTTGCTCTTAAAGCTATGTTTACTCTGTTTGCCAAGTTGGCATTCTCGACAGAGAGTGTCTCTGGAGTATTTGAGTTTAGGTAGACCAGTGACAAGATCAAGTGATGCTAACTTAGACAGTGTCTTAAAGTTTAAATGTGCGCATCGCTTGTGCCATAACCAACTATCTTCATCTGAAGCTTTAGTGAGGAAGCATACAGGGTCAGAAGAATTATTTCTTAAGACCACTGAGTATATGTCCCCATCTCTTGATCCGAATAACTTAACATCTCCGGATAAGTTTTCCTCTTCATGCAGGTGTTGGACATAAAGGAAACAGTAAATCCTTTGTCACATAAATTACTGACACTTAGCAAATTATGCTTCAAACCTTCGACTAGTGCAACTCTAGTGATTGATACACAGCCGTTGGTTAAAGTGCCATACCCGATAGTCTTTCCTTTGCTGTTGTCACCATATGAAACGGATGGACCTCATTTTTCATTAACTTCTACAAGCAGAGTCTGATCACCCGTCATATGTTCGGAGTATCCACTATCGAGGATCCACTTGCTTTGATTGATCTTTAACTTCAAGTGATCCGGCAAAACATTCCAGAGATGCTCCTGAAAAACAGCAGTTTACACTTTTGGTACCCAAACTTGTTTCGGGCGGTTAGAAAGAACAGCAGTAATGTCAACAGTTCCGGATTTGACTTTGCTAGGACTTTTAGCTCTCCAAGTTGACTTTAATTTGTTAGTTTCAGCTGCTTCTTTTATTTGGGTTATCTTGGGAGAGATACTCCTTTGTGGTTTAGATTTTGTTTTGCTCGAAGAACCCTTTTTATTGAACTGATCTTTAATGGTACGAATTTGATTACAAAGCCAGTTATCAAATAAACTCCAACATTCATAGTGATAATGACCTATTTTCCTACAGATGGAATAGACACTATAATGCGGAGTACAAACAGGGGATACAGGTCTCTTAGATTTTACAGACTTTCTACTTTGTTCCCTGTGGCCTAATCCATTGCGTTTGGGTGACACGCTCTTGGCCCTAGATGTGTCAGCCTTTGCCTTTCCTTTCTTTTTGGGTGCTACAGTTTTGGTTTTAACTGCAGCAGCCTTCCCTTCATCATTAGTTACGGGTGCTACTACTTCAGGAAGTGCAGTAACAGCCTCGACTCCACAATCATAAACTATGGTGCCACCTGAAATGAAACTATCCAACGGTTTAGACGTACTAACAGGATATAAGTTGGTTAGTTTTGGAGTGAAATTCGGAGGACACTCAGTAGTTTGAGCATTGGAGGTTAATGATTCTGAGCCTAGGCCAGGTTTGACTCGAACATTATCCGGATCAGTCCTAAATGAAGAGGCTATTTCCCCAGATTTAAGCCACTTACGATTTATTTCCTTTTCTTGTTCAAGTTCATTCTTGAGTCTTTTTACAATAACTTTTAGGCTTGAGAGATTGGTATTTAGCAGATGATTTTCAGCCCTTAGATTGTGATACCAAGCTTCTTTTCCTCTGAATCAGCTATGTCCTTTTCAAGTCTAGTAATAGTAAATTCAAGACATTTATTCTGACTCTCCATATCTTTGTACATTTGAGTAATTATTAGTCTCTCATTCTTTTCATGATCACGTTCAGTAATAAGAGATTCTATTTTACTCATGAGCTCAGAGATAGAAGGTACCTCAGTATTTGCCATGAGGCAGACGTTCGGCTTAGGAGTGGCTCATCATCCGAGGATTCCTCCTCTTTTTCCGAGCCACTGATGTACTTTGTCATGAGCGCCTTCCTCTTGTTCTTGCTGTTGTCTGAGGTGGTACATCGAGGAGTAACCTTGTCACTTTTCTCTGCCGTCTTAGATTTGGATCTACATTCCTTGGCCCAGTGACCGGGTTTCCCACAATTAAAACATTCTTGGGAGCTCGACTCCAATCGTTTCTTCCTTCTGGATGATGAGGAGCCTCTTCTGAATCCTTTTCTACTTTTCCGAAGGAATCGTTTAAAGGATTTAACAAGAAGAGCTATTTCCTCTTCTACGTCTGAGTCAGAATTCTTTGACTCATCCGTATCATCCTCTTGATGATTACTGGAGCATTCCGTAGCTTTGAGGGCTACCCCTTTTTCTTTTCGAGCTATTTTCTCATCACGGTCAATGTATCTGAATCTGACCTCATGAGTCCAAAGCTCTCCGTATATTTCTTCAAGGGCAGTAAACAGCCAGTTTTTGTCAGCTTGCATCTGGAGCTGCTTGGAGTAGTAGCGATCCGGAAAGGATCGAAAGAACTTGTCATTGATTTGAGACTGAGTGTAGTGTTCATTGACAGTTTTTAGCTCTAGAATGAGCTTGCCGAATCTCTGATAGATACTCTCAAGGGATTCGCCAGGTTTGTAATGACCCGTGTGTAACCCATGTGTAAGAAGTTAACCACAAACACCTTGGATGTTGGTGCACAAGTTTGAGGTAAGAGATGAGCCCAAGAGGGGACTTTTGGGAGGTGCATGTGACAAGTGATAACGTGCATTTATGCCCTAGGAAGATGCTATGCATATACATGCGGTTTTAAGCTGTTTTGGCATATTTTGGAGCTCACTTTTGGTATAGTAGATGGCCTCAAACAATTGGCGTGCAAGAACAAAAGTTTCTTAAAATGAGGTCCTCTATCTACCACAGAAATTTCAGGGCATTTGGAGCTGTACGTGAATTCACCCATTTCACGTGCAAGCATATTTTTGCTTCTCAGACCTCTACAAGATGCAAGGAGGCTTGGGGTGAAGTTTGAGTACATTTGGAGCTGCACGCCAATTGGGGAATTGGCGTTCAAATTGGCATGCAGGCATGTTTTTGCATGGTTACCTTGGTTTTGTCATTTTAATCATCTTTTCCCAAAGGACCATGTTGGAATTGTGAATATTTTGGTGTGTATGGATGTGGGAAGGTCATAGCTTGTTCCATCAAAACTACATCGTTTTGATGCTGGGATTCACTTAATCAAAACTACGTCGTTTTGATGTTGTGTTATCTATATAAGGAGGAGAAGCCCCTCTGTTTTAGGTTTAGGGTTTGTTGCTCCACCAGCCGTCGCAGAGAGAGAGAGAGAGAGAGAGAGAGAGAGAGAGAGAGAGAGAGGGGGAAGGAGAGCTTCTGGTGGCTGCCGGAGCGTCTTGCGTGGGTGGTCGGAGTCTTGCGTGGAAGCGGGAGCAGGAGAACATACAAGGTAGGGGTTCTGTTCTTCCTAAATCCTCCTCTGTCCTAGGGTTCTAGGGCAGATTATGGATTATATCTGTTTTATATATATATATATATATATATATATATATATATATATATATATATATATATATATAATCCATATAGGTGTGATCTCCTATATGGATGTTGGCCTTCAGTGGCATTTTGGTGTGATTCTGTTGTTACATGCTATATGTTCGATGAAATGCCTGTGTGAATATAGCTGTGTGTATATGCCCATTATGTGTTTGGTAATATGTCTGTATGGCTGGACTTGTGATTTGGTGTATGTATGCATCTTGGGTGTTTGTTCTATTGCCTGAATGGTCGGGTTTGTGCACTTGTGAACGGGTGCACACCAAGTGTTTGGTTTTATGCTTGAGTGACCGTGGTGTGTGTTGTGTGCATGACTGTGGTATCTGGCCTGAAGAGGCGGTTAAACTACTTTGCCTGAGAGGCGGTTAAACCAGTGGCCTGAAGAAGTGGTTAAACTACTTTGCCTGAGAGGCGGTTAAATCAGTGGCCTGAAGAGGCGGTTAAATTACTTGCTTGAGATGTGGTTTGTTAGCCAGTGTGGCTGGGGCTGGGGTTACGCCCGCTTGTGTGGAATGTTTTATTTTCTTTTTCCTAATACTGTCACGTCACTACACCTGTGCACATGCATGTAGCCGCTAGGAGCATGGGAAGGGTTAGGGAGACTTGATCCCTACTGAGCTGTGGTTGCTCACCCCTCCTACTGTGTTTGCTTGTTTTCCAGGGACTTACAGGCGTTAGGTGGATACACCAAGGTGGAAGACCTTATTTATTTTACTCTCTTCCATTTATGTTATTTTTTTTATGGGAATTGATGTAACCCCAGTGGGGATGGATTGGAAAGAGGATTTTGTTGTAATAAAGACTGGTTTGAATTGTGGATTGCTTTTATGAACATTACTTTCTTGAATGTGTTGTGGATGTTTAAAATGTTAAATTCGGGGTTTGCATCCTAACCCCTTTGCCCTCCGTGTGGATACAAGGGGAGTCACGTACCGGTTTCCTCTGGTTGGAAATCCGGGGCGTGACAAGGTTTGTGATTAAAACTCTCAAAGTTCTGTCTGAGAGCACATATCACATTTTACATTTGGGACTAACTTCCCTCATAGAGGATTGTCAGTTTATCCCAGACAGCTTTTGCTAACGTGCAGCCCTGGACGTCCGTGAAAGCCTCGGAATCCAAAGACGATGTAACGTAAGCCAGAGCCTTTTCGCTAGCGCACTGCCAGGCTCTTTCATCGTTGGTAAGTTCGGCATCCATCTTTGGCCTTCTAACTCCATGTTCTCCGATAGTCATCGGAATTGGAATCTCCTGATGAAGAGAGGGCCACATGAGATGGTCATGGCATACCATGAACATCTTCATGCGAGCTTTCCACTGGGAGAAAAGCTCAGGTGTGAATTTCGGCGGTTTTGTCAGAGTAAAACCAGAACTCCGTGGTTGAGCAGTGGAGGCAGCAACAGGTTAAGGTGGGTTAACATTTTCACTGCTGCTTCGATTCGGGATGGGCTCTTGTGCACCTCCGGAGTTAAGGCGAGTGTTGAATAGCATACTACTTTCTTCGGCCATTGCTGAGAGTGAAAGAGTGGGATCTCTACTTAGAACAAATAGAACTTGCTCTGATACCACTTGATGGTCCCTTGGAGCCTAGAGGGGGGAGGGTGAATAGGCTCTTATCGAAACTCTTTCTATTCTCTTATGACACAAACACTTATCTAGTTAAATGATAGAATCACTATGAAAGATAACCAGATAGTGGAAGTATTTTGTTTTTATTATCAAAAGATAAATACAACAAAATAGAAGCAAGACTCTCTTACACTGTTTACAAAAGGATTCACACACTAGCCTATATTATGTCTTTGAACTCTTGTGCATACACAGGATTGATTCAGGCTCGCTCACACACTCTATTTTTGCAAATGTACAAGTATGAATATTTATACAAAAACATTCCTAAAGGACAACCTTGGAACTTGTAATTCTGGAATGCGTTCAGCACTAACTATTCCTCGGTAATCTCTCTGCCTTGACTGCTGTGGTTTGTGGAGCTCAAGATCTTGGATTTGAAGAGTATAAGTGCCTTTGTAAGTTCCCAAGTATAATTAAAGTTGTGTCCACATATCCGGGTGATCCACGTGTAAGATTCTTCAGGTTCTCAATGAGTTTGTCTTACATCGGGACACCACGAGCTAATAACTTTAAATGCGGTAAGTTGAAGTAGCATCTTCTTGGTCCGGTGTAATTTTCCTTACTCCGTTGCTAATGAAGCTCGGAACCTTACTCCGTGTCAATGGTTGCTTACTCCGTATCTATATGGTACTGGAATCCTTAGTCCGTGTCAGCGCTTCCTTACTCCGTGTGAATGAGAAGGTCGGAGTGCTTATTCCGTATCAGCGCTTCCTTACTCCGCATGTAAGTTCCTTACTCCGTATGTAAGTTCCTTACTCCGTATGTAAGTTCCTTACTCCATATGTAAGTTCCTTACTCTGTGCGAGTCTAAAGGATTGGATGGCTTACTCCGTACTAGCACATCCTTACTCCGCATGAGTGAGTGGTCCGGATTCCTTACTCCGCATCTGGTTTCCTTACTCCGTGCGAATAAAGACTCGGGTCCTTATTCCGCATCAGTACTTCCTTACTCCGTATGTATGAATGACTCAGATGCCTTACTCCGTGTCTTCTTTACTTTAGTTCACTTGAGTGGAAGACTTAACTTTTTAGCTCTGTGTCGACTCTTTTACTTCGTGCAACCTTGTAGACCAAGATTCTTACTCCGCATCAGTTTGACTTAGTCCGTTTGAGATATTAAGAGCAAATTCCGTAATCCGTAGCTTTTAAGTTCTTAGTCCGCACGAATGTTCCTTATTCCGTATATATTGCTGACTTGGTTATTTACCAAGTGTTTGACGATACTCACTCTTGTCCGGATCAGGATTATGTATCCCGTCCTTAGCTTTGCTCTCACGAGTGTATCTCCGAATTAATAACATATCTTCTGCAATGATCAAAGAAACACAAAAGATCTCAAATCAAATTACATAGGGCTTTCTCAGCATGATCCAAATTCTGAGCTTGATCCAACAGTCACCCACGACCTCTATTTCCAAAGTCTTCATTTTTTTTCCTTCTTTCTTCACAACACCAAAACCAGACGCTCCTATCATTCCCCTTAGCCGGCATACCACTCGCCGATCACTGTGGGACTCGATCGATGCTGCCATTGATGCAACCGCCACTGCCATTCGTTCCATGGTCACCACGAAAAGGCAGAGGATTCCCGGGTCATTCCAAGGCATCGCAGTAGATGGACGAAGACACCAACAAGGCGTTGAAGATACCTGGGAAACATAGAAAACGCCAGTTTGCTGTTGCCATTGCTCGATTGGAGGCCAGCGCAGAGGACACCCAGTTCAGAAGCAAGGGGACGGGCGTCGTACCAGAGAGGAAGCGCGTTTTCAGTAATGTCCCTTTTCTGATTGTGTGCCTTTTCGTCTGTGGTTTGAGCTGGTTAGTCTGTTCGTTTGTACATCGTTTCGTTGTTATGGTTATGGAATCCAAGTCTGTTCGTGTCGTTTGAGTATCCATGGGCCTATTTACATGTTCCTTTTTCTTTGCTAGTGTTTTGATTCTGTTCATGGGATTGTGTGTTCTGATGAATATTATTTGTGTTGTTTGGGCGTGGGTAGACCTATCTGTTTATGCTTGTCTTATTTTGTTCTCCAAGATAATGAATGCATGTTTTTAATAAGAAAAACAACGAACAAAAGGTGTAATATGCTTTTCTCAAAAACGTATGATTAGGTTGTATGTTTTTCTTTTTTAATCTGGTCTTCAAAACGTAAGAGTGCTTTGGGGTTGGTACGTTAATGTTGGAATACTGGAATGGGGTTAACGATTAACCGCAGCGGAAACGAATTTTAAAAATTTTATTCCAGCAAACAAACAGCAGGATCTAAACATGAATCAATTCGTTTAATTTTGCAAAGAGAGAAAAGAAGAAACCAACCTGAAGAACGGTAAAGCTAGAACCCTCTTCTTTTCCCTCCAAGAACGAACTCACGATCTGCCTTTGATCGTCCTCGCGATCTCCTGGATTCAACCACCAAATAGCCTTCTCTGCTATTCACCTTCTCAAGGAGTACAGGGCTGTGGCACCCTTGGATCAAAGAACAGGAACACCACCTCTGCTAGGGTTGGCCGTCACCTGTCTCTCTCTCTCTCTTTTTTTGGCTGTCAATGATTGCACACGCACACACTTTAACCTAGGAGGCTATGCATCTATTTATAGACCTAGGGTTACCCCTGTGCTATTACACATACGCCCCTTTAGTTAAATAATAATAATACATATTATTTAAACTATTTAAATAATATAATTATTATGCAACAAACTAATTAAATAAATATATAATATTATTTATTTATCAAATAAATAAATAATATATTTATTCATTTAATCACATTAAATGGATAAAATATTTATTATTATTTATTTAATCTAATTAAATAAATAACCATGTGATATATATTTAACTCTTAAATATATATTAACACACGTTAATTAATTAGCTCTTAAGCACAACCAGGAGAATTAACTCACAACGATCCAAGTACTCCATACAAGAATAAACGGTGCTAGCAAGAGGGACCAAATGGACCCACTTAATCGAAGCTCCAATAAATAATATCTAATTAATTAATCTCATTAATCAATTAAATCATTATTTATTAGTTTTAGTCCGAGCCACGATCAGGGACTAAAAGCGCACTCTAAGATCAAGCGAGATATGATTACAAGAATCCATAATAAATTATTTGTCCATCGATATAACCGATTGCCATGTGATATGATCCTCCACTATGATATTCATAATTAGAGACAGGTATCAATAGATTCCGTTCAACCTCTCTAATTATATTTTTATCCATGTGTTACCATTAATTCTCTAATGGGCGACCTATTCATGATCCAATCATGAATTAGGATTTATAATAAATTATATCTAATATAATTACAAGCGCTTGATTCACCCAAGAATCCCGAATTAAACAACATGGGAATATCATTACTCTTCGTATAACGAAGCGGTGGATTCCATGCACCTGACTTGATGCTCCCACTATCTATAATATTATATCTCCAAGATATCGAGGTATTTGAAGCACTAAGCCTCACACTCATTAATAAGTCAAAAGACATAAATTATAGACATGAGTTAATCAAACGGTCTGGATTAAGATCAATTCATAAATCAGTCATCCTCGATAGAATCTAAAATTCTTCATACAATGCAACGGATATTAGTTGAAGAACTTATTCTATCATGGTCCTGTTCAATATGTATAATTACACACTGGCACTACTATTTGTAAACTCTTTACAATGATCCTAGATTAGATCACTCCCACTATGGAAATAGTCCGCACCACAATCTTATCAGAACAGAGCATCCCAAACTCCATTCACCGATTGTGAACCAATTTTTACTTAGTCTAATTAGTGGATCTATTGTATGTGTTACACACATACCCAAGTAATAGACTTTGATAAGTAATGGGATGTTATGATGCTCAGCCACATAAGAAAGCAGAATAATGCAATCTAATAAATATTTAAACAAAATATATTTCAATTAATCAGAAATAGTCTTTACATTATTAGGATTACACATTGCTTTATATAGCACTATCCCAACAATCTCCCACTTGCATTAAAGCAACTGTGTCATATCCCAAATTCTCAATGTTTCATTCCCGGATTCGATTGATATCTACTAACAATTCCCACCGTATAACAAATATCCGGTCTCGTACATAACATAGCATACATTAGACTACCAACTGCTGAAGCATAGGGTATCTTTCGCATGCTATCGATCTCTGCTTGTGTCTTAGGAGACATTTCCTTAGACAACGTAATTCCATTTCTCATGGGTTGTTGACCCTTTTTGGAATTTTGCATACAATACTTCTAAAGTATTTTATCTATGTACGAGGCTTGGGATAATGCTAACATCTTGTTCTTCCTATCACGGTAAATACGGATTCCAAGAACATAGCTTGCTTCTCCCAAGTCTTTCATCTGGAATTGTTTAGTCAACCACTGTTTGACCGATTCCAATGATAATATATCATTCCCAATGATAAGAATATCATCAACATAAAGAATAAGAAAGACCACATTTCCATCCTTTATCTTCTTTGTAGACGCATGGCTCGCCTATGCTCGCTTGAAATCAAATGATTTGACCACCTCGTCAAATCTAATGTTCCAAGACCTAGAGGCTTGTTTGAGTCCATAAATGGATCTCTACAACTTGCATACTTTATGTTGTTGCCCTTTAGCAATGAATCCTTCAGGCTGTATCATATAGATACTCTCCTCCAAACGACCATTCAAGAATGCCGTTTTCACGTCCATTTGCCAAATCTCATAATCGAGATGTGCGGCTATAGACAGGAGGATGCGAATGGATTTGAGCATGGCAACCGGAGAGAAGGTTTCCTCATAATCGATACCTTCTTTCTGGGTGTAGCCCTTGGCTACTAGCCTAGCTTTAAAAGTCTCTACTTTTCCATCCGCGCCTCTTTTCCTTTTATAAATCCATTTGCATCCAATTGGTTTCACCCCTTTGGGCAAATCCACAAGTTCCCAAACTTGGTTTCAATACATTGAATTCATTTCAAGCATCCATTGCTTGTTGCCATGCTTTGGAATCTACATCATTCAGTGCATCACTCAGGGTCAAGGGATCATCTTTATGATCATCGAGAGATAGCTACCAGAGCATCTCCAACTCCCATGTAACGGTCCGGTTGTCTAACAACCCTCCCACTACGACGCAAAGTAACCTGGATGTTGTTCCAATGTTGTGGTCTCATTTCTTATGATTGGTTGATCAATAATGATCTCATCATGTTGATCCTGAGTTGGGCCACTGATCTCATCAACCTGGTATCTCATCCAACTCTATTCGATGATCTGATTTGTGATTTTTAATATGGTCATCTTCAAGATATTTAGCATTTGTCGATACAAATACTTTATTATCTTTCTGACTATAAAATAAACCACCTTTCGTTTCTTTTGGATATCCTACAAAAATGCACAACTCAGTGCGTGCATCCAACTTATCCACCTTAGCCCTTTTGACATGAGCCCTACACCCCCAAATTCGGATATGCCTTAAACTTGGTTTACGACCTGTCCATAATTCGAATGGTGTCTTAGGTATGGATTTAGAAGGTACCCTGTTTATCAAATAAACAGACGTTTGTAGTACATACCCCCAAAACGATTTGGGCAATGATGAACTACTTAACATTGATCTCATCATGTCAAGCATTGTCCTATTCCTCCTCTCTGCAACACCATTTTGTTGTGGTGTGCCAGGTGCAGAGAGTTGAGACAATATCCCATTATCAGTTAGATATGACCTAAACTCATTATCCAGGTACTCTCCACCTCGATCTAATCGAAGCATCTTGATAGATTTACCTAATTGCTTTTCCGTCTCAGTCCGAAATTCTTTGAACTTTTCAAAAGTCTCTGACTTACGGTGTATTAGGTAAACATATCCATATCTAGAGAAATCGTCAATAAAAGTGACGAAATACTCATAACCTCCTCTTGCTTGTACATTAAATGGTCCACAAACATCTGTATGTACTAGCTCTAGGAGATCATTAACACGATGTCCTTTCGAAGGAAAAGACCTCTTGGTCATTTTACCCTCCAAACATGATTCACATGTGGGTAAAGGAGTAACCTCTAAACCATTCAGAAGTCCATCCTTTACTAACCTTTGAATCCTAGTTTGGTTAATATGTCCAAGTCTCACGTGCCATAGATATGTTTCATTTGTATCTAACTAAACTCGTTTTGGAATGGGTTCATCATCAATTATTTCAGTATTCAACAATGTATGAATGTTAGGATTAATTTTGTAAAGATTGTTTTCCTTTATACCAGAACATATCAAAATATTATTCTTATAAACTGAAACATTTTCAGCAAAACGAATAGAATAACCATGTTCAACCAAAGAAGAAATTGAAATCAAATTCCTGTTCAACTCTGGTACATAAAAACAATCCTTTAACAAAATAAATTTATTTCTAAAATATAACTTTAGCACTCCCACGCCATTCTTGAAACCGAATCCCCAGTGCCAACTCTAAAATTGAATTCCCCTTCCTTAAGCTGCCTTTGGACCTGAAGTCCCTGCAAAGAAGTACAAACATTATTAGTGGCACCAGAATCTATAATCCAAAGATTATTTGATTTTTCCACTAAACCAGTTTCAAGGACAAGTACAATACCTTCCTTTGGCTTCACTGTTTGGAGGTACTCTTTACAGTTCCTCTTCCAGTGCCCTTCTTTGCCGCAATGGAAACACTTTCCAGCTTTAGGAGTCTTCTTTTTCTTGTTCACCTTCCTCTTGGCTTTTAAAGATGCCTTTTTCTTGTCACTTAGCTTCTTCTTCTTCTTAAGAGAAGAACCAGCAACAACCATGTTCACCTCACCTTTCTTAGACTTAATCATTCCCTCATAGGTTTGTAATTCAGTCATAAGAGTGGTGAAGTTTAGATCCATTTTATTCAAGACATAATTAGTCTTAAAAAAAATGAAGCTATCAGGGAGAGTCTCTAGTATCATACCAACTTGAGTCTGTTGATCTATACTAGCTCCATGGATCTCGGCCTCATTAAAATGAGCCATGATCTCTAAGAGATGATCCCTAATAGGAGTTCCCACTTTCATGCGACTATTCATAATAGCTCTCACGGCCTCAAACCGCGCACGAATTGAGATCTCCCCAAACATAGCCTGTAAAGAATCCATGATATCCTTGGCGGTTCGCATCCCTTGATGTTGTTGTTGCAACACATTGGACATGGATGCCAACATGTAACAACGAGTCATATCATCGGACGCAATCCACTTATCATAGGCATCCTTTGCAGTTGAAGCATTACCGGAGGTTCAGTTGGACAAGGCTCGATAAGCACAAACTTGTGCTTTTCAGCGTTAACACAATATTCGATTACGCTTCCAATCATTGAAATTTTCACCGGTCAATTTATTTTGGCTCAATAAAACGGCTAGTGGGTTAAAAGACATTTTCTGAAAATATAAAATATAAAATGTTTTAGAATGGCATACATCATAACTAAATTTAGTAAAATGCATATACATTAATGAATGCATGAATGCACAAGTATTAATAAAACCCTAAATCAATACTCTTACTACGAATAACAAAATATCCAGAATCAATAAACCTCCTTTGGGAGAATAAACTTTTTCTTTACTTTGTCGGGACCCTCCCAATTGATTTGGCTTTCTTAAATATCGCATATTCAACCAATTCAATTTTCGTTTATATTTGGTCCACATCCCTTGCAACAGCGCCTCTTTGGAAGATTAATGCAAGAGATCGTGTTGAGTGTATAACCATTATTTCGTGTCTTATTACCTAAACCTTTTGAATTGCCTAGCTTTGGCGAGGTGTCAATCAGCTGGTTTAAATAATAAGTAAACTATCCTTTTAGGAAAATAACTTGAGCCTAGTCCATAAAATCTCTTCGGAGATACATTAAGACATATACCTTAGTTATTTAATAATGGAGACCATGGGTCTTATTCCCAATAAAACCCTCTCACACTCAATATTTTACAAATTGGGTTTTAATATATATATATATATATATATATATATATATATATATATATATATTATTTAACTCTTAAATAAAATATGATGCATGAAAAATAATATGTAGACGGCACTCCTAATTATATATGTAATGTGATCATGTGATGTGCAATTTATAAAACAAACATTAAATAAACTACGGCCGTAATACCAAGGGATCCATCCTATGAAGAAAAATAAAGCAAAAAACAAGACACTCTTGCAGGCTCTTTATCTTCATCTTTCTGGTTGATCTTCATTGTCTTCATCTTGCAAGCAGCCTGAATAATTTTAATAGATAACAATTATTCATTAAAATTATCTCTTACTTAAAATTAAAATAATTTAATTATGGATAACAATTATCCAATTATAAAATTATTTTTCATTTAAGACTAATATAGATAATTATAGAAAGATCCAATCTTCCAAAATTAACTATGTCAATATTTTTATTTCCAAAAATTATTCTATCAATATAGAATAAAATTTAATAGATAACAATTATCCACTAAAATTTTCTCTCACTTAAATATTTAAATAATTCAATTATGAATAACAGTTATCCAATTATAGAATTATTTTTTATTTAAAATTGATATAACTAATTATAGAAAGATCTAATCTTTCAAAATTAATTATGTCAACTTTCTATAATTTCTAAATATTATTCCATCAATATAGAATAAACTTTAGAGTATTAAAAATCAAGAAAGTAAATCGGTCACGAGAAAACCCGCCGCCGCATGGGACTCCTCCACCACCGGACTGCTTGTGAGAGACTAGGTGGAAGGTTGCGTCTACTTCGGCTCGGCGACTCGTCATCCACTTTTATTCCAGGCTCATGAATATTACATAAAATATTTCTATGCCAATTATGGCTTACAAGATGCTAAAAATAAAATAAAGAAACTAGCAGGGAAACACGGTGATAATTGACCGCTCCTCTAGCAAATTACATCTCATGTAAATACAACCAAAACTAAGATCCCAAGGCCGGCAAACCATCACAATTAATATATATTAAATCTTTCATCACATGAACAAAATATATAAATCCATACACCACCTGTAACATACATCTCATGTATAAACATATGAACCCTAGAGTGCCGCTACTTCTATTCATACATCCAGGGCCAAATTAAACAAATTGATTAACATGTTTAAAGCTCGATACCAATTGTTGGAATATTGGAATGGGGTTAACGATTAACCGCAATGAAACGAATTTTAAAAATTTTATTCCAGCAAACAAACAGCAGGATCTAAACATGAATCAATTCGTTTAATTTTGCAAAGAGAGAAAAGAAGAAACCAACCTGAAGAACGGTAAAGCTAGAACCCTCTTCTTTTCCCTCCAAGAACGAACTCACGATCTGCCTTTGATCGTCCTCGCAGTCTCCTGGATTCAACCACCAAATAGCCTTCTCTGCTATTCACCTTCTCAAGGAGTACGTGGCGTGGCACCCTTGGATCAAAGAACAGGAACACCACCTCTGCTAGGGTTGGCCGTCACCTCTCTCTCTCTCTTTTTTTGGTCGTCAATGATTGCACACGCACACACTTTAACCTAGGAGGCTATGCATCTATTTATAGACCTAGGGTTACCCCCGTGCTATTACACATACGCCCCTTTAGTTAAATAATAATAATACATATTATTTAAACTATTTAAATAATATAATTATTACGCAACAAACTAATTAAATAAATATATAATATTATTTATTTATCAAATAAATAAATAATATATTTATTCATTTAATCACATTAAATGGATAAAATATTTATTATTATTTATTTAATCTAATTAAATAAATAACCATGTGATATATATTTAACTCTTAAATATATATTAACACACGTTAATTAATTAGCTCTTAAGCACAACCAGGAGAATTAACTCACAACGATCCAGGACTCCATACAAGAATAAACGGTGCTAGCAAGAGGGACCAAATGGACCCACTTAATCGAAGCTCCAATAAATAATATTTAATTAATTAATCTCATTAATCAATTAAATCATTATTTATTAGTTTTAGTCCGAGCCACGATCAGGGACTAAAAGCGCACTCTAAGATCAAGCAGATATGATTACAAGAATCCATAATAAATTATTTGTCCATCGATATAACTGATTGCCATGTGATATGATCCTCCACTATGATATTCATAATTAGAGGCAGGTATCAATAGATTCCGTTCAACCTCTCTAATTATATTTTTATCTATGTGTTACCATTAATTCTCTAATGGGCGACCTATTCATGATCCAATCATGAATTAGGATTTATAATAAATTATATCTAATATAATTACAAGCGCTTGATTCACCCAAGAATCCCGAATTAAACAACATGGGAATATCATTACTCTTCGTATAACGAAGCAGTGGATTCCATGCACCTGACTTGACGCTCCCACTATCTATAATATTATATCTCCAAGATATCGAGGTATTTGAAGCACTAAGCCTCACACTCATTAATAAGTCAAAAGACATAAATTATAGACATGAGTTAATCAAACGGTCTTGGATTAAGATCAATTCATAAATCGGTCATCCTGCGATAGAATCTAAAATTCTTCATACAATGCAACGGATATTAGTTGAAGAACTTATTCTATCATGGTCCTGTTCAATATGTATAATTACATACTGGCACTACTATTTGTAAACTCTTTACAATGATCCTAGATTAGATCACTCCCACTATGGAAATAGTCCGCACCACAATCTTATCAGAACAGAGCATCCCAAACTCCATTCACCGATTGTGAACCAATTTTTACTTAGTCTAATTAGTGGATCTATTGTATGTGTTACACACATACCCAGTAATAGACTTTGATAAGTAATGGGATGTTATGATGCTCAGCCACATAAGAAAGCAGAATAATGCAATCTAATAAATATTTAAACAAAATATATTTCAATTAATCAGAAATAGTCTTTACATTATTAGGATTACACATTGCTTTATATAGCACTATCCCAACAGTTAATGCTCTGGTTGGTGTTCTGGTTTTCACGTGTTAACCGAACGTGGGTACGCGCTTTGTCTGGAATCTGTTTTGTTTTAAAATAAACATGAACGCTTTGCTCTGTCTACTTTCTGGGCTGCCTTCTGATTTCTTTAACATTAATCTGATTCTTTAAACGTGGGAGTACGTTGGTTTGGACTTTATTTTCTACCTAGACGTCATTTGGCTATTTGAGTCTATGTTTTATTTTGTGATTTCTGAGATCATTATGGTAGCTACATCTTCTCTTTCTCATTGCCGTTTTCTCACTGTGTTTCCCTTACTTTTCTTTCTTTTGTTTGTGGCCTATTTTGTTTCCAACGTGGGGCTGGACGAGGTTTCGATATGGAAGTTGTTTCTCTCCTGCCTGCGTTGTTCCGTTGCCAGTTTGGGCAACTTGTATAGTGTAGACGTTTTCTATGTTTTTATTTATTTTTGTTATTTCTCACTACTTCCTTTCATTCTTATCTGGATTTAGGGCTTGTATTGGTGTTGGGCCCATAGGAATTTTGTTAGTTTGGGCTTTATCGTTATGGGTATAGTTTGTAATGTAGAACTTGTACATAAGTGAAGTAAGAGAGAAAAAAAAAGAACCAAAAAAAAAATAGAGGAGAGCAAACAAAAAAAAGAGAAAAGAAAAGGAAAAGGAGTGAGATTGCTTGCACACACTACACACTTGTATTTTACTTGTTATCTCTTTAAAAAAAAACACACACACACACACATGCACTTTTCTCCAATATAAAACAAAAACAAAAAAAAAATGTTTTCCAAAAAAAAAGTAGTTTTCCAAAAAACAAACAAACAAAACAAAACAAAACAAAAAAACAAAAAAACAAAACAAAACAAAGCATTTTTAAAACTTGCCCTTTTGTTAAAGACTGAGAGTTTTCAAAAACTTGCCCTTTTATTTTCCTTTATCCTTTCTTTAAAACCCTTTTGTCATTAGGTTTAATTTTGGATGTGTAGATTCTTTCGACACTTAGATTTTTGATGAGCTTAGTGCCAACAATAAGTGTGCGATTTAGAAAACAAATAAATTCAACTTTAGCTTTTTAGCTTTAACTTAAAACCAACCATAGGGATTTCCTTTAGCGATTTAAGATTTTAATTTTTTAACTCCAACAATTAGTTGAATAAAATGAGAAAAATTAAATTATTAGGACTCCCTTTAGATGTTTAGGACAAAATTTGATTAATTTTACTTCAACAAATAACTTAGAGATAAAACAGAGTAGACTCCTAGGTCAAATGCAAATTAAACATTACCTTTAGGCTACTTAAACTTTGGATCAAACAACTAAAATAAGTTAGAAACCTCTCAATCTTAAGATAGGTACCGAAAGGGCATCGTGGGAGTGCTAGTCCTTCCCCACGTGTAACCAACTCCCGAGCCCATCCCCCATTGGCATTAGATCAATTTTCCTTTAGGTGGCCAACCGCACCCCAAAAACGGTTGGTGGCGACTCCGTATTTTTCACCATTCGGATGGAGGTTGGGGGGGAACCGCACCCCAAAAGCGGTTTTCCCCCGGACGAAATCCAGTGATGACAGTTACCCTCACAACCCTCATCAAATACGGTTATAAAACCCCCAGATCACATAAACGCATACCCAAAACTATCCATATTAGATTTTAACCACAGATTATATAATAAACCACTAGATTCAACTCAAAATTAGATTTTTTCCAAGACCTAGGGTTCATAAATCATGCCAAAGTCATGCATAGCAAGAACAGAATCGAAATAGAAAGTTCATGAACACTTACTTAGTAAGGATTCACGGATGAATCAACCGCAAAACCCAAGCTCTAAGCTCTGATTTGGCAAGCTCCACCTCCAAGCTTTCTCTCTCTCTATCTCTTTCTCTCTCTCTCTCTCTCTCTCTCTCTCTCTTTTACCAAAGCTGTGAAACACAAAATGACAACTCACTGGGAGTGTCTTTCTCTTTCTCCTTTATTTATATTTTCTGTTAATTTTTTAATTAATAAATACCAAAAATTACACAACTAACCTTTCGGGGTCCGAAACTCCAAATTGAATCCAACTACAGCCAAAACGCTCATATCACCGAGAACGATACCAAAATGATATTTCCATTACCAAATAAAGACTATCTCATAAATCAACCCAAACATGGGTCTCTACGGTTATGTCATGGAGCCATATTTTTAACTCGTGCGACCCTTAATCACCTTGTGAGAGAAAGATGATTTAAGTAAACCTTATCTGTAAAGACTCGTATTTGGGTAGTGTTGAGAGATAGCCATTTTATGGGAATACAACTATCTGGACGGTAGTGTAGTCGTCGATATGAGCATTTTGACTGTACCTGGGCCCGATTCCGAGTCGGGGCCCCGTTTGACTCGATTGTTGACTTTTCAGGGTTTATTGGTTGACTTTGAGTTTGGGCAATCATTTGAGTGTGATAATATCTGAATAGTGTTGTGCTTATCATTTCGAGCGTTTTGACAGTAATTAGGCTCAATTTGGAGTTCGTGACCTCGGGAGGTCAATTATTGCGTTCGGGGGGAGGTCAATTATTGCTGGGAGGCCAATTATTGGCAGCAGTATAAATAATTAAGAAACTGCCTTATCCCTTTAATTTTGCTTGGTGCGTACGTGTTTGAGCAAGAGAGAGAGAGGGAAGGTGAAGAGCTTCCTTTGGTGATTTTGGGGCGATTGGAGCTCATGGATCGCAAATAATCTTCCCAGGTAGGTGTCGTTGAACCTCTTAACTCGATTCGGTCTTCGAATATGCATGAATTTATCATGATTTATGAATTTGAGCATGAACCCTAGGTTTTGGGGAAAACCCAATTTTGGGGTTAGATCTAATGATTTAGCATAAGATCTGTAGTTAAGAACTGATTTATATCAGTTTGGGTATGTAATTTTGTACTCTGTTTAGTAAAACGCGTGTTTGAGAGTGCTTGGGGGTTATTGGGTTGATTCCAGACGAAAAAAAATAGGCCAAAAACGATGATGAACAGTACCCTGGGCGAACTGGGGTCAAAGTTCGTAGTCAGCAGCTGTGGAATCAGCAGCTATGGAGTCAGCAGCTGTGGAGTCAGCAGCTATGGAGTCAGTAGCTGTGGAGTCAGCAGCCGTTAGTCCAGATTAGTTAGTCTGGATCAGTAGTACGGATTAGTAGTCCGTAGGAAGTTAGTCCGGATCAGTCCGCAGGAAGTTAGTCCGGATCAATCCGCAGGAAGTTAGTCCGGATCCGTCCGCAGGAAGGTAGTCCGGATCAGTTGATACGGAGCAATCAGCAGCATCAGTCCACAGCTTCATCCGCAGCATCAGTCCGCAACTTCATCCGCAGCATCAGTCCGCAGCTTCATCCGCAGCATCAGTCCACAGGTTCGTCCGCAGCTTCATCCGCAGCAGTGTAACTGCACACTGCACTAGACCATTTACATTGTAACCTATACCCATCTACACGTATTACTTAAGTTACAATGTAAATAACGAAATACCCCCCATTTGGATTCAAAGAAAAATACTAGAAAAATAAATTTTCACTCCTTTAAAATGTGAAAATTGGGATTTAGTGTAAAATCTCAGAAAAATCCAGTTTTTTGTAGAGGTGAATTTTTGGAAAGTGGGGTTAGACATCTCAGAAAAATCCTCAAAAATCAGATTATCTTAGTTATGATATGGGAACCCAATGCCAGGACTTTTTATTGCAAGAAAATAGCTGCTATGGATATCTCATTCCTTAGTCAAGGAATGAGGATCGACTTGTGAAGACTGGCTATAATTCTAAAGGGAGTGTTGTACACCTTAAGACCATATTGGTGTTGGTATGATTGGTTTGTGGATTTGGGACTTAGGTTCCATGACTTGTTGAGTTCTCACCGTGATGCACCGATGGTGCTATGTGGTTGACATGGCAGGCATATGCGCCGATGGCAGGCCTGTGTGGCGACTGTGGCCGGGCATATTGCGTTGTAGACAGGCTAAGGCCTAAGTGAGTCGTTGAGCTCGTGGAGCTAGGGATGAGTGCCCTGAGCTGGGATCCCGTGGAGGATCATGGGCAGGCTGAGTCCTGATGATTATGCACACTACACAGTGCACGAGTACACAAAGCATGTAGCATAGACTTGTATGTTTGCATGATGTGGAGTGTTGGGGTCACCTACTAAGCTTGTCGCTCACCCCTACTTGTTGTTTACTTTTTTCAGGTGTGACCCGAGACTAGTGGAGGACTTTCTTCCAGGAGGACGCCCACTACTCTGATGTATGATACAATATTATATTCTGTATTGTTTTGTGTGATATCCCGGACATGGGTTCGTGGACTTATATTTGCATACTATTTGTGGAGTGATGTCTGTATGACTGTTTGACTTATTGTATGCATGATGATATATGGGAAAGTACAGGATTACTCTTGATGTATGATTGTACAGGGTTACATAATTGAGACAGCACCCGCGATATAGTCTCTATTGGTGCTAGTCACCAACCCCTTGACCTTTCGAGTGCGGGCAAGGAGAAGTCATGTTCCTGGTTCCGGATTCCCTGGAATTTGGGGGCATGACATTATCAATTAGGGCACATGTGAACCAATTTTGTTCTAGTCTTATCATGAGAATGGTTCAATTCTCAATGTTTTAGGCTCATTATGAGAGTAATTCGTTCTTAATCAATTTGTATAAGGATGACTTAATCCTTTTTTCACAATAAGTCCTCAATTAGGGCACTCAATCAATTTAAAATCTTTCGTTATGCACCAACTTTATATTCCATATTAGCTCTCGCACATGTAGCACTACCGTCAATTCAAATCGTGTCAATTGGAGACTTACCCAAAAATTGAAGCATGACATGTTAAAAGCTTGACTTCGTGACAATTAGCTTAAATCAGCCTGCATTTTATTTATTTTACGGACCTTGCGTTAGGTGTTGCAATGATATATCATCACCTACTCATTGCAAATAAGGCTTGACTAAGTGCACACATAATAACTTTATCTTCTTCTATTACCACAGATAGAAAAAGAGAAGTCTAATAATATTATTTATAAAAATAATATTATTTAAAAAAAATTAAAAAAATTTTAAAAAATTATAAATAATATAATTTATCTGTACTTTTTAAAATAAGCATTCAATACTTATTCGAACATAAATTACATCCGACTTTATTCACGCCTGTTTTGACGGCACTTACAAAACTGGACACGACAGTCTCGCCCTACATTTTAATATCTCAGCCAGTCTGTCAGTCAGCGGTTCACAGTATTTCACACACACATTTTTACTTGAATGCGGTGCGGTGCGGTACCTCTGTCGCGCCTGGGCCCCGCCAAAGCTACCTCATTCAAAGCCACATGAGTCGTCAAATCCTGTCTCCTGCTGTCACGCCAAGCAAAAACCACGCCACGCGTTCGGCGGAGTCGGATATACTCTACAACCGTGAGCGCGGTTGCATGGAATGGAACGAACACCGCCACAAGTGCCTGTCAATTTTTCCACATGCCTACCTAGATGCTCATTCCAAGCCGTTGACTGGCAAGGTCACACCTAACCTGAGCGATCCCGACCATTGATCTTTGCAGGTCGAACTCCATCCACACGTTTTCCTGGTGGTGGTTGCCCACCACGTACGCCTCCATGCCCAGGAGATCCGAATTACCAAACGTAAAGCAGTAAACCGAATCGGATCCCCGCACCATACCCGGGACCCTGTACAGCAGCCTCTCACCGGACACGCTCATATCGGCGCCGCGGAACACCAGCGTCACCGTTGGCAGATCGGGCAGAACCCGACCCTGGAACAGGTAGCACAGGTCCATCGCGCCTTGGAACGCGAATCCAGGGTCGCCTAAAGCCTTCAACTTGCCACCGACCTGCCTCGAGAACTCGGCTTTCAGGGCCGAGTAAACCGGCCCAAGGAGGAAGGTGAACTGGGTGCCCGAGTCTACCATCGTTTGACCCGCCCCTGTGCGGTCGGGTTCGAGCAGGTCCTTGGAAATCCGGAGCGGGGTGCCCGAAACCCTGATGCCCTCGAGATGGAGCGTGTAGGCCACGCGGTTGAAGTAGGGCAGTGGGGAGGACATCTGCACTAACGGCGTGTAGTTTAACGGCTTGAGCCACGAGAAGTTGGCTTCCCCGAACACCAAAACGCCGGACGAGTCGAAACCCGATATGCAGTACGAGAATTTGGGGAAGCCCATCTGGTTAACGAATGACAAGGAGCCCCGGTTCAGGCCGAGCAACCCGGTCGTCTTGGAGTCCTCGCCGACGTTGGTGCTTGAACCCGAGTCCATGCACCCGAACACCGTACGAGGCATGGACGCGTCGCCGATTCGTAACGTGTCGGCGGCGAGGCTACCTTCGACGGAGGAGGCGTCAGCGTAGGAGAGGATGACATGGCAGAGCTTTTCGGAGTCGCACTGAACCGGGTTGATGAGGTCCCGGGTCCGGATAGTGCAGGTGGGTGAGGAGCAGGGGATGGGGGTGTAGGATCTGGAGCGGTTGTGGTTGAAGGTGTTGTTGAATAATGGGGACTTCTTGCAGCGGAGCCAAGAGAGCTCGCTGCCAGTGTCAAGTACCATGGTGACGGCCTGCGGCGGCGAGCCCACCGTCACGGTCACCGTTAGCGTCACGTTGTGAGAAAAACCGACCTTTTTGTGGCGTGATAGCTTTGGGAGGAGGCTAAACCCATGTGGATGGGTTTGCGCTTTTAGAGGCAATACGAGTGATTTTGGAGAAGCAAGAATCGGATTCGATTGTGCAAGGTAGAGTAAGAACATAACAAGATGAAGAAGAGGGGCCATGAACGTCACAGGAGGGTTTTGATTTCGACTTTTAAGTGTTGTTGCGTAGTACTGTTGTGCGGACAATGAAACAGGGCGGGTTGTGTTGCCCTTGAGCTGGCCGAGGGGACCCTTAAATACGGAAGGGAAATGAAAGTGAGTCTTTGGTACGTGTTCGCTAGTGTGGTGTGTGGGACTGAGATGTGATGTCACTGTCATTGCATTTGCCCTTTTTTTATTATACAAGCTTGTGGTTGGTCATGAATGCTTACTCGCCATGCCTGTAGCTAAATGCTTAGCGGTTAGCCCACCCTCTTGACGGGTTTGGAGTTTGATGATCGTTTGAGGCAAATACGGTTATGCGTACCCGGACAGAAGATGTGATGCGACTGTAATTGGTAGGGGTGCTATCCGCTATAGCGGGGGCGGGGTCAACCTATTACCGCACCCCGCCCCGCTGACATGCAGGGCGGGGTAACCCGTCCTATAGTGGGGTTAGCAGAAAGAGACTTCATCCGCCCGCTCCCCGCTCCGCCTTTTATTGAATATATATATATATATATTAATATAACAAAAAAAATACAATAAAACGGCCACACTGTGACAAACTGTTGAGGACCTTGATTAGGATCCAACAACAATCTAGAGATGAATAACAGAATTTACCCAAACCCTAGCCCAAGCGATTCAAGTATTAAACTGGAAAAGATGTAATAAAAATAAACCTCTAATATGAGAGTTTATTATTGGTAAAACACTCTTGAATGATTTATTACATCTGAATGCAAGGCCTATTTATAGGCAAACCAGTAACTAGGAATTGGAAACTTAATACACTTAGGAAACTAAAGTAAAATACCAAAATACCCTAATTAAATAAAGGAAAGTAATAAAAAGGAAATACTAATGCAAATTAAATAAAGGAAAGTAAATTAAAAGGAAAGACTTCTACTAAAAAGGAAAGTAAATATAAGAAGAATCCCAGCGATAGAAGATGTCTTGCGCAACACGATACGTGCACGTGGCGCATGTCACGACAGTTCTCATCACAAACTTTATTCAATGAAGAGAAAAAATACAGTTACGTTTAATGCAGTTACGTTTAAAAAGAAAAATACAAAGAAATACCAAATGCACAAGTTATTGAAATACAAAAAAAAAATACAAAAAAACTTTATTGAAATACAGTTATTTAATAAGGGCCAGGCTACCCGAAAACAATTGCAAAATATCTGCACACAGCCCCAAAACTAGTGCAAAACACGACAGCCAAAGCCAAGAGAGGTGAGAAAGATCCCCCGCATCACACCCCAACCCAACAAAGAACAGTGATCATAGCCAGAAACAGACAAAAAACTCACTACTGAACAGCTGTTTTGGACAAGAACCTGCAGCCACGGCTTCATCTCAGGCTTCCAGTAGTTCCAGTCCTTGCTGCATAACCAAAAAAGAATTAAAAAGTGCTTGCTGCATAATCCAATGCCTGCAGCCAAGGCTTCATCTCAGGCTGCCAGTAGTTCTAGTGCTTGCTGCATAACCCAAACCCAGCCACCACGCAAGCCCACTGCTGCCAGTATTTATGAAAGGATCAAAAAGAAATTATGCAGGTCCAGTCCTTGTTGCATAACCAAAAAGAAACTATGTAGGTCCTGGAAATGATAAAAATAAAAAGAATAATGATACCAAACAAAAGAATAATGATAAAAATAAAAAGAAAGCCTGACCTGCATCACATGACCCGCAGAGCCCAGCTAACAAGTGCTAACATGTGCAAAATACCAGCTAACAAGTGCAGAATTACAAAAAAGTTATAGCTAATGAGACTCTCTAACAAACCACATAGCCCTGCCTCCACACGACCTACTAACAAATCAAAATTACAAAAATTATAGACTAGCAAAAATTACATATGACAATCAACCAAAAACCAGCCAAAACCAAAAGAGTGCATGTACAATCAACCAAAACCAGCCAGCTAACAAAAATGAAGAAAATAAATTGTTGAGGTTGGTCATACTGCAGCAGCGGAGGTAGCCATTGATGGTGTCCCGGGTGTTGGCGCTAGTGTTGCTACAAGTTAAAACAATTAAATATAAAATCCATGTAATATTAAATTTAATTGCATAAATATAAAAGAATATAAATATTTATTTAGGCGAGAATGTAAATATTATCATAAATGCAATACAATTAGTAGGTAGAAAATATGTGGTGTGATAATTGTGAAAGATTATGCAATCAAATAAATGTCATGATCACATATAATAATTTTGAAAACATAACCAATTAGCACCACAATCTGATGCTATTAGCTTAAATATTTTTGGAGTTGGTCTTTTTACCCTTAATTCTAGGAATGTTATGCTTATTTAAACAGCCCATGTTTCTCCACCACTGAAGCCATATTGCTTGCTCCAAGTAAATAAAGTGGGGCCTAGAAAATAAGAGCAGTTGCGGTAACACCAGGGCTGGCCAACAGATTTTATATGTATCAATGTTGAACAGGGGACTAAGAAATGTTTTAGAGGTTTGTGGTTGATAAAGACCTGTACGTTCAGATATAAGAATCAAGCAGTGAAGATTGGAAGATTATAATTAATCTTCCACACCACCTTTAGAACCAAACTCGTGCTTTGATCCACAGACGTTCCCATCAAACACCCCTTGTCCTAAAACTATTAAGCATACACGCCAAATCTAACTTGCTAATTGAAAAGATTATAATTGATTTATAGAAAATTAAGCATACACGCTAGCCCCAATATGAGTAAAACTTGCTGATTGAAGAGATTATAAAAGATTATGGAGAGGATTCACACCTGTATTTTGATTTTGTAGGAGGATCAAACCAGCTGGAGGGAAGACGAGATCCGACGTCAATCGACTCGATCTGTGCCAGTGCGAGAAATAGGGAAAGACAAAGGAAAGGGACACAAAGGGGGAAGACTGAAATGAGTCGATCTGTTGTTATTCGACTTGATCTGTTTCTCTCTATGCAAGTGCGAGTTTAGGGACACAAAGGAAAGGGGGAAGACCGAAGACATGAACTATGAGTGATATGAGATTATGAGCGAGCTAGGGTTAAGTCTCAAGTCTCAGCTCTCAGATATGGCGGGGCGGGGCGGGGGTATTGCCGGAGCGGGGTGGCTGATATACCGCCCCCGCCCCCGATATCTGTCATATATATGGGCGGGGTAAGCTCCGTCGGTCATAGCCGAACGGAGTAACCCATCCCCGCTGTGCGGGACGGGGCGGAATCCATGCGGGGCAGCGGGTGCGAATACCCGCTGCCCACCCCTAGTAATTGGGTTGCCTTCATTTTAAATTCTTCTATGGTTGGTTCACATGATTTTTCTTTTCCAAAATTCATTTTTAAAAACACTTATAAATATTTTTAAATTTATCAAATTTATTATTTTTAAAAATAAATATTTTTATAAATAATATCATCCAATCAACTATTTAGTAGCTAGCCCACCCTCCCAATGAGCAGGGCGCCGGCTTGGAGTTCTAGAGGGCCCAAGGCGATGATTAAAATGGAGCCCTAGCCAGTAGATAAATATCCATCGGCAATCTGTAGTAGGGAGCCGGAGGAGCTTTAGGACTAGGTAGCAACCAACAGCAGCTTGTGGGACGTCAAGCATGGAGTGTGGGGAGGAAGAGAGGAAATGTGGGACCACGGGCTGACACTGCATGGATATCGACCATCAACCCTTGAATTGATGACTGTCTGATCGAGCTATCTGGTAGTAGAGTGTAGGTAGCATGCATATTAGCGTGATATTAAGTTATATACTACGTACTTATATATTTATAAATATGTATAAACACATTTAATAAAATAAAAAATTTAAAAATAATAATATGAGCGCCTTTCAAATAGGACACAAGACAAATTTTTTTTTATTTTTGAATGTCAAAATGTTATTTCGTTTTGACATAAGTTTCTAGGAGCCTTATTTTCTAACGGAGCTGGAATCTATCGAGCAAATGTGGAAAGAATTAACGGTAATGTTTTATTTATACCGAGAGCTTGTGATGTTTAAGAATTTTGTGTTGGGTGTTTATTTTTCGTCCAGGCACAAGTGATTAGACACTGCATTGTTGGGGTGGGACTGAATTGAGTTGGTTGATTAGCACAAAAAAGTAAGGGATGAAGTCATAAGATGGGGGCCCCATTTTGGCCTAAATTTTGGGGGCCCTAGGCATGCATCTCATTTGCCTAGCATTAGGGCTGGCACTGCCAATGAATTTGGAGTCTGATGATCGCTTGAGCCTTGAGACAAACACAGTTATGACAAAATGGTGAAGGTTTCAAACCATTACTACATTTATGAACTTATGCTCTCAAAACAAGATCATATTTTTAAAAATAAAATTCAATTGACAAGTCATATTTGATATATTCATCTTTTAAATAAAATAATACTTCATTATAATCGTATTTGAAAACGCTTTGAGTAAAAAAAATTTTAAATCTAAATTTAATTTTTAATATGATACTCAATTTACTGTTCTCCTTCTTGGAAAGTATTTAGAGAGAAACTCTTAAGCACAATCTGCCCAACCAGTAAAACGGCCATCTGCGAAAGAATTAAACCATATTAGAGCATCCTCCTTTAAAGACCAAGGAAATAGCTCTAATCTAACATAGTCCTCTGGCACTCCTTGTCTCTTCACCGTTTTGCAAATTTGAACAAATCTGGCTAAATGATGATGAAGGTCCTCCAAAGCTGTCCCTCCAAAACTATTTTGCACAACCAGATTGATAAGCTGTGGAGAAAACTCAAAATTTTCTCTAATGAGAGGTGGTGGATGAATGGGGTTTCTAACATTAGACACATCAAGAGTATGATGCTCTCTAACTGGCCTAAAATCGGGCCCTTGAGCTTGTGGATGTTGGTCCTCCATGACTGAACAGGATTCTACACTTTCTTCTTCTCAAAATAGATTCTGCAAATCAAACTCGAGCTCACTCCAAAATCCAGGAGCAGAGCTTGATTCCTCTTCACTCGTTGACTGCACACGCCTTTGCTTCCTCAAACGAGCAAAAAATGTACGCTCTAGTTCATGGTCAAACAAATTATCAAACGTCGAAGAACATTTGGTCATTCATTAATCACCTGTAGAAAACAACACTGAACACATACCCACATAATACCGCACACTAAGTTTGGTAATTATAAAAGATATGCTTTCACAAACAATTACAAAATTAACTCTTAACTTCGTTACCTTCCCCGGCAACGGCGCCAAAAACTTGTTAGCAATTCCACAAGCGTACGGATCGTTACAAGTAATAAAGTGGACCTAAGTCCGGATATCATAGCTGTAAAGACTCATATTTTGGTAGTTTTGAGAGATAGTCATTCTATGAGAATGCAACTATCTGGACGGTAGTGTAGTCGTCGATGTGAGCATTTTGATTGTACCTGGGCTCGATTCCGAGTCGGGGCCCCGTTTGACTTGATTGTTGACTTTTCAGGGTTTATTGGTTGACTTTGCATTTTGGGTGATCATTTGAGTGTCATAATATCTGCTTAGTGTTGTGCTCGTCTTTTCGAGCGTTTTTACTGTAAGTTGACTCAATTTGGAGTTCGGGACCTTGGAGGTCAATTATTATGTTGGGAGGTCAATTATTGACTAAGTCAATGATTGACTAGGTTAGTTATTGGTCAATGACTGGCAGAAATATAAATAGCAGAAAAAAGAAAGAGCTTTCACTTTACGCTATCATGTTTGTGCATTTGAGAGAGAGAGAGCTTGGAGCTTGGTGCCTTGGCGATTTGGGGCGATTTTGGTTCGTGGAGCGCAAAGAATCACTCCAAGTAGGTGTCCTTGAACTACTTATCTTGATTCTATCCTTGGTATGCATGATTTTGTCATGATTTATGAAATTAAGCATGAACCCTAGGTTTTGGGGGAATTCAATTTTGGGTTAGATCTAATGGTTTAGCATAAGATCTGTGGTTAAGAATTGTTTTATATCAGTTGTAATATGTGTTTCTGTGATCTGGGGCTGTTTAATTGCATATTCTATGAGGATTGAGAAGTCAACCATGGAAATCTGGGTTTAAACCTAGATTTCTGGAAATCTGAAATTTAGTGCGTATTTCTGCTATTATCTGTGCGATTTAGAGGCGTTCTGGACGCATTTTGAGGTAGATATCGTAGTTTGTTGCGTAAAATATGTGTTTGTGAGCGTCTGGGGGTTGCTGGGTTGATTCCAGATGAAGAACAAGCAAAAACGACGATGAACAGTACCCTGGGTGGATTACTGGGTCAAAATGATGAAGATCTGAAGTTCTGGGTCGAAGGGTCGAAGATCCAGGGTCGAAGGTTTGTAGTTTGTAGTTCGAAGGTTCATAGTTCGTAGTTCGTAGTTCGAAGGTTCGTAGTTCGTAGATCCGTAGACCTGTAGTCCGAAAGTTGAAGTTCGTAGTCTGAAAGTCGAAGATCGAAGAAAAATACTAGAAAAATACCCCCCATTTGGATTCAAAGAAAAATACTAGAAAAAATTCACACTCCTTCGAAATGTGAAAATTGGGATTTAGTGTAAAATCCCGGAAAAATCCAATTTTTCGTAGAGGTGAATTTTTGGAAAGTGGGGTTAGACATCTTAGAAAAATCCCCAAAAATCAGATTATCTTAGTTATGATATGGGAACCCAATGCCGAGACTTTTTATTTTAAGAAAACAACTCCTATGGGTATCTCCTTCCTTGGTCAAGGAATGATGATCGGTTTGTGAAGACTGGCTTTAGTTATGGTGAACCTTAATGCCATATTGGTGTTAATATGTTGGTTTGAGGAATTGAGGCTTGGGCTCTATGAATTGGGTTCTCACCGTGATGCACCGATGGTGCTATGTGGTTGACGTGGCAGGTATATGCGCCGATGGCAGGCCTGTGTGGCGACTGTGGCCAGGCATATTGCGCTGTGGACAGGCTAAGGCCTCAATTGAGCCGTTGAGCTTGTGGAGCTAGGGCTGAGTGTCCTGAGCTGGGATCCCGCGGAGGATCGTCGACAAGCTGTCCTGTAAGGGCAAGCTGGGTCCTGATGTTTGTTTGCAGGCTGAGTCCTGATGATTGTGGACACTACACAATACACGAGTACACAGAGCATGTAGTATAGACTCATATGTTTGCATGATGTGGAGTATAGGGGTCACCTACTGAGCTTGTCGCTCACCCCTACTTGTTGTTTACCTTTTTCAGGTGTGACCCGAGACTAGTGGAGGACTTTCTTCCAGGAGGACGCCCACTACTCTGATGTATGATGCAGTATTATATTCTGTATTGTTTTGCGTGATATCCCGGACATGGGTCCGTGGACAGTTGTATTTGCATACTGTTGTGATGTGATGTCTATATGACTGTTTGACTTATTATATGCATGATGATGTATGGAAAGTATAGGATTACCCTTGATGTATGACTGCACAGGGTTACATATTTGAGACAGCACCCGCAGTGTAGTCTCCATTGGTGCTAGTCACCAACCCCTTAACCTTCGGGTGCGAGCAAAGGGAAGTCATGTTCCTAGTTCCGGGTTCCCTGGAATTTGGAGGCGTGACAAGTTGGTATCAGAGCATGGTCTAGCGGACCTAGGTTAGTGAGGGGTGGTTAATTGATCCTATGTAACTTGGAAAACTGTAGGGAGGGCGCCTGATCAACGCAGTCCTTACATGTATTCTACGTTATGTTTGTGTCAGTTAGATCATCTTAGGAACATATGTAGGCATGGATGCTTTTCTAGTGGTATGATTGTGTGCATATAGGGCACTAGATTGTCTTTATGTGTGATGTGATTGTATTTGGTGCCTGAATTGCACGTGGCCGTGAGAGCCAGGACTTGATTTTGTGTGTCCTAAGGGGTGACACAATGCTATATGCATGGTTGAGGACCTACGGGTCGCGTGGTGTACCCTGAGAGGGACACGATGCTATATGCATGGTTGTGGACCTATGGGTCGTGTGGTGAGAACCTACGAGTTGGTTGTATCTTTGATGGTTGTTTGTGCTAGTAGTGCTAGTGTTGATCGTTTGTTGTTTGTTATTGTGGCCAGTGTGATGGCACCACCGAGGAGAGTTGTTCGAGGCCAAGGCCCGGCAGAGGAGCCCACGATAGAGTCAGGGCACCAGGGGCAGCAGAGCCCGCAACAGAGGTCATCAGCTCCCGTTGTGGGACCTAATTTGGCTCAGGTGTTAATTCAGTTGCAGGAGGCCATGCAGGGTATACAGGGCTCGATGAGGGATATGGTTAGAGAGGTGGATGAGCTGAAGAGGTAGCAGCAGCCTCAGCAGCAAGAGGCGAGGGTGGTGCAAGATGTAAACCAGCAAGAGGTCATGATAGAGTCAGCACGACGAGGAGTGGACTAGGATGCACAGTTTTTGAAACATGCACCCAGGACTTTTGAGGATGGTTCACGGCCAGAGATAGCCGAGGACTGGATTAGGTGGACAGAGGACATCTTTGAGATGATTGGGGTGCCAGATGAGGAGCGAGTGCGAGTGGTGACGCACTATCTGTTGGGTATCCCACGCAGGTGGTGGGAAGCCACTAGAGCTGTCCATGGCAGTCAGATGAGCTGGAGAGAGTTTGTTAAGCGCTTCTTTGGGGAGTATTTTCCGAGCTCGATACAGTATGCACGATGGAGAGAGTATTATGAGCTTCAGCGGGGTAGCCAAATGGTGGGTAAGTATGTGTAAGCCTTCACAGATTTAGGGCGGTTTGCTCTTGAGGCTTGGGAAAAGGAAGCCCGTAAGACGCAGGATTTTATTCAGGGCTTGAGGCCATCTCTGAAAAGATAGCTGGAACTGATGCAGTTGACCAGCTACCGGGAGGCAGTCGACAAGGCACTCATTATTGAGCGAGGTCAAGATCAGGCGAGAGCCCAGAGGCCGGGCGGTTTGGCAGGTCCGAGCAAGAAGAGGCAAAGTGGGGAGAGTAATGTAGTTCATCCTAAGAGGAGGCAGGTGCAGAGGGTTTCCAGTCAGGCGGTGGGACCCCGTGAGAGTTCAGCCAGCTAGAGGCCAGGGGCCTGTTGGAGCTGTGGTTTGACTGGGCATGTATCGAGAGATTGCCCGAGGAAAAAGATGATATGCTTCCGATGTAGGAAGGTGGGACATGGAGCTAGGGAATGTGTTACCCTTAGCTCGACCAGCAGTGTAGGCCCTCGTCCGAGAGAGCAGGGACAGAGGAGTGGGGCTCCACCTCAAAGGTCGGTGCCACCGACACAGAGTACGCAGACGCGACCTGCGGTGCAGCAGCCTCAGCGGGAGGTACAGGGTCATGTTGATTAGCGGGGCAAAGCCCCAATGGGCCAGGCTAGTGACAGTGGGCCACAAGGGAGGACTTTTGCCCTTACTAGCAGGGAGGCAAAGGTTCCACCAGTGGACGAGGCAGGACCGGGACCTTTAGTGGTGAGAGGTACCATTATCGTTTCTCATACTATCTGTTTAGTTTTGATTGATACTGGTGCTACTCATTCTTTTATTTCGTATGCTACGGTGGTTGGGTAGGAGTTAGACCAGGAGATAGTTAGTCAGTCTCTGATGGTTGCTTCACTTTTGGGTGGAATTGTGATACTTGAGAGTATCTGTCGTGCTTGTCAGGTAACATTTAGGGGTGTTAACCTATTGTGTGATTTGTACATCATGGAGTTAGATGATTTTGATGTTATCCTGGGTATGGATTGGTTGGACTCCGTGGAGGCCAAGATTGATTGTTTTCGACGGCGTATGACGTTCCTTACGCCAGAGGGCACGTGGGGTGTCTTTGTGGGTGAGTGGACTAAGGAGGCATGCAGTTTGGGACCTTTGAGGCATAGGTGGGGTGATATGACCCACCAGTTAGCCAGCTTGATGTTGGTTGACAGGAAGAAAGAGGGGAAGGCTGTTCTGCCACCCATTGTAGATCAGTTCCCGGATGTGTTTCCTGAGGACTTGGTCAGTTTGCCACCCGTGAGGGAGGTAGAGTTTTCGATTGAGTTATTGCCAGGGACAACACCGATCAGGTTAGCGGCCTACAGGATGGCACCGACAAAGCTTAGAGAGCTCAAGAGACAAATAGATGATCTATTGGCACGAGGCTTTATTAGGCGGAGTAGCTCACCGTGGGGCGCTCCAGTGTTGTTCGCCAAAAAGGCGGATGGTTCACTTTGGCTATGTATAGACTACCAGAAGCTGAACCAGGTGGCAGTGAAGAACAGGTATCCATTGCCGAGGATCGATGATCTATTCGATCAGTTTCGAGGTGCGAGATGGTTTTCCAAGATAGACTTGAGATCTGGATGCCATAAGTTGAGGGTTAGGGTGGCAGATATCCCTAAGACCGTGTTCAGTTGTCGTTATGGGCATTATGAGTGGCTTGTGATGCCGTTTGGGCTCACGAATGCTCCAGTAGTGTTTATGGGATTGATGAACCAGGTGTTTGCTCCATATCTAGATATGTTCATTGTGGTATTCATCGACGATATCTTGGTCTATTCAGCGACCAAGAGGGAGCATGAGGAGCATTTGCAGGTTGTGTTACAGACCTTGTGGGAGCACCGGTTGTACGCGAGGTTCACAAAATGTGACTTCTGGTTGCAACAGGTGCACTTCTTAGGGCATGTGGTATCTTCGAAGGGTATCACAGTGGATCCTGAGAAGATCGAGGCGGTAATGTCGTGGAAGATGCTCACGAATGTGTTCGAGATTCGTAGCTTCTATGGTTTGGTAGGCTACTATCGGAGGTTCGTGGAGGATTTTTCCAGGTTGGCAGCTCCTATGACAAACCTGACGAGGAAGAGAGTTTCTTTTGTTTGATCTGATGCGTGTGAGAGTGCTTTCATGGAGCTGAAGGCACGATTGACCTCAGCACGAGGTGTATTGTGATGCTTCCAGGGTGGGACTTGGTTGTGTGTTGATGCAGGCTCGGCAGGTGATTGCTTATAGATCTAGGCAGTTGAGACCACATGAGCAGAACTATCCCACGCATGATTTGGAGTTGGCTGCAGTGATCTTTGCTTTAAAGAGCTGGCAGCATTATCTCCTTGGGGAGAAATTTGTGGTATATACGGACCACAAGAGCTTGCAGTATATCTTTTCTCAGCGAGACCTGAACCTTAGGCAGAGGCGGTGGGTGGAGTACCTGCAATAGTTTCAGTTTGATATGATGTATACCCCTGGGAAGGGTAATGTGGTGGCAGATGCTCTGAGTAGGAAGAGCAGGGCCGTGGTGGCCCATTGTGCCATTAAGGAATGGCAGATGATGGGTCAGTTGGCAGCGATGAGGTTGCAGATGGTGACCAACGAGGGGCGAGGGACCCTTAGTGTTGTTGTTGCAGTCCCTGAGTTACAGCGTAGGATCATAGAGGATCAGCTGGGGGACGTTGATTGTGAGGTCAGCTGGTGAGTTGCAGTCATTGCCAGTGCCAGAGTGGAAATGGGACCACGTAACCATGGATTTTGTTACTGGACTTCCTCGTTCTAGGGGACACGACACTATATGGGTTATTGTGGACCGGTTGACCAAATCAATGCATTTTATTCCGATTCGGGAGACAGACCTAGTGAGGACTTTGGGACAGAGGTACCTTGATGTGCGGTTGCATGGATTCCCATTGTCTATTGTATCTGATCGGGATTCGAGGTTCACCTCTCAGTTTTGGAGACAGTGGCAACGAGCTTTGGGTACTAGGGTGAACCTCAGTACAGCCTTTCATCCGCAGACAGATGGTCAGTCGGAGCAGACGATTCAGACACTCAAGGATATGTTACGTCCCCGTGTCCTAGATTTTGGAGGTTGTTGGGAGACTCACCTTCCTCTGGTGGAGTTTTCTTACAACAACAGTTATCAGGCCACGATTGGGATGGCTCCGTATGAGGCACTATATGGGCGGCCTTGTAGATCACCTTTGTGTTGGGCACATATGGGAGAGACAGCGGTTCTCGGTCCCGATATGATTCGAGAAACCACAGAGATAGTGCAGCTGATTCGACAGTGGATGTTGACAACGCAGAGTAGGTAGAAGTCCTATGCGGACCAGAGATGTCGACCTTTGCAGTTTGAGGTGGGTGACCGTGTATTTTTGAGGGTTTCACCACGTCGAGGGCATCAAAGGTTTGGGCGTGGATCCAAACTTCCCCTCGTTTTGTGGGGCCAGTTAAGACTGTTGCCACCGTGGGCGCAGTGGCTTACCGATTAGCTTTGCCACCAGAGTTAGCACAAGTACATGATGTGTTTCATGTGTCTCAGTTGAGACGGTATCACCCAGATCTTTCTCATGTGTTGGACTATCGCGAGATAGACTTGGCTAACGATGGTGCTGTTGTTGAGATGCTGGCACAGATTTTGGACAGGCGGGAGCAGGTCTTGCGGGGCAAGACGATCCCACTAGTCTGGGTGTTATGGCAACACCGAGGCATGGAGGAGCAGACTTGGGAGAAAGAGAGCCAGATGCGGGTTCTTCATTCTGAGCTGTTCGAGGACGATCAGTCCTGAGGTGGGGAGGATGTGAGGACCTTCCCTGAGGTATGAGTTATGTTTTATGCATTTGTTTTGCATATGTTGTTTGAGATGTGGTTTAGCATGTTGTTGTTGGATTTTGTTAGCCCGTTTGGCTTGTTGTGAGTTGCATTGCACATGTGTGATCGGTGATCATGTTTTATGTTTTGTTGTTGGGACATTGAGCTTGAATTTTGCTATGTCCTTTGGGCATGTGTTTTATTTTCGAGGACGAAAAGTCCTAAGGTAGGGAGGATGTAAAGACTCGTATTTGGGTAGTTTTGAGAGATAGCTATTCTATGGGAATGTAACTATCTGGAGGGTAGTGTAGTCGTCGATGTGAGCATTTTGATTGTACCTGGACCCGATTCCGAGTCGGGACCCTGTTTGACCCGATTGTTGACTTTTCGGGGTTTATTGGTTGACTTTGCATTTGGGCGGTCATTTGAGTGTGATAATATCTGCTTAGTGTTGTGCTCGTCATTCCAAGCGTTTTGACTGTAATTTGACTCAATTTGGAGATCGGGACCTTGGAGGTCAATTATTGTGTTGGGAGGTCAATTATTGACTAGGTCAGTTATTGGTCAATGACTGGCAGAAATATAAATAGCAGGAAAAAGAAAGAGCTTTCACTTTACGCTATCATGTTTGTGCGTTTGAGAGAGAGAGAGAGAGAGAGAGAGAGAGAGAGAGAGAGAGCTTGGAGCTTGGTGCCTTGGCGATTTGGGGCGATGCCTTGGCGATTTGGGGCGATTTTGGTTCGTGGAGCTCAAAGAATCACTCCAAGTAGGTGTCCTTGAACTACTTATCTTGATTTTATCTTTGGTATGCACGAATTTGTCATGATTTATGAAATTAAGCATGAACCCTAGGTTTTGGGGGAATTCAATTTTGGGTTAGATCTAATGGTTAAGAACTGTTTTATATCAGTTGTAATATGCGTTTCTGTGATCTGGGGCTGTTTAATTGCATATTCCATGAGGATTGAGAAGTCAACCATGGAAATTTGGGTTTAGATCTAGATTTCTGGAAATCTGAAATTTGGTGCGTATTTCTGCTATTATCTGTGCGATTTAAAGGCGTTCTGGACGCATTTTGAGGTAGATATTGTAGTCTGCTGCGTAAAATGTGTGTTTGTGAGCGTCTGAGGGTTGTTGGGTTTATTCCAGACGAAAAACAGGCAAAAACGACGATAAATAGTGCCCTGGGCGGATTACTGGTCAAAATGACGAAGATCCGAAGTTCTGGGTCGAAGGGTCGAAGGTTCGTAGTTCGTAGTTCGTAGTTCATAGTTCGAAGGTTCATAGTTCGTAGATCCGTAGACCCGTAGTTTGAAGGTCGAAGCTCGTAGTCCGAAAGTCGAAGATCGAAAAAAAATACTAGAAAAATACCCCCCCCCCCCCCCATTTGGATTCAAAGAAAAATACTAGAAAATTAAATTCTCACTCCTTCAAAATGTGAAAATTGGGATTTAGTGTAAAATCTCAGAAAAATCCAGTTTTCCGTAGAGGTGAATTTTTGGAAAGTGGGGTTAGACATCTCAGAAAAATCCCCAAAAATCAGATTATCTTAGTTATGATATGGGAACCCAATGTTGGGACTTTTTATTTCAAGAAAACAACTCCTATGGGTATCTCCTTCCTTGGTCAAGGAATGATGATCGGTTTGTGAAGACTGGCTTCAGTTATAAAGGGAGTATGGTGAACCTTAATGCCATATTGGTGTTGATATGTTGGTTTGAGGAATTGGGGCTTGGGCTCTATGACTTGGGTTCTCACCGTGATGCACCGATGGTGCTATGTGGTTGACGTGACAGGCATATGCGCCGATGGTAGGCCTGTGTGGCGACTGTGGTCGGCCATATTGCGTTGTGGACAGGCTAAGGCCTCAGTTGAGCTGTTGAGCTCGTGGAGCTAGGGCTGAGTGCCCTGAGTTGGGATCCCGTGGAGGATCGTCGACAAGCTATCCTATAAAGGCAGGCTGGGTCCTGATGTTTGTTTGCAGGTTGAGTCCTGATGATTGTGCACACTACACAGTGCACGAGTACACAGAACATGTAGTATAGACTCGTATGTTTGCATGATGTAGAGTATTGGGGTCACCTACTGAGCTTGTCGTTCACCCCTACTTGTTGTTTACCTTTTTCAGGTGTGACCTGAGACTAGTGGAGGACTTTCTTCCAGGAGGACGCCCACTACTCTGATGTATGATACAATATTATATTCTGTATTGTTTTGTGTGATATCCCGGACATGGGTCCGTGGAGACTTGTATTTGCATATTATTGTGATGTGATATCTGTATGACTGTTTGACTTATTATATGCATGATGATGTATGGAAAGTACAGGATTACCCTTGATGTATGACTGTACATGGTTACATATTTGAGACAGCATGTCACGCCCCCGAATTCCAGGGAACCCGGAACCGGGTACATGACTTCCCCTTGCCCGCACCCGAAAGGTCAAGGGGTTGGTGACTAGCACCAATAGAGACTACACCGCGGGTGCTGTCTCAAACATGCAACCCTGTCCGATCATACATCAAGGGTAATCCCGTACTTTCCCATATATCATCATGCACACATTAAGTCAAACAGTCATACCGACATCACATCACAAACAAGATGCAAATACAATCGTCCACCTGGACCCATGTCCGGGATACAAACATAATACAATCCACAATACGGAATACGTAATACGATCGCATCATACATCGAGTAGTGGGCACGTCCTCTTGGAAGAAAGTCCTCCACTAGTCTCGGGTCACACCTGAAAAAGGTAAACAACAAGTAGGGGTGAGCGACAAGCTCGCAGGTGACCCCGACACTCCACATCATGCAAACATACAAGTCTATACTACATGCTCGTGTACTCGTGCACCGTGTAGTGTGCACAATCATCAGGACTCACCGCAAACAAACATCAGGACCTAGCCTGCCCACACAGACAGCTTGTCCACGATCCTCACTAGGATCCCACCAGGGCACTCAACCCTACCACAGCGCTATATGCCCGGACATAGTCGCCACACCGGCCTGCCATCGGTGCATATGCCCGCCATGTCAACCACATAGCACCATCGGTGCATCACGGTGAGTACCCAAACAAGTCACGGAGTCCATGCCCCAATACCCCACATCAACATACTAACATGAGTATGGCATGTCATTCTCGACATTTCCTTTGGAACTGTAGCCAGTCTTCACAAGTAAATCCTCAATCCTTGATTTATGAAGGAAGTACCCATAACATGCCTATTTTCTTGAAATCAAAAGTCCCAGGCATTGGGTTCCTATAGCATAAATAAGATAATCTGATTTTTGGGGATTTTTTCGAGATGTCTAACCCCACTTCCCAAAAATTCACCACTACGAACTTTTGGGTTTTTCCGAGATTTTACACTAAATCCCAAATTTCACATTTTGAAATAATGGGAATTAATTTTTCTAGTATTTTTCTTTGAATCCAAATGGGGGGTATTTCGTTATTTACATTGTAACTTAAGTGTACTACTTAAATGTGTAGATGGGTATAGGTTGCAATGTAAATAGGTCCAGTCCAGTCAAACTGTATTTCGAATCTGCATTTCGAATCTGCATTTCGAATCTGTATTTTCGAATCTCTTTTCGGACTGCCTTCGACTCTCGAACCTACACTCGAACTACCTTCGAAAACTACCTTCGAAGTACCCATGAACTGCCTTCGAAACTCCCTTCGAAGTACCTTCGAAACGACACTCGAAAATTTCACATTCGACACTCGAAATTACACTACATCGAACCTACCTTCGAACCTTCGAACCTTCGAAACTGCACATTCGAAATTTCCAATTTCCAGTCGATCTCATCGGTCGTTCTCTACCCAGTTCATGAACGATTCATCGTTCATCATCGTTTTTCACCTGTTTCTCGTCTGGATTCAACCCGAAATCTCATAAAACTCATACCTAATACTATATATTAGGTTTTAAATCACGTCTTACCCCTCAGAACGCATTTAAATACAAGATTCAACCCAAAATTGGTTTTTCCCCAAATTCTAGGGTTCAACACGAATTTGCATGATTTCATCAAATTCTTACATGTTAATCCAAAAAAAAAGCAAGAAAAGGGTGAAGAATCAATGGAACACCTACCTGGAATGATTCTTGATGCTTGAACGAGCTCAAAACTCCCCAAATCGCCAAGGCCTCCAAGCTTCCTTCTCTCTTTCTCTCTCTAAGCTCTCCAACGCAGAAACTTGAAACGCTGAAACGTAACGTGGAAGCTCTCTTTCCCCTATTTATATTTTTGCTACCAACCGACCTAGTCAACCATTGACCCGACCAATAATTAACCTCCGAGGTCCCAAACTCCAAATTGAGTCAAACTACAGTCAAAACGCTCGAAATGACGAGCACAATACTACACAGATATTAGTACACTCAAATGACCGCTCAAACGCAAAGTCAACCAATAGACCCCGAAAAGTCAACAATCGGGTCAAACGGGGCCCCGACTCGGAATCGGGCCCAAGTACGGTCAAAATGCTCACATTGACGGCTACACTACCGTCCAGATAGTTACATTCCCATAGAATGACTATCTCTCAAGACTACCCAAATACGAGTCTTTACATCCTCCCCACCTTAGGACTTTTCGTCCTCGAAAATAAAACACATGCCCAAATGACATAGCAAAATTCAAGCTCAATGTCCCAACAACAAAACATCAAACATGATCACCGATCACATAGGTCCAATGCAACTCACAACAAGCCAAAAAGGCTCACACGATGTCAGGATGCCAACCAACAAACAACAAGCTAAACCACATCTCAAACAACATATGCAAAACAAATGCATAAAACATAACTCATACCTCAAGGTAGGTCCTCACATCTGTCACCTCACGACTGATCGTCCTCGAACAGCTCAGGATGAAGAACCCGCATCTGGCTCTCTTTCTCCCAAGTCTGCTCCTCCATGCCTCGGTGTCGCCATAACACCCGAACTAGTGGGATCGTCTTGCCTCGCAAGACCTGGTCCCGCCTTGTCCAAAATCGTGCCGGCATCTCAACAACGGCACCATCATCAGCCAAGTCTATCTCGCGATAGTCCAACACATGAGAAGGATCTGGGTGATACCGTCGCAACTGAGACACATGGAACACATCATGTACCCGCGCTAACTCCGGTGGCAAAGCTAACCGATAAGCCACTGCGCCCACGGTGGCAATAATCTCAAATGGCCCCACAAAACGAGGGGAAAGTTTGGATCCACGTCCAAACCTCCGATGCCCTCGACGTGGCGAAACCCGCAAAAATACACGGTCACCCACCTCAAACCGCAAGGGTCGACGCCTCGGTCCGCATAGGACTTCTCGCCTACTCTAGCTGTCAACATGCGCCGTCGAATCAGCCGCACTATCTCTGTGGTCTCTCGAACCATATCGGGACCGAGAACGCTGTCTCTCCCCGTCTGTGCCCAACACAAGGGTGATCTACAAGGCCGCCCATATAACGCCTCATACGGAGCCATCCCAATCGTGGCCCGATAATCGTTGTTGTAAGAGAACTCCACCAAAGGAAGGTGAGTCTCCCAACAACCTCCAAAATCTAGGACACAGCACGCAACATATCCTCGAGTGTCCGAATCGTCCGCTCGGACCGGCCATCCGTCTGCGGATGAAAGGTCAGACCGAGGTTCACCCTGGTACCCAAAGCTCGCCAGAATCGTCTCCAAAACCGAGAGGTGAACCTCGCATCCCGATCAGATACAATAGACAATGGGACTCCATGCAACCGCACAATAACATCAATATACCTCTGTCCCAAAGTCCTCACCTGGGTCTGTCTCGCGAATCGGAATAAAATGCGCCGATTTGGTCAATCGGTCCACAATAACCCATATAGTGTCGTGTCCCCTGGAACGAGGAAGTCCAGTGACAAAATCCATGGTCACGTGGTCCCATTTCCACTCGGCACTAGCAAAGACCGCAACTCACCACCAGTGATCTCAGGTGCTCTGCCTTGACCTGCGACAGGTCAAACACCGCCTCACAAAATCAGCAACGGCCTTCTTCAGGCCTGGCCACCAAAATCGCCTCCTCACGGTATGGTACATCTTGGTCCCACCAGGATGTACGACTAACCTCGACCGGTGAAATTCCCGAAGAACCTCCTCCTGAAGAGAAGTGGGAACTATCAATCTACCCCTATACCGCAAAGACGTGCTCTGCATCCTCGGTCCAGTCGAAGATACCCGCCCAGTCGAATCCTATCTCTCGATGACCTCACAATCAATGTCCCCCACCTGATCCTCTATGATCCCGTGCCGCATCTCTGGGGACTGCTACAACAACACCGAGGGTCCCTCGCCCTCACCTGGTCACCATTTGCAACCTCATCGCCGCTAACCGACCCATCATCTCCCATTCTTTAATGGCACGGTGGGCCACCACGGCCCTGCTCTTCCTACTCAAAGCATCCGCCACCACATTACCCTTCCCAGGGGTGTACATCATATCAAATCGAAACCGTTGCAGGTACTCCACCCACCGTCTCTGCCTAAGGTTCAGGTCTCGCCGAGAGAAGATATATCGCAAGCTCTTGTGGTCCGTATACACCACAAACTTCTCCCCCAAGGAGATAATGTTGCAGACTTTTAAGTGCAAAGATCACTGCAGCCCAACTCCAAATCATGCGTGGGATAGCTCTGCTCATGTGGTCTCAACCGCCTAGACCCATAAGCAATCACCTTGCCGAGTCCGCATCAACACACAACCCAGTCCCCACCCTGGAAGCATCACAATACACCTCGAAAGGCACACCCTCCCGTGGAAGAATCAAGATAAGTCTGAGGTCAATCGTGCCTTCACTCCATGAAAGCACTCTCACACGCATCGGACCAAATGAAAGGAACTCCCTTCCTAGTCAAGTATGTCATAGGAGCCGCCAACCGGGAAAAATCCTCCACGAACCTCCGATAATAGCCTACCAAACCAAGGAAGCTACGAATCTCAAACACATTCGTGGGCCTCTTCCACGACATGATCGCCTTAATCTTCTTAGGATCCACCGTGATACCCTCCGAAGATACCACATGCCCCAAGAAGTGCACTGTTGCAACCAGAAGTCACATTTTGTGAACTTCGCATACAACCGATGCTCTCGCAAGGTCCGCAACACAACCTTGCAAATGCTCCTCATGCTCCCTCTTGGTCGCCGAATAGACCAAAATATCATCGATGAACACCACAACGAACATATCTAAAAATGGAGCAAACACCTGGTTCATCAATCCCATAAACACTTCGCTGGAGCATTCGTGAGCCCAAACGGCATCACAAGCCACTCATAATGCCCATAGCGACAACCGAATGCGGTCTTTGGGATATCTGCCTCCCTAACCCTCAACCGATGGTATCCGGATCTCAAGTCTATCTTGGAAAACCATCTTGCACCTCGAAACCGATCAAACAGTCGTCGATCCTCGGCAATGGATACATGTTCTTCACGGTCACCTGGTTCAGCTTCCGGTAGTCTATACATAGCCGAAGTGAACCATCCGCCTTCTTGGCGAACAACACCTGGAGCGCCCCACGGTGAGCTACTCCGCCTGATAAAGCCTCGCGCCAATAGGTCATCTATTTGTCTCTTGAGCTCTCTAAGCTCGTCGGTGCCATCCTTGTAGGCCGCTAACCTGATCGGTGTTGTCCCTGGCAACAACTCGATCGAAAACTCTACCTCCCTCACGGGTGGCAAACCGACCAAGTCCTCGGGAAACACATCCTGGGAACCGATCTACAATGGGTGGCAAAACAGCCTTCCCCTCTCTCCTCCTGTCAACCAATGTCAAGCTGGCTAACCGGTGGGTCACATCACCCCACCCATGCCTCAATGGTCCCAACCTTGCATGCCTCCTCGGTCCACTCACCCACAAAGACACCCCGCGTGCCCCCCTGGTGTGAGGAACGTCACACGCCGTCGAAAACAATCAATCTTGGCCTCCACGGAGACCAACCAGTCCATACCCAGGATAACATCGAAATCATCTAACTCCATGATATACAAATCACACAACAGTTAACACCCCCAAGTGTTACCTTGACAAGCACGACAGATACTCTCAAGTATCACAATTCCACCCAAAGGTGAAGCAACCATCAGAGACTGACTCACTGTCTCCTGGTCTAACTCTAATCCCACCACCGTAGCATACGAAATAAAAGAATGGGTAGCACCAGTATCAATCAAAACTGAACAAATAGTATGAGAAATGATGATGGTACCTCTCACCACCGAAGGTCCTGCTCCTGCCTCATCCCTGGTGGAACCTCGCCTCTCGCTGGTGAGGGCAAAAGTCCTCCCTCGTGGTCCACCGCCACTAGCCTGGCCCATTGGGGCCTTGCCCCGCCGATCAACATGACCCTGAGCCTCCCGCCGAGGCCGCCGCACCGCAGTCGCATCTGCGTGCTCGTGCCGGCGGCACCGACCTCCGAGATGGAGCCCCACTCCTCTGTCCCTGATCTCTCGGACGAGGGCCTACACTGCTGGTTGAGCTAAGGGTAACACATTCCCTAGCTCCATGTCCCACCTTCCCACATCGGAAGCATGTCATCTTTTTCCTTGGCGGTCTCTCGAGACATGCCCGGTCAAACCACAACTCCAACAGTACCTGGCCTCCCACTGGCTGAACTCTCACGGGGTCCCACCGCCTGGCTAGAAACCCCTCGCACCTGCCTCCTCTCGGGCCGAGCGGCACCGCTCTCCCCACTCGCCTCTTCTTGCTCGGACCTGCCGAACCGCCCGGCCCTCGAGCTCTCGCCCGATCCCCGACCTCGCTCAATAATGATCGCCTTGTCGACCGCCTCCCCGTAGCCGGTCAATCGCATCGGTTCCAGTGTCTTTTCAAAGATGGCCTCAAGCCCCTGAATGAAGTCCTGCGTCTTCCGGCCTTCCTTTTCCCAAGACTCCAGAGCAAACCGCCCCAAATCCGTGAAGGCTTGCACATACTCACCCACAGTCATGCTACCCTGCACAAGCTCATAATACTCTCTACGTCGAGTATATCGCAACGAGCTGGGAAAATACTCCCCAAAGAAGCGCTCAACAAACTCTCTCCAGCTCATCCGATCGCCATGGACAGCTCTAGTGGATTCCCACCACCTGCGTGGGATACCCAACAGATAGTGCGTCGCCACGCGCACCCGCTCCTCATCCTGGCACCCCAATCATCTCAAAGATGTCCTCTCGTCCATATAATCCGGTCCTCGGCTACCTCAGGCCGTGAACCATCCTCAAAAGTCCTGGGTGCATGTTTCAAAAACGTGCGCAGCCCAATCCACTCCCTCGTCGTGCCGGCTCTATCACGACCTCCTGTTGGTGCACATCCTGCACCACCCTCGCCTCCTGGTCGCCGAGGCCGTAGTGGCCGCCGAGGCCGCCGTTGCCTCTTTAGCTCATCCACCTCTCTAGCCATATCCCTCATCGAGCCCTGCATACCCTGCATGGCCTCCTGCAACTGAATCAATACCTGAGCCAAATCAGGTCCCACAACGGGAGCTGACGATGCGGGCTCTGCTGCCCCTGGTGCCCCGACTCTATCGTGGGCTCCTCTGCCGGGCCTTGGCCTCGGACAGCTCTCCTCGGTGGTGCCATCACACTGGCCACAACAACAAACAACAAACGATCAATAAGACAAACAGCCATCAAAGGCACAACCGACTTGTAGGTTCTCACCACACGACCCGTAGGTCCATACCATGCATATAGCATCGTGTCCCCCCATCAGGGTACACCACATGACCCGTAGGTCCACAACCATGTATATAGCATCGTGTCACCCCATAGGGTACACCACATCCAGTCCTGGCTCTCACGGCCACGTGCCATCCTGGCACCACATACGAGCACATCACACACAAAGACAATCTAGTGCCCTATATGCACACAATCATACCACTAGCAATACACCCTATGTATGCTCCTAGGATGATCTAACTGACACCAACATAACCTAGAATACCTGTAAGGACTGCGTTGATCAGGCGCCCTCCTTACAGTTTTCCAAGTCACATGGAATCAATTAACCACCCCTCACTAACCTAGGTCCACTAGACCATGCTCTGATACCAACTTGTCACGCCCCCGAATTCCAGGGAACCCGGAACCGGGTACATGACTTCCCCTTGCCCGCACCCGAAAGGTCAAGGGGTTGGTGACTAGCACCAATAGAGACTACACCGCGGGTGCTGTCTCAAACATGCAACCCTGTACAGTCATACATCAAGGGTAATCCTGTACTTTCCCATATATCATCATGCACACATTAAGTCAAATAGTCATACTGACATCACATCACAAACAGTATGCAAATACAACTGTCCACGGACCCATGTCCGGGATACAAACATAATACAATCCACAATACAGAATATAGAATACAGTACTGCATCATACATCAGAGTAGTGGGCACGTCCTCTTGGAAGAAAGTCCTCCACTAGTCTCGGTTCACACCTGAAAAAGGTAAACAACAAGTAGGGGTGAGCGACAAGCTCAGTAGGTGACCCCGACACTCCACATCATGCAAACATACAAGTCTATACTACATGCTCTGTGTACTCGTGCACTGTGTAGTGTGCACAATCATCAGGACTCAGCCTGTAAACAAACATCAGGACCTAGCCTGCCCACACAGACGGCTTGTCCACGATCCTCACTAGGATCCCAGCTCAAGGGCACTCAGCCCTACCACAGCGCTATATGCCCGGACACAGTCGCCACACCGGCCTGCCATCGGTGCATATGCCTGCCATGTCAACCACATAGCACCATCGGTGCATCACGGTGAGAACCCAAACAAGTCACGGAGTCCATGCCCCAATACCCCACATCAACATACTAACATGAGTATGGCATGTCATTCTCGACATTTCCTTTGGAACCGTAGCGGTCTTCACAAGTAAATCCTCAATCCTTGATTTATGAAGGAAGTACCCATAATGACTATTTTCTTGAAATCAAAAGTCCCGGCATTGGGTTCCCATAGCATAAATAAGATAATCTGATTTTTGGGGATTTTTCTGAGATGTCTAACCCCACTTCCCAAAAATTCACCACTACGAACTTTTGGGTTTTTCCGAGATTTTACACTAAATCCCAAATTTCACATTTTGAAATAATGGGAATTAATTTTTCTAGTATTTTTCTTTGAATCCAAATGGGGGGTATTTCGTTATTTACATTGTAACTTAAGTGTACTACTTAAATGTGTAGATGGGTATAGGTTGCAATGTAAATAGGTCCAGTCCAGTCAAACTGTATTTCGAATCTGCATTTCGAATCTGTATTTTCGAATCTCTTTTCGGACTGCCTTCGACTCTCGAACCTACACTCGAACTACCTTCGAAAACTACCTTCGAAGTACCCATGAACTGCCTTCGAAACTCCCTTCGAAGTACCTTCGAAACGACACTCGAAAATTTCACATTCGACACTCGAAATTACACTACATCGAACCTACCTTCGAACCTTCGAACCTTCGAAACTGCACATTCGAAATTTCCAATTTCCAGTCGATCTCATCGGTCGTTTTCTACCCAGTTCATGACGATTCATCGTTCATCATCGTTTTTCACCTGTTTCTCGTCTGGATTCAACCCGAAATCTCATAAAACTCATACCTAATACTATATATTAGGTTTTAAATCACGTCTTACCCCTCAGAACGCATTTAAATACAAGATTCAACCCAAAATTGGTTTTTCCCCAAATTCTAGGGTTCAACACGAATTTGCATGATTTCATCAAATTCTTACATGTTAATCCAAAAAAACAGCAAGAAAAGGGTGAAGAATCAATGGAACACCTACCTGGAATGATTCTTGATGCTTGAACGAGCTCAAAACGCCCCAAATCGCCAAGGCCTCCAAGCTTCCTTCTCTCTTTCTCTCTCTAAGCTCTCCAACGCAGAAACTTGAAACGCTGAAACGTAACGTGGAAGCTCTCTTTCCCCTATTTATATTTTTGCCAGTCAACTGACCTAGTCAACCATTGACCCAGTCAATAATTAACCTCCGAAGTCCCAAACTCCAAATTGAGTCAAACTACAGTCAAAACGCTCGAAATGACGAGCACAATACTACACAGATATTAGTACACTCAAATGACCGCTCAAACGCAAAGTCAACCAATAGACCCCGAAAAGTCAACAATCGGGTCAAACGGGGCCCCGACTCGGAATCGGGCCCAAGTACAGTCAAAATGCTCACATTGACGGCTACACTACCGTCCAGATAGTTACATTCCCATAGAATGACTATCTCTCAAGACTACCCAAATACGAGTCTTTACACAGCACCCGCAGTGTAGTCTCCATTGGTGCTAGTTACTAACCCCTTGACCTTCGGGTGCGGGCAAGGGGAAGTCATGTTCCTAGTTCCGGGTTCTCTGGAATTTGGGGGCGTGACAGTACCCATAGGGAAGGTGGTTAAGTGAAAAGTATATTTTGTAATTCCATAATTCGAGTTGAAGATTGGATTTGTAATAATTAGATGTTTTAAAATTGTATTTAGAATTAACAAAGCAATGTAAATGATCTTATGGGAGAAGTTGGGATTTAGATTTCAATTGATGTAATTTATTTATTCCAAGTTCTTAAAACATGTTAATTCATAATTTCCCTTTTTGTCTAAAACCCAATACCTTTGCATGAACTAGCCTCTTTCGAGTGATCTAGCCGTGTGTATACCCTAGCTTGGGGGACGGGCAACCCATTAAGTGCTCAAGTTGTTTGAGTGTAGATTGACATCACACCAACCCTAACTAAGTTACAAGCAAGAATACTGGCTTTCACAAATTATATTTTTTTCAAGTCAAATCTCTTAACTATCCGATTATCAATGTCTTCTTTCGATCCATAATTGAATAACCTTAAACAAGAATTAAGATGGCCAAACCTAATTCTCATATGCAAACTCAAGAGATTTGATAAACAAGAAAGGGAATTTAAATTAACATACCAAAAGAAAAGAAATTAAAAACTTACATCAATATTCATTCTCCTCTCATGGAGGTTTAAGCTACCATAGTACCAAATAATACAAATATTCTTTCCATGGGAAAGCACAAAACACTCTCTCTAATCTCCCCCAAAGAATGATACCCCAAATTACATCCATTTCCCCCTTTTAGATCCCATTCCCGCATGTGAGAACCATCCAACTGTCAATAACTATTCCCACTATTATTTTGAATTCGTTTCCCTCTCAAAATGGTTGAAGAAGAGTCATCAGATCCTTTAATGAAGAGATCTAGGTCGTACAGATGGCATCTGAAGGAGTTACGTGGGTTTGCAGTACACGTCGTACATGACCAAAAGTTCCCGAGAGCTTGGTCATGTCAATTTGGCTCTACCAATTCTTTTTGGTCATTTTAAATTTTCAATTGACCATTCTGCATATTGTTTTTCACTACTTCCTTCTTTCTTTAGTCCTTGTACTCAGCCTGTTTTCTATTCAAAAATAACACAAACACTACAAAAGGATCTACAATTGTTATGTTAGGGGGTTAGTTCATTAAAAAATCAAATCCATCAAAATAATGATCAAAGCATGATCATTTCTCTTATAAACTCCATTATCTGACATTGAATTATGGTTGGAAAAACCCCCCTAACAGGAAACCGGTTAGTAAACCCTATGCTTGCACCCGTAGGAACAAGGGATTGGTGATAACACTTAAAAAGGATCCAAAGCATAGGTGTCATCCCAACCTGCTTATCTTAGCAATCATACAAGCTTATACATAACAACATAAATCTCATTTCAATGCAAAAGAATCAATACAACAAGAAAATCCAAAGGCAAACAAAAACATAAATTACAATCACATTTTCACCTCAGGTGAACCTCTTAACTCCTATAGGCACCTGTAACAAACAAAGATAAACATAACAGGAGAGTTGATGTAAAAACCTGTGTTTGGGTTGATTTATGAGATAGTCTTGTTTTGGTAATGATGCTATCATTTTGGTATTATGCTCGGCGATACAAGCGTTTTGGCTGTAGTTGGGTCCAATATGGAGTTCAGAACCTTGAAAGGTTAGTTGTATATTTTTTGAGTGTTTAATAATTAAAGAAGTAGCAGCCCATATAAATAGGGAGAGAGAGACAGAGAGACAGAGAGAGAAACTCCCAGTGTGTGGTCATTGTGTTTCTTGACTTTGGTGAAAGAGAGAGTGTAAAGAGCTTGGAGCTTGGAGCTTGGAGCTTGGGTTTTGGGGTTGGTTCATCCATGAATCGTTACTCAGTAGGTGTTCATGAACTTCTTATCTCGATTCTATTCTTGATATGCATGAATTTTTACCATGATTTATGAAATCTAGTATGAACCATGAGTTTGGGGAAATCTAATTTTGGGTTGGATCCAGTGGTTTAGCATAAAATATGTGGTTAACATCTTATATATATTATTGTGGGTATGTGTTTCTATGATTTTAAGGTTTTATAACTGTGTATGGCATGAGGGTTGAGAAGTCAATCATGGAAATTTAACTTTAGATCTAGATGGATATATTCGAAATTATATCTATGCGTATTTCGATTGTTATCGTGCGATTTAGAGGCATTCAGGACGCATTTTGAGGTATATATCATAGTCTGTTCAGTAAAAAGTGTGTTTGTGAGCGTCTGGAGATCGCTGGGTTGATTCCAGAAGAAGAACAAGCTAAAACAACGATAAATAGTGCCCTTGGCGCGTTATGGTTCGAAGGGTCGAAGTATCAGCAGGTTCAAAGGTCGAAGGTCGAAGAGTGATAGCTCGGATCCTTATTTTGTGTTAGTGGATAGCTTGGATCCTTATTCTGTGCTAGTGGATGGCTCGGATTCTTATTCCATGCTAGTGGATGCTTCAGATCCTTATTTCGTGTTAGTGGTGGCTTGAATCCTTACTCTGTATTATAGAGTTCTTATCTTGGATTAGTGGAAGGCTTGGTATAACTATTTTAGTCTGGATTTGACTACGCTGTTCCAGATTTGACCACGATGCTCCGAATTTGGTAGTGTGTTGGTTTGAGGATTGAGCCTTGCGCTCTGTGATTGTTTGTGTTCTCACCATGATGCACAGGTTATGCTATATGGTTGACTTGATAGACTGAGGCCTAGGTTGAGCCATTGAGCTTGTGATGACAGGCTATGGCCTGGGTTAAGTTGTTGAGCTCATGATGACAGGCTATGGCATGGATTGAGTTGTTGAGCTCGTGATGACAAGTTGTGGCCTACGTGAGCTGTTGAGCTTGTGATACAAGGGCTAAGTGCCCTGAGCTGGGATTCTGTTGAGAATCGTGGACAAGCTATCCTGTGTGTACAGTCTAGGTCCTGATGTTTGTTTGTAGGCTGAGTTTTGATGATTGTGCACACTACACAGTGCACGAGTACACTAGGCATATAGTATAGACTTATATGTTGTGTATAGTAGAGTGATGTAGAGTTTTGGGGTCACCTATTGAGCTTGTAGCTCACCCCTACTTTGTTGTTTATCCTTTTCAAGTGTGACCTGGGACTAATAAAAGACTTTCTTCCAAGAGGACGTGCCCACTATTCTAATGTATGTTATAGTATTGTATACTGATTATGTATTGTATCCCGGATATGGATCTGTGGACAGTTGTATTTGCACATTGTTAGTGATATGATGTTTGTATGACTATTTGACATATGGTATGCATGATGATGTATGGGAAGTATAGGACTACCCTTGATATATGACTGTACAGATTTGCATGATTGAGACAGCACCCGTAGTGTAGTCTCTATTGGTGTTTGTCACAAACTTCTTGACCTTTCGGGTGCGGGCAATGAGAAGTCATGTTCTTGATTTTGGGTTCCTTGGAATTCGGGGTCATGACTGGTGAGCAACCACAGCTCAGTAGGAATCATATCTCTTCAACCCATCCCAACTCATATACCAGTATAAGCATGTACTCGTGTAATGTTACATGAAAATTACTAACTTAATCATATACTTATGCATCAAAATTTAAAGCAAGCCTTCCAGGTAATCTCAAATGACGCCCTTCTGGCATAGTAATCTCCTAGGCTTTAAATAAATCTCGCCTCTCAAAACACTACAACAGTAGCCTCCTGGCTTATCAAGGTAGCCTTACAGGCACAAGTCATCACTAAGTACAATAAATCACACAAATATGGTATCTCATGTAGTTATCACACATAGTTAAACAAATAATAGACAAAAATCATGACAACTCATGGATATTCCAAACATATAAAATCAAAATAAGACATACATGCAAAACAATAACGCAAGCTAGATTTCTTGAGCCCCCTCAAACTCATAGGTTCACAGCCCTAAATCTCCTCGTTGGACTGTTTGCAAAGCCTGGGGACCAAATCCCAAAGAAAACATAGAAAAATAGCTCAAAATAGGCCTTGGGGGATTGAAACCACCCAAATTCACTCGACCACACCTCGCTTGACCACTCTGGTCAACCAAACACACTTAAAACCACTCTAGTCGACCAAAATACCAATATTTCACTCAACCACTATTTAATCGACCACTATTTACTATTCACTCAACCACTGACTCTAATTCATCCCATCCAATCGACCCCCTTGACACTTGCATAGGCATACACGTGATGCGTTTAGTTATACTGTTGATTATTTCATATATTTTAAAGATATGTTTCATATTACTATTGATGGTTTAAGTGGGTAGTCTAGAGTATAACACTAGCACAGACATATAAGTGACATACAAAATTCTAAGTATTAGTTAGGTTTTAGAGGTGGTGTGAAGTTGTGGGTTACCTATTGAGCATTCATGATCACCCCTAACACCGACTAGTATTTGAAAAATCTTAGTTCACATGAGGGGGTAAACAAACCACAACTCAATAGCGATTAAGTCTTCCAGGTTCATTCCAAAGTTCTTAAACTTTACATGTCAAGTGTATGTTTGTGCTCATGTAATGTATAATACAACAAATAATCACATAATACATAAACACACATACCACTACACGTACTAGAAAAGTCGAGGACACCCTACACCCTGCCACCACATCGACATTGTAATACCTTTCCAAGTGAATGTTGTATATCTATATATGTAATATTTTCCACCCAGGCCGAGCATTATAACTTTAAGTCCACGGAGCAGATCCTACCCTCGAGAATGGGTGTAGACTTAATCCATCATTGTAAATGCAATATCATTCCACATAGGGGCTTTGTAGTCTTGCTAGTAAACACATATTAACACAATAATCCTACTGCTCATATCTCAAGGGCGTGGTAATCCTACCAGCTATTACAAGGGCTCAATAATCCTACTGATCGAGTCATAATATCACATCACACTAAAGCTCAATAGTTTTATTAGCCAGATCACAATAGCAATCATATCACACAAAGGCTTAGTAATCTTACTAGTTAAATCACAATAACAATCATGACACAATGCAGTATATCACAATCATAATCTCAGTCAATTTATAATATTCACAATAACCATTACAAATTCATATAGCCATCGCAAACACATTCTCAATGTAAAAGGTGGTGTTCACAGTGCAATTCTTACAATAAAATGCAACATATTTACTCATAGATAACACACAATTCTAATAATAACAACTTAACTCAATTATCACACAAAACACATCATAAGTCCCATTTTTGGTCTTCAGGGTCTCATTACATACTTAGTAAAATTATGAGGACTTGTGTCCTTGGTCCTAGGGGTAGATCTCGTTATATAGTGAGAGTTTGAATAAATTGATATTATCATGAGGTTGGATTTGAAAAATGTGAAAGTTTAATTGTACTTGGCCCCTAAGGAGTAGTTTTGGCTTATTTGACTATTTTTGAGTATTTTGGTAATTTAATAATTAAATAATAATAGAAAATATAATTTATTTGAATGATAAATAAAAAGGAAAATATAATATATATATATATATATATATTTTAATGAAAAGGAAAAGTAAAAGGAAAAAGGAAAAAGGAGAGAACATTGTTACGCATTCCTTCCTTGCGTTAGAGAGAGAGAGAGAGCGAAGAAGTAGAGGTGAAAAGAAGAAGACTCCTTGGAGCACGAACACGAAAAACGAAAGCTTTCAATCCAATCCAGACGAAGAGAGGTAGGTAGTCTTGTTTCTATGTTTTCTAACCTTGTCTTGTTTTAATGTTGAAATTGGTTAGAGAGGTTCATGTGTTGAAAACCCCATCTATACCTTTAGATTGAATTTTGAAACAAAAATTGTAAGGTTTTTGATAGAAACTTGTTCAGGTGTAAGAGACATACTAGATGATGGAGTTTGTGGCCTAGGAACATTGTTTCGAGTGTTAGGAATCACATTGGAGACTAAACCAAGTGCAAAAACCCGTTAGGAGAGAGGAACGTCAACTGGGTTGTCTGAAGAGTGTGTGCTTGATCAACCATTTTAAGTCGTCTAGTGTGGGATGGTGTGAGAGAGGAATCTGGTTAACTGGATTAACTGGTTGAAGGGTTTTGTTGGATCAAAACCAGAATCAAAACCAGAATTTGGATGATGTGGATAAAACCCTATGTAATTTGATTTGAGACATTGCATGTTTTATCTTAAGTTGTTGCAGAAGATATGATCTTAATCCGGACCTTCACTCATGAGAGCAAAGCTAAGGACAAGACACATAATCCTGATCCGGACAAAAGTGAGTGTCATCAAACACTTGGTAAATAACCAAGTCTACATTTCATACGGAATAAGGATCACTCGTGCAGATCAAACACTTAAAGCTACGGACTAAGGAATCTGTGTCTTAGAGTTTTAAATAGACTAAGTCAAATAAATACTGAATAAGAATCCTAGTCTATAATTCGCATGGAGTAAGAGAAAGTCATCACGAAATAAAAAGCTAAGTCTTCCACTCAAGCAGACTCAGGAAAAGAAGACACAGAGTAAGGAATCCGAGTCTTCCATACATATGGAGTAAGGAACGACTTGTGTGGAATAAGGACCCGAGTCCTTTGTTCGCACGGAGTAAGGAAACTAGATGCGGAGTAAGGAATCCGAACCAGTTACTCGTGCGGAGTAAGAATGTGCTAACACGAAGTAAGACATCTGATCCTTTAACTCATGCAAAGTAAGGAACTCTTGCGGAGTAAGGAAGTGCTAATGCGGAGTAAGCACTCCGACCTTCTTATTCATACGGAGTAAGGAAGCACTGACATGGAATAAGGATTCCAGTACTGAATTAATATGGAGTGAGCTTCATTAACACGAAGTAAGGAACTTTACACCGGATTTAGAAGACGCTGCTTCAACTTATCTCTTCGCATTCAAAGTCATCAACTCGCTGTGTCTCAATATAAGACAACCTCATTGATAACCTAAAGCATCTTACACGTGGATCACACGGATATGTGGACGGAACTTTAACTGCACTTGGGAACTCATAAAGACACTTATGTTTTGCAAACCCCAGATCTTGAGCTCCACATCCGCAGCAATTGAGGCAGAGAGATTATCGAGGAACAGTCAATGCTGCACGTTGCTCGGAAGAACAAGTTTCAAGGTTGTCTCGCGGGAATGTCTCAATATATATTAACACTTGTACATTTTCATAGATATTGATGTTCCTGAGTTTGTAATAAGCTTGTATGTACAAGAGCTCATAGAAATCATAGAGGCTAGTGTGTGAGTCATTTGTAAACAGAGTGTAAGAGAGTCTTGCAGTAGATCGAAAAGTTTTACAAGCTTTAATCTGCTTATATTTTGTTATACTTATCAATTGATAATAAAACAAAATACTTCCACTATCTGGTTATCTTCTGCATTGATTCTATCACTTAACCAGATAAGTGTTGTGCCAAAGAGTGAGAAAAGAGTTTCGAGAAGAACTTATTCACCCCCCTCTAGGCTCAAGGGACCAACAGGTTTTGGTCGACCACGTTCGATTGACCAGTGCAAGATTATGAGCAAGGAAGGTTTGGTCGACTGACTAACTTTATGTATGGCTTACTGTAGTGCATATGTCAAGTAATAAAAGGAAAGTATATTATGACCTTCGAATATAAATCCCATTGGAAAAAATCATGTTACACAATAAGCACTAGAATTGGCAACCCAAGATGTCATTTCCTTTCCACAGCCCTAAAAGCTCGCCGTTTTTGTCATTTCATTACCGTGACCCTAGATGTCACCTCCCTCTTGGACCCAAAATCCAATCTCCTAGACCTTTGTGGTTATTTCAATCCAAACCAAAATGTTTCCTCAGCTCCTCTAGCTCTAGACGTCATCCCAATTTCACAGCCATGCCAACAAAGCACCAGAAGCGCGAAACATTAGCCTTTATGAGAAGAAGGCCAAGGTGGTCCTGTCACGCCCCGAATTCCAGGGAACCCGGAACCGGGTACATGACTTCCCCTTGCCCGCACCCGAAAGGTCAAGGGGTTGGTGACTAGCACCAATAGAGACTACACCGCGGGTGCTGTCTCAAATATGCAACCCTGTACAGTCATACATCAAGGGTAATCTTGTACTTTCCCATATATCATCATGCATACAAAGAGTCAAACAGTCATACAGACATCACATCATACAGTATGCAAATACAACTGTCCACGGACCCATGTCCGGGATATCATATAAAACAATACGGAATATAACTGTATCATACATCAGAGTAGTGGGCGTCCTCCTGGAAGAAGGTCCTCCACTAGTCTCGGGTCACACCTGAAAAGGGTAAACAACAAGTAGGGGTGAGCGACAAGCTCAGTAGGTGACCCTAACACTCCACATCATGCAACATATATAAGTCTATACTATATGCTTAGTGTACTCGTGCACCGTGTAGTGTGCACAATCATCAGGACTCAGCCTGTAACAAACATCAGGACAACTTGTCCACGATCCTCCATGGGATCCCAGCTCAGGGCACTCAGCCCTAGCTCCACGAGCTCAACGGCTCAACTCAGGCCTTAGCCTGTCCACAGTGCAATATGCCCGGCCACAATCGCCACACAGGCCTGCCATCGGTGCATATGCCTGCCACGTCAACCACATAGCACCATCGGTGCATCACGGTGAAAACCCAAACAAGTCACGGAGTTCATGCCCCAATACCTCACATCAACATACTAACATTAGTATGGCATGTCATTCTCAACATTTCCTTTAGAATTGTAGCCAGTCTTCACAAGTAAATCCTCAACCCTTGATTTATGAAGGAAGTACTCATAGCGACTATTTTCTTGAAATTAAAAGTCCCGGCATTGGGTTCCCTTATCATAAATAAGATAATCTGATTTTTGGGGATTTTTCCGAGATGTCTAACCCCACTTTCCAAAAATTCACCACTACGAACTTTTGGGTTTTTCCGAGATTTTACACTAAATCCCAATTTTCACATTTTGAAATAGTGGGAATTAATTTTTCTAGTATTTTTCTTTGAATCCAAATGGGGGGTATTTCGTTATTTACATTGTAACTTAAGTATAATACTTTAATGGTTTACAATGTAAATGTCCATGCGATGCGGTTGCCGACGCTGCTGAACTTGTTTCACTCCTACGGATTTGATGCTCGGACGATGCTACGGATCACTGTTTCACTCCTACGGATTTGATGCTCCTGGACTGATGCTACGGATCACCGTTTCATCGCTACGGATTTGATGCTCCGGACTACGATCCGGACTAACTACTCCGGACTAACTCCTCCGGACTAACTACCTGGACTACTGATCCGGACTAACTCCTCCGGATCACTGATCCGGACTAACTCCTCCTGGACTACGATCCGGACTAACTAAGTTGTTGACTCCATAGCTGCTGACTCCATAGTCGCGACTACTAAGGCCGCTGACTCCATAGCTGCGACTCCATAGCTGCCGATCTACGAAGGCTGCGACTCCCACCTCATCGACTCCATAGCGCTTGACTGGTCCGTCGACTCTAAAACTCGCCCGTGGTACTGTTTCATCATCGTTTTTGGCCTGTTCTTCATCTGGGAGCAACCCAGTGACCCCCGACGCTCATAAACATCTGTTTTACGCAATAAACCGCAATATTTACCTCAAAACGCGTCCTAAACGCCTCTAATTCGCACGATAACATCATAAATACACACAAATCATATATTCATCTAGATCTAAATCTAGACCTCCATGGTTGACTTCTCAACCCTCATAAAATACACACTCATACATCCACAGATCACATATTCAGAGATAGGATCGAAATAAGACAGTTAAGGACACCTACCTGGAAGATTATTTGCAATCCACGAGCTCCAATCGCCCCAAAATCGCCAAGAAAGCTCTACGCTCTTCACCTTCTCTCTCTCTCTCTCTCTCTCTCTCTTGCTCAAACATGCACGTACCAATAATTGGCAATTAAAGATATAAGGCAGTTCTTAATTATATATATACCGTTGCCAATAATTGGCCTCCCAGCAATAATTGACCCGAACGCAATAATTGACCTCCCGAGGTCACGAACTCCAAATTGAGTCAAATTACTGTCAAAACGCTCGAAATAACGAGCACAACACTGTTCAGATATTATCACACTCAAATGACTACTCAAACGCAAAGTCAACCAATAAACCCCAAAAAGTCAACAATCGGGTCAAACGGGGCCCCGACTCGAAATCGGGCCCAAGTACAGTCAAAATGCTCACATCGACGGCTACACTACCGTCCAGATAGTTACATTCCCATAGAATGACTATCTCTCAAAACTACCCAAATACGAGTCTTTACAGGTCCAACCAATCAAAATGGGTATTTAGTTATCTTTACATATTATTTGTATACAAACAATATGTTGGATCAAGCCCAGAATTTGGATAATGCTAATAAAGCCTTATGTAATTTGATCTGAGATCTTTTGTATTTCTTTGATCGTTGCAGAAGATATGTTATTAATCCGGAGATACACTCGTGAGAGCAAAGCTAAGGACAGGATACATAATCTTGATCCGGACAAGAGTGAGTGTCGTCAAACACTTGGTAAATAACCAAGTCACCAATACATACGGAATAAGGAACATTCGTGCAGACTAAGTCAAATTGACGCTAAGTAAGAGTCTTGGTTAACAAGGTCGCACGAAGTAAAAGAAGACATGGAGTAAGGCATCCGAGTCTTCCATACATGCGGAATAAGGAAGTACTAATGCGGAATAAGGACCTGAGTCTTTATTAGATACGAAGTAAGGAAATTAGATGCGGAGTAAGCAATCCGGGCCACTCACTTATACGGAGTAAGGAAATTAGATGCGGAGTAAGGAATCCGGGCCACTCACTTATACGGAGTAAGGAACTTACATACGGAGTAAGGAACGTACATACGGAGTAAGGAAGCGCTGACACGGACTAAGGATTCCCGTACCAAATAGATACGGAGTAAGCAATCACTGACACGGAGTAAGGTTCTGAGCCTTATTAGCTACGGAGTAAGGAAAATTACACCGGACCAAGAAGATACTGCTTCAACTCAACCGCATTTAAAGTTATCAGCTTGCAGTGTCCCGATGTAAGACAAACTCGTTGAGAACCTGAAGAATCTTACACGTGGATCACCCAGATATGTGGACACAACCTTAATTATATTTGGGAACTCACAAAGACACTTATACTCTTCAAACCCAAGATCTTGAGCTCCACAATCCACAGCAGTCAAGGCAGAGAGATTACCGAGGGATAGTTAGTGCTGAACGCATTCCGGAACTACAAGTTCCAAGGCTGTCTCTTAGGAATGTTTTGTATAAATATTCATACTTGTACATTTGTGTATGAGCGCATATGTGCATTTGTAAGCAAAGATTAACCTTGTGTATGCACAAGCGGCTTTAATTTTTGGGAGATAGAATTTGGCTAGTGTGTGAGTTCATTTGTAAACAGAGTGTAAGAGAGTCTTGCTTCTATTTTGTTGTATTTATCTTGTGATAATAAAACAAAATACTTCCACTATCTGGTTATCTTCCTGGTGATTCTATCACTTAACTAGATAAGTGTTTGTGTCTTAAGAGAAAGAAAAGAGTTTCGATAAGAGCCTATTCACCCCCCTCTAGGCTCCAAGGGACCATCAAGTGGTATAAGAGCAAGTTCTATTTGTTCTAAGTAGAGATCCCACTCTTTCAATCTCAGAAATGGCCGAAGAAAGCAGTATGCTATTCAACACTCGCCTTAACTCCGGAGGTGCACAGGAGCCCATCCCGAATCGAAGCAGCAGTGAAAATGTCGACCCACCTCAACCTGCTGCTGCGCCGCTTCTCAACCACGGAGTTCTGGCTTTACTCGACGAAACCGCCCAAATTCACACCTGAGCTTTTCTCCCAGTGGAAAGCTCACATGAAGATGTTTGTGGTATGCCATGATCATTTTATGTGGCCATGTCTTCATCAGGAGATTCCAATTCCGATGACTATCGGAGAACATGGAGTTAGGAGGCCAAAGACAGATGCTGAACTTACCAACGATGAAAGAGCCTGGCAGTGCGCTAGTGAAAAGGCTCGGCTTATGTTACATCGTCTTTGGATTCGGAGGCTTTCACGGACGTCCAGGGCCCGCACGACAGCAAAAGCTGTTTGGGACAAACTGACAATCCTCTATGAGGGGAGTCAGTCCCAGATGCAGAACGTGATCTGTACTCTCAGACAGAACTTTGAGAGTTTCAATCATAAACCGGGCAAATCACTCGAAAGCATCTATCGGAGATTCGGCAAGCTCATTCTTGAGCTGAAGACTGTCAATGAGCACTATTCTCAATCCCAGATCAATAACAAGTTCTTTTGCTCCTTGCCGGATCGCTACTACTCCAAACAACTCCAGATGCAATCAGACAAGAACTGGCAGTATGTTCCCCTTGAAGAACTATATGGAGAGCCGCGGACTCACGAAGTCAGGTTTAAGTACTCTGACCGGGATGAGAAAATAGCTCGGAAAGAAAAGGGGGTAGTTCTCAAAGCTACAGAATGTCTAAACATACTGAGGAATGATGATACGGACATGTCCGAGAATTCTGATTCTGACAAGGAGGAGGAAATAACACTTCTTGTCAAATCCTTTGAGCGATTCCTACGGAAAAGTATAAAAGGGTTCAGGAGACGCTCATCATCATCCTTCCAAAGGAAGGAGCGACCGGAGTCCAGTTCCCAGGAATGCTTCAACTGTGGGAAAACCGGTCACTGGGCCAAGGAATGCAGGTCCAAATTAAAAGTGGTCGAGAAAAGTGACAAGGTAACTCCTCGCCGCTCCACCTCAGACAACAGCAAGAACAAGAGGAAGGCGCTCGTGACAAAATACATGAGTGGCTCGGAAGAAGAGGAGGAATCCTCGGATGATGAGCCAACCACTAAGCCGAACGTCTGCCTCATGGCAAATCTCGAGGTACCTTCTATCTCTGAGCTCCTGAGTAAATTAGAATCTCTTACTACTGCATGTGATCATGAAAAGAATGAGAGACTAATAATTACTCAAATGTACAAAGATATGGAAAGTTAGAATAAACGTCTTGAATTTACTATTAATAGACTCGAAAAGGACATCACTGACTTCAGAGGAAAAGAAGCTTGGTATCACGATCTAAGAGCTGAAAATCATTTGTTAAATATCAATCTCTCAGGCATAAAAGTTATAGTAAAAAGACTCGAAAATGAACTGGAACAGGAAAAGGAAATAAATCGTAAGTGGCTAAAATCCGGGAAATAGCCTCTACCTTTAGGACTGATCCCTGACGACATCCGAGTCAAACCTGGCCTAGGTTCCGAGTCATCAACATCCATAGCTCAAGCTACTGAGTGTCCTCCGGATTTCACTCCTAAACTAACCAACTTATATCCTGTTAGTACATCTAAACCGTTGGATGGTTTCATTTCAGGTGGCACCATAGTTTATGACTATGGAGTCGAGGCTGCTACTGCACTTCCCGAAGCAGTAGCACCCGTAACTAAAGATGAAGGGAAGGTTGCTGCAGTTAAAGCCAAAACTGTAGCACCCAAAAAGAAAGACAAGGCTAAGGCTGATGCATCTAGGGCCAAGAGCGCGTCACCCAAACGCAATGGATTAGGCCACAGGGAACAGAGTAGAAAGTCTGTAAAATCTAAGAGACCTGTATCCCCTGTTTGTACTTTACATTATAGTGTCTATTCCATTTGTAGGGAAATAGGTCATTATCACTATGAATGTTGGAGTTTATCTGATAACTGGCTTTGTAATCAATTTCATATCAATAAAGATCAGTTAAACAAAAAGGGTTCTTCGAGCAAAACAAAATCTAAAACTCGAAGGAGTATCTCTCCCAAGAAAACCCAAATAAAAGAGGTAGCTGAAACTAACAAGCTAAAGTCAACTTGGAGAGCTAAAAGTCCTAGCAAAATCAAATCCGTAAATGTTGACAATAATGCTGCTCTCTCTAACCGCCCGAAACAAGTTTGGGCACCAAAAGTGTAAACTGTTGTCTTTCAGGAGCATCTCTGGAATGCATTGCCGGATCACTTGAAGTTAAATATCAATAAAAGCAAGTGGATCCTTGATAGTGGATGCTCCGGACATATGACGGGTGATCAGACTCTGCTTGTAGAAGTTAATGATAAACAAGGTCCATCCGTTTCATATGGCGATAACAGCAAAGGTAAGACTGTCGGGTATGGCACCTTAACTAACGGCTGTGTATCAATCACTAGAGTTGCACTAGTCGAAGGTTTAAAGCATAATTTACTAAGTGTCAGTAATTTATGTGACAAAGGATTTACTGTTTCCTTTTTGTCCAACACCTGTACAATAAGAGAAAACTTATCCGGAGAAGTTAAGTTATCCGGATCAAGAGATGGGGACATTTACTCAGTGGTCTTAAGAAATAATTCTTCTGACCCTGTATGCTTCCTCACTAAAGCATCAGATGAAGACAGTTGGCTATGGCACAAGCGATGTGCACATTTAAACTTTAAGACTTTGTCTAAATTAGCGTCACTTGATCTTGTCACTGGTTTACCTAAACTCAAGTTCTCCAGAGACTCTCTCTGTCGAGAATGCCAATTGGGCAAACAGACCAAACATAGCTTTAAGAGCAAATCAGTTAATTCAATAACTGCTCCTCTACAGCTTTTTCATATGGACCTATGTGGTCCTATATCTGTTCCGTCACTAGCTGGTGCGAGATATACCCTAGTGGTTATCAATGATTTCACCAGATACACATGAGTGATGTTCCTGAAATCAAAGGATCAAACTTTTGAGCATCTAGTAGATCTCTTCAACTGGATAAGCAACTCACAAGGACTGAGCATAAAGTGCATCAGGAGTGATCATGGTACTGAATTTGACTTTTCGAAATGAGATCATATTATTCGAACAGGGCATACAAGCATGACTTCTCTGCTCCCAGAACTCCACAACAAAATGGAGTAGCTGAGCGCAAGAATCGTACTTTAGTTGAAGCTGGTAGATCCATGTTAGTGGGGGCAACGCTTCCTCTCAGTCTATGGGCTGAAGCTGTGTCCACTGCTTGCTATGTTCAGAACAAAACTCTAATAAATAAATCTACCATGAAAACACCCTATGAGATGTGGAGAGGACGAAAACCTTCAATTTCACATTTCAGAGCTTTTGGGTGTACTTGCTATATATTGATAAATGGCAAAGAGACCCAGAATAAATTTGAACCAAAATCTGATGATGGGATTTTTGTCGGGTACTCATTACATTGCAAGGCTTATCGGGTCTTCAATAGAAAACTTTTCAAAGTTGAAGAATCTATCCATGTGACTTTTGATGAAGCTAACCTTGATTGGTCAAAAGTCGGTTCTTCAAGTTCTAATGTGCAGGTCATGGACAGCAACGTCGATTATTCGAAGTTTATGAATGTTCCTGTTACATATCTTGACCAACCACGTGGCATCAGCGAAACACAAAGAAATTATATGGATGATGTTACGGATGACTCGGACTCCGGACTACCATTTAGCTCCGGATATACTCCTACGGATACCCAAAATTTCGGAGCACCTTCAAGTCCGTCCGGACTAGTTAACACTAAAAGAAACAGTGTTGAAGAACCATCTAGTTCAACCGTACCTCTCAATACGGAAACATCTAGTCCGGACGAAGCTCAACCAGCGGATACAACTGAACCACCTAATCTGGAAGAGCTTCAAATTGTTCAAGATCATCTATCAAATGCACAGAATTACAGATGGACTCGAAACCATCCCTCAGATCAAGTGATTGGTGATCCTACTGTTGGTGTAAGAACAAGAGCAGCCACCTCCAACATGAGTCTTTACTCGTGTTTTCTATCTCAAATAGAACCAAAGGTGGTAGATGAAGCTCTTCAGGATTCGAATTGGATAGAAGCCATGCAAGAAGAGCTTAATCAATTTAAGAGAAATAATGTGTGGACCTTAGTACCAAGGCCTAAGTCTCAGCAAGTCATTGGCGTTAAATGGGTGTTCCGGAACAAGCTTGATACGGATGGAATAGTAATCCGGAACAAAGCCAGATTGGTAGCCAAAGGATATCGTCAAGAAGAAGGAATAGATTATGATAAGACCTTTGCTCCGGTAGCAAGACTTGAGGCAATCCGAATGTTTCTGGCGTATGCTTCATATGAAAACTTCATAGTTTATCAAATGGACGTCAAGAGCGCATTCCTGAATGGAGATCTTCAAGAGGAGGTATACGTTGAACAACCTCCCGGCTTCATTGAACCTAAGGCAGGACATCTTGTCTACAAGCTTCGGAAAGCTTTATATGGTTTGAAGCAAGCTCCAAGAGCCTGGTACGACACCCTCGTCGAATTCCTACTTGCTCACAACTTCCAAAAAGGGAAGATAGACACCACCCTATTTCTACGAAAAGAGAAAGGACACACTCTGATCGTACAGATATACGTGGATGATATCATTTTCGGATCAACGAATCCGAAGCTTTGTGAAGAGTTTGCTAAGTTGATGACAGGCAAGTTTGAGATGAGCATGATGGGAGAACTGTCCTACTTCCTTGGAATAAAAGTTAAACAATTAAAGGAAGGAATCTTCATTAATCAAGCTAAGTACACTCGCAATCTTATTAAGAAGTTTGGTATGGAAGGTTCATCTCCCGTCAAAACTCCCATGCCTGTCAGTGCCAAGTTAGATCCGGATGTCGACGGCATATCAGTAAATGTGATCGACTACGAGAGGATGATCGGATCCTTGTTGTATCTTACGACAAGTCGCCCAGACATTATGTTTGCAACTTGCATCCGTGCACGATACCAGGCGAATCCCAAGGAGTCACATATGCTTCATGTTAAACGGATATTAAGGTATCTCAAGGGAATGATGAATTTGGGACTCGGTACCCAAAGGAGTCCAACTTCACCTTATCCTGGATACTCGATGCCGACTTACTGGATGTCGAATCGACAGGAAGAGCACAAGTGGTACATGTCGGTTTCTTGGAAATAGATTAATTTCATGGTTCGAGAAGAAGCGAATTCCGTATCAACCTCTACTGCTGAAGCGGAATATATAGCTCTTGGGAGTTCTTGCGCACAGCCTACCTGGATGCAAAGTCAACTTACTGACTACGGTTTCAACATGTCATCTATTCCACTTTACTGCGACAACACTAGCGCTATTGCTATCAGCAACAATCCTGTCATGCATCCTAAGACGAAGCATATTGAAGTCCGGTATCACTTTATACGTGATCATGTTCTTAAAAGTCACATCTCACTGGAACATGTTGCTACTGAAGATCAACTGGCCGACATTTTTACAAAGCCCCTACCTGATGCAAGATTCTCTGAACTACTCTTCCATTTAGGTATGCTCGACTTTTCTGCATAGTTTCACATTTAATTTACCCAACAGTATACTTACTATCAGAACATGGATTGTGCTTTTATTGAAAGTGGAAGATACATACTGATTTTAATGCTGATCATACTTACTGATTAACGGCTTCATGCTTCTGATATTAATATCAACTTCATTATGGGAGGATACTTGCGTTTCCCGACAGAAGTCGTTTAAGCTAACATGATTAAAGTTTATATGATTTACCTCTTTCTGGTTCATGATCTTAATTTCCACTAATCACCACATGACAACAGCATGTTCATTTAGATTACTTTATTAACATGTATAGTTGAAGAAATGAAATGGGTTAGCTCGGAATGCCTGGTGGATGAATACGCAATCACAGTCTGGTCAGCTTCTGAAGTATAGTTTTCTAATAAGATAGACAGTGCTAAATTCTACAAACCGAAAATGTCAATCGAGAGGATTGCACAATCTACGGGGGAGAAAATGCTTTATATATTATTCAGTAATACCCCCCGTATATGTCTCATGACCTCTTTTCTGGCTGTCTATCTGAGGGGGAGCTTTCTATTGAGAGGATTAAATGATCTACGGGGGAGCATTAATGAACCCCTAATATGTCTCGGATACTCCCTCCTCTAAACTTTTACTTCCGGATCTGATTGGACATGCGTTGTTAAACCGGAATTGAGGCATGTTTGGATGTTTTTCCTTTCTTCAACCATGCATTTTAATCGGATAATCAATTGCTTGCATTTGACATGTGTCCGCTTGCTCATTTTTCACTCATGAATCCTAGTTTGATCAAATCATATGATCTTTAATTAATCTTAGCTACGTTGTTCAGCACGATGGTTTCGCTATGTTGACCTATATGAACTTGTGTATGGTTATCTGACATATGCCCTGATTCAGTAATATTGCTCATTCTCACGTATGTATCTGTCTCTTACATGCTTTGCAATGCATAAGTTCTGTTTCTCATTAGTTCGGATTATGTCATTTTTCACTGATTATTTTCCCTAATCCGTACTAATCCTTGCCTGTTAAGCTTTTGTATTTTCAGTTCATCTCTTTTATTAGCTACAGGTTCAGATTCTCTTTGCAACCGTATCGATAAATCTAGTCCATAGTCTTGGATTTGAAGTGTTGTGGTACTTCTCTTCTCTTCGACTTATTGACTGCAAAGAAATCTACTTTACTCTCTCACTGAACTCTGTCTACTACGGGCACGGTCTACTTTTCATCTGGATACTCTTCCTCGACTATTACTTCTTCCAGATGATTGTCGGTTCATTCCTCCGGACTCCTGACACAGTCTAATTGCGACGATCCAAGTCTTCCTATATGTCGCGTGCTTTTGAGGAGGAATCATGATGATTCATTAAATGCAAATCTCGGGATGCACACACACTTCTCTAGATGGCAACCAGCTGTTACACTTACTTAGTCATGCGGTCTCCACGACATCGTTTCATTCGGAGGCGCATCGATATCCAGAATAATGACATCAGCCTGTCAAGCGGGTCCCTATTTCACTCGCAAATTCTTAGGCCCGCTGATATTTGCGGATTCGGTCTTATATGTTCTGATCATTCCTGCGAAGCACGAGTATTGCTCATTTCAAATCCCTAAACCTCTCGTTGCTCCTTCCATCGCCAAGACCTCACCTTTCCTTTTGTCCTTCAAATTTCATTTGCAATGGCACCCAGAATCTCTTTCCGGCGTTAATCCTGGCCATCTGGTTGATTGGAATGCTGTCTCTAATCCTCCGGATTGGTTTTTCCAGCTTCGCCCTCTCCTTGAAGCCTCGCATATACTCAACCTGATCTCCAATCTCGTCGATCTTCTTATCGACGACATCATTGAGTATTACCAACGGATTCACTGCACCACCGATTCCATAACCTCTTATGTCCGCGGTGAATCCATCACCATCACTCTGGCCGTTCTACGCGCTGCTCTCCATCTACCCCCCGGTGAACCACAACGCCCTAATGCTGCTCCAATGGCGGTTTCTATGGGTTGCACCCACAAAGGCAAGGAATACAAGGTGAAATCCTTTCAAGGTCGCTATCGATGTATGGCGACCATACTGAGTCGCTGTTTACTGGCTCGCACTTCAGCTCTGGACTCGGTTCCTTATGATCTTCTCCTGGCCATGTACGGCATTTTTGAAGGTCTTTCGCTGGATTGGGGGACGTTTTTTGTTCCAACTGCTGCAGACTGGTCCTAAGAACCATTCTTTCGGGTGCATACTAAGCATCGTCTTCCGGCATCTCAATCCGGACCATTTCGCCCGATATGATGCTGTTCCATTTCCCTCGGCTTACTACCTCCGTTATCTTACGCCGGATGGGAACATGACAGCCCGCCGTCCCTCTGCCGCTCTCCGCATTCTCCCTGCCTCGGAACAACAAGGCAGTTCTGTTGGTGACCCCTCCGACAGCCAAGCCCCTAACGTCAGTTCTGCACCCCGATCCTCCCGGATTCGGTCCGTTTTAAAGACACCCTCTCATTCCCGGGCCTCCCAGACAGGCGTACGTGCCGAACCGTCCGAGGTTGCGGGGGCCATCTCGGCGCAGTGCTCCTAAAGTTGTTTCCTCGGCTCCCTCTGCTGCGATGTCCCCACTCCCTCCACCTCCGCTATTGCCGCCGCGGTTGATACCAGTGTTGCGGCCGCCACCGCGATGTCCCGGCCTCTTCTCCGGAAGCCCCTTTGCCTCCCCTACCTCAACCCCGAGATTACCTTGACCATCTCTCCGCCGACACCTTAACGGACCTATGGCTCCGTTTTAGCCTTGCCCACACTGCCTCCATTCCTGACAACGATCTCCGGGTGTTTTACACACGCCATACCCAATCCCCAGAGACAATGATCATCTGGAACTTGGATCACGGCTTTCTTACGCCGGCCTCCATTCCAGATGTGGCGTTCACTACTCCCTCCAGCCCAGTACATTCTGCCAGGGGTCCTTCTCCTACTAAGGCTGGCCCCTCTTCTCCTGCTGCCGCCATTCCCGTCGTTGACCTTTCTGGTCAAAGCGGGTCAGCTGCTCCGGATGCTTCTAATGCTCCAGATGCCCCTTCTGCTGCTGTTGCTGCTGATACTCCTGCGGACTCCTCTGCCCAGCGCACTCCCGCTCCTGTACATGCGGGGGAGTCCTCCAAAGCTCCGGAGTTGGTCCTTGGGTGTGCCTCGTTTGGCACGGTTCACTCCGACGCTGTGCTCTCCGCCTAGCTGGACCGACACGCCCAGGCTCAAAGTGTCCAAATTTCTGCCATCGCCGCCAAGGTTGATGCACTCGGCGCCCAACTCCTCTCCGCTCTCACTGACTCCTCCACTTCAATGGAGCAGAAAATGGATCTTGTTGCCTCGTCCGTCCATTCATTGTCTACCTCCTTCGCGGACCTGGCGCACACGATGGCTCGTCCTCCCGTTGCTTCCCGGCGATGTGCCAAACCGGGGGAGACAGTGTCATTTGATCCTTCTGCCCCTTCTGCACCACAACCATCTACTTGGACTGAGAAGCGGCCTGCCACTTCAGTGCTTCAGGGAGTTCAAATTCCCAAACGAAGCCGCTTCTCTCAACCAAGCTCCTCTACTGCAGCTCTAACTCCTCCTCCATCCTCCTCACCCGCAGCCGACACCTTCCTCCCATCATATGCGGCGTTTGACCCTTCTGATGCGGATGGAAGTGTTCGCAAAGCAATGAAGTCCTATGCAGCGTCTTCCTGCTGAGAGAAGATGTCTTTCTGAAATGTACCCTTTCTCCCCGGATGACATTCAGACTCTTTGTTCGGAGAAAGGACTCTTTACTACAAAAGACATTGACAACTTCTCGAGGGCTGCTAAAATAGAGATGAGGCTGTTTCTATCTCTATACAAGGACAGGCACTTGTTTGAAGTTCTGCCGTGTTGGAATGAAGGCTATCTTCCCAGTGTGGATCTAATTCAGTCCTTCATCGACGGAGCTGCGAGGATAGCAAGCCATGGAAAACTCTCTCAACTATCCTCATTCCGTACCGGATCATGTCGCCACACTTCATGATGGCTGTCTTCATGATTCAGTCCAAGCAAACGATTCTCATTGATTCTCATCAGATAGTGGAGCACTTTGTAAAAAAGAATCAATGGGAACCACTGTGTCTCTAGCCGATCAAGTTGTGAAGAAAGCCGGTTTATATGAAGAGTTGGGCATCACACCCTTGGGTCCAACTGAGAAGCTGAAGGCGACATTCCGGGGAAAGAAGCAAGTGCCACAATAGCCGGATGGAGATAGCTGCGGAGCCTTTGTCTGTCACTTCATCAAGTCTTTCCTAACTGTGGACAAATATTGGAGTCAACACACCACTTTTACGATGAAGCAGACAATGGAGCTTAAAGAGAAAGCAGCAACTATGATCTTCAAGTATAGTAAGCCTTATGTTCCTTAGTGAAAATCTTGTATTAAGGCAGATTTGTATTTTGTTGCTGATTAATGAAAATTGGTTGTGATGCGCATTCTATATGTTATCTTTTTGCACTGCTTACTAGATCAGATTACAAAGGGTTTGGGCATATCCATAATTGGGGGAGATTGTTGGATCAAGCCCAGAATTTGGATAATGCTAATAAAGCCTTATGTAATTTGATCTGAGATCTTTTGTATTTCTTTGATCGTTGCAGAAGATATGTTATTAATCCGGAGATACACTCGTGAGAGCAAAGCTAAGGACAGGATACATAATCCTGATCCGGACAAGAGTGAGTGTCGTCAAACACTTGGTAAATAACCAAGTCACCAATACATACGGAATAAGGAACATTCGTGCGGACTAAGTCAAATTGACGCTAAGTAAGAGTCTTGGTTTACAAGGTCACACGAAGTAAAAGAAGACACGGAGTAAGGCATCCGAGTCTTCCATACATGCGGAATAAGGAAGTACTAATGCGGAATAAGGACCCGAGTCTTTATTAGATACGGAGTAAGGAAATTAGATGCGGAGTAAGGAATCCGGGCCACTCACTTATACGGAGTAAGGAAATTAGATGCGGAGTAAGGAATCCGGGCCACTCACTTATACGGAGTAAGGAACTTACATACGGAGTAAGGAACTTACATACAGAGTAAGGAAGCGCTGACACGGACTAAGGATTCCAGTACCAAATAGATACGGAGTAAGCAATCACTGACACGGAGTAAGGTTCCGAGCCTCATTAGCTACGGAGTAAGGAAAATTACACCGGACCAAGAAGATACTGCTTCAACTCAACCGCATTTAAAGTTATCAGCTCGCAGTGTCCCGATGTAAGACAAACTCGTTGAGAACCTGAAGAATCTTACACGTGGATCACCCGGATATGTGGATACAACCTTAATTATATTTGGGAACTCACAAAGACACTTATACTCTTCAAACCCAAGATCTTGAGCTCCACAATCCACAGCAGTCAAGGCAGAGAGATTACCGAGGGATAGTTAGTGCTGAACGCATTCCGGAACTACAAGTTCCAAGGCTGTCTCTTAGGAATGTTTTGTATAAATATTCATACTTGTACATTTGTGTATGAGCGCGTATGTGCATTTGTAAGCAAAGATTAACCTTGTGTATGCACAAGCGGCTTTAATTTTTGGGAGATAGAATTTGGCTAGTGTGTGAGTTCATTTGTAAACAGAGTGTAAGAGAGTCTTGCTTCTATTTTGTTGTATTTATCTTGTGATAATAAAACAAAATACTTCCACTATTTGGTTATCTTCCGCAGTGATTCTATCACTTAACTAGATAAGTGTTTGTGTCTTAAGAGAAAGAAAAGAGTTTCGATAAGAGCCTATTCACCCCCCTCTAGGCTCCAAGGGACCATCACAATATATAAAGAGGGGCAGTTGTTGGACCTCATTTTAACCGGGTCGGGTTACGACCATACTCAACAAGGAAACCCCAAATCGTGGACTTCTTTGGTAATACTCTAAAATTCCCCAAGGCTAGGTGATAAAAGAGGAAATTTGAAAACTAGTGCACATAACCGCACTGAATTTGGAGTAGAAAAAAAAAAAGTTATCGCCAAGTCAAACTTGGTCAAAACTCAAAAGTCATTATCAATTTAGTGATGTCATCATCAACTGAGTAACGTCATCATCAGCTTAGTGACATCATCATCAGCTTAGTGACATCATCATCAGTTTAGTGACATCATCATAAGGCTTTCAATCTCTTCCAAAAAATAATGCCTAGATTCAAAGAATCTAAAAAGGGAAATATCAACCAATTAAATTGTTCAATTTAAATTGATCAGTGTCTAAATTAAATAATTTAATTGATTAAATGAATGATTGATTAATTAATTAATTACATGATTGATTGATTGATTACATGATTGATTGATTAATTAATTGATTGAATGATTGACGGATTAATTGATTAATGATTGATGGATTAATTGGATTAATTAATTGATTGATTAATTGATTACTTGATTTAAATTAGGCAGTACATAAAATTAAAAAGATTTGATTGATTGCCTTAGAGAATAAGAAATCTCATTTGCCTATTTTATTTCAATCATATATTTAAATTTGGACAAGGTAAAAAATCAAATAATTCTAATTGATTTAATTGCATGTCTTAGGGGATAAAAAATCTTATTTATCCTAATTATTTCAATCAATGATTAAATGAAAGAAATTACCTTTTGGAAGTCTAACCTACTCACTCTACAAATAGGCAGTTCATTTGACAACTAAATGGGAGGAGTTCGGAGCATAAAAATCATCTTTTTTTAGGAGAGGAGAGGTTTTTAGAGAGACAATTTTGGATGACTCACGGGAGAGAATATTTGGAGAGCAAGGAGTACACCTTGGCGGAGCTAAACATCATACGGATTTCTAAAGAATCGTCTTGCGCAAATCATCCAAGTTTTTTTTCTTTCCTGTTATTAAACTATTTAGTTTTTAAATCAAAACTTTTTCATCCTTCATTTCCTAAATAATAATAAGGACAACGAAAACACAAATAACTCATCTTTTCTAGAAAATTAAAATCAAAGGTCTGAGTGACCGTGGGGTTGAGCCCTTGATGCTCATACCCTAGATACTCAAGCTGACATTGATTGTGGTAGCGCTATATTTATTTAAAACTATCTTATTTTATTTATTTTTCTAAAAACGAATAGCATTGCCACATGGGCCTAAATCTCACATCTTTTTTCTAAAAGTAAGAATTTTCTTTTTCTTAAACCTTTTTGTTTCTTTTAAAGGCCTAAATCCTACAATTTTCCTTTCATTTGAAATATAAAAATAGAAAAAATAACTTCTTTAAAACTAAAACAATCAAACATCCATAGATCAAGACTAGGCACCAATTATGGGCGTTGTGGGGGTGTAAGAATTCTTTTTCCTTCCCCACACGCAACTGACTCTCGAACTTAAATCTCTGAAACCGTAAACCTTTCTTTTTCCAGGTTGCCAATCACACTTCAAAATTATTTGGTGGCGACTCTGTTTTTTCTTTCCCTTGTGTGGTTTGTGTGAGCTACTGTGCAGGGATAACTTGAGGACTAATGTCATGAACTAGCATTGAGTCATTTCCAAAACTAGTCTCGAGCCCGAACGAGAACAAGTTATGACACCTAGCAAGAACAACCAAGAATCAGCAAAGAACAACGAAGAACGCAAAGAACACTAGGAACACAAAACACCTCTGATGGCTATGACAGCTAGGGCTCTCAGAAAGAGTTATGAGACATTAATAAAATCCTAAAACCTATTTTCTAATTAAAATCTGTCCTCCCCTCTCAAGGTATCCAAAAAGCCCTCATTAATTTTATTTTTCATTAATTAGCCTTTAATTTAACTGCCAAAGATTACTATATAGCCCCCGAAAGCTTCTGAACTCCGATTTATGCCCAAATATAGTCAAAACGACCTATTAACGGTCACATACTCAAAATAACATTTTTAACAACAGATATAAACTATATGAAAGGTTGTCCCAACTATGGATCCTTATAAAGCCTGAGCGAAATCAAGTAATTACAATGAGTAAGGCTATAAATGAACTAAACGTCTGCGAATAAATTCGTGTTTGGCTCGGTAAAAGATCGTTTATATTCGTTTGTTTAAGAAATGCGATGTTTGTGAACAATATTTTTTACTCACAAATATAAACAAAAAAACACAAACAAGGTTGTGTTCGGCTAGTTTATGTTTGTGAACATGTGTTCGGGAACAATGTTAAAAAACTGTTTAATCAAACTCAGAATTTGAAATATGCAGATGAAACCCTATCTAGTTTGATTTGAGATCTCTATGTTTCTCTTTCCCTAGGCACGTTGCAAAAGATAAGCTCAAATGAAGACGCGGAATAAGAATCTAAGTCTTCCACTTGCACGGAGTAAGGAAATGAAAACGCGGAATAAGTATATGAGTTTTCTACTAGCACGGAGTAAGAAGCGTTAATATGGAATAAAGAATCCAACTCTCCATTAATATGGAGTAAGAAGCATTAATGCGGAATAAGGAATCTACGTGTTCATTGACACTGAGTAAGGAATGTTGATATAGAATAAGGGATTCGAGTGTTCATTGTCATTGAATAAAGAACACTGATATAGAATAAGGGATTCGAGTGCTCGTTGACACGGAGTAAGGAACACTGATACGGAATAAGGGATCCTAATGTTCATTGACACGGAGTAAGCAAATAAAGACATGGAGTAAGGAACCTTGATGCAGAATATTCATCCGAGTCTTCCATTAGCTCGGAATAAGTCTTCATATTCCGGAATAAGAAGATATTGCTCCAATTACTCACTAAGTCAGAACAGCATATTAAAACTCAAATAATTCATTGTGTCCTGATGTAAGATAAGATCCGTTGAAGACATGTATATCATCTTACACGTGAATTATTCGGATGCGTGGACAAAACCTTTAATGAAATTGGAACTATGCAAAGCAAATTCAATACACTCATGCTTTCAATATCTCGAGTCCCACATCCACAGTATTTAAAGGAGAGATACTTTCCAAGGAGAAAATCATCAATGCAGCTCATCACCCGAAAAGCAAGTTTAAGTTCCAAGAAGTCTGCTTAAGGGATGTATATAAAAATATAGTCACGGATACTTGTAAAAGGTGCTTAGAATTTAACTTATCTTTGCTAGAGTGTGAGTTAAGAATACAGAAAGAAAAGTCTTAGAGTGCTACTGTAAACAAAGATAGATACTTCTTTAGTAGATAAAAAGCTTGTGCAAATAGTTTTATCTGCTTTTTATTTTATTATAATTATCATTTGATAATAAAACAAAATACTTCCATTATATCTTATTGTATTTCACATTGATTTCATCTTTCAATCAGTACTAGTGTCGTACCAAGTAGAAGATAAGAGTTTTTCAAAGAGCCTATTCACCTCCCTCTAAGCTCTCAGGGACCAACAAAAGCATTAATAATTACATTCATGAACAGTTGAACAAATGAACAAACAATTGAGTAAATGAACATACAAACAAGCATGTTTGTTTATAAATTTTGAATTATTAGTACTTTAATTCACAAACTGTCAAACAAATATACAACCTTTTAATTTGCGAACAAATGAACGAACAAACTAATTTGTTTATAAGTTATGAATAATTAGGTGTTTTAGTTCATTAATAATTAAACAAACAAATTAATTGAGTTATTGAATAAATTAAAACTGTAATGTCTGCAAACAAGTTTATCAATATATTCATGAACAGTGTAATGTTCGTGAACAAGTCTATTCAGAAACGGTTCATGAATATTAATTAACTATTCATGAATACTGACGAATAAACATGAATATAGTAATTTAGTATTTGTATTTGACTTGTTTTGTTAAGGAATAATATCAAACTAAACTTGAATGCCTTATTGCTCAGTTCAACTCAATTCATTTACGGCCCTAACATAAAGAAAAACCTAAATAGATTAGACAAATTTGCTAAAATATTGATACTAATAGAAATCATAATGGTTTCAAGGTTAATTTGACATTAGTTATATATAGAAATGTATATATACAATAATAAATTATAATGCTAGTAAGGTCCGTTGTATTGCTTGGACCTGCTTCAAAATTATGTTCCTAATTGTTGGGTAAGGGCACAAATCGGAAGTACATACGAGGAAATAAGATCTAAGTAAATAACAAACGATAAATCTATGTTTGTGATCGAATCATACAGCACGGTAGACAGTAGAGCTGCACTATTCATCATACTGCTCCCTCTAGCTGTCATGCTTTACCAACCAGGGTAGATATAGGTCGGCTGAATAACAAATTAAGAAATAATTTTTGGTTGGGTTTGGATGAAATTACCATTGACTTTGAATGTGTTCATTCATGATTAATGATTGCCATTCTAGGATATATTTGATGGAAGACTTCTCAAATTTTGCGCAAAGTACAAAATATTTGTGAAGTTAGCTAAATTTAATTAAATTTAGGTATTTAATATTTTAATATTTAAATTCTAATAAATTTGATAATTAAAATATAAATTTAAAGTATACTTATTATTTAATGTAAATAAATTTAACAAGAATTTTAATTAGCTCTTGTTCCCGTCGTTCAACATCAACATTCATTGAATGAAATCTGCGTCTTTGATTATTTCGGTGCCCATGCTTCTTTCATTTCCGACAGTGTCAGTTGATTGTGTAGTGTCTGTCATGTTAGTCCCTACGTAGGTTGAGTTTCATTATTGTACGGTAAAATAACAGGAAGAATGAATTTTATGTGGACAGTAAATATGAACGGCCAACAACAAATATTTTGTAATTAACATGTACCCAAAGAATTGATTGTATTTTCAATGAAGTGACTGCACGGCCATTTGGTATAGTATTTTTGTAAAGTAATAATTATAAAACAGAATATATAACTTATGACAATCACCATCACAGATAGGAAGTAAAAATGTACGGATTAGAAGAGATTTATTAGTTGCCATTTGATGATGAGCTCTTTTTTTTTCCTTTTTCAAATTCAACTGCAAATCAATTAGAGTTCTGTTCGTGTACATAAACAGGAAATCAAAGGCAAGAAGTCCTGTGGAAATAAAAAATAAAAAATGTTGATAGTATTAATTGTTTAGGCTCTGTTTGCAAGTAAAGAATTTTAGGCTAGAAAAAAGAGGAAAAGAAAAAAATACGAAAACAATTGATATTGATTGACATAGAAAAATGTATTATTTTATAGTTTAATTAAAATTACAAAAAAAACATACAAAACAATAATATCATGTAAAATATTAATTTTAGGTTTTTATATAATTGCATAAATATAAGTGAAAATAATAATTTTATCATTTTGATATTTTTTTATAGTAAATTCTATTATTTTTATTATTATAAAAACAATTTTTTTTGGTGCCTTTTTCATATTTTTTTCATCCTATTTTTCATTTCTAACCTAAGAAAATGAGTTTTACGTATCTTTCTCACTTGCCTCTCATCTTCCCTGGTTTTCCATAGGGCTACCAAATAGAGGGTTAGTAAAAACCAAACAAATTGAATGAAAAAAACTGGGCGTGGACTGAGCAATAGTGGGTTGGCGTGGGCGGAATTTGGTTGATATTAGTGGAGATGGAAGAGAATTAAAGTATGAATTCTGAAGGCATGATGCACCAAAAATCAGGATTGGAAATAAAACATTAAGAACTATATATCTAACCACTGGCGGCCATTGTTGAGCTTGTTGAACAGAAATCTTCCACCACCATCCTAAATGCAGCTCAACCCAATTTTGCAAACTAGTTCGCTAACAATTTGATGGCGTGTTTCTTCACAGCGAATGGTTGATGGAGACCACTCACTATTTATAGCGCCAATGTCAGCCTCATGTAAAAATTTCTAAAAAGGATATTCATTTCTCAGAGGGAGCCTCTTAAGTAACGTTTAAATGGTCGCAGTTTTTTTTTTTTAAAGTATCATTTTTTGTGCATTGCATTCATCCAAAATTACCCAAAAAACAATTAGGAAAATCCAACAAAATTGGCAATGTGCCTGCACCCATTAAGGTTGAGAACACAACAAAAAGAAGAAGGATGAATTGAATTTGAGTGTAACGTTTGGAGTTGGAATGACCAAGTACACGTTCCAATAAACACAGCAAATAATTAATAGCAATGGAGCAGCGCAGTTGGGCACAAGGGAGGGAAGCCACGAATAATGATGGATGATATAATTACAGGGCCATTAATTCAAGCATCAGTTCATCACCATGAGGCTCTTCTTCGACCTGGTGCTCCCTCTTTGTGCCATTGGTGGGGTATCATCTCCCTCTCCCATTTGCATTGGCTGTTGATAGATTCATCGAATCATATCAGATCAATTTCAAGACCTTCTGCTCCCACCCCCAAAAGCCAACCCCAGGCGCCTTAGGGACGGCGGCGGTAAAGCCCATTAAACCAACAAAGATGGTTTTTATTCCTCCCCCCTACGAACCAACTGAGAACCCGAAGAAAGAGCAGAACCCCGAAAACACCTCAACATGCGCGCAAACACTCCCCGGAGACCACTGCTGTCGGTGTCGCTGCCGCCGCCCGTCCCCCGCGCAACCAACCTCCTCCTCTGTGATCCAACACGGCCGAACCTGCCGCCGCCCATGTCCGTGGGGAATTCCCTCTCCTCGCCACCGGCGGAAGAGGCAGCGGCAGATCTCCTCCCGCCTGCGAACCTCCCGACCGCGAATCCACCTCCAGGAAGGCGCCAGATGGTCAGCCCCAACGCTGTTTCCGGGCCGGTCTGTCGGCTGGTCTCCGGCTCCGGTAGCGGCTCCGATGGCAACTCATGGCGGCAGACGGGGCAGGAGTTGCGGAGGGCAAGCCAGGGGAGGATGCAGTCGGAGTGGTAGATGTGAGCGCAGGGCATCTCGCGAACCTCCGAGTCCAACTCGAATGCCTCCTTGCAAACCCCGCAGTGGGACTCCCCATGGACGTGGGCCTCCGATATGAGAATCGTCGGCATCGACTCGATAGCCACCTTGGAGGCCGGTGGGTTCTCCGGCCTCCCTATGCCGTTCATTTCAACCTGCGAGAGCTGGTGCAGGAGGCGGTCAAACCCGGCGCCAACCAGAAGCTCGGACATGCTAGCCGGAAGGGGCCGAAGCCCCTCCCCCAGGCCGTCGTCGTAGAAAAGCTCGAGTCCACCGGCGGCGGAGGCGGAGGCAGCAGCGACATCGGACGGTCCTCGGAGCACGATGACGGGGCTGAACAGGGTCCGGTTAGAGCTCCTTCGGTTCCGGCGGTTCAACAAGGCGGCCGCGCTCGGCCTGTTGTTGTTGTTGTTGTTGTTGTTGTTGTTGTTCCTGTACATGTACATCGAAACGGCGGGGATTCGGCGGCGGTGATTATCGTCGGATCTTGCCGGGTTGTCGGATCTCTCTAACGTGTCCATTTGTTCGACAAAACCGCAGCCACAGTCAGGGCACGCAATCGATTCTCCGTCTCCGGCGACAACCTGTACGAATCGAGAGCATCTGTGGCACCAGAAAGAGGAAGGCGACGTCGACATGTGTACACACCTATCCTCCTTCTCCTCGAATTGGTTCGTTCGATTAAAACAACAAAGGCCAAACAAGAGCGCACTAAAACTGGAATAATCGACGCCTTCAATTAATAAATCATAGGGACCTTTGGGGTCGCCGATTGACGGAGAGACCAACCCCAAAGATGAAGAGGGAGAGGGAGAGGGAGAGGCGGTGGCGTTTGGGAGAGAGAGAGAGAGAAGGATATCAGATAAGGGATTCGAATTATAATGGGGGAGGGCCAAGATTTATGCCCATCTACGCTTATTACAGTGACACGTTGAGCGTTTCGTTGTAGATTGAAACTACACGCCGTTTGGAATTAATGGCTTTTTTTTTTAGATTATTTTCTGAATTGTTTCGCTTATTTATACCATTACTCTTAAACTTTTGAAATTATTATTATTATTATTTTGCCGGTTCCGTTTAATGAGGAGCAACGTTTGAATTGACTCGCCTAATAAGTAATATTACTCTGATTCTGAATCTCTGATTGAACTGGTTTTATAAATTTCCCCGCAGCGATAAAGAAATTTTAAAATAAAAGGGGAAACGGATATAATTAATTACATGGCTTCTCTGTAGCTAATTATAATTTATTAAAGTGCTATTATTGAGTTCTTATTGTATGCTGGTTTTTGCATTTTATCAAAGAACTTAACCAAATCAACATTGCAGTTCATTTATTTGTTTATATAAAAATTTTATTTTTATACTAGCGACTGAAATAAAAATAATAGCCGTGTATTTAGGGTTGTTTATCATGGTTAATCATAGAGTATTCCATTCGTTTTTTCAAAAAATAATTTACTGAAAATTTGAAGTAAAAAACAAACTGAATAATTAAGAAATAGAGAGAGACTGAAAATATTTCTTTCCCCCTCCATTTTGAGCTTAAAACTAAGTCACAAATAAATAAATAATAATTGAAATTTAAAATTAATTTACTTTTTTGGATATCATACTATATTTTCTGAAAATCAAAGTATAACATAAAAATTGGAATTGAACTAAAATTAATTAGTAATTGAACTAAATTATCAGTTTGATCCGTTTTTATTACGAATGACAACGGAGATAGGTCGGCCCCGAGTATTGCCTGACCCGAATCCAATCCAAATTTTTATAGTTCGATCCAAACTCGAACCGATCGATGGATTTGGTACTTCGGGTCAAATCAGATCGGGTAAGAACGGGAGGAGACAATATATTTTGACTTCAATTTGTTTTAAAATACTATGACGGAATGGGTCGAGTAAGATATGAGTCCCGGCCTGATAACCTATTAGGCTGGCCCAAGTTGGGGCAGGGGGCAAAATTGTCATCTCAAGTTTTTATGGTCTAATTTTTATTTTTAATTATTTTGAAAAGTTATATCAATACTAAGTATTAAAGTAACTTCAAGAGTTTCTCTATTAATTATAAATGGAGAATCAAATAATATTATATTATTTTTTACTTTATATATGAAAAATAAAAATTTACTTTTTCTTCGTGAAAAATAATAAAATAACTCTTCATTTAATATTATAATATTTTTTATCTTTCATCACCCTTCGTTATATTAATAAAAAAACTTAAATAAAAATAAGTGTTATAGTTAAAATTTTAAAATAAATAAAAATATTATTTACATGTAGTGATACAATAAAAAAATCTCTTATATTAACTCTTAGGCAAGAATTTGCATAAGCTTAAATGCAACTGTCGTATGGACCATTAATGTTTGACGGGTCTTAGATCAAACCCATATAGTTGCTGATATTACTTAAGAAAAACAATTTGCAATTAGATTGAACAGGTAATACTTTATTGATGAATTGGTATAAAAAAAATTAATTAATATCAATTCAAGAGGCACACGGACCAGTGGGTTTTACTTTCAACAAACTTGATTGCGGGATGATTGATGGTTTCCTATGTTCTTAATTTTTGTTGCTTGGTATAAACACGTTTGAAAATTGAAATTACGCTAAGAAGATAAGTGCCATGCCATTTACTCTTATGTGGTAATAATAAAAAAAACAAATACTATATTTGAATGCCCAAATGCAAATTTTCTTTCATTGAATTCTAGAACCCACTCAAGTTGCGTCGAAGTATAACAAATTAAGATATAACATATCATATTATATTTTTTCTAAAAGTCAAAGTATAACATAAAAAAATAATATTTAAAGTAAATTAATTAGTAACTAAACTAAATTATCAGTTTCGTTGTTTTTCTTCTTCTAATGTTTTATTTCAAATTATTCTGAAAATTGTTCCGGTATTAAGTATTAGGCCTAAGAGCTTTGCGCAAGCGTAAATGCCACCGCCGTATGGACCATTTAATATTTGACTATTGGGTCTTAGATTAGACACATAATAGTTGCGGATATTATATTTATTATTTTTTGTTGCTGCATGTAAACACAGTTTGAAATTACGTTAAAAGATAAGTGCCATGTCATTTACGTCTTCTCTAGCAATAATAATACTAGTAAACAAAAAACTATAATTGAATGCAGAAATGAAAATATTTTTTATTGAATTTTATAACCCAATTAACTCAAGTTGCGTCGAAGCTGTGGCCGTTTGGCAAACATGGAAGGTCTCTGTCTGTGAGTGTCCTGAGAGAGGAGTGCAACTTGGAATGGGTCAAAAACACAACCAAACTTGGGTGCTACTTACCATTTTTACGTGGATTTATTGCGATTTGGACCGTAACTGTATTAATAAAGACATCACTGATCGTGGGGGATCGATTCGTCTCCCGCACTCCACCGACATATCATACCTTGCTGGCTGATTGCTGAACATCCATATTTTGGAACGTGCAAACCGCTAAGAATACCAAGAAATAAAGATCACAACCCCACTCAAGGTCATGTTTGGTTGGCTGGCAAATATTATGATTAAATTAAATTAACTAATACTGATATTAGTTAATATATTATTTAATTTTAAAATTAATTATTTTCATAATTACTAGTTTTATAATTTATGTACTTTTGCCTTTTGTTTTAACGTAAATTCCAAATTATAATGTATATTTTGTCTGTGAGTACACATAGCCACTCCCATTCATAGCGAGCGCAAAAGTACAAATGTAGTGCCAACTTTTGTTACATATCATTCATTTCTGTCGTTCACATTAATCATCTCTTCCTGCATTATTCTCGTGTACATTAAGGTCGTTCGATACACACAATTTTTGTAATTATTTTTAGAATTTAATTTTTAAAAGAGGTGAATCTAATAGTTATATTTTGAAATTATTTTTAATAATTTTATTTTTATTTTAAAATTTATTTCTAGATTTAAATAATTTTTCAAAAAAAATTATTTCATTACTTGTATCCACTAAATATTATTATTATTGTAATTATTTTTGTTGTGATATTTGCCTCATACCATTCAAGGATAAGAAAGTTAAGGCATACATAAAAAGAAAGAAAGCTTTAAATGTCACGATGCATTTTAAAGCCGTGCGGCCCGATATTGCGAGCCCAAAGTGGACAATATCGTGACATGAAATTAGGCATTTACCTATACCTGATTGTAACAAACTGGTATCAGAGTCTTGTTGTCTTGTTGGTATCCCCGTTAAGTGTTCCATGATATTGAAAGTCTTCTCGGCATAGTGTGATCGAGCGATGTGTCCCGTTGATGCGGTGGTAAGGTTATGATGTCACTTTAATATCGAAATAGTTTGAACTATGAATTTCTTAGTTTCATAGGTATATCTAGGGACATATCTAGAAAATTCAGGTTGGGGGGCCAAAATATAATTTGTTAAAATTTTGTAACTTTTATTTAAACATTATTATTCCAAATTGCAATTAAGAGCGCTATATTATAATGTTAATATAGATCCATTAATATATAACTCTATATTAAATGACTATGATAATTTAATTTGTTACTGCACACCTACGATCGTAGAGATTTTATATTAACGATTATATATTAATGTCATATTAATATAAAGCTACAACTCTATTATTTTAAAAAGATTTTTCTAATATTATAATAACTTGTTTATAAATAAAAAAATTTAAATTATATATATAATTTTAATATCTTATCTTTTGGGACATACTATTCTGAAATTGGAAGGAAAATATTATACAAAAAACGTATTAGATAATAACTACTTAAAAATATGTTTTAATCATAAAACTATTAGATATAACAATGATTGGTAATACTAAATAGATTTTTGAGTATATTATCAAGTACTTAATATAGCGATGATACTAAATAAATATTAAACAATAAAAATAATATATTACATTATGTCAAGGAAAAGAAAATAATATTTATAATGACATCTCATATATTAAGTATTATGTCATTGTACCGTTAGAAGAGATAATAATATCCCATAGGGATAAGATTTTTATGACTGTATTATTATTATATGCTTGCTTATTTCTTTTAAATTGCTAGTTTTATGCTATTAAAGTTCTCTGATAGCATCTTTAATAATTGTATAACTTTATGTAAATATTTCCAAGGAGTTAAAGTAATATTTTTATATTTTTTTATAATACCATTTGCTTGTATTATTAATTATTTCTATGGTGTACGATCGATGTGTGACAAAATGAGAGATTGTTGGGATATTAGTCCCACATCGCCTCATGACAAGAAAGTTAAGGCATACATAAGAAAAAAAAACTTTAAATATCACAATGCATTTTAAAGCCGTGCGGGCTAATGTGGTGAGTCCAAAGCGAACAATATCGTAACATATATGTGGCATTTATCTATGCCCAATTCTAACCGTTTTGAAATCTAATTTTAAAACATATTTTTTCTACTACTAAATAAAAAATATTTTTAAATTATAATTAGACATAAACTCCAATTGAAAATATAATGCAAAACTTACCAGTATTCCTTGTAAGTCGTGTAAGCGTCCTAATGTGCCACCGCAAGATTGACCCATAATGTGACGTAAATTCCTATTAGAGCACTAGTAGCAAATTTCCTATATAGGTCTGTTTTCTTATATTTAGGGAAGAAAAAATTAAAAGTTATAAAATCATTTCCACAACAGATGCCCTATATTTAACTTTCTTTGTAGGGTTCGTACAATATTTTTCAATGTATTCACGTTTCACATAACATTAACTTTTATTTCATATTAAATTATAAAAAATTTATTATTAAATAAAATAAGTAGTATAAAATATTATTTTAATGATATAGAGAGTGATTTAGGGAATCGAAAAGTAATTTAAAATTGTAAATTTAGGAAAACTTATTATGAAGTTGTTGTTAGTGCTCTTATGTAGTGACACATTATAATGTAGCCTATTTATAAAACTTATAAATTATCTAAATATGATACTAATTAGTAGCCTATTTATAAAACTTATGAATTATTTAATATGATGACTTTTTTAAAAAATATGATTAATTTTTTAAAAAATAATAAATTTGATAAATTTTAAAGTATTTATGAGTAAAAAAATTATTTTAATTCATAATTTTTTAAAATAATTATATTTTTAAAAATTAAGAAATCATCTAACCACGTATGTGAATGCTATTCTTGCATATCATGGTCATAAAAGTAATCCTATATCAGGTTTATATCATGACTTTTAGTTAATAAACGGATGAGATTAAATCCATTTTATAAAAGCCGATTTAATTTCAACTATTCATATGCAAATGAATGATTGAGATTTTTGGCATGATATAAACCTGTTGTAAGATCATCTAATCTTTTTTTTCTCTCGCCCTATATAGATGGACTGATATAAATATAATGAAAGCACACACTTTAAGTGAAAAAAAATGTTTCCTAAACCGCCAGATATAGTTAATTTTAATCTAATGAATTTCATTAAAATTGACTTCTAAAAAAATCCCCTCATGCATTCAACTTAGGATGGGGCACGTCTTCAAGAAGAATTTGAATTTACTTGGAAAGCAAAAATTTAGATAATTTTTATAATTAATATTTATTTTAAAAATTAACTGTTAGATTGAATATTTATATAGCATATATATATCATGCCTATAAAATTTTACCGATCTAATGGTTAATTTGTACATAAATTAAATTAGGAAAAAATTAAATTAAAATAAATTAAAATATATGCCTGTAAAATTTTACAGGCATAAAACATATATGAATATTCAATTTAATGACTAATTTCTAAAACAAATATAAACTTAATACCAAAATTACCTAAATCTACGGTAATAAGCTAAGCATACTTTCAAACAAATCCGAACTAGTTCGAAAAGATGTTAACTTTCAGTTTAACATTGAACTTGGAGTTTTCTAGCCTCAAGTAACCAATCTTGTAGTCTAATATCCAAAAAAATTAACTTTTAGTTTAATTGGCATATCAACTTGCAAATTAATTCAAAGTTAAAACTAGGGGTGCTACCCACTATAGCGGGGGAGGAGCCTACCTCTTACTGTACCCCGCTCCTACCTAGGTGGGTAATAAAATTTTAAAACCGTACCTCGTACCATGTCCAATGTGTAGGCGGGGCAGCGTACCGCGTCCTATGACGGGGTTAGTAGGGGAAGGTTTCATCCATCTGCTCCCTGCTACCGGCTTTTATTGATCTTTCTCTTAAGACAATCTTGCCTTTTAGAGGCTCCACGAAGAAGTTGATAGGAGTGATTTCGGTCCTATCGGAGGCGGAATCAACCTATTATTGTCTCCTGTCCTCGCTTAGGCGATAGATTAAATATTAAGATTGTATCTCATTCCATATGTAGGCGGGACAAGATATACCGTTCTTTAATGTATTTGCGAATGAGATTCTATTTTTCCGTATCTTGTTATCGCTTTTTATTGAATCTATTCATATCAAAAAATTTGGCTTAAATCAAATTTCTACATCATTTTTAACCAAAAAGTATAAAAAATAATTTAATTTTATAATAATAAATACCATTAAAAATATCAAAAATCATAAATAATAGTTAAATAATAATATTTAAAATATTATTAAAATTATGCAGGGCGAAGACGGGATGAGATATCTCACTACCTATTATCGTTCCTCGTCTCTGCCTAGAGTGAGGTTTCAAGTTTAAAAATCGCATTCCACTCTTACTTGGACAGGTAACCTGCCCTGCATAATGAGGACGGAACGGATAGCGGCGTAGCGATTATCTATTGCCCACCCTTACTTAAAAGTACAAGTTTGAGTCTTCTGTTTTATTCGGTGATTTGATGCTCTCCTTTAGATCAAAAGTTTACAAATTATAGGTTTAAATCACAAGTCTGACCTTTTCTTTCAAGTCAGTGTTCTTCCTTAAAATTCGAAGATACAAGGATTGAACCGCAAGTTGAGTGTAAAAGCTTAAATCACAAGTTAATTGTATAGAAGTTTAGACTGCAAGTTGGATGAGCTCTACGAGACCATAAATTCACATCTCGCGGGACTAAACTAATACAAATTAGTAATTAGTTCTTAATGGCTGCTTTGTAAGCAAGGGTAAAGATGATAATTCAAATTTCTTCTAGCGCCTTTGGCCAAAATTACCTTGACAGGAAGGCAGGCATTGAACTTCTGCCACCACGCTACCAATAAGTTCTACCATTTTAACATATTTTGCCCATCATGATTATGCTTCCGGATTGTAATCGTTGGATTGATGACGGCAATTTCGGAACTCATCCAAAATAAAGCAAATTCAACGCAATATATAACTGACAACATCGCAAAGCAACAATATAAAGAAATTCAACGGCACCACTCACGCATTGGTGAAGCACAGTAGAAAGAACAAAGAAAAAAAACCGAAAAACTAGAAATAACTTGCTAACAGGTGCATGCGCTATATGCAAGCAATCCTACATACATATTCATCAAACCAATTATTTATCAACACAGGCACACAATGGTATCCGGCGGTGAGGTATGCTTTGCACGACTTCAAGGGATAGCAGGAATTGGAGCATGGGGGAAGGGGAAGGGGAAGGGGAAGGGGAAGGGAAAGGGAGGGAATGGCGGCCCTGGGATATGAGGCAGCGGAGGGAGGCCAGTATCAGGGAATGGAATCCCTGGGATATGAGGCAGCGGAGGGAGGCCAATATCAGGGAATGGCATCCCTGGTATATGAGGCAGTGGAGGGAGGCCACTATCAGGTAATGGCAGGCCTGGGACCTGGGGATTTTGAGGGTGTGGGAGATCTGGGAATGGGTGCCCCGGTGGGATTTTGGGATCGGGGAATGGCAGCCCTGGGAATGGGAATGGTGGGAATGGGAATGGTGGGAGTTTGTCGAATGGTGGGAATGGGAATGGTGGGAGTGGTGGGAATGGTGGGAGTGGTGGGACTTTATCGAATGGTGGGATTGGGAATGGTGGGAATGGGAATGGTGGGAATGGTGGGAATGGTGGGAGTGGTTTATCTTGGAGAAGTTTGCGCGCCTCGGCCTGAGAGACAACAACGGCAAGCATAACAACAAAGCTCAGTAACAAGGACATTGGCTTCATCAGAACAACGTCGGAACCCATTTCTGAGAACTGATAATAATATAAAGTATAAAAGTAAGAGGATTGATGGGTATGTGTCTGATTTGATCCATGATTTGAGGTGTGCACATATATATGGGGAATGACAAACGGATTTTGAATGTAGAAAAGGTATAATCGCCGAAAAGGTTGTAAGCTTAATTGTGTCGACCCGAAAAGGAAAGGTTCTTAATATAAATTATATTGTGAGAAGAAATATGGTTATATAAAATCATTTACTATGGGAACGTTTGACACAATCATTAAAAACAAAATCAAATTAAAATACGTGAGAAAAAAATAAAATCATATAACTTTAGGAAGTTATGGTATAGAATCACTAAAATAAAATTAATTTAAAATAAGTGAGTCATTAAGAAGAAAAAGCATATGTTACGGTTCAATATTTATCCACAATCGATTAAAGATTTAAAGGTATTGTAGAACTTAAAACCATTGGCATGGTCATGGACCTTAAAAAATCATAGTCAAATTACTAGGTAGGCAGCACTAAACTCCTTTTAGGAAATCAATTTAATTTTGTTATGGCCATAAAAGGCAAATCAAAAGCAAGTCCGATGGCAAATTAAATGAGATCATCAATGCTAGTACAAAGTCAGTCAAGGTGATATTGACGAGTTGTTAGAGCATACTGATTGGCCTGGAGATATTCGTAAATGAAAATGTTTTTTGGTCTGAATAATTTAACATGTGTTTATTAAATATAATAAAATATATTTAAATTTATTAATCAATAAATACATGTTATGTCAGTTGACTTAACTATGTACGCAAAAGATGACTGTTCATAAACTAACTTGCTTGGATCAAGTTTTCCATGCAAATTCCATTTTAACTGAAGTTTTTGAGTTCATTGTATATGACTTGTGATAAAAATGCAAATGTCATGGTTCATGTTTGGTTTATGTAATTCATAAGGGTTGCTTTGAGCCTATCGAAATAATAATTTATAATACCTAATCTAAACTATAAACAGGGGCGCAGCTCTAGAAAATATTTTTAAAGGGTTCAACATTTATTATAATTTATAAAACTTAAATATAAGCTCATAAAAAATATACATTACATAAAATGTTATTAAATATTCTTAATTATAAAATCTTAAATATTTATACATTTTAAAATTTTCTAAATCAAAATATGTTTGGTTAATTTACATTTTTTAAAAAAACATGTTTATTTTAAAAAAACTATAAATCTAGATGAATTTCAATCGCCTACAAATAATTGTAAATTCATCTCGGATCCATAATTTTTTTAAATAATACCATCCAATCAAACGGACCTAATAATTCAAAATTTCAATTTTCAATTTAATAACAGAATAACAAATTATTAATTAGTAAAAATAAATTTATGACCGAAATTTAAAAAAAAAAGGAAGCAAATTATCAAATACGGTGGGTGAATACCAACTGTGTCTTAGTGTTTGTCCGAGAGAAAGAATCGAAGAACAGATGTGAGACTACTTGTCGGTACTCGCCAGGAAGGAAGAGCGAAGAGTGTGTAGGGTGTAAGATTACGTCATCCATATTTTTTATTTTTATTTTTATTTTTTCCTCTATAAATTTTTTTATAGTTTTAATTATAAAAGAAATTTAAAAAGAATTCAAGGTGTGTAGTTGCACACCCTAACTTGTTAGTAATGTAAGAATTTACTGCAGGATCATTCATGCCTAGAACTATTTATTATAAACTATAACCTTAATCAGAAGCGTACATGGATCCATGAGTGAATTAAAGGAGTTGGTTTTATCACCTTTCTATTTCTCTTTAATGGTGTTCTATGATGGAGAAGAACTACTGCCACACGCACGTTCTGTGTTGCGTTAAAACCTAAGTGAAGCGAAAGAGAAGGGATACATCTATATATATAACCCTACTGTTTCCAATTACTACTCAGTCCAACAACCATCATATTGAGCCTTCATTAATTTAGAAACAGTCTTTTAATTACATGCGGTCCATTAATAGCATGTAGGCCTTTTAATTACATGGGCCACATAATAGATTATTAAAAATAAATAATAATCTTACAATCTCCCACTTGGCCCATGTCAAGACTTGGCGATTCAACAACTTTAAGTGCGCACCTTTCATTGAATCAATCAAGACATCTATAATTAAATTGAAATGATTGGATCATGGTGGTCACAAGTCATCAAACGACATGATTCCTTCCATGTATCACAAAACCAACTCAATTTAGAAACTTTAATTGGGATAAACTTTAATTATTACTTTCACTGTTATCTCACTAAAACAATAATGTATACGACATAATGTGAGTAACAAATAAATAACCAAAAACATAACTTTAATTGAATTCACAAATGTCAAAAACTAATAACCAAATGTACAAATCTAAATATCATGTCAACAAGGATTTATCTATTACACCCATACTTCCAACATGGCCAATAAATGTTTTGGGTGGTAATCCTTTAGTCAACGGATCCGCTATCATCAGATCAATACCAATATGCTCAATTGACACTATGTTTTTGCACTTCTTCTTTAACTGACAAGTATTTTCAATCCATGTGTTTTGCACCTTTAGAATACTTGTCATTCTTTGAAAAGAAAACAGCTGCAGAATTATCACAATAAAGTCTCAATGGTCTAGCTATACTGTCAACAATGTTTAAACCTGAAACAGATTTTCGCAACCACAACACATGAATAGTGGCCTCAAAGCATGCCACGAATTCAGCCTCCATAGTGGAAGTAGCAATAGTAGATTGCTTTCCACTTTTCCATGAATTGCTCCTCCAGCTAATAGGAACATATAACCAAATGTAGACTTCCTTGAATCTACACAACCTGCATAGTTTGAATCTGAATACCCAATCACCTCAAGGTGGTTGGATTTCCTGTATATGAACATGTGATCCTTAGTGCCTTGTAAATACCTAAGCACTTTCTTCGCAGCCTTCCAATGATCTATTCCACGATTACTTTGATATCGTCCTAACATTCCAACAGCAAAACTGATGTCTGGTCGAGTACATGTCTGGACATACAATAGGCTCCCAACAACTGACAAATATGGAATAAACTCCATTGCCTTTCGTTCCAAATCATTTTTGGGACATTGCATCTCACTAAATTTGTCCCCTTTTTGAATTGGAACTATCCCTGCAAAGCACTTTTCCATTTTAAATCTCTCTAATACTTTATCAATGTAAGCCTTTTGAGACAATCCTAACAATCCTTGTAATCTATCATGGAATATTTCTATTCCTATCACATAAGATGCCTCACCCATATCTTTCATTGCAAACTTATTAGAGAGATACCTTTTAATATCATGTAACAAACCAATATCATTTACAGCAAGAAGGATATCATCAACATATAGGACTAATATAATAAACTTACTCCCACTAACCTTCATATAGATACACCGATCAACAGTATTTTCTATAAAACCATATGACATAATGGTATCATTAAACTTAAGGTACCATTGTCGAGAAGCTTGTTTTAGTCCATATATTGATTTTTTTAATTTACACATCAAATGTTCCTTTCCTGTGGTTATGAAACCTTCTGGTTGATCCATATAAACTTCCTCCTCTAAGTCACCATTAAGAAAGGCAGTTTTAACATCCATTTGGTGAAGCTCTAAATCATAATGAACCACCAAAGCCATAACAATCCTCAAAGAATCCTTCTTTGAAACTGGAGAGAAGGTTTCTTTATAGTCAATGCCATCCTTTTGAGTATAACCTTTAGCAACAAGTCTGGCCTTATACCTTTCAATGTTGCCCTTTGAGTCACGCTTGGTCTTAAAGACCCACTTGTAACCCACTTGTTTTAAACCTTTAGGCAACTCAACTAAATCCCAGACTTTATTGTCATACATTGATGTTAACTCTTCTTTCATAGCATTAAACCACTTTTTAGAATTGTTACATTCCATGACTTAGATAAATGAGACTGGATCCTTATCAAGACTCAAGTCACACTCATGCTCCAGTGAATAGACCACATAATCATTCGAAATAGCTGGTCTTCTTTGCCTTACAGACCTCCTTAAATCTATTTCTTGTGGTATCACTTGCTCATTTATAACTTGGTCATTGTTAACTAGTTCATTATTAATTTGTTTATCTAGTGGATTCAGGATATTATTTTGATGTTTTAACATGTTGTGAGACCGTGATACAACAAGAGGAACAACAACTAAAGAAAAAACAGTGGGTATAGAACTTTCCACCCTAGTGTCACGGGGTCAGCCTTTATAGCAGCTTAACCCGTGCGGCACCTAGTTCCCACCCGTACGAAGAAACACTAGGTCAGCCTAACTCGTCACATTTGGATCGGAACCCATCGATTTGTTGTAAAGCAATTGTGTAGGGAAGCGCTTAGCAGAAGATCAATTTAAACGAAGACAACAAATGATTGTATTGATTGCTTGAAAGCTTTACAACATCACTCCCCTACATATAGATGTTAACACATTTCTGGCTATGTCACCAGGAGACATCATATATGATCAAAATCTAAAATCTCTACAACTTACTCTATAAGCTAAGTACAACACTTTACAAGGGGAAAATACCCCAAAATAGCCTAAGTGTGCTAGGATAAGCCTCGGTCCGTGACACTAGTTTCTTGAATATCCACTTTACGTGATTCACTACTCCCACTAGATTGACCATACTCAATGAACCTAGTATTACCAGACTCAACTATTCTCGTACTATGGTTAGGACAATAAAATTTGTAACCTTTTGACTTTTCAGGGTAGCCGATGAAATAGCCACTAATGGTTCTTGCATCAAGCTTCTTTTCATGTGGATTATATATCCTTACTTCTACTAGGCATCCCCAAATATGTAGATGTCTTAAACTGGGTTTCCTTCCTATCCACAATTCATAAGATGTTTTAGGAATTACTTTACTAGGAACCCTATTAAGTAGATATGCAGCGGTCTTTAATGCATGCATCCACAAAGATAAAGGTACAGTACTGTAATTTAACATGCTCATAACCATATCCATAAGAGTACGATTTCACCTTTCTGCTACACCATTTTGTTGAGGTGTACCAGGCATTGTATACTGTGCACATATGCCTCGACTTTCAAGGAACTTTGCAAATGGACCTGGACATTGTCCCTTTTCATTAAACTTACCATAATATTCACTACCTCTATCAGACCTCATAACTTTTACCTTTTTGTCAAGCTGCCTTTCAACTTCATTAATGAACACCTCTAATATGTCCACTGACTCAGACTTTTCATGCAGCAAGTACAAATAGCCATACCGTGAGTAGTCATCAATAAAAGTGATAAAATACTTTTCACCGCCCCAAGACGGAATATCAAAAGGACCACAAATATCAGTGTGTATTAACTCTAAAAGTGCATTACTTCCTGTGGTTGGATTCTTTGATATATGTCTAGTTTGCTTACCTTTAATGCAATCTATACATACATCCCAATCAACAAAATCCAATTGAGGTAATATTTCATTCTTTACTAATCTCAATGCTCTTTCCTTGGATATGTGACCTAACCTTCAATGCCATAGAAAAGCTGAGTTTTCATTATGTGCACTATGTTTATTTCCAATACTATGATCAACATGAAATAGGGATTCAACAAAATTAACATCAAGATTAAAACGATATAAACCATCAATTAAAGTACCAGAACCATAATAGTACTTTTGTTTATACAAAGAAAAACCATTATTTTCAATCTTAAAATTAAAACTCTCATGATCCAACTTTCCAACAGAAACCAAATTTCTAGCACAATCAGGAACATAAAGACACTTTTCTAGATCCAGGTGGTGTCCAGTATCCAGGATCATTCTATATGTTCCAATTCCTTCTGTCATCACCGGATTTCGTCCAGGAGGGAAATCGCTTTTGGGATGCGGTTCCCCCCAACCCTCATCCGGATCGTGATGAAAAATTAGAGTCGCCACCAACCGTTTTTGGGGTGCGATTGGTCACCTACAAGGAATTTGATCTAAGCTGCTAGGGATGGACTCGGGAGTTGGTTACGCGTGGGGAAGGGCTAGCACCCCTACGACGCCCTTTCGGTACCTATCTTAGGAGTTTAGAAATTTTTAACTTGTTTGAACTGTTTGCTTAAAATGTTACTAGTTTAAAGGTGAGGTGAAATTTACATTCGTCCTAAAAGTCTATCTTTTTTATTTTTCTAAGTCATTCGTTAAAGTTTAGAATTAAATCCAATTTGTCCTAGCAATTTAATTTTTCCTATTTCTGTTTCTAAACTATTTATTTGAAGTTGAATAGAGTATCTAATTAATCCTATGGTTTAATTAGCATCTAAGTTATTTAAAGAAGGCTAAGAAAACGATTAATTTCTAAGTTGCACGCTAATGTAAAGGTATGCTAAAAAACCCAAGACTTAAATTCGTGTTGAAAAGATCAAGTTTAAAAACATAAATATTTGAATTTTTATTTATTTATTTATTTTTATGAGAAAACACTTTTTTTTTTAGAAAATATTTTTTTGTTATTGTTTTTGATGTTTGTTTGTTTGGTTTTTTTTAAATGTTTTAAAAATCCCAAGTGTTTAAAAATTCTAAATGTTTAAAAATCCCAAGTTTTTAAAATCTCAAGTGTTTAAAAGAATTATTATTATGAAAAGTTTTTGTTTTGGAAAATGTTTAAGTAAAATGTGTTCTTTTTGTTTTTCTTTTTTTGTCTTTTTCTTTTTTTTTTATTTTTATTTAATTTGAAAAACATTTAAATAGAAAGTGTTTTTTTTCAAGGAAAGATTCTTGTTGTTTTTTTTTTGTTTTTGTTTTTTGTTTTTTGTTTTTGTTTTGTTTTTTGTTTGGAGAAGATTTTTCTTTTTAAATATTAAACAAAATGCATGGATAATTAAAAATTAACACAAGTGGTGTGGGTGAAAATAAGCTCACTTTTTTCTCTTCTCTTTTTTTTTTTTCACGTTCTCCTTTTTTTCTTTTCCTTACTCCTCTTTTCACTAAGTACTTGATTTACAATATTACAACTGTATTGGGTCATGATCCCGCATATACAAAATTGTTAATGGCCATACTAACATTTGCCTAAGGCCTAATAAAGATGAATAAATAAAACAACAGGTAAGCTGTACATATGAACGGAAATACAAAGATAAATAAGCAATACAACATACAACCCAGAGGAGGAACTGCATTGACCAAGGAAAGAACAAAACAACTTGCACGCCAAAGCAAACAGTGGACCAAACAAATAACAAAACAAAACACAGGCAACATACTCATAAAACCAAAACAAATCACAGCATAAGACTCACCAAACTCACAAACCTCCAACGTTTTATTTTCTTTGTAAATATGCTATATTTTTTTTAAACAAAGAATTGACTAAACCAAACCAAAACTCAAAAACCAAACCATAAACAGAATAAGAGAGGAACGTGCACAAGCCAAAATGAACCAGACCTGCAACGTTTTTTTTTCTAAGAAGATGTTGTTTTTGTGAAACCAGAATTAGAAAACAAACCAAACCAAACCAAGAACAACCTGAACTCAACGTTTTTGTTTTGTATAAAGATGTTGTTTTTTTATTAAAGCAGTGAAACTAAACCAAACCAAACCAGCATTAGACAGCAAGACCAAACCATGAACCAAAAAAAAACCCAGAAGCGTGTACAAACCAACATAACAGGGAGGGAAGTTTTAGTCACCCGTCAACCCCAAGAACAACCACGACAAATGAAACCCAAACCACAGGGGAGCAGTAACCCAAACGCCTCACCAAGAATAGAACACAGACTAGGACAGAACAGACCAACCAAAACAAAACAAAAACAACGAAAAACAATCAAACTTGATCAAACCATAAACATTAACAATGAAGATAGCATATGGAACTAACGATCAACCCAAATGGATTCACGATCCTTTCCTCAGACACAGCTAGTTAAGGCAGCACACCAGGTTGCGTGCTTCGGTTGCCTGGAGTACGCACCAAATTCCTCAGTCAGACTTTGGCGACACACTAGACAGCCGACTTTTGGTGAAGCACTAAACGGTTGGTGAGATTTCCACCCAATTTGAAAAAAAAGGCTGGTGAGGTCTTTGAGCTTCGTGACTCTATGGGGGCGATTTGTACTCCACATCAGCCGGTGGATGGATCTCCGGCCAAGGGGAGCAGGGCTCTCGGTGGAAGAAGGAGGCGAAGAAAGGGATTGTGATTTCGGATTTTGGAATTTTTGAGGAGAGGAGAGCCCGTGTCCTGGAAGGGATTGAAGGGTTTTTTTTATAGAAGATGGGAGTTCGATTGGGGGCGATGAGGTCGCATGAGCCGACCAGGGTTGGGCTTAACCCAGTCTTGGGTGCGGCAGAGAGTGAGAGGAGAACCATGGCTTGACCATGGTTCGATCCATGGGAGAAAAGAGATGAGCTGGAGGGATGGTCTTTCGGCGTGGTGGTCTGGCTGTCAGAGCTATGGTGACAGGGGTGAAAGCCGATTTGGGAACGGCAGAGGAAGAAGAGAAGAAGAAAGGAGAAGGCAAAGGTGCTCAAAGAGGCACTGTGTCGCTGCGCCTGGGAGGAAGACGATGCGCGAAACAGACACGACGTGAGAGTTAACCGAGATCTGGGTTTTGTTTTTGTTTTTATTTATTTTGTTGTTTTGTTTTGTTTTTTTTTGTTTTTTTGTTTTGTTTTGTGTTTTTTTGTAACCGATGAGAAGGGGACATGTGGACTAGGTTAGGTGGAAAAAAAAGATGGCGGCTAGGGTTTCTAATTTTTCAATTGGGTATTTTTAACTGATGTGTTTTTAGTTTTGAGATCGGTGAGGCGATCCGAATTTCGCAAAATCTCAAAAAAATTATTTTTGGACTCGGGGCGTTGTGACGAGTGTCCCCATGTCATTTTTATTTTAAAATGATTTGATTCTTTATCACCTGGGACTAGATTTTTGGCATTTGAAAACCTTTTTGAAGAAGTTGTTGAAATTGCACCTTTTGAATCAACGGTCACGTCTCTTTAATTCTACAAAATGGTTAACGAACAGAAAAGAAATCTAAAGCGGAAAATGAATGTGTATGTCCAACCCGGACAAAATGGAATCCAACACCTTCTATGCTTGCCTTCATTCTGTTACCCATATACAAAAACTTTTCAGCTTTGTTTATAGGTTGGATCGTAACGAATCCCTGTATGACATGTGATACATAAGTAGTTGCACTAGAATCTAACCACTAAGTATTATTAGGCATCTCAATAAGATTTGATTCAAAACATACTGAAATATAGTACTTACCTTTCTTTTCGAACCAAATTTTCATTTTCGGGCAGTCTTTCTTGATATGACCATCCTTCTTACAGAAGTAGCACTTGACCTCCTTATGGGTTTGACCCTCTTTAACCTTTAGTGGGACTTTATCCTTCCTTTTATCCTTCTTTCCCTTGCTGCTACCGGCTCCATTATGAAATGTGAGATGAGCAGAATGATCCTTCATTGTCTTTAATCTCCCTTCCTCTTGAATCAACATGGCTTTAATTTCTTGAAGGTTCCATTTTTCCTTAATGGTGTTGTAATTCACCTAGAACTGGCCAAACTCATGAGGAAGTGAGTTAATAATAAACTGTACTAAGAAGAATTCATTCACATCCATCCCCTTTGATTTCAACTTTGCTGCCAGATTTACCATGTGAGTCACATGATCATGAATGGGCTGTGACCAATCAAACCTTTTAATAGTCAGCTCACTCATTATGGTTCCCACAACAGACTTGTCAGTTATGTCTGATTGGGAGTATTCTTTAATCTTTAACATGAACTCCTTTGTATTGTCAGTTTTGAGCATTGATGGCTTCACATTTTCAGCCATTGACATTCTCATCAAGTTCAAACTTAACCTGTTAGACCGCTCCCAAATCTCATATTCAGATCTTTCAGCTCCTGTACTGGTCTTAGTAATGGCTTCAGGTTTGTCAGACACTATTGCAAAATCCAAATCCAGGACACCTAGTTGAAACTGAATTTGCTCAGACCAATCTACATAGTTCAACCCATTGAACTTGATCATCCCATTACCCATGGCGAAAATATTAGCAGAAACTGCAAATCATTATACATGCACACACATTAATGCTTTGAGAAAACTTTAATTAGATTCAGACAAACAATAACTTTAATTACATATTCAAGTTCACCTTTGGGTGATCCCTAAATATATAACATTAACCAATAATGATGCAAATAATACACTTTAATACACTATCAGTTATACTAAAGTCAATACTCATGTCATCTTTGAATATACAATTATATTAACTTAATATACTGATAAGTCACTATAATGTCATTAATTATAAGCAATGGTCTACCTTTGGGTCACCTCCTAGCAAAATAATTAATGAACTTAATTATTCGGAATTTAATTGCATCACATAACACGAATAATTAAAACATATAATTAAATGTTTAATATCTTAATAAGCAGGCCACTTTAGTGACTAACAAGTTTTCTATACAATAAACATTTAATTATATAAATCTTTAATGAGATATTCCTAAAATCTCAAACAAACATAAATATATAATTAAATATATAAATATCTTAATAAGCTAGGTTACTTTGGGGACTAACAAGCTTCTATGCTATAGACATTTAATTATACATATCATTATTTGAGATGTACTTTACAATCTCAAACCAAATATACAATATTAAAATTTTCTTTTATACCATATTTGGTCTTTTAGCAAATTAAATTGATAAAAATATAATACAATTTAATTTTATACGATTATAATCCTTAATTAAACATAAATGCAAACTTTAATTTAAACAATTATATTATAATAATAATAATGTTTGCTCATGATCACTTAATAAATCCAATATGACATACTTTAACCAATAGTAATAATAATAATAACTTGAAATTAATCGATACGCATTAATCGTTCCAATGGCCAATTTACGGTCAGACTTTAAAGCCACCAATCAAATCATGTTTAACATTGCTGCCCATTGATGGCAATTCTATTTCTTGCAAAAGGTGTAATCACGTTATGCCCATTTAATAAAGAATAAAGAATATGAATTACCATAAAACAATTCTGACAACAAAAAAAATCAAGTCTTGACAATTCGTGCAAGCATAAAGCAATAATTGGCATGTTCTTGTAACCTCGCAAGAGATATGATTTACGATCTGGCGGAAGCCAAAGCAAAGTCGGGACTCATCATTCACGCAGGTCTCCAAACACGAATTCGCCATGCATTTATAACAATTAATATTCAATTATTACCTTTTCTTTAATTCTATGATAATTCCAACCTCTAAAATTGCACAATGCAAAACAAATCGACAACAAATTCTTTCACTATCACCGAACAATAGGAACTAGATTTATTGGTCTGGTAAATCATTTAACGTCAATTAAATAATTCTAAAGCAAACCTGCTCTGATACCAATTGTAAGAATTTACTGCAGGATCGTTCATGCCTAGAAGGCTAGAACTATTTAATATAAATTATAACATTAATCGGAAGCGTACCTGGATACATGAGTGAATTAAAGGAGTTGGTTTTATCACCTTTCTGCTTCTCTTTAATGGCGTTCTGTGATGGAGAAGAACTACCGCCACACACACGTTCTGTGTTGCGTTAAAACCTAAGTGAAGCGAAAGAGAAGGGATACATCTATATATATAACCATGTTTCCAATTACTATTCGGTCCAACAATCATCATATTGGGCCTTCATTAATTTAGAGACAGTCTTTTAATTACATGCGGTCCATTAATAGCATGTAGGCCTTTTAATTACATGGGCCACATAATAGATTATTAAAAATAAATAATAATCTTACAAGTAACGCCGCCCTGACTATAAATAAAATAAGTCAAGGTGGATTTCACATACATAAGTTAGAAGATTTCAAACTTAGTTTTGTTATTATCAAGGAAACTCAATATAATTCAAAAGAAAATAAACAATAAATAAATAAATGAGAAATATTTTTAAAAACTTATAAATAAACAACTTCATAAAGAGAAATTAAGTTAATAAAGGTTATAGAAACCAAGATTTACAATCCTTTAATTACTTCATCCTATAACCAATTGATCATCTTTGTTTCTTTATCATTTTTGTTGCTTTGCCCACTTCCTTATTTTGTAATTAAATGTTTTACAATGTGTTATATCTTGGCTAATAGTGATTGGTGAGCGATAAGTATGAAAATAAGCACCATTCATGCTAAAATTGTTAGTTATTTTTGTCATTTGGAGCTTCAACATCAACCGTTGATGTCCTGGGTTGGCATTTTAAGTCTCAGCTAACATGTGACCCACGTCATTGGCTGTTTTTTTGGTTATAGGATCACTCAACAAGTTGGTATATTTTTCAAGACATGGGATTCAAAACCCTAATTTGAAGTTATATTCAAGCTTAGATTCGTCTCAACAAGTTGAATAGGGTTTTGCCTCCTAGAGTTAGAACTCACGAAACATTTAATGTGACATCAAAGACATGATAGACTATAATTGACTAACATAAGCATGGTTCACAATATCGGTCAAGATGTTTGTATCTCAGTTGTTTCAACCAGGTATCAGCAACTGGTAAGATGAGATTTAGGGACAATATAGCGAATCAGTTCACGCAACGCCGATATTCAATATAGTCGTCATGTCTCGGTCGATATTGTATCATCGACTCGCGAGGCACTGATGCCCTCGTCCAATGGGGAGGTAGAAACTTATCGTAAATGATAAGTCGACGCAACGCAGAGGACACCGATGCTACGAGACGCAAGAGGCACAAACTACATGGAATATTCTTCCTTTTTTCCTCCTTTAACTTCTTTTTAAGCTTCCCCAGTCAATCCTTTTCTCCAATCGACACCTTCTTTCTTCTTCATGGATCTATGCTGCTTGTTGCTCGTTGCCGGCGCCCATTGCTTGTTGCTAAGGTTGCTGTTGCCAATCAAAGTGATGAGGTACGAATCGATAATGAATTTATATATTAATTATTACTATATTAATCGATAACTAATAATTAATTAGTATATTATTAGTTATTTTATTTTATAAATTATTTAGTTAATTAAAAATTAACTTTAATTAGAATTTTTAAAGGATTTAGTTGATTTAATTAAATAAATATTATTAAATAAATATTAAGAATTATTTTTATTTATAATTATACATCTCAATTAATAATTACTACAAGTTATTCTAAGTATAACTTGGTATTTTTTAATTTGTTAAATTAATTAGTATAACTTATTTATAAATATAGCATTAATTTGTATATTAATTAATAATTAATAATTAATTGTATATTAATCGATAAAAATAGCATGAATTAGTATATTTATTGATAACTAAAAATTAAAGTTTAAATTAGAATTAAAATAGTTCAATATGTTTTATGTCTATTAATTTATATTTTATATCTTGTTTTTATGTAGAAATATTATTAATATAAATTAATTAGTATAAAAATGATATTAATTATTAAATTATTATATTTGTATAAATTATTTTGATCAATAATTATAATGTTTTTTTATTTTAGGATGTCAAATAAAATAAGTGAATTATAAATTTAATTTCAAATTATAATTTTTAATGCATGTAGTTAATTTAAGTGAATAGATATTATTAAATTAATATTAAGAGTTATTTTTATTTATAATTATACATCTCAATTAATAATTACCTATTATATTATTAAATAAATATTATAAAAATTAAATGCCAATCAAAATTTCATATGTTATATTATAAATCATGAAAATGTAATAATATATTTATTTTAATACTTCAATAATGTGCTAGCATTTTTTATATAATAACTCATATTATATTATCTAAAGCATATATTTATATTATTTAATGATTCAAATGTGATTGTTTGATTTTTTTTTCTAATTTTTTATGATTTTTAAAAATAATTAAATATTATTTCATGCCTAAAGTTACATCAAGCCCGAGATACAATGAGTCATCCATGACCGTGATGCGACAACTGCCGCAATTGCTAACTAGGAACATAAGCGATTTTGAAATAATAAGAAGGCGTGTATCACATTTACTCCTTCTACACCTTTCAAAATTGAAAAGAATACTTGTTGATGATTAAAGATATAATTTTCACACAATTAATTTTTGTGGTAGTTATGAAGATAATGATTGTGTCCCTGAAGAAGATTGGCTCTCATAATGCAAATTGTGAAAACCCCAAGAAAAAACCCCAGAAGTCCTCTACGAGTATAAATGACCATTTAAGAGTTCATTCAAAAATAAAAACGAGGTGAAAGAAAGCAAAATAAGAAACAAGTAAGCTGAACCGAGAATACTTTTATTTTTATTATTATAAAAGGAGATAAATTTTCTCTTTTCTACTCTTGGTTATGATGATGTTTAATTTATTATGCTTATTTTTTAAGGTTGAATTAAGAAAGGTTTTGGCATTATCAAATTGTGAAAATTGTTGGATCAAACTTGAATTTGATAATCACCTAAAATCTTACTTGATTTGATACTTTGAACATGGTTCCATGCTTTTGGTTGGTTGTGGTTAAAATGTAGAAATTCACTAAGTGTTGGAAATTGTCCAAATTAGATTTGAGTTCTAGAAAGGGTTTTCACGTCGGATTTGTTTCCTGTGACAGATTTGTAATCCTGGCTCGAACAAACAAGTCAAACTTGTATCATTTACCAAATTTGGAGCGCTATTTCAAATTCAAAACCATAACTTAGAGTTATATTCAAGCTCAAATTTATCTCTACAAGTCGGATTGGGTTCTACCTTTAGAGTTAAAATTCATGAAATCTTAAAAGTCACATATGAAAAGTGGCAGCCTAGGATTGGTTAATTCAGAAATTTTGTACGGTTTTGTCTGTTATGATGATATGTTAGTATTAATAGTCTATGTAAATCAACAATAGCATGTTATATTAGTTAAAAAGTATTAATAATATAATGCTTTTAGATCCTCCCTTCTCTTTTATTTAAATCTCTTGATGCCTAACAAAAACAAAGTTAGTTGTGCTATCCTCCTATTATATATATGTGTGTGTGTGTGTGTGTGTGTGTGTGTGTGTGTGTGTGTGTGTGTGTGTGTGTGTGTGATATTGTTATTGTAAGTCCCATGTTAGGTGAAGTCTCACGTGAGCACCATCAAATATAACCCATCAGACTGGAAGATAAACTATTCTAAATGCATAGATTGGAAAAACATTAAGTGTACCAAATTTCAAAAAGTTTAAACATGCCTAGGATTTTCAATTTGCATGACTAATTTCACAATCTAACTTGGATCATAAAATAGTATTTATGACCACAATGTTGGACCTCATTTTGTCTGGGTTGGACATACTAACCCCATTTTTATATACTTGTCTACCAATGCCATATACCTTGTTGAACAGGTCCTTAAGGATTCTCCACTACCAAGGAATGGTTTAGAGTTGATGTTAACCCTAATTTGCATAAGATGGATACAATGTTGCAAGCCCCTAAAGTGATAACTTCTGTTGTAAGCCCCTAAAGTGCCCCAAGATCAATACCAAGTGAAGATGATGAAATTTGGAGATTAACGCACTTGACCGAGCTCAATTTCGATGTAAAACAAAGAAGTTATGGCCAAGACAATATGCGTCGGAAAAAGTCAAACTTGTCAAAAGACGGTCAATGCCCCTGGTTAAAGGGCCCGAAAATGTGACCATGTAAGATTCTCGAAAATAACTATTTAGGCAAATACGGAGCTTCCCAAACAATCCCCCAAAGTTCGTCTATTTTAGCATTTTGGGTGGGAGTAAAAGGATAATTAAAAGTTAAAAAAATTGGTCAAATCCAGAACATCGTGGTTAAATCCAGGACATCACTAGTCCGGACTAAGCTTTCACTGACACGGAGTAAGGATCCGAGCCTTCCATTGATCTGGACTGTAAAGACTCGTATTTGGGTAGTGTTGAGAGAGCCATTTTGACAGAGCTTCCCAAGTATCTGGACGATAGTGTAGTCGTCGATGTGACCATTTTAACAGTACTTGGGCCCGATTCCGAGTTGGGACCCCAAGTGGCCCGATTGTTGATTTTCTCAGAGTTTATTGGTTGACTTTGCGTTTGAGCGGTCATTTGAGTGTGATAATATCTGAATAGTATTGTGCTTATCATTTTGAGCGTTTTGACTGTAATTTGACTCAATTTGGAGTTCAGGACCTTGGAGGTCAATTATTGTGTTGGTTGGTCAATTAGTGGTCAATAATTGGCAAAAATATAAATAGAATAAAAAGAAAGAGCTTTCACTTTACGCTATCACGTTTGTGCGTTTCAGAGAGAAAGCTTGGAAGCTTGAAGCCTTGACGATTTGGGGCGATTTGGGTTCGTGGAACTCAAAGAATCACTCCATGTAGGTGTCCTTGAACTTTTTATCTTGATTCTGTCTTTGGTATGCATGAATTTGTCATGATTTATAGAATTAAGCATGAACCCTAGGTTTTAGGGGAAATCCAATTTTGGGTTAAATCTAATGGTTTAACATAAGATCTGTGGTTAAGAACTGATTTATATCAGTTTGGATATGTGTTTATGTGATCTGGGGTTATTTAATTGCGTATTCCATAAGGGTTGACAAGTTAACCATTGAAATCTGGATTTAGATATAGATTTCTGGAAATCTGCAATTATGTGCGCATTTCTGTTGTTAGTACGCGATTTAGAGACGTTCAGGACATGCTTTGAGGTAGATATTGTAGTCTGTTGCGTAAAACGTGTGTTCGTGAGCGTTTGGGGGTCGCTGGGTTGATTCCAGACGAAGAACATGCAAAAACGATGATGAATAGTACCATGGGCGAACTATTGGGTTGAAAGGACGAAGACCCGAAGATTTGGGTTGTAGGGTCGAAGATTTTGGGTCATAGGGTCGTAGGGTCGAAGATCCGTAGATCCGTAGTCGTAGGGTCGTAGATCCGTAGTTGAAGGTCGAAGGTCACAACTTTGAGTCTTTGATGCCGAAATTCCGCAGCTACGAGTCGCAGTCCCGCAGTTATGAGTCGCAGTTCCGCAGCTTCGAGCCAGTGCAATTAGACTGGATTGGACCCATTTACATTGTAACCTTTAAGTCTCTCCACATCTAAGTTATTTACATTATTTACATTGTAATTTAAGTAATTAAGTTATGATGTAAATAACGAAATACCCCCCCCCCCTTCGGATTCAAAGAAAAATACTAGAAAATTAAATTCCACTCTTTCAAAATATGAAAATTTGGATTTAGTACAAAATCTCGAAAAAATCCAGTTTTTCATAAAGGTGACTTTTTAGAAAGTGGGGTTAAATATCTCAGAAAAATCCTCAAAAATCAGATTATCTTAATTATGATATGGACACCCAACGCCAGGACTTTTTATTTCAAGAAAACAACTTCTATGGGTATCTCCTTCCTTGGTCAAGGAATGATGATCGATTTGTCAAGACTGGCTTCAATTATAAAGGGAGTATGGTGAACCTTAATGCCATATTGGTGTTGGTATGTTGGTTTGAGGAATTGGGGCTTGGGCTCTATGACTTGTTGGGTTCTCACCGTGAGGCTAAGGCCTGTGTTGAGCCGTTGAGTTCGTGAGCTGTTGAGCTCGTGGAGCTAGGGCTGAGTGCCCTAAGCTGAGATCCTATTAAGGATTGTGTTGAGTCGTTGAGCTCATGAAGCTAGGGCTGAGTGCCCTGAGCTGGGATCCAGTGGAGGATCGTGGACAAGATGTCCTGTGTGGGCAGGCTGTTCTTGATGTTTGTTTGCAGGCTATGTCCTGATAATTGTGCACACTACACGATGCACGAGTATACTGAGCATATAGTATAGACTTGTATATTTGCATGATGTAGAGTTTTGGGGTCACCTACTGAGCTTGTCGCTCACCCCTACTTTCAGGTGTGACCGGAGACTAGTGGAGGACTTTCTTCCAAGAGGACGTGCCCACTGCTTTGATGTATGATACAATATTGTATTATGTATTGTTTTATATTATATCCTGGACATGGGTCCGTGGACATTTGTATTTGCATACTGTTTGTCATATGATGTTTGTATGACTGTTTGACATATTATATGCATGTTGATGTATGGGAAAGTACAGGATTACCATTGATGTATGACTATACAGGGTTGCATATTTGAGACAGCACCCGCAGTGTAGTCTCTATTAGTGCTAGTCATCTACCCCTTGACCTTTCGGGTGTGGGCAAGGGGAAGTCATGTTCCTGGTTTTGGATACCCTGGAATTCGGGGGTGTGACACGGACTAAGCTTTCACTGACACGGAATAAAGATCCGAGTCTTTCATTGATCCGAGCTAAGCTTCCACTGACACGGAGTAAGGATCCGAGCCTTCCATTGATCCGGACTAAGCTTCCACTGACACGGAGTAAGGATCCGAGCCTTCCATTAATCCAGACTAAGCTTCCACTGACACGGAGTAAGGATCCAAGACTTCATTGATTCGGACTAAGCTTCCACTGACACAGAGTAAGGATCCAAACCTTTTATGGATCCAGACTAAGCTTCCACTGACATGAAGTAAGGATCCGAGCCTTCCATTGATCCAAACTAAGCCTCCACTGATATGGAGTAAGGATCTGAGCCTTCCATTGATCCGGATTAAGCGTCATTCATCCAGAATTATCCGGAATAGCCTTCCATTGATCCGGATCCGAGCCTCCACTGACCTTTGACCCTGCCGACACTTCAACCTGCCAACACTTTGACCCTTTGACCATTGACCTTCGCTGTTTGGATGTATTTTCGTGGATACTTTTTTGTGCAGTCACAAGTGTCACGACCCGAGCAGCGTGGTGCTGGCGGGACGTTTCTTAGTGGCACGATTCAGGAATGTATTCGTGCTACGTAAAGGAGAGGGGTTGGTTGAAAGCGTAGATGGTGCGCAGCGGAAGGTTCCAGGAAGTTCGTGGAGGAAAACGGATGGAACCCCTTCGGAGTTCAGATGTGCCGACCCGGTTGAATGCGGGGAGCACGCCGCTAGTCGAGGACTTGACGTTGAAGAAGGGATTTGGCCATCCTTACACAAACTGGTCGGGAACTAGAGCCATTCTCCTGATGAGCCCAGTGACAAGGCGAAACCAGTCTACGTGCGCTTCAACCCTCAAAGGCTAAACTTAGCAGACCGTGGATAGAGAAGCTAAGTGCCGCAATGGGTTGAGAGGCGTAGGAAACCTGACCCCGTGACAAGTGGTATCAGAGCCGAACCGGCCCGTATCCTGAAGACTCGCCGAGCACTCTCGCGAGTAGCGTGATCCCAAGGTGGGAGCTCACAGAGGTGAGTCGACCGATAGTGTCTTGCACGCCTTGCGTCCATAGAGTTGGAGTATCCTAGAGTGTGATACAGAGCTGGGCAAGGGAGTACGAAGGAGCGCGTCAGAGCTGTAAAAACTCGTATTTGGGTAGTTTTGAGAGATAGTCATTCTATGGGAATGTAACTCTCTGGACGGAAGTGTAGCCGTCGATGTGAGCATTTTGACTGTACTTGGGCCCGATTTTGAGTCGGGGCCCCGTTTGACCTGATTGTTGACTTTTCGGGGTTTATTGGTTGACTTTGCGTTTGAGCAGTCATTTGAGTGTGATAATATCTGAACAGTGTTGTGCTCGTCATTTCGAGCGTTTTGACAATAATTTGACTCAATTTGGAGTTCGTGACCTCGGGAGGTCAATTATTGCGTTCGGGTCAATTATTGCTGGGAGGCCAATTATTGGCAACGGTATATGATGGTCCCTTGGAGCCTAGAGGGGGGTGAATAGGCTCTTATCGAAACTCTTTTCTTTCTCTTAAGACACAAACACTTATCTAGTTAAGTGATAGAATCACTGCGGAAGATAACCAGATAGTGGAAGTATTTTGTTTTATTATCACAAGATAAATACAACAAAATAGAAGCAAGACTCTCTTACACTCTGTTTACAAATGAACTCACACACTAGCCAAATTCTATCTCCCAAAAATTAAATCCGCTTGTGCATACACAGGGTTAATCTTTTCTTACAAAAGCACAATCTGCTTCTTTTTAGATGTACAAGTATGAATATTTATACAAAACATTCCTAAGAGACAACCTTGGAACTTGTAGTTCCGAAATGCGTTCAGCACTAACTATCCCTCGGTAATCTCTCTGCCTTGACTGCTGCGGTTTGTGGAGCTCAAGATCTTGGGTTTGAAGAGTATAAGTGCGTTTGTGAGTTCCCAAATACAATTAAGGTTGTGTCCACATATCCGGGTGATCCACGTGTAAGATTCTTCAGGTTCTCAACGAGTTTGTCTTACATCGGGACACCCCGAGCTGGTAACTTTAAATGCGGTTGAGTTGAAGCAATATCTTCTTGGACCGGTGTAATTTTCCTTACTCCGTAGCTAATGAAGCTCGGAACCTTACTCCGTGTCAGTGATTTCTTACTCTGTATCTATTTGGTACCGGAATCCTTAGTCCGTGCCAGTGCTTCCTTACTCCGCATGTAAGTTCCTTACTCCGTATGTAAATTCCTTACTCCGTATGTAAGTTCCTTACTCCGTATGTAGGTTCCTTACTCCGTATGTAAATTCCTTACTCCGTATGTAAGTTCCTTACTCCGGTCGAGTCTTAAAGGGTCGGATGACTTATTCCGTATCAGTGCTTCCTTACTCCGCATGTAAGTTCCTTACTCCGTATGTAACTTCCTTACTCCGTATGAGTAAGTTATCCAGATTCCTTACTCCGCATCTAATTTCCTTACTCCGTGTCTAATAAAGACTCGGGTCCTTATTCCGCATTTGTACTTCCTTACTCCGCATGTATGGAAGAATCGGATGCCTTACTCCGTGTCTTCTTTTACTTCGTGCGACCTTGTAAACCAAGACTCTTACTTAGCGTCAATTTGACTTAGTCCGCACGAATGTTCGTTGTTCCGTATGTATTGGTGACTTGGTTATTTACCAAGTGTTTGACGACACTCACTCTTGTCCGGATCAGGATTATGTATCTTGTCCTTAGCTTTGCTCTCATGAGTGTATCTCCGGATTAATAACATATCTTCTGCAACGATCAAATAAACACAAGAGATCTCAGATCAAATTACATACGGTTTTATCAGCATTATCCAAATTCTGGGTTTGATCCAACAATCTCCCCCCATTATGGATATGCTCAAACCCTTTGTAATCTGATCTGGTAAGCAGTGCAAAAAGATAACATACAGAATATACATCACAACCAATTTCATTTAACAGCAATTAAGTACAATTCAGCCTTAATACAAGATTTTCACTAAGGTACATAAGGCTTACTATACTTGAAGATCATAGTTGCTGCCTTCTCTCTAAGCTCCATTGTCTGCTTCATCGTATAAGTAGTGTGTTGGCTCCACGATTTGTCCACAGTCAAAAAGGACTTGATGAAGTAATGGACAAAGGCCTCGCAGCCTATCTCCATCCGATTGTTGTGGCACTTGCTTCTTGCCCCGGAATGTCGCCTTCAGCTTCTCAGTTGGACCCAAGGGTGTGATGCCTAACTCTTCATATAAACCGGCTTTCTTCACAGCTTCAGTCAGCCTGAGACACAGTGGTTCCCATTGATTCTTTCTTACAAAGCGCTCCACTATCTGATGAGAGTCAATGAGAATCATTTTCTTGGACTGAATCATGAAGACAGCCATCATGAAGTGTGGCGTCATGATCCGGTACGGAATGAGGATAGTTGAGAGAGTTTTCCATGGCTTGTTATCCTCAGCAGTTCCGTTGATGAAGGACTGAATTAGATCCACACTGGGAAGATAGCCTTCATTCCAGCACGGCAGAACTTCAAACAAGTGCCTGTCCTTGTATAGAGATGGAAACAACCTCATCTCCATTTTAGCAGCCCTCGAGAAGTTGTCAATGTCTTCTGTAGTAAAGAGTCCTTTCTCCAAACAAAGAGTCTGAATGTTGTCCGGGGAGAAAGGGTACATTTCAAAAAGACATCTTCTCTCAGCAGAAGACGTTGGATAGGACTTCATTGCTTTGTGAACACTTCCATCCGCATCAGAAGGGTCAAACGCCGCATATGATGGGAGGAAGGTGTCGGCTGCGGATGAGGAGGATGGAGGAGGAGCTGGAGCTGCAGTAGAGGAGCTTGGTTGAGAGAAGCGACTTCGTTTGGGAATTCTAACTCCCTGAAGCACTGAAATGGCAGGCCGCTTCTCAGTCCGAGTAGATGGTTGTGGTGCAGAAGGAGCAGACGGATCAGATGACATTTTCTCCCCTGGTTTGGCAGATCGCCGGGAAGCAACGGGAGGACGAGCCATCGTGTGCGCCAGGTCCGCGAAGGAGGTAGACAATGAATGGACAGACGAGGCGACGAGATCCATTTTCTGCTCCATTGAAGTGGAGGAGTCAGTGAGAGCGGAGAGGAGTTGGGTGCCGAGGGCATCAACTTTGGCAGCGATGGCGGAAATTTGGGCGCTTTGAGCTTGGGCGTGTCGGTCCAGCTAGGCGGAAAGCACAGCATCGGAGTGGATCGTGCCAAAAGAGGCACGCCCAAGGACCAACTCCGGAGCTTTGGAGGACTCCCCTGCATGAACAGGAGCAGGAGTGCGTTGGGCAGAGGAGTCCGCAGGAGTATCAGCAGCAGCAGCAGGAGCATCCAGAGCATCAGAGGCATCCGGAGCATTGGAGGCATCCGGAGCAATGGATCCGCTTTGACCAGATAAGTCAACCATGGGAATCGCGGCGGCAGGAGAAGAGGAGCCAGCCTTAGTAGGAGAAGGACCCCTGGCGGAATGTGCTGGACTGGAGGGAGTAGGGAACGCCACATCTGGAATGGAGGCCGGCATAAGAAAGCCGTGATCCAAGTTCCAGATGAGCATTGTCTCCGGGGATTGGGTATGGCGTGTGTAAAACACCCGGAGATCGTTGTTAGGAATGGAGGCAGTGTGGGCAAGGCTAAAACAGAGCCATAGGTCCGTTAAGGTGTCGGCGGAGAGATGGTCAAGGTAATCTCGGGGTTGAGGTAGGGGAGGCAAAGGGGCTTCCAGAGAAGAGGCCGGGACATTAGCAGTGGCGGCCGCAACAGCGGTATCAACCGCGGCAGCAATAGCGGAGGAGGAGGGAGTGGGGACATCCACAGCAGAGGGGGCTGAGGAAACAGCTTTAGGAGCACTGCGCTGAGAGGGCCCCGTAACCTCGGATGGGTCGGCACGAACGCTGTGCTGGGAGGCCCGAGAATGAGAGGGTGCTACAACGGACCGAATCCGGGAGGATCGGGGTGCAGAACTGACGTCAGGGGCTTGGCTGGCGGAGGGGTCACCAACAGAACTGCCTTGTTGTTCCGAGGCAGGGAGGATGCGGAGAGTTGCAGATGGTCGGCGGGCGGTCATGTTCCCATCCGGCGTAAGATAACGAAGGTAATAAGACGGAGGAAATGGAACAGCATCATATCGGGCGAAATGGTCCGGATTAAGATGCCGGAAGACAATGCTGAGGATGCGCCTGAAGGAATGGTTCTTGGGACCATTCTGCAGCAACTGAAACAAGAACATCCCCCAATCCATCGGAAGACCTTCAAAAACGCCGTACATGGCCAGGAGAAGGTCGTACGGAATAGAGTCGAGGGCGGATGTGCGAGCCAGGAAGCATTGACTCAAGATGGTCGCCATACATCGATAGCGACCTTGGAAGGATTTCACCTTGTATTCCTTGCCTTTTTGTGTGCAACCCATAGAAGCCGCCATTGGATCGGCATTTGGGCGTTGTGGTTCACCAAGAGGTAGGCGGAGAGCAGCGCAGAGAACGGCCGGAGTGATGATGATGGATTCACTGCGGACATAAGAGGTTATGGAATCGGTGGTGCAGCGAATCCGTTGGTAATACTCAAGGACGTCGTCGATAAGAAGATCGACGGGATTGGAGATCAGGTTGAGTATATGCGAGGCTTCAAGGAGAGGGCGAAGCTGAAAAAACCAATCCGGAGGATTAGAAACAGCATTCCAATCAACCAGATGGCCAGGATTAACGCTGGAAAGAGAGATTCTGGGTGCCATTGCAAATGAAATTTGAAGGACAAGAGGAAAGGTGAGGTCTTGGGGATGGAAGGACCAACGAGAGGTTTAGGGATTTGAAATGAGCAATACTCGTGCTTCGCAGGAATGATCAGTACATATAAGACCGAATCCGCAAATATCAGCGGGCCTAGGAATGTGCGAGTGAAATAGGGACCCGCTTGACAGGCTGATGTCATGAGTCTGGATATCGATGCGCCTCCGAATGAAACGATGTCGTGGAGACCGCATGACTAAGTAAGTGTAACAGCTGGTTGCCATCCAAAGACGTGTGTGTGCATCCCGAGATTTGCATTTAATGAATCATCATGTTTCCTCCTCAAAAGCACGCGACATATAGGAAGACTTGGATTGTCGCAATTAAACTGTGTCAGGAGTCCGGAGGACTGAACCAACACTCATCCGGAGTAAATAATAGTCGAGGAAGAGTATCCAGATGAAAAGTAGACCGTGTCCGTAGTAGACAGAGTTCGGTGAGAGAGTAAAGTAGATTCCTTTGCAGTCAAAAAGTCGAAGAGAAGAGAAGTTCCACAACACTTCAAATCCATGACTATGGACTAGATTTATCGATACGGTTGCAAAGAGAATCTGAACCTGTAGCTAAAAAAAATGAACTGAAAATACAAAAGCTTAACAGGCAAGGATTAGTATGGATTAGGGAAAATAATCAGTGAAAAACGACAGAATCCGAACTAATGAGAAACAGAACTTATGCATTCCAGAGATATAAGAGACATATACATACGTGAGCAATATTACTGAATTAGGGCATATGTCAGATAACCATACACAAGCTCATATAGGTCAACATAGCGAAACCGTCTTGCTGAACAACGTAGCTAAGATTAATTAAAGATCATATGATTTGGCCAATTTAGGATTCATGAGTGAAAAATGGGAAGCGAACACATGTCAAAAGTAAGCAGGTGATTAGTCGATTAAAATGCATGGTTGAAGAAAGAAAATATATCCAAGCAGGCCACTTTTCTAATTCAAAAACTGCATGTCCTGTCAGATCCGGAAGTAAAAGTTTAGAGGAGGGAGTATCCGAGACATATTAGGGGTTCATTACTGCTCCCCCGTAGATCATTTAATCCTCTCAATGAAAAGCTCCCCCTCAAATAGACAGCCAGGAAAGAGGTCATGAGACATATACGGGGGGTATTACTGAATAATATATAAAGCATTTTCTCCCCCGTAGATTGTGCAATCCTCTCGATTGACATTTCCGGTTTGTAGAATTCAGCACTGTCTATCTTATTAGAAAACTATACTTCAGAAGTTGACCAGACTGTGATTGAGTATTCATCCACCAGACATTCCGAGCTAACCCATTTCATTTCTTCAACTATACATGTTAATAGAGTAATCTAAATGAACATGCTATTGTCATGTGGTGATTAGTGGAAATTAAGATCATGAAACCAGAAAGAGGTAACTCATATAAACTTTAATCATGTTAGCTTAAACGACTTCAGTCGGGAAACGCAAGCATCCTCCCACAATGAAGTTGATATTAATATCAGAAGCATGAAGCCGTTGATCAGTAAGTATGATCAGCATTAAAATTAGTATGTATCTTCCACTTACAATAAAAGCACAATGCGTGTTCTGATAGTAAGTAAACTGTTGGGCAAATTAAAGGTGAAACTATGCAGAAAAGTCGAGCATACCTAAATGGAAGATTAGTTCAGAGAAGCATCAGGTAGGGGCTTTGTAAAAATGTCGGCCAGTTGATCATCGGTAGCAACGTGTTCCAGTGAGATGTGACTTTTAAGAACATGATCACGTATGAAGTGATACCGGACTTCAATATGCTTCATCTTAGGATGCATGACAGGATTGTTGCTGATAGCAATAGCGCTAGTGTTGTCGCAGTAGAGTGGAATAGATGACATGTTGAAACCGTAGTCGGTAAGTTGACTTTGCATCCAGAGTAGTCGTGCGTAGCAACTCCCAATGACTATATATTCCGCTTCAAAGAAGTAGAGGTTGATACGGAATTCTGCTTCTTACTGAACCATGAAATTAATCTATTTCCAAGAAACTGACATGTACCACTTGTGCTCTTCCTGTCGATGCGACATCCAGCAAAGTCGGCATCAGAGTATCCGGATAAGGTGAAGTTGGACTCCTTTGGGTACCAGAGTCCCAAATTCATCGTTCCCTTGAGATACCTTAATATTCGTTTAACATGAAACATATGTGACTCCTTGGGATTCGCCTGGTATCGGGCACAGATGCAAGTTGCAAACATAATGTCTGGGCGACTTGCTGTAAGATACAGCAAGGATCTGATCATCCCTCTATAGTCAGTCACATTTACTGATATGCCGTCAACATCCGGATCTAACTTGGCACTGATAGGCATGGGAGTTTTGACGGGAGATGAACCTCCCATACCAAACTTCTTAATAAGATCACGAGTGTACTTAGCTTGATTAATGAAGATTCCTTCCTTTAATTGTTTAACTTCTATTCCAAGGAAGTAGGACAGTTCTCCCATCATGCTTATCTCAAACTTGCCTGTCATCAACTTAGCAAACTCTTCACAAAGCTTCGGATTCGTTGATCTGTAAATGATATCATCCACGTATATTTGTACGATCAGAGTGTGTCCTTTCTCTTTTCGTAGAAATAGGGTGGTGTCTATCTTCCCCTTTTAGAAGTTGTGAGCAAGTAGGAATTCTAACAGTGTGTCGTACCAGGCTCTTGGAGCTTGCTTCAAACCATATAAAGCTTTCTGAAGCTTGTAGACAAGATGTCCTGCCTTAGGTTCAATGAAGCCGGGAGGTTGTTCAACGTACACCTCCTCTTGAAGATCTCCATTCAGGAATGCGCTCTTGACGTCCATTTGATAAACTATGAAGTTTTCATTTGAAGCATACGCCAGAAACATTCGGATTGGCTCAAGTCTTGCTACCGGAGCAAAGGTCTCATCATAATCTATTCCTTCTTCTTGACAATACCCTTTGGCTACCAGTCTGGCTTTGTTCCGGATTACTATTCCATCTGTATCAAGCTTGTTCCGGAACACCCATTTAACGCCAATGACTTGCTGAGACTTAGGCCTTGGTACTAAGGTCCACACATTATTTCTCTTAAATTGATTTAGCTCTTCTTGCATGGCTTCTATCCAATTCGAATCCTGAAGAGCTTCATCTACCACCTTTGGTTCTATTTGAGATAGAAAACACGAGTAAAGACTCATGTTGGAGGTGGCTGCTCTTGTTCTTACACCAACAGTAGGATCACCAATCACTTGATCTGAGGGATGGTTTCGAGTCCATCTATAATTCTGTGCATATGATGGATGATCTTGAACAATTTGAAGCTCTTCCAGATTAGGTGGTTCAGTTGTATCCACTGGTTGAGCTTCGTCCGGACTAGATGTTTCCATATTGAGAGGTACAGTTGAACTAGATGGTTCTTCAACACTGTTTCTTTCAGTGTTAACTAGTCCGGACGAACTTGAAGGTGCTCCGGAATTTTGGGTAACCGTAGGAGTATATCCGGAGCTAAATGGTAGTCCGGAGTCCGAGTCATCCGTAGCATCATCCATATAATTTCTTTGTGCTTCGCTGATGCCACGTGGTTGGTCAAGATGTGTAACAGGAACATTCATAAACTTCGAATAATCGACGTTGCTGTCCATGACCTGCACATTAGAACTAGAAGAACAGACTTTTGACCAATCAAGGTTAGTTTCATCAAAGGTCACATGGATAGATTCTTCAACTTTAAAAAATTTTCTATTGAAGACCCGATAAGCTTTGCTATGAAGTGAGTACCCGACAAAGATCCCATCATCAGATTTTGGTTCAAATTTATTCCGGGGTTCTTTGCTGTTGTTCAGTATATAGCAAGTACACCCAAAGGCTCTAAAATGTGAAATTGAAGGCTTTCATCCTCTCCACATCTCATAGGGTGTTTTCATGGTAGATTTATTTATTAGAGTTTTGTTCTGAACATAGCAGGCAGTAGACACAGCTTAAGCTCATAGACTGAGAGGAAGCGTTGCCCCTGCTAACATAGATCTTCCAGCCTCGACTAAAGTGCGATTCTTGCGCTCAGCCACTCCATTTTGTTGAGGAGTTCTGGGCGCAGAGAAGTCATGCTGTATGCCCTGTTCAGAGCAATATGATCTCATTTCTGAAAAATCAAATTCTGTACCATGATCACTCCTGATGCACTTTATGCTCAGTCCTTGTGATTTGCTTATCCAGTTGAAAAGATCTACAAGATGCTCAAAAGTTTGATCCTTTGATTTCAGGAACATCACCCATGTGTATCTGGTGAAATCATCGATAACCACTCGGGTATATCTGCCCTGACTAGTGACGAAACAGATATAGGACCACATAGGTCCATATGAAGAAGTTGTAGAGGAGCGATTATTGAATTAACTGATTTGCTCTTAAAGCTATGTTTGGTCTGTTTGCCCAATTGGCATTCTCGACAGAGAGAGTCTCTGGAGAACTTGAGTTTAGGTAGACCAGTGACAAGATCAAGTGACGCTAATTTAGACAAAGTCTTAAAGTTTAAATGTGCGCATCGCTTGTGCCATAGACAACTGTCTTCATCTGATGCTTTAGTGAGGAAGCATACAGGGTCAGAAGAATTATTTCTTAAGACCACTGAGTAAATGTCCCCATCTCTTGATCTGGATAACTTAACATCTCCGAATAAGTTTTCTCTTACTGTACAGGTGTTGGACAAAAAGGAAACAGTGAATCCTTTGTCACATAAATTACTGACACTTAGCAAATTATGCTTTAAACCTTCGACTAGTGCAACTCTAGTGATTGATACATAGCCGTTAGTTAAGGTGCCATACCCGACAGTCTTACCTTTGCTGTTGTCGCCATATAAAACGGATGGACCTTGTTTATCATTGACTTCTACAAGTAGAGTCTGATCACCCGTCATATGTCCGGAGCATCCACTATCAAGGATCCACTTGCTTTTATTGATCTTTAACTTTAAGTGATCCGGCAATGCATTCCAGAGATGCTCCTGAAAGACAACAGTTTACACTTTTAGTGCCCAAACTTGTTTCGGGCGGTTAGAGAGAGCAGCAGTATTGTCAACATTTACGGATTTGATTTTGCTAGGACTTTTAGCTCTCCAAGTTGACTTAAGCTTGTTAGTTTCAGCTACCTCTTTTATTTGGGTTTTCTTGGGAGAGATACTCTTTCGAGGTTTAGATTTTGTTTTGCTCGAAGAACCCTTTTTGTTTAACTGATCTTTATTGATATGAAACTGATTACAAAGCCAGTTATCAGATAAACTCCACATTCATAATGATAATGACCTATTTCCCTACAGATGGAACAGACACTATAATGTGAAGTACAAACAGGGGATACAGGTCTCTTAGATTTTACAGACTTTCTACTCTGTTCCCTGTGGCCTAATCCATTGCGTTTGGGTGACACGCTCTTGGCCCTAGATGCATCAGCCTTAGCCTTGTCTTTCTTTTTGGGTGCTACAGTTTTGGCTTTAACTGCAGCAGTCTTCCCTTCATCTTTAGTTACGGGTGCTACTGCTTCGGGAAGTGCAAGAATGACCTCGACTCCACAGTCATAAACTATGGTGCCACCTGAAATGAAACCATCCAACGGTTTAGATGTACTAACAGGATATAAGTTGGTTAGTTTAGGAGTGAAATCCGGAGGACACTCAGTAGCTTGAGCTATGGATGTTGATGACTCGGAACCTAGGCCAGGTTTGACTCGAATGTCGTCAGGATCAGTCCTAAACGTAGAGGCTATTTCCCCGGATTTTAGCCACTTACGGTTTATTTCCTTTTCCTGTTCAAGTTCATTTTCGAGTCTTTTTACTATAACTTTTAGACCTGAGAGATTGGTATTTAATAAATGATTTTAAGCTCTTAGATCGTGATACCAAGCTTCTTTTCCTCTGAAGTCAGTGATGTCCTTTTCAAGTCTATTAATAGTAAATTCAAGACGTTTATTCTGACTTTCCATATCTTTGTACATTTGAGTAATTATTAGTCTCTCATTCTTTTCATGATCACATGCAGTAGTAAGACATTCTAATTTACTCAGGAGCTCAGAGGTAGAAGGTACCTCATTACTTGCCATGAGGCAGACGTTCGGCTTAGTGGTTGGCTCATCATCCGAGGATTCCTCCTCTTCTTCCGAGCCACTCATGTATTTTGTCACGAGCGCCTTCCTCTTTTTCTTGCTGTTGTCTGAGGTGGAGCGCCGAGGAGTTACCCTGTCACTTTTCTCGGCCACTTTTGATTTGGACCTGCATTCCTTGGCCAGTGACCGATTTTCCCACAGTTGAAGCATTCCTGGGAACTGGACTCCGGTCGCTCCTTCCTTTGGAAAGATGATGATGAGCGTCTCCTGAACCCTTTTCTGCTTTTCCGTAGGAATCGCTCAAAGGATTTAACAAGAAGTGTTATCTCCTCCTCCTCGTCAGAATCAGAATTCTCGGACACGTCCGTATCATCATTCCTCAGTATGTTTAGACATTCTGTAGCTTTGAGAGTTACCCCCTTTTCTTTCCGAGCTATTTTCTCATCCCGGTCAGAGTACTTAAACCTGACTTCGTGAGTCCGCAGCTCTCCATATAGTTCTTCAAGGGGAACATACTGCCAGTTCTTGTCTGATTGCATCTGGAGTTGTTTGGAGTAGTAGCGATCCGGCAAGGAGCGAAAGAACTTGTCATTGATCTGGGATTGAGAATAGTGCTCATTGACGGTCTTGACTCAAGAATGAGCTTGCCAAATCTCCGATAGATGCTTTCGAGTGATTCACCCGGTTTATGATTAAAACTCTCAAAGTTTGTCTGAGAGTACAGATCACGTTTCGCATCCGGGACCGACTCCCCTCATAGAGGATTGTCGGTTTGTCCCAAACGGCTTTTCTTTGTCGTGCAGCCCTGGACGTATGTGAAAGCCTCGGAATCCAAAGACGATGTAACATAAGCCAGAGCCTTTTCACTAGCGCACTGCCAGGCTCTTTCATCGTTGGTAAGTTCAGCATCTGTCTTTGGCCTCCTGACTCCATGTTCTCCGATAGTCATCGGAATTGGAATCTCCTGATGAAGACATGGCCACATAAGATGATCATGGCATACTATAAACATCTTCATGCGAGCTTTCCACTGGGAGAAAAGCTCAGGTGTGAATTTGGGCGGTTTCGTCGAGTAAAGCCGAACTCCGTGGTTGAGAAGCGGCGGCAGCAGCAGGTTGAGGTGGGTCGACATTTTCACCGCCGCTTCGATTCGGGATGGGCTCCTGTGCACCTCCGGAGTTAAGGCGAGTGTTGAATAGCATACTGCTTTCTTCAGCCATTTCTGAGATTGAAAGAGTGGGATCTCTACTTAGAACAAATAGAACTTGCTCTGATACCATTTGATGGTCCCTCGGAGCCTAGAGGGGGGTGAATAAGCTCTTATCGAAACTCTTTTCTTTCTCTTAAGACACAAACACTTATCTAGTTAAGTGATAGAATCACTGCGGAAGATAACCAGATAGTGGAAGTATTTTGTTTTATTATCACAAGATAAATACAACAAAATAGAAGCAAGACTCTCTTACACTCTGTTTACAAATGAACTCACACACTAGCCAAATTCTATCTCCCAAAAATTAAATCCGCTTGTGCATACACAGGGTTAATCTTTTCTTACAAAAGCACAATCTGCTTCTTTTTAGATGTACAAGTATGAATATTTATACAAAACATTCCTAAGAGACAACCTTGGAACTTGTAGTTCCGGAATGCGTTCAGCACTAACTATCCCTCGGTAATCTCTCTGCCTTGACTGCTGCGGTTTATGGAGCTCAAGATCTTGGGTTTGAAGAGTATAAGTGCGTTTGTGAGTTCCCAAATACAATTAAGGTTGTGTCCACATATCCGGGTGATCCACATGTAAGATTCTTCAAGTTCTCAACGAGTTTGTCTTACATCGGGACACCGCGAGCTGGTAACTTTAAATGCGGTTGAGTTAAAGCAATATCTTTTTGGTCTGGTGTAATTTTCCTTACTCCGTAGCTAATGAAGCTCGGAACCTTACTCCGTGTCAGTGATTTCTTACTCTGTATCTATTTGGTACCGGAATCCTTAGTCCGTGCCAGTGCTTCCTTACTCCGCATGTAAGTTCCTTACTCGGTATGTAAATTCCTTACTCCGTATGTAAGTTCCTTACTCCGTATGTAAATTCCTTACTCCGTATGTAAGTTCCTTACTCCGTATGTAAGTTCCTTACTCCGGGCGAGTCTTAAAGGGTCGGATGACTTATTTCGTATCAGTGCTTCCTTACTCCGCATGTAAGTTCCTTACTCCGTATGTAACTTCCTTACTCCGTATGAGTAAGTTGTCCGGATTCCTTACTCCGCATCTAATTTCCTTACTCCGTGTCTAATAAAGACTCGGGTCCTTATTCCGCATTTGTACTTCCTTACTTCGCATGTATGGAAGACTCGGATGCCTTACTCCGTGTCTTTTTTTACTTCGTGCGACCTTGTAAACCAAGACTCTTACTTAGCGTCAATTTGACTTAGTCCGCACGAATGTTCCTTGTTCCGTATGTATTGGTGACTTGGTTATTTACCAAGTGTTTGACGACACTCACTCTTGTCCGGATCAGGATTATGTATCCTGTCCTTAGCTTTGCTCTCACGAGTGTATCTCCGGATTAACAACATATCTTCTGCAACGATCAAATAAACACAAGAGATCTCAGATCAAATTACATAAGGTTTTATCAGCATTATCCAAATTCTGGGTTTGATCCAACAGTATATACATATATTTAAGAACTGCCTTAGCTCTTTAATTGCCAATTATTGGTGCATGCGTGTTTGAGTAAGAGAGAGAGAGAGAGAAGGTGAAGAGCGTGAAGAGCTTTCTTGGCGATTTTGGGGCGATTAGAGCTCGTGGATCGCAATAAACCTTTCCAGGTAGGTGTCCTTAACTGTCTTATCTTGATCCTATCTTTGAATATGTGATCTGTGGTTGTATGAGTGTGTATTTTATGAGGGTTGAGAAGTCAACCATGGAGGTCTAGATTTAGATCTAGATGAATATATGATTTGTGTGTATTTTCGTCGTTATCGTGCGGATTAGAGGCGTTTAGGACGCGTTTTGAGGTAAATATTGCAGTTTATTGCGTAAAACATGTGTTTATGAGCGTCTGGGGGTCACTGGGTTGCTTCCAGACGAAGAACAGGCCAAAAACGATGATGAACAGTACCCTGGGCGAACTGCAGGGTCGAAGTTCGTAGTCAGCAGCTTCGTAGTCAGTAGCTATGGAGTCAGCAGCTTCGTTAGTCCGGATCAGTAATCCGGAGGAATTAGTCCGGAGCAGTAATCCGGAGGAATTAGTCCGGATCAGTAGTCCGGAGGAGTTAGTCCGGATCAGTAGTCCAGAGGAGTTAGTCCGGATCAGTAGTCCGGAGGAGTTAATCCGGATTAGTAGTCCGGAGGAGTTAGTCCGGATCAGTAGTCCGGAGGAGTAGTCCGGATCAGTAGCATCAATCCGTAGCATCAGTCCGTAGCATCGCTCCGCAGCATCAAATCCGCAGCAGTGATCCGCAGCTTCAATCCACAACAGTGTTCCGCAGCAGTGCAACTGCACTGCACTGGACATTTACATTGTAAACCATTATGCCTCTCCACATTGAAGTATTATACTTAAGTTACAATGTAAATAACGAAATACCCCCCATTTGGATTCAAAGAAAAATACTAGAAAAATTAATTCTCACTCTTTCAAAATGTGAAAATTGGGATTTAGTGTAAAATCTCGGAAAAACCCAAAAGTTCGTAGTGGTGAATTTTTGGAAAGTGGGGTTAGACATCTCAGAAAAATCCCCAAAAATCATATTATCTTATTTATGATATGGGAACCCAATGCCGGGACTTTTGATTTCAAGAAAATAGCTGCTATGGGTACTTCCTTCATAAATCAAGGATTGAGGTTTTACTTGTGAAGACTGGCTATAGTTTTAAAGGAAATGTTGAGAATGACATGCCATACTCATGTTAGTATGTTGGTGTGAGGTATTGGGGCATGGACTCCGTGACTTGTTTGGGTTCTCACCGTGATGCACCGATGGTGCGATGTGGTTGACGGGGCAGGCATATGCGCCGATGGCAGGCCTATGTGGTGACTGTGGCCGGGCATATTGCGCTGTGCCGTGACAGGCATATGCGCCGATGGCAGGCCGGTGTGGCGACTGTGTCTGGGCATATGCGGCGTGGTAGGGCCGAGTGCCCCCGACGGGATCCTGTTGAGGATCGTGGACAAGCTGTCCTGTATGGGCAGGCTAAGTCCTGATGTTTGTTTGCAGGCTGTGTCCTGATGATTGTGCACACTACATAGTGCACGAGTACACAGAGCATGTAGTATAGACTTGTATGTCTGCATGATGTGGAGTGTTGGGGTCACCTACTGAGCTTGTCGCTCACCCCTACTTGTTGTTTACCTTTTTCAGGTGTGACCCGAGACTAGTGGAGGACTTTCTTCCAGGAGGACGTGCCCACTACTCTGATGTATGATACAATTGTATTCTATATTGTATATTGTATTATGTTTGCATCCCGGACATGAGTCCGTGGATAATTATATTTGCATACTGTTTGTGATGTGATGTCTGTATGACTGTTTGACTTATTGTATGCATGATAATGTATGGGAAAGTACAGGATTACCCTTGATGTATGACTGTACAGGGTTGCATATTTGAGACAGCACCCGCGGTGTAGTCTCTATTGGTGCTAGTCACCAACCCCTTGACCTTTCGGGTGCGGGCAAGGGGAAGTCATGTTCCTAGTTCCGGGTTCCCTGGAATTTGGGGGCGTGACAGGAGCGATCTTGGAAGCCTCCTATCCTTTGGACATTGGGCGAGTGGGCGAGCATCTTGGTGAAGGTGTTGCAACCTGCGGGGAAGCGATGTCCAAGTTGTTGACATTGGGCGAGTGGGAGGGCGTCGAGGTAAAGATGTCATCGCCTGCGGGGAAGCGATGTCGACAAGCGCAACGAGGACGTTGCGAGGATTGGGTGGAGGAGAATGTCACGACCCGAGTAGCGTGGTGCTGGCGGGACGTTTCTTAGTGGCACGATTCAGGAATGTATTCGTGCTACGTAAAGGAGAGGGGTTGGTTGAAAGCGTAGATGGTGCGCAGCGGAAGGTTCCAGGCAGTTCGTGGAGGAAAACGGATGGAACCCCTTCGGAGTTCAGACGTGCCGACCCGGTTGAATGCGGGGAGCACGCCGCTAGTCGAGGACTTAACGGTGAAGAAGGGATTTGGCCATCCTTACACAAACTGGTCGGGAACTGGAGCCGATCTCCTGATGAGCCCAGTGACATGGCGAAACCAGTCTACGTGCACTTCAACCCTCAAAGGCTAAACTTAGCGTACCGTGGATAGAGAAGCTAAGTGCCGCAATGGGTTGAGAGGCGTAGGAAACCTGACCCCGTGACAAGTGGTATCAGAGCCGAACCGGCCCGTATCCTGAAGACTCGCCGAGCACTCTCGCGAGTAGCGTGATCCCAAGGTGGGAGCTCACAGAGGTGAGTCGACCGATAGTGTCTTGCACGCCTTGCGTCCATAGAGTTGGAGTATCCTAGAGTGTGATACAGAGCTGGGCAAGGGAGTACGAAGGAGCGCGTTGGAGCGATCTTGGAAGCCTCCTATCCTTTGGACATTGGGCGAGTGGGTGAGCATCTTGGTGAAGGTGTTGCAACATGCGAGGAAGCGATGTCCAAGCTGTTGACATTGGGCGAGTGGGAGGGTGTCGAGGTAACGATGCCATCGCCTGCGGGGAAGCGATGTCGACAAGCGCAACAAGGACGTTGCGAGGATTGGGTGGAGGAGAATGTCACGACCCAAGTAGCGTGGTGCTGGCGGGACGTTTCTTAGTGGCACGATTCAGGAATGTATTCGTGCTACGTAAAGGAGAGGGGTTGGTTGAAAGCATAGATGGTGCGCAGCGGAAGGTTCCAGGCAGTTCGTGGAGGAAAACGGATGGAACCCCTTCGGAGTTCAGACGTGCCGACCCAGTTGAATGCGGGGAGCACGCCACTAGTCGAGGACTTGACGTTGAAGAAGGGATTTGGCCATCCTTACACAAACTAGTCGGGAACTGGAGCCGTTCTCCGGATGAGCCCAGTGCCAGGGCGAAACCTGTCTACGTGCGCTTCAACCCTCAAAGGCTAAACTTAGCGGACCGTGGATAGAGAAGCTAAGTGCCGCAATGGGTTGAGAGGCGCAGGAAACCTGACCCCGTGACACAAGACACATTTTTTATGCGCTGACCATCTGATAGAGCTGCACAAGTCGCTATTCCTTCTGACAAAAGGCAGAATCTGGAAATAAAAAATGCTAGCATTAATAATACAACATTAAATGCAGCAATTAATGGCGTGCGGCCAACCTCTTTAAAAGCAAAACATATCCACGAAAAAAGGAGGAGGACGCCCAAGCTCTTTCCCTTTGTAAAGACTTACGCCCAGAGACTTACACCCAAAGAGGACGCCCAAGCTCTTTCCCTTTGCACAGACTTATGCCCAGAGACTTACGCCCAGAGAGGAGGCCCAAGTCTTTCCCTTTGCACAGACTTACGCCCAGAGACGACGCCCAAGCTTTCACCCAAGAACACCTAAAGTTTTTATACCCAAGAGTTAAGCCTAATCTGTTTTTTCTTACAAACCTTTCCAAAAACCGCCCCTTTTCCAACTCCTCTTTCCCGAATATCCTATTCTAGCTCTTTTTTCCCAGCAAAAGAAAAACACAAAAACAATTCCAGTTCTATCCCCCACTCTTTCTTACGTTTCCATCACAAAAATAAAAACAAAAAAAATAATTCCTTTTCATTTGCAAATTCAGTTTGAGTTCGACAAATCTCACTGCCAGATTTGTTGGTTCCATTTTCAAGCAGGCGACTGTCGGTGCGAACAAGACAGTTCAAACAGAAGGCCGGAGTTGAAGCCCAAAGTTGGTTTAGTTAATTTGTATTTCTTTATTTATTACTTTTAGTTTATTTATATGTATACTCGATGTAATGCTTAGTATTTTCCTATTTGTTTCTTATGTCGTTGGTATATATTGTATTTTATTTGTATTTTTCTTTTTATGTTGTATGTTGTAATATATACAGTATAGTAAAGATAAAACAAAAAAAAAGAGCAAAAAAGAAAAAGAGAGTGAGTTGTTATTTGATTTATGGATGTCACAATCACAAACATATAACTTTATATATAACTTTATATGTTATTTATTAACATGTGTTAGTTTATAGTTTTATCCTTTCAAACAAAAAAAACGTTTTCAAAACAAAAAAATGTTTTCCAATCAAAAACAAAAGATTAAATTTTTAGGACTTCAATTTTAAAAAAAAACTTAGAGTTCTAATTTCCACTTCAAACAACAAAAAAACAAAACAAATTTTTTAGGATTTCCTTTAGAAACTTACGGTAATTCAATTTTAACTATAACTTTGATAAATAACTTAGCTAAATACAAAGCATAAACTTTCTAGGAAAACCATAGTGCCTCGACCCAATCACAACAACAAGAAAAACAAATAGAAACCTCCTCCTCCTAAGATAGGTACCGAAAGGGCGTTGTAGGGGTGTTAATCCTTTCCTACACATATTCAACCCTGAACCCTTCTATGGTAATATAGACTACTCACATTTTAGATGACCAACTGCACCCCAAAAACAGTTGGTCGCGACTCTGTACATTTCATTATTCGATTGCGGCCCGGAGGAAAACCGGTGATGATACACAATATAAATTGAATACTATCTTTTTTAAATTTCTTATGCCCTTTTAATCTATGCATTTATAATGATCCAATTCAGAGTTGATTGAGCTCCATTAGTCAGTACTCACCTATGGACACACCTAAAGTGGAACTCTTTATAACTTTGTTATATATGTGCATATAGAACTCCGAAAACATAAAAATTTTACTTTGTTTTAAAATGGGATTGTAAAGACTCGTATTTGGGTAGTGTTGAGAGATAGCCATTTTATGGGCATGCAACTATCTATACGGTAGTGTAGTCGTTGGTGTGAGCATTTTGACTGTACTTGGGCCCAATTCCGAGTCGGGGCCCCGTTTGACACGATTGTTGATTTTTCGGGATTTATTGGTTGACTTTGCATTTTGATGTTCATTTGAGTGTGATAATATCTGCTTAGTGTTGTGCTTGTCATTTCGAGCATTTTGACAGTAATTGGGCTTAATTTGGAGTTCGTGACCTCGGGAGGTCAATTATTGCGTTCGGGGGGTCAATTATTGCTGGGAGGCCAATTATTAGCAGCAGTATATAAAAATGAAGAAACTGCCTTATCCCTTAAAATTGTTTGGTGCATGCGTGTTTGAACAAGAGAGAGAGAGAGAGAGAGAGAGAGAGAGAGAGAGAGAGAGAAGGTAAAGAGCTTCCTTTGGTGATTTGGGGTGATTGGAGTTCGTGGATCGCAAATAATCTTCCCAAGTAGGTATCCTTGAACCTCTTATCTCGATTCTGTCTTTAAATATGCATGAATTTATCATGATTTATGAAATTGAGTATGAACCCTAGGTTTTGGGGAAAACCCAATTTTTGGGTTAGATCTAATGTTTTAGCAAAAGATCTGTGGGTAAGAACTAATTTATATCAGTTTGGGTATGTAATTTTGTACTCTGTTTAGTAAAACGCGTGTTTGTGAGTGCCTGGGGGTTGCTGGGTTGATTCCAGACGAAAAATAGGCCAAAAATGATTATGAACAGTACCCTAGGCGAACTGTTGGGTCGAAGTTCGTAGTCAGCAGCTGTGGAGTCAGCAACTATGGTGTCAGCAGCTATGGAGTCAGTAGCTGTGGAGTCGGCAACTTCGTAATCAGCAGCTGTGGAGTCAGCAGCTTCGTAGTTAGCAACTGTGGAGTCAGCAGCTTCATAGTCAGCAGCTATGGAGCCAGCAGCTTCGTAGTCAACAGCTTCGTAGTCCGGATCAGTAGTCTGGTTCAGTTAGTCCGGATCAGTAGTCCGGATCAGTTAGTCTGGATCAGCAGCATCGCTCCGTAGCAGTATTTCCGCAGCATCAATCCGCAACTTCAATCCGCAGCAATGTTACGCAGCAGTGCAACTGCACTGGACTGGACCATTTATATTGTAAACCATTATGCCTCTCCACAGTTAAGTATTAAACTTAAGTTACAATGTAAATAACGAAATACCCCCCATTTGGATTCAAAGAAAAATACTAGAAAATTAAATTCCCACTCCTTCAACATGTGAAAATTAGGATTTAGTGTAAAATCTCGGAAAAATCCAGTTTTTCGTAGAGATGAATTTTTGGAAAGTGGGGTTAGACGTCTCAAAAAAATCCTCAAAAATCAGATTATCTTAGTTATGATAGTAGAATCCAATGCTGGGACTTTTTATTTCAAGAAAACAACTCCTATGGGTATCTCCTTCCTTGGTCAAGGAATGATGATCGGTTTGTGAAGACTGGCTTCAGTTATAAAGGGAGTATGGTGAACCTTAATGCCATATTGGTGTTAATATGTTGGTTTGAGGAATTGGGGCTTGGGCTCTATGATATGACTTGGGTTCTCACCGTGATGCACCGATAGTGCTATATGGTTGACGTGGCAGGCATATGCGCCAATGGCAGGCCTGTGTGACGACTGTGGCCGAGCATGTTGTGCTGTGGACAGGCTAAGGCCTAAGTGAGCCGTTGAGCTCGTGGAGCTAGGGCTGAGTGCCCTGAGGTGGGATCCTGTTGAGGATCGTGGACAGGTTGTCCTATGTGGGCAGGCTGGCTCCTGATGTTTGTTTACAGGCTGAGTCCTGATGATTGTGCACACTACACAATGCACGAGTACACATAGCATGTAGCATAGACTTGTATATTTGCATGACGTAGAGTTTTGGGGTCACCTACTGAGCTGGTCGCTCACCCCCTACTTGTTGTTTACCTTTTTCAGGTGTGACCTAGGACTAGTGGAGGACTTTCTTCCAGGAGGACGTGCCCACTACTTTGATGTATGATATAGTGCTGTATTCTGTATTGTTTGTATTATATCCAGGACATAGGTCCGTGGACTTGTATTTGCATACTATTTGTGATGTGATGTCTGTATGTCTGTTTGACTTATTGTATACATGATGATGTATGGGAAAGTACAGGATTACCCTTGATGTATGACTGTACAAGGTTGCATATTTGAGACAGCACCCACGGTGTAGTCTCTATTGGTGCTAGTCACCAACCCCTTGACCTTTCGGGTGCGGGCAAAGGGAAGTCATGTACCCGGTTTCGGGTTCCCTAGAATTCGGGGCGTGACCGGGATCATTCATTAGGAAGTGGCAGTGGTCAGGCTTGGAAGTTTCCCTCATTTCTCCCCAATGGTCAATTCCCAAGAAACATGAAATTTATAAACGTGTGTAATTTGTAATCACATAAACTAAATCTAGACAATCCTTTTTACAAATGATAAATGTAATTTACCATTTTATAAAATATATTTTTTGGCACTTCTATATTCAACTTGCATATAGGGACCCACATATTCTCTCTTTCTCTCTCTTTCTCAAAGTGTTAGAGTGATTAGCCTCCTCTATGGAATTAGTTGAGAAGTTTTGAATTATTTCGATTCATCCATATTACCGGGTGCCTTAGTTGTTCGTTGTCTAATAGCTATATTATACCCAAATAGACCCTCAACATTCTTATACAAAGTCAACTCCTCAGTGACTTTATCTTGTATTTCAATAAAATGAATCAATCTTTGGATGCAGTTGTATAAGCCTGACATTACTTCTGTATCTTGCTCAATTAATGAATTTCCATAAAAGAATTATGGGTTCAAAAAGTACCTAGCTGCATGTAAAGGTCGATGAAGCTGGCAATTCCACCTATTATCAATGATAGCAAATGCATCTATAACCCTATTATCATCCTCTTTGAATCATGTACCAATTGCTTCTTTAGCTCTATCCATGGCCTCATAAATATATCCCATTGGAGGCTTTTTCTCCTCATCAACCAATCGAAGTACATGAACAAGTGGAGTTGTCAACTTAAGGGAGAAAACAATGATTTTCTAAAAAGAAGGCATCAAAATAATTTGAGCAACCCTTTTACCTTTTTACTCTTTTGCCCACTTAGAATTTGTCTAGTCCTCTAAAGTAAACATCTTTCTTAAGTTATCTTTTTGGAGATGAATACTTGCTAAGGTTAGAAAGGCTGTAGCAAATCTAGTGAGGGTAGACCTAGCTAAATCCCTTTGCTATGTGAAGCGCCTCATCATGTTTAACAAGCCTGGATGACCGTACATGTAGGCATTCACTTCCATTGCCTTTTTCAATGTTCTATTGATGTTAGGCATCTTCTCAATGTCTTCTAACATTAAATCTATGCAATGGGCAGCACATGGTAACCAATATAAATGTTGACATTTTGCTTCCAACAATCTTCCTATTACATATTACAAACTTATTCATTAGAATTCATGATCAAAGTATAAATATAGTAAAACTAATTTTAAATTTAATAGTTACTTGCCATCACATAATTTGAAGCACTATCTGTTATTACTTGTACAATATTGGCTTTCCCAATTTTCTCTACAAAAGAATCAAGCAATTCAAACACCTTTTCCCCAGTCTTGATATACTCAGAAGCATCAATGGATTCAATAAACATGGTTCCTTTGGAACAGTTCACCAAAAAGTTTATCAAAGTTCTTTTATGCTTGTCTTTCTAATCATTAGACATAATAGAACATCCATTCTTTGCCCATTCATCTCTATGACTTTTCAACATATTGTTTGTATTGTCCAACTCTTTCTTCAAGAGAGGAACCCTCACCTTATGGTAACTAGGTGGCTTCATTCCCATTCCATATTGGCCAATGGACTCAACAGAAACCTTAAAGCTATCATAATTAACAACATTAAATGTTATCCCTATATTATACATCCATCTTGTAATGTAAAGGCATGCCTTGTCCCTTGCTTTTTTCTTGTAATGCTCATTGATTGTTATCTGTTTGCCTTTCCCAATCCCATCCTTTTTCCTCTTTACAACCAACTTAAGGTCTGGGGCAATGAATGAATCCATCAGTCCCTTATGCCTTGCTTTTTTAAATTTGGATTGGACTAATTTGTTACTTCCTCCAGAGCTCATAACATTTTTACCCTGTCCATCAATCTCTTGCATTTCTACTTCTTCTTCATCCTCACCAAAGTTAGCATCATCAAAGTCGGACAACATATTCATTTGGTTTTTCCCTATCTTTTTGTTGGACAAGTAATCTCTTATTTCTTCTTTCACATGATCTGGACATTTGAGACATGCCTTTGTATTTTTTTGCCCAGCAATTATATATTGATTGGCTTGATAAATACCTTCATTTGTTACCTTAGAACAAAAATTACAAGTAAATGCATTTTTGTTGCCAGGGACTTGTGTTGCATACTTCCAACCTGGATCTCTTCTTGAATTTTCAGAACTCATGGATTACAAATATCTAATAGCCTAAAAATAAACAGTATTAGATATTAAGATAGAGCAATAACTAACAATAAATAATATAACATAAATAAATCAGTACAGACTGCTCTCTTCTCTCTTCTCTTTTCACGACAAAATGCTGGGAAAAATTAAAAACAAAAACAGACTACTATCTTTGCCAAGAAGAGTTGTGTTGACGCAAAAAAAAAACAATAAAACACTGAGAGTAGATGCGAACGACAAAGAAAGTGGAGTTAGACCTCTTAGAAAAATCCTTAAAAATCAGGTTCGCTTAGTTATGATATGGGGACCCAATGCCGAGACTTTTTATTGCAAAAAAACAACTTCTACAAATATCTTCTTCCTTGGTCAAGGCATGAGGACATATTTGTGAAGACTGACCTCAGTTATAAAGGGAGTGTTGTAAATTAAGTGTTATACTGGTGTTAGTATGTTGGTTTGAGGATTTGGTCCTTGGGCTCCATGACTCGTTTGTGTTCTCACCGTGATGTATAAGTTATGTTATGTGGTTAAGGCATGGGTTGAGCTGTTGAGCTCATGGTGACAAGCTAAGGCATGGGTTGAGTAGTTGAGCTCGTGATGACAAGTTATGGCCTGAGTTGAGCTATTGAGCTCATGAAGCTAGGGTGGAGTGCCCTAAGTTGGGATCCTGTTGAGGATCATGGACAAGTTGTCCTGATGTTTATTTGCAAGCTGAGTCCAAATGATTGTGCACACTACACAGTGCACGAATACACTGAACATATAGTATAGACTTGTATGTTTGCATGATGTGGAGTTTTATGGTCACCTATTGAGTTTGTAGCTCATCCCTACTTTGTTGTTTACCCTTTTCAAGTGTAACTCGGGACTAGTGGAGGAGTTTCTTCTAGGAAGACGTGCTCACTACTCTGATATATAAGTTCGTATTGTATTATGTATTGTATCCCAGACATGGGTCCGTGGATATTTGTATTTGCATATTGTTTGTGATGTGATGTCTATATGACTATTTGACATATTGTATGCATGTTGATGTATGAGAAAGTACAGGATTACCCTTGATGTATGGTTATATAGGGTTGTATAATTAAGATAGCAGTGTAATCTATATTGGTGCTAGTTAGCAACCCCTTGACCTTTCGGGTGCGGACAAGAAAAAGTCATGTTCCTGATTCCGGGTTCCCTGGGATTTAGGGGCGTGACATGTTTATCTAAAATCATGAAAAATCAATCAAAATGTGCAGTCGAGGAGTACATTCTGGAGATTTGCTTGAGCCTATGCTTGAGGCTCAAGCAGGGCGTCGAGTAGTAGCTCAAGTGAGGCTCGAGCAAGGAGCTTCGAGCAGGCACAAGCAGGGAGGCTCGAGCATCAAGCGACTGGGAGCTTCGAGCAAGGTGTCAAGCAGAGGCTTGAGCAGGGCTATTTTGTGTTATTTTGATGTTCTATCTTCATGGTTTGGTTCCAAGGTTCAATGGAGAGACTGTTGAGTTGAATTAAGGCTAAGGTTTTGTGTTTTTTAAGAAGTCTAACTTGGCTATGAGGGCTGCAACTCATATTTTTCATATATGTTATGTTGATTTAGACATGCGATGCCATGTTTGCTTTGTGTTAAGTATGAGATGTCATTGTGATTTATTTAAGCATAAGATGCTATGTTATATTGATATTGGCATGAGATGTCATATGTGATATATGTGTACTATTTATGTGAGCATGTTCTGTATAATCGTTTGATGCCATGATTTATTTGATGCTTTGACTATTTTGTATGGGATGGATATGTGCTTGTGAGGCTAGTTGTAGTACAAACCTGTGAGGTAAAGATTATTGAGGCTAAGAGGCAAGACTTTGGCTAGTTGGAGCCTGAGAGGCCATATAATGATGTGATTGTTTGGATTATATATGACATTACACAAGCACATATTTAACGTTGCATATAAACATAGTATGGAATGGGTTTGAAAGATATGATCCTTACTGAGTTATGGTTGCTCACCCGTCATATTATGCTTGTCATTGTTTGTTCCAGGTGCCTATAGGAGCTAGGAGGTTCACTCGAGGTGGAAACCCTATTTGTATTTGTTTCTCTTATTTGGACTTTGTCGTTATAATAACATGTTGTAACCCCATGGGGAAAGAACTTATGTATTTACTACTTTGCTTGAAATGAGATTTCCGTCTTTGTGTTTATCTTTACATGTTTGGTATAATGAGCAAGTAGGGATGAAACTCATGATAAGGTCCATTTTTAGGTGTTTTCACTAATCCTTTGTCCCTTCGAGTGCGGACATAAGGACTCACTAACTGATTTTTGCAGGTCAAAAATCCAAGTAGGTTATCATTTTTATACTCTACTCACTTTTTTTATAATTTTGATATATATTGCATATGTTTGCTTCAAGAGTTTATTTTTGAAAAAAAATAAAAATAAAAATCATTTTTCTGCAATAAAAGCACAACACAGTTGATACAAAATTGAATTTATTTTCAAAAAAAATGATAAAAGGTCACTCGTTGTGACAACCTAAGTCTAAATATAATTTTCACACATTTTATTAAAGACCGAATTGCTTTCTCAATCCTAAACCATCAATTAAAAACTACAAAATGAGCCAACAAGAACCTTTTTCTTTTATCTTTCCTGCCCATCTTCGATCCACATCTCAAGCTCTCATTGGTGAAAAAAAGAGAACAAAACAAAAAAATAAAAATAAAAAGCAAAAAAAACATAAAAACCTTCACCACAAAAAACTTATATATTCACCACTCATTGCTTTTCCTTTCTCTCTCCCACACTCGGCCACAACACTAGAGGACCATTGCACGTCCAACCACGCCTTCCCATACCTCCCTATGCCCTGCCGGCCATAGCCCACACCACAAGTTACTCTCTCTCTCTCTCTCTCTCTCTCTCTCTCTCTAACCAAACCCAATCAAACCTATAACCCTAATATTCCTAGCTTATACAAATATATCTTCATCTTCAGTCGGGGGGGGGGGCTCACAATCCAAAATACCTATTCCAAAAATCACCTAATCATCTCCTAGCTTGATTTTCGATGTGATGTCGATGTGGTTGATGTGACTTCAGATCAACCTTCCTTGGTCGATGTGGGGTGACTTGTCAACGCAAGAATATGTGGTCGTGTGAGTATCGACGTTAACTTTGCGTTGAAGTTTATTTGCGATATACACGTTAGATTTGAAATATAAAAGGAATGAACATTAAATACATTATGAGTACTTATCATGACCTAAAATTTGATTTTACTAAAATGATAGAGTACTGTAGAAAGCATATGGAATCCAACATAATTTTTTATATTTCATAATACCATATCTGAATAGTTTAGCTGAAAGAAAGGATATGACTTTAGTTAAGATTGGTATAATTATGTTGGTTGAGGTAAAGCTACCTAGATATATTTAGACTATTAAATTTTAGAGTTTATTTTTAATTGAATTTCTAATTTCTAATTTAAAAATCCTACATTTTAATAAAACAACCTTAATTTTTTGGGTGACGAGGAAAAGAGAAGAAAGTATTAGGAGTGTATCTAAAACCTTAACGATATGACTTTCAACTTGAAACCCCATTCATATCACCTCATGTTTTGCAAGCTTGATCAATATAATATTTCATGTCAACAAACCTAATCATAAGATTAAGAGAAACAATAATATTAAAAGTGGATGAATGTGATTGCAAAAGTTATTGTATCATTGAGTATTTGCACATGAGGAGGTGATTGCAAAAGTTGTTTAAATTTTCGGTTTTTGATTTAGTTTTTTAAATATTATTTATATTATTATTATTATTATTATTATTATAATGTTTATGATTTAGTAATGAATTAATGTTTTGAAACCCGAAAATTTAAAATTTATAGAATTTGGAGTTTTTTTAAAAAATTAACTGAATAAAACTTAATTTCTTTGTGCTTCTTATATTTTATATAAATAAATCGAAAAAATAAAACTTATTTTGAATTCGAATCGGGGGTGCTAGAAATTGTAACCCGGGTTCGGGCTTGGAATCGGCTACTAACTAACCCATTTATGCCTTCAAAACCACACTATTCCCAAATTACAGAAAACGTAAACCTCATTCATTTTCATGTATACAAATCACACAATTTCAATGTCAATGGTTGGTAACTGGTAAGCCTTACCTACGAACCCCAATTCGGATCTGATTCCATGACCCAGGACAGTACACACGCCTTTGGCCAACAGAAACCCGAAAAAGCATAACATCTGATATATATATATATATATAAAGCCCATGCTCATGAAATCTCCTTCCAACAAATTCCTACACACACACAGGAGGCAGCAGCAGCAAACGACGTTGGTACACCGTACCTATGTTGTCGTCTCAGTACCAGAAAGACGCGCCAAGGTCGGAAGCCCTTCCGATCCGACCCCGATCCGATCGACGAATCGGCGGTCCAGGTGGCGCGTACATAACTCTCTCTCCCCGGCTCCCTAGCGAGGAGGTGACCGAATGTCGCGGTCCCCCGTCACCTTAAAACCGGTTCGGTCGGCCACTTTGATTGTGTGCAGACCGGATCGTCCGGTAAAACCGGACCTAATAGTCTTAATCTCGACCCGCTGACCGCTGCCCTAACCGGTTCATCCGGTTTCCTCCCACGGTTTATAATTATATACCACAAACCCCTCATTGCCGGCTCGCTCTTCCATCCTCTCTCTCTCTCTCTCTCTCCCTTTCTCTTCAAAATTGCCCAGAAAATCACAGTCAAGTAAGTTGTATCCTCTCTCTTTCTTTCTGGGTTTAATGTTCATGTTGTTGTGTACCTGTTTTTCGTACTTACTGTAGATAAGGCATATGTGATATATTAGGAACAGGAATATAAGATATTTTTGTTTTGATGTTGAAGGGGTTGCTTGTAATTTTCAAGGACAGGTTTAACTGATTTTTAGGTTGTAGAGTTGGGTTTTCATTTTTTATTTTTATGAATATGAAAGCTGAGGGGTCTTGTTAGAATGGCTTCTGATTTCGAACCCGTTCCTGTAACTCCGCAAAAGCATGACCCGGCATGGAAGCATTGTCAGATGTATAAAAATGGGGATAAAGTCCTGCTCAAATGTGTTTACTGCGGGAAAACTTTTAAGGGTGGTGGGATTCATAGGATTAAAGAACACTTGGCTGGCCAGAAGGGTAATGCATCCACCTGCCTTAGAGTCCCACCCGATATTCGCCTTCTAATGCAAGAGAGTCTAGATGGGGTGGTCATCAAGAAGCGGAAAAAACAGAAAATCACTGAAGAAATCATTAAAATTAACCCAATTGATGAGTCTGATTCCTTTGCCCATCAGAGCGATATGAACTTTTTCCATCCATCTGTAGTAATGTCTGATTCAAGTTTCTTGGTGAGTCAAGAGGAAGGGACAGTGAAGAAACTTGCTGGTAGAAAGAGGAGAGGGAGGCCTAGAAATGAGTCTCCTTTGTCTGTTCCTGAAGGTGTTCCCATTAGTGGTGTCACATTAGGTCTAAAAAGGGTGAGCGATCCTGTTCATATGGCTATAGGGAGGTTTCTGTATGATGTTGGGGTGCCTCTTGGTTCTGCTGCAAACTCTGTTTATTTCCAACCAATGATTGATGCAATTGCTTCACATGGCCCAGGGGTCATAGCACCATCATGTCACGATCTCCGAGGATGGATTTTGAAGAATACTGTTGAAGAGGTTAAAACCAATATTGATCATTTCACGGAGACTTGGGGGCGGACTGGTTGTTCACTTTTGGCTGATGAATGGATCTCCAAGAATGGCGAAACGCTGCTAAACTTTTCAGTCTATTGTCCTGAAGGAACCATGTTTTTGAAATCTGTGGACATAACTGAGACAAAAAATTCATCTGACGCTCTATTTGAAACACTTAAGGAGGCAGTAGAGCTAGTGGGGGTAAGGAATGTGTTGCAAGTTATTACTTCAGGAAATGAGCCATATATAATTGCTGGGGGAAAGTTGAATGATACTTTCCCTTCACTTTATTGGGCTCCATGTGCAGCTCATTGCATAGATTTGATGCTTGGGGATTTTGGGGAACTTGAGTGGATACATGTAGTACTGGAACAAGCTAGATCCATAACAAGGTTCATCTACAACCATAGTTTGGTTTTGAATATGATGAGAAGGCACACTTGTGGGAGTGATGTGATACAATTAGGAGTTACTCGTTCTGCAACAAATTTTTTGACATTAAAACGCATGCTTAAGCTTAGGCAGAACCTGCAGGAGATGGTGGCTTCACAGGAATGGATGGAGTGTACATATTCAAAGAAACCAGAGGGATTGCTTTTGGTTGATCTTCTAAGCGACCAGTCATTTTGGTCCTCCATCCACCTAGTAATCCGATTGGTAGATCCACTTCTGCGGGTTTTAAGTATTGTTGGCAGTGAGAAGAGGCCTGCGATGGGATATGTTTATGCTGGAATCTATAGAGCAAAGGAAACAATCAAGGAGGAGCTGGATGAGAAGAAAGGTTATTTAGCCTATTGGAATATTATAGATTTCAGGTGGAAACAACTGCGGCGTCTTCCTCTTCATGCTGCGGGTTTCTACCTCAATCCAAAGTTCTTTTACAGCATTGAAGGAGATATCCACAATGGAATTTCGACGGGATTGTTTGACTGTATAGAGAGGTTGGTTGCTGATATAAGCATTCAAGATAAGATCGTGAAGGAGAGGAACTTCTATATAAAAGCCATGGGAGATCTTCGCCGCAAGATGGCAATTCGGGCTAGAGACTTCCTTCTTCCTGGTGAGGGCCATTTTTTAGCATGCATGGTTATTTTTATGGTGCATGCTTATGCTGATAAGTTGGTAGGGATTTTTCGTTATGCAAGTGTTTGGGACATAGTTATATAAGTCATTCTCTTTGGACTCTTCTTGGTTTCTGGCTATCGAGTTCCCTTTCAGCTGATTATTTCTAAATGTTAATCATCTCAGGGGAATGGTGGTCGACATATGGAGGGGGTTGCCCAAACTTGTCACGTTTGGCTGTCCGAGTTCTCAGCCAAACCTGCAGTCTGATCTGTCATCGTCAGAATTGGATTTCTTTGGAACAAATACACAGTACGAGAAACTGCTTAGAGAAGCAGCGGCTTATTGACCTTGCTTTTGTTCGGTACAACTTGCAACCAAGGCAAGCGTGAGTACCATAAGAACAGAGCTTGTTTCATGCCTGAAGTTCAGGCAATTGTGAATGATACGTACTATTTTTCTGATTTTGTTTCAGGATTCTGAAGAGCAAAGGCCCGGATTGTGTGGATCCAATATCTAATGATAGTATTTCTTTTGCTGAAGACTGGATTGCCCAGAAGAACATGTGTTTGGAGGACTATGGGTGTTCGGAGTGGATGACTGTGGATCCACCTCTAGTCAGCAATGTGCTTTTAGGGCCTTCAAACGACGATGCAGCAGAGCTGGGTGTTGGTTTTGACGACAGTGAGATTTTTGATGACCCGAGAGACGGCAAGGAAGAAGATGTTGAGGTCAATGTAAACAATGTAAATCAAGTACAGAGGCACGACTGCGATTTTAACCCGAGTGATCAGCCCTGATAAGGGGTTGGCTCTGCTGTAATTGTGCGCTCTCATTTAGAATGATAAAAAATAATAATCGCGGCTTATGTGGTAATTTCAAATGTGCGCGCTTGTGGAGTAGATCATAAATTTAATTTAAAATTTTATTAAAATTAATTATAAATTTTATTAAAATTTTAAATTTTAAGGCATTGATCGATTAAATTTAACTAATTGCTAATTTAAAATTTAGTATTTAATTAAGTTTTTAATTAATACATAAATTTAAGGTAAATTTATAATTAATATTATTTCATAGAAAAAAATTTATTAAAATATTTAATTATTTTATTATAAATTTTTAGGTGATACCAAATTTAAGTATTATATTATTTTTAAAAATAAAATTATTTTTAAAAACATTACATCTGATAAATTTAGTATTTTTATGAGGGGGGAAGGAGGTCGGTATCGGGTAGCTAGCGGGTGATCCGAACTTATTCTGAATGAGTTCGAGCTGGAGCGGGCGAGACTAATGAGTACAGCAACCCGTGACTACCTCATTATCTGAATGGGACGAGGTGAAAAAAAAAAAAAAGAATCGAGATCGGGTGAGAGGACAGAATTGCCATCCCAAAGTATAAGTAAGATTCCAACTCGCCAATTAGCAGTTCACATGTGATGAAACAGTATCATGGCCCACCCACCCAGGTGATGATAATTGATGCCCTGATGACATAAAATTATTAGAAATTGTGAAGAACGATACCTAGGACTTATTTATTTATTAAGAGCTTTTGTTGGGTGTATATCTATGAATAATTAATGATACAGTCATCATCAATGATTATTGTCATACCAAAGTACCACAGGAGTGGTGTTAGAAAACTATTCCTCATGCAAGATCTTATTTATTTACTTCAAGAACTGTGAGCTGATGTTTATAATTTTAATAATTTAGTGTAGAGAATTATTAGTTTCAGGCTTTCAGCCCTGCTCATGCAGGTACAAACGAAGAATAAATTTACAACACCAGCACAGATACCGGAATAGCCTTGAAATGGAACTATACAATTCTCACCACTCCAGTTTTAATTGAACTATATAGTTCCAGCTGCTCTAAGTGATCAAAAAGTTATTTAGCGTTCACGTGGAAATAAATAAATAAGAAAAAAAAAAACCTCCACTGGCAAACAAATTTTAAAAAGTTACAAGCAGCACCAAGATGAAGATGACCAAGTAGTAGACGTTAAAGTGAACCACCACCAACTTGGTTGCAGCAACCGTCCGGCGGCGCCACCTGCAGTGGCAACTCCACCTCCCCCTCCAAGTACCTAACCACCTGCCTCATGGTGGGACGCTGAGTGGGCCTAGCATGAGAGCACATGAGCCCCAGTTTGAGCACAACCACGACCTCCTCATTCTTGTATTGGCCCATCAATCTGGGGTCCACAGCCTGCATGATGGTCCCAGACTTCCACTTCTCCCAAACCCAGTCCACCAGAACAAGCTCTTCCGGGATCGCCTTGGGTTCTATGGGCCGCCTCCCGCAGGCCACCTCCAGCAACAACGCCCCAAACGCGAACACGTCGGAGAACGCCGTGGGCTTGCCGCTGCGCGTGAGCTCCGGCGCAAGATAGCCCAAAGTACCCACGACCCGGGTCGTCCTGGGGTTGGACCCGTGCTCGTAGAGCTTGGCGAGCCCGAAGTCGCCGAGTCGGCCATTGAGGTCCGAGTCCAGAAGCACATTCGCCGCCTTCACGTCCCTGTGAATCACAGTCTGCTCCCACTCTCCGTGCAGGTACAGCAGCCCCGAAGCCACGCCTTTGATGATGTTGAACCTCTGTTCCCAGCTCAGAACCCCTCCCGGGTTGTCGTCGAACAGGTACTTATCTAGGCTTCCGTTGGGCATGTAATCATAGACAAGGAGCAGGTCGCCGCCGCGGCGACACCATCCGATGAGCTGGACCAGGTTCCGGTGGCGGAGCCGGCCGATGCTTTCGATCTCCGACAGAAATTCTAGGGACCCCCGCTTGGATTCGGGGCAGATCCGCTTCACGGCCACCTGGGTCTTGGTGTTGGGTAAAGTGGCTTTGTACACCTTCCCTGATCCGCCGAACCCTAAGAGCCGCGCATCGCTGAACTTCTCGGTCGCGCGCTTGAGCTCCTTGTAGCGGAATCGCTGCGGCCTGATGTCGAACTCCCAAGCCTCCACCACGTCCTCATCTGCTCCCCTAATTCTCGCCGTGAGATAGATGGCGACGGAGACGGTGAAGATCACCGTCACCGCTGTGGCAGCGGAAACGGCAGCGATCATGGTGGTGTGGCTCTTCTTGGGCTTGAGGAGGGAAGAGAGGGAGTTGAGATCCAAGGACCTGGCTTCTCCATTGGTTCTGAAGCTCCACCCCAACACGTAGTGTGAGCTGGCCAGCACCCCCGTGGAGGCCGAGAACCCGACGTACATGAACTCCTCCACAATCGGCGAGAGATCCGAGACCACCGACAGGATGGGGGTCTTGGGTTTCGCGGAGGTGGGCGAGAGCGTCACGTTGAGCCGAGCCGTGGCGGAGTCGTAGTCCACCCAGGCGAGGATGGGGCTCCCGCTGGTGAGATTGATCCCCCGCTTGTGCCCCGCCTCATCGATGTAGGCCGCCTCGGCTGAGGCGTTGGAAACCACGCTGTTGAGGTCCAGCCCGACGTGGTTGTTGTTGATGTCCCTGACGTCCAGGTCGCGGACGGTGTCAAACTCGACGGCGGCGACGTGGTCGGAGACATTACCGAGGATGTTGGCGTCGAAGAGTCCGAGGTAATGGTTGGGGAGAGCGCGGGGAAATGTTCTGTTGCGGGAGATGGCGAAGGCGAGGCCGTGGCCGCTGTATTTGGGGTGCTTGGAAGGCCCGACGACCAAGGCAAAGGATGTAGAGAAGGAGAAAACCGGAGCCTCCGGCGAGCTCCTGAACCGGACGGCCGAGGAATAGAAGGCGTGGCCCAGCACCCCCGCCCCGTCGCTGGTTAGCTGCAGGATTCCGTTCTCCAGAATCTTCGCATCTCCATCCAAGCTTATGTTGTCCCTGCAGGTGGCGTCGGTGGTGGCGAAACTGGCACAGAACCAATCGGTGGATTGGCATCGGGAGAGAACTGGGCCGCCAAGGAACATAATGGCCCAAAAGATGAGCATTTCTCCGACAACATTACCAAATTGCTTCTCCGTTTGGTTTTGTTCTAAGCAGCGGTTGGATCGAAGTGGCAGGAAGGAAGGAAGCGACGAAGGCTCCTCCTGGTGCACGCCATTTTCACGTGCTTTCCTTTTTGGAATCTGAGTTAGTGGAGAGAGAGTTAGTGGTAGACGAAAAGGAAAGGACCGAACCCACATGACAATTATGGAGGAGGGGGGATACAGGGTCTGCCTAGTCGTAGTTCTCTGTTCTCTCCACTATATCTTTACTTGAGATAGAGCTTATCCAATATCCAGTATCCCAACCCAACCCAGGTAGTGCCACCATGCGCACTGGTATTAACGGGTGAGGAGACCATTCGATGGCGAGTGTCCGAATTGTGCCGCTGCCGCAGAGACTGTTGGTTGAATGGGATAGAAAAGTTAAATTCGGATAAACCAGTCCAGTAATTGAATTTTACCCAAACATATTTGGTCCAATATTGCTCGCAATCGCATGGCATCCAAGCAAGAAAGCATCACGTGCGTGCGCATTTGTTGTTCTTGTTTGAAACGAGAGTTGAAAGTCAACTTACGTTACCAAGTGTGTGGTTCGACTTGACCATCCAAGTGATGTTGCGCCTAGTTTGTTATTCCACCTTCCTCCTAGGTTTGGCTCTCCACCCCACCAACCACTCCGAGGGAAAAATAAAACTTAAAACAAACACTATTTTTGTGTGTGTTTTTTTATATTTTTAAAAATATAATTATTTTTTAAAATAATTTAAAACTATTTAAAGTGATATAAAATTTATACTCATAACTTTTAAAAATAATTATATTTTCAAAAATAAACTAAAAATCAAATTTCTTTTATTTGAGTGTATGGTATTGTTTTGGGCTTAAAGCACGTTTCTAATTTGCATGGAGACCCTAACTAGGTTACTATGACTATTATAGTAAAATTACTTTATTATTGAATAAATGTTTTCTTTTTTTAGTTTTTGTCCGATTTTATGTACGTGTTTCCCTTGAGTTATTTGACTAGGTATATACATAGTATATAGACACTACCAAAATCCTATATATGATCTATCATTTAACATTATGCATGTTTCATGAAACATCGCAGCAACACAGCCAACAATCTCCCATTAGTGAGTCCACTCCTCTTTGGTCTTTCTTTTGTCCCTTTCTCCTCGTAAAAGTAAAAGGGACAAAAGAAAAACATTAGTAACAGATTTTTTATATAAATTTATTTTTATATATTTAGAAAAAAAAGTTAATAGTTATAAAATCATTTTCAGAACAGATGTCCTATATTTAACTTTCTACATTGAATTTGTATAGTATTTTTCAATATTGGGAAATATTAATGTACTTTTTTCATTAATATATTGAGAAATATTAATCATTCCCTATAATTATTAAATTATATTTAAATATTTTCTCTTACCTCTCTCTTTCACGTTTCTCATGACATTAACTTTTATTCCATATTAAATTATAACAAAATTATTATTAAATAAAATAATTAATATAAAATATTATTTTAATAATATAGAATAATATATTAACACTATTATTAATATAATATTATTATTTTAATAATATACCAAAATCCTATATATGATCTATCATTTAACATCATGCATGTTTCAGAGCATCTCCAATCTTTCTTAGTTAAAGTGGGTAGCTAAAGCTACATTTAGCTTGTTACAGTACCACTTTAGCTAATGTTGCTCCAATGTTAGAGCATCTATGTTTTTGCTTAATAATTATTGTTTGCCGTCGGTACTTGCCGTCGCTTGTCATTGTTTGCTGTCGTTGCTTGCCGTCGCGCGAGCACGAGGCAGGCGACGCGAGGATGGGATCTGGGAGATCGGGCTAGCGCGACGCGAGGGAGGAGAGGAGGAGAGAAGTCGCACGACACACGGGAGGAGAGGAGCCACGCGACGCGAGGGAGGGCGACAAAATGGGGTCTATGGGGATGAGGTCTATGGGTAGGAGGACAGCGGTGATGGAGTTTGTGGGTAGTAGGGCAATGTTAATGGAGGGGCAATACTGAGAAGAGAGGATATATGCTAAGCTGGCATCATCAGCTAAAGCAAAAACAAAAGCTTTATTTGATCTTTTTTTTAACTTTTGCTAGTGATATAACTAATGCATTAGAGAGGAATTTTAGCTAAATACATCTTTAGCTATAACTTTACCTAATGCATTGGAGATGCTCTCGTGCAACATCAACATAGACAATAATCTCCCATTAGTGAGTCCACTCCTCTTCGGTCTTTCTTTTGTCCCTTTCTCCTCGTGAAAGGGACAGAAGAAAAACACTAATAACAAATTTTTTATATAAGTCTGTTTTTATATATTTAGGGGAAAAAGTTAAAAGTTATAAAATCATTCCCACAACATATGTTCTATATTTAACTTTCTCCATTGGATTTGTGCAGTATTTTCGAATGTATTGAGAAATATTATTCACTCCCTATAATTATTAAATTATATTTAAATATTTTCTCTCACCTCTCTCTTTTATGTTTTCCATAACATTAACTTTTATTCCATATTAAATTATAACAAAATTATTATTAAATAAAATAATTAATATAAAATATTATTTTAATAAATATAGAGCTTGATTTATGGAATCTATTGTGATGTATATTTATATAGAAAAACAAAAAATAGTTTAAAACTATAAATTTAAGAAAATTGGTTGAGAAGTTGGTATTAGTACTTAGAGCATGTTTGGTATTGTGATTTGTTTTTTGGTTTTTGTTTTTAAAAACAGAAAATGTGCATTATTTTTTGTTTGGTTAGTGTTTTTGTTTCCCATTTTTAAAAACAAAGTGTTTTTGAGTACATGAAACAGAAAACACCAAATTGGGTGTTTCCATTTTGTTGAAAACGTTTTCAACAACTAGCCAGCCGTTCACCCCGTCAACTTCCGCCCGCCTCCCATTGCCCCCTACCGCCGCAGCTACCCCTTGCAACGTAGGCCTGTCGCCCACCACCGCTGCAGCCCCCTGCAATGCCTGCACACCCCCCTCTGCCGATCTACGACCTCTCTCTCTAACCCAGCAACAGCCATCTACAACCCCCTTCCTCAGCGACGGTCGATCTTCGACCTCCTCCTTCCTCAGCGGCGGGCATCTTCGACCTCCCTCCCCGACGACCGATCTGTAACTGCAATCTCTCCCTCCAACCCAGCGACGACCAATCTATGACCTCCCCCTCCAACCAAACGAAGCCCATATGAGAGCGATGGCCACCCGTGCCACCCCCTGCCGTGCGATCTCTTACTCGCTACCTCCCTTTGCCGCTACACGACCTCAACACCGGTTGCGATGTCTCAGCGTCAACAAAAACAAAAAACAAAATGCAAAAAACAACTCCAAGCCAATAAATGCGTTCTCATCGGTTTAACAAAAAATGATTTTTAATTATAATTTTTAAAATTAATTTTTAAAAACAGAAAATAAAAACGGTAATCAAACATAGCACACAAGTGTCGGCACATCTTAGAGTATTATAATTATAATACCCATTGTGAAAGGGTTAACTAATTAAGCTAGTACACGTGGCGTCACATCAGCCTTTTCAAGTAATAATTAGCCCAAGTAGGATCCACCCCACACGACGCATCCACTCACTCCTTTCTGGGTCCGTTTGGGTTGAGACTCGAGAGGAATTAATTCTATTCTATTTTATTCTTGGGAAATTCCAATTCCAGCCAGCCTATACTGTTGGTGTCAGTGTTGGAATAACATAAAGAGACTTCACATGGAATGGAATGGAATTCCATCCGAAAAGCGCACGTTTTTTATTATTATTTATTTAAATTCTGTTCGGTCATAAGGAGAATTGGACGGACGGGAACGGGTTACGGGATGCTTGGTTGGATATGGAATTCATTGAATTATTTATTTATCATTATTTATGCCTAAAAATGACCATAACCTCGGAGTGTCGCAAGGAATAGATCCACTCACCGGTAAGGCCGCGCATCTCGTCAACCTGGAATGGATGACCTGGGACTGAGATCTGGGATTAAACGACTAAAAAGATACAAGATATTTATAATATTCAACAAAATCGAACATGATAAAATCTCATTTGTCTACAAGGATCATAAACCAACCCGTCGCATCCGATTAAAGAATTGGATTCAATAACCGCGATCCCATTCAATTTGAGCTCTCACAATAAGTTATCCGATTAGGCCGAATCTTTCGCCCTGATTTGAGTTTTTTTAAAGAATTATAATGCAAAAAATAATAACCTTATCCGTCGCATCTCGAACTGTCTAAACCCTCCAATTAGGTTCGGATCAAAATAAATATTTTTGGATCAAATTCAGATAGGACAACACCCAAGCCAAACCCAACCCATTGACATCCCTATTGTTGTCATAAGTGTAGCATTTATGGACATCCGTGATGCCTGCCATTAAAGAATTAATATTATTATTCAAATAAGTTTCCTAGTTCCCTAGGCTGGAGCGTAGGTAAGCCAAAGGGTAAACTATACGTGTTAAGAGTAAGCTCTCTTTATCTGACATATATAGCTAAGGTTGCGTGCCTATAAAGGCGGAAGCACCTGTGTAACTAGATACTGACAGGTGCAAAGAGCACCCATATTCCGGGGAATGCTCCCGATGAAAAACCTATTTGTAGGGGTGAAAAGCTCAGAGCCTTATTAGGGCGCCAAGTACTAGACTCCGCCGGAAACTATACGGGATTGAGTCGGCATACATCCACCAACACTACCAAGGCTCTAAAGGCATGTCCCTTATGAGGACAAGCCCTACCTGGAGAGCAAATTTTGTAGAGGGAATTATAATCCAATTTAGATCAATGCATTAAGAGCATTTACAGATTCATTATTTTTTTTTGCTAAAATTTGACTAAAATATACACTTTTTATAAAATTTAACTATCCATCCTTCATAATATCTAATAGTAACCTCAATGTTTTCTTAACTATATAATAAAATATATTTTTATATATATATAACCCTAACTCTCTCCATCCTTTTTCTCAACTCACGCCAACTTTTTCTCTTCCATGCCCCCCTCCCCCCTTTATGGCTCTCTCTTCCCCTGTGCAGATTGGCGACATCCATGCCCCCACGCACTCCTCCTCCTTACACATATCAGCGCTGCCCCCCTCCTCCCTACACAGATCGGAGATGCCCCCTCTCCTCCCTTCATTCCCCCCCTTCGCGCTCGCCCCCCTGCCCCCTGCGTCCGCCACCCCCTCCCCCTGCAAGACACTCCTCCTCCTTCCCCCCCCTCTGCACAGATCAGATGAAGCATGATTGGGGCCCTAGTGTAATTGTGCAAGAACATGGTTGCCGCATTGAGCAACAACCTGGGCGCTGTCAGGCGGTCATCGGCCTCGTCGTCCCCATGACCAGGTTGTCTAAATCATACAGTCTGATCCCAATTGTGGTAGAGCACACGTCAAGGGGAGAGAGGAGCAATGACATGATTCCACAATAAAATTTTATTATTTTATTTTAAATAAAATTTAGCTAATAAAATTAGTTGGCTAAATTTGGCTAGTCATTTAGTCAAAGGTTAAATTTTTTGTAGCAATATAGGAGGTATTTTTTTTAATCTTTTAGCTATTATTTGACTAAATTTAATTAATAGGTAGGCCATTGTGAATGCTCTAAAAGTACTCGTAATAGAATAATCAAATATTTCAATAAATTTATCTACATAAAATAATATTGGCCATAAATTTGACTTGAGATATGTATTTTGACTAAAAGCTTTATTAAATATCAAACTTTGAGGTACCCACTAGTCAAATTTTACTAGTCAATGCCTGGAAGTTTGATATTTAATAAAAGTTTTAGTCAAGACACATATTTTGAATTGAATTAGTAACCAATATTACTCCATGTTATCAAATTTATTGAAATATTTGCCTATTTTATTGTAAGTGTTTTAAGGCTGTAAGTAGGGGTGTGACACAAAGAAATTTGATCATTTAATATTTATTACAAATCATAAATATAACATCACAAAAATTTCCAATTGAATAATAGAAGCAAGCAGTATAACAAATTACAAATTAGCAAAAACATATTTATGATCGGAATCGAAAAAAGAAAAGCAAAAACAAATTATCAAATACCAACTGAGAAATAAAAATTATGCCTTATATGTACCGTACTGAATAAATAATAAAGTTAACACTCAACATACTGTTTCGTCTCTGTCTCTTACTTTTTTGGTAATACTTTTTGTGTGTTATGATATATCATATAGTAACACGTGTTATTATCTTATAAAACATTTCTATAAAGTTTTTTTAAAACTTATCATGACACTCTTTACATAACATTTTTTCTTCTGTTATAACTATATGTTAACGAAGATCATACAATATGACTTTTTTGTATTACAAAAATTCAAGGACATACTATAAGCCAAGCATACTTAAAATCATGGACATACTATATAGTAACACACAAAAAAGGCTTACGATAGATGACACAAAAATATGATACGTCTTCTTAAATACTTACAATCATTGATTACAATTTCACTAATACTTGTACATTACATAAACAACCAATATTAAAAAAAACTATTCAAATTGCACCACTAATTCTTTTTCTCATACATTACGAAATAATCTTCCAAAATATTACAATCCAAAATAACCAATATGTCCAAAATATTTTATAATATTTATCTCTTACAAACCATAATATAAATACTAAAAATTTTAAAATAAAATCCCTAGTCATGCCATCTTTATTCTATATCAAAATAAATTGAATGCCTTTCATCATTCTGCAAAAAAAAAAATCAAAATAATAGTTGAAATTACCAAAAATGGATTAAAAAATAAATAGTAATATATAAATGATATAACTTCGTGAAGAAAGAACAAAAAAATTATATAAGTAACAATAGAATATAACCACACTATCATAACATAAAGATTATAACCACACTTTCAACTAACAAATGGTATCCATATGCTCCACACATGCAATAGCACTTGACATTAAATCATAGTGTTAGAGTAATACATCAGGAGCTACTTGAAACCTAGCAATAGTAAGCAAGACTGTGGTATATAAAATGGTTTACTTCTTTATCAAAGAGATATGTATATCAGTAGCCAATTTGAGAATATTAAGTTTGCTAACTATTGAAAAATTCAAATTTGGAAATGTCACATCATCGAAAAAAATCAATATTTGTAAAATGCCCATTAATAGCTTCGTTTTAACAAATTTTTAAAAATAGGAAGCAATATGAATGACCCACAACTTTAATCATAGGAGTCAATTATGCTTTTATATATTTATGACCAAACTGAAAGCTTACCTTCTTAATGATACTTTTAATGAAATCCACTAATTGCACGAAAGAAAAGAAAACACAAAATTTGTTGATTTTTATGGTCTAACCATCCGTTTTCCGGTGGGATCTACAACTTTCTATCACTAATTGCACCCAAACAAACAATTATGCAAAAGTGAGATTTAAGAACAATAAATTAAAATCAATCAAGTAAATTAATTGCTACATGTATGACTCATATCTCATATATGCACGCATAATTTTTTGGTGCGCTTATAAACTTGTTCAAAAGTTACTGATAAAACTTTATTAAATATATTGTAGAATCAAAGGAATATGTTGCTAACTAAATGTCATTTATACTAGAAGATACTTTATCAATAGAAGATACTTTGCTATATAAAAAATACACAATAAATACCTTAGAGAAAAAATTAAACAAAACATAAATAAGAATTATCATGCAACATAACACACCGCAAATCAAGCTACAATAATTTCTAGAGTTTTAAGGCCAAGGACACAACCAATTCCAAATGTCCCACTTTTAATCATTTTAATTCATTCTTTAGCCTATAAATGAAGCATACAACTTATGATTATCATTTCAAATGTATTCCAAAAATAAATTTGAACAAACAACAACAAAATTCTCAAATTTCTAAATTTTAGGATTCTTTTTTCATTCTCAAAATTCTTACAAACTAAGCACGTTTAATCAAATTTAACGATGCAGAGTCATATAATCACCTACCTAAAATGTGTTTTGAAGAATAAATCATCTCAAAATGCTGAAATTAAGAGTTTCCCATTTCTTCCCTTCTTACTAGGTGCTACATTGTGAACATTGAGATACGTACGATGTTCTTCCCCCCTTTTTATTTTTTTTCTTCTTTTTATTACTTTTTTCTAATAAATATAATAATATTCCTTTATTTTAAGTACCATAAAATCCAATTAAATCCATCGAAGCACAAAAAATTATTTGTTAGGGCTCGAAACTCCGAATTGAGCTCACTTATAGTTAAAACAATCATATTAAATCCATCGAAGCACAAAAAATTACTTGTCAGGGCTTTAAACTCTGAATTGAGCTTATTTATAGTTAAAATAATCATATTGACAACATCACTATTCAGATATTATTATCCTCAAATAATAATCAACTCATAAGATCATTCAAATACAAGTCCTTACAAAAATACACATACTAATAAAGACACTGGCATCTAGATAGTATTAACACTACTTAACTACTATCTCTTGAGATTACCTAACTACGAATCTTTACAATTTACACCGCATGAGATATGATATTGAATGGTTTGTGCCATTTCAAGCCAACTCATCCGTCACTTACTATGACAGTTATCTTCTAACTTGATCTAACTTCGTGTGTTTATAATTATTTGCTACAACTTGTCTATAATCAATAACCACAAAGTCTCAATAATCTCTTAAAAGAATTATAGATTTTATGTTATTATAAGTACAAGTAAGGACTCTCTCTCTCTCTCTCTCTCCCCCTCTCTCTCTCTCTCTCCAAAATTTGAACTCAGAATCGACACCCACTATGAGATTTATGGCTCCAATTAATTTATAGGTTTGCACCCTCTGTACCTTACATAGCTGGTAGGATTTCGCATAAGATTTGTTGCAACTAAGGATAGCTCCACCGTCAAATTCATCGTTATATAAATAACAAGTGCATTATTCAAGTTATTGATATACATCTATTTATTATTTTAATATTTAATTTAGTTTGTTAAATATGTGGCCTAGCCCATGTCTGCAATTGCAAGGGGGCCCTTTCATCGATACAGTGACATCTTTGCAGGGGCGGCTCCAAAAATTTATTCGGGGTGTTCAATATTTATTCATTGTAAAATTGAAATATAATATAGGCATTATGATATATAAATACTAGGCATTAAATAAATATTCATGTATTTTAAATTTTCTAAATCAAATTTAAAACTCTAACAAGTAATAATTCAAATTTGAATTAAATAGCAAATTATCGTTATCAAAAGCAAATTTATGAAAAGAATTGAAAAAAAGGAGCAAATTACCAAATTTATAGCAAATTATTAGATGGAGATTGTCTCGTCCAGTGCAGTCTGCTGAGAAAAAGGGGAGCCAGGCGAGGAGTGGAGGAGGCGTCTGGGGTCTAGCGTCTACCGATCGACCATCAACGCGTCATGTCGTGACTGCCGTTATTGGCGGGAGGGAGGGGAGACACCGAAACGTGGTCTAGGCCAGCAGTCATTGCTTTGTTGGGTCAGGCTAGACATTGATCCTCGGTCGTCTGTATGGCATCAGACTGCGAAGAGTAGCGGTGTCTAGGTGTTGTTGTCATCAGCGCGAGTGGGGAGAGCTAGAGAATGAGAGAGGTGATGGCATGAATCGTGATGTGTCAGCCGCTAGGTTAGGATGTGTAGGTCAGGCGAGCAACACGGCTTTGAACGCGTGAATGATATGCGTCGTGGATGAGACGATGATGGTCAACATTAAATATACGCAACGTAGCGCCGCCCCTGTGTCTTGGACTTTTGGGAATGGATTCTAGAGTTGACGTAGTATTACAGTACAACAGTAGCGCCACCATGCAAAAAGGCAGGTGAAAACCAATGTATAATGTATATCAATGTCTATCACTAGTATACTTATATACTGATTCATTTCTCTTTTATTAGTTTCATTATTTTATTGATTTTACTAGATGTTGTATTATTTGGTCTTTGGGTATGGAGCATTAATAGTTTTTGTATGAAACTTAGCATGTGATGCATAAAATCTTATTATTAATATTTTTTGGTAGGGCTTGTGAGATTATGTCAGGTCTCTAAAATTAGGTAAATGACTCCTTATGCTCGCACCTGAAAAATTAATGGGTTGGTGACTAGTACCTAAAGAGACTATTGACCAAGTTCTATTTTAACATACCATCTACACAAATCATACAACAAGAGTATTCATGTACACTTAATCTCAATGAAATGCTAACCAATATGAATCTAACGCATGTCATGTAAAGACTTGTGTTTTGAGTTAGCCATCATTTAAGGATGAGAATATTTGAACAGTGATATAGTCGTTGATTCGAGCGTTTTAGCTATAATCGAGCTCAATTTAGAGCACGGATCCCCAGATAGTGATTTTTGGTATTTTAATTTAAAGGATTTTATTATTAGTTTAATATAATAAAAATAAATAAGGATAAGTGGGAAAAAGGGGAAGGTCATATGTTTTACTCTTGGTGTGATCCTGCATTAGTGAGAAAGAGAGCCAAAAGAGGAAGAGGAGGTTAAAGATTCAGTGATTTGAAGATGCATTGACCTTCAAAGAGAAATCTAGGTAGGTGATTTTGGTCTTATATTCATGATATTGGTTCTTAGTAATATGAATTAAGTTAATGTTGAACATATAGGATGAACCCTAGAAATTATGGGTTCTATAAATTGGGGTTATATAATGCGATCAATGATATCATGAGGTTATAAAAGTTGAATCTAGCTTGCCTATATGAATTCCATGTGAAACAACTGATTAATGTGCGCAATATGCTCAAATTTGAGTTTGAGCATGTTTAAGGGTATAAAATCTAGTTTGTCTTAGAAATTTGTGTAATATTGGTTATATAAAGTGTTTGATCTTATTTAGGGGCTGTCTGATCTGTATATAGCCTTGTAGCACCTATTTTCCATGTTACTAGTTAAGAAATAGGGTATAAGAAGTAGATTGGGAGTCCGCTGTCACGCCCCCGAATTCCAAGGAACCTGGAACCAGGAATGTGGCTTCCCTATGCCCGCACCCGAAGGGTCAAGGGGTTGGTGACTAGCACCGATATGGACTACACAGCGGGTGCTATCCGAGATATACCTGTACAGTCATACAACAGAGGGTATTCCTGTACATTTTCACATGCCAAGAAACTAAGGAAAATAATTTATTAACAATAGAGTCATGCTATAAATCCAATACAACTTTCACGGACCCTCGTCTGGATATTTAAATAATAAAACCAATTATATTTTACAAAATCCATAAACCAAGTTATAAAAAAATTAGAAACAAATAACAATTAGCTTCGGACCTGCCTCTAGCAAATGAGTCGATACCTGAAACATGTCAATAAAGTAGGAGTGAGCACAAATGCCAGTAGGTGATCTCCATCTCCTCACCATCCTATAACATGAAACCCTAAGTCTACATGTTTAGTGTATGCTTGTGTTAGTGTAGTGTCCTATTCTATCACAATAAGTTTACATTCAATCACAAAATATGACATCACACACATATATTTCATTCATTAAAGGTACACACCGAATGATCCAACCATCCACGGGATCCCCGCAACCAACACCAAGGATCCCAGTCACTACCAGACAGCCATATGTGGGACCTGCGGTGTCCCTAACGACAACCTGCCACATATAGGACCTAAGTTAACCAGCCACATAGGGGACCTACGGCCTCTTGCCAGCCCTATGTAGGACCCGCAGTTAACCCAACTAACTCCACCACCAATTCCACATATAATCAATAAATAGTAATTTCAAATAATTATTATTTAATACAATAGCTTTACAAAAACATTTAAATTACTAAACCAACAAATACACGCGACAAATGACAATTAAATAGCCAAACTTATAATAACAATCAAACAAAATTTATTTAACTAAACTAACCAATTCAAGCCCAGATAATATTTAAATTTTGAACTATCATTATTAAGCCCAAGTAATATTTTTTTATCCAGTTATTCCTTTTTTTAAAGGATGTTAATTTAATAATATTACACTACAGATAATATTCCAATGTCAATCAATATTAACAAGCCCAACAGTATTTAATATGCCAAACATTATTAAACACTATAATATTTTAAAAACGTTTAACTATTAATATCAAGTCACAAGAAATAATTATTTTTTTCTAACTAATAAGAAATAGGTCCCGAATTAATCCCAGCAAATCAAACCAAAACAGAAAAGTCCGAAAAAGAATAGGAGGAATGGGTAACCAGACCGGTCCAAAAGGACTGGTCCAACCATACTCTGCTAGCCCGTTAGGGCTGGCAAACGCTGCATGGGAGTGGCACTGGGGTCGCCGCCCCCACCCCATCAACTCGTGCGGCGTGGTCAACCCCCCCCTCTCGCAGATTAGGTTGTCAACACGGCTGGTTGATTTAATCCAGCGAGACACCTACGTCCTGGTGTCCTACCGTAAAGACTCGTATTTGGGTAGTTTTGAGAGATAGTCATTCTATGGGAATGTAACTATCCTGGACGGTAGTGTAGCCGTGATTTGTGAGCATCGGCTTGGGCCCGATTCCGAGGCCCCGTTTACCCGATTGTTTCGCGGACTTTTCTGTTTGCTTGACTTTGCATTTGAGCGGTCATTTGGGTGTACTAATATCCCTGGGTATTGTGCGCTTCGTAGCGTTTTGACCGTAGTTTGACTCAATTTGGAGTTCGGGACCTGGAGGTTAATTATTGCGATGAAAGGTCAATATACGGATCAAAAATATAAAAAAAGAGAGAGCTTCCACGTTACGTTCGGCGTTTCAAGTTTGCGTTGGAGAGCTTAGAGAGAGAAAGAGAGAAGGAGCTTGGAGGCCTTGGCGATTTGGGGGCGTTTTGAGCTCGTTAAGCATCAAGAATCATTCCAGGTAGGTGTTCCATTGATTCTTCACCCTTTTCTTGTCTGTTTTTTTGGATTAACATGTAAGAATTTGATGAAATCATGCAAATTCGTGTTGAACCCTAGAATTTGGGGAAAAACCAATTTTGGGTTGAATCTTGTATTTAAATGCGTTCGAGGGGTAAGACGTGATTTAAAACCTAATATATAGTATTAGGTATGAGTTTTATGAGATTTCGGGTTGAATCCAGAGATAAGGTGAAAAACGAGACTAGAATCGTCGGATCAAGTGTGAGGGACCGATGAGATCGACTGGAAATTGAAAATTTCGAATCCACGTTTCCAAGGTTCGAAGGTTCGAAGGTAGGTTCGATGTAGTGTAATTTCGAGTGTCGAATGTGAAATTTTCGAGTGTCGTTTCGAAGGTTCGAAGGTACTTCGAAGGGATTTTCTAAGGCCAATATATATATAGAGATTTCAGTATTACTATTGAAATGCAAAGATTCAACATTCCTTTGTTAAAAAACCCATTATTTCAACATTCCTTCCGAGAAAAACCCAAAAGTTCGTAGTGGTGGTAGGGAATTTTTGGATGATGTGGGGTTAGACACCCTCTCACCAAAAATCCCCAAAAATCGATTATCTTATTTATACAATGGGAATCCCGGGACTTTTGATTTCAAGAAATTTTATTAATAAGGGTAATTCCTTATAAATCAAGGTGATGAATTGTGAACCTAACCTTCCAAAGGAAATGTCGAGAATGATATGCATTATAATGTTAGTATGTTGATGTGGAATAACAGTCATGGACTAATGACTTGTTTGGGTTCTACCGTGATGCACCAATGGTCCTATGTGGTTGACATGCCCATATGCACAGACGAGGCCGGTGTGGCGACTATGTCCGGGCATATAGTGCCGTGGTAGGCCGAGTGCCTGGCGGGATCCTAGTGAGGATCGTGGACAAGTCGGCCTGTGTGTAAAGTCCCGATGTTTGTTTGAGTCAGTCCTCATGATTGTGAATAAATCAGACTTACACATGTAGTATACACTTGTATGTTTGCATGATGTGGAGTGTCGGGGTCACCTACGAGCTTGTCGCTCACCCCTACTTGTTGTTTACCTTTTTCAGGGTGACCCGAGACTATGGAGGACTTTCTTCCAAGAGGACGTGCCCACACTGGAGAGTTTGCTTGTATGTTTGTATGTATCAAGGTCCACATGGGTCCGTGGACGGTATTTGCATACCGTTGTGATGTGATGTCGTTGATTGGTTGACTTAATGTGTGCATGAATGATATATGGGAAAGTACAGGATTACCCTTGAGTAAAGTATGGGGTTGATATTTGGGACAACACCCCCGGGGTAGTCTTATTGGTGCTACCACAACCCTTGGACCTTTCGGGTGCAAGGGGAAGTCATGTACCCGGTTCCGGGTTCCCTGGAATTCGGGGGCGTGACACCTACCATGATGACCTCAATATGGATCAAAGGGAATAGGGGGGTATACATAAAAATCAATATACGAAAAAAAAAAAAAAAAGTGCAGGCCTCCGAATTCGCAGGAAGCGTGAAGATAATAAGGGTGAAAATCGACTGATGTACATTTAACCAAACATATATATATATATGTATTAGTAAATAAATATATATATATATATGTTTATATATTATCAAAAGGATTATATTTCTCTCTAACAGCGTGTTCGTGAAATAGGATAACAAGGAATCGATAATCACCTACCTGGATCAAGTTTCGAGGGATCGATAGAATAGTCGATATTATGTAGGATTTGTATAATGATGATTGTGACCCTATTTTGATGCAATGTTATGATATTGTCTTATCTTGAGCTTAAGAGCTCGAGTTTTGCTAATTGGCACTGCAGAGTCTAATTGGGTTATGTTAATGTTTTAGGAATCTCTATGGGGGACCCGTGATGTTATGAAATGTTCCCCTTGTGCTATGCTTGGTTTGTACATGTGTGCTAATTTTGTATAGTTATCTGTAGGGTTTTTGGGTCCATGTGGTGTGGTTGATTTAGATAGGTGGTTAAGGCCCCTAAACTAGTGACATGGAGGTGGTTATGGATAGGTGGCTAAGGCCCCTGGGTTGGTGATCATATGGAGGTTATTGACATACTAAGGTCTAGTTGGTGCATTGCTGGGTTGAGATTGACAAGTCAAAGCCTAAGTTGATGATGAGTTGCCTGTAATAAGGCAGTTGTAGAGTCTAAGGACTTTGTAATCCCACATTGACTGGGGAGGAGAACGAAGCGTGCCTCTTAAGAGGGCGTGGAGACCTCTCCTGGCACGAGGCCTTTTGGGGTGCCTGTGTGGCACTACCAAGAACAAAATCGGGGCTTGGCCTTGGGCCTTGAACCAGACAATATCATACTATGGGAGACTTGGGCTGTTATAGATGGTATCAGAGCTGGGGATCGGGTCAGTGTGCCATAGTCTCACGGGGACGTGGGCCTCCTAAGGGGGGTGGATTGTAGAGTCTAAGGACTTTGCAAGTCCCACATCGGCTAGGGAGTTTAACGAAGCATGCCTCTTAAGAGGGCGTGGAGACCTCTCCTGGCACGAGGCCTTTTGGGGTGCCTATGTGGCACTGCCAAGAACAAAATCGGGGATTGGGCTTGGGTCCTAAACCGGACAATATCGTGCTACGGGGGACTTGGGCTGTTACAGAATGGGAGATTAAGAAGAATAGAAACTTAGGGCAGTGTGCCTGTGAGGACTCGTGTCCTAGTCCTGAGAGTTAGAGGATTGAGGTGCTATATTTTGTATCAACCTGTATTTGGGTTTGGATGAGTTAGTCTTTATTTGTGTTTGGGCGAGCACCTTGACCCGACGGCTAGCGGGAGTCCGAGGGCGCAGCGCCTCGCATGAAAACCTGGTCGATGTGGCTTTGGTCGGTGTGGCTAGGGTCGACGTGGTCGACCTGGTAGAGTGAGCGGTCGACATGGTCGATGCGAGAATTGTGGTCAACGTCGGTCAATGTGCGGTCGAGGTCGACCAAGAGCAATTTCCCAAGAGCTTTTCCCCTGTGTATTGGTCAACGCGAGAAATGTTCGACGTGGGTCGATGTGAGGTCGATGTGGTTGACCCAGCCTGAGATCTACCTGGTGCGATGTGAGTTTTGGTCGACATGGGTGCCTGGTCGACGCGAGAAGGTTGGTCGATGTGGGCCGATTTCGCCTATTTTTGGTCGACGTCGCCTCTGTGACAGCATATTTTCGATATGTTTTCCTGTTTTTCGATTTTTAGGGTTCTTCTTCCGTAGCCGCCGATGCAGAGAGAGAGAGAGAGAGAGAGAGATCATCGTCTGCGCGATCGGGAGGTTCCATTGGAGAGGAGCAAGGACGAAAGAGGATCACCCGATTTTCTTGATTTCTAAACCCTAACACATTTGGATTTGAGGTAGGTGGTTCTATCTCATGGAATTAGTTTCCATTGTTATGATTGCTTAATACAACGTTTTGGGGAGATTGTATTATGATATGTGAATATGAGATATGTGTAAATATATTTATATATGGTGGTATACATTTGAGTGTATATTGTGTATGCGTTTTGTGTGATGAAACATGGAATTGAGACGTGGTGGAACTTTATTGATGTGTGTTGGGAATTTAATACATGCATGAGAATTATTATGCTTTAATAGAGATGTTCCATGAGATGTTTTGTGTGCTTTGTTATTGTGCTTGTGGTTGAGATATTGAGGTCCCAATGAGGGGACAGTCCATGGGATGGACATGAGATGCTGAGGTCCCATTGAGGGGACAGTTCTGGATTGGACATGGGATGTTGAGGTTCCATTGAGGGAACCACCTGTGAATTCCTTGTGTGTTTTCCATTGCTACTTTAGGTACACTACACTGCACATATCTGCACTGAGCATTTTGTGGAGGAGATGTTGGGTTGGTCCAGGGAGGCATAACCCCTACTGAGCTATGGTTTGCTCACCCACCTTTAATGTCTTTTTCTGCAGGACCTAGCAGGCGTTAGGAGGCTGTTCCGCCGTGGAAGCATATGTGTTGATTTATTTTTTTTTTTTTGAGACATTGTAATTGTTAAACTTGAAACTCCTGTATTTATTTGGAACACTGTGTTTTGGGGCTGGTGACCCTATGTATCATGTAATGCAGTTTTGCTAAATGGAGTATTCTATTGTGTGGTTTGTGCACGTCGTGTGTGAGATTATAGCAGGTTGTGGGCAGCACCCTTGAGGGAGCCCTATTAGGTGACCATTCACCAACCCCTTGACCTCCTGGGTGCGAGGCATGGGGCATCACTAACCGGTTTATCGGTGTTGGGAGATCTGGGGCGTGACAGTGCCCTAAGTTAGTGAACTGTAAATCATTGATTATGCTTGTTAAGAGGTTAAGTCCTAATGATTTGTAATGAGAACCTTAATAATTGGATATATAATACTATACTAAAATTGGTACATTGTGTATATATTATTTACGAATGTTTGTATACTAAGGTAGTATGGAGTTATGAGTCACTTACTAAGCTTATTGCTCACCTCACTTTATTGTTTGCCTTCTAAGTATTGCCAAATATTAGTGGAGGTCTTTTCTTATAGGAGGATACTCTTGTAAAGACTCATTTCTTGAGTAGTGTTTTGAGTTAGCCATCATTCGAGAATGAGAGTATCTATATCGTAATATGGCCATTGATAAAAGTATTTTGATAATATTTGAGTCCAATTTGGAGCCGGGATCCTAAAAGGCTATTTTTTGAATTTATTGAATTTTTCAGGTGTTTTTAGGTGACTTCATGCATTAACTCGTATTGGAGGAGGAGATATAGATGTCGATATGCTTGTCAATACGAAGGTTTTGATTGTAATTTGGTCACATTTAGAATTTATGACGCCTGGAAGGTCAATTATTAATTTTAGAATTTATTAATTAAATAATATGTAGAAATGTGTGTGTGTGTGTGTGTGTGTGTACTTGGACGTGAGGAGAGAGGGAGTCTTTATATTCTTGCACATTCTTACAACGTACATTCCAGTGTTCCTATGTTTGGTGAGGAGAGCTAAAGGAGGATATTGGAGATTTAATTTTGGGCAATTGCGGTTAATTCAATCTAAGAAACAACTTTGAGGTAGGTGTTACTTTGACTTTATATCATTTGCTTAAATTAAATATGCATAATTTTGAGTAGAAATTGAAAGTTTGGGATAAACCCTAAAATTTGGGAAACTGTTAATTGAGTTGAATTAGTTAAATTGATAATTGCAATGTGCTTAGATGAGAATTTCTAATTTAAAAAAACTACAGTAGATGTTTTAAGACTTATCCAAAGTTTTTCAAATTTTACCACATAGACCGTTAGGTCAAATAGGGGCAATGGGCCCAAGGGTTAGATGAGTTGGTGTTTTTATTTTTTTTGAAAAAGAAATTATTTGTGGAAAAGATTTTTAAAAAAATTAACATGCCATGCTAGATTATCAAGAGAAATAAAATAAAATAGAAACAAGGTGATACTTGAGAGAGATCACATGTTTTAGATTAAATTTTTAGTTAACTTATTTTGTCATGATGTAATTTCATAGACTTTATAGGAGAAAACAAATAGGTCGAAATTAATGATTAATGCTCTTACTAAGGAATGATAATGTAATAGGTCAAAATTAATGATGAACTCAAACGATTTGGACCAAAATCAAACGATTTGAACTCGTGAGTTTGCATCTAAATCGAATAGTGGATTAAAATGAATGCATCGGTTAATATCAAATTATTAAACTAATATATAATAAATAAAAAGAGAATTTAGGTGGATCAAGTAAAAATTATAATTGTCTCATTACTTCTACCATCTAACAGGGATGGGTCAGTTCGGAGAGTATAATGGTCCTCTATGAGAGTCAAATCAAATTACTCTATTTAAAATGGTAGAAGAGTATCATTGATAGTGCCAGAACTAAGAGGGGGCCGTCTGGGGCCATGGCTCCCCCTCGAATTCTTAAAATTTATAATATATAGGCTCCCCCTCAAATTCTTAAAATTTTAAATATATATATATATATATTATAAATTTTAATTATAATTATAATTAATTATTAATATAATTTATTGTTTAAAAATATTTGGGATGAACATGTTGTTAAGAATATTAATATACAATAACTAAATATTTTAATAAATTTATTTATATGGAACAATATTGATTGCAAATTATACTCGAAATCTATCTATCGACTATAATTTTGTTAAAATTTCAAACATTGAATTATCAGCTAACTAAGAGCACTCACAATGGAATAGTCAAATGTTTAAATAATTTTTATCTGCGTGGAGTAATATTGGCCACAAATTTAGTTAAAATTGGCTAGTCGGTGCCTTGAAATATAATATTTTATAAAAATTTTAGTAAAAACACATATCTCGAGTCAAATTTGTAGCCAATATTACTCTACGCAAGCAAATTTATTGAAACATTTGTTATTTCACCTGAGTGCTCTAAATTTAATTAGCAAATATCTCGAAGTTTAAAAATACCTTGAAGTTTAAAATTATGACAAAGTTTGTAGTCAAAACACAAAATTCGAGTATAATTTGTATCCAATATTACTCTATGTACATAAATTTATTAAAATATTTAGCTATTTTATTACAAATGCTCTAAATGAAATAGTGGTAATTGGATTATTTGATTTTCAAAAATTGTGTGGCTTGATTATGAGAGTATTTAGTGAGCTTTTTATGCTTTTATGTCATTACTTATAATTTAAATAATACTAATCGTAATTTTAAATAACAGTTTTTAAATATGACACAATTGAATCTCGATCCCCCTTAAATAAACTTTCTGAATCCACCCCTGATTTTGAGAAAAAATTGAAGATTTTGCAAATATTAGAAATACTATTTTCGTTGAGTGAAATATGATGTCTATTTCACTTTTATTCAAGGAATTGTTATTTCTTTTTTTGGTTTCATTTGTAATTCCACCATCGTATAATTTGTCAACATACAAATTAGTTTTCATAGTTTTCCTAAACTGGAGCATAGGTAGGTCAAGGGACAAACCAGAAGCGTCAAGAGCAAGCTCCCTTCACTTAGCCAAGGCTGCGTGCCCACAGAGGTGCAAGCACTAGCGTGTTGGGTACCGACAGGTGCAAGGAGCACCCATATTCCAGGGAATTCTCCCGATGAAAAGCTTAGTTGTGGGGGTGAAAGGCTGCCTTACTGGGGCACCGAGAACTAGGCCCCGCCGGAATCCGCAAGGGATGGAGCCGGCGTCCACTAATCCTACCGAGGCTCCAGAGGCGTGTCTCTTGTGAGGACAGACCCTACCTGAAAAGGCATCGACTCGTGAAATAATATATGTCATTATATGTGTCTTTAGCTTGGAATAATATTAAAACTAAATTTAAAAAAAAAACCTACTAAATTTTATAACAAGAACCCTAACACAACAAAGCACGAACATTAGCGACCAACAAATCGACCACCGAAGCAGATTGGATTCCTCGCACCACCGCAGGCCGGCGCAATGGGAAGGTTGCCGCTTTTACTTGGCTGAATCCCTTTGCCCTTCACGTCTGCCTCCTCCTGCCCCCCTTACGCCACCCATCCATGACTCCCCCCATCTCTCTCTCTCTTAAAATTCTTGACTTTCCTCACTTCCGCTGATGCCATACTATTCTTCGCTGTAAAGAAAAAACAAGGTGGAGCGATGACTACATGAGGCCCAGACGTCTACTGTCAGACTCTGTTTTCTTGGTTTTGTGTTGGGTGATCGATCGTACGTTGCCCACACGGAAGGTAGGAAGCGCGTTGTAGTAGGATACTGCATCAAATTAAACCCATTCATTCTCTTTTCTATTTCCTTTCAAAATACAATTTCTAAATTCTATTTCTATTTCTATTCCTATTTCATTTGATTCCAATAGAAAACAAATAAAATGCAAATTTTATCCCTTTATGTTCTATCTCATGAATCACATATGGGTGCGTGTGGAACGGAATCGGACACCAATGCGACCCAATCACCCACCCATCATCATCACTCACAGGAACAAATAGGCAAGGAAAAACATGGCAACCAGTACCCGTTTAGACCAACCCAAACACAGACGTCACAAGCCACCAATCACTACAATATAAGCCCAACCACTCCCAAGAATCTAAGGTATCGCAATATATGCGCGGACATTTAGCTCGCTATCAATATGCTCCAATTGGTTACGAATGATGACAGCACAATAGCGGTCCTTTCGGGAGGGCGCGTGATTGACATTTGCTGTCTCAGATAGATGAGGATGATGCGCGATGACGCCAAATATCCAAGACCCTAACCCACACAGACCCACCACGCTTCTGTGGCTAGTAGGGTATGGTCCAGATTCAATGCGAAAGCATTCATTACCTAAAAAAAAAAAAAAAAAACAGCAGGTGAAATATACAAGCGCAACCCGACAACATGACACAACCCCACACCTACGTGACTGACTTGTTGGATGGGGCCTGTGATTGCCTCTGATTGGATGCAGTGTTTTCAAGCAGCGTGTCATCCGTCGACTGTGATTGCCTGACTGGATGAGGTTTGATTATGCAGTTGAACCTTGCAACTCTTCAAACACCAATTCAAATTCAATAATGCAACAAAATGGACACACACACACACACACACTCCAACCCAAGACCTGCAACACAAACTCGATGTTTAGTCATTTTCCTCGATTATTTAGCAGAGAATGCATGCAGTTTTCAAGTACAAAACTTACACATGACCAGCAGTAACTGGTGTACGACCATTTGAATCACTCTAGACGTGTAATTTCTCCGTCCATGGTCCCATTACTTCTGGAACACCGATCAGGAACAGGGGAGGACAGATCGAGCAACTCGGTAGTGCTCACTTTCTGTTATTCCAGCTACTGGTGTGCGGTTCTTACGTAGCATTAATTATTAGTATTTGCACAAACGAACTACATCAACATTTCACAACATTAATTTTGATTTGAGGAGTGTCAACAATGTTTGCAGTCCTGGTTCACTTTATGTTGGAGGGGTGTGCTCAAGGTGGCGAATACAAGTGTTCCAGAAGGAGCTAATTGATTCTACAAACCGCCAACATATTGGTCCAGCGCAGGCAGTTGGGTAGTCTTTCTGCAATAAAACATCCTTGCAGATTCTAAACATGATCATAAAACGCAGAGAAATAGAGAAAAGGTGAGGGAAAAAATGCAAAAAAAAAAAAAAAAAAAAAGAAAAGAAAAGAAAGAAACTAAATAGAGCGCCAAACAATGACATGATAGTGAGGGAATTTTGAAAAATAGAGTGGAGTACAAGCGAATGAAGTACGTAAACGAAACTACGGGGCAGCCCCCTATCCTTCTCCCTTGCCCTCGCATTGGCCCTTAGCTAAACTAAAGTCAGGAAGGCAGATATTCAACTTCTGAGACATTGTGGCAGATGAATTATAACCAAATATAAACAGGTTAAATCAAAAGTTCATCACCGAGGTTAAGATTCGTCTGCATACTTGCCTAATGAATCAGCCTACATATAATATAGACAAAACATTACAGTATTGCTAATTACGTAGTCAAAGGAGCCACAATAATGAACTCTATAAGGGATATAAATGAAGTGCGAAAGCAGAAAATGTTCTACAAAAAAATTAGGTTCATATCAGTATATAATATCACACAAAAAATAATCAAATTTTGGCCAAAGAATATTTTGTACAAAAAATATGATTTGAAGAAACCCCACGCACAAATCATACCGAATTCATGGCTTACAATTAGATCATTCAATTTAAATTAATGGGCATAGTTTTTCTTCTTGAATTACCTACTTCTAGATCATCCACCATTTATATCTACAAGATTGCCTGGGTAACTCAAATAGGCAAAAAGTATAGCTTATTAAACCAATCTCTTCTAATGAACTAATTGCAATATGTTGATTATAACTACTATTTTTAATGACATTTCATAAATCAAACGATAGAAGTATCTACAGCACTGGACTGCAAATTATAAAGGAACCACTAATAGCAAAATATAAATAAACTTAATAAAATGAGAGTTCCAACACAAATATATATTTTATAAATTTTCTAGTATACCTATTCCACATCGCATTCTCTAACACGTCACAATTACTCTCCATTAGCAAGTATGCAATTATGAAGAGTAGGTATATGAATGAAGCAAGCAAAAAATGTTTTACAAATAGCTTAGGTACGTATCATCATAAAATCTCACATCAAGAATAAAGTAAGATTCAAATTATATCTAATACAAGTGAATGAGCAAATTTAGCACAAGATAATTGAATATTTACTATAGAGAGATTAATTATCATATCAGAATCCACACCTTTTTTGTTTTTCAATTTTGACCAATCACATACCTGATTCATGGCTTATAATTATATCATTCAATTTAAATTGCTTATGCAAATGAAATTTTATGGGCATAGTTTTTCCTCTTAAATCATCTACTTTTATAAAATATAAATAACCATCCATCCTTTATATCTACAAGATTGCTTTTGTAACTCGAACAAGTAAAAATTATAACTCATTAAACCAACATAATCTTTTCTAATCTAATGAACTAATCACATAACATTCTCTAACATGTAGGTCACATTAACTCTTCTTCTTTGGCAAGTATGCAATTATGAAGAAAATATATATGAATAAAATGAGATAGGTGAAAAATGTTTTGCAAACAGCTAAGGTACATATCATCATAAAATCTCACATCAAGAATAAAATTAAATTCAAATTAAATCTTATACAAGTGAATGAGCAAACTTAATTAGTGCAAGATAGTTGAAAATTTACTGTAGAAATATTAATCATCATATCAAAATACTCACCTTTTTTGTTTTTCAATTTTAAACAATCACATACCTAATTCATGGCTTATAATTAGATCGTTCAATTTATATTGCTTATGCAAATGAAATTTTATGAGCATACTTTTGCCTCTTGCCTACTTTTATAAGATATAAATAATCATCCACCATTTATATCTATAAGATTGCCTATGTAACTCCAACTATCAAAAATTATAGCTCATGAAACCAATGTTAACATTATCTTTTTTAATGAACTAATTGCAATATGTTAATCATAACTATTGTTTTCTTTACGACATTTCATGAATCAAATGATAAAAGTATTTACATGACAGGGCTAAGAAATTATAAATGAACCACCAATAGCAACATATAAATAAACTTACAAAGTGAGAGTTCCATCACAAGTATATATTGTATAAATTTTCTTGCATATCTATTCGACATCGCATTCTCTAACACATGTCATAATAACTCTCATTTGGCAAGTATGCAACTATGAAGAGAAGGTATATGAATGAAGTGAGATAAGTGGATAATGTTTTGCAAACAGCATAAGAACATATCATTATATAATCTCACATCAAGAATAACATTAAATTTATATTATATATATTGTGCAAGATAGTTGAAAATTTACTATAGAGATATTAATCATTATATCAAAATACTCACTTTTTTTGCTTGTCAATTTTGATCAATCACATACCTGATTCATGGCCTATAATTAGATCATTCGATTTAAATTGTTTATGCAAATGAAATTTTGTTGGCATAGTTTTTCCTCCAGAATTATCTACTTCTATAATAAATATATATATATATATAATCATTCACCCTTTATATCAACAAGATTGCCTGTGTAACTCAAATAGGCAAAAATTATAACTCATTAAACGTATGTAATCTCCTCTCATGAACAAATAACAATATGTTTATCATAACTATTGTTTTTTAATGACATGCTGCAAATCAGATGATAGAAGTATCTACATGACTGGACAACGAAATTATAAAGGAACCACCAATATAGCTACATATAAATAATAAACTTAATGAAATGAGAGTTCCATACAAGTATATATTTTATAAATTTACTGGTATACCTATTTCACATTGCATTCTTTAACTCGTATGTCACAATAACTTTCCTTTGGCAAGTATGCAATTACAAGGGAGAAGGTATATGAATGAAGTGAGATAAGTGGAAAATGTTTTACAAACAGCTTAGTTTCATATCATCATATAATCTCACATTAAGAATTGAGTTAAATTCAAATTATATCTGATACAAGTGAATGTGCAAACTTGGCACCAGATAATTGAAAATTTATTATAGAAATATTAATCATCAAATAAAATAGGACATTAGAATATATTATAGAATCTCTCATGTGGCCTTTTTTGCTTGGACTGGCGTCTTGGGGAAGATTTTGACTGCGGATCATTTGCGGCGCCAGGACCTTATTCTAATTAGTCGGTGTTACATGTGCAAATCTTCACCGAAGCATGTGAATCATCTTTTCCTTTATTGCCCTTATGCCAGGAGTTCGTGTTCGTGGGATATGATTTTGGGTCTTTTCGGCATCTCGTGAGTGATGCCTTCATCTTTTCACGCGTTGTTTGTCAGTTGACTAAGCGGTGCGGGGCAGCATTCAACGGTGTGGTAAGTCTTCCCTCATTGCATTCTTTGAAGTATTTGACGGGAGTGGAACGCGCAAATTTTTGAGGATTGAGAGAGGCCCGTTACCGAGCTCTATTGTACTTTTTTTCGCTATTTGGGTGATTGGTTGTGTTTTTCTTCCATTTGAAATGTAGTGGATGGCTGCTTTTTATGATTGAATTGTTGTCTTCGTTTTTGTATTCTCGCATCTCGTGCACTTCCTGTGTGTGTTTTAATTCTCGTAATAAATAAATTTTATTACTTATAAATCAAGGATAAGTTATCCTTGATTTATGGCTTACAATCCGGTCATTCAATTTAAATTGTTAATGTAAATTAAACCTTATTCCTATTTCCATAAAGTACCATTGACCCTTTGTATCTACGATCAAGTCATCCAATATAAATTGTAGATGCAAATAAAATTTATGAACCTAGCTTTCCCCAAAAAATCATCTTCTTACATGAATGAGGATTCATGAAAGCAACATGACCTCTTAGCAAGACCTGAATGCAATATATTGATCATAACTATAACTTTTGATGACATTCCACATTATTAGATAGAAGCATCTATATGACTCCAGTAAGAAATTATAAAGGAACCACTAGCTAATAGCTGAATGTAAATACACTTAATTAAATAAGAGTTGCATAAAACAAGAATATATTTTATTTTATGAATTTATTATAATTTCCATTCCATATGGCATTCTCTAGCATGTGCATAGCATGTATATCACAAGATAACTTGCATAAAAAGAGTTACTCAACCGATAGATATTATAATAAAAGCAATTATAAGTCTAAAAAATGCACAAAATTCATATCAATTTGGAGAGTAAGAATTCAGATCAGCACCTAGTTATCAAAACGATTGCCTATTTTTTGCTTGATGTTCCTACCTGATTCTTGTCTGCAGTTTTTTTTTTAATTGCGATACACATTCATCTATATCAAATATAAGCATGACATGAGAACTTTTGAAAATGGTTAATGTTGACTAATCACCCGTCCATATTTAATAAAAACAGATCAGCCTAAAATTTAGAGAAGTCTAAACTACATGAAAACAAGATATCAAATTCATATTATTTTGTTAAAATTAAATATTAGGTTTTGGTGCTGTGCTCACCTTGCTATCAGATTGAAAGCATATCCAATACATACTTATCATTCACTGTCTAAATTGACGGCTGCAACATCATTCCTTGATCATAACCACCTCGCATATTTGCCTACATACGTTTAGTATGCCAATGAAAGATATATATACTTTTTACAATGCAAATGGTGAGACAAAACATAACCTAAAATGCTTCCACAAAGTCATCGCCAAAATCCAGATACCAACAAAGTTAAACAGATTAAACTTACAACATAAGAGAACTGTAATAATATAATAATACGAGCAATTCTTCAATAAAGAGAACAAGATTTCATAACAACTATGGACACGACAAAAGAAGCCTTAAGTTCGGATTTGCTATTGCTTGCTAGCTATAACCTTACAAGATCCTTCTGGCTATCACATATTTCCAATCCAAATTCAAAGCAAGTTGCATACGAAAGGTACAGCAATCTTCTCCCCCTAGAAAACGATCTTCAAAACACGTGGCTTAAGAAAGATCCGTCATCTTCAATTCTCTACCCCTAGAAGGAGGTAGGGGGGCGAGAAGGAGGAGGCCAGAACACGTCATGTGGCATCTGGTGCCCATTGGATACCAGGTTGGGAGCTAAATTGAACATCCCCAAAGACGGAGCCAAACATGCAGGGTTTCCCATCCCACCATGAAGAGTTGAGTGAGCCACCACTGAGTTATTGTTGCAATTATTATTACTATGATCATCATCATCATTATTATTATTATTATCGGAGTCCACGCCGCGGGATGGCGTCGTTTGCTGGAGCTGCATCCTATCATTCCCCTCGGCCGCAGCTGCACCATCGTCCTCCTCGAAGGGCAGCCTCTCGTACGCGGCGTTCATGAATGTGGCGGCGATCACCATCACCGGTCCGGACGCCACCAGAGCCCCCACCACGTTCCCTCCCACCACCTGCCCCTGCCCTCCAGCCAGGTAGACCGTCAGCCCAGTGGCCCCCGGTGGTGATGGCGCAGGAAGGAACGCCCCCGACAGCGACAGGATCTCAAACCTCCCCTGCAGGGTGATGGCGCCACCGGGAGCTGCCGGCTGCCGGAGGGAAACGTTAGCCACGAGGCCACTGCCGCTGAGCACAGAGACCCCACGGTGGCGGCGCTGTGCGAACACCGCAATGCTCTCCGCCACGTCGCTGCCGCTGCTGATCTCCAGCACGTGACTCCGGAACGTGTTAGGGCTGTCCCTGGTTATGATCACCGGAGGCTTGGGCCGGTTCTTGGACCCCGGTGGCCGGCCCCTGGGACGGCGGCTTCCGGAGCCGCTGCTGCCGTACTCTGCCATCTCTAGGGCTCCGGCGTTGGAATCCTCGTCCTCTTGCTTATCTCGGCCGTCGTTGCTGTTGTTGTTGGCAGTGGCGTGGCTCTTATTGTTGCTCTCCGTGAACTCTTGCTCTCGCCCAGGTCCGCCACGGTTCAGGAGGGTTAGGTCGTCCTCTGTGTTGCGGAGGTGAAGCGTCGGCGGCGGCGACATGTGTTCGAGTTCGACTCCCCTCATTCCGTTTCCGGTCCACCACCGGTTCGCCGCCATCTGCCCCGGAAGCAAGTCTTGATTGTTGTGTCGTTGATATCCGAGGAACACTAACTCCCCCCAAAAAACCAGCGAATTGCTAGATTCAAACAGCTCATCCGCGAACCAGCTACCTATTCTGGACCAACCAACATTTATTTTTTCATTGTATATATGCAGATATATACATAGTTATGTTTATATATATATATATATAGTGTTATATATCGCATGAAACCCTAATACAGAAGAACATCAACCGGCCAGATCTTAGCTCGCACTTGGTTTTCAATCAACGCAAACGCTACGAACCACCGAAGAGAGGCATGATTTATGAAGCAATAATTGATAGCTGATACCTATGCCACGTGCACCCGCACCGCAGCAACCGCCAACGAGGTCACTGTATTGTTGTGGGGGTGTTAGGGTTGAGTAGTACTACTTGTACAGAGAAAAAACAAAAAACAGGCAAGGCAACTGGTAATTTATTTATTTTTTTAAAAAAAAGTGCGAGAAGAGAAGTACGGTGCAGGGTTTCCCTATTCTGTTTCTGTGTGACTCGCACTGATGGGGGGCACGCGTACGTTAGCGGACAGAGTGTAGCGTACGATAACAGATCCGAGTAATAGGCGGCAGGCGGTTTCGGGTGTCACCCGGTGCACGGCTCTCGTGGACGCACGCACACCTTTTGGGCAGACCCCAATGACTTAATTGCCCTTGACGTACCACGTGTTCGTATTGCATTGGTGTACTGCTAGGTGTCTCAGTGTGGAAAGACGTTGGAGATTGTGGCCGCGCTGGTGAAGGCTGGACAGCTCTGAGCTGGTGTGGGATACCGTGCGCGTACTGAGTGGGTGGGGTGGGGGAGGGTGGACGCGCGTCGGCTTCTGACCGAGCCGGCAAAATGGAATCGAATAACGCCTCATGACCGTCCGATAACGGGGAGAGTGAATCCACGCTCCCCCTTCTACGGTTGCGATCAGGCAGCTATTGTTATTGGAACTTTCCGCTTTGAACAAGCGCCGGAAACAAACGCCGCTAATTAATGTCTTGTGGGTAAACTCTACCGTGCCGGCGCCGCTGGTGGAGGCGCACTGACGCTGGGGAATGAAACTCAAGCTGCAGGCGGCAGCCGGCAGCGGGTGGAGGGCGCGCACAATTCCCGAGTAAGGTGAAGAGGAGTTGTGGGCGAGGCCGGACAGGTGTTCGGTGGCTGGCATCTCCAGATGGGGAAGGCTGTTGCGGCTGACGGCTTCGGTGGCTGTCTGGGGAAGAATACTGCCAAGCGCGCGGGGGATTCTCATAATCTCATAAAATATAAACGTATTCTCATATGAAAAACCATATATTAACATTCAAAAAGTATCTAATTTTTATTATTTATTTAATTTCATGTATTATTAAAATTAAAAATTATTTATAATATAATATTAAATAATTATTTATTCATTATTAAAATTTTAAAGTATTTAAAAATAAATTCTCAAATTTTAAATACTTATTTCATATTATTGCTTTTTGAGTATATGTTATTTGGCATGAACTATACGGGTGTCTCCCTGCTCTTCCTTAATGCAAATTTTAATACTCTACTAAGCTCATTTTCAGCATCTTGAATTTTAAGGAATCCAAGGTGACATTCACTTTCAGTATCTGATAACAAAAATATTTATATATAAATATTAAACTATTAATTTTTATTATTATTACTTTATTTAAATTTTAAGAATAACATATAATTTAAAAATATATATCAAGAAATTATAAATTTAAAAAATATTACAATAAAAAAGAGACTAATAACATAATATAGTTTAGAGACAATAAAGTAGTTACATGAAAGCCCTTATTTTAGGCTTAAATTTGAAAGCCCAAAACACATGTCTTACTTGCCTATCAAATTTGTGCCCTTTTTCTTTTATGGCTATGCCTTGGCCTCCCTCAAGGCTTAAATCCTTGTTCCACCCCTATCTTGACATGTTTGGCGAAGCCAAATCACCAAGTCCCAAAGTGTTCTTAAAGAACACCGCCTACTCCAATGTACATAGGTTTTTGTTATGTTTTGGATTTCCAACCCGAAGAAACCGGTTAGTGAATCCATATGCTCGCACTTGAAGGGACAAGGGGTTGGTAATAACACCTATAAAGGAAACCCTAACACAAGTATTGTTCGTACATCCTAATCATATCAATCATACATACTCATTCATGACAAACATAAATCTTATTTTAATTCATAGTAATGAATACATAAATCATCCGTCTTCAGGGTTACGATAGGTTTATTATAAGAAAATCTAAAAGAAAACAACCTTGGTCAATCAAAACCCAAAAACACATTGGGCATCACACTAGTCGATTGCGGCATACATACCCTTAGTTGACTACTCGAGTCGACCATAATACTTAACGTCTCTAAAATCACATTGGTCAACCAAACTGGTCGACTGAACCAACATTTTTAGTTGACCATACCTCTTAATCAATCACTATGATTTATCCCATAAGTCGACCCCGTCGGCTAAAATTTGCCATTTTCGATCATTTCACTCAAAAATCCAACTATTTATGCCCCCAGATCACAAAAACTCATACGCAAAGTCCCTATAACATGTTTTACCCTCAATTTCTCAATCTAAATGCATTAAAATGCAAGAAAACCAAAGTTCTTGCTTATATGGGTCATAAACCAAATTTTATGAATTTGGGGCTAAATCCTAGGTTTAATCTTTCTTAACAGCAATAAATGAAGAAACATAAATGCGGAGATCAAATCCCTCAAATTTGGTTGAATTTGGTCCAAATAGGCCAATTATACCTTCCCTCTTTTGAAAACCCTAGCTCTCCCCCCTTTCTCTCTTCACATATAAGCTAAGAAGAAAATTAGACTTTTTATTCTTTTCCCTCTATATATTTATGTTTTCTCTATTAAAACATCACATATACCCTCACAAGGCACCGTCTCCAAATCAAGTCTAATTACTATTAAAATGTTCCGTTTAACAAGTAAATCACCATCCAAATATTTTTCATCCTCCAATGATACCTCCTACACTAAGTCAACCAAACATACCACAAAAATCCCAAAATTAGCTTTTTGGGCTCTGACACCAAATTAGGCCTAGTCATAGTCAAAAGTCTTCATTCGACGCATACATTATCGTACTGATATTTCTATTCCATGAGATTCATTACATCACATAACTATTTCCCACAACCCCAAGTACGGGTTATTACAAGTTTCTCTTAGCATATCTATCAATATTTCATCTAAACTAACCTATTTTCAAAGGAGGAGAATATTTTGCTACCTCACTAGTCTAAGTATAAAGTTTAGTTTATATCTTCCTTGACTAAAATCCATGGTGGATTTCATTATTTAATACTTATATGTGTCCTAATATGGGTTTATGTATTAGGTTTATTATAAATTAGAGTCTCATAACAAATAAAACTCTATTTGCACTATATATTATCACCAATTTTCGTTCGGTCTTACTAATAGTGCATTTGTAGCTTGAAAATTAAAAAATAGTGCTCATTGCAATGGATTATTGTTAGGTACCTTAGAGATTTAAAGGGGAGTGAATATATCTCTTAAAAATTATGCAAAAATACTCAGACTTTTGATCTCTTTTGATTGTAATAAAAATATATACATAATATATATAATCTAGGGTTCTACAAAGTATACTTTGTATTAACAATTGTAAATATCATAACAATGTGATATTGTTGGTTTACATAGTTTATTATCAATAGTCCAATACACTCACATAGACAAACAATAGAGTATATAAGGAAGCCTTTTGTGAAATGAGAAATCTTCTTTTCTTTATTAGAGCAAAATATGAACACACAATCTTGAATAGATGTGATTGAATGACTGGAAGTGAAGTACTATTTTAGTACACAATTTTAGCACGTATCACTTTTTCAAGATGAATGTTATCTTTTATGTGTGCATTAGCACTTTTATGTATTAATAAGAATGTTGAATATATAAATAAGTTAATGCTAGTGTTTTAGATGTGTCACTCTCTGATTTCCTTCTACCGTGGAAACGGATTGTGATTGCTCATGCTCGCATTCGAAGGGTCAAGGGGTTAATGTAAAACACCTAAGAAGGACTATAGCACGGGTGCTGTCCTAACCTGCACGACAGTCTTGCATGCCACAAGGCATGCATCTGTTCTCACATGACATGCTCACATAGACAAACAATTAATAGCCTTTTTAAAACATAACAAAAGAAATAGATTTATTAAAACTTATTTGGGAAAAATCTCATTCATAAAGTTATGAACCGGTATCCTCAACCTATAAGTCCACAGTTTACATTTCCCTCAGATTTTCTCAAAATAGGGTACATGACAATAAAACAATAAAATCAAAGAATAAAAAGAAACACACCACAACTCCAATGAAGCCTATCACCTTAGCTCATCCACTTATCACCGGCTAGACCCTATAAAAAAATAGTTTATAGGAAGGGTGAGCAAACCACAACTTAGTAGGGATCAAGTCTCCCTAGGTCCATCCCATCTAGGTGTAAGGACTCGTATTTGAGTGACATTGTAAGTTGATTTATTATTGAGGATGATAATATTTAAAAGACAATGTAATTATTGACATGAGCGTTTTGGCTATAAGTGGGCTTGCGATGACATTTTAGTATTTTGAGTCTATTATTATTATTATTATTATTATTATAATTATTAAGATTGTTGTTATTATTATTATTATTATTACAAATCATATAATTATTGTTATTATTATTATTATTATTATTATTATTATTATTAAATCAAATAATACATTGATTAGTATAAAAGGAGGAGCTTAGGGTAGAAACTCTACATTCGTGTGTGTGTAGTCCTAATAAAGGAAGAAAGCCGAGAGCAGACGTTCCTGATATTCAATCCTTCAAAGCTTAATTGAAGTATGTGATTCTTAATTCTTTATTACTCTATTGTATGAACACAGATTGTTAAAAATAATATGTGTCGAATCTTTATATATAAATATATATAAATACTATATTTATATATGTGCCAAAATATCTACTCAGCTTCCACAAATCTCGTTGCTTGGCTCGTGGGCCTGATGGATTGGCTTCAAGGGTGCTCGATGTGACAGCGCTGATGTGAAGAGGGAAGGGAGGGGCGATGGCATAAGGGTCGCCCCGTGGGAGGACCGCGCACCCCGCGCGAACGTGAAGGCAGGGAGGGGTGGTGGCATCAGGGCTGCCCCGTGGTTCAATCGCATGCCCCACACGAATGTGAGAAGGGAGCAGCGGCGGCATTAGTGCCGCCCCTATGGTTTGTCTCTACGCGCTAACACGCGCTGATGTAGAAAAGAAAGGCGACGGCAGCATCAGTGCCACCCCCATATGTCTTCACCAGCCGAAACAAATTTTAATGTTTACTAATGGATGATAATTAAGGATCAGATAGTAGTAGGTATGTGATGATAATGAGCTAGACCACTTATTATACACAATACATGACATGTGTGTGCATATTTAACATTTAAACGATGCTCAAAAATATAACATAGGTATGGGATCCCGTGGGTTAGGGGTGGGCAACGGATACCCGCCCCCACTACCCCGCCCGCTATCCGCTCCGCTCCCACTATGCGGGGCGGGTTACCCCGCCTAGGCAAGAGTGGGGTGCGGTTTTTAAACTTGACACCCCGCCCCAGGCGGGGGCGGGGAGCGGTAATAGGTAACGGGGTACCTCGCCCCACCCCGCCCCGCCTAATTTTAATAATGTTTATTTATAATTTTATAATATTTTAAATATTATTATTTAACTATTATTTATGATTTTTAATATTTTTGAATAATATTTATTATTGTAAAATTAAATCATTTTTAATAATTTTGTAGTTAAAAATGATGTAGAAATTTGATTTAAGCCAAAATTATTGATATGGACATATCCAATAAAAATCGATAATAAGATGCGGGCAAATCGAACCTCATTCGAAGACACATTAAAGAACGGTATATCGTGTCACGCCTATATATAGAACGTGATACAATCTTAAAATTTAATCTATTGCCTAAGCGAGAACAGGAGGCGGTAATAAGTTGATTCTGCCCCCGATAGGACCCGAATTACTTCTTATCAACTACTTCATGGAACCTCTAAAAGGCAAGATTATCTTAAGAGAGAAATTAATAAAAGCCGGTAGCGGAGTGCGGGCGGATGAAGCCTCCCCCCGCTTACCCCGCCATAGGACGGGGTACCCCGCCCCGCCTACACATGGGGCGGGGTACGATTTTAAAATTTTATTATCCGCCTAGGCGGGGGGCAGGGTACGGTAATAAGTAGACCCCGCCCCCGCTATGGCGGGTAGCACCCCTATCGTGGGTAGCCATTATATATATATATATATATATGTCCCATTTAATATCTCCATTGGTACAATTTTACGTATACTTACATAATAATATAATATCATTATATTGGATCTCTGTTGATGAGTATCTTCATTGGTTACTGTTATATATATATATATATATATATATATATATGCGCAACAATATTTTACATTATTGTTATTTGTATCACTTACCCCCATTATGTTACCAATTCCATACGTAAATATCTGAAGGTGTGGTAGGATGGTATCATAGAAAATGGTATTAGAGGCCAGTACAATGTTTAGCAAGTTTCCACCTGACATACTAATAATTTAGATGTTTATATATATATATGTGTGTGTGTGTGTGTGTGTGTGTGTGTGTGTGTGTGTGTATAAATATTGCATTTATGCCACACAGAATCATTTGTCAAAAAAAAAGTGTAGCTTGGTAATATTAATTTGTCATTCAAATTATTAATTGTGGCTTAATATTAATTGTTTATTGAATATATATACATATATATACATATATATATATATACACAAATATCATTTGTGATATTGTTAGTTTAATAAAAGTATTGTTTGGCTTGACATAGTTTGTTTAATAAAATAAATATTGTTTGAGCTTATTGTTATTATTAGTTATGTGATATAATTGTTATTTGTGGCACGTTATTATTGGTTTAGCCATTTGAATATTCTGTAATGCTATAAGACTGAATATTGATTACTGAAATTATTATTTGTTGGTTATATGTGTGGATTTGGTGGTGGAGTTTGTTGGGTTAACTGTAGGTTCCACATAGCACTGGCAAGAGGCCGTAGGTCCCCTATGTGGCTGGTTAACCCAGATCCCATACGTGGCAGGTTATCGTTAGAGACATCGCAGGTCCCACATATGGCTATCTGGTAGTGACTGGGATTCTTGGAGTTGGTAGCGGGGATCCTGTAGATGGTTGGATTACCGGTGTGAACCTTTAGTGAATGAAATGAAATGTGTGTGATGTTATATTTTGTGATTTAATGTAAGCTTACTGTGATAAAATAAGACATTATACTAGCACAAGCATACACCGATCATCTAGACTTAGGATTTCATGTTATAGGATGGTGTGGAGATGGATATCACCTACTGGGCATTCGTGCTCACCCCTACCTTATTGACATGTTTCAGATATCGACTCATTCGCTAGAGGCTAGTCTGAGGTTAACTACTATTTATTTCACATTTTGTCGTGACTTTGTTTATAGATTTTGTAAGACATGATTAATTTTTATTATTTGAATATCCAGATGAGGGTCTGTGAAAGTTGTATTGGATTTTCAGCATGACCTTATTATTAATAAACTATTCTCATTAGTTTCATAGCTTGTGGGAATGTACATGAATACCCCTGAGATATACAGTTATATCTCCGCCAGCACCTGCTGTGTAGTCTATATTGGTGCTAGTCACTAACCCCTTGACCTTTCGGGAGCAGGCATGGGGAAGTCATACCTTTAGTTTCAGTCTTTCTCGGATTTAGGGGCGTGACACTAAGCATGCATGATAAGTGTATTCTTATGCTCGTGTAGTGACTAATACAATAATATTTCACCCAGTAAACACTCAAACTTACCAGTGCTCGCATTGAAAGGCAGAAGATACACCACCACTACAGCAACATGACTTACCACTTTAGGCGAATGTTACATTTGTCTACTTAAGAAATGAAACATTTTTCACCCAAGTCGAGTATGACAATTGCCTCCTTGAATGCCAAGTCCACCCTCAAGAATGGGTGTAGACTTAGCCCACCGTCGTGAGTGCTACACCGAGACTCAAGACCGCAGTCCTGGCCAAATCTTAAGGGACCCAGTAATGTGACTAGTCCAACAAAATTCCTTCGAAAGGAATTCCCTTAATCATGTATGATGAAACTCAATCCCACAAATGGAGTTTGGGATAATAACCACATCACATACAACTCAGTAAAATCCACTACTTAAACTCAGTGGTACAATATCACCATTTAACATTTTCATAACAGAAATATCTCAATGCATTTGTTTCTCAATTTATATTCCAAATCTCATGTAAAACACATTATCATAAAATACCCACTAATAGGTCACAAGATAAAAAAAAAAGAAAACAAGCTTCTAGAATAGAGGATATTTTTCTCAAACTTAGAAAAATCATAACTTTTTTTACAGAGCTTAGATTGCCTTATAAAACCCGTTATTTTGAATAATGTTTGACAAGTTATTTATTAAAAATATAAAAACGTTCACCCGACAAAAAAATACTATTCATCGACCAAAAGGAAAAGTTGCTCAAAATAACGCGTTGATTCTAACGCACCAAAATACTGTTCACTTGACCAGATACTATACACCTGACCATCTCATATTTTACCTGACCAGAAGGGAAAGTTAATCAAAACATCGCATCGATGCTAACGAACTAAAATTTAACTTAATTCGACCACATTAAATTTCACCTGACCGTACCGCGCATCCGGTACTGTTCATCTGAGAACACTTACTTAGAAGTGTTCTCTAACCAAACTAATCTAGGGGTTTAAACACGTCCCAAAAAAGATTCAATCTTGAATAACTAGTTCTACCTACATACCTATGATGAATATATATATATATATATATATATATATATATATATATATATAAGTCAACACACTCACAGGTTTATGAATATTTCATCTAACAGAGGGGAGGCGGCAAGGATAAGGAACCACGACCTTTAAAAAAAATCGTTCCCTCAATTTTAGGTTTTTCTTATGATAAAGGATTATTATAAGGGAATAAGATAGAAGAGATCAAAACATCCCTACCTTAAAAAACGTGCAGAATAGAGTCCCGATTGATCTGAATCCACAATCCCATATCTTTTGATATCTTAACACAGGCGACCTTGTCTCGCCAGAAACAACCTTCTCCCTGCAGTATTACGTCTCCCTCTCCCTCTCTCACGACTTCCCCCTGCAGGAACCTCTTTCTCTCTCTAACGGCTGAACTAGAAGGGTTAGGGTTTAGGTCCCTTTTATACTTTATTATTATTATTATTAAATTTAAATCTAAAATAAACCAGAATGAATTCCCTAAAATATCCCTCAGAGATCTAATTTGTTATTTAATTAAAAGTTAAAATAAACCTTAATGAATATCCTAAAATATCCCTCAAAGCTCTAAATTCCAAATACAGTCAAAATTCCCCATTCAACATGTACACTGCTGTGTCGATACTCATTCTCTAAAACAAAATCTCTAACATAAGACTAACTCCTGAAACCCCTAAACACAAGTCCTTACAAGATGGGCTAGGGTTTATTATTAGGGTGCAATTTTTATTTATTAACGAGAATAAATGATACCTAGTGAGTTAGCGAGCAACGTAATGACTCTCTCAAGAATAACTGACTTGGCATAACAAATTCTTATTGTAATATTCACTTGAGTGGTTTTCTTTCAACATTGGAAAGGATAGTGTCATTATTTGCGTGTCAAAACGAACTCTGTTGACCAATCATTGAGTACTGAATATTCGTATGTCTTGCCTTGAAACTTCACATGCATTAAATGTGGTTGGAAAGCCACTTGATGAGACAAGTGTGTATTCAGGGATTAGAGTAAGTATTCGAGGATCATAGTGGGTATCTGAGCATTGGAGTGGCTACTCAAACACTAGATTATAAGTCGAGCATCAAATTTACCTATTAGAGCATCAAATTAACTATTTAAACATTGTATTCCTAACTAAGCATTGGCTCGCAATTCGAGCATTGAATCATCTATCCGAGCAATTGATTGTAAGCTACGCATCAGATTAATAATCCAAGCATCAGATCCCTATCCGACTATTAGATTCATTCTTGGTTCCATTTAATATGTTTGTGGTCACTTTAAAGGACATCTTATGATCTGAGAAGGTAGAATGTACTTTGAGAAAATTCTTTCCCTTAGTCATTTTTTGCATGGCTCTTTGAATTCATTTGGTTCTTATTGGCTCAAACATATTCGAATTTGAAATTGCTTTAAAACCACACTCAAAATGGTTTTTGAAGTATGTTGGTGTTTTGTTGATGTGTGTAGAAAAAATGACAAGTATTGGACTCTAAATAAGGGCCACACTCATGTTTTCAGATAGGGAGATCCAATAAACATCAACACAAACAAAATAGAGTACGCAAACAATAATTTCGAAGTGAAGAGAGCTCTTTTAAACACATAGTTGACTTCTTAGAGAGTTTAAGAATTTCAAAGAGCATATTCAACTGTTAGAGTGAAAAGGCACAAACTCAGAGTGTAATTAATCTTATAAAATGAAATTAGTGTTTCTAGGAGAAATCATGCACTTCAACGAGGTTATACATGTATTCATAGAGAGCATATGTCTTCTCGGAGTGTAAACAAAACTATTCGGACTAGCTAAACGAATCTCGGAGTGAATAAAAGATTTTAAGGAGAACCATGCAAAGTAAACACTTTCAAAAACTAAGCTTTTTAGAGTAATTCACATTCTCGCATTGAAAGCATATTCTTGAATTATCAAAGTGTACTTAAAGAGTCAAGCAAAGCATTACACTGAAGATTGAATATATAGCCAATCCGAATCTCTGACAGCATTCCAAGAATGGATATCACTCCAATAATCAGACAGTCATCTGAGGCTCGTGCACTACTTTGATACTCTAATAAAGGTTAGATGCTCATATAGTTGTCACGATGATAAGATAATTATCAAATACTTAGAGTGGTATTAGATCCTCGGATAACTATCAGATAATCGGATAGGTATAAGATATTGAGATACATGACGGATGATCAGATAGGAAACCGATAATTGGACACTCATACTAACTAGATCCTTGCACAGGCATTCAGACGTTTAGATAACAAATCTGATGCTTGGACAATACCCTGATCCTTAGTTGCATTGAAAGTTTTATGATCTTATAGATGCGTTAAATTGGGAAAACTTCTAAAGCAAGATATCTAATAGCCTAACAGCTATGAGAAAAGGAAGGCAAATCAATCAGTAGAGAATTACATCATTAAATACAAAAATCTAACTTCTGAGATTGATGTTGTGACTCATGAGCTTTAATTGGGATATATCTTTCAAAATTAGTTTCTATAATTGTTATGTGCCACAATCAAAGCATCCCCACATTTGAAATCCCTACTTGAGGACACAAGCTATCCAAAAAAACCCTAATGCATTAATTCTTGCCCACATGCATCATTTGAAACCCTTACTAGGTGATAATTACAGAATTTGTCATTAAATTTGCAAGTAATTTATGGGCTTTAATTTAATATTTTTATTGAATTGATATATTTTTATGATGATTTTAATTATTTAGTGTTTTTAATCTAATAATGGAATTATGTGAAACTTTGATTGGTTTTAAATTTAGTGGAGCCTGCATCCATTAAATGAGAAAACAAAATAACAATTACACGCATGTGGGCTATGTGGGGAGAAGTTAAATGGAAAGAATGAATTTAATGAGGTAGGCCAACATTTATTAATTGGAAGGAATTGCTTTGGGTATTACGTGAAGGAGAACAAGGAAACCTATGGTCTATATAAGAGAGCCTCTCAGTGCCGTCTTCGTCCAATCTTACAACAACAATCTCACCACCATAATCTCCATTGATCCGCTTCCAACACTCTCTTAACCCATTCATATAGAATGCCGCCGCAACCATTCATACCAGTCAACAAGAGAGAAAAGAAGCAAACACTGCAGAAATCATTATTGAGAGCTTAAGAGAGATCAAGAGTTCTTTTAAGCCATTTGTAGTAAGATTTAAAAGGGTTGTTTATCCTTTTCTCGAGAGAGATTAAGAGTTCCTATTATAATTTCTTCCATGTAACTTGTAATCATTATTGAAAATTTGCAAGTGGTCAAGGTTGTTGATTTAACTTTTACATCAATAGTGTTTTTTGTTTGTAATACTTTCCATAATATTAATATAAAATATAAAATTTCATGTTCTTGACTGTCTTTTGAAGATCATAGTATTGCAATTGAGCAAACATTTGATTTGTCGATAAACTCCTAATTTCTCAAAAGAAATCTATTCAACTCTCCCTTTCTTGATCCTCCCCCGATACTAAAAAAGAGGCTTGTTATAAATTCTTTCAAAAAAAAAAAACTAGTATAATGTAGGACTAACTTAGGATATTCACTAACTGAATGACTTGTAAAATTTAACTCAACATATTCATCAAGAAAACTAAATAAAAGCCAAATTAGATTGAGTTAGAGATTTGAGGGGTTTTGTTTGCAGAATTGAAATAAAATTAATTAACAATCTAACATGTAATTGTCTAATATGCAATTAACTATGCCACAATTGATTTAACCATTCCACTTTAATTATTTATTTCTTGTTAAGTTAAGTATCAATTTAAGACATTGTGAGAGCGTTAATTCTTTCATGTGTGTAAATGACTCCCAAACTTGAACTCCGGACTCATAAATCTTATCTATTAGGTGGCCAATTGCACCCTCATTGGGGGTGACTTCATTTTTATTTTTATTTTATCATGATATGTTTTGTTTGGAGCCTATTATGTAATGAGGACTCATGATCAAACTTAAACCAAACCAATCGAATTAGGAGCTAGCAATAGAGACAGATTTAGCCCCCCCCCCCCCCCCCCATTTTTTTTTAAATAATAATTTATATATATATATATATATATTAAATTTTAATTTTAATTATATATATATATTATATTATTAAAATTAAAATTAATTAATAATATAATTTACTATTCTATATTATTTGTGATAAATATATTGCTAATTATAATAGTGGTAAATAAATTATATGATTTTAAAATTTTGTCTAATATTCTAATTTAATGAGACTTTTATGTTTTTATGTTATTAATTTTAACTTAAATTGTACTAATCGTCAGTGCTGATGTCAAGGCCAGGTAAGTGAGGCCTGAGTCTTGGGCCTCCAAAAATTAAATTAAAACTAGGGCTTCTAGGCCTCATATCATCTTGGCTTAACTTTTGACGGTAGCAAAGAATTAAAAATTAATTTATAATTTTGATAATAATATATGTTTTAAAATATTATATTATTATTATAATTATAGTAAAGTAATAATAAAAATAAAAATCAATAGTTTAATTGTATATACATAAGGGCTCCCAATTTAATAATGACCTTGAACCTCCTAAATTTCGAGACTGGTCCTACTAATCATAGTTTTAGATAACAATTTCTAAACGTGAATTACATACTTTGTATCTTGCCCCTCTCTCCCATAACTGAACTTTTTGGATCCATCACTGGCTAGCAACGAACTTATACAAATTTGAGTGATGACATATACAACTCTAAATTTTAGAGTTTAAAGGACCTAGTGTGGATGTTCAGTATAAACTATTTGTCAGCTCTGCCCGCTCAGCAAAAGCCCAAAATTTAAAGTTCTTTTTTTAAATACAAAAATGAAAATATTCAGTATACTTTATCAATGTTGGACTTTCTGTTTGGTAGATGCACAGGCCCTCAATAAACAATGCCAAAGCCCCATTTATAAATATATGTTAGGGTCAAATAGAACCAACAGACAAAAACTGGAAGTGAAAATAAAGTGATCGGGTTTTAATAAGAGCATTAAAACAACCATTAACTTCAACTTCTCCCTAAAATAGCCAATTAGGATCCGTAAGAGCAGTATAAGGATACCTAAGAGCATCTCCAATGCATTAGGTAAAGGCATAGTTAAAGCTATATTTTTCTAAAAAACTTCTCCAATGCATTAGTTAAATGCATAGTTAAAGCAAAAAAAAAAAAAAACAAAAATTTGGCTTTGGCTTTGGCTTTTGCTGAACATGCCATGTCAGCACATCAGAATAAATTACACTTGAGTCCTATGTTTTCGTCCCCTCCATTCCCCCCCATGCGTTTCCCGTCGCCCCCCCTCTGCTCGCGTCTGCGTTTCCCATCGGCCAACCATGCCTAGCTGTGCTTCCCGTCGCAGTCGCGTTTGTGCATACAGCTTCCCGTCTCGTCCCCTCCCGTTCCCGTCCCCGTCCAGGTCTCCCTCCAACCTGACGCCATCGCCTCCTATCTCGCCCCCTCCCCTCAACACCGTCCCTATATAACTAATGTACTATTGTAGTACTATTAGCTATAATGGTACTGTAGTAAGCTAAAATTAGCTTTAGCTACCCATTATAACTTGGTAGGATTGGAGATGCTCTAACGATACCTTTCTCCATGACAAGTCTCCCTGCTATATTTGTATTCTGTACTACTACTAATACGGAATGAAAAAATAAGACACGGGAGTACTGTATATACTTTGAGCTTCAAATCTGTAACTCCATATTTACATAAAATCATCATGAGAAACATCCCCAATGATTTGAACTTTACAACCGGTGAAGGGTCTGTCAACATGGATTAACCTCATGATCTTGGTTTTCAGTACAGCTCCACCGCGTGGATGTCGATGAAAAGGAAGCATGGCAGCGTGTGGAGATCGAAGGACCAATTTCATCAACTTGCAGCCGACACGGTGGGGGACACGTGGGAAGAGGCGTTTGCTGAGGACGCGGCGGGGCCACTGGGTGGTTGCATATGGCCTCCCAGATCATACTCCTGTAACTTCTGCCAACGAGAGTTCAGGTCGGCTCAGGCCCTCGGCGGCCACATGAACGTCCATAGGAGAGATAGGGCACGTCTCCATCGAGCCCACAACAATAACATTCCCCAAACCAGTTGTGCTGAAGAACCCGAAGTGTCTCAGATTAATGACCATGATCAACAGCATCAGATTCCTCACACTTCTCCTTCTTCTATTCTTCATCCATATCCGCAGAGATGCCCTTTGTCTGACTCTGGCATGCCCTTTTGGGCTAATTATTTTAAGTCTCATGATGACCATGTAGATAAGTCTGATTTGTTCAGCAACGATCGCATACCATTGCCCGTACCGAGCGTCTTGCTGATCAAGCCGTGCCCGAAGAATGATGACATGGTTAGCGGTGTGGTAGCATGGAGGAGTTGGATCTAGAGCTAAGGTTCCTCCAAAGGTGAAGTAGCTGTATTACATATTAAAATGAAGAAAGAAAAACAAATAGTTGTATTTGGAATCTCTCTTTGATTTGGGTCAAGTACACTTGTTGCTCCACTGTCAAAAATTTGAAATTCAAAAGCAATGGAAAGCTCTACTTAATTTTAATTTTATAAGCGGCTATTTATGTCTATAAATTAGTATACATACGGTCGGAAATCGTAAGTAAGATAGAACATTGAAAACAAACTTCTCACGGAATGAACATCGTGAGTGGAAATACTACCTGCTCTAATACCATATTAGAATCCAAAGATCAACATTCTAAAATTAATTGACTGTAAGAGAGACTACTCTTGGTTCTATATTATGATTTTTAGGTTGGTTACTTTTTCCAATGTGAAACTCTAATATATGCATGATATTTGATTTGGGCACTTTTGAGCGTGAAACTTAATGTCACGCAATAATTTTATAATTTACAGTTATAGATTTGGTTTTATAATTTCTATTATTGTCAACCGTATATATTCTATTCTCATAAATAAAATTTACATTTATTTTATCATCGTATTGGATCCATATATCCCGTAAAAATTAAATTTTGTATTCAAAATTTATTAATCGCCATTAATAACTAACAATCATCCAAATTAAATTTGCATTGAAAAATTATTAATGACCAACATTTTCAACCAGTAAATTTAAAAAAAAACATTTCATTGAAAATATATTAGTGGCTAGCGTTCGTAAAAATTAAATTTCCTTGTTATATGTTTATAATCATGCTACACATTCTTGCCATTTTAGACGAAAGTGATGTATTTCAAAACCGTGCAAATCAAACTCAATATTTGTTAAAGACCCACCTTTAATGCTTCACTCAATCTATGAGAAATTTCAACTTCACATGCTCAATAATGTGTTCATACATGTCAACTTTAGAAATTTTATATTGTGAATTCTGTTGTCAATGGCATGGAAAAGCAGACTTTAGCACTAAATTTATTTCCTATGGGATTTTTAATAGAGCAGTAGTCCGTCCACACAAGTGTAAAACAAAATATCATAGGAAATGCAAAGAAAGACAACCGATTACCCTGCCCTTGAGGAGCACCAGTATTCCTAGAACCAATATTACCTTGCAGGCTGTGGTGCTATTCATTATCCATTTTTCAGCATTGTACCACTTGGATGCCATAGGCCTCAAAATCGAATGCTTTGGTAAATTATCCAGTGACCTCTCCGCCTTGTGAAACTCGAAGCTAGATGAACTAGCATTACTAGCATAATCAACATTCTCATCCTTTGGGTTTCGCACTGGGTGAATTGTGCTCAAATTGGTGGTATCAGGTCTAGGAATAGTGTAGCCGATGTCCCCATTATCCAATGGAGCTAAGTCCTGTGGCCTGCCAAGAGCCTAGTTTTCTTGATTGTAATCAAGCCCCATCTTGGTCAGTAGTTTTACTGATAAAACATCTCAAATGGAAGCTACAATTTGAAGAGAATGTGTTAAATCAGGACAGAATCATAGAAACTTAAATCTATATTTTGGGTATATAGTTGATGTTTACATAAGTACAACACAATTGTCTCTTAATATAAAAATCTAGATGCAAGTGTTTTAGTACAGACCTTCATCCTCAAAATCTCCAAATTTTGGAGCCAACAAGCTGTTATTAAAAAACTCGAAATCCTCATGCTTGGAAGGAGATGTCCTTTGCTGAATTTGATCCATCATTTTTTCTCCGATGGTGAGGCCCCATCAAAACAAGAAAAAGGTAAAACAATCTAACGGCGAGTGCTTCTGCTAAACACTCCCATACAAAAATTGAAAAACATAATCACACAATATTTAAACAGCTAAATCAAAAAATTCATACTGTATTTGTCAATACAAAATTAATATTGTCTCAAGGTTTTTACACCAAAAAATAGAGCAAGAAACGGAAAGTAAATCAGAATATAAACCCAATAGTAAAATGATCAATTGAAAATGAAAAAAGACCATGTTTCCAAAAACGTTGATAGGAGGAATTGACCGGGTGGCTGGGCGATCGGGAATAGGGGCGAAGGCGGAGACAGGCCGGAGAGGGGGTTGTGGGCCTGCGGCCATTAATTGTCAAAGAATACCAATAATCAGGGACAAGACGTCCGATCTTTCTCTCCACGATATTGCATTGAAAAAAATTCAATGGACAAATGGAAGTTGTCCATATTAATGGCCACCTATTAACTACTAAAAAATAAATATGCATTAATGGCCAGCACCCACCTATCTACTGGTCGTAACACCCAACATTGAAAACCAGAGCTTGTTTTAATACCTCCCAATTTCTTTCCGAGACTTGTCTCTTGCTCACTGGTTGCCATCAATTTTACAAAATATGTTCCATTCGATTTAGACTCATAACCTCGTTCATTCTTGTATCTTTCAACACTCTTTTCCTTCATGAATCATATTCTTAAACTCGATAGCCTTTTATATGATTCTTCATCCGATGACGAGTTAGAAATAGTTTTAGCTTCATCGATGGTAAAAGAACGATTGGATAGCAAAAGAGGATCGACATCACACAATGATTCTGGTCGTCAACGTTACAATACTATTTGGCGTAATTCTTTACAAGGTGAACAAAACCTTTTGCGTGATTATTTTGCTGAATTGCCATTGTATCCTCCAAAAACATTTCATAGGAGGTTTCGAATGTGCCGTGATCTTTTTATTCGCATTCATGATGCAATAATAGTTCATGACACATATTTTATCCAAAAAAGAAATGGTGATGGAAGGCTTGGACTCTCTTCATTACAAAAGATGACTACAGCAATTAGAATGCTTGCTTATGGTGTAACGGCAGATTTTATGGATGAATATGTACAGATTGGAGAAAAAACTACAATGGATAGTTTTTTACACTTTATTAAAGCAGTAATTTCATTTTTTTTCTACCGAATACTTGCGATCGCCAAATCCAGATGACATAACTAGATTGCTAGCTGTTGGTGAAAGTCGTGGATTTCCTGGGATGTTGGGAAGCATCGATTGTATGCATTGGAAGTGGAAAAATTGTCCAAATGCTTGGAAAGGTATGTATTCCGGTCATATTCATGAACCAACTGTTATTCTGGAAGCTGTGGCATCCAAGGATCTATGGATATGGCATGCATTTTTTGAGTTACCAGGGTCTCATAATGATATTAATGTATTAGAACGATCTGATGCATTTGCCAATCTGGCTGAAGGACGTGCTCCTCCAGTTAACTACTTAGTTAATGGTCACGAATATGCAATGGGATACTATTTTACTGATGGCATAATCCTCCATGGGTAACATTCGTAAAAACAATACATGCTCTACTAGGAAATAAGAAAAAAGCTAGAAGCGATGATATAATGTAAGCAAAAATTATGTACTTCTATTGTAAATATATATATATATATATATATATATATATATATATATATATACTTCATTAATATACAATCACTAAACCAAGACAACAAAATAATTTATGATCCATAACATAGTCTTAATATTTCAATACTCAATTTTATATTAAGTTAAGAGTGACAATAGGAGCTTGTTCATTCCTATGAACATGAGAGCAAGTACAGCTTAAAAAAGCTTAAGATACAAAACATTAACACTTCTATTCATCCATATCTACAAATTACATTATATGGCTTTAAAATTTCAACCATAATACAAAAGCGCCCAAATGTAGTTGAGCCAACCAAAAATGTAAAAGCTCTCACCTATATCTCCCTCCAAATGACTACTTAGTCACTCGCTTTTGCATAATTTCCATTTGGCGACTTTGAAAATATTCAAGTTAAATTGGTGATAAGTGCCTTGTATCCATCATCATAATTTCCCCTTTTTCTTTCTTTTGTTCCCTTGCTTCTTTCCTAAGTTCAATTTCAATCTTTTGCTTCTCAATACAAAGTATCTCTTCCTTTGCCATATCAATATTTTTCTTTCTCTCCTCATATGATCTTTTTTTCACTTTTGTTAATTCAGTTAAAACCTCCATCACAACCCCTTTCTCTCCACAATCTTGGCTCTTTCGTTTTTTCTCTCTCTTTTGCAGCCTTCTTGCCTATAGGTCTCTCCAAGTTAATAATAACATTTTCATCATCATTGCCTTTCCCTAAATTTACCACATCTTCAGAAGAATTGCTTGCAGGAATAGAATTCCTCCTCATTGTTGTCTTCAATAGGTTCCATTTCGGCACCGTCTTCAACAAGTTCCAACAATGATCAAATTGAAATTTGACACCTAAGTCTTTTTGGTACATCTCCTTTGCTTCATTAATCTAAAAAAAGGTTATTAAAAATTAAAAATAATTAAAACCTTTAAACCAATTAATAATTAATTTATACTAGTAAACATTCAATTTTACCTTGTCTTGCTCGGTAGTACCACTTTGATTCCTTGTTTCAACTTGTACCAAGAATCCACAAAATTTGTTGATAAACTTTTGGATTGATGACCACCTATTATTTGACAAAGAATGAGCAGAACATTGCACCATGTTTTCATTTTTGTTCTCATGGTAGCTCTCCCAAATTCTATCCCAAAATTTGCCAATTTTTTTATCATTCCCTTGAATTGGATCCATGCTAGTATTGAGCCAAGCCTTGACTAGTATAATGTCTTCAATAGAGAAGTTTGCTTTTTTGGTAGATTTCATTTTAGGTTGCAATTGAGTTTCATTGAAGTTTTGCAATCCCGATTCTAAGAGTGTACAAAAACTTTGGTTTTCGTCGAGTGAATCCATGCGAGTAGACTACCAAACACACTGTTACAAAACCAAAATATAAGTGAACTTAATTACATGGTTGTGTACTAAGAGACAAAGAGACAATGACATAATGGATTAGAAGATTGCATATTACGATAAAGTCATGGGCATATAACCAAAATAGAATTCCAAAACAACAAACTAGCAAACCAACAAATTTCATCCTCTCTTACTTGACTATTGATATAAATATTTGTTTATATTTCTTTTCAAAAAATATTGTAAATTGTATGTTTCTTTGGTGATATTTCCCTATAAATTTAATAATGTTTCAATAACACAAGTTCTAGAAAATGTAATCTAGAAAACATTCATTGTAAACAGAGAAAAAAATCAGACAACCAAAATCTCAAAGGGAAAGAAAATTTCAAGTGAGAGAGAGACCCACACAAAAAATAAATCTAGAAAATATTCTTTGAATATCATAGTCATGATGGCAGAGATAAAATAATCGAAGGGAAATAAATTTACAACAGTTCATAAAATTTATGAACAGTTTAAAAAAATCATAAAATCAAAGGGAGATAAAATCTGCAGTTAAAAAAAAAATCCGTAGTAAAGGGAGGAAATCAACAGAGAGATAAAAAGTCAACCCAAAATATCAACAATTTATCCACAATTTGTTTGTTTATCAACAGTTTATCCGCAGTTGATAAAATCCGTAGTTTATCAACAATAGTTTATTTATTTGTAAGTTCCAACAGTTCAGAAAATCAAAAATTAAAGGGAGATAAAATTTCATATTGTGCGTGGACCTGCACCAATTTTCTGAAAATTGGTGCCCGATTAACCCAAAAATCACAATTAGCAAAATCATAGAATCAGAGGGAAAAAAATTCTGACTCATAACTTTCAAAAAATTGAAGAAGAAAAAATTTCATAGAGAGACGTGATGAGAGATAAAGTCCCGATGTTTTGGGATTTTCTGCTGCGCCAGCTACTACCGACCGTTGACGGTAAAGAAGAAAATTATGATCTCTTACCTCTCTCTCGCTCCTGCTATGCAGAACAAAGACTAAAAGCCCGATGAATAGTGACTTCTTGCCTGGTAATTACGATCTCTCTCTTTCGCTCCTGCTATTACGATCTCTTTCTTTCACTCCTGCTATTATGATCTCTGAGGAGTTTCACTTGATGCAAGGCGGGCGGGACTTCTTGCCTGGTAATTTTGGTATGGAGGGAAATAAAATTTAGTGGGGGAACGTGCACGAGGGAGAGGAAAGGCGACAGTGGTGAGAGAAAGTTTATAATATAATAATAATAGGAAATGAATAGTACTTCAAATAATTTTATAATTTTTTTACTTTTTTCTTTAAATTAAGGGAAACAAACTCTTATAGAGAATCTGCTATTAGCACTCTTATAAACCGACTATTATATATCAATATATAATTTTAAAATTATAAAACAGAACTTATGAAAAATAAGATTCCAATAAAAATCAATATACCTACGAATGATTTAATGTCTATAAAAAATTACGTTTTCATGTTGTCCCTATTATATATATATATATATATAGAGAGAGAGAGAGAGAGAGAGAGAGAGAGAGAGAGAGAAGTATGTTTTTAGTTTCCATTAACATTTAAATTTAATTAGTAATCTAACATATTGTCCCAAAATATTAACAATGAAGATACTACTAACTATAATAGTGGTAAATAGATTATACGGTTTTTAAAAAGTTGTCTAAGATTTGATTATAGAAAATTTGGTGAACTTTTTATGCTTTTATATTATTATTTGCGACCTAAATGTTGCTAATAATTGAAATTCCCATACATGCACTGAGAGGGGGGGGGAGTGAATCAGTGTATCAATTTAATTTTTACCCCTTTTCTTATTTACCCATGATGATCTCTTTAGTCAACTCAATTTCTATGTTTGTACGCCAAATAAAAGGAAACAACAAAGACAAGGTACACAATAATTACGTGGTTCACCCTACAACGAGTAAAGCTACGTCCACGGCGTGATTAGCAATTTGCTAATCACAGAATCTCCACTATGCGATTTAGGATAACACACTACTACCCAAGGCTCACTGCCTCAATACAAGTTCAGGGTCTCTGCCCTTGGGTTCACTACCCAATTATAATCTTCTCACAATCAAAACAATGACTGAATCACACCGATTCCAGCCTTACAATCATGACAAATTGATTTCTCAAATTCCACAATCTAAACAACCAAAATACAAGTTGATTTTGATCACCAACCTGAGAGAAATCTAAATAAGAAGCTCTTGTTGTTGTAGACTAACCCTTTAACTCTAGGGTTTTGCCTTCTAATCTCTTGAATGATCAGAACATGCCCCTTGTGATTGGATTTTGATCTTCAGTTGATTCACAATTACTATAGCTCTCTTTTTCTCAAATATGATCAATGAAATTGCTCTGGAGCTATCTCTCATATCACACACTAGGTTAGGATGAAATTCTATTGTATATATCACCATATAACCCTAATCTCCTCCCATATAATTAGCAGCCAGCTCCTGGCCATTGATCTCTTTCTCTGAGTTAATATCCACCCTTGGATCTAGGTTAAAGCCTCTCTTTTAACCTAATCTAGCAGCCAAATCTCCACCATTGATCTATTCTTGAATATAATATTAGCCATTGGATCAAACTCATTTAAATGAAATAATCTTAGCCATTGGATCCAGCTCACCTTAATCAACAGATCTCAGCCATACACCTGGTGAACTCTGATATGAATGTGCTGATGTCGGTATGTTGACCATAACTTTCTCCACAGAGCTCAACTTCACTTGAGGTCAAAAGCAAAGTTGTAGATCCTTAAGTCCTCTATCCACCCCTAAAATTTGGTGAAATTCTGAGCTAAAAAGAAACCTGCACACATCATCCTGTTTGCACATGATATCAATTTAGGTGGCTATTTTGACCTAGAATAAGGTCTCAAACTTTGTCACTTGTAGAACAAAAGTTGCTCCAAATTATGTCATAAACATGTTCTCAAAATTTTAGAGCAATCGGACAAGAATTGTCTTTGTACGTGACATGGGCATTGTCACGAGCAGAGCCCAATTGGCTCAAAATTAGGTCATAAACATGTCCTCAAAATTTCAGAGCAATCGGACAAGAATTACCTTTGTACGTGACATGGGAATTGTCACGGGCAGAGCCAAATTGGCTCAAATTTCTCTAGTGAGTCCCCCATAAACTGTAGATTAATAATGCCTTTTGCACGCAATATTGATTGTAGCTCTAAACATCATTAAAACACTATTTTTGCATGTGATAATATCTGCTTCTCTGGACCTCCTCTTTCTTTCATATGATGCAATCACAAGGTTGACAACAAGGACTGTGATTGATTACAGTGCGGTTGACAACAATGACAACACAATCAGCTATGCCAACTCTCAACAACTCACATTGGGAATAACAATAATAATTATCTAAATATGAGTTATAATAATTTTAATAAATTGTATTTCGGCCCCTCCAAGCTAAACTTTCTGGATCCATCCCTGGACATGAGTTCTAGCTTGTGTTTTGCAAAACAAGATGGATTGTTATAAGTTCTATAGCAAGATCCTTTATTTACGTTTTTTCTTTAAGAAAATATCTATTTAATTTACATTTTCAATGAACAGCAAGTACATCCTGAATCATTAAAAAATATATGTATATATAGAGAGATGTGATTGTACAGTTGTACTTGTTTTAAGGAATGATAGGAAACGAGTTGCACCCGAGAGATATTTAAATCACTTGTGCAAAATCAAAGGAATCCTAGTCTCATAAAGATAGATTCCTTTTAAAACCACCTGGACAATCAAGTTACTGTCATCTCTTTCATATCTTTAATCCCCACACACACGCCTTGAACTGCCAGTGCAAACATAATCGTTGCGGATGAGTGAAACGCTTCCCCGCACGCACCAACTCCGCGCCTGTGTAAGAAAAATGGCCTTTTTGGGGGGAAAAATTAGTTGGATTTTTTGGAGTGAAAAATGAGATTTTTTGATATGGTTTTTGAGAGAGAAAGGAAGAGAAAAATGAGATTTTTTGAGTGGAAAAACATTTTTTTTTAAATTAATGAGAGTGATGGAATGAGTGTAATAGGATGCGTGCCTGTGTAATGAGCGTGAATGTGTGTATATTGGAATATGGGAATCTTTTGGAATTTAAGCCTTTGTTGGAAGGGAATGGTTTTTTTGTGGCATGGGAAGAAGTGATGAGTTTTCTTTTTTTAGGGGCAATTGAAGGAAGTGAGAGAGTGTGAAAAAAAAAAGAGGGGCTTTTAAAATACTAATGCATGTAAGAGAGGGTGGGTATGTATATATTCTGTATACATTGTTCCAAAATACGGCCACCAACTCCGGGGAATCAATTGGTTAGAAGTATATGCTGAATAAATAAATCTAGATTGAGAACACTAACATGGCATCCATCTTCGCAAATACTTCCATGTGGTAGTTTGTCCTCTAGCTTGTTCTTGGATACTACACATTATTACACATTGATGTTATGCTTGAATCAGACTTAAAACCCTTAACATACAAGCCTGTTTGAAATTTACAATTTGAATTCAAATTTTATTTAATACATGAATTGAAAAAGGTGAAAAATAAATATCTATTAAATTTCATAATATTTAAAATTTATAAAACCTTATACTGTTATTAAAAAAAATTATATACAGGTCACTTTTACTTTAAGACTTTCATAGTGTGTCACGGGATCATATTTTTTGTGTTTCTCAATTCTTGTGTCACTTAGTTTTTCTTTAATCTTGATCAATTAAGTTTAGGCTTAAGGATTGGAACACGCATAGACTGATTTTGCCATACCATTGAACTCATCAGGAAAATGACTCTAGTTCTCGACTAATTTGTGGAAGGATAGTCAAATTCCTTCTTTAAGGTCAAGTCATTAACTAGCGGTATGTTCTCCGCACTCAATCAGATTGACACATCTGAATTTCAAATTTGAATTCCATCCATTCCCGTAATGACAAGAAATCCTTTCAAATCTTAGTAGTTATATAAATTTTATCATATTAATTTATGTACTACAAAAGTTTTAAACTTGAATTAGATAATAAAATATTTAGTTTTGTAAGACTGGATGTAATGACATGAAATCCTTTGCTCATATTCTCAGCATGGAGAAAGCAGAAATCCCTAAAAGAAAAGGGGAAAACCCTTCCAATTCCTAGCGAACTTAAAGCTAGAAACGTAGAGACTAACTAGTTTGGTTTAAGGTACACATTAATCTGGATTTGGTATGGTTAATACCACTCAATAATTATTCAAAACCTAATTATATAACATATTTTTATATTTAAATTTTAATTATTTAAGTATTTTTATACTAAATTTATTATTATTTTTAATTAAATTTATGTTTATTTGCATATATATATATATATATATATATATATATATATATAAAAGATCCAATTGAATATCCAATAATTGTTAGTAATTCGGAACATTTGATTAAGACGATAAATTTATATATCAAATCATAGAATACACGTTAGTCGTGCTCGCAAGGCACTTATATGTAACTATGTATAGTTTTAATATGTATGTATGTGTGTGTGTGTGTGCGCGTGCGCGCGCGTGCGTGCATGTGTGTGTGTGTGTGTGTGTGCGTGCGTGTGTGTGTGTGTGCGTGCGTCCGTGCGTGCGTGTGCGTGTGTACGTGTGTGTGTGTGTGTGTGCGTGCGTGTGCGTGTGTGTGTGTGTGTGCGTGCGTGCGTGCATGTGCGTGTGTGTGTGTGTGTGTGTTTTTTTTTTTTCAAAGTTAAAAATATAAAATTTGTTTAATCACCATAAAATATATTTAATATTTCTGAACATATAATCCCGAAAATATGAATGTAACTCGAGCTAATCTGAGGGTTGCTCATTATTTTATTTCAAAATAATACAGTTTCAATTAAAATGTTAATAGTTCATTAATATTATATATCAAATTAAAATCATTTTAATAAAAAAAAATAATCTAAAAAGTTTTTTTAATATAACCTAATTGAATTAGTACGTGCCCTAACTCTGTGTCCAAAATTATATATATATATAATTATCAATAATGTGACAATATTATTCATTTACAATATTACATATCTTATATTAAAAAATAATTTGAGTTACCCAAATATCTAAAATTATTGCAAGTTTTTTTTTACAAATATTGTTTTTCCCATCTTATAAGTATAAATATAAAATAATTATTTGTCATCATCATCCTTAGAGCATCCACATAAACTTTGGTATTTTTATCCCTATTTTAGGGATAAAAAGTAAAAAAATTTGCTTAGTTTTCAAAAACAATAAACATCTCATTTCCCATTTCTATCTACATTTATTATTTAATTTATTTTATATTATTTCTCTATCATCCTTTCATTTATTATAACCAATCAAAAAGTTATAAGTTTAATATATATAAAAAAAAATTATAGGAAAAACATTTAAGGATGAATAGTAAATCCCTAAATTTAGGATTTACTATTCACTTCATATCCCTATACCCTATTTTAGGGAACCTGATGCAAATGAGTTTTTATGATTTTGTATATTTTTTCCTTAAATTATAGGAAAAGTTAGATTACATAGAACCTATTGTGAATGCTCTTATATCTCATTTTGATAAGATACATGGCCACATGCGCAATGTATCTTTCCAAACAAATTTTAAAAAAATAACTTTTTGCACTCATTACCCCTCCAATGATCATCTTTACTTCTCCTAAGGGCCACCTCTTCCTCCTATGAATACACCTCTAATTCTTCTCATCCACTCACGCAACTCTATTAATATTCTAAATCTCTTTCAAATTCATTTTTCTTCCTCGGTAAAGTTGGTATCCGTTATCAAGTTTGTGCTTTTTACCGTCAAGTGTTTTAAGAGCATCCACACTAGGTCCTTCAAATTTTAAAATTTAGAGAAAATTTTAAATTTTGAAAAAAAATATCCTACATCAGGTCCTTCAAACTCTAAAATTTAAAGAATAAAAATAGAGATGGGAGAGAGAAGCTCCATATTTGAAGGATTACTATTTATCCTCTAAATATTTTTTTAATATATTTCTTGTTATATGTGTATTCTTGATTGGTTGTAATAAATAGATGAGATTAAAAAAAATATTAAATACAAAATAAAAAATTATAATTTATTATATAGAGATAGAGATAAAGGACCTGATGCATGTAATTTTTTAAATATTTTCAAATTTTTACAGTACATCCATCAAAATAGAAATAGAGAAAATGGAGCTGGTGTGGATGTTCTAAGGAGGAAATTTTTATTTCTTTCTTTATAATGAATTTAAAAAAGGAATGTCCATTTTCGCACAGGCCGTGCCCACCGAACCCATTAACCTACCAACCTAGTTTGAATTAGCTTATTTTTTTTAAATTCACTTTTTGCAACCTAAAATTATACGTTGATACTATCAATTTGAACTAATATGTCCTATATGCGGGAAATTATGGGCGCTCAATTGTCAAGCCATACCGACGATAACATGCTACTATAGCTCTTGTGACAACAAGAATCAAGAAATCTTGCTCTTAGAGGAACCTCTCCTGCAAATCAGGGAAGTGAATAATGTTAGAATTTAATTAAACTACAGGATCTTTATTTGCCTAGAGATTGCTTGATGTGAAACAATAGATCGGAAGCGTACCTAAATCCATCGCTGAAGATTGATCAACGGGTTGTGATCTTCAAAATCAGCACGACCCTTATGAACTGTTGTTCTCAATAGCTCTGTCGATGGGGATACAGACCTAATAAGCCGTCGTGTGATTTGGGGACCATAACCCTATATATATAGTATTTGCTATTTTCAATTTGGCCCCTCATCAAATTAAAAATAGCAGTCTGGTATCTATACATTAATTCTATGACAAGTATACCCTTAAGCCTTATTTTAAAATCTGTAATTAGATCACTTTAATTTGGGCTTTTCCAAAGACAGCACAACACATTTAATATTTACATGTTTGGCTCTATATGATGGAATTTATTCCAACAATCTCCAACTGAGCCATATATGTAACTATATAAATGTGTATAACTTTATGAGCTCTAAAATATTGCTATCTTAACCTTAGGGTATCTGAACAATCTCGTCCATTAATTATGATGCTACAGGATCAAAGAGATTTTCGTCACATTTAGCGTGGCTAAACCCATCAATGGTCACATACAACACCATAACCAAATGACATAGATCAATTATGGATGCATAGCGTGGAAATTACATGCAATGTGATCTATACATGTCTATTTCCAACTGGTCCTACTGAATTGAGATTAAAACTTAACACAATATAACAGAGTGTACTGAACTGAATACTTTATTTCTGATCAGAAAATTCATAAATTCATAAGTACATAAATGTCCAAAACCAAACATAGAGCAACAAAACACAAATAATACAAACTCCCATTAAAACATGATATCCTCACACAAAATGACACCCATATGAGCTGTGTGCTCATGAAAGACCTTGGGTGGCAATCCTTTTGTAAGCGAATCCGCTATCATGGAGTTTGTGCCAATATGCTCTATAGATATCTCTCCACTCTGTACTCTTTCCTTCACAACTAGGTATTTAATGTCAATATGCCTTGACCTTGAAGAACTCCTGTTGTTATTGGAATATAAGACTGCAGATTTATTGTCACAATATAGTTTGAGTGGTTTTTCTATGCCCTCCAAAATGCGCAGCCCAGAGACAAAATTTCGCAGCGATATTCCACAATTGGATGCCTCATAACATGCTACAAATTCTGCTTCCATGGTAGAAGAAGCTATTAATGCCTGTTTGGCACTCCTCTAAGATATAGCTCCACCAGCTAATAGATATATATAGCCTGAAGTGGATCTTTTACTGTCTTGACATCCAGTATAATCAGAGTCGGAATACCCAATGATCTCCAAATGATCCGATCTCTTATATGTGAGCATGTAATCTTTTGTTTTCTGTAAATATCTCATAACCCGTTTGGCTGCTTTCCAATGATCCATTCCAGGGTTGCTTAAATATCTGCCCAACATACCAACAATATATGCAATATCTGGACGTGTACAAACCTGAGCATACATTAAACTTCCTACTGCTGATGCATAAGGAATGTTTTGCATTTCCTTAATATCAAGAGTAGATTTAGGGCACTGATTGAGACTAAATTTGTCTCCCTTAGATACAGGGGTGTCACCTGGTTTACTGTCCTACATGCCAAACCTTTTAAAGAACTTTATTGATATAGCTCTTTTGTGATAATCCAAGAATACCCTGAGAGCGATCTCGTTGTATTTGGATCCCTAATACAAAAGAGGCATCACCAAGATCTTTCATTTCAAAATTATTTGATAGAAATTTCTTGGTTTCATGCAACATGCCTATATCATTTTGAAGGTTCCGTGCGCAGCGGAAGCGTGCCGTTCGGGTCCTAAACGGCCGTATAAAATTATAAAATTTTATACACGGCATCCTAAGAGGCGGAACCTTCATCTAGAGGTGTTTAATTGAAATTTCAAGCAAGCAAAATAGAAAATTACATACCCGTAATTTCCGGCAGTATCTGTGCTCGTCGGTGCAGAAGCTCCAAACCAGGAGCTCTCTAGAGCAGTCCACGTGCACAGGCGGTCCACGGACGTCCTGTCCCACGTTCAAGTGCTAGCACGAGCGTAGAGACTCCATGGATTCGTCCGTTTGATCAACCTATTGCTCCACCTGTTGCAGCGTACAGCAAAACGGGCTGTTTCCTGCTTAATCTGCAACTTAGAAGCAAGGGGAAGAAAGGGAGAGAGGAGAGAAGTGGGAGAATGAGTTCTTTGTTCTCCAAAGCACCCAAAAAATCATCTCCCTCGTTTTTCCTCTTACTCACCTTAATAATATATGCCAAAGTCCCATTATTAATAAAATAACACTTTTATTTTATTAGCCACTATTTTCAAACCTAGGATGTAACCCTTTGAAAATAGGCCCTAATAAACCAAAAACATGGGCCACTCATGTTTCCACATGGTGTGACATATGTCCCCTCTCGTCTCATATCGTGTGGGCCCCAGCTACGCCCGTGTGGGCCCCACTGGAACCCGAGCGCCAAAAAATCCCAAACTGGACACGTTCGACCGTGGCAATCTCCTAAACTCGGATATGCCCTCGAAATTCCTAAACGATGATCTGAATCACTTATTCTGGCTTGAATAGTGATTTTGAGTTGATCTAGCAATCAGGGCTCTTATTGATTCCGAACTTAAATCAAACTGGACCGATTGCTTTGTGTAGTTTCATTGAACTACTGGACCTACCAAATACACTATTGTGTGACCCTCTAGGTTCCTTCCTTAATGGCTATGGTCCCACCATAGTCCGTGAACATTGTCTAGCAACACGACACGGCGACCAAAAAGGATGAGATATATCGTATAAGTCGACAGCCTCCTACAAACGCTCACTGTGTATTTTAATCCTTTTGTCTCGGACATCACAACAAGCGGAATGCATACCTATGCCATCAGTCCTATTGCTTGTTATTATTTTCTTTGACTTTCTGATGGACTTGTCTGGAACACCATGGCCATGGATTTCAAGCCTTACACTACCATCAAGTCAAAGGGCCAGCGATGTCATCTTCCATAACTTGGAAGGGACAAATCCTCTCTTGACCCATCTGTTATTGTCATACCAGTCATGACATACCTAACACAAGCTACCTCGCCACGAGCATCTATGTCATGGTTTTCATCATGTATCAAAGTATCTGATTCGTGGTATACAATAACAATGGTCTCAAGTCAGAGGACCAATACACACGTCTATAGATGAGAACGATCAATGACATCTTGATGTGCCATTCTCATTAACGGGTCAGTCCTCATGATCTCCCAAACTTGGAGATCATCAAGTGCGAACACTATGAGAAAGTGTCTTAATGCTTATGAGCCCCCAACACCTGATAGTCAAACATCTTCTGTGTCCAATCAGAAAGATGTATCTAGACCATAGGACATATAGTTTAAGATATTGTCATAACATCCAATAGTTTCTCATTATAGTGGGGACTGCTATAACCGATTGATGCGACAATATACTATGGACATTATCGTGTATGTGAACGCGGAAGTATAATGAACATACACTGATAAATATATAAACACATAATGTGTAATACAACGAAATCCCAAGATATACATGTTAGTGGTTGGGTCTAGGGCACCCAATCCAACAAACTCCCACTTGCACTAGAGCCAACTGCTAACATACTGTAACCTGCTAGCACTTACATGAGTATCATGCTTCCGCTGAGTAATGACTTTAGTCAAGGGGTCTGCCACATTATCCTTTGTGGCTACTCTGCTAATCACGTCGTCACCTCTCTTAGTAAAGTCTCGAAGAAGATGATATTTCCTGAGTATATGTTTGGTTCGCTGATGTGATCTCGGCTCCTTAGCCAGGGCAACCGCTGCAGTGTTGTCACAATAGATTGTGACGGGATCTACACTGCTAGGCACCTCCCCGAGCTGAGTGAGGAAACTACGAATCCAAACTGCTTCCTTTGCAGCATCTGAGGCTGCTATATACTCAGACTCTGCTGTAGAATCTGCAACAACTGCCTACTTGGCACTCCGCTAACTCACAACACCACCATTCAAGATGAAAACATATCCTGATTACGACTTTAGATCATCATGATCTGTCTGAAAGCTAGCATCTGTGTACCCCCGCATGACTAGCTCATCATCTTTTCCATATACCAGGAACAACTCCTTAGTATGTCTCAAGTACTTAAGGATTGTCTTTTTACCGCACCAGTGCGGTTCCCGTATCTGCCTGATATCTACCTACCATGCTCAATGCATAGGCATCATCAGGCCGAGTACATAACATGGCATACATGATGGAACCCACAGCCGAAGCATAAGGAACTCTCTCCATCTTCTCTCTCTATTCTTGTGTCTTAGGACACATTTTTCTTGAGAGACTAATGCCATGTGACATTGGAAGTAATCCTCTCTTGGAGGCTTCCATCTTGTACCTTTTGAGTACCTTGTCAATGTATGTACTCTAACTTAGGCCTAATATTCTCTTAGATCGATCTCTATGGGTTTTGATCCCTAGAATATAGGATGCATCTCCTAAGTCCTCATGGAAAAGTTTTCATTTAACCACATCTTAACTGACTGTAAGACTGGTACATGGTTTCCTATAAGTAGTATGTCATCAACATACAACACCAGGAACATTTTAGCATTTTCACTTACCTTTTGGTAAACACATGGTTCACTTTCATTTTTGATGAAACCAAACTGCCTTACGACTTCATCAAAACGAAGATTCCATGATCTGGAAGCCTGCTTCAATCCATAAATCGATCTTTGCAACTTACAGACTTTATGAGTTTGGCCTGGTGTCACAAACCCTTCTGGCTGTGTCATATAGACATCTTCCGTCAGATTCCCGTTAAGGAAGGCTATCTTGACATCCATCTGCCAAATCTCATAGTCATGGAATGCTGTTATCACTAACAGAATTTGGATGGACTTAAGCATTGCCACTGGTGAAAAAGTTTCATCATAGTCAATTCCTTGACGTTGTTTGAAACCTTTAGCAACCAGTCTTGCTTTATAGGTGCACACGTTACCCTCCATGTCCAGTTTCTTTCGAAATATCCATTTGCACCCAATGGATCTTATTCCTACGGGAGCATCTACCAAAACCCAAACTTGGTTTTGATACATGGAGGCCATCTCAGAATTCATGGCTTCTTGCCATTGTTCAGCCTCACAGACAGTGATAGTTGCTTTGTAGGTCTCGGGTTCATCGTTGTCTACTAACAATGCATCACCTGACTCGGTGATGAGAAAACCATAATACCTTTCTGGTTCTCTCCTTTCCTGACTTGACCTACGCAACTCATGTGTTTATGGAGCTGTTATTTTCACTTGCTCTTGTGGATCTTGCTCCTGTACCGACTCTTGTACATCTTGAGCCTCGACTTCATCTAAGTCAATTGGGCTCCCACTATCTCTTTTGGAGATGTGTTCCCTCTCTAGAAATATGGCATATCTTACCATATTAACTTTTCTATCTGAGGGGTTATATAGGTAGTATCCTCTTGTTTCTTTAGGATACCCTATAAAGTTGCACTTCGCGCTTTGGGGTGCTAGTTTGTTACTGGAATCAGTCTTAACAAACGCCTCGTATCTCCAAATACGCAAGTGTGACAGATTGGGTTTCTTACCATACCAGAACTCGTATGGAATCCCATCTGCTGCTTTAGTCGGTACACGATTAAGTGTGTATGCTGCAGTTTGCAATGCATATCCCCAAAAGGATAATGGAAGAGTGGCATGACTCATCATAGATCGAACTATGTCAAGCAAGGTACGATTTCTCCTCTCACTAACACCATTCCACTGTGGTGTATAAGGAGGAGTACGTTGTGTTATTATTCCACATTCTTGTAGAAAATCAGTGAACTCTTGGCTAATATATTCACCACCTCGATCTGAGCGAAGCTTCTTTATCTTTTTGCCAAGTTGATTTTCTACTTCACTTTTATATTCCTTGAACATGTCAAAGGAATCCGACTTATATCTCATTAGGTAGATATATCCATATCTACTGAGATCATCGGTAAAAGTGATGAAATAGGAATAACCACCTCTAGCTTCTACTTGGAATGGTCCACAAACATCTGTGTGGATAAGTTCCAGAAGCTCTGTAGCTCTTTCACCTTTACCACTGAAAGGTACTTTTGTCATTTTGCCCCTTAAACAAGCATGACATAAATCTAAGGGTTTGAGTTCAAACTGACTCAAATACCCTTCTCGATGTAACTTAGTCAACCGCTTCTCGTTTATATGGCCTAAACGACAATGCCACAACTGGGTGTCGTATGAGTCATGCATGATTGTGGTGGTGGTCTTTGCTTTATCGATGGCTAACACTTGGTTGTTCAATTCCAGTATATACAAACCATTTATTAATACTGTCGTCCCATAACTTACATTTCCTTTTGAAAAGGAACACATTTTATTTCCAAACTTGAAATAAAAACCATCCATATCTAAACTCGATACGGAGATTATGTTACGGGTTACACTAGGCACATAATAACAGTTCCTTAGTACAACAAACAAACCATTAGGCAAGGATAAGTAATAATCTCCCACAGCTATGACATCCAGTCTTGCACCATTAGAACCTCGTAGATCCACCTCGCCTCTATCCAGCTTTCTGAACTTACTTGGTTCCTGCATTTGGATACACACATGTGAGACACATGCTGTATCTAATACCCAAGAAGTAGAAACTGAAAGATTACATTCGATAACGAATATACCTGAAGTTGAAGCGTCATCCTGCTTCTTCTTCACCACCACTTTGCAGTTTTTCTTCCAGTGGCCCTTCTTGCCACATGCAAAGCAAACAACGTCCTGTTCGTTGGACTCCCTCAAGATCTTTTGTTTCTTGGCAGGACGTTTTACCTGTGCCTTTGGCCCACTCTTGGCCAATGGTCTCTTGGTTGGACGTTTGCCCTTTCCCTTTGACCTCTTAGTCAGCATAAGGACCTGAGCTTTATCTTTCTTCATATCCTTATCAGCTTGACGAATCATGGTCAGAAGGTCTAGCAACGACTTCTCCAAGTTATTCATGTTATAGTTCAGCACGAACTGTGAATAGCTTGGAGGCAGAGAGGACAGGATGAGATCAACACATAGACTAGTGTCCATTTGGATCCCTAAGATCTGGAGCCGCTCGATGTAAATAATCATCTTACATACGTGCGGGCCTGCCTGGGCTCCATCTCCTATCTTGCTTGTGAACAGAGCATGGGAGATGTCATATCTCTCCTGTCTAGACCTATCCTGATATAGCTCTCTCAGACTTGAGAGAATATCATAGGGAGACTTATCTTCATAAAGCCTCTGGAGTTCACTGGACATAGCTGATAGCATGATGCACTGTACATCCAGTGAATCCTCTTTATGTTTAAGATAAGCATCTAGAATCGTTGGCAGTGAATCTTGAGGGGGTTCACTAGGAAGTGGGGTCTCCAGTACATAGAATTTCCTTTCTTGGCGTAGTACTATGCGTACGCGCCTGTACCACTCCTGGAAATTCGCACCGGTTAGGACATTTTCTTTGTCCAACAGACTGCGCAATGATAGGTTGGTGATGGGAGTTGCCATGTGATCTACAACAAAGTAAACTTAAGCAGATTAGTATCTTGGTTTAGGATGATTTCGAATTGACATATGTATAGGACATGTCTCCCACTATTTACTCAAATTCCAATAGCCCTCACTATTGAATTCGGATTATTTCGTCGCTGAAATAATCTAATGGCAAGGATCCATATTCCCCTCTTTATGGCCCAAGCTAGGGCTACGCCGCCATAAAAAGGTATTTAGGTAGGCTTTACTCTGGCCAACTGCTAAAACTTGTAGTTCCTTGATTGTTGAGTGGACTCCCCTGGTCCGTGAACCATTAACTCGGTTCCTCAACCCTTGCCTCCAAAACTGCATCAAGCTAGCTAGGGCTACTTCTTTGATGCACCTTTTGGTTCAGTCGACCCATTAATTGACTTACAACTCCCCAGAGCAAAAGGATATCCCCGACTAAGGCACGACCGATACCCGAGCACAAAGGGTGCATTTTAAGTTAATTAATGGAAGGCTTTCTGACTTTATATATGCTTTTGAGGGATTTTAGGTCATGTGATATATATTTGTCACATCCAATATATATACGGCTTTTCCTTTTTAACTTAGGCACATCTGTCTACGTGATCGCCCTCATAGACCTCATACACATGCCAAGGGTGGAAAAGTGGCGATCAAAGAGATATCCATACAAACAGATATCAAAGCAGATAAATGCATGATCATGAGCTTTGGTTGGTCTACTAAGCGAGTAGAAGACCAACCATTAAACCTAGGGGTCTCTTCTTGAGCTTTCCACTGGCCCGGGCCCCACTGAGCTCTCCTGCTTGGATCGGCTTGCATCCGGGTCCTGGATTGCGTGTCCGAGTGGCGCAGTCCCATCCACCATGTGCAGGCCTCATGGGCTCACATTTACATCAAATAAATAGGCATGCAGGCCCCACATAGGATAGGAGAGGGATGGTACGTAGACCACGAACATAAATAAATAATTACAAACATTCACGCACCTGAATAAAAATTAAGTAATGTCAAGCATACACAGGTTGGTCTAAGCTCATGATCATGCCACAAACAATAAAAAAATATTTATGCAATATTTAAATGGCCAAATTTCAAAAAACTGGATCCCGGTAGGCTAAAACACTAGGTCAAAACACTAATTGATTTTTCTAGGACAATCCAGACGTTCAAAATTCTGAAACTTTAATACCTCCCTTATCTGATTTTTATGGATTTTCTGGTATTTTTTCAGAATTTTTAGAGGCCTGTAGGGCTCTATTTGAAATGGACGACCCAAACTGCGCCATATGGCAGTGCCGGAGCGTGCCACGTGGCGCAACAAGGGCGCGTGCCGATTGGGCTCCACCCGGGTCGAATCCTGACCCGGGCGGGCGGGCCGGGTTCAACCCGGTCTGCGATCCACGACTCTGACACGTGGCAGAGTCTCGTCCGTCAGATCCCACCGGGTCGGGCCCTGACCCGGTGGGCCGGTCTGGCGGGTCGGGTCTTGCCCCGCGAGCCAGCGCGCCGCAGCCGCTCCAGGGTGTTTTGCGCCCCCGTTTCGCGCCATTCTCGCGCCGTTTTTTCTCTTTTCTCGACCCTAGCATAATCCTAAGCTACTTGGGATGCCTTTTATGAATTTTTGGCCATTCCAAATTAATTAAAATTACAACTAAACACGGCCAAACCAGGCTCTAATACCATTGAAGGTTCTGTGCGCAGTGGAAGCGTGCCGTTCGAGTCCTAAACGGTCGTATAAAATTATAAAATTTTATACACGGCATCCTAAGAGGTGGAACCTTCATCTAGAGGTATTTAATTGAAATTTTAAGCAAGCAAAACAAAAAATTACATACCCGTAATTTCCGGCAGTATCTGTGCTTGTCGGTGCAGAAACTCTAAACCAGGAGCTCTCTAGAGCAGTCCACGTGCACCGGCGGTCCATGGACGTCCCATCCCACGTTCAGGTGCTAGCACGAGCGTAGAGACTCCACGGATTCGTCCGTTTGATCAACCTATTGCTCCACGTTGCAAAGATACAAAGAAACGGGTCATTTCTGCTTAATCTGCAACTTAGAAGCAAGGGGAAGAAAGGGAGAGAGGAGAGAAGTGGGAGAATGAGTTCTTTGTTCTCCAAAGCACCCAAAAAATCATCTCCCTCGTTTTTCCTCTCACTCCCCTTAATAATATATGCCAAAGTCCCATTATTAATAAAATAACACTTTTATTTTATTAGCCACCCATTTTCAAACCTAGGATGTAACCATTTGAAAATATGCCCTAATAAACCAAAAACGTGGGCCACTCATGTTTCCACATGGTGTGACATATGTCCCTTCTCGTCTCATCTCGTGTGGGCCCCATTTGCGCTCGTGTGGGCCCCACTGGAACCCGAGCGCCGAAAAATCCCAAACTGGACACGTTCGACCGTGGCAATCTCCTAAACTCGGATATGCCCTCGAAATTCCTAAACGATGATCCGAATCACTTATTCTGGCTTGAATAGTGATTTTGAGTCGATCTAGCAATCAGGGCTCTTATTGATTCTGAACTTAAATCAAATTGGACCGATTGCTTTGTGTAGTTCCACTGAACTACTGGACCTACCAAATACACTTTTGTGTGACCCTCTAGGTTCCTTCCTTAATGGCTATGGTCCCACCATAGTCCGTATACCACTTGTTAGGATCGGGCCAAGGCGCAAGCCCACCTGCATGTCATAATATTGTCCGCTTTGGGCTCACCACATCGACCGCACGGCTTTAAAACGCGTTGTGACATTTCTAGGCTTGCTCCACCTTATAAACCCTTTAGCCTTCCCCAAATCTTTCCATGTGGGACAATATTTCCCAACAATCTCCCCCTTTGTCACACATCGAACCATATCATAGGATACACCTATGGATCTGAGCTACCACCATGTGGGATCGTCATAGAATTTTCCTTGCAGCCCCCCCTCAATCCACACCCGATTGAGATCATACTGATTCGATCACCTGGTGACAGAGGTTTGTATTCTAATCTAATACCGCTGCATACCACGGGACACGCCGCTCGATTACACCATGCCGAGAAGACTTTCGATATCATGAAATACCTTTTCTGGGGCCAACCAGGCTCTGATACCACTTGTTAGGATCGGGCCAAGGTGCAAGTGATAACGTGCATTTTATGCCGTTATTCTAGTGTTTATTTAGGATGTTTAAGAGCATGATTAGAGCCTTATTGCTTCATATATCATATATATTTGCTCTAACCCCTAGGAAGATGCTAGTTGCAAATACATGCGTTTTTAAGCTGTTTTGGCAGATTTTGGACCTCACTTTTGACATAGTAGATGGCTTCAAACAATTTGCGTGCAAGAACAAAAGTTTCTTAGAATGATGTCCTCTACCTACCAGAGAAATTTCAGAGCATTTGGAGCTAATTTGGAGTTGCACGTGAATTCACCCATATCACGTGCAAGCATATTTTTGCCTCTCAGGCCTCTACATGATGCAAGGAAGCTTGGGGAGAAGTTTGAGCTGATTTGGAGGTGCACGTGAATTCACCATATCACGTGCAAATTGGCGTGCAGAGATATTTTTGGACCGATCCAATCGTTTTTCCATGCTGATCATTTGTTCCTGAAGGCCCAAGTCCAAATTGTGGATGGAAGATAGAGTTTTTAATGTTTCGAGTGTTACTTATCAAAACTACGTCGTTTTGATAGATGGGCTAGGTTACACACCTCAAGGCCCATCCAACCTCTATAAATACAGCATCCACGCCCTCTGCTATGCAATGCCTAACCCCCCTACACGTTTTAGAGAGAGAGAGAGAGGCTCCACGTCTTGGAGGCTGTCCTTGACCTAGGAGAGCAGCCGTCGCAGCCGTCGCAGCAGCCGTCGCGGATTTTGGAGCTTGGATTTGAAGCTTTGCTGTGCGCGTGATCAAGAAGAAGATGTTTAGCTTTTCTGCTATGGTTTTGCTTGTAATCATGCGTGAGTAGTTCTTATAATCTAGGGGAGCAATGTAGCCCCCTTGTTGCTTTCTTTGTGTTTATGAATATTGGGTTTGAATGATTGAGTTTTGCATGTTTTATGAATCTGTTCTTAATTCTATCTTTGGATGTACACCTTGGTATTCTTAGCCCTAGTCTGGGGCGGATTGAGATTCATAACTTATTTGTGATTGGTGTGATCATTATCCTTTTGCAAGTATGATTTATTGGCTTTGCATGTTTGTGTGTTTAGATGACCATTCTGGCATACAACTCTTAAAAGGACCTCAATGACCATTTGTTGTCCTTGGCTTATGTTTAGCATGTTTTCAATCGGACAACCCTAATACCATGAACCAAGTAGAGATAACATAGGGAGGTGAAATTGTGACCCTAGATGCTTTTAATCCTTGAATCTTAATCCTAAAATCAGTTTACTTTCTTTGTTTATTCGAAAACCAAATAAAAATTAGATCTTTAGTTTAAAAAAGAAAACTTTTTGCCAAGACATTTTATAGAACAAGAGTAATTGGGTGATTTGATTTGAGAACTAGAGAACTAGGCTAATCCCTGTGGGTTCGACCCCTTTCTTGCTGCTTATTCTTTTAGTGCAAACTTAGGGAATTTATTATTTTGAAGAGAGATTTAACGACATTAGCTAGCTCTTTTAGAGAGGCTAAAAATCTTGTCTGTCAAATTGGCGCCGTTACTGGGGATTCAACGATTAACTAGTTTTTAAAATCAACATTGAGTGAAATTGTTTGAATTCTGATCTTGGTGTTTTATTTTGTCTTTTATTTTCTGTTATTTTGTGTTCTTTATTTGTTTATTTTGCATTGTTCGGAGCTGCTGGGTGTGTTCTTGTTGTTGTTTACAGGAACATACATCAAGGATTCCTAGTTGTGCATGCAAAGAGAGGAGGATATACAATTTACGCGGGAACCTGAAAGGTTGTTCAGAGCTCGGCGTAGAGCGACTAGGGAAGCAACACGTGAGGCTGAAGAAGCATTGCAAGGCTTGGAGCAATCCGTAGGCGATCCGATGGCAGATCTCGGACCGATGGTGGTGCACCGCAAGGAGGGGCCAATTACAATGGCCAATATCCAGAAGAAGAGGGTAATAGGTTTATGCCCAGAACCTTCTTAGATTATGCGAGGCCGATGATGTCAGACCATTATTCTGGGATTCGGCAGACAAGAGTCCAAGCAAATAGCTTTGAGCTGAAGCCGGCGTTGATCAACATGGTGAGCAACAACGCGTTTGGAGGAACAGCCGTGGATGATCCACACCAGCATATGATGAGGTTCTACCAGGTGTGTGACACCATCAAGATCAACAATGTGTCGGAGGAGGCCATAAAGCTAAGGCTTTTTCCTTTCTCTTTAAAGGATAGAGCTCTTGGCTGGTTCAACCATTTGCCAGCAGGTTCAATCAACACTTGGGAGGAGATGCGGACCAAGTTCATGTCAAAGTACTTCCCTCCTTCCAAGGTGATCCAGCTCGAGAGGAGAGATTAGCAGGTTCAGGCAAGATGAGATGGAGACTCTTCATGAAGCTTGGGAGCGTTTCAAAGACTTAGTGAGAAGATGCCCTGATCATGGAAGGCCCCAGTGGATTCAAATTGAATCTTTCTACACAGGTCTTCGATCCCATTCACAAGACAAGGTGAATGCAGCTGCTGGAGGATGCTTGATGAATCTAGAGCCTGACGCAAGCAGAGAGCTCTTGGAGAGGCCGTCATTAGCCGATTGGCAGTGGTCTAATGTGCGTACTTCAAAGCCGAGGGAGAAGATTGCTTAATTGAAAATTCTTCCAATGATGTGCAAGCACGATTCAAGCTTTAGTGAAAAGCATGGAAGTATTGGCTCTTAAAGTTGAAGGATCACAAGCTTTACCAGTAGTTGAGCAGGTGGAGTGGAGTGAAGAAGCAAATTATGTTGGAGGAAAGGGCTTGTACAGAAACAGCAATTTTATCCTCAACAACAACAACAAGGGTACAACCAGAATCAGCAGCAATCTCAACCATTTCGGAGAACTCGAACCGAGGGGGAGATACCTCATTTCAGTACAAATATGTGCCCCCAGGGATGAAGCGAGAATCCGTATGCTACGGATAATTATTTACACCCACCTCCAGGATTCGAGCGAATGGCCTCGGCCGCAACAGCAAAGAGGAAGGGTATATCGGAATGTGGATGAGCCAACCAAAAGAGAGGATAGTTTGGAGGAAAGAATGAAGAATATAGAAAAGCTGCTTGTGAGTTTGGCTCGAATGTAAATCAAGGGGTGTCAACCAATACTTTTCCAAGTGACACCGAGGTGAACCCCAAGGAGAGTTGCAAGGCTATAACTCTAAGGAGCGGGAAGACACTGAATGAAGTGAAGAGCCTAAGAAGAAGGCAATTCCCAGAAGAACAAAGCAGACCCTTGGAAGTCGATGACCAAGGAAAATCAGATAAAGTGAAGAAAAAGTGCAAGAAAAGAAGGACAAGCAGTGAGTCAAGACAGAATAGCTGAAGAACAAAGGCAAGAGCTCAGGCCTACTATGCCATTTCCTCGGAGGCCGAGGAACCAGAGGGTTGAAGAAGAGTATGAGCGCTTCCTGAGTTTGTTCAAGAAGCTTGAGATTAACATTCCATTTGTGGAAGTTTTGGAGCAGATGCCTAGGTACGAGAAAATACATCAAAGATTTTGTGACAAAGAAGAGGAAATATGGGGATCATGAGACGGTGGCGATCACTAACGAGGTGAGCAGTGTTGTTCAAATGAGTTTGCCCATCAAGCATAAAGATCCAGGCAGCTTTAATCTCCCTTGTGTGATTGGCAATGCACCGCGGCAGCAGGCCCTATGTGATTTAGGGGCCAGCATCAATTTGATTTCCTTTGCTTTGTACAAGCGGCTTGGGCTTAAGGGCATGAAGCCCACTTCCATATCATTGCGGTTCTTGACCGGTCTCCTGGAAGGCCTGAAGGGATAATTGAAGACGTGTTAGTCAAAGTGGGTTCCTTCATATTTCCAGCGGACTTTGTTGTTTTGGAGATGGAAGAAGATAGAGGAGTTCAGCTACTCCTTGGAAGACCGTTTCTCGAACGGGTTGTGCATTGATTGATGTTGCTCAAGGGCAGCTAACTCGAGAATTAATGAGGAGACCTTAGTCTTCCACATGGGGAAGGCTCTGCAAGGTCAAGAGGAGGAGGATTGCCTTTGGGTTGAAGACCTTGAGGAATTGGTGGAAGACTACTTGCGCGAAGAAATTACCCATGATGGAGCCCTTCACTCATAGAAGCTCAACAAGATGAAGAGATGTACTTGACGGCCGAGAAAGATGAGCAAATTACAAACTCTTTGGAGCAAGCCGAGGAGGAAAAAGAAGATGACATGCATCCAGCTCCGAACTAAAGGAGCTGCCTGGACACCTAAGGTATGAATTTCTAGACTCTACAAATCAATTCCCTGTTATTGTTGCTTCTAATTTGAATGATGTGGAGTGTACTCAATTGTTAGAAGTCCTTAGGAAACACAAAAAGGCCCTAGGATGGAACATTGAAGACATTAGGGGTATTAGTCCGGGGATTTGCATGCATAAGATTTTAATGAATGATGATTTTAAACCCACTCTTTGAAAGACAAAGAAGATTAAACCCTGCTATGAAAGAAGTTGTTAGAAAAGAAATTTTAAAATGGAAAAATGCGGGAATAATTTATGCTTATTTCGATAGTGAGTGGGTGAGTCCATTGCATGTTGTGCCCAAGAAAGGGGGCATGATCGTGATTAAGAATGAGAAAAATGAATTGATCCCATCTCGCACCTTTGTGACGGGGTGGAGAGTGTGTGTTGACTATAGGAAGGTGAACAAGGCCACTAGGAAGGATCATTTTCCTCTTCCTTTCATTGACCAAATGTTGGATAGGTTAGCTGGCTATAGTCACTCTCGCTTTTTAGATGGCTATTCCGGGTATAATCAGATCATGGTTAAGCCCGATGACCAAGAAAAGACCACCTTCACGTGCCCTTTTGGCACATTTGCATTTAGGAGAATGCCATTTGGGCTTTGTAATGCCCCTGCCACCTTTCAAAGGTGTATGATGGCTATTTTTCAGGGTTTGGTTGAGGAGATCATGGAGGTCTTCATGGATGACTTCTCGGTGTTTGGTTCCTCTTACCAACGTGCTTGAAAAATCTAGATGTGGTCTTAGAGAGATGTGAGGAGAAGGAACTAGTCCTAAATTGGGAGAAATGCCATTTCATGGTAACAGAGGGGATAGTTCTAGGGCACAAGGTGTCCGCACATGGTTTGGAGGTAGACAAGGCAAAAATCTCCACTATTGAGACTCTGCCACCTCCAACTAATGAAAAAGGAGTGAGAAGTTTCCTTGGCCATGCTGGCTTTTATAGGAGATTCATTAAGGACTTCTCAAAAATTGCAAAACCCATGAGTAGGTTGTTAGAAAAAGACACTAGCTTTGAGTTTAATACAGATTGCTTAGAAGCTTTTAACATCCTCAAGGGTAAGTTAGTCACCGCACTGTTATAGTCACACCTGATTGGGCTCAACCTTTTGAGCTAATGTGTGATGCGAGTGATTATCTTGTGGGGGTAGTCTTAGGACAAAGGCGAGAAAAGGTGTTTAGGGTCATTTACTATGCTAGTAAGACCTTAGATGATGCTCAACAGAACTATACCACCACCAAGAAAGAGTTGCTAGTTGTGGTTTATGGCGCAACAAGTTTAGACCCTACCTTTTGGGGTCTAAAGTCATTGTTTATACTGATCATGCTTTGCGTTGAAATATTTGTTTGCTAAAAAAAGAAGCTAAGCCACGCTTGATTAGATGGGTTCTCCTCTTACAGGAATTTGACCTTGAAATTAGAGACACAAAGGGAGCCCTAAATTTCGTGGCTGATCACCTCTCCCGTGTGGAGAATGCACCTAAGTCTCTACCCATTGTAGATGACTTTCCTGATGAGAAGTTGTTTGAGGTGCATCATCTTCCTTGGTTTGTTGACATAGCAAATTATTTAGCCACCGGGTTCATACCCAAACAGTTAGACTATCACCAGAGAAAGAAATTGGTAGTGGATGCTAGGAAATACATTTGGGAAGACCCAATTCTTTATAGGAGGTGTCCAGACCAAATCGTTAGAAAGTGTGTCCTTGAGGAAGAAGTAGATGACATAATACATCATTGTCATGCATCACATTATGGGGGCCACTTTGGGGTGCAAAGAACCGTGGCTAAGATCATGCAGTGTGGCTTTTATTGGCCTCACATGATGAAAGACACCTATGTCTACATCAAAAAGTGTGATAGATGTCAAAGGGTAGGTGGTCTATCTAGGAAAAATGAGATGCCATTAACCGGAATCCTTCCAGTTGAAATTTTTGACATTTGGGGCATTGACTTCATGGGGCCATTCCCCAATTCGATGGGTATTCATACATTTTGCTTCTTGTGGATTATGTGTCTAAGTGGGTAGAAGCTATTCCTACTAGAGTGAATGATGCTAGGGTTGTGACTCACTTCCTTACTAGGAACATCTTTAGCCGTTTTGGGACACCAAGGGCTATAATCAAGTGATGAGGGTAGTCATTTCTGCAATAAATTGTTTGATAAATTGTTGAACAAGTATGGTGTCACTCATAGGAAGTCTTTAGCTTACCACCCACAAGCTAATGGACAAGCGAAGTGTCCAACAGGGAGATTAAGGCCATTTTAGAGAAAACTGTTGGAGCCAATAGGAAAGATTGGTCTCAAAGGCTTGATGAAGCCTTATGGGCATATAGGACAGCTTACAAAACTCCCATTGGGATGTCACCTTACCGTATTCTATATGGTAAGGCATGTCACTTGCCTGTGGAATTAGAACACAAGGCTCATTGGGCCTTGAAGAAGTTAAATTTCAACCCACAAGAGATCAAGGAACTTAGGATGACTCAATTAATTGAGTTAGATGAGTTTAGGTTGGATGCCTATGATAGTGCTAAATTTTACAAAGAAAGAACTAAGAAATGGCATGATAGGCAACTCAACAATGAACCTTTAACCTTAGGGCAGAAAGTTCTTCTATTTAACACAAGGTTGAGGTTATTTCCTGGAAAATTAAGGTCCAAGTGGATGGGACCTTTTGTAATAGTTGATAAGAAGCCATATGGGAGCTTTGAGCTCCAAGCTATAGATGGCAAGAAATTTTGGGTGAATGGCAATAGGCTGAAACCTTACTTTGATTCAACTCGAGGGAGATAGTTGATTCCCTCTCTTTCACCATTGCATGATCATCATTGAAAGTCTAGCTACAGACTTTAAATAAAGCGCTGGTTGGGAGGCAACCCAATGTTTATTCTTGTGTTTTATTTTATGTTATTTTCTCTTATTTGTTTTCTTCAATAAATTTGTTTGCAAGCTAACCATTGTGCAGGAGACTTTGTTCCTTTCTTAGCTAACCATGTGCAGGATGAGCAAATTTTTGGGTCCTGAACTTGTGGAATTATTTTTAAAGTCAAAGTCAAGGAGCAAGGAGCAAGTGAAGCCCAAAAGTGCTTGAAGATGGGCTCAAACAATTCACGTGCAAGACTTAAAGATGATCCATAATGCATAAGCAACTCAGTGGAGAAATTTGGGCCAGTTTGGGCCTGAACGTGAATTTGAACGTGAATTGCCCAATTCACGTGCACCTTGTTTTGAGCTGTGACTTTCTGGAATGGTAGATGAAGACCATGTGAATCACGTTTACTCTTGCACGCGAATTGCTAGTTGTCATATGGAGGCCCAAAAATGCAAAATACCGATTTTAGCCCTCCTAGAAGCTTCCTACAATTCACGTGCGAAGGAAGTATTGCTTGCCGGCTCGGTGGGGACCTACCACCAAAGTTTGGGACGATTCGACCTGCACGCCAATTCAGCCAATTCACGTGCGAGAGGGTATTTTGGTCGAACACTCGAAAAGTTAGGGGCACGTGTATCACGCCAATTGGAGCCTCTTTCCTTTGCACGCTATATAAAGGGAGGCCATCTTCAAAGGCTTCCACACCAAAATCACTCCGGATCCGAGTATTAGAGAAGCTCGCCCTTTTGCTCTCTTGCTCTTCGGTTTTCTGCTCTTGTTCCTATTTTCTCATTCCAAAGATGGTGCGCACAAGGAGGACCGGCCAGGAGGAGGTGCACTCACCTAGTGCTGATAGCCAACCTGAGGAGGAGATACTCTTGGGGCATGCTCGGACATGCAGGCTTTGGAGGCTTCGGAGCCGGGTCGGGCTAGAGAGGTGGCCGTTAAAATTCAAACTCGGGATTACAAAGGTTAGTATCTCGCCTGACCCACTATTTCCTATTCTGCCTTACAAGACTTCTATGCATCTGTCTCTGGGAATGAGGATGAACCGATAGGGGTTGTGCAAGGGGTTTATGTCGAATAACCCCTGATATTATTAGAAATTGCTTTAACCTCCCTGAACCCGGTAGTAGCTTCCCTCGCCTAAGCCTAGGAGAATTTGGTACTGCATGTAATTATGCTAGAAAATTTCAAAGTCGAAGGCAAGTATACCAAGAATGGTTTTGTTGGAAAATTTAGATACCTAGCTTACCTGGTAGGGAAATGCTTATTGATTCGGACCAGTGGGCTAGATAGTGTGCCTAAGCCACACCTGGAGTTCATGTATAGCATTGATCATATGCTAAATGTGGATTGGGCCACTACCATTTTTAAATGGTGGAAGAAAAACTCATCCAAGCGAGATAAATGGCGAGAATTTTGTGTGTGATATTTCAAAGCATGCCTGCTTTGCAATTTTCCTCCATGGAGAGCATTACTTTTCCTTCTCCTTTGGGTGTTAAGAGTATTGCAAGCTGAAGGAGGTTTGGGGGTCGATACCGAGAGGTCATTGGGCAACCAATGTTCCTCCTCCATCACGCCCCGCTAGGCACGGTGTTCATGTGGAGCGATCCACGGACTTTGCAAGGAGACTTCTCCTCATTTGGATCAAAGGAAGCAGACTTTATACGGACTCACTGCCATGTACATGCGGTTCAATGTACACAAGGAAGACATTTTCAATTTCTTTCAAGGCATTAGTGGGCAGGTGGTGAGTGAAGTGGAGGTCATCAATTGGGCGATCACTAATGGGCACATCACTAATGCCCAATTTGAAGAATTAATGGCCCTCATCTCTGGAGACCAACAAGCTACTTCACCACCTAGAACCAGAGCATGGGAGGCCCCAGATGTAGCCGCTCATGCATCACCTAGAGCATGGGAGGCCCCGAAGCTCCTCCTGCCGCATCTATCGAAGCTTGGAGGCAAGAAACACAGCGGCTCGGGGAGGCAAATGCCAGGAACCCGGCGCGAGGTGGAAGCCCTGAGGAAGGACAACAAAGAAGTCAAAGGCCTCCTAGGAAAACTCTGGAAGGCTTTGAGCAAGAGGAAAGCATCAAAACATTCTCCTATAGTGGAGATATCCGATGAAGAACCCTCTCCATCCCCTGAAGATGCTTATCCGGCCCGGCAGATCCACCTCAACAAGAACCTTCACTCGGCCATCTCATTATCATCCAGGAGGAGGCGGCGCCAGCAGCAGGGTATTCACCCTTCCAACCTCAAGAGGAGGCAGAGCCAGCAGCAGGGTATTCACCCTTCCGGCCTTTTACGAGATCCTGCATATTCTCAGGCCCTGGTGCCTGCTATACTTCCAGTATCTTGGGGTGCATACATGCCTGCTGAACCTGAAGATCTACTTGGCCCTCCCTGTTCATTTAATCATTAATCCAGCTTTATCGTCTGAAGAGAGCCAAGCGGCATTTGAAGAATTCATCAATTCCACAGGTCATAGGGCTCGATTTATACGGGATAATGATATCTTCACTCCTTTTAGCTTGAAGAGGATCTCGAGAGAATGAATATCTCTATGCCGACGAGATAGACCTCTTCTCCAGGACCATGCGGTATGTAGTGGAGGCCGAGCCTCATAATTACCCCTTAGCCGGGTACACTTCCATCATGCTGTGTGAGCTTTTCAATCAACCCTTATCCGAAGAGGTGTGGCGCCAACGCATTAATGGAGAGAATGAAGGGCACCGCCCTTGGCATGGTATGCATGAGGTGCTGATTCCGGTGCACATTGATCGCCACTATGTACTTGTCCGTGTGAATCTGGATGTAGGCCATGCTGTGCTATATGATCCAAGCCAAGGCGAAGGGTTTGCTAGACGGAAAAGACAGTTAGTGCATGGGTTCATCAAACGCATGAAAGTGGCAATGATCAAAGAAGGCTTGTTGGCGGACAAGCTCCCTCTTATTCACTACAATGAAATGCAAATTCCCCAACAGACTGACCAATTCAGCTGTGGGATCTTTGTTTGCTACTACATGATGGGTATTCTGCAAGGGAAGGAAAATTGGGAAGTGCGCTGCGAGGCGTCAGTTGACTTTGTGGCTCAGGTGCGACGAATGGTGGCCAATGTCATCTACTATTACAGTGTGCCAAACCAGGGGTAAGGTGCAAGCCCACCTGCATGTCATAATATTGTCCGCTTTGGGCTCACCACATCGGCCCGCACGGCTTTAAAACGCGTTGTGACATTTCTAGGCTTGCTCCACCTTATAAACCCATTAGCCTTCCCCAAATCTTTCCATGTGGGACAATACTTCCAAACACATTTGTGGCAAGCAGTATGTCATCAACATATAAAACCAGAAATATAAGTTTACTCCCACTGAATTTGTGATATACACTATTATCAATAGTGTTTGTCTCAAAACCAAACGAGATAATCACTTGATAAAACTTCTGATACCACTGACGAGAAGCCTGTTTGAGTCCATAGATAGATTTTGTCAATTTGCAAACCATATTCTTTGGGTCTTCCAACTCAAAGTTTTCTGGTTGCAGCATATATATCGTTTCATTAATGTCACCATTGAGAAAAGCTGTTTTGGCATCCATCTAATGAAGCTCAAGGTCAAAATGTGCAACAAGAGCCATGATTGTCCTAAAAGAGTCTTTCGTTAAAACTGGAGAGAAAGTCTCTTTAAAATCAATTCCTTCCTTTTGAGTAAAGCCTTTTGCTACAAGACGAGCCTTATACCTTTCCACATTATCCTGCGAATCTCTTTTGGTTTTAAAAATCCATTTACAACCAATGGGCTTTGCACCTTCTGGTAATGGGACAAGTTCCCAAACTTTATTGTCTTGCATAGACTTATACTCCTCATTCATGGCATCAATCCACTTTTGAAAATAGAACCTTGCATGGCTTGATAAAAGTTGATTGGATCATCTTCTATCATTCCTATAGTTTCCTCATGTTCCAGGAGAAATACAATATAATCATCCGAAATAGCATTTCTCCTTTCTCTAGTGGATCGCCTTAATGGTACTAGATCTTGAGGTTGTTAAGTTTGTTCTTCATGAATGGGGTTTTGATCAACATTATCTAGTTGAGGATCTGAATTCGCTTCTTGATTAATGATAGGCAAAGAATCCTGTACATTATCAAAAACAATAATAGGAATCGAGATTGATTCCTCCTCAAAGATAATATTTCTAACCTTATTTCTCCCCCCAAACTCAATATCCTCAAAGAATGTTGCAGTTCCTGTCTCAAAAATAGACCGAAGTGTGGGATCATAAAACTTATAGCCCCTAGATCGTTCAGAGTAGCCAATAAAGTAACTGCTTACTGTTTTGGAGTCCAATTTCTTTTCATGTGGCCTATAAGGCCTGGCCTCAGCTGGACATCCCAAATGTGAAAATGCTTTAGACTAGGCCTTTTGCCTGTCCAAAGTTCATAAGGTGTTTTGGCAGTTGCTTTAGTTGGCACTCTATTCAGAATATAAGTTGCTGTCTTTAGTGCTTCTCCCTAGAGTGCGTATGATAAGATAGAATGACTAATCATGCTCCTTACCATATCCTTAAGCGTTCGGTTTTGTCTTTCAGCTACACCATTTATGCTAGGCGATCCTGGCATGGTGTACTATGGGATGATTCCACATTCCTCTAGGAATTGTGCAAATGGGCCTGGACATTGTTCACTTGAACTATCATATCTGCCGTAGTATTCACCACCACGATCAGACCTGACACACTTTATTCTTTTGTTGAGTTGGTTCTCAACTTCAGCCTTAAAAATTTTGAACACATCCAAAAACTGAGATTTCTCATGAATAAGAAACAGGTACCCATAGCGTAAATAATCGTCTATGAATGATATGAAGTATTGTTGACCATTCCAAGAAGTTGTAGGAAATGGACCACAAATATCCGTATGTATCAATTCTAAGACATCTGTAGTTCTGTTGACACCTAATTTCTTTATTTTGGTCAGTTTTCCCTTGATACAATCAATACAAACAGCAAAGTTTGTAAAATCAAGAGAATCTAAAATTCCATCAGACACAAGCCGCTTAACTCTATTTCTAGAGATGTGACCTAATCGTTTGTGCCATAATGTGGCTGAATTATCTGTATGTAATTTGCGTTTAGTACCCTTTGATTCTACATGCAAGGTTTCATTATAAAAAGCAACTGTATCAAGCAAATATAAGTTGTCATATGCACATAAAGAACTAGTTCCAACAACATTTGAATTTATAGATAAACTGAATTGATTGTTTACAGATGAACAATAATAACCTGATTTGTCCAATAAAGAAACTGAAACCAAATTCCGCCTAAAAGACGGTACAATAAAAGTATCCAATAAATCCAAATAATAATCAGATCCTAATAACAACTTAAAATGCCCAATAGCTTCGACTTCTACCGAGTTTCCATTGCCCACAAAGATGTATCTTCCAACATCACTTGGCTTTTGGTAGTTCAGGCAACCCTGCATAGAAACACTGATGTGAGTAGTAGCACCGGAATCTAACCACCATGTGTTTCTAGGTACTGAAGCTAAATTAACCTCAGAACAGACCAAAGTGAGAAATGTATCTTTCTTAGCACGCCAAGCGTGATATTTGGTACAATCATTTTTCATATGTCCAGACTTATTAGAAAAGAAAGAACCCTTAGTATTTTATTATTGTTTCTTTTGAGTTGGACCTTTAGCAGCTTCCATATTCTTTCTCTTTATGCCCTTATCCTTATGGGTAACAGCCAAATGAGCACTTTCAGTTCTATCTTGCTTCAATCTCTCTTCCTCTTGCACACAGTAAGAAATGAGCTCATTAAGAGTCCATTTTTCCTTTTGACAGTTATAACTGACCTTAAATTGACCAAATTGTGCAGGAAGAGAGATTAATACCAAATGCACAAGCAAGTCATCAGACAGCTCGAGCTTTAATGCCTTAAGTTTAGAAGCAAGATGAGACATTTCCATAACGTACTCCCTTATGTTTCCTTTGCCTTTATACCTCATAGAAATCAAGCTTTGCAAAAGCATGCTTGTTTCTGCCTTATCATTTTTCACAAAACGCTTCTCAATTTCAGCTAGGAACTCTTTGACTGTAACGATATCATCATATACCGTACCTCTAAATGCCTTAGGAATGCCGCGCTTAATGATCATGAGACTCATGCGATTTGAGCGATCCCACTTCTCAAAGTTCTTTATAGCATCAGAAGAACTTGCATCCGTAAGAGAAGCAGGTTGCTCACACCGAAGTGCAAGGTCTGGATCCATGCAGCCAAGAACAATTTCAATGTTCTCTTTCTAATCCTTAAAGTTGGTCCCATTAAGCATGAGTATTGAGTTGACATTAGCAGATATAGTAGAAACCTTGGCTGAAAAGAAAACAAAACAATCATATATGCTCACACTAATAACCAAATATGATAATCAACAAATTCAAATGGACGGTAATATTAACTGCAAATGGTACTCTTGTTGTAGTGATCAAATATTGACAATAACTCATGTTAAATAATAAATCTATCTTTGGATCGAATTATTATTCACATGTAAAATAAACATTATAATCATCACATGTTTACCACCACAGGTGTGTGTGCAATTCGGCCAAATATTAAACCTTCCTTTGGGCTAGTTAATTGTCACGCCCCTAAATTCTGAAACCCACGGAATTAGGAACACGACTTCCCCTCGCCCTCCAGGGAAAGAGGGGTTGGTGACTGATACAACCCTGTACAATACTATAACGGGGGTAGCGTTGTACCTTTAAATAATCCAATGCAACATACAAGTCATTAATCAACATATCTACAATAGCATTACTGAAATCCAGCAGCCAAGTTTGTACAACTGTCACAGACCCACGTCCGGAAAAGAAAGAAGGAAATAACCAAATCATCACAGGTAACGAAAAAGTTCGTAAGTGAACCCTACACGAAGGTGTCTGACAGCTCCGCTATGGCTCCAACGGCCAACCTCTACAACCTGTAAAGAAAAGTAAATAAAGTAGGGTGAGCACGAGTGCCCAGTAGGTGATCCCCATCTCCAGTACACTATTACATAAACTCCTAAGTCTGTATGTTCAGTGTATGCTTGTGCTAGTGTAGTGTCACCTTTCATCACAATCAAATTCTCAAGACATTATAACACACTTCCGTAATTAAAGGTTCACATCGGCCTTTCAACCACCCACGGGACTCCCGTTATCATCATCGGGAAATTTAAATTACTACCAAACAGCCATATGTGGGACCTGTGGTGTCTCTGTTGACAACCTGCCACATATGGGACCTGGGTTACCAGCCATATGGGGGACCTACGGCCTCTTACCAGCCCCACGTGGGACCCACGGTTAACCCAACCATCACTGCCACCCAAATCATGCCACTTCAAGAAAAAGGGAAATTTAACAAGGTGCTTTAGTAGCTAACGCTCAATACGTCAATTATACAAAACATTGCAATCATCAAGCCAAACATAGCGTACCAAAATTGACAACTCTATACCAGATAGAAACAAGTCCAGACCAAACAACAATTCCAATTACACCATTTCAGTTCTATTATAATTGACTAATAATATTGAGCTACAACAACATCAATATATATATATATATATATATATATATATATTTACACACATTTATATTAATATATATATATATATATATATATATATATATATATATATATGTGTTCACATACTTAAATATTGGACTAACTTAATTAATTAATTAATTTATTTATTTACTTAACACACACACATATATATTAATATATATACATAAATATATATATATATATATATATATATATATATATATATATATATATATATATATATATGTGGCGCTCACACGCGCGTGCACGCCCACCTCCACCAACGCTTAGGTTGGTGGCCCCACACGGGCGGCGTATCAGGCTACGCCGCGCCTCCTCTTCCCTCCTTCACCGCGCCGGCGAGCCAGCGGCGAGCACTTCCTCCTCCGCGTTGACGCCCGCCCGCTTCTAATCTTCCCTTCCAACGCATCCGCACGGCGCGCGAGGACTCGACTTGTCGTGACGCTTGGACCAACACCCTCGATGCCGCCCGAAGCCGTCGCTCAAGCCGCCCGAAGCCGTCGACCCAGGACGCTCGAAGCCGTCGCCCACGACACCGCTTGAAGCCGTCATCCCAGGTGCCGCTCGAACCCGACGCCCACGACGCCACTTGAAACTGTCGTTCCAGGTGCCGCTCGAACCCGACGCCGTTGACAACCCATCCGACGGTGCTATGGCACCCTTGACACGACGCAAGCACGGCACTCGAGATACAAATTATCGAGTAAAACAATTGAACGTGTGTTGACCCGTAAAGAATTAACAGATACTAGTTCTATCCGTCTGTGCTTATGCGATAAGATAACAGACGATCAAGAAACACCTACCTGATTATAGCCTTGAAAGATCAACTCGACAGTTTGCTTCAACCCTGCCATGCTCGCGCACGCACAGCCAAAAATAGGGTTTCTACCCTAGTTCCTCTTATTTATACTCTATAATAAATAATAATAATAATAATAATAACTTATTGATAATAATATTAATCCAATAATAATAAATAAATAGTAAATAATAATAATCACCCATTATAAGAATTAACCGCAGGTACTATTACATTATTTAAATAATACTAACAAACTAATAACAATAATAATAATCAGACCTCAACATTAAATACTCGGATTAATAATAATTACATAATATTAACGGCAAAAATAAACAACACTAAGGCCACGTTGCCGAATAGATATTCCAACATCTATTCGGGGCCTACTTCCACCACTCACAGGTACGGGTCTTTACATCCTCCCCACCTTAGGACTTTTCGTCCCCGAAAAGATAAGTCATCCACTACGAGGTAGCACTACCCGGGCTAACAAAATAAGCACACGTAGCTCTAATTAATATGAGAAACAGGGTAACCAACAATACAACAATTCACACGCAAACAGACAACAAGGTTAACTACCTCAATGCATGATGAAGATCTTGACATCCTCCCCACCTTAGGACTGTTCGTCCTCGAACAGCTCAGGGTGAAGAGCACGCATTTGACTCTCCCGCTCCCAGGTCTGCTCCTCCATATTACGGTGACGCCACAAAACTCGGACCAACGGAATCGTCTTGCCTCGCAAGACCTACTCCCGCCGGTCTAAAATCTGAACTGGTGCCTCGACAATAGAACCATCATCAGCTAGCTCTATCTCACGCCAATCAAGCACATGTGTAGGATCCGGGTAATATTTCCGTAACTGGGAGACATGGAAAACATCATGAACACGAGCTAGCTCAGGTGGTAACTCCAACCGGTAGGCAACCGATCCCACGACTGCAATGACGGGAAAAGGACCTACAAATCGAGGTGAGAGTTTGGAACCTCGCCCAAATCGCCTATGCCCCCGCCGTGGCGAGACTCGCAAGAAGACGCGATCCCCTACAACGAACTGAAGCGGTCGTCGCCGTCTGTCAGCATATGATTTCTGTCTACTCTGGGCCGTCAACATCCATTGCCGAATCACCTGAACCAAGTCTGTAGTCTCCTGAACCATATCGGGACCCAAAACAACTGCCTCCCCTGCCTGAGCCCAACACAGATGGGAGCGACACGGTCGCCCATACAATGCCTCATATGGTGCCATCCCTATCGTAGCCTGATAACTGTTGTTGTAGGAGAACTCCACCAAGGGAAGGTGAGCCTCCCAATAACCACCAAAATCCAACACACACGCACGGAGCATGTCTTCGAGAATCTGAATAGTGCGCTCGAACTGGCCATCTGTCTGTGGGTGATAAGCCGTACTCAAATTCACTCGGGTGCCCAAAGCACGCTGTAGCTGCTGCCAAAACTGCGAAGTGAATCGAGCATCCCTATTAGAAACGATCGACAACGGCACACCATGCAAACGTACCACCACGTCGACATATCGTTGTCCCAAAGTCCGGACTGGATTGGTCTCACGAATCGGGATAAAGTGGGTAGATTTCGTTAAACGGTCCACAACAACCCAAATAGTATCATGACCTCTAGAACGAGGAAGCCCTGTGACGAAGTCCATAGTCACATGGTCCCACTTCCACTCCGGCACAGGTAGCGATTGCAACTCACCGGCAGACCGCAAATGCTCGACTTTGACCTGCTGGCATGTCAAACACTGTCGAACAAACTCCGCAACAGCCTTTTTAAGGCCCGACCACCAGAACTGTTGCCGAACAGCATGGTACATCTTCGTTCCCCCAGGATGAACAGCCAAACGAGAGTGATGGAATTCCCGTAGAACTGTCTCCCGGAGAGAAAATGGAACTATCAATCGACCTTGATAACGCAACACATGGTCGGAATCCTCTGTCCAATCAGCAGAAAGTACGACAGTCTGAATCTGATCTCGAATGACCTCACACTCAACATCCCCCAACTGACCTTTAATAACCTGACGCCGCAACTCAGGCACTGCTATAACCACGCTCAAGATACCCCGCAGAGCGCCCGCACCGGGTCGTAACCTCGAGCGACTAGTTGCCCCATCATCTCCCATTCCTTGACAAACAGAGAGCCATCGTGGCCTGGCTCTTCCTGGCTTAAGGCATCGCTACTACATTCCCCTTCCCAGGTGTATATCGTAGATCAAACCGGAATCGCCGCATAAACTCCACCCAACGCCTCTGCCGGAGATTCAAATCCCGCTGAGAAAAGATATACTGCAAACTCTTGTGGTCCGTATATACCACAAACTTTTCCCCAAGGAGATAGTGCTGCCAACTCTTCAATGCAAAGATCATTGCAGCCAGCTCTAAATCATGCGTAGGGTAGTTCTTCTCATGGGTCCTCAACTGACGGGAACCATAAGCAATTACCCGTCCTTCCTGCATGAGCACACAGCCCAGTCCAACATTAGAGGCATCACAATAAACCTCATAGGGTACACCCTCCTGTGGCAAAACCAGGATAGGTGCTGAAGTCAATCTGGCCTTCAGCTGGCTGAAAGCCTCCTCACAAGCATCCGACCAGTCAAACCGCACCCCCTTTCGGGTCAAGCCTGTCATAGGTGCAGCTAAACGGGAAAAGTCCCTGACAAACCTCCTGTAATAACCGGCTAACCCCAGAAAACTCCGAATCTCAAAAACATTTGTTGGTCGCTTCCAGGACAACACTGCCTCAATCTTGCCAGGATCTACCGTGATACCCTCCGATGATACCACATGCCCTAAGAACTTCACCCTCTGCAACCAAAAGTCACACTTTGTGAATTTTGCGTATAGTCTATGGTCCCTCAACGTCTGCAGCACCACAAGTAAATGCTCCTCATGCTCGATCTCTGTCCGGGAAAAAATCAGGATATCATCTATAAAGACCACCACGAACTGATCAAGATAGGGTGTGAAAATCTGGTTCATCAACCCCATAAATACCGCCGGGGCATTTGTGAGCCCGAAGGGCATCACTAACCACTCAAAATGGCCATATCTACAACTGAAGGCTGTCTTCGGGATGTCTGACTCCCGCACACGCAACTGATGGTATCCAGATCTCAAATCAATCTTGGAAAACCAACGGGCACCCTTGAACTGGTCAAACAAATCATCGATCCTCGGTAGGGGGTATCTGTTCTTCATTGTCACCTGGTTCAACCGTCGGTAGTCAATACACAATCGAAGCGAGCCATCCGCCTTTTTGGCGAATAACACCGGAGCACTCCAAGGCGAACTACTCCGTCTAATAAAACCACGCACCAAAAGATCGTCAATCTGCCTCTTGAGCTCTCTGAGTTCAACTGGTGCCATCCTGTAAGCCGCTAATCTGATAGGTGCCGACCCTGGTAACAAATCTATCGAAAATTCCACTTCTCTCTCTGGTGGTAAATCAACTAAGTCCTCGGGAAAAACATCGGGAAACTGATCCACCACCTTAGGTAACACCGCCTTACCCTGCCGTTGGGTGTTGACAAGTGTCAAACTGGCCAACTGATGGGTTACATCACCCCATCCTTGCTTCAAAGGCCCCAATTTGCACGCATCATCAGACCACTCACCCACAAAGGTGCCTCGAGTGCCCCCAGGTGTGAGGAAGGTCACTCGTCGCCTATAACACTCAATCACTGCCTCTACACGGGTCAACCAGTCCATACCCAGTATCACATCAAAAGTATCAAAGTGCATCACAAATAGGTTACACCGGAGGTCAACACCTCCAAGAGTAACCTCACATCCCGAACAGACCCTATCGATCACCACCAGGCCCCCTACGGGTGTATCAACCACAAGGGGCTGATTAACGGTGGTAGAATCCAACTCCAATCCCTCTACGGTGGAGTGTGCAATGAACGAGTGAGTAGCACCAGTATCAATCAAAACGGTACAAATAGTGCGCGAAACCAAAATCGTACCTCTCACAGCAGTTGGCCCCTGACTCGCCTCGTCGACTGGTGGAACTTCTGCCTCTTTGTCAGTGATAGCATAATTCCTCCCCTTCTGTACACTACCGATGGCCTGACTCGTCGTAGCTCGATCATTCTGTCCCTTTTGAGCCTGGACCTCCCGCTGAGGCTGCTGAGTAGCAGGCCGTCCGTGTACCGACTGCCCTGACTGAGCTGGTCTCTGGTATGGAGCACCGCTCCTTTGGCCCTGGTCACGAGGTCGATGTGGCCCCGCAACACTTGCTGAACTAGCAGAAGGACACTCTCCTATCTTGTGTCCCAGTCCCCCACATCGAAAACACTTGAGTGGGTTGCCACTCTTCCGCCTACAATCTGCCTCCTTGTGTCCCCGAAGTCTGCAAGATCGACACGTCCCTGAAAACCGTGAGGTAGAACTGCTGCCTGAGTTCCCCGTTTGTGAGAATCTGGGCACTGGCCTCTTGTCCCCCTGTCCCTCAGTCTGCTCCTCCCTTGGCCTCTTTTGGCTAGGCCCCTGTGAGCTCCCTGGTTTCTGAGTTCTGATCTGGTTTAAGTCCCGCTCTCCAATAAGTGCCTTGTTGACCGCGTCAGTGTAGGTGGTCAACTCCATCATGTTCAGTCCCCTCCTGAGTGATGGTCTCAGCCCATCAATGAAATCCTGGGTCTTATTAGCCTCAACCCTCCATGACTCTGGGGCAAACCTCCCTAGCTCAGTGAAGGCGGTGACATACTCTCGTCACGGTCCGCCCGCTGCTCCAAAGTGTAGTACTCCCGTCGCCTCGTCTTCTGCACAGAGCGCGGGAAATACTCTGTGTAGAAGAGCTCCACAAAGTCCTCCCATGCCATCGGGCTCTCGTGAACATGTTTCATAGCGTCCCACCATCTGCGGGCCCCACCTACTAGGAAATGCGTGGCTAAGCGGACCTTAGCCTCCTCGGGCACCTGGATCAGCTCGAAGATGTCCTCTGTCCATTTGACCCATTCCTCGGCCTCATCGGGTCTCGTATTTGCCTCAAACTTCATTGGTTTCTGCTTCAGGAACCGACTCACCCAGTCAATCGGTACTGCAGGCAGAACTGTCGTGACTTGTGGCTGGCTCTCCTCTAGAACCTCCTGTCGTTGCTCCTGCTGAGGCTGCTGCTGCTTCCTCAGCTCCTCCTGCATCACTTCTCTGGCCACCTCTCTCATGGTACCCTGCATGGCACCCTGAATTTGGCTCAGTATTTGAGCCCCAATCTGAGCAGCAACCTCTGAACCCAAGGCAGGCACTGGAGAGCTCTGTTCTCCTTGTGATTCGGACTGAATGGATAGCTCCTCTGCTGGACCTTGAGCCCTAGTCTTGGGTGTCATTCTGCACCAACACATATCAACAACATCTATTAACTATTGCGCGCTAGTCAAACAACCAAATTATTTAAACCAACAGGCAAAACCAAGTCCGCCTCACAAATAATGAGGTTTCTAAGCCCCTTATTTTATTCACCAAATTATGTGGTTATTCACTTAGACTTCCTAGGTTCGAATTAACACAATCAATCACCAAAGAAAAACAAACCACAAATAGCCAATTGTATAATCAATACAAGCACATATTAAAGCATCATTAGCAGATAATTTCTAGTGCCTAGATATGCACATAGTCACGCACCATTTATGCACCCAACCCAAATGCTTCCTAAGATGATCTGATGGACCCTCAGTCAACCCAGAACACATATAAGGACTACGTTGATCAGGCGCCCTCCCTATAGTCTTCTAAGCTTCTAAGTGTCTATCAACCACCCCTCACTAACCTAGGTCCACTAAACCATGTTCTGATACCAACTTGTCACGCCCCTAAATTCTGAAACCCACGGAATTAGGAACGCGACTTCCCCTCGCCCTCCAAGGAAAGAGGGGTTGGTGACTGATACAACCCTATACAATACTACAATGGGGGTAGCGTTGTACCTTTAAATAATCCAATGCAACATACAAGTCATTAATCAACATATCTACAATAGCATTACTGAAATCCAGCAGCCAAGTTTGTACAATTGTCACAGACCCACGTCCGGAAAAGAAAGAAGGAAATAACCAAATCATCACAGGTAACGAAAAAGTTCGTAAGTGAACCCTACACGAAGGTGTCTGACAGCTCCGCTATGGCTCCAACGGCCAACCTCTAAAACCTGTAAAGAAAAGTAAATAAAGTAGGGTGAGCACGAGTGCCCAGTAGGTGATCCCCATCTCCAGTACACTATTACATAAACTCCTAAGTCTGTATGTTCAGTGTATGCTTGTGCTAGTGTAGTGTCACCTTTCATCACAATCAAATTCTCAAGACATTATAACACACTTCCGTAATTAAAGGTTCACATCGGCCTTTCAACCACCCACGGGACTCCCGTTATCATCATCGGGGAAATTTAAATTACTACCAAACAACCATATATGGGACCTGTGGTGTCTCTGTCGACAACCTGCCACATATGTGACCTGGGTTACCAGCCACATGGGGGACCTACGGCCTCTTACCAGCCCCACGTGGGACCCACGGTTAACCCAACCATCACTGCCACCCAAATCATGCCACTTCAAGAAAAAGGAAAATTTAACAAGGTGCTTTAGCAGCTAACGCTCAATACGTCAATTATACAAAACATTGCAATCATCAAGCCAAACATAGCGTACCAAAACTGACAACTCTATACCAGATAGAAACAAGTCCAGACCAAACAACAATTCCAATTACACCCTTTTAGTTCTATTATAATTGACTAATAATATTGAGCTACAACAACATCAATATATATATATATATATAATATATATATATATATATATTTACATACACACATTTATATTAATATATATATATATATATATATGTGTTCACATACTTAAATATTGGACTAACTTATTTAATTAATTAATTAATTTATTTATTTACTTAACACACACACATATATATTAATATATATACATAAATATATATATATTAATATATATATATATATGTGTGGCGCTCACGCGCGTGCACGCCCACCTCCACCAATGCTTAGGTTGGTGGCCCCACACGGGCGGCGTATCAGGCTACGCCGCGCCTCCTCTTCCCTCCTTCACCGCGCCGGCGAGCCAGCGGCGAGCACTTCCTCCTCCGCGTTGACGCCCGCCCGCTTCCAATCTTCCCTTCTAACGTGTCCGCACGGCGCGCGAGGACTCGACTTGTCGTGACGCTTGGACCAACACCCTCGATGCCGCCCGAAACCGTCGCTCAAGCCGCCCGAAGCCGTGACCCAGGACGCTCAAAGCCGTCGCCCACGACGCCGCTTGAAGCCGTCGTCCCAGGTGCCGCTCGAACCCGACGCCCACGACGCCGCTTGAAACCGTCGTTCCAGGTGCCGCTCGAACCCGACGCCATTGACAACCCATCCGACGGTGCTATGGCACCCTTGACGCGACGCAAGCACGGCACTCGAGATACAGATTATCGAGTAAAACAATTGAACGTGTGTTGACCCGTAAAGAATTAACAGATACTAGTTCTATCCGTCTGTGCTTATGCAATAAGATAATGACGATCAAGAAACACCTACCCGATTATAGCCTTGAAAGATCAACTCGACAGTTTGCTTCAACCCTGCCAAGCTCGCGCACGCACAGCCAAAAATAGGGTTTCTACCCTAGTTCCTCTTATTTATACTCTATAATAATAAATAATAATAATAATAATAACTTATTGATAATAATATTAATCCAATAATAATAAATAAATAGTAAATAATAATAATCACCTATTATAAGAATTAACCGCAGGTACTATTAAATTATTTAAATAATACTAACAAACTAATAACAATAATAATAATCAGGCCTCAACATTAAATATTCGGATTAATAATAATTACATAATATTAACGGCAAAAATAAACAACGCTAAGGCCACGTTGCCGAATAGATATTCCAACATCTATTCGGGGCCTACTTCCACCACTCACAGGTACGGGTCTTTACATTAATACCTGCATGAATTTACACACCCACTAACATTCAACATCTCTCATAAATAATCTATACAAGAGAGGTCACTTTGGCGACATCCTGTTTCAATTAATCATTTAGAATGATGAACAATTAAATTTAATCATAAATGATTTACCATAAAATATTTGAATTTGTGATTTACCAAATAATTTCTAAATTTAAAATTTACCACAAAATTGCAAATTTAATATGCAATCAATGTGAACTAAATTCATCACAATAAGTGAAACCATAAAATAAATTTCAAGATATAATTTATTTCACAAAATAACTATTACATCTTAATTGCACATCATTAAAACTATTATAAAGAATTATACTAAAATGATATTGCACGTCATTAATAAAGCAATAAAGCAAATCACATTAACATATATTTACTCAATATACGTTCAATTAATGCATCAACAAAGGGACTATTCAAAATCACCATGTCAGCCTGTGCATGTGAGAGAATTTGTGGGTGATAGAGAGAGCGACCATAATATAAATGCATTGGAATCGTGTCTGCCAGATTCTGGTTGCCCAGAGCAAGGCTTAAACTTACCTTTTTTTTTTAAAGTGTTAGTCTAAAATAAAATTCCCCAATTGATAAAAAAAACATGTCCAATCGTAAATTGCTATTCGGGGCAACCACTTTATATTATTAACACGTCCTTTGCGTAAGAGTTTAAATGGCATAGCCCAACTACGTTGTACCCACAAACAATAAATTACGCCCCGTCAAATTAAATTTCAAGAGGCCAATAAAGATCACGCAAAAATAACGATGCGAATGCCTTTTAATGTATATTAACGTCCGAATCAACTAAATCTATACAGATCTGAAAAATTAAAGGTGAACGCAAAAATACACGCAAAGCAATTGAAATTACGATTTACAAAGATCACGCATGAAAATAATCGATCGGAAACAATTCTAAGATCTCCCGCGATTACATAGTAATCAAACAATACTAGGACAAAAATGCTCTGATACCAATTGTTAGAATTTAATTAAACTGCAGGATCTTTATTTGTCTAGAGATTGCTTGATGTGAAATAATAAATCGGAAGCGTACTTAAATCCATCGCTGAAGATTGATCAACGGGTTGTGATCTTCCAAATCAGCACGACCCTTATGAACTGTTGTTCTCAATAGCTCTGTCGATGGGGATATAGACCTAATAAGCTGTCGTGTGATTTGGGAACCATAACCCTATATATATAGTATTTGCTATTTTCAATTCGGCCCCTCATCAAATTAAAAATAACAGTATGGTATCTATACATTAATTCCATGACAAGTATACCCTTAAGCCTTATTTTAAAATCTGTAATTAGATCCCTTTAATTTAGGCTTTTCCAAAGACAACATAATACATTTAATATTTACATGTTTGATCCTATATGATGAAATTTATTCCAACAAATAATCACCATGTAACTTTCTTCGTCGATTTTATCCAAACTCTTATATAAAAAAGCCTCCATACACGGTTTTGTAACAAGCTTTAAATGGAAAAAACGCCTCAAAAGTTTTGAGAGAGAGTGATACTTCCGGTAGAGAGATTTTGACAACCCCAAGCCTCTATCAATTTTCATCTTCATCTTCCCCAAAATCCATTCTCCATACTCGATTCGACCACTCATAGTATAATTCATTTGATGCTACTGTCGTTCCATTGCCACTGCCACAACGTCAACTTCCTCCTCCCTCGCAAGAATTTTTCATCAATTCGGTGAATATAGTCTCCAACGGCTTCACATCATAGAAATAGCTAGCCAAAAAAAAAAAAAGGAACTCGGATCGCGAAAAAAAAGTATCACCAACTAGTTTTCTTATATTAAATCTCCAAATTTCAATTTCACCGTGTTAATATTTTTTCGCATCTTTAGAAAAAACTTGTTAAATTTGCTACGTATAAAATAATAATTAGTATTGATAAATTTGCTACGTATAAAATGTAAATTCTTAATCTACCCACCTTTGGAATGTGAATGTGGTATATTCGTGTTTGTTAGAAATTGTAATATTAGTAAAAATAAAAATGCAAAAATTATTTTAATTCCTTTACATTCTTTTTTATCCTAATAAAAGTAAAAATAAAATGTCCAAAACAAATTATTTTTTAGGAAATGAAAAATTAGATCACTAGGGATAAAAACTTTAAAGGTTAGAAGTTACAAATAAAAACTTTTAAAAGCAAAATAACAAATAAAAAAAGAAACAATTTCATAAACCTTAAAATAATTTTTTTTGAAAAACGCTTAACCTTTAAAAAAAAGTTCTAAAACTTTAAAACTATTAAAAACATTAGAACTTGTAAAAACTTTTAAAAAAACTGCAAATATTTTTAAAACATAAAAAACATTTAAACTTTTTAAAATTAAAAAAATTAAAAATTAAAAAAAAATAAAAAGTTTAAAATTTCAATAACAAAATAAAAATGTTAATCTTAAAAACAAAAAAAAAAAGAAAAAAAGAAAAAAAATTGAAACTTTAAAATAAATATACAAAACTAAAATAACCTTAAAGTGTTTTGGAATAAAATTTTAAATTTTATAGAAAACTTCCTAAAAATCTAAAAGATGATAAAACTCCAAAACAAAAAAAAAACCAACAAAAAAAATAAAGTACAATAAAAAATCATAGTCTTTTAAAAACTAGTCTAAGCAATCACCAGATTTAATAATTAATATTCATTTCTAACTATTTAGACCAAAAATAATTATGACAAATATTTTTCTTCATTTATTTTAGCATGGTAAAACTGTTTTAAACTTTGGTCACAAATGACATGCCTAACATTCCCTTGTTCACACACATACACATATGCGCGCGCGCGCGCGCACACACACACATACACAGATAAAATCAAGTGTGAAACAAATTAAGAGAAGTGGGTTTACTTGTGACCGTTCGGGGAAACATTATTCACCATTAGAACTCATTGGTCTTACATTAAACTAAATTTTTTAAACTAAGTTAAAACAAGTATAAACTCTTATTTCTAAGATAAGTATCAATTTTGAGTGTCGTGAAGATATTAATCATTCCACATGTATAATTGACTTTCGAATCCCACTCCAAAATGTATACTACACATTAGGTGATCTAATTGTATCTCGTTCAATTGGTGGTGACTCTAAAAAGAATCTTTTCCCACATTTGACATGACTAAGGGAATGTAAATAGCAATTCCCTTTACAATCTTATACCCCTACATAAGAACATATTGATTCCAGCTATATATTAGGTTTACACTCATTACCTTATAGATGAATCAAAGTTTGTCTTAAACATCCTAAAATGCCCTCTCCCTAGTCTGTTGTGATCGTCCCCACCCCCCCTCTTCCCCCAATGCCATTGCACACCCTCCTCCCCCCTTGACATGATGGTGCAGCAGCAACAGATTCGATATCTCCTAGCACCCCCTCATGGTGCACGTTCTCCTCCTTCCCTGACGTTGCCCCACCCACCATCCTTTCCTGACACAATGGTGCAACAACAACAAATCTGACATCTCCCAAGACATAGATGTTTTACCCAAGAAAGTTATAGTATGGTGAAATGAGATTTTAAGTAATTTTAGGTTGTCATTTTATCATCTCATTCCTATTCCCATGTACCAAACAAAGAAATGAGAATATTTTTCATTTCATTGATGTGAATATCAAATAAAGGAATACAATTTTTGAATCCATTTTCATTTCCATAACAATCTTATTCTCTTAATAATTTCATTCTCATTGATTTATTTCCCGTGTACCAAACATGGCCTCAGAACTATGATTTTGTTACCATCTATCATGGTGAATAAGGTTGGGCTTGTTTGAGTCTCTGTAACTAAACTTGGTTATAGCCATTTAATACATACCAAACCAAATTTAGGAGATTGTTTAAGACCATATAAGGGCTTTTACAACCTATAAACTTTTCCTTTTGTGAAGATAAGCTAGGTCGTATATATTTCGTTAAAAAACCCCATGAAGAAGAACATTCTTCATGTCCATTTGTTGCACATCCTATCCTCTATCAGCAACATGAGAAACAATGGTCTATAATGATTTTATCTTGGCTACTCAAGTAAAGTTTGCATACCTCATGCTTTAAGTTAAAGTGTAAGAGTACATTTGGTTGGGGTGTTTTCTGCTTTCATTTTCAAAATGTGATAGCTGCTTTTGACTATAGAAAGCTAAAAAAAAAAAAAAAACTTGTTTTCACTTTTTAGGTCCTAAAAAATGAAAATAACATTTTGTTGTTTTCATTCTTATTTTTTTTTTTACCTAAAAACAACTATCATATTTTGAAAATAGAAACAAAAAACAAGCAAAATAAACATGCTCTAATTTTCCAGTTGGGTTTTTTATCTCTCAATTGAGTTATTTGCATTCTGCTTGACATTAAACACCCATTTGCACATCATTGACTTCTTCCTTGGATTAGTGGCTAGTTCGCAAGTATTATTTTTTTAAGGGTAGATATTTCATCATTCATTGTCTTTTCCTACTTCATGTTGGTGATAACAACCTTTGAGTTAGGCATGTGCATTTCAGCTATTTGGATTAGGCAAACCTAAAATCATTTAGGTTTTAAGCCTTACATCTTGATGATATTGAATTGGATCAATATCATGAATAATAATCTCTAAACTCTCAAATCAATTTTTCATAAGGAATATATCTTTTTTTGAAAAATATATCTTTGAATTAGTATTATACTAGGATGCATAGGTCAAACTAAGCTAAAATCTCTTTGTATTTTAAGTCTTTGATTGGTCCATCAATTTCAATTGTGGAACAACCCTTAGGGCATCCTTTGGCTTCTAAGTCTTTTAATCATTAGTGAAGTCTATCTTGAATTTGAATTCAACAGCAGCTGATTTCCAAAATTAAACTAAATAGCAAAGATAGACACGAGCAAAGAATGCACAACTAGCAAGAGATGGTTTAGGCTTGCCCCCTTATGAAAGGCCTCAAATGGAATTAGGGTTTAGGACCTTACAATTCGGGTATATTTGAATTATTATTTTTAAAAAATAATTGAGCTATGACCTCCCCTTATTTGTATACGAGATTTAGGCAGAACTCCTATTCTTTTTTCATCACTTGAGGAAGCATGGAGATTTGGTCATGGTTCTAGAAGTTGATGTTGCTAAAGATTTTGGTGTTTCATTAGAGTGAAGTAATGGTTGTGGAATTTTGGCTCAGTTCTTTAGTCTTTGGTCCACCCAAGACTTTGGTGGTGAAGACTTTTACAGTGTGATTTTGTCAAAATTGACAACCACAAATGACGACTTTTGTGTATTTCTGTCTCCCTCTCCCTATGTTAAATATCAAGGCATCGTGACTATAATATGTATGGAAAAATAGAATGGAAAATCTATGAAAAATAAGAGAAAGGTATGAGATCTGTAAAATTCATCTCTATTATACTGGAATCAGTTCATCTCGTAAATATAAGCTACTTGACGAACCATGTTAAATCTTGCATGTTATTGTTGGTGTATGTGTGAATCGATCCTAACAATTGGTGTCAAACTCACAGTGTTACATACATACCACCCATTTTGGCTAGTCGTGTGCCGTCACACACTGTAGCCCCGCACCACAAGCTCAATGCAGCCACCGCAATCGGTAACTTCCACCATTCTCGGACAACCCCTTTCGTTGTAGCTGTCTATCTCTACCGCTAGATGCTATCTCCACATCACTAGATCTATCTATTGTTGGGAAGAAGGCCCAATCAGAAGAGCTCGTTCCAGTTTGGGTCGTAATGTGCCACCAAGCCGTACCTTTAGTTCCCCATATACTCCGCCGGCTAGACCTTCCTCCTCAAATGTGTTAGCACCATCTCCCTTCTTCATCGGACGCCACCTCCCTTATCACCCTGCTCAGTTTCCATTGGAAGAAGCCGGCCTGAAGAAGTCTGTAAGAGTCTGTTCTGGTACTCTTTTATCCTAGTACTTTGTTGAAAAAAAATGAGTGGAGCAAAAGTCCGTGTTTGAGGAAGGTAAAAGAAAGAGTGAAATAAATAAAGGAGCATATTAAAAAAGTGGGGCAAGACCATATCCGTAAAATCCGAAATAAGGAGACGCGTGAAGTGTTTTATTTTACACTTGGTTTTTGTGTTTAAGATGAAATAATATTGGTTCCTAAGGTTTTGAATTGTTTCAAATGCAATCGTGCCATTAGTTTCTATTAATTCTGCTCCGAAAGTATTTTTTTTCGTGGAGTCTTAAAGAACAATGAATGACCCAAAAAAGGTGACATGCAACCTTCGACTTACACCAGTAGTTCGTGGCAAAGAAGTTCAATGTCAAATGCAAAATTTGATATTGAAAAGTTTGATGGTACAAACAACTTTGGCATGTGGCAGTGCAAAGTTCTGGATCTGTTATTTCACAAAAGATCAGATATTGTACTAAGAGTCAAACTAGTGAATATTTCTGATGAAGATTGGAGCTATGTGAACCGTCAAGTCTACGAAACTATCTTATTATGCCTTGCTAAAGATTAAAAGTACTTTGTTATGAAGGAAATTACAGCCTCAACACTCTAGAAGAAATTAGAAGACAAATACATGACGAAGAGTGTAAAGAATCGACTTTACCTGAAGATAAAGCTCTTCCGATTCCAGTATAAGAAAGGTATGCCTATGATTGAGCATTTCAATAATTTTTAAAAAATTCTTGATGATATGCTACATTTAGATGTTGATATTATTGATGAGGATAAGGCACTATTATTGTTAAATTTTCCTCCCGCAAGCTATGATAATTTAACCACTACCTTATTGTATGGAAAAGATGAGCTTAAATTCATTTATGTTTCTAATGCTTCAGTGAATAATTAGTATCATAAGAAAGATCAGGAAGATTCTAGGGACTCGACATTAGAAGCATTGACTGTTACACAATGCAAAGAAGACAAAAGGAGATTTGGTGGGCGAAATAAAGTTTACACAATGTCAAGAGGAGAATCATGAAGACATTTAGCGAAAGATGAATGTTCTTATTGTCACGAAAAAGGGCACTAGAAAAAAGATTGTCTAAATAAGAATAAATTTGCTGCAAATATTACAAAGTACGTTGATGATAGAGAAGATTCAGCTTTCTATGTTTTTATAACAGATATCCAGTCAAACAAATGGATCCTCGACTCGGGTTGTTACAATCATATATAGCCAAACAAGAACTAGTTTACAAGCTTTAAAGAACTTGACGGAGGAGTTATGATGATGGACAACAATAATACATGACAGACAAAAGGCATTAGAACTATTTGCCTAAAGATACATGATGTTATAACCAGACGATTAACATAAATCAGATATGTTTCAAATATGAAAAAGGGCCTCATTTCACTAGGGCCTTAGATAACAATGGATATAAGGTGATCATTGAAAGTGGAGCCTTAAAAGTTATATGAGGTGCATTCTTGGTGATAAAAGTGTTGGTCCCTGGAAGCCTAGAGGGGGGGGGGGGGGTGAATAGGCTCTAATCGAAACTCTTTTCTAACTCTGGCGCAACACTAATACTGGTTAAGAGATAATATTAATGCGAAAGATACCCAGATAGTGGAAGCATTTTGTTTTATTATCAAATGACAATTACAACCAAATAGAGCAGATTAAAGCTTGCAAAGCTTTTCGATCTACTGTAATACTCTCTAACACTCTGTTTACAAATAACTCACACACTAGCCAATATCTCTATGAGCTCTTATACATATATGCACATATCTATTTTCTATTACACCTTGCGCGCACATATATCTCTCTTCTTATAAAATATACAAGTGTTACTATATATATAACCATCCATTGGGAACATCGTTGGAAATTGTTCTTCCGAGCAACGTGCAACATTGACTGCTCCTCGAAAAACTCTTTGCCTCAATTGTTGCGGATGTGAAGTTCAAGATCTTGGGTTTGTAAAGCATAAGTGCCTTTGTGAGTTCCCAAGTGCAGTTAAAGTAATGTCCACAGCTTTTCCGGATCAGGATTATGTATCCTGTCCTCAGCTTTGCTCTCACGAGTGAAGGTCCAGATTAAGATTATATCTTCTGTAATAACTTAAGATAAAACATGCAATGTCTCAAATCAAATTACATAGGGTTTTATCCGCATCATCTAAATTCTGGGCTTGATCCAACAAAAAGGTACGCGAAAGGAAAACTTATATTTCCTAGACGGGCATACAGTCACAGAAAAAGTAACTATGGCCAGAAGTATTAATGATGAAACACCTGATTCTTCCCAACTATGGCACATGTGATAGAGATATGTTAGGGAGAAGCCTTGCAAAATATAGTGAAACAAGGTCTATTGGAAGAAGCTAAATATGAAAAACTTGACTTCTGTGAGCATTGTGTCTTGATAAAGCAAACAAGTCAAGTTTGGCACCATCATTCACTATACGAAGGGAATATTGGATTATGTCCACAGTGATGTTTGGGGATCTGCGAAGAATTCATCATTGGGAGGTAAACATTATTTTGTTACTTTTATTGATGATTTCTCATGATATGTTTGGGTGTATATTATGAAACATAAGGATGAAGTGTTAGACATCTTTCTTCGGTGGAAGAAGATGATCGAAACCCAATTTGGCAGAAAAATCAAAAGACTTCGTTCAAATAATGTTAGAGAATACAAATTGAATCCCTACAAGAAAATATTTCAAAAAGAAGGGATAATCAGACACTTCACAATTCTAGGAACACCATAACATAACAATATTGCCGAAAGGATGAACCATACTCTGGTGGAGAAAGTTCAATGTATGCTTTCTCAATTTCGCCTACACAAGGTATTCTAGGAAAAGGCTTTGATGTATACCTCTGACATTGTCAATCAGTTACTTACTTCTGCACTTGATGGAAATAATCCCAAAGTGGTATGGACTGGACAACCTATTTTAGATTATGCGCGACAACATATATTTGGATGTTCAGCATACTTTCATATTAGAGAATCCAAACTGGATCCTAGAATCAAGAAAGCTATTTTCTTAGGCTTTAGTGAAAGACTTAAGGAATTCAGACTATAGAATCTTGACTCAAAGAAAATCATCCTAAGCAGATACGTTACCTTTGATGAATTTATAATGCATGAAGGGCTATCACAGAAATGGAAAAAGAGAATCAAAACTTTGTTCAACAAGTAGAGTTTAAAACTCTAAAGGAGCCTGAGAATACTTCTCAGATAAAAGATTATTTTGATAACCAAGAGGATATCCTAGTTAAGGTGGAGGTTCCATCACCAACACTAGAACAACAATCAGAATCCATTGTCACTAGTAGACAAAAGAGAGATATCTGAAAACCTTCCAGATACATAGACATGGTAGCACATGCCCTTCCAGCAATAGAGGGTGATATGCTTAGTAGGTGATCTACCACTCCTCACCAACCCTCAACAATGAACTACTAATACTAAATGTCATGTGTACAAGTGTACATGTGTAGTGGAGTTATTAGATGTTAATGTGGCACACAACAATAGAAATTAGAATACAAATTAGCACACAGGCAACCATATTTATCATACCACCCCATCACAATATCATAAATCATTCCACATTACAACTCATATCATCACATCATATTAACACATAACACCACACATGTCACATCGAAACAATTTATATTCGCACTTTACTATGTTTATTGTGTTTTACCTCACCGATGTCCTTGACCGGATCCATCATACACTTTTGCGTTTAACAGGGCCTTTGTCCTTTATCAGACCATTGTCCTTTACCAGACCTCATCACAACAAATATAGTGAATTATATAACAATAACACACATTAACAATACATAACATCTATAGTAAAACCATACTAGTGTACAATTATTACGAACATATTTTCAATATAAAAATAAATATATACACACCAATTATAACAATAAAAGGCATACTATAATCCCCAAACATTTATTAGGGTTTCCTTCTAAAGGTTTCGAGCTTAAATTTCCATTAACAGACTAAAATAAGCAAAACAGGCTAATAAAATAGTACAGATTCTGTCCTAACTTTGAAAAATCATAACTGTTAACAAAACAATTGTTTTTATTCCACACATTCTCCTTTTACATGAGATGGGTTATTTATACAACAATTAGGAGTCTATCTATGGTAAACAATAATTACAACATTAATACCATTACTACCTTAACTAATAGGGCCAACTATTCATAATTACAGCTATTAATAGGGACAGCTTATAGGGACATTATAGGGACAGCTATTATAGCTATTAATAGGGACAGCTTATAGGGACAACTATTAACACTCCCCCTCAAGTTGGAGCATAAATATTAATTAGGCCCAACTTGCCACAAAGGTACGATATCCGAGCTCCATTTAGCGCCTTTGTGAAGAGATCACCCAATTGGTCTTAAGTCTTCACATACTCGGTGGAAATCAATCCAAGTTGCACCTTTTGACGAACAAAATGACAATCACTCTCAATATGCTTGGTTCTCTCATGAAACACCGGGTTTGAGCCAATATGGAGTGCAGCCTGATTATCACACCATAACTTGGCAGGTAAAAAAAACATTAAGGCCAACTTCATCCAAGAGGTGATAGATCCACATCACCTCACACGCAGCCTGAGCCATAGCTCTATACTCTGATTCAGCACTAGACCGTGACACAATACTCTGTTTCTTACTCTTCCACAAGATCAAATTTCCCCCAAAAAACACACAATATCCTGTGATGGATCTCCTATCCACAGGACAGCCAGCCCAATCTGCATCAGAGAAACACTCAAGAAGATGTCTGTTTTTCCGTTCAGCCACACCATTTTGAGAGGGGGTATCAACACACGACGTTTCATGGAGCATACCATGCTGAGTCATGAAATCTTGGAACAGGATTTGGGTATATTCTTTGGCATTATCACTACGAAACCGTTGGATGGAAACATGAAACTGTGTTTGGATTTCAGCATAAAAGGCACAAAAGATAGAGAACAAGTCAGAGCGACTTCTCATTAAGTACAACCAGGTGACACGAGAGTAATCATCCATGAATGTAACAAAATATTTAAAACCAGTTTTAGACAAGATAGGACAAGGACCCCAAACATCGGAATGGACAAGCTCAAAAGGAACACTCGCACGCTTATTAATTCGTGGAGTGGAACTCACACGATGGTGTTCTGCGTACTGACACGACTCACACGACAGAGAAGACATATGACGAAACTGTGGACACAATCGCTGAAGCATAGGAAGAGGCGGATGTCCCAACTTACAATGCTCCAAAAGGAGAGAAGAAACACTAAAACAGGCGACAGACGGAATGTCGAGGGTATAGAGACCCCCAGATTCATAGCCTTTACCAATAATCTTCTTCGTCAAACGATCCTGAAACACACAATGATCAGAGTAAAAGGTTACGCAACAATTGAGATGACGAGTAAGCTGACTTACAGAAATTCAATTAAAAGAAAGGTTAGGCAAATGTAAGACAGAGGATAAAGGTAGGAAGGGGGTCGGTGTAGCATTCCCAGACCCACAAACACACGATGATGACCCATCTGCTAATGTAACAGTCGGACTAGATGATTGACATTGGAAATTGGAAAGGAGAGTTGAACTACCTGTCATATGATCTGTTGCGCCAGAATCAATGACCCATTTTGGAGAAGAAGAAAGGAGACACGTAGTTGGAGTACCTGAGTTGGCCACGGCTGTGATAGAAGAAGATGCAGACTTGGGAGCTTCTGAATAATGGGAACCCTTACCACCATCATCAGATGTTGCCTCAGAACCCATAGCAGTGATGAGATGAGCGGAAGAGGTCTTTTGATTCTTGTACTGAAGTTTCCGACACTCATGCTTCATATGGCCTGGTTTGCGACAGTAATGACACACAATACTGCCAGGATTAGAAGGTCGGGCTTCAAAGCCCTGTGGTCCACCATCGCGACTGGCAGATTGATTGAATGAGTGTGGAGGCTCATAGCCATGTTGACGACTCACCAGCGCACTGTTGGCAAGAATGGACGGTGGCGGAGGTCCTTCTGTGCGAAGGATTCGACTAAACACATCATGGAGAGACGAGATTTCTGAGCCAGAGAGAACTTGGGACTTCGCAGTCTCAAAATTAGGTGAGAGTCCAGCCAAGAAACTCATAACTGCCATCTGCTCATGTGCGTCGTTGTTGCACCTTTACATCAGGGCTAAAGGGCAACAACATATTGAGCTCTTTATAAGTCCTTTTAAAAGACATGAAGTAAGCTGTCAAAGACTGATCCTGCTTATCAGCACGATAAAAAGATTTACAAACCTCATAGATACGAGTTAGATTTCCCTTTCTAGAGTACAAGAAATCCAAATAATCCATCAGCTCCTTGACAAATTCACAGTGGTTTACCAAGCTAATTACCTCACCGTCAATGGAGTTACGAATCTGGAGGAAAAGCCGAGCATCCTCCCGGAGCCAAACACCTTTTGTGTTATCAGTTGGAGGATCTTTGGTGAGATGATCGGCCTTGTCAATACTCCGGAGATAGAGACGAACAGTCTTGCTCCAGTCCATATAATTGGAGCCATTTAGCTTATGGTCCGTGATTTTGGACATCACATGCATCATATCTACTGAAGGCTTTGTCTCCATTTGTTATCAAACTGCAATAGAACAGAGGGCGCAGTGGCAGTCGAGCAGGGACAGAATGGTTCACGTCAACAGACAACGAAATTCGAACAATCAACAACAAACCACCAGGATGATAGGAAGAGACAGCAAAACAAGAAGAAAACAATGGACAGCGTTAGGTCATGGCTCTGATACCATGTTAATAAAACAATTGTTTTTATTCCACACATTCTCCTTTTACACGAGATGGGTTATTTATACAACAATTAGGAGTCTATCTATGGTAAACAATAATTACAACATTAATACCATTACTACCTTAACTAATAGGGCCAGCTATTCATAATTACAACTATTAATAGGGACAGCTTATAGGGACATTATAGGGACAGCTATTATAGCTATTAATAGGGACAACTATTAACAATAACTAATTACACAGAACTCCGATTTACTTATAATACTGAGCGTTTCGAAGGGTTTTTAACTGGCTATCCAAATAAAATATTAAAAAACCATCCAACCACATTATTGTTCACCCGACTAGAAGGGAATGTTTATTAAAATACCGCGTATATTCTGCCAATATAAAAATTAGCTTCACCCAACCACTTACTGTTCACTTAACCATCTCAAAATTCACCCGACTAGAAGGAAAAGTTCATCGAAATACCGCAAATATTTCATCGGTATAAGAGTTAGCTTCACCCAAACACTTTACTGTTCACCCGACAAAAACTATTCACCGACCGAATTGTTCATACAGTTTCAGCATACAAAGAAACTACCCTAAAATGATTTTTAAATCCTCAACATCAACTTTGAATGTCAAACATCTTTATTAGAGCTCATTATCTCAATTACATGTAAAATTGTTCATTCTCTGTTCAAATCTCTAATCTAGGTCACACCTAAGTCATAGGACCCTAAGAGAGATGTAGAAGGGATAGAAACACCTGCATCTAACATAGTGCAATAGACTTCACTTGTTAGAACGCTAAAAAGCTTCAAGCCATGACCTTCTTCTCTCTCCCTTGCTGCAATGACAACTAAAGCTCTTAATACGCAAAGAAACAACAGCCAACACTCCTTGGCCAGCCTCCATATTTATAGAGGTGAGCAGGAGTCCTGTAATGACCTGTGTTTTGGGATGTGAGGAGTTAATCACAGTTTTGCCTTTTGGGGTGGAAATTGTAGGGTTTTAAGGAATTTTCTTCCCACACACTTTAGCTAAAACACCTTGTTTGTTGATGGGCAAGTTTGAAGTAAGAGATGAGCCCAAGAGGGAACCTTTGGGAGGTGCACGTGACAATGGCTTGTCACAGGTAGGGATGTTTTTGCATGGGAGCCTTCCAGACGTTGTTATAAGGCTTGGGGCAAAATCCTAGGGTATTTGGAGTTGCACGTGATATGGGGATATCACGTGCAAGAAGATTATTGTATGCCTGCCTTCTACATGATACAAGGAACCTTGGGGAAGAATTTTACATCAATTGGAGCTGCACGTGATATGGGATATCACGTGCATTATGGCGTGTAGCCATATTTTTGCATCATCACCTTGGTTTTGTTATTCTAGTAATCTTTTCCCAAAGAGGCATGTTGGAATTATGGGTATTTTGTCATGTGTGGATGCGGGAAGGTTATAGCTTGTTCCATCAAAACTACGTCGTTTTGATGTTAGGATTCACTTAATCAAAACCTCGTTTTGGTGTTAAGGTGTCTATATAAGGAGGAGGAGTCCCTTTGTGTTGTGGTTTTAGGGTTCTTCCGCCGCATCCGTCAGAGAGAGAGAGAGAGAGAGAGAGAGAGAGAGAGGTTGAGAGAGAGAGGAGCTCCAGACTGTGGCTGCCGTTGTCATTTTCGTGGTAGGACAGCGTTAGGCGTGGAAGCAAGAGCGTGAATGATTTTCCAGAGGTAGGGGTTATGTCCTATTCCTTGAACCTATCCCATGGTTTAGGCCTGGTGGTAGGTGATCTGTGGTTATCTGGATATATATATTTATACGTAAATCCATATAGGTGTGATCTCCTATATGGATATTGGCCTTCAATGGCATATTGTTTGATATTATGCATGTGTGGCTATACAAGTTAAGTGTTTGATATTATGCCTGTGACTGATGTATGTTATGTGTTTGGTTTTATGCCTGTGTGGCCATGCAAGTTAAGTGTTTGATATTATGCCTGTGTGACTGATGTATATTATGTGTTTGGTTTTATGCCCGGTGGTTGTGGAAGCCCATGGCTGGTTATGTGAAGCCCGGTGGCTGTGGAAGCCCGTGACTGATTGTGAGCCTGTGTGGCTGTGAAAATGGAGCCTGTATGGCTGTGTTAACATGTTTTAAATGTGATTATACCTGTTCAAATAGTATTGTCACGACACTGCACTTGTGCACCCCCTCATGTAGATGCTAGAAGCATGGGACGGGTTGGAGAGACATGATCCCTACTGAGCTGTGGTTGCTTACCCCTCCTACTGTGTTTTCATTGCTTTTCAGGGACCTACAGGCGTTAGGCGGGAATACCAAGGTAGAAGATAGTCTGCCATGTTGCATTGTTTAAATGTAATTTGTGTTATGATGTTTTGTGGAACCTTTGTAAGCCAGTGGGAAAATGATGAAACCCTGTGGGGAGATATTGTAAAGGAGACTCAATTGTAATACAGGCATGCTTACTTTGTTGACATTGTGTTTCAAATCTAATAAAGTCATTTGTTTTGGTTTGGTAAAGGGGAGTCACAAAATGGTTTCTTTGGGTGAGAAATCCGGGGCGTGACAATATGGTATCAGAGCATGATCTAGTTGGCCTAGGGTAGTAGGCGGCTCTGGTTATCTTGAATCCTTTGGAGGAGCCCGGAGGGACATGCTTAATCAACACGGTCCTCTTTGAGCCTCTAAGGTGTACGTGGGATAGTCCAGACCTGAGGTAGGATTTGCATTTATTGGCATTAGGGCACTAGTTACATTTGTTGTTTATGTGTGCTAAACTGTGAAAAAAAAAGGTGAATAACATGATTAAGTGTGAAATGTGCAACTCTGAATTTTCTTGGCATACCTTGAGCATGAAAACTCCTTGTTTAATTGAGTTGTGTGAAATGTGAATTAAGATGTGTGAAATGTGGATTGATCCAATGTATGTGTGTAATGCCATATGATAGTAGAATTGATAAGTGGAGTAGAGGTAGTGACACACGATAGATTCAAATTCGTTTTGACGTTTGCGTTCCTTACTCCGTATAGTAAGAATGCCACCGAGGAGAGTGACACGTGCGTCCAGGATAGTGGCAGATGAGTCATCTGCCCATAAGGGTCCTGGTGCAGGGCAACTCACTGGAGGACATGCGCTATTGTTGGCACAGCTGCAAGAGGACATTCGACTGGAAGTCCGAGAGCTGAGGGAGGGTATCCGGCAAGAGGTTCAGGAGGAAGTGCGCCGTGAGATGGCAGCACAGCAGGTGGTGCCACCACCACCACCACCACCAGTAAGGGAGTTACCTCGTGAGCGTGAGAGTTTGCTGGGTGGCGTACCAATGCACCATGCAGATGATGATATTATGACGAGGTTCCGAAAGGAACAACCTCCGAGGTTCGAGGGAGAGGGGGATCCAGTGATAGCTGAGCATGTCACGCCCCGGATTTCCAACTCGAGGAAACCGGTTCGTGACTCTTCCTTTACCCACGCGGTGGATAAGGGGGTAGGATACAACATTCCCACATAAGACTACATACACCTCCACGAGATATATTCAGGAAGACAAAAACATATATTTATTAAATTCAAACCACCATAAACATTTACAACAAAACCACATGCCTTTATTACAATAAAATTCACATTACAATATCTCCCCACTGGGGTACAAAGCCTCTTAAAAATAATAATACAAATAACAATCAAAACCACAAACAGAACTGTTGTCCACCTTGGTGTTCCCACCTAACGCCTGTAGGTCCCTAAGAAAAACAGAACACAGTAGGAGGGGTGAGCAACCACAGCTCAGTATGGATCAAGTCTCTCCAATCCATCCCATGCACCTAACCACTACATGAGAACGTGTACTAGTGCAATGTCGTGGCAGTAGTAAATACAAGTGAGCGCAACCACAGCCCCAACCATGCTGGCTCCACAGCCTCATAGATTACCAATTTCACAGCTTTCCAGGCTAACACTTTAACCGCCTCTCGGGCAAATATTTAATCGCCTCTTAGGCAAATGTTTAACCGCCTCTCAAGCAAATAATTTAATCGCCTCTCAGACAAATAGTTTAACCGCCTCTCAGGCAAATAGTTCCCCAGCCTCTTAAGCTAACAATTATACAATCAAACACATAACATACATTTCTGCCACAGAAGCATAAAATCAAACAAATGGCATGCGTACATTCACGGGTTCTCAAACTCAGCCATACGGGCATAAAATCAAACACATAATAGGCATAACCACTCAGGCATATTATCAAACATATAATAGGCTTAGCCTCACAGGCATATTACCAAACATATAACGTGCACACATTCATAGGCTCACAAACGCAGCCACACAGGCATACTTGCATAGGATAGCAAACATCCACATAAGAAATAACATCAAACATGCCATTAAAGGCCAACATTCATATAAGAGATCACACCTATATGAATTTACATATATATATATATATATATATATATATTATAACAACAACGTTAATACTCCACAGATTATCCACCACAGGGTCTAACCCCGGAATGGGTACTAGAAGAGACAGAACTCCTACCTCAAGGATCCTTCATGTTCTTGCCCTCACGCCAAACGCCGTCTACTCCCGCGAATAACCACAGCAAGATCAGAAGCTCTCCTTCCCTCTCTCTCTCTCTCTCTCTCTCCTCTCTGGCTGCGGTGGCTGATTGAAAACCCTAAACCTAAAACAAGGAGACCTCCACCTCTTTATATAGACACCTCAGTATCAAAACGACGTAGTTTTGATTAAGTGAACCCAGCATCGAAACGACGTAGTTTTGATGGAACATGCTACAACCTTCCCGCATCCACACAAGACAAAATACCCATAATTCCAACATGCCCCTTTAGGAAAAAATGATTAGAATCACAAAACCAAGGTGATGGTGCAAAAATATGGCTGCACGCCATAATGCACGTCATATCCCCATACGACGTGCAGCTCCAAATGATGTGAAATTCTATCCCAAGCTTCCTTGAATCATGTAAAAGGCAGACATGCAATAAAAACCTTGCACGTGATAATGCCACATATCACGTGCACTCCATTTCTGCCTCCTTAGGTTGCCCTCTTTCGTCAAAAGTTCCCTATTTGGTAAATAAAATGATTTGGCTGAAGTTCATGAGTAGAAGTTCCCCAAAAACTAGAAAATTGCCACTCAAAAGGCAAAACTGTGACTAACTCCACACATCCCAAAACACGGGTCATTACATCCTCTCCCCCTTAAGACTTTTCGTCCTCGAAAAGAAACATGCAAGGAAAAATAAACACAAGCTACCCATTTGCCAAACGGTAAATCAAAACACCCAAATGAGTCATACACTGCACACACAGGACACACGTCCGCAAACTCACAAAGCACCACCACAATTCATAACCACATGCATCACAAAGCACATGCCACATACCCGTATATCACAAATACAAATCTCAATCATAAACACATGTCCAAAAGACAATACAAAAGACATACACCAGATCAAGAACAACTAATACGAGAAAACACATTGCTATCCCTTGGCCAACAGCCACCTCCTACCCTTAAGATTGTTCGTCCGCGAACAACTCTGGGTGCTATACTCACGCATCATGGACTCACATTCCCATGTCTCCTCCTTACTTAACACATATTTCACGAGTAATCACATGTCACGACAGTGTAAGACATATACGCCCATCCCCAACACGTTTAACAAATCATATAGGTCACAGACCAACTCACAGCATAAACACCACTACAAAGAACAACTCACAAATAAAACACTACTACGCGTTTAACGTTCCTCTGCCCATTCGCCAACACTATACAAACCCATCTGTAGGGAGTTTCCTCACAACCTTCCCACCTTTGGACTTTTCGTCCTCAAAAAGAGAAACCAAATAGCAAACAGCACGAGAAGATTAAAGCAACACATAACACTCATGAGCATAACAAGAACTAGAGCTTGGCCAATTAGCGCGCTGACAACAACTCATGTGAGCAAGTCTGACAACAATGAGGTCGAGAAACCTCCCACAGATTCGCTAAGACCCCGACAATCGAACAAGGCCAACACCATAAGCCTATGCATGAAGTATCCATTCGCGAGAATTCATATGATTGAACGAGAAGTCACTGCATCGACATAGCAGGGTACTTGGCGTTAGACGCCTACTCGTGTCACAATAGGACCAACACTCCACAATGTAAAATACCCAACAATGACCCACCAAGTGGAACTTGAAGTCAACTGACACCAACAATTAACAACACAGCCATACCTCATATGTAGACCTTATCCTCACCGCAAACACAATGAGGTCACAAGGAAACACAAACAAACAAGAGAAAAGCATTATGCAAACCACAATCACATTTCCACACATGGAGATCACCACAGCAGCACCATCATCACTGTTAAAACTGCCTCACTCTATTACGATATATGCTTGGGGATCCGAGGAACATATCCTCAATCAAGGAACAGCGGAACCCAACCAACGCCAATGGGGGACTCAAGATGACTTACAATCCAGGACACAACTATATCAGGATGAAGTTTGCCCTCCACCATTCAGTCACAGTCAACATGACGCCCAACGGAGTCCAAGGAGTAACTCAAAACAACAAATTCAGTACCATACCCAATCACGGCAAGACCAAAATCTACTATCGGGCTAACACCAGTCACCAACGTTGAGAATCTACTAAAGAATCCCATGAACCAAAACGCCACACAAATAACACCTCTCTGACGACGGTCAAATAGGGATCCACCAAGGTCCCACACAACCTTTACTAACTGAGGCTTATGTTACAACCCAAGTGATAACGCCTTACTCAGTCGGCAGACATTCCATGCGATAGGAATCCCTTTGACGCCGGGTAGTTACCAACAACGTAGTTCTCTCCACCCTGGAAAACTCTCTTACCTGCAACAAGACAATAACGGAATCCTCGGTGTCACCACTCATAGGTCACAAGGGAATCCATTGCCTCCAGGACATACTCCACCTCATGGCCCACTAACCCCGCTATACCAACCGTCACGTTCTATCTCAACACACCAACAAAACACTCAAACTGACTAAGAAATACTCAGGCTCCAGCCTCAGCTAAATGTGATCACTGTCATTCCTCCGGGTAGGCAAAGGAAACAAGACATGCAAACGCTTGATTCGGAACTTTCACGTAGCTCCCAAACACACCAACACCTTGATAGCGTGAACCATCTCCCTTACCGCGTGATACTGTACATGAAAGGTTTTCAAGAGCACGAATGTAGGTCATCCGCCTACCAGCACTGCTCTAAAACATGCACCTTTGTGACATCCGTCCGACATAAATCTCTCCCCAAGGAGTAGCACTAATACCCCTTCCAAGCAAAAACTGTCAACTGACGCAACTCTGGGAATCAAACAACCTTTGTCCCAACTTACCAACACTTTAATAACACCAGACAAGGAATAACATAAACAACATCACTTCTAACACTCTTCCTCATCCTCACACCACAATTAATATACCAATACACCACGCCTCATCATTCTCTACGCATATGTGTCGCAACACCCACACGTAGCAACTCCGCTATATACCTTTACCCCTTATGTAACACATACAACAACACAATGCAACGAAACACAAGACACCCGACGAGTAGAACGTACCAGCTTTACACCTTCTCCTCTCCTTTAAGCCTACTTCCCACAAGATTCGGACCAAGGGGATGGCCCTACCATGCAAAAGCACACCCTTAGCCCCTAGAGAAATGTTTTCCAGATGTGGGTAAAAAGCCCGAACGAGGCCTGCCAAATCTCACTTGCTTACCTCTTTTTACCAATTGGATGCACCGGGCACGACCCTTGAAACCCACTCACAACCGATAGCTGAGCTCCAGAACACTTCATATTTTATATATGTGCATACCCATTTCACAACATATTCTAGGAACATTACTCAAGGTCTTCCACACACCACAAATATGACACATAGCCACTGTTTGACCATCCGAGAACCCAGAACACCTATATAGTTACTAACCAAAACTTGCAACGACCACTCTAGCCAACAAGATAACACTTCAAGGACTCTAAGAGCAGGCTATACTAGCTGCATTTTCCACCCTCAACCACAACACTTGGAAAGGTAACCATAGGAATATCCCTTTCAAGTAGTACTCCAACACATACCTTTATCCACATAAGAACATATCTCTATTATTCAAGGTTGCCATGGAGGGGTCACACGTTACCCACAAGCCATCACCTCACACCTCAAGCTCTACTAGCTAGCAAAAGGTAGCCTACAAGGTTTGATTACTTTAAATTTTCACAGGTGCCGAAGTTGAATGCCACTCACATATAAAATCAACACCCAAATGTTTATAAGTTACTTATTATTCTTCTAGTGTTATAAATATATATATATATATATATATATATATATTCATTTTACCTTTTTTTAACAGGTCTCCAACCACATTCATTTGAAATGGTAACCCAAATGATCTCCTAAGCTTTACTTAACATAAAATGGTGGCTCAAAAGCCCTCCTAGAGAACATACCCCACTACCACAAGAATTAGCAATAAAAGGTTCACTCAGCCTCACATAAACTAGTACGAGACTCAACCGACAACTTATTAAGAGAACACGTTACCACCAATAAAAATAAAATCTTATCACACAAGAATTGAAATCATACCCTTTATTAAGGTAAATCCTGTCTTGCTCTTCTACTGGCCTCACTAGGTAGTCCTCCTGTCTCCAATCGGGGCTCGATGTTGAGCTTTACCCCTAGCTCACTAAGCTAGTCCTCTAGCATCGCTCCTGATCCTACCAAAACAGACTGTACGAAGATGTCCTACTTTTCCACAAAGGCGGCACTAGTACTGCTTCTTGGCACACTCTCTTTTCCAATGTCCCGATTGTCCACAGCAAGCACAACCCTTAGGGAAACGGGACTCAAATGGGAGTGTTGAGGGTTGACCCCCAACTTGAAACTTGTGACCATTCTCAACTTGCGCCCTTTGCCTCTTAAGTCCTTCCTGCTGATTGGGAAAATTTGGCTTCCGTTGATCCGCACCCAAACCCCTCTCAATGATATGGGTTGACAGCTCTCGGCGTACCTCGCTCCTAATCAGTTGTCGAATCTGATCCCTCATCTCTTGAATAATCGGGCCAAAAACGCCAACCTCTGCTGTGATTAGATTATCACCTTCAGCCTGCAGCTCCCCCACTTGCCCAACCTGAGTGGCGGGCTCCTCTGTTACCTCAATAATCGCACGGTCTACAGTGTTCGGAGACATTGGGTACACGAAAAGGTAGCAATCCAGATTAACCCTCAACGATCTCAACAACCTCGAGTCCACTACCGACCAAGCATCTTAAGCTATAACACGCATTAATACTACACAAATCCATAGATTCACATTGCACAGACAATACAAATTCACACCCCATCACATTGTTCATAGCCGCGGTTATTTCACACAATACCACACAAATCACATGCTCAATCTTTCCAAGAACACCAACATTATTGTCATTTTTCAGTTCGTTCACATTTAACAAGCTTCAAGTTCACAAGGACAGTTTCAATACCACAGATTCTTTTCCATGCTTTCATGCTCAATTCATCATAAAATTTCAAAGTTGCACAATTTAAACTTTATCACGTTCAAACTATTCATCCATGCAATTATACATAAGCACAAATGCAACTAGTGCCCTAATGCCAATGCATGCAAATCCTACCACAGGATCGGACTACCCCAAGTACACCTTAGAGGCTCAAAGAGGACCGTGTTGATCAGGCACGTCCCTCCAGGCTCCTCCAAAGGACTCAAGATAACCAGATCCTCCCACTACCCTAAGCCAACTAGACCAAGCTCTGATACCATACTGTCACGCCCCGGCTTTCCAATCCGAGGAAACCGGTTCGTGACTCCCCCTTTATCCACACGGTGGATAAGGGGGTAGGATACAACATTCCCACATAAGACTACAGACACCTCCACGAGATATGTTCAAGAAGACAAAAACATATATTTATTAAATTCAAACCACCATAAACGTTTACAATAAAACCACATGCCTTTATTACAATAAAATCCACATTACAATATCTCCCTACTGGGTATAAAGCCTCTCAAAAATAAAAATACAAATAACAATCAAAACCACAAACAGAACTGCTGTCCACCTTGGTGTTCCCACTTAACGCCTGTAGGTCCCTAAGAAAAACAGAACAAAGTAGGAGGGGTGAGCAACCACAGCTCAGTAGGGATCAAGTCTCCCCAACCCATCCCATGCACCTAACCACTACATGAGAACGTGTACTAGTGCAGTGTCGTGGCAGTAGTAAATACAAGTAAAGCACACCACTCAAATGGGCGCAACCACAACCCCAACCACGCTGGCTCCATAGCCTCATAGACTACCAATTTCACAGCCTTCCAGGCTAACACTTTAACCACCTCTCGGGCAAATATTTAACCGCCTCTCAGGCAAATAGTTTAACCTCCTCTTAGGCAAATAATTTAACCGCCTCTGAGGCAAATAGTTTAACCGCCTCTCAGGTAAATAGTTCCCACAGCCTCTCAGGCAAATAATTATACAATCAAAACACATAACATACATTTCTGCCACACAGGCATAAAATCAAACACATGGCATGCGCACATTCACGGGTTCTCAAACTCAGCCATACGGGTATAAAATCAAACACATAATAGGCATAGCCACTCAGGCATATTATCAAATACATAATAGGCTTAGCCTCACAGGCATATTACCAAAACATATAACGTGTACACATTCATAGGCTCACAAACGCAGCCACACATGCATAAAATCGAACACCTATCATGCAGGTATACTTGCACAGGATAGCAAACATCCACATAAGAAATAACATCAAACATGTCATTAAAGGCCAACATTCATATAAGAGGTCACACCTATATGAATTTACATATATATATATATATTATAACAACAACGTTAATACTTGACAGATTATCAACCACAAGGTCTAACCCCGGAATGGGTACTAGAAGAGACAGAACCCCTACCTCAAGGATCCTTCACGTTCTTGCCTCCACACCAAACGTCGTCCACTCCCGCGAATAACCACAGCAAGATCAGAAGCTCTCCTTCCCTCTCTCTCTCTCTGCGATGGCTGCAATGGCTGATGGAAAACCCTAAACCTAAAACAAGGAGACCTCCACCTCTTTATATGGACACCTCAATATCAAAACGACGTAGTTTTGATTAAGTGAACCCAGCATCGAAACGACATAGTTTTGATGGAACATGCTACAACCTTCCCGCATCCACACAAGACAAAATACCCATAATTCCAACATGCCCCTTTAGGAAAAGATGATTAGAATCACAAAACCAAGGTGATGGTGCAAAAATATGGCTGCACGCCATAATGCACGTCATATCCCCATACGACGTGCAGCTCCAAATGATGTGAAATTCTATCCCAAGCTTCCTTGAATCATGTAAAAGGCAGGCATGCAATAAAAACCTTACACGTGATAATGCCCCATATCACGTGCACTCCATTTCTGCCTCCCTGGGCTGCCCTCTTTCGTCAAAAGTTCCCTATTTGGTAAATAAAATGATTTGGCTGAAGTCCATAAGTAGAAGTTCCCCAAAAACTAAAAAATTGCCACTCAAAAGGCAAAACTGTGACTAACTCCACACATCCCAAAACACGGGTCATTACAGAGCATTGGTTGAGGCAGATCGAGCATGTGTTTTCCTTTCTCCTATCCCGGGAGGAGGATAAAATGAGGTTGGCCATTCGGCAGCTAGAGGGGAATGCCTTGAAGTGGTGGCAAAGTGTCGTGGGAAGCCGTGAAGTGCAGTTCATGTTGTGAGACGAGTTCCTGCAACTCTTCCATGATGAGTTCTTCCCCGAGTCATTGAGGTGGCAAAATCGGGAGGAATTCGGCAGCTTGAGGCAGGGGTCGAAGACAGTACCCGAGTATGAGCGAGAGTTCTGAAGCTTAAGTATATTTGCTCCCGAAACTGTGGTAAGGGAGGACCTGAAGGCCCACAAGTTCACCTCGAGTCTCAGGCTAGCCCTTAGGCAGAGGGTAGCGATACTGTGTTTGCAGAGGAGATGGGTGGAGTATTTGCAGACCTTTGACTTTACTCTTGCCTATACCCCAGGCAAGGGCAATGTTGTAGCCGACGCGTTGAGCAGAAAAGGAAAAGCTGAGGTAGCGGTGAGAGAGTGGAAGCTGATGGAGCAGTTGGCGATGTTACAGTTGCAGCCTATTGCTCGTGATAGTGGGACAGTCCTGAGTCCTATTGTTGTTGTGCCTGAGCTGCACCAGCGAGTCCGTGAGGGACAATTGGGGGATATTGAGTGTGAGGTTTTCCGCGCCCGTATTAAGGCTGGTGAGCTATCTGAGGATTGGACAGAGGGTCCTAAGCATGAGTTGTCTTTTCAGGGGTGGCTAGTAGTAGCTTCTTCTCTCAGAGATGAGGTGATGAGGGAGTTTCATCAGTCTAGAGTTGATGTGCATCCTGAGGGTACGAAGATATACCATGCACTTCGGGGACATTTTTGGTGGCCTGGGATGAAACGAGATGTAGTTACATTTGTTCCAAGGTGCCTCACGTGTCAACAGGTGAAAGCTGAGCATCAGCGGCCGGCGGGCATGTTACAGCCATTGCCAATAGCGAAGTGGAAGTGGGACCACATAGCGATAGATTTTGTAACTGGTCTTCCACCTATTACTGAGAGGAAAGACATGATATGGGTGATTGTGGATCGACTAACAAAGTCGGCCCATTTCCATGCCGTTCGAGAGCGGGACTCCATTGGGGCATTGAGCCAACTATATGTGAACGAGGTTCTGAGACTGCATGGGGTACCATCGTCGAACGTGTCCGACAGAGATTCAAGGTTCACTTCCCATTTTTGGGCAGGTTTGCAAGAGGCTATGGAGACAAAGCTTAACTTGAGTACAACTTTTCACCCTGAGACTGACGGACAGACAGAGCGGACAAATCAAACATTGGAGGACATGTTGAGGGCCTGTGTGTTAGATTTTGGGGGTTCATGGGCAACTCACCTTCCTTTGGTGGAGTTTGCCTACAACAACAGTTATCAGGTATCCATTGGGATGGCTCCTTTTGAGGCGTTATATGGTAGACCGTGCCGATCACCTTTGTGTTGGACTGACATAGGAGAGGTAGCTCTTTTGGGACCACAGTTGGTTCAGGAGGCTACGGAGAAGGTCAAGTTGATTCATCAGCGCTTGTTGTCAGCTCAGAGACGACAGAAATCTTATGCAGATCGGCGGCGGCGACCTTTGGAGTTTTCTATGGGAGATCATGTGTTCCTTCGTGTTTCTCCACGTCATGGACATCGACAATTTAGGCAAGGTTCCAAGCTATCTCCGCGGTTTATCGATCCTTTGAGGTTATGCCTCGGGTGCGGCCAGTGGCCTACCAGTTAACATTACCACCGTTGAGTCGGGTGTACAATGTGTTCCATGTGTCCCAGTTGAGGAAGTATCATCCTAACCCCACTCATGTGATCAATTGGGGGACATTGGATATTGAGGATGACATATCCGTTGTTGAGGCCCCTATCCGTATACTAGATCGGCGGGGGAAGCTTTTGTGTGGTCGTGCTATTCCTTTGGTTCGCGTGCTGTGGCAGCACCGTGGCATTGAGGAGGAGACATGGGAGTTCATGATGCGTGAACAGCACTCAGAGTTGTTCGAAGACGAACAATCTTAAGAGTGGGAGGTGGCTGTTCGTCAAGGGATAGTGATGTGCTTTCTTGTATTAGTTGTTCATGATTTGGTGTATTTGTCTTTTGTATTGTTCTTTAGACTTGTATTTGTATGTTGGTGTTTTGAGATGCGGATATGTGTTATATGCATTGTAATGCATGTGGTTATGAATTATGGTGGTGCTTTGTGGCGTTTGCGGACGTATGTCCTGTTATATGCTGTGTGTGATGTATGACCCATATGGGTGTTGTGGCTTGCCATGTGGCAAATGGTTAGCTTGTGTTTGTTATTCCTTGCATGTTTCTTTTCGAGGACAAAAAGTCTTAAGGGGGAGAGGATGTAATGACCCATGTTTTGGGATGTGAGGAGTTAGTCATAGTTTTGCCTTTTATGGTGGAAATTATAGGATTTTAAAGAGTTTTCTTCCCACACACTTTAGCTAAAACACATTGTTTGTTAATGGACAAGTTTGAGGTAAGAGATGAACCCAAGAGGGAACCTTTGGGAGGTGCACGTGACAATAGCTTATCACGGGCAGGGATGTTTTTGCATAGGAGCCTTCCAGACGTTGTTATAAGTTTTAGGGCAAAATCCTAGGGTATTTGGAGCTGCACGTGATATCCCATATCACGTGCAAGAAGATTATTGTATACCTGCCTTCTACATGATACAAGGAACCTTGAGGAAGAATTTCACATCAATTGGAGCTGCACGTGATATGGGGATATCACGTGCAATATGGCGTGCAGCCATGTTTTTGCATCATCACCTTGATTTTGTTATTTTAGTAATCTTTTCCCAAAGAGGCATGTTAGAATTATGGGTATTTTGTCTTGTGTGGATGCGGGAAGGTTGTAGCCTGTTCCATCAAAACTACGTCGTTTTGATGCTAGGATTCACTTAATCAAAACTACGTCGTTTTGGTGTTAAGGTGTCTATATAAGGAGGAGTCCCTTTGTGTTGTGGTTTTAGGGTTCTTCCGCCGCAGCCGTCGCAGAGAGAGAGAGAGAGAGGAGCTCCAGATCGTGGCTGCCGTTGTCATTTCCGTGGTTGGACGGCGTTAGGTGTGGAAGCAAGAGCGTGAAGGATCTTCTAGAGGAAGGGGTTTTGTCCTGTTCCTTGAACCTATCCAGGGTTTAGGCCTGGTGGTAGGTGATCTATGGTTATCTGGATATATATATTTATACGTAAATCCATATAGGTGTGATCTCCTATATGGATGTTGGCCTTCAATGGCATATTGTTTGATATTATGTCGGTGTGACTATGCAAGTTAAGTATTTGATATTATGCCTGTGACTGATGTATGTTATGTGTTTGGTTTTATGCCCGGTGGCTATGGAAGCCCGTGGCTGGTTATGTAAAGCCCGGTGGCTGTGGAAACCCGTGGCTGGTTATGTGAAGCCCGGTGGCTGTGGAATCTCGTGGCTGGTTATGTGAAGCCCGGTGGCTGTGGAAGCCGGTGGCTGGTTATGTGAAGCCCATGGCTGGTTATGTGAAGCTCGGTGGCTGTGGAAACCCGTGGCTGGTTATGTGAAGCCCGATGGCTGTGGAATCTCGTGGCTGGTTATGTGAAGCTCGGTAGCTGTGGAAGCCGGTGGCTGGTTATGTGAAGCCCAATGGCTGTAGAAGCCCGTGGCAGATTGTGAGCCTATGTGGCTGTGAAAATGGAACCTGTGTAGCTGTGTTGACATGTTTTTAAATGTGATTATACCTGTTCAAATAGTATTGCCACGACACTGCACTTGTGCACGCCCTCATGTAGGTGCTAGGAGCATGGGATGGGTTCGGGAGACATGATTCCTACTAAGCTGTGGTTGCTCACCCCTCATACTGTGTTTTCCTTACTTTTCAAGGACCTACAGGCGTTAGGTGGGAATACCAAGGTAGAAGACAGTCTGCCATGTTGCTTTGTTTAAATGTAATTTGTGTTATGATGTTTTGTGGAACCTTTGTAAGCCTAGTGGGAAAATGATGAAACCCTAGTGAGGAGATATTGTAAAGGAGACTCAATTATAATAAAAGCATGCTTGTTTTGTTGACATTGTGTTTTAAATCTAATAAAGTCTTTTGTTTTGCTTTGGTGAATTTTTGATGTGGGTTGTGACCCTGTGTGGAGTTAGTTCACTTCTACCCCTTATCCACAGCGTGGGTAAAGGAGAGTCACGAACTAGTTTTTTTAGGTGAAAAATACGAAGCGTGACAAGTCTAATTTAGCTTTAACTTCTTGCTGATTAAGAAACCTAATTATACTATATTTCCTAATGTACTAAAATTCCTATCTTAAATCAATATAAAATACCAAAAAAACTCTTTATTAATCCAAATTCGTATTTTTATTAAATATTAATAATATTAAATCATAAAACAACTGAATTGACTAATTTACACCTTTGATTATCATTGGATATTACTAAAATACCTTTGAGTCATCTACACCCCAAATAAGACCCATTTAAAGTCCAAATGACCATTTTTTCAACCACAAAACCAAAATAACGTCCTCAAACCAAGATGGATATAAGATATTTCAATAATCAAATGGAGAATCCTCATCAAGGTGGAGATTTGTGGAATTTTAGCTCATTTCTTTAGTCTTTGGTCCACCCAGGTAGGTAGCCAACCTAAGATTTTGATGGTGAAGACTTTTGCAGTGTGATTTGTCAAAATTGGCAACCACAAATGATAACTTTTGTCTATTTCTGTTGTTGTATACCATTTTGACCGGGTTAGATCATAGTCAAACTCAGTAAGGAAGCTCAAAGCGGAGGGTCACTTCTAAAATCTCAAGATGCCCTAAGGCAACACCAAAGGATAGAAGATGAAATTCGGAGACTAACCGTCACGCCCCAATTTCCTTCCACTTGGAAATGAGTAAGTGATCGCCCATGCCCGCACCCGAAGGGACAAGGGGTTGGTGCAAGCACCTTAAAAGGACTTCTAGCACGGGTCTTGTCCCAAACCTTGCACAATCAGGCTAACATGCCAAGGGGCATGCTCCCTGTTCCCAAACCATGCACACAAACACAAATTGAATAACAACATCTCATTTTATTTCATTTCAAAGACTAAATGTTCATTACAACCCGGTCGGGGAAAAACCCCTATGAAGCCATCAATAAAACCAAACCAAAATCCAAACACATAAAACCAGAGTACAACAAAGGAAATAATATAAAGCTTTCGGCCTCGGGGGCCTAGCTCCTCGGCCTTCACCTACCGCCCGCTAAACCCTGCAAAAGAACGGTTTATAGGAGGGGTGAGCAAACCACGGCTCAGGAGGGATCCGGTCTCCCCGGACCCGTCCCCGTACAGACAAAGATGCATGATATGTGTATGCTTGTGCTCGTGTCGTGCCTAAGGCTAACGCAACAAACATCACCCAGTAAACACTCTTTACCCGAACCCGCACCGAAGGGCGAGAGGACACCCCGCCACCACGGCGACATGACATACCACATTCAGGCGAATGTTGCATGGACACCAATGCAACATTTTCCACCCGAGTCGATATGGTCAACCACCTCCTCGGGCGCCATATCTACCCTCGAAATGGGTGTAGACTTAGCCCACCGTCGTGAGTGCTACACCGAGACTCAGGACCACGTCCTGGCCAAATCTCAAAGGGGTCCGGCTATTGTGCCTGGCCCATATCTCGCTCAATCTCAAACAGATCAACGAACAACATAACATTACATCTCAACATGTAAACTCAAGACATCATTTACACTTTATCTCGAAGGACCAACATGGTCGGATACAAGCCACACACATCAGCCTCATAGGCTTAAAATCAAATACAAATCAAACACAAGACACACCGGTCACACAGGTATATCATCAAACACCCATATACAAGGTCTCACTGGCATCATATTGAATACATGGCATGCGGGCCTCACAGACATTTTATCAAACACATAGTGTGCGGACCTCTTAGACATTTCATCAAACACATGGTGGGCATAAACAAACCCAGAAAATCCTCAGGCCAAATTAACATCGAATCAACAAAACATGCCACCGAAGGCCAACATCCATATAGGAGATCACACCTATATGGATTTACATACATATATATATAGGTGAACATCCTAAAACGAGAGGAGAGTTAGGAGAACATGAACCCCTACCTCAGGCTTTTGTCCTAACCTCCACGCTAGACGACTCCCAACGACGCGAACCACCACGGCAATTGCCCGGGAGATCCTCTCTCTCTCTCTCTCTCTCTCTCTGGCAGAACAAGCAAGAAAGGGACACAAGAACCCTAAACTCAAACTCAAGCCCTCATTATATAGACACTACCCACATCAAAACGACGTAGTTTTGATTAAGTAAACCCAGGGATCAAAACGACGTAGTTTTGATCACACAAGTTAGCACCTTTCCACACCCATATAGGCCAAAATACTCGGAATTTCAACATGGTCCTTTGGAGAAAGATCATTAGAATGTCAAAACCAAGGGAACCATGCAAAAATATGGCTGCACGCCAATTTGCACGTGAATTCCCAATTCACGTGCAACTCCAAATGGACTCCAAATGCTCTCAAACTTCACCCCTAGCCTCCTTGCATCATTTAGAAGACAACCACACTTGCACGTGAATTGGACCCATATCACGTGCACCTCACATACACGTCCGTTTGGCCTGAAACTTCGTGGTAGATAGAGGACATCATTCTAAGCATCTTTCCTTTTGCACGTGAATTCATTTGAGCCCATTCACTAGGTCAAAATCTAGAAAAACTCTACTCGGAAGGCAAACCGTGACTAACGTGACTAACTCAAGGTACGGGTCCTTACATCCTCTCCCCCTTAAGACTTTTCGTCCTCGAAAAGAAAAGGTGGAATGAAAGAAAACAATCACAACCAAAGCATAGGCCTCTAACACCCTCTAGCACAAGATAAATTAATACACAACAAATCACAAATTATTTCACACATTTATACACTCCATATGGTCATAACTAGTTGGGCAAGTACCTGATTATGTTGAAGTTTGATGCTTGCCCTCCTCCCCTCCTTCGAGTTGTTGGTCCTCGAACAGTTAGGATAATGAGCACGCATCTCGGTCTCACGTTCCCAGGTCTCTTCCTCCGGCCCTCGGTGTTGCCACAACACCCGAACCAACGGAATAGTCTTACCTCGCAATGCTTCTCGCGCCTATCTACAATACGGATGGGGGCCTCGACAACGAACACATCCTCTCCAAGATCCAGGGTACCCCAATCTAGCACGTGTGTGGGATCTGGATGATATTTCCGCAACCGGGATACATGGAAAACATTATGAACTCGCTCAAACTAGGTGGTAATGCCAACCTATAAGCAACAGGTCCAACTCTGCTCAAAATCTCGAACGGTCCAATGTACCGAGGGGACAACTTGGACCCGGTCCCAAATCTCTTATGCCCTCGCCGTGGAGAAACACGAAGGAATACGTGGTCTCCCACCAAAAACTCCAACGGTCGGCGTCGGCGATCCGCATAAGACTTCGTCTGCTCTGGGTCAGTAAGAAGGCGTTGCCGAATCGCTGAACTTTTGCCGTAGCCTCCTGGACCAATTGGGGTCCTAACATAGCCGCCTCTCCGCCTTTTGCCCAACATAATGGAGACCGACACGGTCGGCCATACAATGCCTCAAACGGGGCCATCCCAATCGAAGACCGGTAACCGTTATTATAGGCAAACTCCACCAGGAGGAAGGTGGGAAGCCCATGATCCTCCAAAATCGAGTACACAAGCCCTCAACAAGTCTTCCAATGTTTGAATGGTCCTCTCGGACCGACCATCGGCCTCAGGATGGAATGCGGTACTCAAATTAAGTCGGGTTCCCAATGCTTCCTGCAGACCTCCCCAAAACCGGGATGTAAACCGCGCATCCCCGTCTGAAACAATAGACAAGGGTACTCCGTGCAAGCGGACAATTTCATCAACATACAACCGGCTTAACGTGCCGATAGAGTCGCGCTCTCGAATTGCCAAGAAATGGGCCGACTTAGTTAAGCGGTCCACTATGACCCAAATCATGTCCTTTCTCCCGAAGTTGTAGGAAGTCCCGTCACGAAGTCCATGGTAATATGCTCCCACTTCCACTCGGCTACAGGTAAAGGCCGCAATTGACCAGCGGGTCGTTGGTGTTCCGCCTTCACTTGCCGACAGGTAAGGCACCTGGAAACAAACTCGCTACACTCCGTTTCAGCCCCGGCCACCAGAAGCGTGCGCGAACGGCATGATACATCTTAGTTCCTCCTGGATGTACAGCCAAACGGGAATGATGAAATTCCCTCAAGACATCCTCACGCAAGGGAGGTGGTACTATCGACGCCCTCGAAATTTCAGCTCATGCTCAACTCCTTCGTCCGGTCCTCGACGGCTCTCCGGCCTCTATCCTGGGCCCGGATCACCTCACGATCCATGTCGCCTAACCGTCCCTCACGGACACGCTCGATACAACCTCGTATCACGGTGAGAGGACACAGGATAGCTCCATCATCGCCGAAAGCAGGTTGCACCCGAAGCATCGCTAACCGCTCCATCATTTTCCATTCTCTCATGGAAACCTCAGCTTTTCCCTTTCTACTTAGCGCGTCGGCTACTAAATTTCCCTTTCCAGGCGTGTAGGAGAGCGTGAAGTCAAACATTTGCAGGTACTCGACCCACCTCCGTTGGCGCAAATTTAGGTCTCTCTGGGTGAAGATATATCGTAGGCTTTTGTGGTCAGTATATACCACAAATTTCTCTCCCAACAGGTAATGTCGCCAAGACTTCAGGGCAAAAATAATCGCTGCTAACTCCAGGTCGTGTGTTGGGTAGTTTTGCTCATGGGACTTCTTGTCGCGAGCCATATGCTATGACTTGGCGCTCTTGCATCGAACACACCCCAGTCCAACGCGAGACGCATCACAATACACCTCGAATGGCACTCCCTCCTGCGGTAGACTCAACACCGGTGCAGTAGTTAGGCGAGTCTTCAACTCCTCGAATGCCTGCTGGCACTTGTCCGTCCACTCGAATTTGGCTCCCTTCCGTGTAAGAGCTGTCATAGGTGCGCCAACCGAGAAAACCCTTCCACAAAACGCCGGTAATACCCCCGCGGACCCAAGAAACTCCGGATCTCAAAAACATTTGTGGGCCTCTTCCAAGATGCTACGGACTCAATCTTGGTTGGGTCCACTCTAACTCCTTCGGCAGATACTACATGCCCAAGAAAATGCACCTCTCGCATCCGGAAGTCACACTTGCTAAATTTAGCATACAAGTGATGATCTCGTAGTGCCCGTAGCACCACGGCCAAGTGCTCCTCATGCTCGGCTTGGGTTTTGGAGTACACAAGGATGTCGTCAATGAATACCACCACGAAGGAATCCAGGTATGGGGCAAATACCCGATTCATTAGATGCATGAACACAAGGTGCGTTCGTGAGCCCAAAAGGCATCACTAACCACTCATAGTGTCCGTACCGCACCCGAACGCCGTCTTAGGGATGTCCTCGCTCCCGACCCTCAATTGGTGATATCCCGAACGCAGATCGATTTTTGAGAACCACCGTGCTCCACTCAGTGGTCGAAGAAGTCATCAATCCGCGGCAAAGGGTACTTGTTCTTTACCGTTACTTGATTCAACTTCCGATAATCAATGCAAAGTCGCAACGAACCATCGGCCTTCTTAGCAAACAAGACCGGTGCACCCCATGGTGAGGTACTAGGACGGATAAAACCTTTATCTCCCGGTTCCTTTATCTCGCTTCGAAGCTCCTGCAACTCAGCAGGTCCCATCCGGTATGCTACTAGTGAGATGGGTCCCACCCCTGGCAACAGTTCAATCGTGAACTCGACACTTCGTGTGGAGGCAACTCCAACAACTCCCCAGGAAAGACATCCTGGAAATTCTCGACTACATCCTGGCCACACCCTTTTCTCCAAGTTACCTTCCTCCTCAAAGGTTGGGGTGGCAAGCCTATGGGTAATATTGCCCCATAGCTCCCTCGTCGGTCCAGCTCTCCCAAAGATCCCTATCCCATTCACCCACTAGGATACAGGAAGACCCTTGTGGGTGTAGTAAACGATACTCGTCGCCTATAGCGATCAATCTTAGCCTGAAAGGCCATCAACCATCCATCCCCAGAATCAAACTAAAGGTCCTCATGGGCATTACGTACAAATCAAATGAGAGGTCAACCTCTCCTATCGTAAGCGCACACTCTCGACACATTTGGTGGATCAACTCCACTCCTCCCATTGGGGACTCGACCCTCGGAGGTCTATCGGCCTCCACACAATCAAGTCCAAGGCTCTCCACCAAGGACTTAGCAATCAGGGAGCACGAAGCTCCGGTATCAAACAATGCAAGAACAACGGTGCGAGATATTAGAATAGTACCTCGAACCACCGAAGGTCCAGCTCCACCTTCCTCGGAGGGTGATGGTAAATCCTCCATTTCACTGGTGTTGAGGTAAGCGCGAACACTCGCCTTGGCTTGCCCCACCACCGGCCTCACTTGCCTTCCCTTTTGCTCCCGCTGCGAGTCCACTGGGACGCCCCTCCGATCCTCCTTGTGGTTGCCTCTCCCCCCTGTGGCCTAGTGTGACCGGAACCACTGACCGGGCCCGCCACGAATGTGCCGGCTTTGGGGCCGGGGCCTGAAATTGGGTTCCACCCTCTGCTCCCTTGTGCTAAGCTTCCGGCTCCCCTGTGTTTCCCCTTGTCGAAACACACCTTGCCGATGTGTCCCACCTTCCCACGGCTATGACACGTCAAGTGCCGCTTGGGGCACTCACGTTTGACGTGCCCTGACATGCCACAACAGGTACACCCGCTTGGGAAGTTCCCAAGAAGACTCCCCTGTCCTCCAAAGTAACGGGATCTGGGCGGAGCCATTGAAGCTTGGCCCCCATCCTTGGGAAAAGTCCCACTCCCGGACTCAACCTTTCGCCTCTTGGTATCACCGTGCTTGTCGCGCGTGCTCGCCCCCATCCGCTCCTGGTGAGCCTGTCTTCCCCTCCTCTAATCCTCTCTCAACAATCTTGGCGGTGTCCACGACTCAAAGATAGGTCTTCGGCCGCAACATCTCCACCCTTTGCTTCAGGGCAGGTTTGAGACCCATGGTAAACTTATGGGCCTTCAGGTCCTCCCTTGATATTGCTTTCCGGAGCAAACCGACTCGACCCCGAAAATCTCGCTCATACTCGCGCTCGAGCGCGATCCCCGCTTCAAGCCGCCGAACTCCTCCCGCTTCGCCACCGCAATGACTCGGAAAGAACTCCTCATGGAACACTGGAGGAACTCATTCCAGGCCATGGTCTCCATATCCCGGCTTCCTGAGATGCTAAGCCACCATTCCAAGGCTTCCTCCTCCAACCGCCGGACCGCTAGTCTCACTTTGTCTTCCTCCGGGGTCGAAGAAAGGAGAACACATGCTCGATCCGCCGCAGCCCGGTGCTCTGCTCTCCTAGAGGTTCGGCTCCTCCCTTGAACCTTGGTGGGTGTTCCTTTCGGAACTGGCGTCAACACGTCTCCCTCTTCCCGCCTCACCGGCACTTCCCGCCTACACGGAGGTTCCGCCTCACGGGGTGGAGGGGGGTGGCACCGCCTGTCGTGCCATCATCTCCTGACGCACCTCGTTTAGGATCTCTCCCCTGAGGTCCTCACGCGTGCCTTGCACGTTCTCACTTAGGGCCCGGACTTGGGCCATGATCCGCTCCAGGGGATCATCGCCCTCTACACGCTGTCCTCTTCCCTCTCCAAGACGGGCGGAAGATTCATCTTCTACACTGGAGTAGCTCGGGTTACTTTCCTAGGAGGCATCGTCTACATAATTTAAACCAAACTAGGATCGGCTTCTCTCAAGCTCTACACACCCTCATCCCCATGGGCCATGAGGTACTCAAGCAACATTTTACATTTAAACACACAGAAAATCACGAAGTACACAAGCAGCAATTCATAGCAACAAGTCTCACGAGAAAATCACCGAATTTCACAAAGAACAAGTTTCAAAGAACATAGCATGTCCAATCACAATGCTCATACCGAAATTAAACTAGTGCTCTAATGCCAATGCATGTATGCACCCTCAACCCAAATGCAAGTGCCCTACTCCTTGGTCTAACTACCCCCGAGTACACCCCAGAAAACCAGATAGGACCACGTTGATCAGGCGTGTCCTATACCGCCTCCCAAGAGTCTCGAAGCGCCAGCCTCCCCACTATCCTAGGTCCACTAGACCATGAACTATCGCTGATACCATATTGTCACGCCCCAATTTCCTTCCACTTGGAAATGAGTAGTGATCGCCCATGCCCGCACCCGAAGGGACAAGGGGTTGGTGCAAGCACCTTAAAAGGACTTCTAGCACGGTCTTGTCCCAAACCCGCACAATCAGCTAACATGCCAAGGGGCATGCTCCCTGTTCCCAAACCATGCACACAAACACAAATTGAATAACAACATCTCATTTTATTTCATTTCAAAGACTAAATGTTCATTACAACCCAGTCGGGGAAAAACCCCTATGAAGCCATCAATAAAACCAAACCAAAATCCAAACACATAAAACCGGAGTACAACAAAGGAAATAATATAAAGCTTTTCACCTCGGGGGCCTAGCTCCTCGCCACCTTCACCTACCGCCCGCTAAACCCTGGCAAAAGAACAGTTTATAGGAGGGGTGAGCAAACCACGGCTCGGTAGGGATCCGGCTCTCCCGGACCCGTCCCGTCAGACAAGATGCATGATATGTGTATGCTTGTGCTCGTGTCGTGCCTAAGGCTAACGCAAGCAAACATCACCCAAGTAAACACTCTTTACCTGAACCCGCACCGAAGGGCAGAGGACACCCCGCCACCACGGCGACATGACATACCACATTCAGGCGAATGTTGCATGGACACCAATGCAACATTTTCCACCCGAGTCGATATGGTCAACCACCTCCTCGGGCGCCATATCTACCCTCAGGAATGGGTGTAGACTTAGCCCACCGTCGTGAGTGCTACACCGAGACTCAGGACCACGTCCTGGCCAAATCTCAAAGGGGTCCACTATTGGTCCGGCCCATATCTCACTCAATCTCAAACAGATCAACGAACAAGATAACATTACATCTCAACATGTAAACTCAGGCACATCATTTACACTTTATCTCAGAAGGACCAACATGGTCGATACAAGCCACACACATCGGCCTCATAGGCTTAAAATCAAATACAAATCAAACACAAGACACACCAGTCACACAGGTATATCATCAAACACCCATATACAAGGTCTCACAGGCATCATATTGAATACATGGCATGCAGGCCTCACAGACATTTTATCAAACACATAGTGTGCGGACCTCTTAGACATTTCATCAAACACATGGTGGGCATAAACAAACCCAGGAAAATCCTCAGGCCAAATTAACATCGGAATCAACAAAACATGCCACCGAAGGCCAACATCCATATAGGAGATCACACCTATATGGATTTACATACATATATATATAGGTGAACATCCTAAAACAGAGGAGAGTTAGGAGAACATGAACCCCTACCTCAGGCTTTTGTCCTAACCTCCACGCTAGACACTCCCAACGACGCGAACCACCACGAATCGCCCAGGAGATCCTCCTCTCTCTCTCTCTCTCTCTCTCTGGCGGCAACAGTGCAACAAAGGGACACAAGAACCCTAAACTCAAACTCAAGCCCTCATTATATAGACACTACCCACATCAAAACGACGTAGTTTTGATTAAGTAAACCCAGGATCAAAACGACGTAGTTTTGATCACACAAGTTAGCACCTTTCCACACCCATATAGGCCAAAATACTCGAATTTCAACATGGTCCTTTGGAGAAAGATCATTAGAATGTCAAAACCAAGGGAACCATGCAAAAATATGGTCGCACGCCAATTTGCACGTGAATTCCCAATTCACGTGCAACTCCAAATGGACTCCAAATGCTCTCAAACTTCACCCCTAGCCTCCTTGCATCATTTAGAAGACAACCACACTTGCACGTGAATTGGACCCATATCACGTGCACCTCACATACACGTCCGTTTGGCCTGAAACTTCGTGGTAGATAGAGGACATCATTCTAAGCATCTTTCCTTTTGCACGTGAATTCATTTGAGCCCATTCACTAGGTCAAAATCTAGAAAAACTCTACTCGGAAGGCAAAAGCGTGACTAATCGTGACTAACTCAAGGTACGGGTCCTTACACTAACGCACTTGACTGTACTTAATTCCAGCTTAAAATGAGGAAGTTATGACCAAAGCATCATGGTCAAATTCGAATCATCATGGTCAATCCAAGTTATTCTTTAGCACGGAGTAAGGATCCAAGCTAACCTTGATACGAAATATGGAGCCTTAACATGGAGTAATGATCCAAGTCATCAATCCGGAATAAGGAGTCTTAGCACGGAGTAATGATTCAAGTCATCCACTGATTTGGAATAAGGAGTCTTAGCATGGAGTAAGGATCTGAGCCATCCACTGATTCGGAATAAGGAGCCTTATGTCACGGGGTCAGCCTTTATAGCAGCTTAACCCGTGCGGCACCTAGTTCCCACCCGTACGAAGGAACGCTAGGTCAGCCTAACTCGTCGCATTTGGATCGGAACCCATCGATCCGTTGTAAAGCAATTGTGTAGGGAAGCGCTTAACGGAAGATCGATTTAAACGAAGGCAACAAACGATTGTATTGATTGCTTGAAAGCTTTACAACATCACTCTCCTACATATAGATGTTAACACTTTTCTGGCTATGTCGCCAGGAGACATCATATATGATCGAAACATAAAATCTCTACAACTTACTCTATAAGCTAAGTACAACACTTTACAAAGGGGAAATACCCCAAAATGGCCTAAGTATGCTAGGATAAGCCTCGGTTCGTGACATTCTCCCCCACCCGATTTCGCAGCGTCCTCGTTGCGTCTTCGGCTTCCTCGAACTCGTCGAACCGCTGGATGTAGCGTTCGGTTTCTTCCCAGGTACTCTTCAATATCTTTGGAGAATTGCCCCAGATCCTCTTCCTTCTCCCAGCCTTGCCTCTTCAACCGGCCCTGTTCTTCCATTGGACGTAGTACTCCACCCGGCTTGGATCTACGCCCCTTCTTGGCACGACTCTACGAGAGTGGATTTTCTCTATCTCTTTATCGTAGGTCTTGCCCGTTGATCTTGTTGGTGTCCGCACCGCCCGTTGTCCGCTCGTATCTTCCAAGTCTTCGTGGTAAGGCTTGAGCAAACTAACGTGGAACACCGGATGCCTTTGTAAGCTAGTCGGGAGGTCCGGTTGTATGAGACCTTCCCAATTCTCTTAAGTACTTTGAAAGGCCCCTCATATCGGCGCACCAAACCCTTATGCAATTGTCCGAGTGCTTTGGTTTGGCGCGGAAGGAGTTTGAGCATCACCATATCTCCTTCCTGAAATTCCAAGGGCCTCCTTTGTTGATCCGCCCACTTCTTCATCTTCTTCGCCGCTTTGTGCAAGTATGCCCTGGCCGATCCGTTTGTTCATGCCATCCTTTTGCAAACTTGAACGCCGCGGGGCTCTTTCCGATATACCCCGAGTGATGAAAGTGGGCGTCAATGGTCTTTGCCCGATTGCGAGTTCGAACGGGCTCTCGTTCGTGGACTCGCTCTTCCGCAAGTTATATGAGAATTGGGCTATGTCCAAGAACTTGGCCCAATCTCTTTGATTGGCACTCACATAGTGCCTCGTGCAGCTCCGATAAGCCATTGACACGTTCGGTTTGGCCGTCTGTTTGTGGGTGGAAACTTGTTGAAAAGTTTAAGTCCGAACCCATTATCCGGAACGGCTCGGTCCAAAACCGCCTGTGAATCGTGAGTCCCGATCGCTCACAATTGTCTTTGGAATGCCCCGACTTCACCACGTACTTGAAGAATAGTCGGGTCGTGTCGTCTGCCGTGCGGTCCTTCGGAGCTGGAATGAAAACTCCGTACTTAGAGAATCGGTCGACCACCACAATGATTGTACCGCATCCTTCGGATCTTGGGAGACAAACAATGAAGTCCATCGAAACACTCTCCCAAGGTCTTTCCAGAGGGCAAAGGTTCTAACGATCCTGCCGATTGCCGATTCTCTATCTTGTCTTGTTGGCACACAAGACAAGTCCTCACGTATACTTGAACGTCCTCGTAAAGTTGAGGCCAGTAGTAGCTCCGTTTGACCAACGCCAAGGTACGATCGACTCCGGGATGGCCAGCCCACCGCGAGTCGTGACATTCTTTGAGGATGTCTCTCCTCAAACTTCCCCATTTAGGAACGTACACCCGTTCCCCTCGAGTATGGAGTAAGTCATCCCTTAACCAAAATCGCCGCGTCTTCCCAGCTTTGACGCATTCCACCAAGGACTTGGCTAATGGGTCATGCTCCATTCCTTCCTTTAATTTGTCCACCAGGGGGAATTGTGGTTGGCTAATGGCTGCAAGTTCCGCCTTCCGACTTAGTGCATCGGCCACCACATTATTTGTGCCCGGTTTGTACTCGAGCACAAAGTCAAACTCCGCTAGGAGTCCTTGCCACCGTGCTTGCTTCGGAGTTAAGTTCCTTTGAGTAAGAAAATAACTCGTAGCAATGTTGTCCGTCTTCACCACAAACTTGGACCCTAGCAAATAATGCCTCCACACCCGAAGGCAATGCATAACTGCCGTCATCTCCTTTTCATGCACCGCGTACCTCCGTTCGGTGCCATTAAGTTTCCGGCTTTCATATGCTACAGGATGCCCCTCCCGCATTAGAACTCCACCGATGGCAAAGTCCGAAGCATCCGTGTGAACTTCATAAGGCTTCGTATGGTCCAGGCAGTGCCATCACCTGGTCCGTTTGTCACGGCTTGCTTCAACTTCTCAAATGCCTCTCGGCAAGCATTATCCCACACCCAAGTCTTGTTCTTCTTTAGTAGTTCCGTCAAGGGTGCAGCAATGTGGGAATAGCCGCGGATGAATCTTCTATAGTAGTTAACCAAGCCAAGGAATGAGCGCATTTCAGGGACTTTCTTGGGCGTCTCCCATTCCTTGATGGCTAACACTTTCTTATTATCCATCTTTAGTTTGCCGCCGCCAATGATGTGACCCAAGAAGGGCACCTCCTTCTTCGCAAAGTCACATTTCTCCTTCTTCACAAAGAGTTGGTTCTCCCTTAAGATTTGGAAAACCCGCCGTAAGTGTGCCTTGTGCTCCTCCAAGGTTTCTTTGTAGACGACAATGTCATCAAGGTACACCACGACGAATCTGTCCAAGTATGGTTGGAAGATCCGGTTCATCAACGTACAAAATGTGGCAAGGGGCGTTTGTAAGGCCAAAGGGCATCACTAAGAACTCGTAAGAGCCATATCTTGTGACGCACGCCGTCTTTGCCTCATCACCTTCGGCTATCCGCACTTGCCAATATCCCGACCGCAAGTCTAGCTTTGAGAACCATCTCGCAGCGCCAAGTTGATCAAATAGGTCGGATATGAGTGGGATGGGGTAGCTGTTCTTCACCGTAATCTTGTTTAGCGCCCTATAGTCAATGCATAGCCGCATCGACCCATCGTGCTTCTTTTGGAACAACACCGGTGCTCCAAATGGCGCTTTGGATGGCCGAATGAAACCGGCATCCAACAAGTCCTTCAATTGTTCCCGAAGTTCCTCCAACTCCGGTGGTGCCATCCGATAGGGCACCGCAGCAGTAGGCCTTGCACCGGCCTCTAACTCGATCTTGTGGTCCACCACCCGCTTCGGCGGAAGTTGTTTGGGGAGTTCAGGTGGCATAACGTCCCCAAACTCTTCAAGGACCGTCTTCACTTCGGTTGGGGGCTCCTCCCCAACACTTGGGCATTCTTCTTTTACCATGGCAATGAAGGTTGGCTCCTGTCGCCTAACTCCTTTAGACAGTTGGAGCGCCGAAAGAGACTTCGCCTTGAGCTCTTCCTCCCGCATTACCTTCACCATGCACGTTTTCCCTCGTCCATGATGCACATTGTGTTGGTGCTAGGAATTGGAATTGCCCGCACCTGGTCAACGAACTCCATCCCCAGCACCATGGGATAGTCGTCCATCGACACCACGGAGAGATTCACCTTGCCTCTCCACTCGCCAATACTTAGCTCGACACCTCGAGCCACGCCATGGATTGGACCGGCGCTGGAGTTCACCGCCTTCACCCGGCCCCTTCTCTTCCTTGTAGACTATCCCCCGTCTACGAGCTTCTTCGACCTTGATGAAGTTGTTGGTCGCACCCGTGTCCACCAAGGCCTTAGTTTCAAGGTTATTGGCCTTAGCGAGCACGTACATGCGCCCCTTCTGTCGTCCGGATGGTGGCACCTCCACCTTCGCCTTGATTGCATTGAGGAGTTGCAAGGAACCAAGTCGTGGATCCCTCGCATTCCTCTCTTCGTCTTCGTTGATCATCGCGGAGAGCTTGGAACGCTTCGGGCACTCGAACGCCTTGTGAGGGCCTTCACAAAGGAAACAGGAGATCCTTGGCTTCTCCCCGTCCTTGGAACCATTCGCAAAGTGTTTTGGGCGAAAGTCCTTAGACGGTTGGAAGGGTCTCCCTTTTCCTTCACTCCGGTTGTCTCCCCCCACGTTTCTCCTTGTGGAACTTGTTCGCCTTGGAAGTCGATGAAGAACCGGTGGTTTTCTCCGGCTTCTTGTACTCGATGAGTGATTCGGCCACCGCCATGGCCGACGCCAGGTCCCGCACATTCCTCCGTTGCAGCTCCGGCTTTGCCCATTGTTGCAATCCGTCCATGAAGGAAAATAATGAATCCTTCGCGGACATGTCTGGGATCTCCAAGATGAGCTCGAAAACTCGCGGACGTACTCCCGCACCGTGCCCTTGTGGGTAAGGCGCCGAAGTTTCGCCGGGACTCGTCCTCCGCGTTTGTGGGGATAGAACTAGGCCTTGATCTCCCGCTTGAAATCCGCCCAATTATCGATAATGCATAAGCCGCACTCCTTGTCGGCATATCGTCGCCTCCACCACACCATAGCCGAATCGACTAAGTATAGCGGAGCGGTCTTCACCTTCTTTGCCTCGTCAACAATATTCAAGGCATCGAAATCTTGCTCCATGGTCCAAGAGGAAGTTGTCTAACTCCCTTGCATTCCTAGACCCAGGATAGGTCTTAGGCTTTGGCACATCGATTTTGGAGCCGGAATGGCCGCCAACGCCACCTTGGGTGACCGCCATCTTACGAGAGAGACCAATCCGCCTTGATCTCTTTGATTTCCTCTTGCATCGCCAGGATTTGGGACATGAGAGAACCCTTCAAGCCCTCAAATCGAGAGTTCATGTCGTCCATGACGGAGTTGAGAAGCCCTTGCATCCTCCCATAGCTTTCCTCACCCTCTCGAGTCCAGCTTTTCGATGCTTTCGGTGTGCTCCTCGACCACCTCCATCCGTTCGGCTAACGCCAACTCCAATTTGGCTAGTCGACTCTCCAACGGACATGTCTCCCTCGAAACGGACTTGTCTCTCCTCCGTTCCTTAGCGTGGTGCTCCTTGTCGCGGCCTTCGTGGTCGTCACCACTAATGACAACAGATCCTCCGTTTGTCATTTTTACACCGTCTCGAAGTTTTGATTGTTCCACCGAACTTTAGCACCAACCTGGGCTCGATACCACTTGTCACGGGGTCGGCCTTTATAGCGACTTAACCCGTGCGGCACCTAGTTCCCACCCGTATGAAGGAACGCTAGGTCACCTAACTCGTCGCATTTGGATCGGAACCCATCGATCCGTTGTAAAGCAATTGTGTAGGGAAGCGCTTAGCGGAAGATCGATTTAAACGAAGGCAACAAACGATTGTATTGATTGCTTGAAAGCTTTACAACATCACTCCCCTACATATAGATGTTAACACTTTTCTGGCTATGTCGCCAAGAGACATCATATATGATCGAAACATAAAATCTCTACAACTTACTCTATAAGCTAAGTACAACACTTTACAAAGGGGAAATACCCCAAAATGGCCTAAGTATGCTAGGATAAGCCTCGGTCCGTGACACTTAGCACAAAGTAAGGATCTGACCCATCCACTAATCCGGAATAAGGAGCCTTAGCACAGAATAAGGATTCGAGCCATCCACTGATCCAGAATAAGGAATCCAAGTTATTCCTTAGCACGGAGTAAGGATCTGAGCCATCTACTGATCCAGAATAAGGAATCCAAGTTATTCCTTAGCACGGAGTAGGAATCTGAGTTATCCACTAATCCGGAATAAGAAACCTTAGCATGGAGTAAGGATCAAAGCCATCCTTGATATGGAAAAAGGAGCCTTTGCACGGAATAATCCTCAATGTTACAAATTTGAGTCTTCCTTGATCTGGAATAACAGATCCAAGTCATCCAATGATCTGAATTATCTTCCAATGATCCGAAATGCTCCGCACTAGTGATAATCCGGATTCCGTTATTTTCGCATCAATGATGATTCAACGATTAACTAAACTCTGTATCAATGATTACTCAAAAATCTCCTTTGTGATTTTGTCCTTTCCCACTAAGGCGTCTTGATGCATCTAGAATTAAAAAGAGAAAAAAATAATTTTCAATACTTGGAAAACAAGAAATCTCACTTGCCCATATTATTCCAATCAATTAATTTAAATGAGGTAGTATTGAAAATCAAATAATCCTAATTGATTTAATTGCATGTCTTGGGGGATAAGAAATCCTATTTACTATAATTATTTCAATCAAGGATTAAATGCAAGAAATTATCCTTTGAAAGACTAGCCTACCTAGCATATAAATAGGCTGCTCATTTGACAATGAAGGAAAAATGAAGGAACGAAGAGGAGAATGGATCGATTATTAACACCTATGTCTGGTCGTGTGAGAAAGAGATACTTTTGAGGACTCACAAGAAAGGACTTTTTAAGAGCAAGGAACACATTTTGGAGAATCATCTAGGTTTTTTTTCTTTCTTTCTTGTTATTAACTTTTTTCTCAAATGTTTTGAAATAAAATAGTTTCTCTTGAAACTTGTATTTTTTTTCAAAGATTAAAAAAGATAATCAAAAGCAACCTTTTCTAGAAAAATTAAATCAAAGGCCCTAGTGGCCATAGGGTAAAGCCCTTGATACTCATACCTTAGCTGCTCATGCCGACATTGATTGTGGTAGTGCTATTATTTCATAACTATTTTATTTTATTTCTTTTTCTGAAAAGGGAATAGCATTACCACATGGGCCTAGATCCCACATCTTTTTTCTAAAACTAATATGTTTCTTTTTTTTTTGAAACCTTTTTGTTTCTTTTAAAGGCCTAGATCCTACAATTTTCTTTTCCCTTAAAATATAAAAACATAAAAATGACTTCTTTTTAACTAAAACAAGCAAACATTCATAGATCAAGACTAGGTACCAATTTTAGCAAACATCAACTAAAATGACCGTTTTGCTAGTCTGAAATGGGTATAATCTCGTCTGAAAAATGTAAGAAAATAAAGTTTGGTTCCTTTAGGCCAATATTTCAGACTCCATTATACCATACCATTATGTCCTCTCCTTGCTCACACATATCTCCTATGAAAATCAACCTCATAAACCCATGTTTCATATAAAAAATAAAGGCCGATCAAGTTGTTGGCATCGTCCTTGAGTAGGATGGCTAGCACAGTGGCAACAATTGCCTCATCTTCGTTTGCACCAACTAGATCAAGAAGCAGTCTTGATCTACGATGGCTAATCCTTCTCCCTCTTCAAGATTTTTAACTGTCAGATCCTTCTTCCACTGAGGGTCATTGAGTGTGGGATTTGAAGGACAGTAACGGCTGCAGATCGTAGATGAGGTCATGCTCGAGATGGTTGGCGAGTGATGAAAGTAGTACCTATCGCAATGGTCAGTCTAGGAAGGAGGCGTGGTTCGGATGTGATGATGGTGGAGCTTGGTGGTGATGAAGGAGATGAGTGACCCATGACAACGGGGCAAAGTGATATAAGAGCGAGAGGGGTTTGTTTTGACTTTTGATTCTTGAATCATTAATGTGTGAGCTGTGTGTTTATATGTGAGTTTTGCGTACTAGAAAGAAGGAGAGGGAGAAAGTTCTTTATTTTGATTTGATCAAATTAATTTTGTATAAAATTAAATAAGGGAAAAATAATAAAATGCATTGATTTAGATAGTTTATCATTCCTATAACCAAACATGGCTAAAAATTTGGTTATCATTTAAATTAAATTATGATATCATTCAGATATCTCAATGATATTATTAATCTTACAAATTGAACCTCTTGATGAAGGAGCTCATAGAATTAGCTCTTGCATAGTTGAATGTCATAGAATTGATCTTGTAGATTGTTATCAACTCATAGGGTGGAGGCAGTTTGATGATGTCATCTCATAAAGCATTGAAGTGCGGACATGATAAAGTATTGAAGTAATGACATCATCTCAAACAGTGAAGATATTTTTGATGACACCTCGCATATATCTAGAATACGCCTTTTGCGTTAATCCTAGGTTTGGTCGGCATTCATCTTCTCCCTTCCCTTATTCTTTCTTCTATTTTCTGATGGACATAGTTGCCCATGGTTCTTAAGCCATTATAAATTTTTTGGTCGACTAACAGAGGTGTGGGCCTTGCTTCTTGAGACCTAGAGGCGTTTGTTTTCTTCTCTGATCCAGAGATATCGGTCTATTTTGTTGAATCTTTTCTTTGATCTAGTGTTACAACTTGCGTAAATGAAGAATAAATTATTATGTGCCCCTGCGATGGCAACAAATCAGAAAGAATCTGGCAGTGTTTCAGGGATAGAAACAGCCCTCGATTCCAGTGGTGTAGTCTCTTTTACAACAAGGCTGACAAATGAAAGGTTGGAAGGTGCGTTGTGTTTCTAGATTTGGCACTAAACAGTGTTTGTTAGGCGAGCATTGTATGGTCAAGTACTCTACTCATGCATGGTTTAGGGAGTTTAGTATTGCTAATGTTCGAGACTTAGACATGACACAACATGAAGGATAATTCAATCTTTTATCTTAATTCCTCCTAGGGTGTGCATATATATATATATATATATATATATATATATATATGATTGTTTATGTGAGTGATATTGTTATTTCTGACAATGATATAGAAGGTAATTCACAACTCAAGCAATTTTTGCACAACTAGTTTAAGACCAAGGATCTTGATCTTGATTTTCTAGGATACTTTCTTGATATTGAAGTCTCTAAATGTAGGGATTGTATCTTTTTATATCAAAGAAAATACGCATTAGATTTGTTGCCTGATACAAATTTTGCTAGATCGAAATGTTGTGAGTCTCTTGTTTCACGGGGCCATATTTTTATGACTTTCAACCTATGTGACACTTACCTTTCTTTTTATTTTGATATGCTAAGTTTAGTCTTATCAGTTGGGGCATATGTAGACTAATTTTATCTTGTCTTTGAGCTTATCAAGAGAACGGTTTCAGTTTTCGATCAATTTATATAAGAATGGTCAAATCCCTTCTTCAATGTCAAGTCTGTAACTAGTGGCGTATTTTCCGCACTCAACCGGATTGGCACATTTAAACTCCAAAGGAGCTCCATCCATGGTCACATAGCAATTATTTGGAGCCTTTCGATGTGCACTAGCTACACTTTCAAACTATCTTTCACAAGTAGCATTATTGCCAGTTTAGGGTGTGCCACAAAGAGACTTCTCCGAAACTCGAGGCATGATATTCTCCCCCACTCAATCCTCACAATGCCCTTGTTGCAACTAATGGCATCGTTTCTCTGCAAGCTACGACATCTTTATCTTGATTTCCTCCACTCATCTAATGTCAACAAATGAGAAGTTTTTAAGATCGTCCAGCACATTTCTTACAACTCTCTTGTCCAACTCTATATAACACTCTAAAATATTTTATATCTTTGGACACAAATGCATATAAGATACTACTAGTTGACTTACCTTTTTGAGCTAAAGAGGTACAATAGATTACTGGGGAAACTTAATTAGCTCGCTATGACTAGAACTATCTTGTCTTTCCTGGAAGTGTTGTTAGTCAATTCATGGCTAATTCTCACGTTCTACATTGGAAAGCTGCCTTGAGAATAGTAAAATACTTGAATAAGGATCTTGGAAAAGATATCTTGCTATTTTTCTGTTAATAGACTATCTACATTTGGTTTTGCTATTTTTCTTGGTAGAAATCTTGGTTTATGGAAAAGTATGAAGCAGAATATTATTACATTCTCTAGTTGTAAAGGAAATTACCATTTAATGGCAAACACTTTTTCAAAAATTATGTGTTTGCAACCACTTTTGATTGAACTTGGGTATAAGATGGCGCATCCAAGTCCGTAGTGGTGTGATAATCAATTAACTTTGCATATTAAGTATTATCATATTTTCCATGAGAGAACTAAATATATTAAGATTGACTGTCACTTTGTTAGAGATGTTTTGCTCAAAGATATCACTCTATTTGGACATGTTCATATTACTGACCAACTTGTTGATGTTCTCATTAAACCTACCATTGGAAAGAGAATTGAGTTTATTTGTAAAAAATTGGCCATGAAAGATATCTATGCATTAGCTTAGAGGGAGTGTTGAGAATTCCAGCTACTGTATATATAGTTTATTCTATTCTGTTTATTATTTATTTAATGGGCTGGGCCCATGCTGGATGTTTTGCGACTCTTATAAATAAACAGTTGTGTGACCTAATTAGGTTAACATGTTCTCTTTCTCTCTCATTTCTTCTGCAGTTTCACAGCACTTTTTTGATAATTATCATAGAGCATGGTTGAAGGCTCATGTAGTTTTATCATCAAAATGTTACGTATTGTTCACGGTCTTATTTGAAATTGAAAAACAGCTTGACAAGGTCAGGGGATTTTCTGATAAGTTGTTTTTGTGACAGAGAAATGGAAGAGGATAAGGGTCCTTCTATTGCAGTTAGTTGTACTCAAGTGATTGACAAGAGTCACAAATATGGCAAATAAATACAAAGGCTACCTTCTGGAGATAAGGATGAATAGAACATATATGAATACTCTGATATCTTACTATACCCACGAGGAGTAATTTCATCTAGGAGAAGAGATTATAACATAGCATATTTTTGATACTATTTTATTTGATATCTTATGTGCACCAGTGGGCCTAGAAGATTTGTCGTTGATGTAGACACGTGGCATTTGAGCAACTTTGTAACAATGCAGTGTATGTATGCTATATTGGCCTTGATCAGGTGTATAACCTGAATTGTTTCTGTCAAAGTTATGTCGTAAATTTTAGTATATGCAGACAAACATTTGCTGAGAAGAGTAGTAGAGAGAGAAGGTGAAGAGCTATATTTAAGTTATCAATACGTGTGTGATAAAGGGAAGAGAATCAAGGGAATAGATTTGAGTTGAATCATGATCAGGAGAATACAAATTTAGAGGGTAGTGCCAATCTAGAAGGAATCACGTTTTGGTGGCTTGAGTTTGATTTGTAGTGGAAGAATAATCTGTTTTTCAAGTAATAGAACCTCATTTTATTACTCTATTGTTGATTGGGTTCGTATTCATGTTGACTGGAAAGTAGAAGAGGAGTTTAGAGTAGTACCAAGTCTGTGGTTAAGAGTGAGTGGTGCTAAAGTTGTAAACCCGCTTATATTGATTGTTGATAGTGGAATCACCTAGTCTTCGGTGACAGAGTGGAGTAGGTCAGTATGACCATTCCACTTAAATCTTGTGTGCCTGTATTGTTGTTTCCCTTAACTGGAACTGGAAATGAAAAGAAAACTTTAATTAACTTTCTTCTGATTGGTATATAAGCTAAGGAAAGGTAACGAATTTATTCAATTACAAGACTACCCTCATTGATCCCTTGTTTCTCTCATTAATTCCCTTGGAAAATTCAAATCAAGATGCCAGCCTACCTTCTCCGGTCAATGACAAGCTCCTCCAGGCTGCCTCCCTGCATGTTCTTGTACACCAGCAGCTTCTCTCTCCTGTTCAGGCACCAACCGTAGAGGGTCACCAGGTTCGGGTGAGGCCAACCCAGCCCATTCCCGGTGAGGACTTCCATCTCCGACGGTGCCGTGGAGGGTAGGTGGGTTCAGGCCTCAGGGTGGCCCGACCTGGCGTAGGCGCCGTCAGGGCTCACCAGTGTAGATCCGAACTGGCGGGGGCGGCATCAACGGCGGAGAGAATAGGGAGGGAAAGAGGGCTTGAGTAGGTGGGCTTAGGGTAGCTGGTGTAGGCGTTGCCGGGACTCACGAGTGCAGATCTGATCAGGCGGGGGTGGAATCAATGGCGGAGAGGAGAGGGAGGGAAAGAGGGGCTCGTGTAGGTGGGTTCGAGGTGGCCGGATCGGCGTAGGCATTGTTGGGGCTCACGAGTGTAGATCTGGTCTGGCGGGGGCAGAATCACGAGTGCAGATCTGGTTTCGGCGGTGGCTTTGGACGAGTGCTGCGAGGGAGAGGAGGAAAAGGGAGACAGAGAGGAAAATGGTGCTACTCTGCTGCTGCTTTGACAAGGATGAGGATGAGGATCCGGGCAGGCGTGGATGAGAAAGAATGGACAGGACGAGGACGAAAGGACAGAGCTGAAAATTTGATTGCCTTACGCGTTATGCAAGGGAATCAATCTAAAAATTTGATTCCTATGGGATATGGACTCTATTATCCCATAAAGAAATAAAATTTAATTTTTTTACTTTAATTTATTAGATTGAAGTAGTCACTAGAATACTTATTTAAGTAGAACATGCTAAACTTTGTTGTTTAAGAGAAGTTGAAAGCTCAATATGATATGCAAACAAAATATCAAGAGATTAAATGAAATGGCTTTTTAAATGGACATGTCATACTAAAATGTCTCCTACCAAGTAACACTTATTCAGAACATCACAAACATGAGATTTATTATTAGTAAATAATTTATGAATGAAACATTCTCCATATAAGTGTAATAAATTTTTCCAGAACATTACAAACATGAGATTCATTAATAGCATTTGAATATAGCATATTGAAATGGTTGGACAATTAACAATCTTAACATTAACAATTCAAGAGAAATCCAAAAAGTTAGTTATCTTCACTTTCTCAATTTGAGTATTTGAGATCAGTTAGACAGTAAATCTATTAAATAATGAGCTTTTCCCTTGCATTTTAAGGTAATGAGGATGGTCTTGCACAGTTGCACTATATCTAAAATTGTAGAGTTTCTTCTAATTCTCACTGGAAAGCCTCGTCGGAAAAGAAACAACCTCACTATGATGGAAACACAACACTGCTAGGTCCCTACACCATTCTGATAACTCGACACTGCTAGGTACATATACATGCTTTGGCATGCTTTGACAAATCCTTGGTTTCTTTCATTAAACTATCCAAAGGGCTGTTATCACTGTAAAATATTTATTAAAAAAAACGTCAAAAGGTCAAATTAGTTTATTGGTTAATAAAGAGAACAGGCCATTGATAGGACTCTTTTCATGCAGGTGTTAGAGATGCTCTAGAGAAAGTGGTTGATGGCATAGCTAAATTTATATCTGATCTGCACAGATCAATTAATAGAAGTTTTTTCTCCATGTTCATTTCTTCCTTGCAAAGGTGACCTCTCTCTCTTTTGTCTGACTTTTCTTATACTAAGTAATGTGGAACACCTCCCCTAGTAAACGTCATGCTATCTTCTCTAAATGGTCTGTTTCATGATTTTAATTTCATACCCAAATGCGAACATTTAATACAGAAATCCTCCTATTTTCCCTAATTCGTATGTTTTGACTTCTGTTTCATTTTCATACAAGCGTGCAAACACTGAATTGATAAAATTGATAATGTTTCCATAGTGTTTTAGTCAATATCATCCTGTTCTAGCAAGTTATCAAAAAAGTATCATCCTGTTCTAGGAATTTCAATGCCAGGGAATTAAGTTAATGCGGGGCCCTGGAATTATAAAAAAGCCTTCTGCTGATATATATTGCGTTTTGCAGTTCTCCAAGACTTCAGCCAGTTCAAAGCCTTCCTAACCAGGGCCAGCACAACAGGTGCCTCAATTTCGGAACATGAACATGCATACCCACACCAATACTGACGCCAGGCATACAGGCGGGGCATCACAAGGGCATTGTCAGGGAGAAGGCCAAAAGTTGAGATAAGCCAACCAAAAAGGCAGCTCAGAGATGCTGAGTCGCATACTCGCATTGCATCTTTCTATGCTGCTTAGGTCTTTTGGGCTTTATAAGTTCGCTGCAGAACACTGATCATTCTGCCTCTCTCTTTTTTGTAGTATCATGTTCTTGCGAACTGACGTTGATTTTTATTTTTTTTTTTGACTATCCATAATCCTTTATAGATCAAATGGAACGAAGGGAAATTCTCAATCATCAATTTCAAAACAGAAAAGCTCTACTTTGATTATGATTTTCATTTATCAACGTAGAAATTACACTAATTTTCTGCCTAATAGGGGGATGGACGACTTTAGAGAACCGATGTTAATATGCACCAACGAGGCTACTACTTCGAGTCTGTTTTATATTCACTGCCCCAAGTGAACGAATTGAAACACCCCCCCCCCCCCCCCCCCCCCCCCCCGTACACTTTACCCTATCCTTAAATATTTGACAGCAGAATAACGAGAGGGTCTCGGTTTCGAAATCCATCGTTTCATGCGGTTAAGAATTGTTTATCACATGTCAAGACCCTATAACTTGCATGAGGGCCTTCTGCTGTTTCACGCAGGGTTACACGCCAACCCATGGCCTTTGCAATCTCTTTAAGTTGATCCATAACAGCAAGAGAGTCACGAATGTAAACATGTCCACCGGGTCTGAGTATTCGATCCATCTCAAGCATGATACTAGATATATTACACCTGTTTCTGTAACATTCAAAAAATAAAGCAATAAACTATAAACAATATTAAAAAAGATGAATTTTGCAAACGTAATGGATGCAATAATTACTGGAAGGGGTCATGTTTATGTGATAACCCAATTTTTACGTAATTGACTAAGCCATTAGAGCATCCATACAGTTCCATCAAAAATATATTTTCTTTATAATTTAGAGAAAAAAAATTTTGGATAAAAAAATATCTTATATTAGATCCTTCAAACTCTAAATTTTAAAGAATAAAAATAGAAATTGAGGAAAAAAATTTCATATTTGGAGAATCACTATTCATCCTTCAAATTTTTTTTATATTTCTTCGTATATGTGTACTTTTGATTAGTTCTAATAAATAGAAGAGATAAAAAAATTTTAAAAAAAATTAATTTTAAAAAATAAAAATAAAGATAAAGAATAAGACATGAAAGATAAATAAAATATATTATTTATTTCCTAAAATAAAAAAAAAATATGAAGCTAATGTGAATGCACTTAGGCAGAAAAAGGAATCACATCAAAGAAAAGTCAAATATATGCAACATGAAAAGAGCATGGTAAGGCAGCAGTACCTTTTCTGCTGGACGGAGAATAGGCCAGCTGCATGCAACAAATCGTATGTTCTAGGATACGTATCAAGTGGTTCACACCTGGAAAAAAATCAATGCATCTAAACCAAACATGGCCACTCCAAGAATCAATAAACTTAACAATTCACTTTTAAACACTTATGATATATATAATTAAGGAATGAACTGGCAAGCATCATGTAATAAATGCCTACACTAAAATAATATGGGCAGAAACAAAAAAAATGATTTTAAAAAAAACAATGAAGGAAACTAATTTCCTATTTATAAGATTTTATCTACAATTTTATGTGAGGTGAAGCTGCGATACATTACATCTTATAAAATAACTCATAGCCATATTTCAGTAACATTTGGCTTCAAGTAAGCAAAGGAATTGATAATTCAGCCAATATTACTGATAACAGTTTTGGAAATACCAATCATGCATAAGTCCAATGAGTCCTCGGTCATATATAACAGGCAACGTATTTGGCCCATTAAGTGGGACGACATTCAGGACCCAACAATTTATTTGACGATCCGTTAATGCAGCTGCAAACCTGTCAAAACCAAGATATTGAATATTAATTAAGAAATTGAGAAAACTCCAAGTCATATAGTGAAACAAGGACCAAGATTATGTATGCAGCACAAGAGGAAGATATGATTACCCTCCAAAGCCAGCTTTCATGTCCAACACATTTCTCATTCTAAGTTTCTTCCAGTGTAAAATTTGAATATAACCGTCAATAATCTCATTCCAGTATTTCAATTCTGCCTTGAAGAGCTCTCTTCTAGATATGTAGGCATCCATCTGGATACTTTGAAGCCTATCAGGCGGAGTGTGCAGGCGTTCAGGCCATGTGGTAACATTTGCTCCATATCCATTCTCGGGCAATCGAGTGATGCACGCCTTCAGATTAACATACCTAAAATAAATTATTAGGCCATTTGTTTGTTTTCTCATTGTTTTAAATGTATTTACTCAGATATCAAAAAGAAATAATGGGGAAAGAAAAAATATAAAATAAAACAAAATGTAGAAGAATAATAAACAAGATAACTGAAGATGAGACATTGAGATCAGATCAGAGAGAGAACTGCAGATCAACAGAATGAAAGACACTAACACTGTCAATGTCACCGTCACTGGCATATTCGATGGAAAAGGGCTCTACTTTGAGGATTGGGAGTCAGATACAGTAAATTATTTTGTTTATAAAGTGAATAAGGGTCCTACAGTATAGTTCACTTACAAAATTTAATAAAAAATTAGACCTACCAAACATTGTCTGGATCATCATCTGGATCACATAGGGGAGGCTTTGTGTCTGCCTCACGACTTAAATAGCAGCTGTTGCTAGAGGTCTTGCGCCATATTGCAACATATCCCCCCTTTTTTACTAGCTCCCAACAAATTCTAGTAGTAAGGTTAATCATCTCTGAGAAAATGAAAAACAAAGCATGAGATGCATTATTAAGCAGAAAGGTACATTGAATAGCTAATAAGGTGTGCTGGCTTTTCAACACACACCATCGAGCATAGGTAAGTGTCCTGCTCATCTATATGACACAACCGTCAGAGTCAAAAACTATGAAATCACAAGGCACAAATTTAACAATTTAGTAGGCTTATATTAGCCAAAGATTCCACAGGAGGCAAAACCTTTCCACTGCTCTTCTAGGGCCTCTTCATGCTTATAAACTGGCTGTGCTGCCCAAACAAAGTATCCTCCTGCTCGGAGCATCCTGTTGACCTCAAGCAGCAAAATCCCATCTTCATCAAAGTGAGAAATGAAAGGAAAAGGGCACAATCAGAAATCTACAACCAGCCATAGAGAGTATTATTACTTAGTATGCTCTTTTTTCGAAAATAAATAGTAAGCCATGATAATTCAAACAGTATTTAGTAACAACTTATTGAAGGTTGATAAAATGGATTAGAGTTTTTCATATGGCTACACCGAAACGAAAAGTCTATACTAATAAGTGACCATACCTGCATATACATGATAAAATGTCCTAAAAAATTCAGAAGATACTATATTCTTGTTTGGACATGCCAAAATTGAAGGGGGAACTGAGAAAGACTTCTGAAAAAATAAAGCTTTTTTGTTGTGACCTCAAAAAAAAAGGAAGATACACAAGGAGAATTAAAGTTTAGCATAATATGGAAGAGAATGGACCCTTCTTGCACGCAGATAATATAATCATTGACACTTGATTTCCACTTGTTGTGCCTTTTAAGATAGTTTTAAAATAAGGAATAACATTTCATTTCCATTCAAGAGTAGAAAGAATAGTTTTGTTCAAAGAAAGCATACAAAAAACAATATACAATATAACAATAGTCCAAACGATCTTCTCTTTATTTAAAAGAAAAAGGGCCCATAGAAATGTGTAATACATAAGAAAGCCATACCATCACGAGTCCAATTGATTCTGCATCTTGAACAATGTATCAAATCAAAAGCTTGACTTGGATACAACAAACGGCGAGTTGCAAAGGCAGCCACCATGGCAGGCACACCTCGCTCAAGAGCAAATTGAATCTGGTTTTCATGAACGTCTTTTGGGGCAACGGACAACGGGATAACATTGCGTGAGAGAAGATAGGCACCAAAACTTGCCACACCACACCCAACATCCAAAACTACCCGTGTATGATTACCGAATGCAATATCAGGGACCATCTACAATTAATAATAATGAAATAAAAACAATTATAGACCCGGGACAGCAGAATAAAATTTTGCCCTCCATATAATCGAAGGGTCACTGATATCAGATATACCTGCCCAATCTGATCTATGTATTGATCTGCTCCGTGTATGAACTGTGTACCACCTCCTGGAAATTTGAACGTATCCTTCCCTTTGGTGATCCAGTTCTGGCCCCCTTTATCATCTACAAGACGGGTATGAGGAACATTGTTGAACCATACCTGCAATCAAAACTCAATATCTACTTAATTAACCTTGATCCACTAAGGTTCTAAACCTTGAAGACACCAACTTAAGAACCCTTTGCGTCAGTTTTGGAGGATGTTGTACTCTGAAGCAACAAAAAGTTATTTTTTATGTTGCCGCGAAAACTATATTCCTAAAGGATCTGAGACAACTGAAAAGCAATTTATCGAGTTGGGATCAAAGGACGGTATTGGTTACCTCGTCCCGGCTTCTAGGCCATGGGATTGGGACCTTGTAGTTCTTGGGAGGTGGAACCAAGCATTTCAGACCCTGATCCTTGTCGGGACAATGCCGCTCGAATCTCTCACCTCTCTCGGTAGATTTCAGCTTCCCAATAGCCTCAACGTTATCCAAACAAGGTATATACTCCCTCATTTCCGCGGCACACAACGGGTAGTGCTGAACCTTGACGATCCTAGAATCCAATCCCCCATCCCCTATCTGCTTCGCACCGCTCACGTTTCCCCAACTCTCCACATACTCCGGATCGAAATCCCCAACTTCAAAGTCCTCCGCCATCGTCCCATTTTCATCCACGATCCCCAATCGCTGCACCGAAGGCGGGGGAGGCGGCAGGGATTGGCCGGGGACGACAACCTGGGATTCGTTTTCGGGGGCGACGGACGAGGGATCGAAGCGCTGGCCCAGGTTTGGAGACACGGCGACGACGGTGGTTGCTTGGGGGTTGCTGCTGAAGAACACGAGCTGTTGGTAGCCATCAGACCAGTGTTTTCCGAGGTAGAAGAAAGCCAATGCCGTGAAAACGTAGGCACAGATCTTGGCCAGGAGTGGAAGTCGGAGGATGTCTCCGCCAATGCTGAAGGCTTTCATGCCTCTACTGTTTACCCACACACAGACCCCTCTAACTCTTGTTTTTTTCTTTTTATTTTATTTATATTTATACTCGTTCGTAGCTTGTATTATTAAAATATTTTATTACTAATTTAGGTAAAACCGATGTTATTATTAAAATTTATTACTAATAAATTTAAAATTTTAAAAATATTTTTAAATAATACAAATTTATTTGTATTTATAGTTTTTAAAAATAATGATGATAAATATCTAATTTAAACAAAGGTATGCAAAATACTACTACCCGTGCCACGCATAAATATTATTTTAAAATATATTATTATTATATATATTATTTTTACATTAGAATTTAGAAAAAATAATACAGTTTGTTCTTAAAAGTCGTAACATTATTTTAAATGTTTTAATTTGATGTTGGCGCTTTTTCTATACAATGGGGAGAATGCTTATGAATATTAAAAAATTATGAAGGAATATATATATATATATATATATATATATATATATATATATATATATATATATATATAAACAATTAAATCGAATTAATGCATAAACATGAAATAAGAGTAGTGATTAATTAAGTTGATGTTGGCTTTAATATGCTGATTTTATAAATTAACTATTGTTATGAAGATTGGCTTAAAATCTTATATACCACTTTCAACATTTAGTCTGAGTTTTTAAATATATGAGTAAGAAAATAATACCATTTGAGTAGAACAAATTATTATTAAATGCTAATTTACTATTATAATAAAACTACATCAATAACAAAACTAAATATTTGGGCATTATTAAAAAACAAGAAGTTATCGCAATCATGAATGAGTTTACATGTTTATTAGAACATTCATATTAATTTCATAATCTTCATCTCTATTGTAGGGAATAAATAGTACATTATTCTATATATTTTATTTATTTACTATATCTCATTTTCTATCTCTATCTTTATTCTTTAAAATTATAATTTTTTTATTTTTTATTTACTATTTTTTTATCTCTTTCATTTCTTACAACCAATCAAATAATCAAAAGTGCATATATATATATATATATCAAGAAATATAATAAAAAAAATACATGAAGAATGAATGGTGATCCTCCAAATATGAAAATTATATCTCTAATCTTTATTTGTATTCTCTGAATTTTAAAGTTTGAAGGACTGATGTAGAATATTTTTTATCCAAAATTTAAAATTTTCTTTAAATTTTAAAGAAAATTTATTTTTTGAAGGAACTGATGTGATGTGGATGTCCTTAGATTTCTAAATACTTTGTAACGCCTCCAAATTCGGGACCTCCCAACTAGGTGTGTTAGCGGAAATTAAATATACAAGTTTTATATAAATTTCAAACTTTTAACTATTTCATCAAACATACCATTAATTATTACAAATTTCAATCCAAGATCTTTAAGGTTTAGGGGTTTAGAGACTAAGTTTTCTTAACCCATTATTATATAACAAAGCACATGAGCTATCAAATTTAATAAATCTTTAAATTCTACACAACTTTATTTCCAAGCACGTCTCGACTCCTTATCCTAGTTTCTCCATTCCTTTAATTACCTGGGGTTGGAAAAGAAATCATAAAAATGGTGAGCTCAAATAGGCTAGTAAGGGTAAACATAAGTGGGCAAGGAAAATCATAAAGATATCGAATATAGAAAATACCATATAACATTTGCACATCATACATGATCAACATTTCATAAGGGAATCATAACATGGAAGATTATGTTTGGACATCGTATCATAACATCATGATCCAGGTTAACTACCCAGATACCATATCATAACATAACATATTATCAATTGGATTAACACTCTCCAGTGATGCTCTTTACCCAATGCATTGGAGATCTTTTTGGAACCACCCATCATAAACTTACTTTGTCCAAACATAAGAGGTTATAACAACTTTAACATACATAACATGAGGCATATCATAGAATTCCAATAAAACATTCAATGTTAACAAGGATAACCACGAATATCAAAATGATTATCTACTCCAATCAATAGCATAGATTATCAAGAGAGAGATTAAAAAGAGACTAATGTTCTCAACAATAAAATGAAAATAGAAGAATAAGAAACATAAAACTCTTATAATCATAATTTTATAGAAATAAAAGGAAATAAAACAAGATAAAGAGGAAGTGAAAAGTGAGAATGAAGAAGAGAAAACCATTATAATCCGTTTGTCGTTCTCCGTGTTCTAAACCTTGAAAAAATATCAAAACACTAAATTAGCATTAATGCTTGAAAGTTCATTTTAGTTTATTCCTTTTATTAACCTTACTCATAAATAAATATCACACATATCTCTTTATTTATTTCTTTTTTTATCATACTTTAACTTATATCTTTTAATAGGCATACCGTGCTTGTAGGGTAGGCTATTAATTTGGGTTCCATCTTCTATTGTGATTCCATCTCCTATGTCGATCTACTTTTTTGATAAGTAGAGGCAGAATGTAGAATGCAGAATTTGAAACACAAATAAATCATAGAAGTCAAACAATGCAAAATTTGAAACACAGATAAAAGTCACAAAATGCAAAATTTGAAACACTATATACAGACAAAAAGCAAAAATTGACAACCTATCATATATGCAGAATTTAAAACACAAAAAAAATGCAAAATTTGAGAAAAATAAGACTTTGTAATTATAAATCGACTACAAATTTATTATTCAAGGACAAAGCACAAATTCAACTAAAAAGATACCTATAGTCGACAATATGGCAGCAGCTTCTTCTTATGTCCATTAAGGAGAACACTCAATAATGTCATCTTCTTTGATATTAATATTATTTGAACATTTGACTGGTTCATTTTTTTTCATCAATTTCATTATCTTCCTAACCTACAAACAAAGTTATAATTTATGAATAGTAGTTGAATAAAATTTCAATAGACTTTATAATTACAAAAATAACTTCTTCGATTTAGAAACATTACCACTAGGAGTGAAACCATAAAACCAACTACGTGTGCAAATGAGAGCTTAGACACTTTTATGTAGTAAACGACTCCTATACTTGTTTAACACACGTCCTCCAATACTAAAAGCTTTTTCAGAAGCAACTGTAGTTATAGGAATGCTTAACAAGTCAAAAGCCATATTGGCCAAGATAGGAAATCTATACTATGATCCTTCCACCATTTCGAGATATCCAAATCTTTATTAGCAACATAATCAAGCTTTGGCATACCCAAATATTGTTCCAATTGAGACTTGGATATTGAATTAACATCATCCTCATCTTCTGCCATATTCATCCACATCTGTTCATACATTGAATGAATACAAAAAATCAAGAATGAATAAAAAAAAATCAATAATTGTGAGATATAAAAATTTACACTTATCAACATATATTTGAAATAGAACCCGTTGGAATTGATAAGGAGGACGCTTGACTTTGTAGTTGATGATGTGAAGATATAATAATATCATTCTTGGCATATTCTTCATAAAGCATGAAAAGCTTATTCTTCATCACTTTTAACCTCTCTTAAGTAATATGAGGATGAATCCTTGAATAGCATCGTTTTAACATTGTGAATTTTACTCGTGGGTCAATAACAATTACCATTGCAAGAAGAACATTGTACTTACTCCAATACCTATCAAATTTGTTCTTCATGTGAGAAGCTACTATCTTTAACACTTCATCTTGTCCATCCAAATGATTCAAAAGAAGTAACTCAACTTGCCAAACTTAACTGAAATATAAGTTGGCAGTTGGATAACTAAAACCGGATATCAAATTCATCATCTCATAAAATGGCATCAAAAATTTACATATTTTCTCCCCTCTTATTCACTCCTCATTTGATGGACAATACTTATAATTGCTATCATTTAAAGCAAACATAGCAAATGCTCATTTGTATTTTAAAGCATATTGAAGCATTAAATAAGTAGAGTTCCATCAAATAGGCATATCTAAAATCAAATATGCACTCCAATATCACACCTTTGCACATATTCTTCAAAGCTTTTCATTCTAGCCTCTGACACCTTCACATATTTAATGCTTTCTCTAATTTTTTCATTACAAGTATAAATCACTTTCAATCTATCACAAACTGATTTGATCTCTTATATTGGCTTGTATGTTATCATTAGATGAGGCATTGTCAAAAGTAATGAAAAAAATCTTCTTGCTTATCCCCCAATCATTTACAATTTTCATTACCTTCTTAGCTATTTGAAAACCCAAATGTGGAGATGGCATATCACAAAATGTAAGAATCTTACTAGTTAATTTCCAATCAACATCAATAAAATGTGCAGTCAAACAAAGATATCCATAAGTCAGAAGTAAGACATATTCTTCCATGAATTTCAGTCAAACATTGTTTTAATTTTCTTTTGCTTTCATCATAAATCTTCTAAACATCTGATGCAACAGTAATTCGAGAAATGAACTTCACTTCAGGATTTAAATACTTTCACACCTTTCTAACTCCATCATACTCAACATATGTAAATGGAAGACCATGCTTTCTAACAATATCGCTACCAATTTCTGAAAAATTTGTTGATCTAATTTTTTACTTCTCAATTTTCCTTGTTGATCAATAAAGATATGAGGAATACTTGGTTGTCTCAAAGCTGTTAGTCCCTTACATTTTCCCATATGAAGCATAAGAGTTGAAGTACCATATTTAGTACCACTAGCTACATACGATTCCCCACATCTTTTACATCGAGCACGTGGCTTTCCATCATTGCATATTTTCAAATCCTCAAAATAAACTCATACATCTGAAGTTTGCTTTTTAGATTTCTTGGCTTCACTTTCAATCATTTCTTTTTCATGTTCAGGTTCAATTTCATATTCATTTGTGCTTTGATCAAGTCTCCGTTTATCATGAGAATACTGCTCCATTCCATTACCACTTCCTAAATCTAACTCCTCCAAATCAACATCATACAAAATATGTTCGGAAGCCACGTTAAAGTAGACTATTCAAAAATCATATGAGTTACAAATTACAAATTATAATGGACTGCAAAAAAATCATAAGTAGAACATATGAAATGAATTCACCAAAAAAATAATATATTACATTATTAATCTATTTCACGTATATAGAACGAAATCACCACCAAAACAACATCTCAATTTCATAGATATAGAATGAAACAACATGTCGATTTCACCAAAAACAGCATCTCAATTTCACCAAAAACATATCAATTTCACAAATATATAATGAAACAACATCTCCATTTCACATATTTAAATATATTAATCATTAATATTTTATCAACAAAATTTATTACAATATTATATGATCTGAGGGAGGGAGAGAAGATGCAAACTAGATGCCGATGACAACGATTGTCTTTGTCGATGACTCGATCTCACTGTGGCTAGGCAAGCAGGGGAGACGGCAGACGACAGTAGGCTGGATCTGATAAGACAGCGATGATCAGTAGGCTGGGTGTCGTGGTTTTGACGGCAAAGATCATCTTCGTTGATGACTCAATCTCGTTGTGGCTGAGCGAGCCAGCAAGATGGCGGACAGTGATAGACTGGACCGGATGAGATGGCAATGATGATCTGTAGGCTGGGCATCGTGGTCTCGACGACAATGAATATTTGTAGGTAGGTTGTGGCTGCCTGGCTGGGAAGGGAGTGGGAGACTGGGAGTGGAACTTGGGGACAGGGAGGGAGTCAAGAGACCAGTGAGACAGAGAGTCAGAGACAGCAATTTCTGAAATGCATTATGTTATGTAGCGACAATATATACTAGGGTTTATGGTTATAACTTATGACTTACACGAGGCAGGCCGTGAGAGAACAGACCGATGGACCAACTAAATGCTGAAATGCATTATGTAGCGAAAAGTCCATGGATAGGTTCGTGTCCGCATGGTTTGATCCATGCGGATCTTGGTCCATGCGGACTAGTCCATTTCGGCCCGCGAGCTATATGGACTTCAAATATGCCAATCCGATCTGGTTCGCCCAGTCTATGGACTGGTCCATTGTCACGGACCGAGGCTTATCCTAGCATACTTAGGCCATTTTGGGGTATTTCCCCCTTGTAAAATGTTGTACTTAGCTTATAGAGTAAGTTGTAGAGATTCTAGATTTCGATCATATATGATGTCTCCTGGCGACATAGCCAGAAAAGTGTTAACATCTATATGTAGGGGAGTGATGTTGTAAAGCTTTCAAGCAATCAATACACTCGTTTGTTGCCTTCGTTTAAATCGATCTTCCACTAAGCGCTTCCCTACACAATTGCTTTACAACGGATCGATGGGTTCCGATCCAAATGCGACGAGTTAGGCTAACCTAGCGTTCCTTTGTACGGGTGGGAACTAGGTGCCGCACGGGTTAAGCTGCTATAAAGGCTGACCCCGTGACAAGTGGTATCAGAGCACAGTTCGGTGCTAAAGTTCGGTGGAACAATCAAAACTTCGAGATAGTGTAAAAATGACAAACGGAGGATCTGTTGTCATTAGTGGTGGCGACCACGAAGGCCGCGACAAGGAGCACCACGCTAAGGAACGGAGGAGAGACAAGTCCATTTCGAGGGAAACATGTCCGCTGGAGAGTCGGCTAGCCAAATTGGAGTTGGCATTAGTCGAATAGATAGAGGTGGTCAAGGAGCACACTGAAAGCATCGAAAAGCTGGACTCAGAGGGTGAGGAAAGCTTTGGGAGGATGCAAGGGCTTCTCAACTCCGTCATGGATGACATGAACTTTTGATTCGAGGGCTTGAAGGGTTCTCTCATGTCCCAAATCTTGGCGATGCAAAAGGAAATCAAAGAGATCAAGGCGGATTGGTCTCTATGCAAGATGGCGGTCACCCAAGGTGGCGTTGGCGGCCATTCCAGCTCCAAAATCGACGTGCCAAAGCCTAAGACCTATGTTGGGTCAAGGAATGCGAGGGAGTTAGACAACTTCCTCTGGACCATGGAGCAGTACTTCAATGCCTTGAACATCATCGACGAGGCAAAGAAGGTGAAGACTGCTCCGCTATACTTAGTCGATTCGGCTATGGTGTGGTGGAGGCGACGATATGCCGACAAGGAGTGCAGCTTATGCATCATCGACAATTGGGCGGATTTCAAGCGGGAGATCAAGGCCCAATTCTATCCCCAGAACGCGGAGGACAAGTCCCGGGCGAAACTTCGGTGCCTTACCCATAAAGGCATGGTGCGGGAGTATGTCCGTGAATTTTCCGAGCTGATATTGGAGATCCCGGATATGTCCGCGAAGGATTCACTATTTTCCTTCATGGACGGATTGCAACAATGGGCGAAATTGGAGCTGCAGCGGAGAAATGTGCAGGACCTGACGTCGGCCATGGCGGTGGCCGAATCACTCATCGAATACAAGAAGCCGGAGAAAACCACCAATTCTTCATCGACTTCCAAGGCGAACAGGTTCCACAAGGAGAAACGTGTGGGAGACAACCGGAGTGAAGGAAAAGGGAGACCCTTCCAACCGTCTAAGGACTTTCGCCCAAAACACTTCGCGAATGGTTCCAAAGACGAGGAGAAGCCAAGGATCTCCTGTTTCCTTTGTGAAGGCCCTCACAAGGCGTTCGAGTGCCCGAAGCGCTCCAAGCTCTCCTCGATGATCAACGAAGACGAAGAGAGGAATGCGAGGGATCCACGACTTGGTTCCTTGCAACTCCTCAATGCAATCAAGGCGAAGGTGGAGGTGCCACCATCCGGACGACAGAAGGGCCGCATGTACGTGGACACGGAACCAAGGCCAACAACCTTGAAACCAAGGCCTTGGTGGACACGGGTGCGACCAACAACTTCATCAAGGTGGAAGAAGCTCGTAGACTGGGATAGTCTACAAGGAAGAGAAGGGCTGGCTGAAAGCGGTGAACTCCAGTGCTAGTCCAATCCATTGCGTGGCTCGAGGTGTCGAGCTAAGTATTGGCGAGTGGAGAGGCAAGGTGAATCTCTCTGTGGTGTCGATAGACGACTATCCCATGGTGTTGGGGATGGAGTTCGTTGACCAAGTGCAGGCAATTCCAATTCCTAGCACCAACACAATGTGCATCATGGACGAGGGGAAAACGTGCATGGTGAAGGTAATGTGGGAGGAAGAGCTCAAGGCGAAGTCTCTTTCGGCGCTCCAACTGTCCAAAGGAGTTAGGCGACAGGAGCCAGCCTTCATTGCCATGGTGAAGGAAGAATGCCCAAGTGTTGGGGAGGAGCCCCCAACCGAAGTGAAGACGGCCCTTGAAGAGTTTGGGGACGTTATGCCACCCGAACTCCCCAAACAACTTCCGCCGAAGCGGGAGGTGGACCACAAGATCGAGCTAGAGGCCGGTGCAAGGCCTACTACTGTAGTGCCTTATCGGATGGCACCACCGGAGTTGGAGGAACTTCGGAAACAATTGAAGGACTTGTTGGATTCCGGTCCAAAGCGCCATTTGGAGCACCGGTGTTGTTCCAAAAGAAACAAGACGGGTTGATACGGCTATGCATTGACTATAGGGCGCTAAACAAAATTACAGTGAAGAACAGCTACCCCATCCCACTCATATCCGACCTATTTGATCAACTTGGTGCTGCGAGATGGTTCTCAAAGCTAGACTTGTGGTCGGGATATTGGCAAGTGCGGATAGCCGAAGGTGATAAGGCAAAGACGGCGTGTGTCACAAGATACGACTCTTATGAGTTCTTGGTGATGCCCTTTGGCCTCACAAACGCCCCTGCTACATTTTGTATGTTGATGAACCGGATCTTCCAACCATACTTGGATAGATTCGTCGCGGTGTACCTTGATGACATTGTCGTCTACAGCAAAACCTTGGAGGAACACAAGGCACATCTACGACGGGTTTTCCAAATCTTAAGGGAGAACCAACTCTTTGTGAAGAAGGAGAAATGTGACTTTGCGAAGAAGGAAGTGCCCTTCTTGGGTCACATTATCGGCGGCGGCAAGTTGAAGATGGATAATAAGAAAGTTTTAGCCATCAAGAAATGGGAGACGCCCAAGAAAGTCCCTGAAATGTGTTCCTTCCTTGGCTTAGTTAACTACTATAGAAGATTCATCCGCGACTATTCCCACATTGCCGCACCCTTGACGGAACTATTAAAGAAGAACAAGACTTGGGTGTGGGATGATGCTTGCCGAGAGGCATTTGATAAGTTGAAGCAAGCCATGACAAACGGACCGGTGATGGCACTGCCGGACCATACGAAGCCTTATGAAGTTCACACGGATGCTTCAGACTTTGCCATCGGTGGAGTTCTAATGCAGGAGGGGCATCCTGTAGCATATGAAAGCCAGAAACTCAATGGCACCGAACGGAGGTTTGCGGTGCACGAAAAGGAGATAACGGCAGTTATGCATTGCCTTCGGGTGTGGAGGCATTACTTACTAGGGTCCAAGTTCGTGGTGAAGATGGACAATATTGCTACGAGTTATTTCCTAACACAAAGGAACTTAACTCCGAAGCAAGCACGATGGCAAGGACTCCTAGCGGAATTTGACTTTGTGCTCGAGTACAAACCGGGCACAAATAATGTGGTGGCCGATGCACTAAGTCGGAAGGCGGAACTCGCAGCCATTAGCCAACCACAATTCCCCCTGGTGGACAAACTGAAGGAAGGAATGGAGCACGATTTATTAGCCAAGTCCTTGGTGGAATGCGTCAAAGCTGGGAAGACGCGACGATTTTGGCTTAGAGACGACTTGCTCCATACTCGAGGGGAACGGGTGTACGTTCCAAAATGGGGAAGTTTGAGGAGAGACATCCTCAAAGAATGTCATGACTCGCGGTGGGCTGGCCATCTCGGGGTCGATCGTACCTTGGCGTTGGTGGAAAGAAGCTACTATTGGCCTCAACTTTACGAGGACGTCCAAGTGTACATGAGGACTTGTCTTGTGTGCCAACAAGACAAGATAGAGAATCGACAATCGGCGGGACTATTAGAACCGTTGCCCACTCCGAAAAGACCTTGGGAAAGTGTTTCGATGGATTTCATTGTTTGTCTCCCAAGATCCGAAGGATGCGGTACGATCATTGTGGTGGTCGACCGATTCTCTAAGTATGGAGTTTTCATTCTAGCTCCGAAGGACTGCACGGCAGACGACATGGCTCGACTATTCTTCAAGTACATGGTGAAGTACTGGGGCATTCCAAAGACAATCGTGAGCGATCGGGACTCACGATTCACTGGGCGGTTTTGGACCGAGCTATTCCGGATAATGGGTTCAGACTTAAACTTTTCAACAAGTTTCCACCCACAAACAGACGGCCAAACTGAACGTGTCAATGGCTTACTGGAGCTGTATCTGAGGCACTATGTAAGTGCCAATCAAAGAGATTGGGCCAAGTTACTGGACATAGCCCAATTCTCGTATAACTTGCAGAAGAGTGAGTCCACGAACGAGAGCCCGTTCGAACTCGCAACTGGGTAGCAACCATTGACGCCCACTTCCATCACTCGGGGGTACACTGGAAAGAGCCCCGTGGCGTTCAAGTTTGCAAAAGGATGGCATGAATAGACGGATCTGGCCAAAGCATACTTGCACAAAGCGGCAAAGAAGATGAAGAAGTGGGCGGATCAACAAAGGAGGCCCTTAAAATTTCAAGAAGGAGACATGGTGATGCTCAAACTCCTTCCACGCCAAACCAAAGCACTTATACGATTGCATAAGGGTTTGATGCGCCGTTATGAGGGGCCTTTCAAAGTACTTAAGAGAGTTGGGAAGGTCTCATACAAATTGGACCTCCCGACTAGCTTACAAAGGCATCCGGTGTTCCACGTTAGTTTGCTCAAGCCTTACCATGAAGGCTTAGAAGATACGAGTGGACAACGGGCGGTGCGGACACCAACAGCATCAATAGGCAAGACCTACGATAAAGAGATAGAGAAAATCCATTCTCGTAGAGTCGTGCCAAGAAAGGGCGTAGATCCAAGCCGGGTGGAGTACTACGTCCAATGGAAGAACAGGCCGGTTGAAGAGGCAAGCTGGGAGAAGGAAGAGGATCTGGGGCAATTCTCCAAAGAGATTGAAGAGTACCAGGAAGAAACTGAACGCTACATCCAGCAGTTCAACGAGTTCGAGGAAGCCGAAGACGCAATGAGGACGCTGCGAAATCGGGTGGGGGAGAATGTCACGGACCGAGGCTTATCCTAGCATACTTAGGCCATTTTGGGGTATTTCCCCCTTGTAAAATGTTGTACTTAGCTTAAAGAGTAAGTTGTAGAGATTTTAGATTTCGATCATATATGATGTCTCCTGGCGACATAGCTAGAAAAGTGTTAACATTTATATATAGGGGAGTGATGTTGTAAAGCTTTCAAGCAATCAATACAATCGTTTGTTACCTTCGTTTAAATCGATCTTCCGCTAAGTGCTTCCCTACACAATTGCTTTACAACGGATCGATGGGTTCCGATCCAAATGCGATGAGTTAGGATGACCTAGCGTTCCTTTGTACGGGTGGGAACTAGGTGCCGCACGGGTTAAGCTGCTATAAAGGCTGACCCCGTGACACTGTGGACTAACGGTCCATTTTACACCCCTACCTTTGGTAGCTTTCCAGGCACATGTTTGATAGTTTTCTTCATGTGTTTAGTTTTTAACTTCTTAAAAGAGGTAACTTGTGAGTGCCTAGAGATCGTCTTCCTATCAGTCTTAGGACAGTGCAGATTGTTAGAAATGTTCAACTGTTGAATACTTAGATTGATCTCTTTAATAACTTCACTCTTAAGGTAATCAGGATAAAATCTGCACTGATAGGAAAGGTATCCAACTTCTGTACATATGAGACAGGGAACTGGTTTTGGTTGGACACACTGTCTCAAGGGTGTGGTTGGAGTGCTAAGAGGTTTCTTAGGTTTACTCTCATATCCTAGACCCTTCTTAGATCCACCAAAGACATACTTGGGCTAGGAGGATGCAGCCTTGCTAGACGAACTAACCTCAAACTTAGTAAAATAACTACTTGGGTTTGTCTCCTGAATTACTACACTCTTACCCTTGCATTGGGATGTAGAGGACAGATTGGTTTGAGGTTTAGCTTTCAGTTCTATCTTTTTAACTATTGTATCATTGTCTTGAGATGCAATAGTACCCTAATCTCTATGCTCAGGTGCTACTAGTTAGGGTGGACTAGTAATAGCCATTTTTACCTCCTTTCCACAATTATATTGCACACTTTCGGCAGGAACAAATCTAGCAAGACACTTGGTTTGCACTAGGTATGTTTGAGCCTTAACTACTTGCTCCTTAGAGAAACCTAGTCATAATGTTATAACCTTAATGTCTGGAGTGGTTCTAAAGTGAGATGCAATTTCAGTAGAGTCTTGCCACTTTTTACAAATTTGTCTTTCCTTCTCCAGTTCTTCTTTAGTTTCTTTTAGTTCCTGCTCTAGCAATTCAATGTCCTTGTTGATTATTTTTAACTGTGTAGCTTTTTCTAACAAGTCATTGTATATGCTTCTTATTTGACTAACTTCAGCTCTTAATCTTCTCTTAGTTCTTTCATAGTCATAAATTGAGTCATGGTATTCACATGAAAGTCTTTCCAGTTTTGAATAATATCTTTCTCTATTGACTTTCATAGGGAGAATTCCTTCATTTCTTTATAAGCTTTATAAGTATCTTCAAATTCCCTGCAGAGCTGATCATAAGTTCTTACCTTGAGTGGAGGTGAGGTGTCAATCATGAAGCAGATGAGACCCTTTTCCTTTTGCTCATCATCCGAGAATTCGTCTTCTTCCTCAGTGTCACTGTTGAATTTATTGGTGACAAGAGCCTTCTTCTTTTTGTCATCCTTCCTTGAGATTGAGGGGCTTTTGGTTTTCTTTTTCTGCTTTGCTGCCTCCTTTTTCTCCCTCTTCAGCTTATAGCAATCGGCAGCGAAGTAGCCGGGCTTGGTGTAGTGATAACACTACAACTTCTCATTATCCTTTCCCTTGGAGTAGGAAGAGGATGATTGACTAGCTTTTCGTCTGTAGTTCCCCCTTCTCTTCAGTAGCTTCTTGATCAGGAAGGCTATGTCTTGATCTGAGGCGCTATCTGTATCAAGGTCTTCAACTTCTTCTTCTTCTTCTTCTTCTTCCTCAGAGGATGATTCCCTTGATCCAACAGCTTTAAAGGCAACAGACTTCTCTTTTTTTCTTAAAGGGGTTCTAAAATGCCTCAAGTTCTTTTTTTTTTTTTTTTGCATCTCGAATGTTGTGAGGTCTCCATAGAGTGCTTCCAAGGCACAATTTTTTCATTCCTTCAGCTAACGGATGGTTGATGTTTTTATCAGCAGTCTTAGAGGCAGAGATCTCAAAAAATTATCATTTTTGTCCTTCTAAGAGATTTCAACGTTGTAGCTTTTCATTTGTTGAATGAGTCCTGTGAATTGTTTATAGATACTGTCTAAGGACTCCTTCGTTTCACATCTAAAGGCTTTATACTCTTGTTTAAGCATGGAAATCTTATTGTCCCGTATCTGCTCATCTCCTTCGTAGATGAGACAAAGTTTGTCACATACTTCTTTTGTCATATCTAGATCCTATACATCTGTGAACATATATATCATCATCAAATGCTGAGAAAAAATGGCTTTAGCTTTAAAGCCGAGCTTCACTTTTCTCTGTTCCACCTTAGACTAATTGTCTGGGTCTTTCATTTGTAAATGGCCTCTCTGTATACTCTTTGGTATATAAGGTCCACTCTGTATGACTTCCCAGAGAAAGGTGTCGAGCATGTCAATGTCACACCCCGAATTTCTGACCCGCAGAAACTGGTTAGTGAATCCCCATGCCTACACCCGAAAGGACAAGGGTTTGGTGATAACACCAAGAAAGGGACCTTAGCATGGGTGTCATCCTTAATCCATACCACATATATAGCACACGAATACAGAAATCTCATTTTGACCTACAATATAAACACACATACATACATGTTCTTTCTCCCACGGAGTTACATCATAGTTTTTACAATTGAACAAAACAAATAAATACACATAAGGTCTTCACCTTCGGTGAACCTCTTAGCTCATATAAGCACCTGAAACAAACAAAAACAAAAACAATAGGAGGGGTGAGCAACCACAGCTCAGTAGGGATCATGTCTCCCCGACCCATCCCAACTTATAAATTAGTGTAGGTATGTGCTCGTGTAATGCTACATATACATCACCCACTAAATCATGTATTCACACATTAAAATACAAAGAAAACTTCCCAGATAATCCCAAACATTGCCTCTCATACACCATGTTGCCCCTCAGGCACAATATGACCTCTGAGACACAGTATTGCTTCTCAGGCTCTGAACAAATCAAGCCTCATAGGCCCTCAATAATAGCCTCTCAAGCTTATCAAGGTAGCCTCGCAGGCCCACATGACCACTAGGGTTCACAACATTTCCTCTGTAATAAAGGTCGGTCTTCACAAATCTATCCTCATATCTTGACCAAGAGAGAGGATTTTTGTAGAAGTTGTTTTCTAGAAAAAAAAGTCTCGGCATTGGTTCCCCATATCATAACTAATATAATCTGATTTTTGGGGATTTTTATGAGAGGTCTAACCTAGAGATGACAATTTTACCCGATCCGACGCGCCCCGAATGGGGCGGGTAATTTTTGAATTATCCGGGGCATGGGGCAGGTACTGGGCAAAAAAAAAATTACCCGACGGGTTACGGGGTGGGGATGGGGCAAGACTGCCCCGCACCAACCTGAATCCCTGCCCCGCAGGTAATTCCAGCCGCCCCGCTCTGCCCGCCCCGCCCTACCAATGAAAATATGTGAAAAATATATGCTGTTAATAGGTTTTGAACTTAAGACCTATCCATAATATTGTAAGACGCTAACCACTAAGCTAAGCTGCCATTGAGGATTACAATTACATAATTATATATATTATATATATATATATATATATATACGTATAAATAACATATAGTTATAATAATAATAATGATAATGATAATAATTATTTATTTATTTAGTAAATAAATATTTATTTATATTTTTATGAAAAATTACGTGTGTTAATTGCATTTGAAAATCTTGTTTTATTTTTCTCTAAAATTGATAAATATGCATTTGTGTTACCAAGCAGTATAAGTAAGACCCAAAGAAGTTAGTTAGAAATTGAAACTTTTAATAGATATATAATTAAAAGAAACAAATAAGAAGTTGAATATTATTTTTAAAGAAAATATGAAAATTCAAAAAAAAAACCAAAAGCAAATAAATAGTTATTTATATTTATATAAACAAAGTAATGAAACTAATATATATATATATATATATATATATATATTCATAATTTGATATACCAAAGTAATTAATATTGTATGATTAACTTTAAACATTAGTGATAATTATAATAGTATATATATACACACACACACACTTAATAACTAATCTTATACAAAAATAATCATTTATTGATCGTTTTAATTAAATTAAGAGAAACAAGTTAGAGAAATATAACTTATTAAGTTAAACTTATGATATAAGTAATTTAATAACTTTGACTTATAATTATACTATTTAGGTTATTAGTATTGCCTTATCGCTTATTATTGGTGATAATTCTATTACTTAATTTGTCACTACTGACTACTCACTACTAAAGTTATTACTTATTAGTTATTAATTATAATTTATAACTTATAAGTACATATATATTGTGACTTGTGTTTTAAAAAAAATTAAATTAGCATTTAGCATAAGTATAACGTTTCATATTGAATAATATAATGATTTTCAGTGGCTCACGTATATAAAGCAACTTAATAGCATTTTAGTAGCTACAACGATTTGGACCTTTATCAAAGCATTGTATGTGCCAATTCATTTTTGCTTTCCAAATTTTCTTATATGTGTCTTGTAGCATATATCATTCTCATTGATTTACTCTGTAAAATTTTAATGTATAACCATGCTATTAGTGATTACGATTATGATTTTGTTCATATTACTAAGCTTATTTTAGTAAATTGATAATTAAGATTACTTATTGATCAATGTATTGCTTTCACTACTTATTCATTATAACGTATAAGGTATCAATGTGCATGTATCGTGATAGCTATATACATAATTTGAAAGATTCTGAAATGCAAAGACAAGTGGTCATTTTAAATTTAGCAGTTTCAATTTAGAATATAGGTCATTCAAATATCATATATTATATATTAAAAAATGATATATATATATATATATATCATATTTTTATCATTGATTAACCTTTTAAAAAATATGTGCAATACTTACATTAATGTCATTAAATTTATTATTAAAAATATATATTGATTAGTTGATATTTTAATTATTATTTATTAATGCTTACAATAATTATTAAGAGAATATAAGTATTTATATTTATTATTAAGTACAATAAAGCATATTAATAATATTATTAATGAATAATAATATAAATTAAAATATTATTATTATTTATTAACTTTCCACCTAAACGATAGTTGCCACAAAATCTCTAATCTTATCTCTAACTCTAAGGCTCTCAGTCTCTCATAGGTCACAACTCACACTCACACGATCCACCCCACGACAGTCGACAGACGACAGATCCACGCATGATGAACTCTCAGAGTCTCAGCTCACATGTTCCACGGCTGCAGCTCGACGACAGAGCTGCTGCCGGCCCACCGCTTCTCAACGACAGAGCTGCTACCGACCATCGCCATTGCTCCACGGTCCATCTCTGGAGCCACCGTCACTGCTCGGCCCGCTCCCCTTCCCCTCCAACCCGTTCCCTCTCCCGTACACCTAGAAGCTTGTCGATCTCCTGCCATAGCCACCGGCACACTGCCTAGCCTGCTCGGCTACGCCTCTATCCTCTGCTGTCGATTGCCATCTCATCCAACCATTGGCCATTGCTACGATATATACTCCATGAACCACGATTTGTGAGTTCTGTAATTTTCATTACTTTATATTTGATTTGTTAATTGATATTTGATAGTTTATATTTGGTAATTGATATTTCATAATTTATATTTGGTGATATACGATATGTGATATACAATGTGTGAGTTCTGTGATTTGTGTTACTTTCTATTTGATCTGTTAATTGAATATAAGATCTGCGAGTTGTGATATACGATTTGTGAGTTATGATACAATCTATTGTTATACGATCTATGAGATCCGTGAGTTGTGATATACGATCTGTGAGTTTATATTTGGTAATTTATATTTCTGTGATCCGTGAGTTCTGCATTAATTTGTATTCTGTAATTGATATTTGTGGTATTATGATTTTTGAGTTTTGTGATGTTATGATTTCTCATTTAAGATTTATAATCTATTTTTTTATATTAGGGTGAAAATGTCTGTTAATTGTAGTAATGATGGCAACTCTATTTCAACACAACCAACAACAGTAGTTGGTACATACTAATAGTTCCCTTCAATCATCATAACCATCAACACCAGTTAAGGGTACTTCAACTCCCATTTCATCTCTAATTGTCATTGCTGAAACAGATTCTCCCATTGGTGTTTGTGGAAAAAGAAAGCATACTAGTGTTGTGTGGGAGCATTTTGAACGGGAAATAGTTGCCAGAGGGATAAAGGCAACATGTAAGCATTGTAAAAAAAAAACTTGGAGGTGATCCGAAAAATGGAACTAAGCACTTGTATGAACACATCAAGTGGTGTCCTAGGTACAAAAATGTGGATTTAATAAGGCAAAAAGTTTTAACATCCAATTTCAATAAAGGAGATGGCAAAATTAATGCATATGTTTTTGACCAATGTACCGCCAGAAAAATGTTATCAAACATAATTATAATGCATGAGTATCCTCTGTCTATTGTTGACCATGTTAGGTTTAAGAGATATTCAAATGCACTTCAACCATTATTTAAGATGGTTTTTCGAAACACAATAAAAAATGATATCTTCAAAGTATATGATTATAAAAGGGAAAAGACAATGAAATTAATTGAACAGAATAAGAGTAGAGTTGCCATCACTACAGACATGTGGACTACTAACAATCAGAAAAAAGGGTTTATGGTTATTACATCACACTTTATTGATGATTCTTGGATGTTGCAAAGTTGTATTTTGAGGTATTTTTGAATGCTAAAGTTATAATTGTTTGTATTTTTATTTGATATTCAATTTTTCTGTTAATACTTGTCTATTATAATTTGCCTTAGGTTTATGTATGTGCCTTGTCCACACACGGGGGAGGTACTTTGTAAAACTCTAGTAAGTTGTTTGTTGGATTGGAATGTTGATACCAAATTGTCCACTCTCACCATTGACAATTGCTCTACTAATGATGTGATGATAGATCTTGTTCTTTATAAGTTAAGTACGAACTCACTTTTATTGGGGGGTTCATTTCTTCACATGTGCTGTAGTGCTCATATTTTAAACCTAGTTGTGAAGGATAGTTTAGATGTGATTAAAGATGGCATTGTGAAAATTCGTGATAGTGTGGTATTTTGGAGCAACACCTAAAAGGGAAGAAAAGTTTGAAGAAACATGCCACCAATTGCGCATAAATATTGATAAGAAATTGGGGCTTGATTGTTTGACACAATGGAACTCCACATATTTGATGCTTCAAACTGCAATATTTTATAAAAATGTTTTCTTTTGCTTAAAGCAACGTGAGTCTCAGTATAAATGTTGTCCAAGTGAAGAAGAATGGGAGTTTGCTAATGCAATTTCTGGGAGATTGAAAATATTTTTTGATGCCGTTGAATTATTTTCTGGTACTAAATACCCCACAGCTAATCTCTATTTTCCAAAAATTTGTGAGATTAGATTGACGTTGTCTAAATGGTTGTCATCTTCAGATGGGGTTGTTAAATCAATGGCATCAAATATGATTCAGAAATTTAATAAGTATTGGATAATAATTCATGGAATTTTGGGAGTTGCTACTGTGTTGGATCCAAGATACAAAATGAATTTGATTGAGTATTACTTCTCAAAACTATATGGAAATGATTGATTTGATGAGATTGGGAAAGTGCATACTTTATGTTATGATTTGTTTGATGAGTATCAACGTAGATTGAATAAAGATGAAGCTATTTTATCTTCCTCAAAGTCTCAGTGTATTGATTCCAACAATGAAGATAATTTGTTAGATTATGATTTGCTTGTTAGTATGAAAAGAACCACCAATTGTATTCATGCAAAATCAGAATTGGATCATTATTTGGATGAAGATGTTTTGCCAAGAACAACTGATTTTGATATATTGAGTTGGTGAAGATCAAGTGGACTCAAGTATCCAACCTTTCAAGCAATTGCTAGGGATATTTTAGCTATTCCTGTATCCACGGTATCTTCTGAGTTTGCTTTCAGCACTAGTGGTAGGTTGGTGAGCCCACATCGAAATAGATTGAATCCCAAAACCATAGAGGCATTAATATGTGCTCAAAATTGGTTCTGGGCTGCTGAGTTTCAAGGTAATTGAAGTAGAATTTTTTATTTATATTTTCTCTCAATTTATGTAATTCTCAATTTTATTCTGTTTTGATTTATATTATTTTTTTAGATACTTTGTCAATGAAAACAAATGGATATACAACAATATATGATGATGCGGAGATGAATAATGAAGATTCATGTATTAACGTGGTAAGTTACTCTGCATATACTTTCAAATGTTTTAAACTGTTTTTGGGTCGAAGAAATGTTATAATTAAATTTGAAAGAGAGAGAGAAACAAATATGCTTAAAATTTGCACATATGTTAATAATAGGCACTATCAGGCCATAATAATAATAGGCAAGCAGCATACTAGACCCAATCAATTTAGGTCCTCTCCATTCTCTCGGAGGACTCTTTCATTTCAAGGACCAAAAAATTGCATTTTTTTCCTGTTTCCTCTCTTCTCAGCTTCAAATCTTAATAGTTTTCTGTTTTATCAAACACCAACAGCAAAGAGGTCATCTATTTCTGAACTATTAAATCTACACAAATTATCAATATGCTAAGTGATATTATTTGCTTAAAATTTGCACAGATTAGGTGTAGATTATCAATAGAGAAATCTGCACAGATTGATTGATATATCAAATATATTTTTTTGAACTTAAAATTTAATGTTTCAATATGTTATTTGTTCATTCCTTTATTTTGCAGGATTGAAGTCATCATCTAATGCCTAAATTGTTAATGCTAGAGATCAAAGATGTGATAAAATTGGGAAAGTCATGTAGAAATGTGCATAGTTATCTTTGTTGTTTTAAGATTAAGGCATTATTATGTTGGCTTTTCATTCTTTTGGTGGCTTGCTATATTTTTTTCTTGCCTATGTTTTTTTTTTTGGACTGCAAACACGCCCATGGCTTGCTGGCTTGTACTATTTTGTTAAGGCTGCAATTATGTAAACATGCACTGTTTTATTATTTTTTCGGTTATGATCTAGGTTGGGCTGGCTAGTTGTAATTGTTTTTAATTTTGTTCTGAATTGGGCTGGGCTGGGCTAAATTGGAACATGGAATATGAAAAATAAAAGTCCTTATTAGGGTGGGGCGGGGTGGGGCGGGGGAAACATAATTCCCCGGCGGGGCAGGGATGGGGCAGGTAACTTAATACCCAGTGGGTAACGGGGCGGGGACGAGGATTAAAATCTTAAGCAAGTATGGGGGCGAGCAATGCAATACCTGCCCTACCCCATTGGCATCTCTAGTCTAATCCCACTTCCCAAACAGTCACTTTGAACAAAAATTGGATTTTTCCGGGATTAAGTGCTAATTTCTATTTTTCACATTTTGCAGGAGTAAAAATTTGAATTTTTTTTGTATTTTTCTTTGAATTCAAATGGGGGGTATTTTCTTATTACATTGTAACTTAAGTATAATACTTCATAAAGGTTTATAATATTAATAATCCAGTCCAGTGAAACTGTATTTCGAATCTCTCTTCATTGGATTTTGAAACTGCATTTTCAAATCTCCCTTCACTGAATTTCGAAACTGCTTTTGAACATTCAAAACTACCTTTGAAACTTTGTAACTACACATTCGAATCACACATTTTTGACACTCGAAACTACACATTTGAATCACACATTTTCGACACTCGAAACTACACATTCGAACCTTCGAAATACACATTTGACACTTCCAGTTTCAAAGTCAATCTCATTGACTATTCACTGCCTTGAGACTCCCTTGAGTCCTCAACCTCACAATTCGCTAAGGTTACTATTCATCATCATTCTTAACCTGTTTCTCATCTGGATTCAACCCGGTAACCCCCAAACCCTTTGATATTTCATAAAACTCATACCCAATACTATATATTAGGTTTTAATCACATATTATGCACACAAGTCACAAGATTCAACCCAAAATTGGGTTTCCCCCAAAACTTAGGGTTCATGATCCAAATTCCACGAATTTGGGGTTACTTTCCATGTCTTAGCTATTCTAGCAAGCATAATCAATAATATATGAGTGAAGAATGAATCCCTACCTCGAAGTTGGGTGATTTGAGTCCGGATCGTCCAATACCCTTTGCAAGCTATTGGTTCTTCCTCAAACATTTTCTCCCTTTCTCTCTCTTCATGTACATGCACACGCAACAACCAAAAATGAAGGTTCCTCCCCTGTTTTCTCTATTTATACTTCATTTTATTTCTTAAAATATCCAAATTACCCTCATAGGGTCCCAAACTCCAATTGGACACCAAATCGAGCCCAATTACAGTTAAAACACTCCGTTTGACGAGCATATTCTTGTTTAGGTATTTTTTATCCCCCGATATACATTCCATCATGTGACTATCTCCCAAAACCTCAAACATGGGTCATTACATTGATGTAATGTCCCACATCAATTGGGGAGGAGAACGAAGTAGGCTACTTAGGTGGTTGTGGAAACCTCTCCTAGCACGAGCCCTTTGGGGGGCCAAGGGCCTACCAAAAACAAAATCATGTGGGCGAGGCCCAAAGCGGACAATATCGGGCTACGGGTGGGTTGGGCTATTACAAATGGTATTAGAGCCAGGGCCCCGGGTTGGTGTGCCAACGATGACGCTGGGCTCTTCGAGGGAGGGGGGTGGTGGATATAATGTCCCACATCGGATGGGGAGGATAACGAAGCAGGCTACTTAGGTGGCTATAGAAACCTCTCCTAGCATGAGGCCTTTTGGGGACCGAGGGCCTACCAAAAACAAAACTGTGCGGATGAGGCCCAAAATGGAAAATATCGAGCTATGGGTGGGCTAGGCTGTTACAGTCACGCATTCTTGCTTTCCACTTTGAAAAGCGAGCAGTTGTGCACATAGGGACTTGGGAGAATGAGTCGGGAAGGACATCATAGAAGTCTTCTTGTTCTTTCTTGCTGTTACTGCTAATGCTCAGTTGTTCTTGCTCTGTCTCTCTAGTTGGTTCCATCACTTAAGCTAGATTAGGTTCTTGTTGCTCAATTAGAGCTGGAGTTTGCTTGGGAGCTGTATTGCTGGAATCCATGTCCACCATTAAGGATCTCTATAAAGTTTGTAGAACTGCTTTGATACCAATTGTAGGTCTAAAATGTGTCTAGAGGGGAGTGAATAAATTTTTTTCGCGAAAGCTTATGACTGGGAGCTGGTGTAAGTACACAAGTGAAGACTAATCTATAATATTAATAGAGAATATGACAATATGGTGTGAGAGTGTTTATGAGCTATCTAACATATCTGAGATGAGTAAATGGTCTTGACGCGATAGACCTCAAATTCAGTAAGAATATTCCTACAGATGTCAATGTGAAAGGATTGACATTGTTAGGGAATGTTCTTAGATAGATTGTTGATTATGAATAAACAACTTAGAGAGTATACAAGATGGTTATGTTAAATCTTGTTGAACAAGGAGTGTACGATGAATCGTTAAAGATTGTTCCTGTTCTTTGTTCGTCACGACGCATAACACTTGGATGAATTCTCTCAGTTTATCTCTCTCGTGTTGGAACTTTCAAGTTGATTCCTCAAAAGTTATTTATTTAATCCATGTCAGAATTCTATGTATATTGTATTTTTGGAGTTCCTTGCCTCACTTTTTGTGAGAGTTGACAGATATTACTTTCAAAGCATGTGAGAGATATTAATTTAAGGTTACAGTGCATGTGCACCTAGGTGTCCATCTGACAATCTGACTTCCCGCCACAAATTTGCGGAAGTACAGGGGGATAGGCTGTAGATCGGTTGCAGGTCTGCAGATTTGTTGCTCATAATGCATGTGCATGCCCATACTAGTTAGATCTACGTCGTTTATCTATTGGTGGTAGTTGACAGTCATTAATGCGATAATAAATGCGCTTGACTGTTCAGAGCAGTGTTGGCAAACTACACAAACTCTAGCTGAAGATATCACTAAGTACAGTTGTTGTGTTGTGAGCTTGCCTCGAAGGTCTGGTGACTTTGAAGATTTGGCTCGAAGATTTGGATCAAACCTATATTGGTATATAATGATGTCTCTGGTTCAACAATGTTAGATCCTATGAGTCTTTGATTCTGGTTTTCTTTGAGTCTTCATGCGTAGTGTAGCAGTTGCCAGGTTATGAATAATTCACGCTATAATATGGCCTTCGACTCAATGAGTCTGTGACTCTTTGCTTCGATGCTTAGAGTGGTTTCTAAAGAGTGTACTTAACCTTTACTAGCTATGAGTCTTCGACTCTATTCCTTCGAGTCTTTGAGGATGGCAGATTACATGTTTGTCCAAGTCATGTAGTTCACTATGTGTTAAGTGAGTCTTCTACTCTTTGCTACGACTCTTAGAGTGGCTTTTGTGAGTTTACTTAGCCTCTGCATGTTATCTTAGCTGCGTGTCTTTAACTCTATTTCTTCGAGTTGCTCAGTATGCTTCAGGTAGCTAAGATGTTCTTCGACCCTTCTATTTTGTGGGCCTATGAATGTGTGATGAATCTTTGACTCTTCGAGTGTACTTTTTAGCCTGTCACAGTTAGTTAATTACAAACTGAGTCTCCACTTATGCAAGTCTTTGACTCTACGGCTCCGACTCTTCTGCTTCGACTCTTGTTTTTCAAGTCTGTGAGTCTTGGTCTCATGTATGGACTGATAATTTCTTCTGATTAACTGTCTTCAACTCTCCGACTCTCTGAGTCTACAACTCTTCGAGTCTTCGAGTCTCAGTTATAATTTTATTTGTTAGTTCATTTAATTCAATAGCCTAGACTTTTTGACTATCGACTCTATGAGTCTTAGAATGTTTGGTCTTTGATAGATTCTACATGTGACTTCGACTCTTCGACCCTTCGAGTCTCCGAGTCTCCATGTAAATTTATGATCTATCAAATGTCATTAGGGCATGTTTAGTGACTCTTTAATTTATGGTCTTTGGGTCTTCGAGTCATTTCTTGTCCTTGTTGGATCAAACCCAGAATTTGTATGATACGGATAAAACCTTTTGTAATCTGATTTGAGACATTGCATGTTTTATCTTAAGTTGTTGTAGAAGATATGATCTTAATCCGGACCTTCACTCGTGAGAGCAAAGCCAAGGACAGGAAACATAATCCTGATCCGGACAAGAGTGAGTATCGTCAAATACTTGGTAAATTACCAAGTTTACACTTCATACGGAATAAGGATCTTTTGTGCGGATCAAACAACTAAAGCTACGGACTTGGGAATCTGTGTCTTAGAGTTTTAAACGGAATAAGTCAAATAAATACGGAATAAGAATCCTAGTCTACAACTCACACAAAGTAAGAGAAAGTCCTTGCGGAATAAAAAGCTAAGTCTTCCACTTAAGCGGACTAAGGAAAAGAAGACATGGAGTAAGGAATCCGAGTCTTCCATACATGCGGAGTAAGGAACGACTTGTGCGGAATAAGGACCCGAGTCCTTTGTTTCGCATGAAGTAAGGGAACTAGATGCGGAGTAAGGAATCCGAACCTGTTACTCAAGCGGAGTAAGGATGTGCTGATACGGAGTAAGCCATCCGTTCCTTTAACTCATGTGGAGTAAAAAGTTCTCGCGGAGTAAGGAAGCGCTGATGTGGAGTAAGCACTCTGACCTTCTCATTCATACGGAGTAAGGAAGTGCTGACACGGAATAAGGATTTCAGTACTAAATTAACACGGAGTAAGCATCCGAGCCTCATTAACACGAAGTACGGAACCTTACACCGGATTAAGAAGACGCTGCTTCAACTTATCTCTTTGCATTCAAAGTCACCAGCTCGATGTGTCCTAATGTAAGACAAACTCGTTGAGAACCTGAAGCATCTAACACGTGAATCACACAGATATGTGGACACAACTTTAACTGCACTTGGGAACTCACAAAGCCACTTATGCTTTGCAAACCCTAGATTTTGAAGACCACATCCGCAGCATTCAAGGCAGAGGGAATTTTGAGGAACAGTCAATGCTGCACGTTGCTCGGAAAAACAAGTTCCAAGATTATCTCTCAAAGATGTTTCTATATATATTGTAACACTTGTATATTAAAATATTAAAATGAGTTGATCGTTCGTGAGTTTGATATAAGTGTGTATGTATAAGAGCTCATTGAGATCATAGAGGCAAGTGTGTAAGTCTTCTGTAAACAGAGTGTAAGAGAGTTGTTAGATTAAATCGAAAAACTTTACAAGCTTTGATCTGTTTCTATTTTGTTGTACTTATCATTTGATAATAAAACAAAATACTTTTACTATCTGGTTATCTTCCGCATTAATTATATCTCTTAACCAGACAAGTGTTGTGCTAAAGAGTGAGAAAAGAGTTTTCGATAAGAGCCTATTCACCCCCCTCTAGGCTCCCAAGGACCAACAAGTGGTATCAGAGCAAGTTTTACCTGCTCAAAGTAGAGATCCCACTTTTTCTCTCTCAACAATGGCCAAAGAAAGCAGCATGCTATTCAACACTCGCTTTAACTCCGGAGGTGCACAAGAGCCCCTCCCCAATCGAAGCGGTAGTGAAAATGTCGATCCACCTCAACCTACTGCTACCGCTGCTCCACAACCATGAAGTTCTGGTTTTATTCTGACTAAACCGCCAAAGTTCACACCTGAGCTTTTCTCGCAGTGGAAAGCTAGCATGAGAATGTTCATGGTATGTCATGATCATCTCATATGGCCTGTCACGCCCCCAAATTCTAGGGAACCCGGAACCGGGAACATGACTTCCCCTTGCCCACACCCGAAAGGTCAAGGGGTTGGTGACTAGCACCAATATAGACTACACCACGGGTGCTGTCTCAATTTTACAACCCTGTACAGTCATACATCAAGGGTAATCCTGTACTTTCCCATACATCATCATTCATACAATAAGTCAAACAGTCATATAGACATCACATCACAAATAGTATGCAAATACAATTGTCCACGGACACATGTCTAGGATATAATATAAAACAATACAGAATATAGTATTGTATCATACATCAGAGTAGTGGGCATGTCCTCCTGGAAGAAAGTCCACTAGTCTTGAGTCACACCTGAAAAAGGTAAACAACAAGTAGGGGTGAGTGACAAGCTCAGTAGGTGACCCTAAAACTCCACATCATGTAAACATGCAAGTCTATATGCTCAGTGTACTCATGCATCGTGTAGTGTGCACAATCACCAGGACACAACCTGCAAACAAACATCAGGACCCAGCCTGCCCACATAGGACAACTTGTCCACGATCCACCACGGGATCCCAGCTCAGGGCACTCAGCCCTACCACAGCGTTATATGCCCGGACATAGTGCCACACATGTCTGCCATCGACGTATATGTCTGCCATGGCCACAGCACAATATGCCCATCCATAGTGCCACACAGGCCTGCCATCGACACATATGCCTGCCCGTCAACCACATAGCATCATCTGTGCTTCACGGTAAGAACCCAACAAGTCATAGAGCCCAAGCTCCAATTTCTCAGACCAACATACCAACACTAATATAACATTAAGGTTCACCATACTCCCTTTATAACAATCTTCACAAATCGATCATCATTCCTTGACCAAAGAAGGAGATACCCATAAAAGTTATTTTCTTGAAATAAAAAGTCCCTGCATTGGGTCTCCATATCATAACTAAGATAATCTGATTTTTTGGGGATTTTTCTGAGATGCCTAACCCCACTTTCCAAAAATTCACCTCTACGAAAAACTAGATTTTTTCGAGATTTTACACTAAATACTAATTTTTATATTTTGAAGGAGTGGGAATTTAATTTTCTAGTATTTTTCTTTGAATCCAAATGGGGGGTATTTTGTTATTTATATTGTAACTTAAGTAATACTTAAAAATGTTGAGAGGCATAATGGTTTACAATGTAAATGGTCCAGTCCAGTGCAGTTGCACTGGCTCGAAGCTGCAGAACTGCCTGACTCGTAGCTTCAGGACTGCAACTCATAGCTGCGAAACCGTGACTCGTAGCTGCGGAAATGCAACCTCGAAGACTCAAAGCTGTGAATTGCGACCTTCGACCTTCGACTACGAATCTTCGACGAATGTCTGCCTCATGGCAAATACTGAGGTACCTTCTATCTCTGAGCTCATGAGTAAATTAGAATATCTTACTGCTGAATGTGATCATGAAAAGAATGAGAGACTAATAATTACTCAAATGTATAAAGATATGGAAAGTCAGACTAAATGCCTTGAATTTACTATTGCAAGACTTGAAAAGGATATAGCTGACTTTAGAAGTAAAGAGGTTTGGTATCATGATCTTAGAGCTGAAAATCATTTGTTAAATACCAACCTAACATGCCTAACTGTAAATCTTAAAAGACTCGAAAATGAACTTGAAAAGCAAAAAGAAATAAATCGTAAGTGGCTAAATTCAGGGGAAATAGCTTCTACGTTTAGGACTAATCCGGATGATGTTCGAGTTAAACCTGGCCTTGGCTCCGAACCATCAACTTCCACATAAGCTACCGAGTGTCCTCTGGATTTTATTCCGAAACTAACTAACCTATATCCTATTAGTACACCTAAACCGTTGGATGGTTTCATTTCAGGTGGCACCATAGTCTATGATTGTGGAAGTGAGGTTGTTACTGCTGTTCCCGAAGTAGTAGCACCCGTACCTAACGATGAAGGGAAGGCTGCTGCAGTTAAAGCCAAAACTGTAGCACCCAGAAAGAAAGAAAAGGCTAAGGCTGACGCATCTAGGTCCAAGAGCGCATCACCCAATCACAAAGGAGTAGGCCATAGGAATGAGCATTAAATGCATCAGGAGTCATCATGGTACGAAATTTGACTTTTCCGATATGAGATCCTATTGTTCAAAACAAGGCATTCAGCACGACTTTTCTGCACCCAGGACTCCACAACAAAATGGAGTTACTGAGCGTAAGAATCGCACTTTAGTCGAAGCTGGTAGATCAATGTTAGCAGGGGCAAAGCTTCCTCTCAATCTATGGGCTGAAGCTATGTCCACTGCATGCTATGTTCAAAACAGAACTCTTATCAATAAGGTAACCATGAAAACACCTTATGAGATGTTGAGAGGCAGGAAGCCGTCAATCTCTCATTTCAAAGCTTTTGGGTGTGCTTGCTATGTTTTAAACAACGGCAAAGAGGCCCAGAGTAAATTTGAGCCAAAATCTGATGATGGGATCTTTGTCGGATATTCTTTACACGACAAGACTTATTGTATTTTCAATAGAAAATGTTTAACTGTTGAAGAATCTACCCATGTTGATTTTGATGAATCTAAACTTGACTGGTCAAGTGTAGGATCTTCAAATCCAATTGTGCAGGATCATACGGACACGATTAATTATTCTCAGTTTAGACATGTTCCTGCTACAACTCTTGGTGAATCACCTAGTACCGGTGAAGCAATAAGAAATGCTACTGATGATGCTTCAGAAGATTCAGACTCAAGACTTCCTCTCAACTTTGGATAAATTGTTATAGATATTCATAACACCGGAGAACCTTCAATTCTGTCCGGACCAGTTAATACTGAAAGTCACAGTGCCGAAGAACCTCCAAGTTCTTCCGGGACTGTTCATCATATGGATACAACTGGCCTGGAAGAAGCTCAACCAGCTGATATACAAGATCCACCCGATCTGGCAGAGCTTCAAATCATTAACTACTCACCACCACTTGCGCAGAACTATAGGTAGACTCAAAACCACCCGTCAGATCAAGTGATTAGTGATCCTACTGTTGGAGTAAGAACGAGGGCAACCACTTCCAATCTGTGCCTCTACTCTTATTTTCTATCACAGATAGAGCTAAAGGTGGGGGATGAAGCCCTTCAGGATTCAAACTAGATAGACGTTATGCAAGAAGAGCTTAATCAGTTCAAGAAGAATGAAGTGTGGACTTTAGTACCAAGGCCGAGGTCGCAACAAGTCATTGGAGTTAAATGGGTGTTCCAGAACAAATTAGATACTGATGGCATAGTAATCCGGAACAAAGCACGACTGGTAGCCAAAGGATATCGTCAAGAAAAAGGCATTGATTATAACGAAACCTTTGCTCCAGTAGCTAGACTTGAGGCGATCCGAATGTTCCTGGCATATGCTTCATATGAAAACTTCATAGTTTATCAAATGGATGTCAAGAGCGCTTTTCTTAATGGAGATCTTTAAGAGGAGGTTTATGTTGAACAACCTCCGGGCTTCGTTGAACACAAGGCTGAGCATATGGTATATAAACTACGGAAAGCCTCGTACGGATTGAAGCAAGCTCCAAGAGCCTGGTATGACACACTATCAGAATTCTTTCTCGAACACAATTTCAGAAAAGGGAAGATAGACACCACACTATTTCTACGAAAAGAGAAAGATCATTCTTTGATCGTACAAATCTACGTGGATGACATCATTTTCGGATCGTCAAATCTGAAGCTTTGTGAAGAGTTTGCGAAGTTGATGACTAGCAAGAAGTTCGGAATGCAAAACTCAACTTCCGTGAAGACTCCCATGCGAGTCAGTGCAAAGTTAGATCCTAATATTGACGAAAAATTTGTAAATGTGATTGAATACAGTGGTATGATTGGATCATTGCTGTACCTTATAGCAAGTCGCCCGGACATAATGTTTGCAACTTGCATTTGTGCACAATATCAGGCAAAACCCAAAGAGTCACACATGCTTAATGCAAAACGGATATTGCGGTATCTCAAAGGGACAATGAATTTGGGACTCTGGTATCCAAAGGAGTCCAACTTCTCTTTATCCGGATATTCAGATGCTGATTTTGCCGGGTGTCGCATCGACAGAAAGAGCACTAGTGGTACTTGTCAGTTCCTTGGAAACAAACTCATCTCATGGTTTAGTAAGAAGCAGAATTCCGTATCAACCTCTATTGCTGAGGCAGAATATATAGCTGCTGGGAGTTGCTGCGCACAGCTTCTCTGGATGCAAAGTCAACTTACTGACTACGGCTTCAACATGACATCTGTCCCATTATACTGTGACAACACCAATACGATTGCTATCAGCAATAACCCTATTATGCACCCGAAAACAAAGCACATTGAAGTCAGGTATCACTTCATCCGAGATCATGTTCTCAAAAAGCACATATCACTTGAACATGTTGCTACGGATGATCAACTCGTAGACATACTCACCAAGCCCCTACCTGATGCAAGATTTTCTGAACTTCTCTTAAAATTAGGTATGCTTGACCTTACTGCATAGTTTCTTACTTATTTATCCAATAGTTTTTCTCTCAGAACATGCACCGTTATTCATGATGAGTGTTAGACACTTACTATACTTCATACTGATCATGCTTGCTGCTAATTTGCATCTTGTTTATGATAATTTTCCCATATTTTCATCTGGGAGGATGCTTGTGTTTCCCGACTGAAGTCGCTTAAGCTAGCATAATTAACGTTATATGAGTACAACCTTCTTAAGATTTCATGACTCAAATCTTTATCTATCACCACCTGTCCAATGCTGTTTCATAATGATTACACTATTAACATGTCTGGTTGAAGAACTGAAATGGGTTAGCTCGGAATGCTGGTGGATGAAATCACAGTTGCGTCTGATCAGCTTCTGAAGTGGAGTTATCTGAACGATAGACAGCAATTTCTCATGATCTAAATAATTAAGCTGAAAATGTCTATCGAGAGGATTGCAAGATCTAAGAGGGAGAAAATGCTTTATCTATTACCCAAGTAATACCCCCCCTTATATGTCTCGTGACCTCTTTCCTGGCTGTCTATTTGAGGGGGAGTTTAACACTGAGAGGATCACATGATCTAAGGGGAAGCCAAAGCTCTATCTGTTATGTCAGTCATAACCCCCAAATATGTCTCGGATGCTCCCTCCCTCTAACTTCTCACTTCTAGATCTGACTGGACATGCATTGTTTGTTGGACCCCATTTTGTCCGGGCTGGACATACATATTCATTTTCAACTTTATATTATTCCATATCTATCATTCACTTTTTATAGATAAATAAAGAGACATGATCGTTAATTTAAAGGGTGTGACGTTAATTATTTACAAAAAAACAACAAAAAAACAAAAAAAATAATAAAACAACAAAAAAAAACATAAAACCAAAAAATTTTAAAATTTTTTTTAGCGTCTACATTTTTTATTTTTTCAAATAACATTTTCTGCACCAAAATAAAAACCCCAACGGTCAGGGCACTGTTCCAACGACCACGGTACAATTTCCAACGGCTATATTCTCCACCAACGGCTACTTTTCCACCCTATAAATACACCCTCATTCCTCTCATTCACTCACACAACTTCCATTCTACTACTCTTCAAACTCTCTTCTTCAATTCTCCACATTCTTTTGCCTCCTCTTCTGCGAAAATGGCTGACTGGGTGAAGTGCGTGCTAACGGTGCTAGTGCTGGCGTGTACTATTTTGTATCCTATGCTGGGCGGCGCTTTCATACCCTTCCTTGCTTTTATCATCCTCTTGTATGTAATGGCAATGGCCACAGAATATATTTTAGGTTGAATCATGTAATATCTCCACCACGGAGTCCTAAATAAATTGCAGTTTGCATGTTTATGTTATACGTGTGTATATATACATATATATATATATATATGTTAAATAAATATATAAATAAATAAATAAAATCGTCCCAATGATCATTCGCGGCCGACATAGGATTCAAAAAAACATTTTTCATGAATAGTACTCAGGGTACTGTTCATGTCACTGTTCGTGAATAGTACCCGGAGTTACTGTTTCATGAACAGTACTCGCACCCCTTATTTGACTTCTTAATAATAATAATCATAAAAAGAAAAAAATGGATATCCCACATTGGAGGTTTTACAAAATTTTCTGTTTCATGACTCCTATATAAAGGGGTCCTCTCCCCCTTCTACAAACACACCAATACCATCAAATACACATAACTCAAAAAAAGAGAGTAGAGTGTAAAATTAATTGCGGTTCTAAAAAAGAACTGCGGTTATAGTCAAATTAATCTTTTCCTTTCTTTTGCAGAAAAAGGAGGCATTCGAAAGAAGGGCATCCTTGGTCCACGATATTTCAGGTTTTTATTTCTTTCCTTTTTTAGTTTTAATTATTATTTTGTTTAATAAATTAGTAGTTAGCTTTTAATTAAATTTAGCATAATTAGTATAATTTTAATTAGTTAAATTTAGCATATTTAGTTAACTAGTTAGTTAGTTTTTTAAATTTAGCGTAATTAGGTAGTTAGTTTTAAAATTTAGTATAATTAGTATAATTATATTAGCATAATTAGTTAGCTAGTATTTAATTAGCATAATTTAATTAGCGTAAATAATCTGATGTAGTTGTATACATATTTATTTAATTTCTGTTAAAAACATATCACACAAAAAAAAAAACAAGTTATCTGTAGTTCCAGCCAGTGGTCTTTGGTGTCTTACTCTTCAAGCCAGTGTTGCCACCACCAGAATCGACGATTGTCAGAACCTTGTCAAAGCTAATGTCGATCTTATATATTTTTATATGAGTAATGCTACATACAGGTACATTATGGAGGTAATTCGCGTAGAGGCATCTTCACTATCATTGGATTGATATTATTTTTTTTAAAACTTTTTATTCATACCAATCCAACGGCAAGGAGAGTGTCCCTGCGCGGATTACCTACACAATGTACCTGCAAATAGATTTTTCCATATTTATATTTATAATTAGTCCTATTGTTGTAGCTTGCTACATATGTAATTTATTTATTTATTTATTTAGGTTTGTTTGTGGTTGTTTTATCATTTTCATGGAGTTGTAATATGTAAATAAAAAAAGGGAAGAGACCAACCACACAAAAAAAAGTGAAAAAAAAAAGAAAAAAAGAGAGAGTGGTGTTGTCACAATCACGCACGTCACAGTTATTTCGATATGTATGTTCATTCAGTTTCAATTCTTTCAAAAAAAACAAAAAAATTGTTTTCAACAAAAAAAAAAACATTTTTGAACCAAAAACCAAAAAATGGAAAAAGCATACTTCAATTGTTTAGGACTTCAATTTCCAAAACAAAACAAAACCTTAGGATTTCGTTTTCCACTTCAAATAAAAAGCAAAACAAAACTTCTAGGATCTCCTTTAAAAATTTTAGGGTAAATTAATTTTAACCATAACCTTGACAAATAACTTAGCTAAATAAAAAGCGTAGACTGTCTAGGAAAACCATAGTGCCTCAGCCAAATCACGACAGCGAAAACAAATAGAAACCTCCTCCTCCTAAGATAGGTACCGAAAGGGCATTGTAGGGGTGTTAATCCTTCCCTACACGTAACCAACCCTCGAACCTTTATTTGGTAACGTAGACCACACACACCGTAGGTGACCAACTACACCCAAAAAAAAGTTGGTGGCGACTCTATACAATCTCATCATTTGGTTACGACCCGGACGAAAACCGGTGATGATAGCTGGCAACTCTGCTGGGGACACTTAGAGGGTTAGGCCTAGAACTAGAACTAGGATTAGGAGGTTTCCTTTTTGTTTTTACTATTTTTATATGATACTTGTGATTTATACGCTTTACTGCCATGATAGTTGTGATTTACTGCTTTCCATAACTATTGCATTCATGCATAACCCTATACCTGGGTTTGTCACAATTTAGGTTAGTGAGGTTTAGTACGGTACCTTGCGTATTGATCATTATCCGCAATGGGGCCCCGGACTCCTCACTCAAGCTTGAGGTTCTTTTAAGGCTCATCCTTTTAAGACCCACCTCCGGTAAATCCCATGGTGTACGGAGCCCTCTACAGAGGAAGTTTGGGAACCAACGAATAAGATAGGTCTAGCAATAGAAGCCCATCAGGGGCATGGACCCACATGTTGTTTGTTCATTCTATGTCATGCTAACCTTTGTTTTTTAGGGTAGTCTTTAAGTCATCCCTTGCACAGATGATTTGCCTTACTATTGGTTTATTCTTTTGTACAATTGCCTTCTGCCTTACTATTACCTTATATACTGTTTTACTTATCTCGTACAACTGTTCATAATTTTGTGCTAACTCTAGAAAATAACATCACTTTGTTACTTTTCATGTTTATTTCTTGAGTTTAACATCCAACATGGGCCCACATAGGACACATGTTTTGTTATATTCCACCCCACACACAGTCTTTGGTCACATAGACCATCGCAATACTAGGTATCCATTCATTCCCCACTTAACATGCAACATTCTTCCACATCAGTCCATACTCCATAGGTACATAAGAGGTGCACCCTCAGTTATACATTCATAGCTCTATAACAATTTGCCCTCATGCATTGCATCACGTAGATATGTAGATCCCTGCATACATGCTACTCACACACACATTCATGCATATATACATGTTAACATAGGTACATAGAAATCTGCCTTCATGCATTACAACACTTATAGACATGTAGATCCATGCATATGTACATGTCAAAAATATAAAACAAAAAAAAACAACAAGCAAAAGATAAGAGAAAATCAAAAAAAAGGGAGCTTACCACAATCCAATTCTTCCCCAGCCAAGGTTGCACATCGATACAACCTCAGATCCCGACAGCAACTACCACCCACTTTAATGGCAGAACAAACAGAAAACAGATTTGCTAGTCTGGAGCAAGGCCAACAAGACCTGCAAAGTCAAATGAAGGCCATGATGGAAATGTTGACCAAGATGACAGCGGACAAAGACAGGGGTCCCGATGAGATGGCCACTAACCAGTCCCCAAGGCAAGCATAAGAGGCAGCACTGCCTCCCAATTTTATACCGGTGCCCCCCCAGGGGTTCAATCCATCCTAGCATGAACCCCCCGCCTTCTCATCAAGTCCAATTTACCTCACCTACTCCAAGCAACGTGGCTGAAGCCACGGGGCTCTAAATACCTCAGGAGGGTGATCAGTCACTGTCAATGAAGAAGCTGGAGGAAAGACTCAAAACAGTCGAAGAGACAGAAGTGTATGGGATGATCAGTCCCCAAGATTTGTGCCTAGTGCCTGGAATCATTTTTCCACCAAAATTCAAGGTACCTAACTTCGAAAAGTTTAATGGGTCTTAATGCCCAAGAACACACCTTACTATGTACTGTCGGAAGATAGCTGCCCACGCTAATGATGATAAGCTCCTCATGCACTGTTTCCAAGAGAGCCTGGCTGGGCCACCACTCCGATGGTACATTCAGCTGGAGGGAAGCCATATCAAGACTTGGAGAGACCTCACAACAGCTTTCCTCACACAATACAAACACATCACGGACTTAGAGATGGACAAGTTGGCATTGCTAGCCTTGGAAAAAGGGGCTATGATAACGTGCATTTATGCCGTTATTCTAGTGTAGATTTAGGGTATTAAAAAGCATGATTAGAGCTTAATTTATCCATATTTCTTAGATATTTGCTCTAATACCCTAGAAGACTGCTTGGTATATATATATGTTTTTTGAGCTGTTTTGGCAGGTTTTTAGGCAATTTTATCTTATGGACACCAGCCAAATCACTTCATTTATCAAAGAAGGAACTTGTGGCAAAATAGGACAGCTTGAGGAGGCGAAACAAGAGTGCATGCCATATGGACTTTTATGACGTGCAAGGATTTTATTGCAGTCCTGCCTTCTACACATTTCAAGGAATCTTGGAGCAAAATTTCAGACCATTTGGAGGTGCACGTCATATAGCCATATGACATGCAATATGGCGTGCAACCGGATTTTTGTATCGATTGCTTTGTTTTGTTATTTTAAGCATTTTTCTCTAAAGCACCTAGTCCAAATTATGCTTGGTTCGAGTTGTACTCAAGTTGGAAGAAAAATGGAAACTACTTATCAAAACTACGTCGTTTTGATATGTGGCAACTGCTGATGGCTAGGGCACTCATTGCACAACAGTTTTCTCTATAAATAGAGGAGGCAGCAGCCCTTTTGGAGCATGCAGAGAGGGGGGGTACGTTTTTAGAGAGAGAGAGAGAGGCTGACGGTTTTGGAGGCTAGGGTTCTGATCCTAGAAGCTGTCGGCCCTAGGAGGTCTGATGGCTGGAGAAGACCTAAAGTTGGAGTTTTGTTGCACCTGCTTAAGGATGATGTTCTTTATTTCTTATTATTTATCCAAGAACATGTGTGAGTAGTTTCCTTTATCTAGGGGAGCAATGTAGCCCCCTATGTTGTCAAACTGATTATTTAAATATTGAGTTTGTTTAATTGAGATTGCATGTTTTATGGATCTGTTCTTATCTTTTAATATCTGGGCTATACACCTAGATTTACTTAGCCTTAGTCTGAGGCTGATCTTTGATTCATAACATATTTGTGATTGGTGTGAACATTATCCTGTTATGAGTATGATAATTAGGCTTTGCATGTTGATGTCATGATGACCATTCAGGCAGATAGCACTTAGAAGGGCTGGCAATGACCAATTGCAGTACCTTGGCTTAGTTATAGCATGCTATCAATTAAATAATCTCAAGAACCTTAACATCACTAGAAACAACGTAGGGAGGTGAAGTTGTGACCCTAGATACCTTTAATCCTTGAATCTTAATCCTAAAATCAATTTGCTTTCTTTGTTTATTCAGAAAACCAAATAAAAATTAGATCTTTAGTTATAAAAAGAATTCATTTTTGCCAAGACATTTTATAGAGCAAGAGTAATTGAGTGGTTTGGTTTAAAAACTAGAGAACTAGGCTAATCCCTGTGGGTTCGACTCCTTGTTTGCTGCTGTTTTGTTTAGTGCAAACTAAGGAAATTCATTATCTTGAAGAGAGGTTTTACGACATTAGTCAACTCTTTTAGGGAGGCTAAAAATCTGTCTGTCAAATTGGCGCCGTTGTCGGGAATTTAACGATTAACAAGTTTTGAAAATCAACATTGAGTGAAATTGTTTGAATTCTGATCTTGGTGTTTTATTTTGTCTTTTACTTTCTGTTATTTTGTGTTCTTTATTTGTTTATTTTGCATTGTTCAGAGCTGCTGGGTGTGTTCTTGTTGTTTTACAGGAACATACACCAAGTGTTTGAGGTATTGCTAGTTGTGTATGCGACAAAGGGAACTTGTGCCATTTAATCTAGAACCTGAACGGATAATTAGAGATTGTCATAGAGCAGCTAGAGAAGTCACAAGGGAAGCTAAAGCAGCACTACAAGGTTTAGAGGATACAGTTCTTGAAATTATGGAGGATACAAGACCTGATGGCAGTGTACAAGGAGGGGCCAATTATAATGGCTAATACCCAGATGAAGATGGTAACAGATTTAGGCCCAAGACTTTCTTGGATTTTGCAAGGCCAACTATATCAGATCACTATTCAGGGATTAGGCAAACAAGAGTCCAAGCAAACAGTTTCGAGCTGAAACCGGCATTGATCAACATGGTGAGCAACAATGCATTTGGCGGAACAGCAACGGATGATCCGCATCAGCACTTGATGAGGTTCTTTCAGATGTTCGACACAATAAAGCTCAACAATGTGTCAGAGGAAGCGATAAAGTTAGGGCTTTTTCCCTTCTGTTTAAAGGATAGAGCTCTTGGATGGTTCAACAGCCTACCTGCTGGTTCCATAAACACTTGGGAGGAGATGCAGACCAAGTTCATGTCCAAGTATTTCCCTCCTGCCAAGGTGATCCAACTTCGAGGGGAAATCAGCAGATTTAGGCAAGACGAGATAGAGACTCTCCATGAGGCTTGGGAGAGATTTAAAGATTTGATCCGAAGATGTCTTGATCATGGAAGACCCCAATGGATTCAAATTGAATCCTTCTACACTGGTCTTCAGTCTCACTCACAAGACAAAGTGAATGCAGCTGCAGGAGGATGTTTAATGAACTTGGAACCTGACGTAGCTGCTGACCTCTTAGAGAGACTATCATTAGCTGATTGGCAGTGGTCCAATATTCGAACCTCAAGGCCAAAGGAGAAGATAGCTTCAGTTGAAAATTCTTCCAATGATATGCAAGAGCAGATTCGGGCTCTAGCTAAAAATATTGAAGTATTATCTCTTAAGGTTGAAGGACCACAGCAAGCTCTACTAGGGGTTGATCAAGGATGGAGTGGAGCGGAAGACGCACATTTTGTTGGTGGAAAGGGGATGTATCAGAAGCAACCTTTTTACCAAGGTCAAGGCTATCCGCAATAACAAAACCAAGGCTATCAGAAGAATGCCTTTACTCAGACTCAGAATAGAGGAGGTGAAGCTTCAAATCAGTATAAATATATACCTCCAGGAATGAAGCAGAATCCATATGCTACAGATAATTATTTACAACCACCTCCAGGTTTTGAGCATCAACAGCAGCCTCACCCTCAGCAACAGCGAAGAAATTATCAGACTGCGAATGAGGTAGCAAAGAGGGAAGGTGGTAATGTGGATGAGAAACTAAGCAGTATGGAGTCTACCATAAAGAACTTGGAAAAGTTATTAGTGAGTGTGGCACAGAATGCCAACCAAGGAGTCTCCTCCAAAGCTTTTCCTAGTGACACAGAGGTTAATCCCAAGGAGAGCTACAAGGCTATCACTTTGAGAAGTGGTAAGGCACTTAAGGAAGCTGGAGAGCCCAAGACAAAGGCCATACCAGATGCACCAATTCAGCCTTTAGCAGCTGACAATCAGGAAAGAGCTGTTGAGGAAGAGCAACAGATGGGAGATAATCAGGAGCAACAACCAACTAAGACTCAACCAGTTAAAGAACAAAGGCCAAGAGAGCTTAGGCCTACAATGCCATTTCCTCAGTGAATGAAGAATCAAAAGATGGAAGAAGAGAATGAACGCTTTCTGTAGATATTCAAGAAGCTGGAAATCAATATTCCATTTATTGAAGCTCTTGAGCAGATGCCCAGATGCAAAAAGGTTTTAAAGGACTTCATGCTGAAGAAGAGGAAATACGGTGATCACGAAATTGTTGCTGTCACTAATGAGGTGAGCAATGTGGTTCAGAGGAAGTTACCCACTAAGCATAAAGATTCGGGTAGCTTCACTCTACCGTGTGTAATAGGAGACGCACCACAACAACAGGCTTTATGTGATTTGGGGGCCAGTATAAATTTAATCTCCTTTGCCCTCTACAAGCAGCTTGGGTTAACAGGAATGAAGCCCAATCATAGAAGATGTACTGGTGAAAGTGGGATCATTTATTTTTCCAGTTGACTTCGTGGTATTAGAGATGGAAGAAGCCACGGGAGTTCAGTTACTCCTAGGAAGACCCTTCCGGAGGATAGGGTGTGCTTTGATTGATGTCGCTCAGGGTAAATTAACCTTGAGGATAAACGATGATACCTTAGTCTTCCATATGGAACAGTCTCTGCAAGGGCAAGTAGAGGAAAGTTGTCTCTAGATCGAAGATTTCGAGGAATTAGTTGAAGATTACTTGAGCGAGCAGATCGAACAAGAAGATAAAGTGCTTCACACATCAGCGATCCAGCCGCAAGAGGCAGAGGACTTGATCACTGACGAGGAGGAACTAAAATCAAGTCCAATTGAGCAAGCTAAGGAGGAGCATGACGAGCAAACAACTCTAGCGCCAGAACTGAAGGAGTTGCCTGGACACTTGAGGTATGAATTTCTAGATTCCACAAATAGATTTCCAGTAATTGTTGCTTCAAATTTAAATGCTTTAGAATGTGAACAATTGCTAGAAATTCTAAGGAAACATAAAAGGTCATTGGGTGGAATATTGAAGATATTAGGGGCATTAGTCCAGGGCTGTGCATGCATAAAATCTTAATAAATGATGATTTTCACCCCACTGTTGAAAGACAACGAAGATTGAACCCAGTAATGAAAGAAGTTCTAAAATGGAAAAATGATGGGATAATTTATGATATATCTGATAGTGAGTGGGTTAGTCCTTTACATGTTGTGCCCAAGAAAGGGGGCATGACGGTGATTAGAAATGAAAAGAATGAATTAATTCCATCCTGAACTGTGACGTGGTAGAGAGTCTGTGTGGACTATAGGAAGCTAAATAAGGCCACTATGAAGGACCATTTTCCCCTTCCTTTTATTGATCAGATGCTTGATAGGTTGGCTGGGTATAGTCATTACTGTTTCTTAGATGGGTATTCCGGGTACAATCAGATCATGATTAAACCCGAGGACCAGGAGAAAACAACGTTCACTTGCCCTTTTGGCACCTTTGCATTTAGGAGGATGCCATTTGGGCTGTGTAATGCACCTGTAACCTTTCAAAGGTGCATGATGGCCATTTTTCAGGGCCTGGTGGAAGAAATAATGGAAGTATTTATGGATGATTTCTCTGTGTTTGGTAATTCTTACCAACATTGCTTAAAGAACCTAGATACTGTCCTAGAGAGATGTGAAGAGAAAGAACTTGTCCTCAATTGGGAGAAATGCCATTTTATGGTAAGTGAGGGCATAGTCCTAGGACACAAAGTGTCCACAAAAGGTTTGGAGGTGGATAAAGCTAAGATATCCACAATTGAAACCCTGCCACCTCCAACCAATGTGAAAGGGGTGAGAAGTTTCTTAGGACATGCTGGGTTCTATAGAAGGTTTATTAAGGACTTCTCCAAAATAGCTAAACCCCTAAGTATGTTGTTAGAGAAGGACACAACCTTTGAATTTAATGAAGAGTGTTTAAAAGCTTTTGAGGTCCTTAAGCACAAGCTAGTTACAGCCCCTGTCATAGTTACTCCTGATTGGGAACAACCATTTGAGCTTATGTGTGATGCGAGTGATTATGCTGTAGGGGTAGTTCTAGGGCAAAGGAGAGAGAAAATTTTTAGGGTGATTTACTATGCTAGTAAAACTCTAGATAATGCCCAACAAAACTATACAACCTACTGAAAAAGAGTTGTTAGCTGTAGTGTATGGCTGCAACAAGTTTAGATCTTACCTGTTGGGGTCTAAGGTTGTTGTTTATACTGATCATGCAGCCCTTAAGTATTTGTTAGCTAAGAAGGAAGCTAAGCCATGTTTGCTGAGATGGGTACTCCTCTTATAGGAGTTTGATCTAGAGATTAGAGACACTAAGGGAGCTTTAAACACTGTTGCAGATCACCTTTCTAGACTTGAGAATGCATCTAAGTCTCTACCTATCTCTGATGACTTCCCTAATGAGGCAGTGTTTCAAGTAAGCCAACTTCCTTGGTTTGCTGATATAGCAAACTATTTAGCCACTGAGTTTATACCTAAGGGATTTGATTACCACCAGCGAAAGCGGTTCATAGTGAATGCAAAGAAATATATTTGGGATGATCCTATCCTCTATAGGCGGTGTGCTGATCAAATCATTAGGAGGTGTGTTCCTGAAGAGGAGATGGATGCTATCATGCATTAGTGTCATGCCTCACATTATGGGGGCCACTTTGGAGTGCAAAGAATAGTGGCTAAGATAATGCAATGTGGGTTTTATTGGCCCAACATGGTTAAAGACACCTATGTCTTCATTAAAAACTGTGATAGATGTCAAAGGGTAGATGGTCTGTCTAGGAAGAATGAGATGCCTTTAACTAGAATCCTTCCAGTTGAAATCTTTGATGTTTGGGGCATAGACTTTATGGGGCCATTTCCTATTTCTGATGGGTATTCATACATTCTGTTGGCTGTAGATTATGTGTCAAAATGGGTTGAGGCCATACCAACGAGAGTGAATGATGCTAGAGTGGTGACTAAATTCCTTACTAGAAACATCTTTAGCCGTTTTGGAACACCAAGGGCTATCATTAGTGATGAGGGTAGTCATTTTTGTAACAAATTGTTTAACAAGTTGTTGACAAAGTATGAAGTCAACCATAGGAAGTCCTTAGCTTATCACCCACAAGCTAATGGACAAGCTGAGGTGTCCAACAGGGAAATCAAAGCTATCCTTGAGAAAACTGTTGGAGGAAATCGAAAGGATTGGTCTCAAAGGCTTAATGAAGCCTTATGGGCTTATAGGACAACCTACAAGACTCCCATTGGAATGTCCCCTTACAGAATCCTATATGGGAAGTCTTGTCATTTACCTGTGGAATTAGAACACAAGGCTCAATGGACCTTGAGGAAATTAAACTTTGATCCACAAGGAACCAAGGAACTGAGGATGACTCAATTAATTGAGTTAGATGAATTTAGAATGGATGCCTATGAGAGTGCTAAAACTTATAAGGAAAGAACTAAAAAATGGCATGATAGGCAACTTAATACAGGATCTTTAGCCCTGGGACAACAAGTTTTGTTATTCAACACTAGGCTAAGGTTGTTTCCAGTGAAGCTACGATCAAAATGGATGGGACCATTTGTGCTAACTGATAAGAAGCCATATGGGAGCTTTGAGCTCCAAGCTGAAGATGGCAAGAAATTTTGGGTTAATGGCAATAGGCTGAAACCTTATTATGACCCAACACAGAGGGAGATTGTTGATTCCCTCTCTTTTGAGCCTTCATGAGCAGATTTTGAAGTCTAGCTACAGGCTTTAAATGAAGCGCTTGTTGGGAGGCAACCCAACGGTTTTGTTTTAGTTTTTTGTTTTTATATTTGTTGTGTGACCTCACCATGGTGCAGGGAACTTTGTTTCTTTTTACTAACCATTTTGTAGGCTTCCAAGAGCACATCCATGGGCACTAGATGTTTGAATTTAGTTTCAACCCCATGTTAAGAGCAAAGACAAAGTGAAGCCCACAAGTGCTTGCAATTGAGCCCAACCATATACCGTGCAAAAGAGAAAGATGATCCTCATTACATGGGCTAGCTACAAAAGAAAAATGGGCCCATTTGGACCTGCACGTCATATGCACGTGCTATGATGATATGGCGTGCACCTTGGATTTCTCTGAACTTTTAAAGGAATACAGCTATCATCATGAGAAATCATAATGTCTTCTGCACGCCATATCTTATCTGTCTATTTGGTGGTTAAAAGTCAAAAATACCACTTTTCAGCCTTCTAGAGCCTTCCGCGATATGCCGTGCAGAAGATCAATGTGCTATACAACTCATGAGGGACTCACCATCCGAATATGAGCTTATTTTAACGTGCACGCCACAATGATGATATGATGTGCATAGGGGTATTTTCGTCCGATCAGCCTGAAAATTGGAGGACATGTGTATGATGGAATTTGAAGCACATCTCCTTTTGCACGCTATAAATACTGAGGCCAAGAGCTAGGTCAAATACACCAGAAACGATTTCTAGATCTGAAATTTGAAAAGCTCTGGTTCTTGCTGTTGCAGCTAAATTTTATCCTTCCTCTCCTTCAATTCCTATAGCAAGATAGTGCGCACAACGCGATCAAGCAAGGAAGAAGTCTATTTCTCAAGTTCTTCAAGCAGTGAGGATGGGGAGATCTTCCTGGGGTATGCTCTGGATCTGAATGCCTTAGAGGAATCCAACCTGGGATGGTCAAGTGAGGTGGCCTTAAAGCTTCAAAATCTTGGGTTAGTAAGATTGGTTTCAGCCAGATGTGCTATTTATTATCCTGCCTTGCATGAATTTTATCATTCCATTTACTTCAATGAGGTAGAGGATGCAGTTATAAGGCAGGTGCAAGGGGTGTATATCCGTATCACACCAGAGACAATTAGGAAAACCTTTAACCTTCCTGTACCTACTGATCACTTCCCTCACCTGACCTTAGGGGAGTATGGTACTGCCTTCAACTATGCAAAACGATCTGAGAGGAGGAGGCAGTTTACTAAAAATGGCTTTGTGAGTAAATTTAGATGTTTAGCTCATCTAGTAGGAAAGTGCTTGCTGTTGCAAACTAGTGGAAAGGATGGTGTGCCTATGACCCATCTTGAATTCATGTATAGCATTGACCATATGTTAGATGTGGACTGGGCTTCCGCCATTTTCAAATGGTGGACGAAAAACTTGACAAAGAGAGTATATTGAAGAATGCTATGTGTCATTTTTCAAAACCAATATGCCCAACATTTTACCTCTTTAGATAGCACCCCCTTCCCATCTCAGCAGCTTTTGAGAGTATTGCAACTAGAAGGAGGTTTAGAAGTAAGCTCTAGAGGCAACTGGGGGAATGTTCCCCAAGCTGAACCACAGCCATCAAGGCACAGTGTTCATATGGAGAGACCCACTGAGTTTGCTGCGCGAGACACCTCCACACCTTTAGATGAAAGAAAACAGACCCTCTTCAGGCTCACTGCCATGTACATGCAGTTTAATATGCATAAGGAAGATGTTTTCAACTTCTTTCAAGGTATTAGTGGCCAAGTGGTTAGTGAGGTGGAAGTTATAAATTGGGCATTCACAAATGGTCACATCAATGGTGCCCAATTTACTGAGTTAATGGCACTTATTTCATAAGATCAGCAGTCCCATTCTAGACCGTCAGCAAGGGCATGGGAAGCTCTAACAGCTCCTGTTATTGCCTCTCATGATGCATGGAGGCAAGAAACTCAAGAGCTGAGAAGGGATCAAGCTGGAACAAAGCGTGCAGTAGAAGAGTTGAAGAGAGACAACAAGGAAATAAAAGGAGTTCTGGGAAAAATTTGGAGGGCCTTGAGCAACAAGCCAAAGTCAAAAAAATCTCCAGTGGTGGAGATATCTGATGAGGATGTACCTCTTGCCCATGAGGACTCTGCCCCAGTACCTGCCGTATACGACAATCCTTACCTCGCCCAAGAAGAGTACCCTCCACCAGGGCCATCTGCGGAGTACACTGATTATCATCCATTTCAGCAGGACGCTGCGCCGAAACCACAGTACTCCTCATTTGATCCCTTTGAGGATCCTTCCTATTCTCAGGCCATCATGCCCATTGTGCAACCTATTTCATGGGGACCTTACATGCCAGCAGAACCTCAAGATCTCCTTGGTGCACCAGTGCATTTGCGGATTAATCTAGCTATCTCTTCTGCGGCAGCTCAAGAGGCGTTTGCAAGTTTTATTGACCCTACGATGCTGCTAGCTCGTTTTGCATGGGACATGGATGTCTTCACCTCCGACTTCCTCCGGCGTATCTCAAGTAATGAATTTTTATTCATATATGATGTGGATTTTTTTTGCAGGACCATGTGGTTCGTAGTGGAGGCTGAGCCTCATGATTATCCGTTGGCCCAGTACACGTCTATTATGCTGTGCGAGTTATATGAGCACCCCTCACTACAAGAAATTAGGCCTTTAGTAAGACATAAAATGTGTTACCGTAGGATATTGTAACACTTTTTGGGGTGTTAGGTCTGCTTGGCTTATGAAAAGTTCATCATCTTTCAATAACACTTTTTGGTGTGTTACAATTTTATGTTATGGTAGATCATATAGTAACACATATTATTGTCTTATAAAATATTTTCATAAGCTTTTTTTAAACTTACCGTAATAATCTCTACATAACACTTTTTAATGTATTACAATTACGTGTTATTGAAAATCATATAATATGTCTTTTTTTGTGTTACAAAAAGTAACCAATATATCATAAGCCAAGCAGACCAAACGCACTGAAAAGACTTACAGTAGATAACAAACAAATATGATAATTATTAGTTTCAATTTCATAAATACCATTATAGTTCAAAAACTATCAATATTCAAAGAAACAAACCATCAAAAATATTAATAATATAATTCTCCATTGAAAAAAAGTATTCTGAAGTATTACAATCCAAAATAAACAACTGTATTCAAAATATTTTACAAATCATAATATAGAATTTAAAATGTCTAAAAAACCCCTAATGCCATCTTCATTCCGTGCCAAAATAAATTACCACACAACTTCATCATTCTGCAAGAAAAAAATAACAATAAGTCTGCCGGTATCGAAGAAAATAACAATAAGTCTCCAAAATTCAAAATGTCTCACTTGTTTTTGAAAAAATACTAACTCACTAGTTTTTGATTTGGACAAACCCAAGTATCAATTGATTCTTCAACACTAAGTGATTTAATTTCTCTCTGCTGAGCTACATCATTGCCTCATGTCACATGAAAAAACTCACCAGCCTGCAATAAAAAATGTGTTTTTATTACTTTTTCAATAAATCTTATGTTTTTGCTTCCGAGAAAAAACAAAAAACAAAACAAAAAATTAACATATAGTTAGCAAATGCATAAAATAAATAAGCCAGATAAAAAAACTTGTTTCATTTAAAGATAGTTTCAGTAGTCATATTAAATTAATAATCCAAGAATTGTGGTTACCCATTAATAGAGCATATTACCCCACTGTCAGATTCTGAAAAGTCATCCCTTTGTAGAGAATCATCCCCCAGGTGAACATCATCATCATTAGCGTCTTCATTTTCATCCTTACAATGATCAAGCAAGGGGGTTCATAATCTGCATTATAAATACAATCGCAACTACAAACCTTACACATACAGAGCCTAGCCACTAGACACTGCACCACAGGAGATGGGTTGTTAGCCACTGCTCACGCCAAGGAAGATCATACCACTGGTCGCTACTCATGTCAAGGAGATCGTTGCTTGTAAGATGGAATGCACGGTAGGGTTTATTTTTATTTTTTGTTGGTTGCTGTTTTTTTCCCCTAACCCGCATGCAGAAGTGATGTTTTATGATTAATTAGTGATTCATCTCATTTTTTTAGAATATTGATTGACCACAAACACACTTCCAGAGAGAGAAAACAAAACATGAAAGGTGATAGTGATGAATGATGAACTATATGAAAACATTTATTTTAAACTTAATTTTTCTTTGATACATATGTTTATTTAAACTTAATTTTCTTTTATGTTCAGCTATGGTTGTTTAAAACTTAATGTTAAATATTTATTTCAGAGTAGCTTTTGAAGAAAGGGGTTCATAATCGGAGCAGCTACAGATACTGGATTTATTCAAAACATGGAGATTCAAATGAAAGTCATAGCACCAAATAATATATTCAAAAGTTTCCAACATATGCTCTTCAAAATTACACTTATCATATTATTAGGAATGCAAAATGAAACGAAACAAAGAAACAAAATATTACAATAACATAAATCCTGAAAATAAAGAATTTCATAATATTAAATGCAACATAATGTGCAAAATTTAATGAAAAGGCAAGCAATATCTCTCTAGAATTTCTCAATCAACTACATAATACATGGGCCCATGATTATAGCACCCAATTCGACTAGTGAGAAGTAGCTAAATTAATATTATTTAAATGAAGAAAATACACAATTTGAAACATGAGGGTAAAACAGTCAAACAGTTTTGTTGCATGAAAACTCATCAATAAATGGAACGAACATCATAGGCCTCTTGGGAAGCTAGTTAATTTATTAAATATTATGGATTTTAAATTAAAACTAACACAAATATAGGTAGTAACAGGCAAATAATGATGGAATAGTCTTGCACAATAAAATATAATTGCCAACCCCCCAAACAGAAACCCAATGTAATAGGTAATCTTTTAAATTTAGAAATTTCTTTTAAACAAATAACTGCATACCACAGCTATAATGATAACAAGCTCATTCCAGTGTCCCTCATCTGCAAGTTGAACGACAATGTTATCACTACCAAGTTCATCCTAAATACATACAAACAAAAACATCAGAACTGCAAACTTGAAAGGAAACTATGAATACTAACTGTAAACCCAAAGATAAGTGTGGAGTTCTTAAACCTACATGTCCCGTGATCTACTTAACAAATCCACCGTATAGACTACAATAAGCACTTCTTGATCCTTGTCTTTAACCAAACAAATAAAACAATTTGCTGATACATAATACAATTCTTTAGATTGATTAAATGAGGAAACTATAGCAAATTGCCCATTAAAATATAGATAACATACAACTGATTTTCTTAAAGGAAAAATGGAACAGTAAGTCTCCTTTCAAAAACCCATATTCAGAATGCAATATAGTTACAAGATATTTTAACATAACATCAACTAATAAAGTAATACCTTGCAATAGCAGAATGTTTTGCTTGATCTTCTTTCAAGTTCATTAATTTCACAAGCGCAAAAGCTAAATTAAGTACTAAAGAACATGTTTCTCATTAATTAATGCAATTAACAGGTGTCAACCCAAAATTAAAGAGGCACTGAAAATAAAATGTAATGTGGTTTAATCCAATCATGCACTAAACTTTATAGTGCCTTAAGCCCAGGCGACTGAAATTAGCTAAACTTATAACAAGTCAAAACTGTCAAAACATATGAAAAACTATGTTGCCTTGCATCCAGGGAGTAAAAAACTCAGAGATATTAAACTATATGAGAAATTGAGCTCCATTACAAATATATAATGGAAACAAAGGTTTGCTCTCTTCTTGCTTTCCTATGTCAAATCATAAGAAACCACAATCAAATAGAACACCAAAACAAAAAATTAGCTAGTTCACTGCTGTTCGCTAAGTGTATAAAGATAGAAATTTTGTTTTTTACATAAACATAAAAAGTTAATTTAACCAAAATTTTAGGAAATACAAAAAATAGAAAGCACTCAATATACTTTCACACAAATAGAACAAAGGAATTAACTCATTGCACAAAATACTTGTATCCTCAGCTTCTCCTTAAGCATGCCCTTAACTCAAATTTATTCAATTTAATTTACTCAACCGACTAGTGAATGGAGATACAAAAATAAGGGTGCCCCTAAAAGTCACAGAAACCCATCCTGTAAATTAACAAAACCTTGAAAATGGATATATTACCAAAACAAGCAAAACTAGCTGCGGACGAAGCCAACCCAGCACCAGTGGGAAAATTGTTATAGAAATCAATATGAACATGCAACTTCTCCCAATATTTTCCCCAATCTTGATACCCTTTTGCTTATCTTAAAAATCATCATCTCAACTTTGAATTTCCTTGAAACACCTCTGATACCTAGCACCTGAAAGAGAAATTCCCGCAAGGAAAAGAAAACCATCAAAATAAAATCATAATAACACTCCACTCTTAGGTCTTAATTTCACAATACTCCGTTATCTATTGAATTCCCAAGGAAATGAAAGAAAACATACATCCTAATTGTTTTTTAACCTTTGATTACACATTATTTGCAGAAAAAAAATGTATTAAAATCCCAATACAAGGCAATTCAAGATAACGCCCAACAAAACCTAAGAAATTAAGAAAAAAGAGAGGCAATTCAGCAATAGAATAAAACATAATAACCCCACCGAAAATCCCAAACAGGGTGTACAACGGATCAAGCAACGAACAGAGAGAGAGAGAGAGAGAGAGAGAGAGAAGAAAGAGAGAGAGAGTATACCCTAAATGAGTGCGAGCTTGATAAAAGTACCACAAATGACACAACACGGCCAACAATTAAAAGCACAACCCAACTCCTAACAACATAATAAAAGCTTTTAGTGAGATTAAAAATACAAAATGAAATAAGTGAAGAACACACACAAAATAGGTCTGAGCACAACCCAACTCCTAACAACATAATAAAAGCTTTTAGTGAGATTAGAAACACTAAATGAAATAAGTGAAGAACACACACAAAATAGGTCTGAGAGTTGGGTTCGAACTTTGAAGAGGGGGAGCTGGTCTTGGGCCAGGTTGTTGTTGGTCAGATCTGTGGATAGGGATTAGGAGGGGAAGACCTACTGAGGCTTAAAGAGGACGAGGATCAGAGAGCAATGGACTCAGCTCAAACGATTTTGTGGGGGATCACCTTCATAGCATCTTCTCCTATTTAGGGTTTAGAGAAAAAAGAAAAAGATGATCGATCCTGGGCAAGAGAATGACCGAGAGAGTGAAGAAAGGATAGTTTGAGTGTGTATTAAAGTAGCATAATACCCAAAAAATAGAATGTACTGGCGCGCACCCAAAAAATCACTACCGCGCCGCGATACCGCGCAAGGTAACACTATACATTCACGAAAATTTCTCGCTCCTGCATCCGCGGTTTTTTTTTAACTTATGGTAACACTTTTTTAATAGTGCTACCATTTAGTGTTAGGATAGGGTTGATTTCTTGTAGTGCCTTGTCTGAAACTATTTTGCGTCAGCGCATGAATGGTGAGAATGAAGGCCACCGACCCTGGCGCACCATGCATGAGATACTAATACCTGTACACATTGACCACCACTTTGTATTATTGCGTTTGGATTTGAGTATAAGGCACACGGTTCTTTATGATCCCAGTCAAGGACATGGATTCAGCAAAAGGAAACGGCAGCTAGTCCACGGACTCCTGAAACGAATCAAGGATGCAATGAAGAAAGAGGGGTTGCTGCAGGACAAATTGCCTCTTATTTATCTCACGGAAATGGAATTCCCTCAGCAACCTGATCAATTCAGTTGTGGGATTTTCGTTTGTTATTATATGCTGGCTATTTTGCAGCAGCGCGATACATGGACCATACGCGGTGAAACTTCAGCCGATTTTGTGGCTCGGGTGCGAAGATTGGTGGACCAAGTGATCTACTATTATAGCTTACCAGCAGATAGGTCAGGTTCTTCTTAACCTCTCTACCATGCCATAAGGACATAACATATTTTTAGTGTGGTGTGGGGAGTAGCTCAAGCCACTTGTTTGTCCTTTATTTTGCTTGATTGTATGTGTTGGTTTGTTTTGGTTTGTTTAGTAGTTATAATGTTCTTTTTATTTAGTGTGATTGTTTGAGTTGCTTGATTATGTGATTTGCATGTGGACATGTGGAGAGGCATGTATACTAGGTATGCAATGTTGTGATAAGGGTGTTACAGTAATTAAGGTGTATTATGATTTGGTTTAATCATGTCTATATCTCTTGAATGATATCACCATGTTTTTGGAGCTAAAGTTTGAATATTAGCTGAGCATGACATGCTAGGATAACACTTACTGACCCTTAGAGTTGAGTGAAAGAAAATCCAAAAGGAAAATGAGAAAAACCTCTTTCTAGCCCTTGAGTGACATTTATGGTTTTTGGGTAATAGTTTGATTTGCTGCTCCTCTTTGCATTTAACATTAGTTATTTAATGGTAGGAGTTAAGTAAGCATGATGATTACTTATTAGTGCTCAGTGCTTGGTGTGTTGCTAGTGATACAAGGTCATTTAAGTCACTTTGACTTCCTATGTATCCTAGTTTTTGTTTTGTTGTGTTGTAAATGTAGAAGGATGTGATATAGAATGTGAAAAAGCCATCACTTAATTTGATAATGGGATGTGAGACATCAATGAATTTTTGTCTCTCCCTACTTAGCAAAATGGCAAGGGGTATGCATTAGAAAAATCAGTCTTATTTATGTGTTATGTGAGTAAAAAAAAAGAAAAAAAGAGAGTGAATAATCCATCAAAGGAGAGCATAAAATGCAACCTTGTAAGGTTATTATTTAAAAGAAGTGTGAAAAAAAAACAAAAAAAACAAAAAAAAAAACAAAAAAACAAAAAGTTTTCATAATAAAAGTCATAATGGCTGAATTGTGTTTATTTAGAGTGTTGAGCTCATTTCTTTGGCTCAAGGTGTGTTTTATCAGTCATTAGAGTAGAGTGTGAGTTCATTGAGAATAGAATAGTGTGTAAGTTTTCAAACAAAGTAAAATAAAGAGTGTGTTTCCTTTGATGAGCACAATAGGGAACCCTCATGTTTGCTTGGCAAGTACTTAATTGATAACTAGTGGAGAATGTAGGAGGAGTTTTCCACTCATTGCTTTTCTGTTAGGTATGGTATCTGGGCTTGTGTGGAGAGAAATTAGAGTTTATATTTGAGCGAGGCAGCTTTATCCTAGGTGAGAACTTTAAGGGAAATTAGGTGCTATTTTATCATGGTATGTTTTCTAATGTCTAAATTTTCTATGATGAGACTGCATGGTTGTTGGACTTAGGGGTATGAACATGATTGAGCTTAATTATAATTCATTTTGGTTACTTGATTGCCCACTTTATCATGGTAGAGTTGTATGCCTAGGAAACCATGACTCTCTTTGATTTTTATTTATCTTATTTTCATTTCAGTGTGACTGTATGTTTATTTTATTTTTGTATGTTTATGTGTTTTTGCTTGAGGACAAGCAATGGTTCAAGTGTGGTATATTTGATAACGTGCATTTATGCCGTTATTCTAGTGCATATTTAGGGTATTAAAGAGCATGATTAGAGCTTAATTTATCCATATTTCTTAGATATTTGCTCTAATACCCTAGGAAGACTGCTTGGTATATATATATGTGTGTGTGTGTGTTTTTGAGCTGTTTTGGCATGTTTTTAGGCAATTTCATCTTATGGACACCAGCCAAATCACTTCATTTATCAAAGAAGGAACTTGTGGCAAAATAGGGCAGCTTGAGCAGGCAAAACAAGAGTGCACGCCATATGGACTTTTATGATGTGCAAGGATTTTATTGCAGTCTGCCTTCTACACATTTCAAGGAATCTTGGAGCAAAATTTCAGACCATTTGGAGGTGCACGTCATATGGCCATATGACGTGCAATGTGGCATGCAACCGGATTTTTGCATCGAATGCTTTGTTTTGTTATTTTAAGCATTTTTCTCTAAAGCACCTAGTCCAAATTATGCTTGGTTCGAGTTGTACTCAAGTTGGAAGAAAAATGGAAACTACTAATTATCAAAACTACGTCGTTTTGATAAGTGGCAACTGCTGACGGCTAGGGCAATCATTGCACAGCAGTTTTCTCTATAAATAGAGGAGGCAGCAGCCCTTTTGGAGCATGTAGAGAGGGGGGCACGTTTTTAGAGAGAGAGAGAGGCTGACGGTTTTGGAGGCTAGGGTTCTGATCCTGGAAGCTGCCGGCCCTAGGAGGTCTGACGACTGGAGAAGACCTAAAGTTGGAGTTTTCCGACCTTGCTTGAGGATGATGTTCTTTATTTCTTATTATTTATCCAAGAACATGTGTGAGTAGTTTCCTTTATCTAGGGGAGCAATGTAGCCCCCTATGTTGTCAAACTGATTATTTGAATATTGAGTTTGTTTAATTGAGATTGCATATTTTATGGATCTGTTCTTATCTTTTAATATCTGGGCTGTACACCTGGATTTACTTAGCCTTAGTCTGAGGCTGATCTTTGATTCATAACATATTTGTGATTGATGTGACCATTATCCTGTTATGAGTATGATAATTAGGCTTTGCATGTTGATGTCATGATGACCATTCAGGCAGACAGCACTTTGAAGGGATGGCAATGACCAATTGCAGTACCTTGGCTTAGTTATAGCACGTTATCAATTAAATAATCTCAAGAACCTTAACATCAGTAGAAATAACGTAGGGAGGTGAAGTTGTGACCCTAGATACCTTTAATCCTTGAATCTTAATCCTAAAATCAATTTGCTTTCTTTGTTTATTCAGAAAACCAAATAAAAATTAGATCTTTAGTTATAAAAAGAATTCGTTTTTGCCAAGACATTTATAGAGCAAGAGTAATTGAGTGGTTTGGTTTAAAAACTAGAGAACTAGGCTAATCCCTGTGGGTTCGACCCCTTGCTTGCTGCTGTTCTATTTAGTGCAAACTAAGGGAATTCATTATCTTGAAGAGAGGTTTTACGACATTAGTCAACTCTTTTAGGGAGGCTAAAAATCTGTCTATCAGGCTACTGAAAGCTTTAAAGTCTATGCTAGAAGATGGAGGGAGGCAGCTGATAACGTGCATTTATGCCGTTATCCTAGACCTTATATAGGGTATTTTAGCGTATGTTTTGTACCTATTTGCATGATATTTTACACATATTTGCTCTAACCCCTAGGAAGATCCCTGTTTGGTGTATAGTGGTACTTTTTGAGTGTTTTTGGCAGGTTTTGGAGCAACCTTTTCCCACACACTTTGGCTAGATCACTCCATACACTCAAGAAGAAGCTATAGGAAGAAGATAGAAACAAAATAAAGGCAAAATCAAGGTGCACGTGAAAAGGCTTTCTCACATGCATTCTCACGTGCAAGGATTTTATTGCATGGATGCCTTCTACAACTCAAGAGGAAGCTTTGGAGCAAATTTGAGTCGAATTGGAGCTGCACGTGAAAAGGGTCTTCTCATGTTCATTCTCGCGTGCAGGCATTTTTGAGCTCCAAATGATGTGTTTTGTTGTTTTAATCATTTTTCTCTAAAGAACTGGGGTTAAATTTGGTGTAGTTTGAATAGTGTCACTTACCAAAACGACGTCGTTTTGGCTGCGACCACATTTATAATTAGGGCACAGCTTTTGTAACCCTAATTTGGCCCACTAAATCCTATAAATAGGGGTCTTTGGAGGCATTGTAAATCATCTTGAGTGAGAGAATCTGATCTGAGTTCTGAAAAGATCTGTAGCCGTTGCTAAAAGATCGGATTGTCCTTGGCAAGGAGTGATTTTGGGCAGCAGACGCCGGAGTCTTTGGAGGTTGGAGTCCTGGTTCATCTTGGGGTCTTCCTTTATTGTCCTGGTACTGTAATCATGTTCTTTCTTGTAATTGTTATTGCTTTTGTCATGATTATAGAGTAGTTTTATTAGTCTAGGAGAGCAATGTAGCCCCCAATAAATTGTATTCAGTTTGGTTATGGTTGTTCAATAAAATAGAATTCAGTTCTTGTTTAATTCACTTACTTGAATGGAAAATACCTAGTTTATGCATAATTAGGTAATCTTAGCCCTTGTCTAGGGTGGAACACTAGTGAATTAGATTTAATATTGTATGATGGACCAAGTCTGCAACTATTAGATTGTTTATCTACCTTGATCACTTTTATTCACATGGACCAAATGGGATAAAAGCCTTAAATCTATCTTAGCATGGACCAAATGTAAGATAGGTAGGAGATAATCAACATGAACATAAACTAGAACATAAATCAAGAACAAGAGCCATAACCAGACTATTACAATCGATTGGGTGGTACACATTGTGACCTTAGATCCTTAATCACTGAAATTTCTATACCAATAGTTTGCCAACATTCTAATTTAATCATTTTTCGTTCAAACTATTTGTACAACAAAAATCAATTATCCAGACATAAAATCAACTTATTAGCTTAGTGCTTGCTGCTTAACAGCATTAGCTACCTCCCTGTGGGTTCGACAACCAGAGTCTTAATACTCCATTTTATTACTTGACCAGTGCACTTGCTGCAAAACCTATAGACACAATTTATACGGGTCAGCAGCTACAGAAGTTCAACCCCCGCTAACTGAAAGGGAGTTTACCACAATGTTTATCAAAACTTTGAAAGGAGTATACTATGAAAAGCTGATAGGTAACGTATCCAGTAGCTTCTCAGATTTAGTGGCTTCGGGGGAACGTATTAAAGATGGTGTAAAGGAAGGGAAGCTTCATGGAGATACATTAGATGTATCCAAAAGGTCCTCACAATCAGGGAAAAAGAAGGAAGCAGATATCCAGTCAATTTGGCAAAGCTCTCCTATGTATCAAGGCAACTTTGAGACATACCCTGGTATATATCCTACACTTGGATTCTATGCAGGGCCACCTCTGATGACAGCCTATGCAGCGCTGACACCTCCGTACTTAGCATATCGACCACAAGGAGGAGCTCCTTATAGTCTTCCACCAAATCTGGCTCCAACTATGCAACCGAAACCCCAACAAACCCCTGCCAGGCCAAGCCAAACCACTAATAGACCGAGGCAGGAATTCGATAAGCTCCTTATGACCTATTCTAAGTTGTATCCATGACTCCTGGAAGCCAAAATGGTGACTCCAATTCCAGCCATAGAAGTGAAACAGCCACCCCCTGCATGGTACAAGTCGGAGGCCCGATATGCCTATCACAGCAATAGAGCGGGGCACGACATTGAAAATTGTTTTGCCCTCAAGAAAATTGCCAACAGTTAGTAAGGGCTAAATGGATAGACTTTTCAAAACCGTCCGTTGCACCAAGTGTTACCTCAAACCCATTACCAGAACATCCAAGCCAGTAAACAATGGAGCCATAGAAATAAGATAGCAAAGGTTATGATGTTATGTGAAAACTCTCTGGGGGTGTGGCAATTTTGTTTTGTTTTATGTGTGGTCATAAAAACAATCAATCCTGTTTTGTTTCATGAAATTTACCTTACCTACAATTTTTTGTGTGCAATGTTTGTCATTACTTGTTTACTCTTTTGGCATAGGTAGTAAGTCCAAACCAGGGAATATCAAGCCAAGGAAACCTAAGCAATTTCAGTTCCACCTTAAACTCCATGGAGATCAGAAGAGCATGTCAGTATAAAAGCCAACAAAACTGCTCTTATTTCAAATTGGAGCACAACAGAATTCCTTATGTTATGGAAAGTTCCTTCTTGCACACTTTGAGAAAGACTTGATTGTTTAAAATGAAGAGAGGCCATCTTTCACTACCTCATGATACTACCATCGCTAGCCATTTTGAGCCCAACTAAAATTCTTCTTGTATATCGAACGTGATCCATAGTTCACCCCATACTGGGGCCAGTTATGAATGTTGAGATTCCACACGTGGGCAATTATCGAGTAAAAAGAAGAAAACAATGAATGAAAGCAAAAAGGAAAAAGAAATATTCTGAATATCACAAGCCCACATTGGGACAATTTTGTAAATCCTCTGAAACTGGGGCAGTAGTAAGATAAATCATTTGATCAACAGTAATGCCCTACACCGGGGCACCTTTTGGTAAAAAAAATATTCTCATTTGAACTATGGATCATAACCAGCCTAGAATAGGTTTGAGCCTGTTATACCCTTTCTTGATAAACCTAGTAGCCCCAGCCTACATTACGGTCCTAAGAAAGTCCTCTCCGATTAAATGATCAAAGTTATTTCCCATGTGCTCAATCAAGAACGGCATTACAGAGATCAAGGCGGACTTGATAAAAACTCACAAGGGCATCAAGGGTAAAATACAAAGCCACCTACAAGGCAGAAGGAACAACAAGCAGAAAACAAGGCGGGCTTAGTGAAAACCCGAAAATGGCACTGAGAGCAAGATTCGAAGCCATAAAAGGAAGGTCAAGCACTCAAGGCCTGACAGCAGCCAACATCGAGCATCAAGACCGATACACTCAGACACCCCAATACCAAATTCAATCAGATCAAGTCCCGACCACAAAGCACAAAAACAATTCAACCAACAATCAGAAGCTCCAATAAGTCCCTAAACCTCAGAAGCTCCAATAGCCCCGAGCACTGACTCAAACCATCAGAATTCCCATTTAGCTCAGTTACCTGAGGTTTCCTACCCTCAAGTACAATTACAAGACCAAGCCGAAAGCTATACCAAAATAGTTCAGATAACCCCCAAACACTATTACCTCTATCAGAAGAGGACAAGAAGTTGTGACTGTACATTACATACTCAAAAAAAATATCATTTTCGTTAAAGCTTGGTTTTAAACTCAAATTTTGTGTGTTTTTGTTTCAATAAAAGCCTATCCCCCAGTAGAGTTCCTCAGAATCTCATGCTACAACCCTGGTCCAACCAGATAATTGCCCCAAGAGAATGTCACCTCCAAAGATCGAGCAAGTTTTCCTAACGGGCAAAACTTGAAAACAACTACTGGCTCACTTCCCCTGCACCAAGAGTAACTTGGAAACCACCAACGGATTAAGCTCCCTTAACAAATGATGCAGGCATCATATATCATTTCATAACCATGCATTCATGCAAGCATCAAGTAATTCAAAGTTTAAAGCTATGAATCACTAAATTATCCATTCTTGCATCCTTCATATAAGCATCCTGCATCAAACAATCATTATAGTAACATGCATCATAATACATCATCATACGACTACTGTCATTCCATCCTGGGGTGGTCCGGATTTCCTTTGTTTGAGCTTCTTCCTGAATAAACTGGTTTTAGCTCGTTTCATTTCAGTTTTCCCGGGGGCGGTCCAGATTTGTGTGTTTAGCTTCTTCCTAAACAGACTGGAATTAGCTATTTTCTTTCTATCCTGGGCGGTCAAGATTTCGGTTTTCCTAGGTGGTCCGGATTTCTTTTATTTGAGCTTCTTCCTGAACAAACTGGTTTTAGCTCGTTCCATTTCAGTTTTCCCGGGGCGGTCCGAATTTGTGTGTTTAGCTTCTTCCTGAACAGACTGGAATTAGCTTTTTTCTTTCCATCCTAGGCGGTTAGGATTTCGGTTTTTCCGGGCGGTCCGGATTTCTTTTGTTTGAGCTTCTTCCTGAACAGGCTAGTTTTAGCTCGTTTCATTTCAGTTTTCCCAGGGCGGTCCGGATTTGTGTGTTTAGTTTCTTCCTGAACAGACTGGAATTAGCTATTTTCTTTCTATCTTAGGTGATCAGGATTTCAGTTTTCCCGGGGCGGTTCAGATTTGTGTGTTTAGCTTCTTCCTGAACAGACTGGAATTTGCTATTTTCTTTCTATCCTGGGCGGTCAGGATTTCAGTTTTCCCGGGGCGATCCAGATTTCTTTTGTTTAAGCTTCTTCCTGAACATACTGGTTTTAGCTCGTTTTATTTCAGCTTTCCCGGGGCAATCAAGATTTGTGTGTGTAGCTTCTTTCTGAACAGACTGGAATTAGCTATTTTCTTTCTATCCTGGGCGGTCAGGATTTCAGTTTTCCTGGGCGTTTCGGGTTTCATTTATCCCACATTTCCCTTGCACCTATCCCTTCTTACCCACAACATCCTACTCTCCTCTTTCTTCTGCAGCTGGTAGGTCAAGTAAGTGCTCCAACCCGTCCAAAATGATTCCTTCTCATCTTTGTCCACTGTTTGTATACAAACAATGCACAAAGAGGGACAGCTGTTGGACCTCATTTTGTCCAGGTTGAACATACATATTCATTTTCAACTTTATATTATTCCATATCTGTTATTCACTTTTTATAGATAAATAAAGAGACATGATCGTTAATTTAAAGGGTGTGACATTAATTATTTACAAAAAAAAAACAAAAAAAACATAAAACCAAAAAATTTTAAAAAAAATTAGCGTCTACATTTTTTATTTTTCAAACAACATTTTCTGCACTAAAATAAAAACCCCAATGGTCAGGGCACTGTTCCAACGACCATGTCACTATTTCCAACGGCTATATTCTTCACCAACGGCTACTTTTCCACCCTATAAATACACCCTCATTCCTCTCATTCACTCACACAACTTCCATTCTATCACTCTTCAAACTCTCTTCTTCAATTCTCCACGTTTTTTGCTTCCTCTTTTGCGAAAATGGCTGACTGGTTGAAGTGCGTGCTAACGGTGCTAGTGATGGCGTGTACTATTGTGTATCCTATGCTGGGCGGCGCTTTCATACCCCTCCTTGCTTTCATCATCCTCTTGTATGTAATGGCAATGGCCACAGAATATATTTTAGGTTGAATCATGCAATATCTCCACCACGGAGTCCTAAATAAATTGCAGCTTGCATGTTTATGTTATACGTGTGTATATATACACACACACACACATATATATATATATGTTAAATAAATATATAAATAAATAAATAAAACCGTCCCAACGATCAGTCACAGCCGACATAGGATTCAAAAAAAAAACATTTTTTCGTGAATAGTACTCAGGGTACTGTTCATGTCACTGTTCGTGAATAGTACCGGGGTTACTGTTTCATGAACAGTACTTGCACCCTTTATTTGACTTCTTAATAATAATAATCATAAAAAGAAAAAAATGGATATCCCACATTGGAGGTTTTACAAAATTTTCTCTTCCATGACTCTTATATAAAGGGGTCCTCTCCCCCTTCTACAAACACACCAATACCATCAAATACACATAACTCAAAAAAAGAGAGTAGAGTGTAAAATTAACTACAGTTCTAAAAAAGAACTGCGGTTATAGTCAAATTAATCTTTTCCTTTCTTTTGCAGAAAAAAGAGGCATTCGGAAGAAGGGCATCCTTGGTCTACGATATTTCAGGTTTTTATTTCTTTCCTTCTTTAGTTTTAATTATTATTTTATTTAATAAATTAGTAGTTAGTTTTTAATTAAATTTAGCATAATTAGTATAATTTTAATTAGTTAAATTTAGCATATTTAGTTAATTAGTTAGTTAGTTTTTTAAATTTAGCGTAATTAGGTAGTTAGTTTTAAAATTTAGTATAATTAGTATAATTATATTAGCATAATTAGTTAGCTAGTATTTAATTAGCATAATTTAATTAGCGTAAATAATCTGATACATATTTATTTAATTTCCGTTAAAAACATATCACACAAAAAAAACAATACAATTTATTTGCGGTTCCGGCCAATGGTCTTTGGTGTCTTACTCTTCAAGCCGGTGTTGCCGCCACCGGAATTGACGATTGTCAGAACCTTGTCAAAGCTAATGTCGATCTTATATATATTTATATTTATAATCAGTCCTATTGTTATAGCTTGCTACATATGTTTTTTTTTTCTTTTTTTGGGTTTGTTTGTGGTTGTTTTATCATTTTCATGGAGTTGTAATATGTAAATAAAAAAGAGGGAAGAGACCAACCACACAAAAAAAGTGAAAAAAAAAAAAGAGTGATGTTGTCACAATCACGCACATCATAGTTATTTCGATATGTATGTTCATTCAGTTTTAATTCTTTCAAAAAAAATGTTTTTAACCAAAAAAATTATTTTTGAACCAAAAACCAAAAAATGGAAAAAGCATACTTCAATTGTTTAGGACTTCAATTTCCAAAACAAAACAAAACAAAACAAAACCTTAGGATTTCGTTTTCCACTTCAAATAAAAAGCAAAACAAAACTTTTTGGATCTCTTTTAAAATTTTTAGGGTAAATCAATTTTAACCATAACCTTGACAAATAACTTAGCTAAATAAAAAGCGTAGACTGTCTAGGAAAACCATAGTGTCTTAGCCCAATCGCGACAGCGAAAATAAATAGAAACCTCCTCCTCCTAAGATAGGTACCGAAAGGGCGTTGTAGGGGTGCTAATCCTTCCCTACACGTAACCAACCCCTGAACCCTTATTTGGTAACATAGACCACACACACCGTAGGTGACCAATTGCACCCAAAAAAAAGTTGGTGGTGACTCTGTATAATCTCATCATTCGATTGTGACCCGGACGAAAACCGGTGATGACATTGTTGAATCAGACTTGTGGCATGTTTGGATGTTTTTATTTCTTCAACTGTACATCTTAATCAGATAATCAATTGATTGCATCTGGCATGTGTTCTTTCTTCCATTCTCACTCATGAATCTTAATCTGATTAACTTATATACAGTTAATTAATCTTAGCTACGATGTTTAGCATGACGGTTTCACTATGTTGACCAATGTGAACTTATGGGTTTCTTATCTGTCATATCCATTGATTTTAGTAACATGATCATTAACTCATATGTATGTGTCTCACATTCATTTTTAATGCATAAGTTTTGTTTTTTATTAGTTCGGATCATGCTAACTTTCCGTATTTGTATACATCCGTACTAATCCCAACCTGTAAAGCTTCTGTTCTTTTTAGTTTATCTTTGTGAAGCTACAGGTTCTGATTCACTTTGCATCCTCACCTGGTATATCTTGTCTGAAGTCTCGGATTTGAAGTGTTGTGCTACTTCGTCTCTCTTCAACTTCAAGACAGCAAAGGAATCACTTTCTCTCTTACCGCACTCTGTTTCTACGAACACAGTCGGTTGGTCATCCGGATATTCTTCTACGGATTATCTTTCATCCGAATGATAGTCGGTTCCATTCCTCTGGACTCTTGGAACTCTCAAATCGTGATAAACAACGTCTTACTTTATATCATGTGTTTTTGAGGAGGAATAATGATGGTTTATTTAAATGCAAGTCTTGAGACAGGCAATGTTCCGGAAGAAGGCTTACAACTGTCATAAATACTTGACTCTGCGGCCTCCATGTCACTTTTAAATTCGGAGGCGCTCAAGTATCTAGATTAATGACATCAGTTTGTCAGGCAAATCTCTATTCATCTCGCTTTATCCTTAGATCCGCTGGCAATCACGGACTTGGTCTTATATATACTTGATTCTCACACGCAGCGCGAGTTTACATTTCCAAATCCCTAAATCCTCGTCGCTCTTCCAATCTCCAAGACTTACCTTACTTTTCCCTCTCACTCTCAATCGCAATGGCACCTAAGACTTCTCTGTCTGGTGTTAATCCCATCCATCTGGTCGATTGGCCCGTTGTCTCCAATCCTCCAACATGGTTTCTGGACCTACGCCCACTCCTGGAAGCCTCCCACATTCTGAACCTGGTCTCAAATCCTGTCGATCTCCTTATCGACGACATTTCTGAGTTCTACCGACGGGTCCGATGCACCACCGATTCCATCCTTTCCAACGTCCGGGGTGAATCCATAGTCATCACCCCAACGTCCTCCATGTCACTCTCAATCTACCCCCCGGTGAACCTCAGTGCCCGGACCCAGAATCGATGGCAGCTTCCATGTGCTGCATATATAAGGGGAAGAAATACAAGGTGAAGTCCTTCCAAGGTCGCTACCGGTGTATGGCGACCATTTTGAGCCGGTGTCTATTGGCTCGCACAACCGCTTTGGACTCCATTCCGTATGACCTCCTCTTGGCCATGTACGGAGTCTTTGAGGGTCTCCCGATGGACTGGGGGACATTCTTGTTCCGATTGCTGAAGAACGGCCCAAAGAACCAATCTTTCGGGCGGATTCATAGCATCGTCTTCAAGCATCTGCGTTCGTCCCATTTCAATGGCAACGGCACCATCCCTTTCCCCCAGGCTTACTATCTCTGCCATCTTATGCCTGATGGGAACATGACGGCACGCCGGCCTTCTGGTGCTCTCCGTTTCCTTCCCGCCTTGGAACAACAAGGCAGTTCAGTTGGTGACCCACCCGACAGCCATGCCCCCAAAGTCAGCTCTGCCCACCGGTCCTCCCAGATTTGGTCCATAGATGCATCCTCCATCTCCCAAGCCTCCCAGCATAGCGTCTGCGCCGACCCATTTGAGGTTACGGGGCCCTCTCAGCCAAGTCCTCATCCGGTTGATTCTCCAGCGCCTTCTGCCGCTGATGCCCCCGCACCCGACTCACCCGCTGTTGCTGCTAGTGTTAATGCTGTTGTTGCTATGGCAGTGGCTGATGTCCCAGAATCTCCTCCAGAAGCTCCCTTGCCTCCACTTCCTCAACACCGGGACTATCTTGACCATCTCCTCGCTGACACCTTAACGGAACTCTAGTTCCATTTTAGCTTGGCCTGCACCGCCTCCATCCCTAACAATGACCTCAAGGTGTATTATGCTCACTATACCAAGACCCCTAAGGAAATGATCGTCTGGAACCTGGACCATGGCTTCCTTACGCCAGGCAACATTTCGGACGTTCCATTTGCTGTTTCCTCCGAACCGGCCCATGACGCATGGGTTCCCTCCCCTGCTGAGGCCCGACCTGCCTCTCCTGCCGCAGCCATCCCGTAGTTGACCTCTCTTGTCAAAGTGGATATGCTACTCCGGATGCCTCTGATGCTCCGGATGTCCCTTCTGCTGCTGCTGCTGATGCTCCCTCCACTCCTGCTGACTCCTCTGCCCAGCGCACACCTGCACCTATTCCTGCGGGGGAGTCCTCTAAAGCCCCGGAGTTGGCATTTGGACCTGCCTCTTTCGGCATGGTTCACTCCGATGTTGTGCTCTCCGCTCAGCTGGACTGCCACACCCAAGCCCAGAGCGCCCAAATTTCGGCCATCGCCGCCAAGGTTGATGCTCTTGGCGCCCAACTCCTCTCCGCCCTGACCGATTCCTCAACTTCCATCGAACAGAAGATGGCTCTGGTCGCCTCGTCCGTCCATTCTCTGTCTACCTCTTTCGCGGACCTGGCATACACGATGGCTCGTCCTCCTACCGCTCCTCGGCGATCTGCCAAACCGGGGGAGAGAGTATCATCTGATCCTCCTACACCTTCCTCAGCTCGTGCTGGGAAGCGGCCTGCATCTTTATTGCTTCCGAGAGTTACTATCCCCAAACGCAGCTACTTCTCTCATCCCAGCTCCTCTAGTGCAGCTCCCTGTTCGACCTCTCCAGCCGCGGCAAACACCTTCCTCCCATCATACGCGGATTATGATCCTCTTGATGCGGATGGAAGTATTTTCAATGACATGACCAAGTCTACCACATCCAACGCCGAGCGAAGATGTCTATTAGATTTGTACCCCTTCTCTCCTTAAGACATTCAAACTATTCGTTCTGAGACTAGTCTGTTTACCACAGAAGACATAGACAACTTCTCTCGGGCAGTTAAGATGGAGATGAGGTTGTTTCCGTCTCTATACAAGGATGGACACTTGTTTAATGTCTTGCCGTGTTGGAATGAGGGCTATCTTCCAGATATAGCCCACATCCAAACCTTCATCGATGGAACTGCTGAGGATAGCATACCTTGGAAAACTCTCTCATTTATCCTCATTTCGTACCAAATCATGACGCTGCACTTCATGCTGGTTGTTTTTATGATTCTGTCCAAGCAGCTAATCTTAATTGATTCTCATCAAATTGTGGAGAACAATATTAGAAGGAATCAATGGGAGCCACTGCGTCTTCGTCTGACGAAAGCCGTAAAGCAATCTGGACTTTATGAAGAAAGGGGCCTAACTCCCTTGGGTCCAACTGAAAAGCTGAAGGCGACGATCCGGGGCAAGAAGCAAGTGCCACAACAGCCCAATGGAGATAGCTGCAGAGCCTTTGTCTGTTTCTTCATCAAATCAATTATAAAGGTGGATAAAAGCTGGAACAGTATCCAAGCCTATATGAAGGAGCAGACAATGGAGCTTAGAGAGAAGGCAGCAACAATGATCTTCAAGTATAGTAAGCCTTATGTACCTTAATGTAAAACTCATGTTCAAGGCTGAATTATACTTTGTTGCTTATCTAATGGAAATGGAAGTTATCTTTATTCTGTATTATCTTTGTGCTTCGCTTACCAGATCATATTACAAGGTGTTTTGGCATATCCATAATTGGGGGAGATTGTTGGATCAAACCCAGAATTTGGATTATGCGGATAAAACCTTTTGTAATATGATTTGAGACATTGGATGTTTTATCTTAAGTTGTTACAGAAGATATGATCTTAATCCGTACCTTCACTCGTGAGAGCAAAGCCAAAGACAGGATATATAATCCTGATTCGGACAAGAGTGAGTGTCGTCAAACACTTGGTAAATAACCAAGTTTACAGTTCATACAGAATAAGGATCATTTGTGCGGATCAAACAACTAAAGTTACAGACTTAGGAATCTGTGTCTTAGAGTTTTAAACGGACTATGTCAAATAGATGCGGAATAAGAATCCTAGTCTACAACTCATACGGAGTAAGAGAAAGTCCTTGCGGAATAAAAAACTAAGTCTTCCACTCAAGCGGACTAAGGAAAAGAAGACACGAAGTAAGGAATCTGAGTCTTCCATATATGTGGAGTAAGGAACGACTTGTACGGAATAAGGACCCGAGTCCTTTGTTTCGCACAAAGTAAGGGAACTAGATGCAGAGTAAGGAATCCAAACTTATTACTCAAGCGGAGTAAGGATGTGCTAATACGGAGTAAGCCATCCATTCCTTTAACTCATGTGGAATAAAAAGTTCTCGCAGAGTAAGGAAGCGCTGATGTGGAGTAAGCACTCTGACCTTCTCATTCATACGAAGTAAGGAAGCACTAACACGGAATAAGGATTTCAGTACTAAATTGACACGGAGTAAGCATCCGAGCCTCATTAACATGGAGTACGGGACCTTACACCAGATTAAGAAGACGCTGCTTCAACTTATCTCTTCGCATTCAAAGTCATCAGCTCAATGTGTCCCGATGTAAGACAAACTCATTGAGAACCTGAAGAATTTTACACGTGGATCACACAGATATGTGAACAAAACTTTAACTGCACTTGGAAACTCACAAAGGCACTTATGCTTTGCAAATCTAAGATCTTGAAGACCACATCCGCAACATTCAAGGCAGGGAGAATTCCGAGGAATAATCAATGCTGCACGTTGCTCCGAAGAACAAGTTCCAAGATTGTCTCTCAAAGATGTTTCCATATATATTGTAACACTTGTATAGTAAAATGAGTTGATCGTTTGTGATTTTGATATAAGTGTGTATGTATAAGAGCTCATTGAGATCATAGAGGCTAGTGTGTAAGTCTTCTGTAAACAGAGTGTAAGAGAGTTGTTAGAGTAGATCAAAAAGCTTCATAAGCTTTGATCTGTTTCTATTTTGTTGTACTTATCATTTGATAATAAAACAAAATACTTCCACTATTTGGTTATCTTCCATATTGATTATATCTCTTAACCAGACAAGTGTTGTGCTAAAGAGTGAGAAAAGAGTTTTCAATAAGAGCCTATTCACCCCCCCCCCCTCTCTAGGCTCCCAGGGACCAACAGTCCTATCACTCTCCAACTTCGACACTTTGAGTCTACGAGTCGTTCACTATTTTATGCATTGACAGTTTTCTCTTCTGCGAATTTTGACTCTTCGACCTGTGTACTTTCGGATCTTCAAGTCTCCAAACTTAGAGAAATTATTGGAAGCTTCATGAAATCCTATGTTTCCCAACAGGTTCCTCCCATTTTTTTATTTATACTTCATTTTATTTTTTAAAATATCCAAATTACTCTCACATGGCCCAAACTCCAATTGGACTCCAAATTTAGCCCAATTATAGTCAAAACACTCCATTTGACGAGCACATTCTTGTTTAGATATTTTATCCCCTAATATACATTCCATCATATGACTATCTCCCAAAACCTCAAACATGGGTCATTACACTATCAGTTGTAGCAGACGCCAAACTAGCTGCGGACAACCTTTTAAGCCAACTTAGGAACACCTCATTTGCTGTAGCTGCCCATCATGTTCTTCCATAATTCTATAGTTTTATAGAATTTGACCAATTCAAGGCCACTGCTCTATCCCATACCCAAAATTTGCCAAATTTTGGGTTCCAAACATCAAATTTCACCAATACACCACATCGTATGGCCTAATTAAGGCATAAACACTTTGTAGTACGAATTAAAACACACCATATAGGCAATTTCCTTATATTCTAACCAAAAACATGCCCATAATTAAATTTTTCAATTTTAACCCTTTTAATTTGCTATTTAGCATGTAAGCAATGTATATAAGTTAGAAATCACATTCTCAACATCATACAACCATCAATTTGGTTGATTAAATCCGTTTTCATATTTTCCCAAATTCTAGAGTTCATTATAATTTCATAATTTCTATCAATTTGTGCATAATCAATCCAGTTCAATGATAGAGATAGATATAAATACCTACATAGAAGTTATTCCACCAATTGAATTACTTAAAGTTGCCCAAAATCAAAATCTCCAATTTCCTCTTTCCTCCTCATGCGTATGGTGCATAAATGCAAAATGTGTTCTCTTTCTCTTTCCTTAGCTTAAATATTAATGCATATTACTACAACTATAAATCCCAAAAATAAATAATTAACTTAGGGTCACAAACTCCAAATTAAGCTTAAATACAGTTGAAATGCTCGTATTGACAATCACATCACCATTTAGATATTTTCATATTCAAGTAACAACTACAATATAAGGTTACCCAAAAATCTAATAATTCCACAAAAAGAGCCTTTCAGGTTCCCCCGACTCCAAATTAGGACCAAGTATTATCTATTAACAGACATATTATAGTTCAAATATTTGAATATTCATAAAATGGTTAACTCACATCATTACCCAAAACATGGGTCTGTATACACTTGGGACTAATTTTATGGCACTTTGAGATTTGTAGAAAAAATTATCAGTCCTTTACACCATGGGCTCCTCTTTTATTAACTTGGAAATTCATGCAACAAATAAAGTCAACATATACATAGTTGTTAAAGGCAAGTTTAAGGTGCTTAGGCATGCACCTGTATGAGGGGGATGGGTACACAGGGTTTACGTCCTGTTTCGTTGTAGGCAAGGTGACTTTCGCGAAGTGCCAATAAAGTGTACCTTGAGAAAATGAGGCATCTTTTACCATAAATATAAATAAAAGAAAAAAATGGAAAGAGAAGAGGGAATTAACGATTATTGCTCCAGTGAAGCCTCTAATCATGAACCCTAAGTCTCGACAATAGCAAACCCTAAGTGTAATAACTCGTGTTTGAGGTTTTGGGAGATAGCCATATGATGGAATGCATCTTGAGGGATGCGAATATCAGTATGACATTGTATGTGTCAGATAGAGAATTTTGATAGTGAGTGGGCCCACTTTGGTGTCAAAGCCCCGAAAGGGTAATTTTGGGATTTACTATGGTGTGGTCAGGTGACTTTGTGATTAGGGTATCTTATGAGGATTAGGGGTGTTAAACGGGCTAGCAGCCCGCGAGCCGTGCGGGCTAGCCCGTAGAACGGGTCGGGGCTAGGCTTGTAAATTTTGGCCCATTTATATGTAGGTCAAAACGGGCTTTGGCCCGCGGGCTCGGTTGGCCCGCAGGTTCACGGGCTAGTATTTATTTATTTATTTATTTTTGACTTTTTTTAGTTTATTTTATTAAAAATTTACATATAGTATTAATATTTTGTAAGTTTCACCATATTTATAGTTATTTATAGGTTGTGTTTGATCCATGAAAGCTAATTTTTTTTTTTTAGAAAAAATAAGATATTTAAAGTAAAAAAATTATTTTAAAAAAATAAAATATTAAACGGGCTAGTCCTCGGCCCGCACGTGGGCTGGGCCGGGACAGATATTCTTGGTCTATTTAAAAGCAAGCCTAAACGGGCTAAGCCCGTTTAGGCCTGAGCCCGCATTGGCCGGGCCCGCCCCACCCGTTTAACACCCTTAATGCGGATGTAAATATCTAGATAGGTATGTACTCGTCAAACGGAGCGTTTTGAAAGTAATTAGGCTCGATTTAGAGTTGGGGCCCTATAAGGATAATTTTGATATTTTAAGGAATTAAATGAGAAAAGTATAAATAGAGAAAATAGGGGAGGAACCCTAATTTGCTGCTGTGTGTATGTGCTTTTCCTTCTAGAGAGAGAAATGGAGAAAGCAAAAGAGAAAATTGGACAATTGGATGACCCAAACTCAAATTGACCGTAATTAAGGTAGGAATTCATTTTTCTCACTCATATGTCGTTGATTATGCTTGCTAAAGTAACTAAAATATGAAAATTAACCCCAAATTCATGGAATTTGATGTATGAACCCTAAGTGTGGAAATTCGTATTTTTGGTGTTTTAATTCTTCTAGAGTAGATAAATTGGGGTTAAGACATGGTATGAAGTGTTTGGGTATGAGTTTTTATGATTTAGGGGCTTAGATATTTGGATTTTGGCCGAAAATGGCGAATTCTCAAGGTTTGTAGCGACGTTGTTGACTAAAAGGGGCTTGGTCGACTGAACTAGGTATTTTGATCGATCATTGACTAGTTTAGTTGATCAAATTTTTGATTGACCAAAGTGTTTTATTAGACCAAGGTGGTCAAGTGAACCAGAGTTGTAATAGTCCAAGCCACCCGTAGCCCGATATTGTTTCGTTTTGGGCCACTACTAGCATGACTTTTGTTCTTGGTAGTGTCCAGTGGCACCCCAAAATGCGTCATGCTAGAGAGGTATCCACGCCCTCCTTATGAGACACGCTTCGTTCTCCCCTTAGTCCGATGTGGGACTTGTGAAATTCACGAACTCCACAATCCATCTCCCTTAGGAGGCCCACATTCCTGTGGGACTATGGTATGCCGACCCAGATCCCCAACTCTAATATCATTTGTAATAGTGCAAGCCACCTGAAGCCCGATATTGTTCCCTTTTAGGCCATTGCTTACACGACTTTTATTATTAGTAGTATCCAATGGCACCCCAAAATGCGTCGTGCTAGAGAGGTATCCACGCCCTCCTTATGAAACACTCTTCGTTCTCCCCTCAGTCCGATGTGAGACTTGTGAAATCCACAAACCCTACAAGAGTAGTCAAGTGGGATGTAGTCAATTGAATTTGGGTCGATTGAGGCCTGTTTTGAGACGTTTTTCCATGTTTTCTTCGAGGTTTGACTCTCAAGCTTTGTGGACAATTTAGTGGGGGAAATTGAGGGCTATGAGCTTATGAGTTGAGGGGACTTGAGAAGTCTATAGTATCTTATTGTGTTATATGTAAGTTTGAAATATGCATGAGAGGCTTTGAGATATTATATTATAATGTGTTTTTGAGTATTTTTCATATGATACCATGATTTAAGTTGTGTGTCACATAAGATCCTATTATTTGTGAGCATGAGATGCCATTATGCCATTTGTAAAGCATGAAATGCCATTATGACGTTTGTAAGCATCAGATGCCATTGCGATATGTGTACGCATGAGATGCCATAGTGATTTCTATGCATAAGATACTATGCTATATGAAGCTTGGCATGAGGTGTCGTTGTGTGTGTGGCATTGGCCATTTAGTATTGGAATGTTGATGGCGGCTAAGAGGCATGACTTGTAATGGAGGCCTAAGAGGCTAAAAAATGATGAATACTATTACATGATGATAACTGCTAATGTGATTGTTTGGGTTAGGTGTGACATGACATGAACACATGCCTACACCTGTACATATGGATAGAGTGTGAGTTGGGATGAGTCAGGAATACATGATTCCTACTGAGCTGTAGTTGCTCATCCCTCTGTTGTGTTTGTCTTTATTTTTCTAGGTGCTTACAAGAGCTAAGAGATTCACCAAAGGTGAAGACCTTGTGTGTATTTGTTTGTTTTGTTAGATTGTGAAACTATGATGTAAACCCATGGAGGGAAAACATGTATGTATGTGTATTTTGTACTCTGGATTGAAATAAGATTTCTATATATGTCTGATATAGTTTAGGGATAGCACCCGCATTAATGTCCCTTTCTCGGTATTATCACCAACTCTTGTACTTTCGGGTGTAGGTATGGAGATTCACTAACCGGTTTCTGCTGGTCAAAAATTCGGGGCGTGACACTAAACCTCTAAGTTCGTTTTCTTTTCTCTTCTTTGTTCTCTCGTTTCTCTTCTTTGCCTCGTTTGTGTCCTTTTTTTTTTTTTTCTTCTTCATCTTCTTCTTTCACTATTATTGCAAGTTGTATCAGACATACAATTATTTTTGTTCTACACTCTACTGTTTTGTTGTTTTTAACATCCTTTTTCTTTTCTCTCTATTGTCTTCTTTATTCTTCATTGGGTTTCTTTTTTTGGTTGTGGGTTTTTATTTGATAATTGTTTGTATTTAATATATATATATATATTGTTATCTAAGAATCTAAGATGTTTTTACTCTTTTTTAAGCTATTAGATATTTGTAATCCATGAATTTTGAGGACAATGTTTAGATTTATTCTAAGTATTGGCAATTAAATTTGGAACTTTAGCCTTTTGAATTTTTATACTTTAAACTTTTGAGTTGTAATAATTTTATATTTGAGTAGTTTGTTATAATTGAAAGTATTTACTTATTTATGTTTAAATTGATTTATTTATTTTCTTAGTATATATATATTTTATAAAAATGTGTGTTTTATTTCCCTTAGAGCACTAGTACCAAATAGAGGTCTATTTTCCTATATTTATGGAAAAAAAGTTTAAAAGTCATAAAATCATTCTCACAACAGATGCTAGGGGTGTAAAACGGACCGGTCCAATCCTGTCTGGTCCATGATGGAGCGGGCCTAAATACAGCTGGCCCGTTTAGGCCCGCACTTTTAACGGACTAGAATGTTTCTGGTCCGGTCCGGTCCGCAGACCGATCCATATTTATTTATTTATTTACAAACTTATTATAAATTAATTTTATTAGAAATAATTTAAATTTTAAATTTTAAAATTATATTTAATAGTTTATATTTCTAAATATTAATTTTAAAATTAATAGTTTTAAGCTCTAAGTACTAATATACTAAATAAAATATATAATAATTTTTTTAAAATTATTTTAAAAAAAATAAAATAGCCAATCCACGAACCGGTCTGCATCCGCATGGATTTGGTCCGCATGGACCGGGCCTAAACGGACCGATCTGTTTAGGCCCGCGATTGAAATAGACCAGAATATTTTTGGTCCAATCCGCTCCGGTCCGCGGACCGGCAGTCCATTTTATACCCCTAGCAGATGCCTTATATTTAACTTTCTCTATAAGGTTTGTATAGTGTTTCTTAATATATTGAAAATCACTATTCATTTCTTATAATTATTAAATTATATCTAAAATTACTATTCATTCCTTATAATTAATTTATTATTAAATAAAATAAGTAGTATAAAATATTATTTTAATGATATAAAGGGTGATTTAGAAAATCTATTGTGATGTATATTTGTAAAGATAATCAAAAAGTAATTTAAAATTATAAATTTAAGAAAACTTATTGTACCGTAGGTCAAACACACATGTAATACATATACATTGTAGTCAGTTTAAATTTTGTTTTTTTAAAGTTGTATTGGTTCGCTCCTTTAACTTTGAAGTCGATAATTATTGTTGGCAGGTGCTTACATAATGGAAATAAATAAATAAGAAAGGAAAATGATACTTATACCTACCGATTTTATTAACACACTCACCGTAAACTAACTTTCATAGAAAAAAATATTCAAATAATGATTTTAGAACATTAATACAATATTCTATAACATTAATATTTTATAGCATTATTCGAATAAAAATATAATATTTAAATATTTTTTTTTGAATAAATATATTAAAAAAACTAAATATAAGTATTTGAAGAATAATGGAAATAAATAAATAAGAAAGGAAAATGATACTTATACCTACCGATTTTATTAACACACTCACTGTAAACTAACTTTCATAGAAAAAATATTCAAATAATGATTTTAGAACATTAATACAATATTCTAAAACATTAATATTTTATAGCATTATTTGAATAAAAATATAATATTCAAATATTTGTTTTGAATAAATATATTAAAAAAACTAAACATAAGTATTTGAAGAATATTATTAGAACATAAATATAATTTTTTAATAATATTCTTTGAATATTTTATTTATATTTTAAAATTATTATTTGAATATTATTAAAAATATTTTTTTAATGTTTTTATAATTTATATGAGATTAAAAATAATATGCGTATATTTAGCATTCGGTGGGTTTGAATTTCCTGCAACATTTTTTGGCTCGTATAGTTTAGGAAAAAACAGACATTGCTGGCATATACAGCAGTATACAAGGTATAGTAACATAATTAACCAATTAATAATACTACCGTTTACTTTTTTAAACACAGCAGTTAACCATTATCCTATAGTCGGCAAGAATGGTCTTACGTTAGCCAAACTGACCCTGCGACCACCTGGGACTGAACGCTGGCCATCAACCAACTGCAGCGAGACATTGTCAGAATAGATTGAATTATGACCGCTGTCGGGCAGAGCGGTTCTCCTATGGATTCGTCTTCGATGTCGATCAACGATACGACCAATGGGTCCCACAATTTCACTGTGGAGGGGTACTCGCTGGCCAAAGGAATGGGAATCGGGAAGTACTTATGCAGCGACACGTTCAGGGTCGCAGGGTACGATTGGGCCATCTACTTCTACCCAGATGGCAAGAACCAGGACGACCACTCCATATATGTGTCGGTGTTCGTTGCATTGGCCAGTGAGGGCACAGATGTCAGGGCTCTGTTTGAACTAACGCTGTTGGACCAGAGTGGGAGTGGGAAACATAAAGTCCATAGCCATTTTGATCGGTCCCTTGAAAACGGTCCCTACTCTTTGAAGTACCAAGGAAGCATGTGGTATGGTTTTTTGCGTTTTTTAATCTTCTTGTTTATAATTCATGATGATATGTTGGGTTTTAGTGATTAGGTTTTTTGAATCGACCAATACTTTTATTTATGGAATCGTGTATGACAACCCAATAGTTATTTTTTGAGCGATATGCTATACCATCATACTATATAATATTATTTAATTGTTTGAATGTAGGCATTCATGGTAACATACCTTTGAAGTTGAAAGAAAAGTTATATAAAACAACCATAAGATCAATGGTAGTCAGTGTTAGATGATTTATATAAATTTGACTAGCTAGTGTTTTGAAGTTTGATATTTAATAAAGTTTTTAGTCAAGACGCATATTTCGAGTTGAATATGTGGCAAATATTACTCTATGTAAGTAAATTTATTAAAATATTTGACTATTTCATTGTGAGTGCTCTAAGATGAATATGTAGTAAATAAAGTTAAAAATGAGAATATTCGTACATGATTAGAAATTGCTTTCATCAAGAACAAAATGAGAAAATGTTGTCTTAGATGGTTTGGATGTAGGTTTATGACTATGAGTGCACCAATTAGGAGTGAGACAATTAATACTGTTACATTTCGAAGGGATAGAGTAGACCCTTTAAACTTAAATGTAAATTATAAGAAATAATTTAAATGTTTCAAAATGGTGTGGCCGGACGAAAGAACAGACATCTTCTTGAAACCGCTCGTGCCCGTTTATTCAAAATGAATGTTCCAAAATCCTTCTGGGCTGATGCAGTCTCTACTGCCTGTTTCTTAATTAATCGTATGCCCTCATCTGTTCTTCACGGTGAGATCCCTTACAAAACTCTCTTTCCCCACAAGTCTATGTTTCCTCTTCACCCTAGAATCTTTGATAGCACTTGCTTTGTTCGTGATGTTCGCCCACATATTACTAAATTAGATCCTCGGTCCTTGAATTATGTTTTCCTTGGATATTCTCGTCTTCAAAAAGGGATCATTGTTACTGTCCTAGTCTTAACAAATATCTTGTTTCTATTGATATAACTTTCTTGGACAATATACCTTATTTTTTGTCTTCTCCTCCTACACCTCAGGAGGAGGATGATGCTGTTATTGATGATTTATTGGTATATTCTACACCTTCTGCTGTTGTCACAGGCCCTGTTCCTCCTGCCACTCACAAATGTCCTATTACTCAAGTGTACTCCCGGGGCCGACCTCTTGATTCATGTTCTGTACTTCTTCGTCCTTAGATCCCGTTTCAAGTGATGATCTTTCTATTGCCTTACGCAAAGGTAAATGAACCTGTACTTTTCCTATTTTCTCTTTTGTTTCTTATAATTGTTTGTCTTCTTCTTCTTGTTCTTTTGTTGTCTCTCTTGATTCTACTAGTGTGCCTAAAACTGTTCGTGAAGCCCTTTCTCACCTTGGTTGGCACCAAGCAATGCTCGATGAAATGTAAGCTTTAGATGAAAATGGTACTTGAGACTTGGTTTCTTTACCTTTTGGGAAACGGGCTATTGGCTGCAAGTGGGTGTTTTCCGTTAAGGTTAATCCTGATGGGTCCGTTGCTCAGTTGAAGGCCCGTCTTGTTGCTAAAGGCTATGCCCAAACCTATGGTGTGGACTATTATGATACTTTCTCTCTTGTTGCCAAATTAACCTCTGTTCGCTTGTTTATTTCTACGGTTGCTACTCACCATTGGCCTTTGCATCAACTGGATATTAAAAATGCTTTTCTTCATGGTGATCTCCATGAAGAAGTGTATATGGAGCAACCTTCGGGTTTTGTTGCTCAGGGGGTGTCTGGGCGTGTTTGTCATCTTCGGAAATCTTTATATGGTTTGAAACAGAGCCCTCGTGCTTGGTTTGATAAATTTAGTTAGGCTATTGAAACATAGAGTATGATTAAGAGCTAGCATGACCATTCAGTGTTTTACAAGTAATCAACCAGTGGTCTCATCCTTTTAGTGGTATATGTGGATGATATTGTTATTATTAGCAGTGATACTTTGGGTATTTCATCTCTTAAGTCCTTTCTTCATACTCAATTTCACACGAAGGACTTGGGATTGCTAAATTATTTCTTAGGTGTTGAGTTTACAAGGAATAAACGCGGTATCTTTCTCTCTTAGAGGAAATATGTCTTGGATTTATTAACCGAGACAAGCAAATTGGGAGCGAAGCATTGTAGTGCTCCAAAGACTCTAAATATGCATCTCACTGGAGATGGAACACTATTTGACAAACCTGAACGATTATGAAGGTTAGTTGGGAAGTTAAATTACCTTACAGTTACTCGTCCAAATATTGCCTATTCAGTTGTTGTTGTTAGTCAATTTATGGCATCTCCAACGGTTGATCATTGAGCAGCATTGGAGCAAATTTTGTGTTACTTAAAAGGAGCACCTGAGCGTGGTCTCTTATACACAAATCATGGACACACATAAATTGAATGTTTTTCAGATGCAGATTGGGTAGATTGTCCAGTGGATAGAAGATCCATCACAGGTTATTGTGTCTTTGTTGGAGGAAATTTGATTTCATGGAAGAGTAAGAAACAAAATATTGTGTCACAATCCAGTGCTGAGTCAAAATATAGGGCCATGGCACAGTCTGCGTGTGAGATAGTGTAGATCTTTCATCTCCTAAATTTGATGACCTTACTTCTTTGCTTTGTATTTTCTTGGGTGAGGGACTCCTTTTAGGTTTCGACATTGTTTTGCTTGAGGAATCTTTTTTAATGAATTAATTTTTATTATTAATATGGGCTTGATTATACAACCAGTCATCATACAAGATCCAACACTCATAGTGGTAATGGCCTAGTTTCTTTACAAATTGAACATACACTATAGTGTGAAGTGGAAACAGGAGATATAGATTTTTTGGTTTTTACATATTTGCTTCACTATTTTTTATAACTTATTCCTTTGCAATTGGATGACGTGCCCTTAGCCCTAGATGCATCAGCCTTTCCTTTCCTTTCTAGGTGCTACAGTTTCGGCTTTAACTATAGCAGTTTTCCCTTCATCGTTAGGTACAGGTGCTACTGTTTCGGAGATTGTAGTAACAGCCTTAACTCTACAGTCAAAAACTATGGTGCCACTTGAAACAAACCTATCCAATGGTTTAGATGTGCTCACTAGATATAAGTTGGTTAATTTTGGAGTGAAGTTCGAAGGACATTCAATGGCAAGTGTGGATGTTAATTCTTTAGAGCTTAAGCCTGGTTTGACTCGAGCATCATCCGAATCAGTCTTAAACGTCTCTGATTTCTTTTTCAAGTTCATTTTCGAGTCTCTTTAGGTTCACAATTAGGCCAATTAAGTTGGTATTGAGTAAATGGTTTTCAGCTTTAAGATTTTGATACCAAATATCTTTACTCCTTAGACTGGCTAAATCCTTTTCAAGATTGAAATAGTTATTTCAAGTCTTTTAGCCTGTCCACTCATGTATTGATACATTTGCTTTATTATTAATCTCTTACTCTTTTCATGAGCATGTTTAGTAGTAAGAGATTCTATATTACTCAAAAGCTCAGAGACATAAGGTATCTCAATATTTGTTATGATATAGACGTTCGCCTTTTTGGTTGGCTCGTCATCAGAGAATTCCTCCTCATCTTTCGTACCACTTTTATATTTAGAGACGAACGCCTTTCTCTTCTTCTTGGAATTTTCAGAGGTGGAGCAGCGGAATTTGTCCTTGTCACTCTTGTTTGCTGACTTGGATTTTGATTTGCAGTTCTTGGCATAGTGACCTGACTTTTCACAGTTATATCAATCTTGAGATTGAGGTTTAGAACGCTCCGTCCTTCTGGAGAATGATGAGGATCCTCCTTTTCATTCTTTCTTTTTCTTTCTCAGAATCCTTTCAAAGGATTTGAGAAGAAGAGCAATCTCCTTTTAGTTAGAGTTAGAACTTTCTGACCTTTCAGTATCATCCTCATGCTTTATGTTCAGACATTCTTCTGTAGCTTTAAAAGCTACCTTCTTTTCTTTCCGAGCTATCTTCTCATTTCGGTCAGTGTATTTAAACCTGACCTCGTGAGTTTTTATCTCCCCATATATATCCTCTTGGAGAACATATATTCAATTTTGTGTGCCCTGCATCTGGAGTTGCTTGGAGTAGTAGCGATTAGGCAAGGAAAGGAAAAACTTGTCATTGATTTGAAAATCTGAATAACGCTCGTTGATAGTTTTCAGATCTAGTATGAGCTTGTCAAATCTCCTGTAGATGCTCTCAAGGGATTCGCTAGGTTTATGCATAAAGCTTTCAAACTCCTGCCTGAGAGCACAAATGATGTTTTACATCTAGGGCAGGTTTCCCTCGTAGAGGATTGTTAGTTTATCCCAAACGGCTTTCGCTGTTGTGTAGCCCTAGACGTCCACGAATGAATCTGAGTCTAATGAAGACATGACATATGCCAGTGTCTTTTCATTTACAAATTGTTAGGATCTTTCTTCGTTGGTAAGTTTGACATTCATCTTAGGCCTTCTTGCTCCATTATCTCCGATGGTCATTATAGTATGAATCTCCTGATAAAGACAGGGTCATATCATATGATCATGGCACGTTATGAATGTGCATATGTGAACCTTCCATTGAGAGAAGAGTTCGGGCGTAAATTTGGGAGGTTTGTTTAGAGTGAAAGCTGAACTCCTAAGGTGTGGAGAAGTGGCTTGAATGGTTAGGCTTGGATGGGTATTATCACTGTTGCTGCAGTTGGTGTTGGGCTCCGGCACACCTGAGTTGATGTGAAAGTTGTATAACTTACTGCTTTTTTCGGCCATTGATAAATATGAAAGAGAGAAGGATCTCTACTTGAGAAGGTAGAATTCGCTTTGATATCACTTGTTGGTTCCTAAGAACTTATAGGTGGGGTGAATAGGATCTTTGAAAAATTTTTCTATTCTACTTGACACAACACTAGTACAGATTGAAAGATGAAATCAATGTGGAAGACAATCAGATATAGTGTAAGTATTTTATTTTATTATCAAATAATAATTACAATAAAATGGAAAGTAGATAAACTTGTTTGCACAAGTTTTTTATCTACTGAATAAGTATCTCTCTTTGTTTATAATAGCACTCTAAAACTTTCTTTATGTATCCTTAACTTATACTCTTGCATAGATAATTTAAATTCTAAGCACATTTTTACAAGTATCCGTGACTCTATATTTATATACATCCCTTAAGCGGACTTTTTGGAACTTAAACTTCTTTCCCGAGTAATGAGCTGGATTGATAATCTTCTCCTTAGAAAGTATATCTCCTTTAAATGCTGTGGATGTGGGACTCGAGATTTGCTTTATATAGTTCCAATTTCATTAAAGGTTTTGTCTACACATCCGAGTGATCTACGTCTAAGATGATATAAATGTCTTCGACGGATCTTATTTTACATTGGGACACAATGCGTTGTTTCAGTTTTAATGTGCTGATCTGACTTATTGAGTAATTGGAGCAATATTTTCTTATTCCGGAATATGAAGACTTAATGGAAGACTCGGATGCTTATTTCGCATCAAGGTTTCTTACTTCATGTCTTTATTTGCTTACTCCGTGTCAATGAACACTTAGATCTCTTATTCTGTATCAGTGTTCGTTATTCCGTGTTAATTCGGATCCCTTATTCCGTATCAACGTTCATTACTTAGTGTCAATGAACACTCAGATCTCTTATTCCGTATCAGCATTCCTTACTCAGTGTCAATGAACGGTCGGATCCATTATTTTTTAGCAGCATTTCTTACTTAGTGTCAATGAACACTCACATTCCTTATTCCGTATCAGATTCCTTACTCAGTGTCAATGAACACTCGGATCCCTTATTTTGTATCAGCATTGCTTACTCAGTGTCAATGAACACTCAAATTTCTTATTCCGCATTAATGTTTCTTACTCCATGTCAATGAAGACTCGGATTCCTTATTCCGCATTAATGCTTCTTATTCCGTGCTAGTGGAAAACTCGGATGCTTATTTCGCATCTTTATTTTCCTACTCCGTGCAAGTGGAAGATTTAGATTCTTATTCAGTATCTTCATTTCATCTTATCTTTTGCAACATGTTTAGAAAGAGAAACATAGAGATCTCAAATCAAACTACATAAGGTTTCATCCGCAAACAATCACAGATTTAAATCTGTTCTATTGTGTATATAAATGACAATATCATAGGTCATGTCGGATATCCGTCCTGTTCTGTCCTGGGACGGATTTCGAGTCAACGTAATTAGGTTCAGGGCAAATTTGAGATAATATTATTTTAGATGGGATGGGTTTGAGATAGAGGGGATCCGTCCCAAACTCGTCCCGTTGCTATCCCTAAGCATTTCCTTCAAATGCCTGGCCCAGGTCCGTGAGCCACTAACATACAAAATGTTTAATTTTTTCCAGGCTTTCTTGTGATATTGTAGCAGTTGTGATGAGTGGGGTGACAGTGGAAGAGGTGGATGCTAGGATAGTACTTGAGATAAGCTTGTCTTGCCTAATCTAATGGTGTTTCTGAGAGGCAGTTCTGGGTGTGCTGTCAGAGAGGACACTGAATGCCCGGTAACGTAGACCATTATATCATACCCAATTAGCAATGCTTCGAATTAAGCATGCCATTGAGGAAAAGTTGTGGTGGTGAGCTTCTCATTCATATGAGCAGTAATGTTGAAGACAACCAATGGGGTTTCAGTGGTGGTAAAGGAAGGAGGAGCATCAGTTGTGGAAGGGGCATTAGTTGCGGAAGACATGGTTGGAATTTTGGATCTTAATCTCGTAAGAGGTATGGCTCTGATACCATAAAAGGGAAATAGAGATCGCAGATTAATGAAAATGATTTACTCTTTTTATTGACAGAATTAGAGTGATTAATATACAAAAATCAAGGGTATATTAGGAAACCTACAAGAGTTACGTCTGAGATAATTACAATGGATTTTGAATCCTTCGCTGGCGGTAACAGAAGACAGAAAAACGCAGCATTTGAATGTGTTAACGAGGTAAAATATTTTCATTGAATAATTCACAACTCACACAACCCGTACATATAACACCACAGTCTCCAAATATGGTAAGATATAAATGTATACGTTTCACACTCCCCCTCAAGTTGGAGCATATATGTCAGATAGCCTCAACTTATTATAAAGTTGACGTACACGATTACCCCTCAAAGGCTTCGTAAAAATATCAGCGAGTTGATGTTCGGTTTGGATGTGCGTGAGCTTAATTGCATTATTCCGTACTTTTCCCGTATAAAATGACAATCAACTTCAATATGTTTCGTCCTTTCATGGAACACTGGATTGGATGCAATGTAAATAGCTAATTGACTATCACAATATAACACGGAGGAACGTGAAGAGGGTAAGCCAATTTCGGATAATAACATTGTCAACCATGTTAGTTCACCTGCTACATGTGCCATTGCTCGGTATTCGGCCTCAGCACTAGATCGTGACACAACATGTTGTTTTTTACTCTTACATGCCACAAGATTTCCACTAAGAAACACACAATAACCAATAATGGACTGTCTATCGATTGGATAGCTTGCCCAATCAGCATCAGAATAACCATGAATATCGAGGTTATCCTGCTTTGTAAACAAAAGACCTCATCCTAGTGCCCCTTTTGAGTGCTTGACAATTCGTAACACTGCATTCCAGTGGGTAGTGCGAGGAGCACTCATGAACTGGCTCACGGTACTTACAGCAAAGGCAATATTTGGCCTAGTAACGGTCAAATAAGTTAACTTCCCAACCTACCGCTGATATTGAGCAGGATTATGTAATAAATCGCCATGTTTTGAATTCAATCGGACAGTAGGATCCATGGGTGAATCAGCAGGTTTGACTCCTGCATAGCCAACCTCACCAAGTATATCAAGCACATATTTCCGTTGTGACAAAGAGATTGAACGACCAGAGTAGGCTACTTCGATTCCCAAGAAATAGCGCAATCGACCTAGATCTTTAGTGCAAAACTCAACCTAAAGAAAATGCTTCAAACGTTGAATGCCTGCTGTGTCACTACCTGTAATAACAATATCATCAACATAGACAACCAAGAGGATACAACTAGCAGCACAAGAGAAGCTAAACACAGAATGATCAACTTCACATTGCCGCAGACCGAAACGAACAAGAGCAGTACTGAATCGGCCAAACCAAGCTCGTGGAGATTGTTTCAACCTATAGAGAGCCTTGCGTAGGCGACATACTCGATGCTCTCCTTGAGCAACAAAACCAGGTGGTTGCTCTATATAAACCTCTTCTGCAAGGTTACCATGGAGAAAGGCATTCTTGACGTCAAGTTGGTGGAGCGTCCAACCATAATGAACAGCTAAAAAAATGAACACCCAAACGGATGGAATCTTGGCAAGAGGAGAAAAGGTGTCATCATAATCAACACCATGAATCTGAGTACAACCCTTAGCGACCAGGCGAGCCTTCAACCGGTCAATGGAACCATCGAGATGGACTTTCACAGTAAAAACCCATCGACAACCAACAACATGCTTATGAGCGGGCAATGGGGTGAGAACCTAGGTGTCATTAGCAATAAAGCCTGCATCTAATCTTCCATGGCGTGGCGCCACCCAGGATGAGCAAGAGCATCTGCAACACTGCAAGACACGACCACAGACAAAAGAGAAGAAACAAAAGCAGAAAAAGATGGAGATAATCGAGTAGTGGTGACAAAGTTGGACATAAGATAACGAGAGTGTAAAATACCAGTATAGGAAACAAACCGATCAAGAGGGCGACCAACACAAGAGCGTGTGCCTTTTTGTTGTGCAATAGGAAGATCAACGGTCGGTGGCGGATCTGAAGACGGGACTTCAATCGAGGGGGCAGGAGCCGCAGGGAGAGGAGCAGGAGGCCGACGCTGATACGTTTGCCCAGTAAACCGATCCAAAGGTGGAGAACTTTGGGCAAGTGAAGCAGACTCTTCAGAAAGAACTGGAGAAACAGGAAGAGGAAAAACCGAAGGAACAGGATTGCTAGGTGAGGAAGAAGATGAATAATAGGACAGATCCTCGTGAAAAGTGACATCACGGGAGACATAAACCCGACTACATGTGGGATCATAATACCGATACCCTTTCTAAGTACGAGAATAGCCAATGAAGACACATTTAATGGAACGTGCATCTAACTTATCCTGACCAGGTCCAAGATGCTGCCCAAAACAAACACAACCAAACACACGAAGGGAATAGAGAAAAGTGGGCTACTAGGATAAAGAATAGAATAGGGAATATGTCCATGAAGAACAGAAGAGGGAAGACGGTTAAGCAAATAACAAGCAGTAAGAACAGTAAAACCCCACAGATGTTTAGGCAAATGCATATGTAAAAGTAAACAACGAGTAATATCAAGTAGATGATGATTTTTTCGTTCTGCAACTCTATTCTGCTGAGGAGTATAAGAACAAGAGGTTTGATGGACAATACAATGAGAAGTAAGAAATGGTTGAAATCCAGATGAAAAACTTAAGTATTCTTTTGCATTATCAGATCGTAAACACTTCACAGAAACTTGAAATTGAGTTTGAATTTCAAAATAGAATTGCTGAAAACAAAAGAACACTTTGGTTCGGTCTTTTATTAAATATAACCAGGTCATACGAGAATAATCATCAACAAAGTTGACAAAATACTTGAAATCGGAGAAAGCTGATACGAGACATGGACCCTATACATCAGAATGAACCAAGGCAAAGGGTGTATGCACCCGATTTATGTAACGTGAAGGAAATGACACACGATGATGTTTACCTAATTCACATGTATCACATGGAAGAGTTTTAATAGACACAGTAGCCCCCACGGGGTAGTGCAGTTGGTTGAGGAGAGCCTAGTTTTAAAGCTAGGAAATTTGGAGGAGCCTAAGGTCTCCGGTTCAAACCTCACCCTGCGCATAAAATCCGGAGTTCTTTATCTGTGCATGGGGGGCGTGTAAGGGGCTCATGCACCCGAGGTTTGATCTCATCCAGGAGTCGGTCGGCTGCTGGCGTGGGGTTTTCCTCGGTTATAAAAAAAAAAAAAGTTTTAATAGACACAGTAGATGATGATATAGAATGTAGCGTATGGAGAGAAGGATATCCTAGACAACAATGCAGGCGAAAAATATCAGAAGAGTTCTTATCAGAAGAGTGATGGGCAACTGTAGCAGTAGCAGAGGAAAGAGCTCCATCAAAGTAATAGAGACCATTAGCTTCCGTGCCCCCACCAATCATCCGTCCAGTCTTTAGAACCTGGAAAACACAACTAGAGGACGAAAAAGTTATAGAACAATTAAGAGATTTTGTCAAGGAACTAACAGACATCAAGTTATACGGTGAGTGTGGTAAATGTAAAATAGAAGAAAGCGAAAGAGAAGGACTTAAATGAGTGGTTCCAGTGCCTGTGACAGAAGTTTGTGAACCATCAGCAAAGGTAACAGAGTGTGACAATGTGGGCGGTGTAGATTGAAAACATGACAAGAGGGTAGAGTTACTAGTCATATGATGAGTGGCACCGGAGTCTATGACCCAGGCATCAGATGTGGAAGAAAGCAAACAGGAAGAACTACCTGAAGGTAGAGATGCCAAAGTAGCAGTGGTCGCAGAAGCCTTAGTCATTTGGGCAGCACCTACCAAAGAATAAGCAGCACGTGATAGTGTGACCTGTCCAGCAGAAGAAGGTGTGGACGCTGTAGCAACCTCTACAGCAGGGGTTGACTCATGAACCCCAACATATGCTATATGTGCTAGGCGAAGCTTCGGATGAAGAGTATAACAATAAGACTCTGTATGTCCAACTTTCTTACAATGCGTACAAAAACGTTGTGTTCGGCTACCATGTGGAACATAAGCACCACGGGGAACGTCGCCCATATCACAACCTCCACGACCTCATGTCCCACAGCCCCGACCACATTGGACCCCGGGAACATGTGTCACTAGAGTAGATGACTCAAAGGGAACTGAAGTAGTAAGTGAGGGCTTTGTTTCAGCAATGTAGCGGAGAATACGGGAGAATACCTCATTAATAGAAGGAAAAGACCGTTTACAGATAACTTGACGCCGGAGATCTGCATGAGAGGATTCCAAACCTTTAAGGAATAGCATAACAAACATGTCTTCCTGTTGCTTTGTTAACACATCTACCTCCATAGTGGGCGGTAAGAAAGTGTCAAGCCGCTGCCGGAGAGAAGTAAACGTGGAGTAGAATTCGAGTAGAGATTTATCCCCAAGCTATAGATCAAACAATTCCCCGCATGTGTCGCAGACACATTGTAGATTATCTTTGCCAGCGTACACTAAGACACATTTATCCCAAATACTCTTGGCGGATTTACACGGCATAAACTGTGGAACCAGTCGTGGTTCCATGCTATTCCATAACTGAGTCCGGAGAATTGCATCACCTTTGGTCCATTTAGCCTTGGCTTTTGCACTGGAATCAACTGGGGGGCTATCAAAATAAAAATATTGTGTTTGATCGGTATTCAAAGCATAAACTTCAACGGCAGTAGACCAAGGCACATAATTGGACCCATCCAATTTCACCGAGGCAAGTTGAAGAGTTGAATTATGGGTTGTTGTTATAGCTTAATACAGAGCAGCAGCAGGAAAGAATGATTCAAACCAAATCACCAATAATAATCATCCAGCAACCCAAATCACATCTCACATATATGTACAGTGCTTAAGCGCATACGAAGAATATATCGTACGTGAAGAAATATACGAAGAAGAGACAGTGCTTAACAGTTTACAGTGTTTAAGCTTAATGGGACCGGTGTCGCCATCGTGTGTCTAGGAAAAGCTGAGCCGATGTCGCCTTGTACAGTCGTACGTCAGATTGTGTGCGCCGATCGTCACTAGAGTTGCCTGGAACAGCCGGTCGCGTGTGCCAACCGTGTGCGCCGTTGTCGAGATCACGGGACGAGGAACCATCGCGTGTCTAAGATTGTCATTGTGTGTGCCATCGAGGGCCTTGTTGAGGGCGCTATCGCCGAGATCAAGTGTGCCGTCGAGATCACTGTCTCCGAGATCGAGTGTGCCGTCGAGAGCACTATCGTCGAGACCCTCTGTCATCGTCTATCACCGGAGACACGGCTCTCTATCGCCGAGATCGCGACGCTCGCTGTGCTCGCGAGCATTGTCTGCGTCACAGCGCCGTCTATTGCGTTGCTCACCACGCGGCTCTACGTGTCGTCGAAAGGTTTTACGCGTCGTTGAACAAGCTCTGATATCATGTTAATGAGGTAAAATATTTTCATTAAATAATTCACAACTTACACAACCCGTACATATAATACCACAGTCTCCAAATATGGTAAGACATAAATGTGTACGTTTCACAAAATAGATTAATTTATATATTATATTGCTATGATCTGGCAGTGACTTTGGGACGGAATTATCATTCTCTTTAATATAGAGCAGACCCTTCAAACTTAAAATGCAAATTATAAGAAAGGATTCAAATGTTTTAGGATTGGACAAGAGTAAAACAATAGATAGAAGCGAGTAGGATTCATGTACCCGGGTTAATATGATTTTATTATTGTCTATTTACTAATCATTTAAAATAAGTGTACATCTATGTACTTGAAGCTGAGTTAATTCGTTTTCTCTTTATTTTCATCCTCCTTTTGTGCATTACAGGGGTTATAAGCGTTTTTTTAGGAGAACTGCTTTAGAAACTTCTGAGTTTCTAAAGGATGATTGTCTTACGCTGCACTGCAGAGTCGGAGTTGTCAAAAATTGTCTCGAGGGGCACAAACAGTATAGCATTTCTGTACCACCATCAGACATGAGTCTTGGTCTTATGAAAATGTTGGAATCTGGACAAGGCTGTGATATAGTTTTTCAGGTTGGTGATGAGGCATTTAAAGCTCACAAGTTAGTACTTGCTGCTCGTTCTCCTGTGTTCAGAGCCCAGTTTTTTGGCCTTTTTGGTAACAGTGTTGTGGAGAAAGTTGTAGTAGAGGACATTGAACCCTCTATTTTCAAGGTATTACCTTATGCTTTCCGCTATCATCTCTAGGTGTATATGAAGGATAAAGAACACAGTGATTTGCAAGTTATTATTTATCTTCATCACATAAAAATGAATTAAAAGCTTTTATGAATGCAACAGACCTTGAGATATGATCATTGGTTGTTTTGCGGTTATGCCTAACACTATTATATAGTAGAGTTGATGAGGGACAAAAATGAAGGAAGTTTTCATTTGTATTTATTTATGACACTTTAGGCATAGATTATGATGTTTTAGCACCTGAGTTTTTATTTACTATTTTCATGTCTATTTGATTCATTTTTTAATTATATTGACCTTTTTTATATTTTGCGTCCATCTCAAAATCAAAACATATATCATTTAAGCTGAATATTTTATTGCCTCTGATACCCGATAATTTTGGAAGCTTCCATCTAGGACCAATTGTTGATGAATAGGGTTATTTCAAGATCTTATTAATTAATTTCAACACTAGTGAATTCCCGATATGGAATTATAGTTCAACACATCATATTTGGTGAATATGCCTCTCAGATGATATCGCTGGGGTTATATTTTATGATATTTACGATTCAATGTCTTCGTGATAGGCACAGGTATATGACTTGCATGTGCCTTTATTTGCTTGCAGGCCATGCTCTTGTTTATCTACTCAGATAAACTACCTGAAGAACATGATATTTCAGCCTCCCCCTCTATGTGCACATCCACAAATATGGTGCAACATCTTTTGGCTGCTGCTGATCGCTTTAATTTGGAGAGGCTGAAATTATTATGTGAAGTGAAGTTGTGTGAATCTATTACAGCTGACATGGTGACAGAAACACTTGCCTTAGCTGAGCAACACCAATGTTTACAGCTCAAAGATGTCTGTTTAAAATTATCTGTGAATCCAACAAATTTGGGAGGTGTGTGTTCACAGTGAGGTTTTAGTAGTGCAAAGTTTAAGCCTTTGTTTGCTTCAGTTTTGTATTTTTATCTGCTGCAGTGTTTGCACACAATAGTTAGAATTCAGTATCTGTACTGTTTCTGTAAAAGTATCTTTCCGAATCAATTAAATAATAAATGCATGAAATCTGCTTGGAAGTGCCTTTAATGTGAACAGGATGCTTTAGTTAACGAGAAGATTACAGTATTGTTTTTAAAAATAGTAATTTGTTAAACTAACAGTAAGTATATACATATATATATATATCAAAGCAGCTTTTCACGTAATGAAACTTAGCAGATGTTTGAACTTGAAGATATATTGTAAAGAAATAGTGAAATGGTTAAGGGGATTTGCTATCTGTGTTGTAGCTTTTCACTTGGATGAAGCTCATGGTCTGATTTCATGACTTTCACATCCTAAATTGGAAGGGAATAGATCACTTGGAGCAAATCATAGTTTTCATAAACAATCATGCAGCCTTGTCTGCATGCAACCTCGTGGTCAATATAGAAAGTACAACTTGTTGAGCTTTTATAGCAAAGTGAACTGATTGGAAAGTCTTGACATTTCAATAGTAGGTTTTATAGCTTATATGTTAACTATGGTGGTCAGAAAGAAGGCAAGGCAGTGAATCCTATAGGAATCATGTTTAATTGTTATCATATGACACATTCCATGGTTGTTATTGCAGAAAATTGCCTTAGGGTTAGGCTCTCCTCATTAGTAAGTTCTAATATGGTGCCAATCTACTTGTGTGATCTAGCCTGCTCATTGCCAAATCATCTTGGGATAGGCCCAATAGCTGCATCATCTAAGCCTGATCACCAACTCATCTGAGTAATTAGCATCCCAATTGCTGTGATATGTTTTTTTACATGATGTGTTCACTTATGCCTGATCCAGGTCTTGAGGATTTGGGGCATCTTGTCATATATTTAAGCGTAGGTGTTCTTTTTAAGTGTCATTGCCAGGCTTGTAGAACTTGTTAGCATACCCATTTTTGAGTCCTAATAAAGTATGCATTTGTCATATCACATCATTTAGAAAGGTGAAGACCTGTTTTTTATTTCTTTTTGTTTTGTTTTGTTTTTTTTTTTGGTTTTTTCCCATTTTTTTCATAGGGAAAAAAATATTATAATGAATTTTATAAATAGAAAATATTATCATAAATGCCACGTGCTATCTCACACAACCTAATGACACCAAGATGAAGAAGAGTGAATTAAAATGCTTTATGTAGAGCTTTTGACACATAAAGAAGGTATTGATGACATGCTTGTGTAGTTTGGGGAAATTACTTCTTCCGTGAATTTTTGAATTACTGAATTTTAATGGTTCTGCTCGAGATTTGTAATTGCCATCAACATTTATTTTACCTTATTTATTTATTCTTAATGCCTCTGTTTCGTTATGTCTGTGTTCTGTTTTTTTCGTTTCTTGTGTATAACTATGCAACTTTCTACCTTTTTGTATGTTTATTTGTCATTTCACATATGTTATGTTGCACCTTGAAAACTTGAACCATGGTCATTCATTTCATTTTTTGCAGTGGTAATGCAGTCAGAGGGTTTTGGTTGCTTGGTAAAGAGTTACCCCTTACTTTTGTCTGAGATGCTGGGAACAATTGTAACGGTAAATTCAGATCTGCCATCCAGTCGGAAGAGGAGTGGAAGTAGCATATTTGCATTAAACCTTACAGATGGTGAAGTAGCATACAATTTAAATGGTCGGCGCTGCCGGAGGCGCTCTTGATGTGCGCAATGGTTGCTAAGTGGCACAACACGATGAAAATCTTGTTAACATGATTTTGACTATATATTGCATGTTGATTGTAATACCTTGGTTCATTAAAGCTCCTTGCAGTTTTTTGATGCAAGGATTTATTGTTTTCTCCAATTCTTGCTCTTTTCTTTATTTTTAAATTTTAAATTTTTATTCTTAGTTTTATATCAAGGTTGGGCTTTGCTGCTTCCTATTTCTGAGCTGGTTGAACATCCTTGGAAGTGGACTGCTCCAATGCCCTTTAATTCTACATAGATTTTGTAGTCTGAAGAGTTAAGTGGTGCCCAGAAAGTAATAATGAGTTTCTCATCACGAGATGTTAAGGTTAGTTTTATCATTTCCAGGAACAAGTGATGATTTATTAATGTTTGTGCTAATGACATAAGGAACAAGTATTTCAATTCTTGTCTAATACTTTACCTTTTATTAATTATTTAAATTACCTAGCTGGATGAATGTTCAAATTCTATCATTTTAGTAGCTGAAATACCTTGGTTCTTTATTTGCAAAGCCATTAAGATAACTTAGCTAGTCAAGATAATACTTCAATTCCTCAAAATGAAGAAGATAATTTGTTCTTTTTACCACAAACATAATTATGCAGACTTGTGCATGATGAATAGTATATCCAAGTAAAGTTTTGGCCTATGAGTACAGCTATGGCATTAAGTCTGCTAGTATAATCAATGGGTTAAATATATTAATTGAATCTTGATCATATTTTGAAGCTCTGAAGTTCTTGTGCATGAGTGGCAGGATCCGAAAAGGAGTAAGATCATACGGGTCAATATGCACGTAATTTTCTTTCATAATTAATTGTAATCACAAGAAACTTGTCTGCAACTCACAGTAATATCGCTACGCTAAGGTTTGCCCTTGGTGACTATTAAGGATTATGAATTTTTAATTATTATTTAAGATGCCCCTATCTCGTTCAGCCCACTAATTTTAAAAGTTTGAAATGGTAGAGTTGTGGCTGTCATGAAATGTCCAGTGGACATGCCCAAGCATTCATCCTCTGCAGCATACTGGACTGGTGGGTCAGTGAAAGAGAGCATAACCAATCCCGTATATGTGCACTCGGGTCGAATTGAAGCTGCTCACTGGCATGTATATATAAGATGGAGTAAGAAACAGGCCATTCTTACCATACAACACGGCACCTTGAAATGAAAACTATTGCTTTCTTCCAACCAAAAAAAAAAAAAAAAGAAAAGAAAGAAAGACTGCTCATTTTATTCTAGGACTAAACTTCCTTTTTAAGAAGGGAATCATCCTTCAAATTCCGGCTAGGAGAAGAATTGTCGTCACAGTGCGAGCTTCCCACAAAGTCAGGCCAGAGGAAAGCTCCTATAGCGAAGTCCCTCTTGAATGAAATGTCCCCTTTGGCTGGTAAACCGTATTCAGCAAGGAGCCTATCGAGTATGACCTCGGGCATGTCCTTGTAGTCCTCCTTGGTGTATCTTGGGTAATGGAGGGGCATCTTGAAGGTGCTATCTGCAGTTCTCTTCCTGCTCTCCATTTGTGTCTTTTACTAGCGTGTTCGCCACCTGGGCTTTGAAATTTGCCTTTCTGGTGATATCGGTGGCGTGTCATTTATGGGGCTCCCAATACATGGCCTTGGGTATTGGTTGTTCATGTGTGTCCCATATCACGAGGCTTGAATGTTGTACCTTCTCAGCTCATGCACGCAGTGGTCGGGAGATGAGAGAGAAAACAATCTGTCCATCTTTGCTATTGTGAAAAGTAACACTTTGCACCATTTCGAATAAAACGAAGATGCATACCCACATCCACGCGCGGATGTAACTCGACAGGACTCGCAGTAATTTTATTTTATTTTTAATGCGAAACGACACAACCAACTTTGAGTAATGAGTTTTAAATAATGTAAACCTAGTGCATAACTTAATTTTGTGTTTAGAAGTTAGGCTGCAAAAATGAAATGGGAGGGAATTAAATCAATAATGGAATGAAATTGCCATGAAAAACAGAATAGAATTTTTGATTATGTATAAAGTAAATAAAAGTAATAAATTAACATAATTAAAAAAATATCCTAATTCTTTAGCTAATTTTTTTTATTTTTTATTATCCTCGTTTGGTACGCCCTGTCTCTGCCCACAACCGCTTTAGCGTCCTGGTTCAGCAGCCACACCGCTGACTTGAAGAGGCCGTGGTGGACAAAGCTGCCATCGAAGATTTGCAACCCTAGTCGGTTTTCCAGGAGAAACTGGTAGTCTGCCTCCTTCCTTTGGTTGAGCTCCCAGACGGCCACCACGATCTCGCAGGGGAGGCAGTCCAGACGGAAGATGAGGGGGATGGGGTCAAACTCATCCGTGGTGGATAGAAGGGGCGGGGCTGGGCGACGGGGAGAGGGAGTTGGGTTGGGCGATGGGGGGTGTGCTAGGTGTCTGGGAAAGGGGATGGGATTTGGGCGGCGGGGCTGGGAGGCTGGCAACAGGTAAGAGGCGACAAACCTGGTGGAGTATGTTGTGCAGGGGCATAGATGATGGAGGGCAAGATTGTCAAATTGATTCATCTACATAGGGTAATACTTGTAAACCTAGTAAGTGGGAGTAATCAAGATCACCCTATATAGGAGTATCTGATTCCCATGGTAATCAGTCATTCCTTTCTTTTTTCCACACCAAACGCAGGAAAGAAATAAAATTTTATTCCTTTTCTTTCCTTTTTTGCGTACCAAATATGCACTTAGAACTACTTGGTATAAAAATGTCACTGAATTAATCAAACATAAAAAACTGTTTGGAGGTGAATGAAAAAATTGAATATATAATTACTTAATAGATAAAATAAAATATTAAGTGTAGTTACATAACATGTTGTAGAAGAAGTATGCCATAAGTTATGATTTCCTTTGAATTAATGAAAATTTTCTTCTAAGACACCATACGTTTTCTTTTCTAAAATACATATACGTAATATATATAAATATATGACTAAGAGCATTGGTATTGGATTCACCAAATGTTTTTCTAAATTATGCATACATAGCATAATATTAATCACATATGACTATAAAATGTTCTTCAAATATGTATTTTAGCTAAAAACTTTAACAAAAATGTATTGATTAGGGGGATTTTTACCACCTTTATAAGGCCACTTTGAGTACATTTTTATACTCTTTTATTCATTTGTTGCCCATTTAAGCTATATTATTACATTTTTATGGCCTAATCCAAAACAAAGGATTTCTTGAAGTTTTTGTGTTATTTTTGCTATATTTTAACAGGAATCCAAGAATCAAGGATGAACCAAATCATTAGAAGGAAGTTGGAATCCCAAATACCTAAAGACCACGACAGATGAGTTTTAAGTTGGTAGGATGAAGGTCGGGCGAAGCCAAATTTGCATTTTTGGAGTTCTAAAGCTTCAGTGAAGAAAACATCCTTCTAGTTGGGTGAAATTCGAGGTGGTCGGATGAAAGTCGGGTGAAGCCTTCTTTACCCGACCAAGCCCAAATTTCGGCATTGGAATCATTGATAACGTGCATTTATGCCGTTATCCTTGTACATATTTTAGACAGTAAAGAACATGATTTGAGCCTAATTCGCTCCATTAATGCATAGATAATTGCTCTAACACCTCGGAAGAGAATGTTTGCATATATATATGTGTGTGTGTGTGTGTGTGTGTTTTGGAGCTGCTTTGGCAGGTTTTTAGGTGATTCCTTCTCAAACAAATCAGCTAGATCATCTTGTCTACTAAAGAGGAAGCTTGTGGAAAAATATGAGCTCAAAAGGAGGCATTTTGAAGGCTATAAGTGACAAGGCTGCAAGAGGCCTCTTCACATACTCAGTGTTAAGCAAGCACGTTTTGATTTATTTGGCCATAAAGATGACTTTACCAATATCACGTGCAGAAGGAAAAGTTGCTCCAAATGATGCCCTCTATCTCCCATAAAACTTTCAGAGCAAAAGGACAACAAAATATTTTGCACATGATATTGGGATTTGATTTTTCTACCTAGTAGGAGGCTTCATATGATATCACGTGCATAATAAAAGTTTCTCCAAATGATGTCATCTACCTCTCATAAACATTTTAGAGCATTTGGAGGTGCACATGATATGGCCATTGTCACGTGTATTATCACGTGCAGCCATATTTTTGCACAGTAGCCTTTGTTTTGTTATGATTAGGGCTATAAATGAACCAAACGTTCATGAACAAACTCGCGTTCGGCTCGATAAAAGATCGTTTATGTTTGTTCGTTAAGGAATAGTACCGTTCGTGAACAATTCGCGAACATCATTGTTATATTCGTGAACATGTTCGTGAACATTCATGAACAAGTGTTCACGAATAGTTTGTAAATACTGTTCGTGTTTGTGAAAATTATTTGTGCACAGGAGATTAACAGATCAATTAATATGTATAAAAGTTATTTTATTAAATATAAATATATTTTTATTAAATATAATTTAATAAATATATACTTTATATTATTATTAAATAAAAAATATATGTTTTTAGTTTATTTGTTTACTATTAATATAATTGTTTACAAATTTTTATGATTTTATAATTGTGTTCGTAAGCGTTCGTAAATAAGTTTGTGAACACACGTTCGTGAACGTTCGTGAACCGTTCATGAACAACAGAGTAATGTTCATGAACAGATCATGAACATCATAATTTAAGGCTCGTGTTCGGTTCGGTTCGTTAAAGAATAGTAACGAACATCTTCGAACACCTTACTACTCGGCTCGGCTCGGTTCGTTTGCAGCCCTAGTTATGATGATGACTTTTCCCTAAAAACCCTTGTCCAAATTCTGCTTGGTTTGAGTGCTATTAAGGTTGGAAGAAAGAATGGATGTCACTTACCAAAACTATGCCGTTTTGATAAGTGACAACATCTGGCACTTAGGGCACACCTTATGCATGACCTGCAACCCTATATAAAGGAGGAAACATATCTTTTCTAGGGTATTGAACATCTGGGAGGAGCTAGGGTTCTTCCTCCACCTTAGAGGAGAGGAGAGCAAGGCTGACGGCTGGAGAAGGGATTTGAAGGGCAGAACGTGTTCTACAAGAGTTGGCCTTGAAGAGATCAAGCACTGCTGCATACTTTAGAGATTAGGGCTGGAGATAGTGACCATCTATCTCTGCCCCCATTCTGTTCATGGGTTTGTGGATTATTATTGAGATTATTTTGATTATTATGAGTGTGTAATTCTCTTTTCTAGGGGAGCAATGTAGCATCCTTATGCTATTGTGACCATTTTATGAATTCTTAATTTGTTAATTGATAATTTCATGTTTTTATGAATCTGTTCTTTATCTTTTAATATCTGGGTTGTACACTTGGGTTTTCTTAGCCCTAGTCTGGGGTAGACATGAGAGTCATGACATGCTTATGATTGGTGTGACCATTATCCTATTGTATGTGTGATATATTGGCTGTGTATGCTGCTTCTATAATGACCATTCAAGCAGTCAACACTTAGAAGGTCTGACAATGACCATTTATAGTGCCTAGGTTAATATATAGCATGCAGTCATCAAAACAACTCCAAAGAACCATAAAATCAGTAGCAGCAACATAGGGAGGTGAACTTGTGACCCTAGAACCTCAATCCCTTGGTATCAATTCTGAATTTCTGTTGTCTGAAAATTACAGAAACAAAATAAAAATTAGTTCTTAGTTTAAAAGTTTACTGGTTTACCAAAACAATTTAGAAAGCATTAGAAAATCAGTGATTTGATCAGACTTTTATCCAAGCAATCTCTGTAAGTTCGACCCTTTACTTGCTATTACACTGTGGAAAGCATCTAGGGATTAAAAAAATATTGTTTGGCATGGATTTAAACGACATTAGCTAAACTCTATTAAAGAGAGGTTAAAAATCTATCTATTAGATTGGCACTCACGTAATGCCTCAAATACAGCTCCAGTAAGCCATTAACACGTTCCGTTTGGCCATTTGTTTGTGAGTGGAAACTTGTTGAAAAATTTAAGTCTGAACCCATTATCTAGAACAGCTCGGTCCAAAACTGCCCAGTAAATCGTGAATCCCGATCGCTCATGATTGTCTTTGGAATGCCCCAGTACTTCACCATGTACTTGAAAAATAGTCGGGCCATATCGTCTGCCGTGCAATCCTTCGGAGCTAGAATGAAAACTCCATACTTAGAGAATCGGTCGACCACCATAATGATCGTACCGCATCCTTCGGATCTTGGGAGACAAACAATGAAGTCCATCAAAACACTTTCCCAAGGTCTTTCTGGAGTAGGCAAAGGTTCTAACAGTCCCGCCGATTGCTGATTCTCTATCTTGTCTTGTTGGCACACAAGATAAGTCCTCACATACACTTGGACGTCCTCGTAAAGTTGAGGCTAGTAGTAGCTCCGTTCCACCAACGCCAAGGTACAATTGATTTCGGGATGGCCAGCCCATCGCAAGTCATAACATTCTTTGAGGATGTCTCTCCTCAAACTTCCCCATTTAGGAACGTACACTCGTTCCCCTCGAGTATGGAGCAAGTTATCCCTTAGCCAAAATCGCCTCATCTTTCTAGCCTTGATGCATTTTACCAAGGACTTGGCTAATGGATCATGCTCCATTCCTTCCTTCAGTTTATCCACCAGGGGGAATTATGGTTTGCTAATGGCTGCAAGTTCCACCTTCTGACTTAGTGCATCGACCACCACATTATTTGTGCCTGGTTTGTACTCGAGCACAAAGTTGAATTCTGCTAGGAGTCCTTGCCACCATGCTTGCTTCGGAGTTAAGTTCCTTTGAGTTAGGAAATAACTCGTAACAATGTTGTCCGTCTTCACCACGAACTTGGACCCTAGCAAGTAATGCCTCCACCCCCGAAGGCAATGCATAACTGCCGTCATCTCCTTTTCATGCACCGCATACCTCCGTTCGGTGCCATTGAGTTTCCAGCTTTCGTATGCTACAAGATGCCCCTCTTGCATGAGAACTCCACCAATGGCAAAGTCTGAAGCATCAGTGTGAACTTCATAAGGTTTTGCATGATCCGGAAGTGCTATCACCGGTCAATTTGTCACCGCTTGCTTCAACTTCTCAAACGCCTCTCGGCAAGCATCATCTCACACCTAAGTCTTGTTCTTCTTCAACAGTTCCGTCAAGAGTGCGGCAATGTGGGAATAGCCGCGGATGAATCTTCGATAGTAGTTAACCAAACCAAGGAAGGAATGCATTTAAGAGATCTTCTTGGGCATCTCCCATTCCTTGATGGCTAACACTTTCTTGTTATCCATCTTTAATTTGCCTCCGCCAATGATGTGACCCAAGAAGGGCACCTCCTTCTTTGCAAAGTCACATTTTTCTTTTTTCACAAAAAGTTGGTTCTCCCTTAAGATTTGGAAAACCCACCATAAGTGTGCCCTGTGCTCCTCCACGGTTTTGCTGTAGACGACAATGTCATCAAGGTACATCACGACGAATCTATCCAAGTATGGTTAGAAGATCCGGTTCATCAACGTACAAAATGTGGCAGGGGCGTTTATGAGGCCAAAAGGCATCACCAAGAACTCGTAAGAGCCATATCTTGTGATGCACACCGTCTTTGCCTCATCATCTTTGGCTATCCACACTTGCCAATATCCTGACCGTAAGTCTAGCTTTGAGAACCATCTCGCAGCACCAAGTTGATCAAACAGGTCGGATATGAGTGGGATGGGGTAGCTGTTCTTCACTATGATCTTGTTTAGTGCCCTATAGTCAATGTATAGCTGCATCGACCCATCATGCTTCTTTTAGAACAACACCGGTGCTCCAAATGGCACTTTGGATGGGCGAATAAACCCGGCATCCAACAAGTCTTTCAATTATTTCCAAAGTTCCTTCAACTCCAATGGTACCATCCGATAGGGCACCACAGCAATAGGCCTTGCACCGGCCTCTAACTCGATCTTGTGGTCCACCTCCCGCTTCGGTGGAAGTTGTTTGGGGAGTTTGGGTGGCATAACGTCCCAAACTCTTTAAGGACCGTCTTCACTTCGGTTGGGGGCTCCTCCCCAACACTTAGGCATTCCTCCTTCACCATGGTAATGAAGGTTGGCTCCTGTCGCTTAACTCCCTTGGACAGTTGGAGCGCCAAAAGAGACTTCGCCTTGAGCTCTTCCTCCCTCATTACCTTCACCATGCACGTTTTCTCCTCGTCCATGATACACATTGTGTTGGTGCTAGGAATTGGAATTGCCCGCACCTGGTCAATGAATTCCATCCCCAACACCATGGGATAGTCGTCTATCGACACCACGGAGAGATTCACCTTGCCTCTCCACTCGCCAATACTTAGCTCGACACCTCGAGGCACGCCATAGATTGGATTGGCACTGGAGTTCACCGTCTTCAGACAGCCTTTCTCTTCCTTGTAAACTATCCCCAGTCTACGAGCTTCTTCCACCTTGATGAAGTTGTTGGTCGCACCCGTGTCCACCATGGCCTTAGTTTCAAGGTTTTAGGCCTTAGCGAGCATGTACATGCGCCCCTTCTGTCTTCCGGATGGTGGCACCTCCACCTTCGCCTTGATTACGTTGAGGAGTTGAAAGGAACCAAGTCTTGGATCCCTCACATCCCTATCTTCGTCTTCGTTGATCATTGCGGAGAGCTTGGAGCGCTTCGGGCACTCGAACGCCTTGTGAGGGCCTTCGCAAAGGAAACAAGAGATCCTTGGCTTCTCCCCATCCTTGGAACTATTCGCGAAATGTTTTGGGCGAAAGTCCTTAGATGGTTGGAAGGGTCTCCCTTTTCCTTCACTCCGGTTGTCTCCTCCACGTTTCTCCTTGTGGAACTTGTTCGCCTTAGAAGTCGATGAAGAGCATGGCCTTCTTCGGCTTCTTGTATTCGATAAGTGATTTGGCCACCGCCATGGCCGACGCTAGGTCCTACACATTCCTTCGCTGCAGCTCCAACTTTGCCCGTTGTTGTAATCCGTCCATGAAAGAAAATAATGAATCCTTTGCGGACATATCCGGAATCTCCAAGATAAGCTCTGAAAATTCGCGGACGTACTCCTGCACCGTGCCTTTGTGAGTAAGGCACCGAAGTTTCACCCGGGACTCGTCTTCCGTGTTCTGGGGATAGAATTGGGCTTTGATCTCCCGCTTGAAATCTGCCCAATTGTCGATGACACATAAGCTACACTCCTTGTCGGTATATCGTCGCCTCCACCACACCATAGCCGAATCGACTAAGTATAGTGGGGCAGTCTTCACCTTCTTTGCCTCGTCGACAATGTTTAAGACATCGAAGTACTGCTCCATGGTCCAAAGGTAGTTGTCTAACTCCCTTGCATTCCTTGACCCACCATAGGTCTTAGGCTTTGGCACATCAATTTTGGAGCTGGAATGGCCGCCAATGCCGCCTTGATCTCTTTGATTTCCTCCTGCATCGCCAGGATTTGGGACATGAGAGAACCCTTTAAGCCCTCGAATCGAGAGTTCATGTCATCCATGATGGAGTTGAGAAGCCCTTGCATCCTCCCATAGCTTTCCTCACCCTCTGAGTCCAGCCTTTCGATGCTTCTAGTGTGCTCCTCGATCACCTCCATCTAGTCGATTAACGCCAACTCCACTTTGGCTAGCCGACTCTCCAACGGACATGTTTTCCTCGAAACGGACTTGTCTCTCCTCCGTTCCTTAGCGGTTTGTTCCTTCTTGCGGCCTTCGTGCCCACTAGCATTAATGACAATGGATCCTCCGTTTGTCATTTTTACACCGTCTCAAAGTTTTTACTTGTTCCACCGAACTTAGGACCAAACCGTGCTCTGATACCACTTGTCACGAGGTCAGCCTTTATAACAGCTTAACCCGTGCGGCACCTAGTTCCCACCCGTACGAAGGAACACTAGGTCAGCCTAACTCGTCGCATTTGGATCGGAATGTAAAGACTCGTATTTGGGTAGTGTAAGAGATAGCCATTCTATGGGAATGCAACTATCTAGACGGTAGTGTAGTCGTCGATGTGAGCGTTTTGACTGTACTTGGGCCCGATTCCGAGTCGAGGCCCCGTTTGACCCGATTGTTGACTTTTTGGGGTTTATTGGTTGACTTTATGTTTGGGTTTATTGGTTGATTCCGAGTCGAGGCCCCGTTTGACCCGATTGTTGACTTTGCGTTTGGGTTTATTGGTTGACTTTATGTTTGGTGCGGTCATTTGAGTGTGATAAGATCTGAATAGTGTTGTGCTCGTCATTTCGAGCGTTTTGACAGTAATTAGGCTCAATTTGGAGTTCGTGACCTCGGGAAGTCAATTATTGCGTTTGGGTCAATTATTGCTGGGAGGCCAATTATTGGCAGCAGTATAAATAATTAAGAAACTGCATTATCCCTTTATTTTGCTTGGTGCGTGCGTGTTTGAGCAAGAGAGAGAAAGAGAGAAGGTGAAGAGCGTCACTTGGCGATTTTGGGGCGATTGGAGCTCGTGGATCGCAAATAATCTTCCAAGTAGGTGTCCTTGAACCTCTTATCTCGATTCTGTCTTGGAATATGCGTGAATTTATCATAAATTATGAATTTGAGCATGAACCCTAAGTTTTGGGGGAAATCCAATTTTGGGGTTAAATCTGATGATTTAGCATAAAATCTGTGGTTAAGAACTGATTTATAACAGTTTGGGTACATAATTTTGTACTCTGTTTAGTAAAATGCGTGTTTGTGAGTGCCTGGGGGTTGCTGGGTTGATTCCAGACGAAATTAGGCCAAAAACGATGATGAACAGTACCCTGGGCGAACTGCAGGGTCGAAGTTCGTAGTCAGTAGCTATGGAGTCAGCAGCTATGGAGTTAGCAGCTATGGAATCAGCAGCTTCGTAGTCAGTAGCTTCATAGTCAGCAAGTATGGAGTCAGCAGCTATGGAGTCAGCAGCTATGGAATCAGCAGCTTCGTAGTCAGCAGCTATGGAGTCAGCAACTATAGAATCAGCAGCTTCGTAGTCAGCAGCTGTGGAGTCAGCAGCTTCGTAGTTAGCAGTTGTGGAGTCAGCCGCTTCGTTAGTTCGGATCAGTAGTCCGGAGCAGTTAGTCCAGATCCGTAGTCCGGAGTAGTTAGTCCGGATCAGTAGTCTAGATCAGTGGCAGCAACAGTGTTCCATAACTGCGTAGTCCGCAGCAGTGTTCCGCAGCTTCATCCGCAGCTTTAATCCACAGCAGTGTTCCGCAGCAGTGCAACTGCACTGCACTGGACTGGACCATTTACATTGTAACCTTTAAAGTACTATACTTAAGTTACAATGTAAATAACGAAATACCCCCCATTTGGATTCAAAGAAAAATACTAGAAAAATTAATTCCCACTCTTTCAAAATGTGAAAATTGGGATTTAGTGTAAAATCTCGGAAAAACCAAAAGTTCGTAGTGGTGAATTTTTGGAAAGTGAGGTTAGACATCTCAGAAAAATCCCCAAAAATTAGATTATCTTATTTATGTTATGGGACCCCAATGCCGGGATTTTTAATTTCAAGAAAATAGCTGCTATGGGTACTTCCTTCATAAATCAAGGATTGAGGATTTACTTGTGAAGACTGGCTACAATTCTAAAGGAAATGTTGAGAATGATATGCCATACTAATGTTAGTATGTTGGTGTGAGGTATTGGGGCATGGACTCCGTGACTTGTTTGGGTTCTCACCGTGGTGCACCGATGGTGCTATGTGGTTGACGTGGCAGGCATATGCGCCGATGGCAGGCCTGTGTGGCGACTGTGGCCGGGCATATTGCGTTGTGGACAGGCTAAGGCCTGAGTTGAGCCGTTGAGCTCGTGGAGCTAGGGCTGAGTGCCCTGAGCTGGGATCCCATGGAGGATTGTGGACAAGCTGTCCTGTGTGGGCAGGCTAGGTCCTGATGTTTGTTTGCAGGCTGAGTCCTGATGTTTGTGCACACTACACAGTGCACGAGTACACAGAGCATATAGTATAGACGTGTATATTTGGATGATGTGGAGTGTTGGGGTCACCTACTGAGCTTGTCGCTCACCCCTACTTGTTGTTTACCTTTTTCAGGTGTGACCCGAGACTAGTGGAGGACTTTCTTCCAGGGGGACGCCCACTACTCTGATATATGATACAGTGCTGTATTCTGTATTATTTGTATTATATCCCGGACTTGGGTCCATGGACTTGTATTTGCATACTATTTGTGATGTGATATCTGTATGATTGTTTGACTCAGTGTATGCATGATGATATATGGGAAAGTACAGGATTACCCTTGATGTATGACTGTACAGGGTTGCATATTTGAGACAGCACCCACGGTGTAGTCTCCATTGGTGCTAGTCACCAACCCCTTGACCTATCGGGTGCGGGCAAGGGGAAGTCATGTACCCGGTTCCGGGTTCCCTGGAATTCAGGGGCGTGACACGGAACGCATCAATCCATTGTAAAGCAATTTTGTAAGGAAGCATTTAGTGAAAAAAATGATTGAACGAAAGCAACAAGCAATTGTATGGATTGCTTGAAAGCTTTACAACATCACTCCCCTACATATAGATGTTAACACTTTTCTAGTTCTGCCACCAGGACACATCATATATAATCAAAATCTAAAATATCTACAACTTACTCTATAAGCTAAGTTACAATACTTTACAAAGGGAAATACCCCAAAATGGCCTAAGTATGCTAGGATAAGCCCTAGTCCGTGATACTTGGTACTAACGTCCACACTTCATTCCTCTTGAACTGATTAAGCTCTTCTTGCATAGCGTCTATCCAGTTTGAATCTTGAAGGGCTTCATCCACCACCTTTGGCTCTATCTGTGATAGAAAACAAGAGTAGAGACATAAGTTGGAGGTGGCTGCCCTTGTTCTTACTCCAACAGTACGATCACCAATCACTTGATCTGATGGGTGGTTTCGAGTCCACCTATAGTTCTGCGCAAGTAGTGGTGAGTAATCAACGATTTGAAGCTCTGCCAGATCGGGTGGATCTTGTACATCGGCTGGTTGAGCTTCTTCCGGGCTAGTTGTATCCGTATGATGAATAGTTCCAGAAGTACTTTGAGGTTCTTCGGCACTGTGACTTTCAGTATTAACTGGTCCGGATGGACTAGAAGGTTCTCCGGTGTTTTGAATGTTCGTATCAATTGGTCCAGAGTTGAGTGGAAGTCTTAAGTCTGAATCTTCGGAAGCATCATCAGTTATATTTCTTCTTGCTTCTTTGGTGCTCGGTGATTCATCAGTAGTAGTGGCAGGAACATGTTGGAGTTGAGAATAATCACTCATGTCCGTATGATCCTACACATTTGAATTTGAAGATCCTATACTTGACCAATCAAGGTTAGATTCATCAAAATCAACATGGATAAATTCTTCAACTATTAAATGTTTTCTATTAAAGATGCGATAAACCTTGTTGTGTAACGAGTATCCGATAAAGATCCCACCATTGGATTTTGTTTTAAATTTACTCTGGGCCTCTTTGTCGTTGTTTAACACGTAGCAAGCACACCCAAAAGCTTTGAAATGAGAGATTGACGGCTTCTTGCCTCTCCACATCTCATAGGGTGTTTTCATGGTAACCTTATTGATAGGAGTTATGTTTTGAACATAGCATGCAGTGGACATAGCTTCAGCCCATAGACTAAGAGGAAGCTTTGCCCCTGCTAACATTGATTTACCAGCTTCGACTTAAGTGTGATTCTTACGCTCAGCAACTCTATTTTGTTATGGAGTCCGGGGCACTAGAGAAGTCATGCTGAATGCCCTGTTCAGAATAATATGATCTCATATCAGAAAAGTCAAATTTCATACCATGATCACTCCTGATGCATTTAATGCTCAGTCCTTGTGAATTGCTTATCTAGTTGAAGATATCTACAAGATGTTCAAAGGTTTGATTCTTCGATTTCAGGAACATCACCCATGTATACCTGATGAAGTCATCGATAACCACAAGGGTATATCTCACACCAGCAAGAGAAGCAATAGAAATGGGACCACAGAGGTCCATATGAAGAAGTTGCAATGGAGCAGTTATTGAATTAACTGATTTGCTCTTAAAGCTATGCTTGGTCTACTTGCCAAGTTAGCATTCGCGACAGAGTGAGTCTCTGGAGTATTTATGTTTGGGCAGACCATTGACCAAGTCAAGCGACGCTAGTTTAGATAAATTTTTAAAATTTAAATGAGCGCAATGCTTGTGCCATAGCCAACATTCTTCATCTGATGCTTTAGTGAGGAAGCATATGGGGTCAAAAGAATTATTTCTTAAGACCACTGAATATATGTCCCTATCTCTTAATCCGAATAACTTAATATCTCCGGATAAGTTTTCCCTAACTGTGTAGGTGTTAGACATAAAGGAAATAGTAAATCCTTTGTCACATAAATTACTGACACTCAGCAGATTATGCTTCAAACCTTCGACTAGTGCAACTTTAGTAATTGATACACAATCGTTGGTTAAAGTGTCATACCTCACAGTCTTACCTTTACTGTTGTCGCCATATGATACGGATGGGCCTCGTTTATCAGCAACTTCTACGAGCAAAGACTGATCACCCGTCATATGTCTGGAGTATCCACTTGCTTTGATTGATCTTTAACTTCAAGTGGTCTGGCAGTGAATTCCAGAGATGCTTATGCAAGACAACAGTTTACACTTTTGGTGCCCAAACTTGTTTCGAGCGGTTAGGAGAAATAATAGCAGTGTCAACAGTTTCGGATTTTGCTTTGTTAGAGCATCCACTATAGCCTCTTCAAATTTGGCTCTTCAAAATAACCAAAAGTATATCTTTTTTATTTTAACAATCCAAGCACACTTTTTAGTCTATCTATTTTAACCATTTTATCAATTAAAATATTACTTTTTAAATATTTATTTATTCTTTTAAATGGAAAAGTAAATGTGGAAAGAGAAAAAAGAAATAGAAAAGTAAATATGGTGAGAGAAAATATAATATTTTAATAAATAGAGAGTGAATAGTATTTGGTTAAATTTAAAGAGTTACTATTCATTTTGTTAAATTTTTTGTTAGAATAGAGAGTTTGAAAAGTGTAGTTTTAAGGTATTTTTGTTAAACTAGCTCTTCAAACTAACAAAAAAATACATATAGAGAGTCTATAGTGGATGCTCTTAGGAACTTTAGCTTTTCAAGTTAACTTTACTTTGTTAGCGTCAGTTGCTTCTTTTATTTGGGCTTTCTTGGGAGAATTACTCCTTTGCGATTTAGATTTAGATTTACTAGAAGAACCCTTTTTGATGAACTGATCTTTATTAATATGAACTTGATTACAAAGCCAGTCATCAGATAAACTCCAACACTCATAGTGATAACAGCCTATTTCTCTACAAATAGAACAGACACTATGATGCAGAGCACAAACAGGGGATACAAGTTTCTTAGGTTTAATAGGCCTTCTACATTGTTTCCTATGGCCTAATCCTTTATGATTGGGTGACACGCTCTTGGCCCTAGATGCGTCAGCCTTAGCCTTTCCTTTCTTTTTGGGTGATATAGTTTCGGCTTTAACTGTAGCAGCCTTCCTATAATGACCCGTGTTTTGGGATATGAGGAGTTAGTCTCAATTTTTCCTTTTGGGTGGTAATTGTCGGGTTTTTGAGAGTTTTATTCCCACACACATTAGCTAGAACACCTTGTTTATTGATAAGCAAACAAGAGGCAAGAGATGAGCTCAAGAGGGAGCATTTTGGGGCTGCACGTGACAATGCCTTTGTCACGTGCAATGGTGTTTTTGCTTGGGAGCCTTTCAGACTTAATTTTAAAGCTTGCGGCAAAATCATAGGGCATTTGGAGCTTACACGTGACAATGGTTTTTGTCACGTGCAACTATGTTTTTGCACCGCCGTCTTCGATTTGTTATGCTAGTAATGTTTTCCTAAAGGGCCATGTTCAAATGGTGAGTAGTTTGTCTTGTGTGGAAGCGGAAAGGTTAAAACATGTTCCATTTATTAAAACTATGTCGTTTTGATGTTGAGTTTCATTTATCAAAACTACATCATTTTGATGTTGGGTTTCACTTATCAAAACTACATTGTTTTGATAAGTGAGGTGTCTATATAAGGAGGTGGAGGTCTTTTTGTTTTAGGTTTAAGGTTTCCTTCAGTCAACCGCCGCAGCCGTCGCAGAGAGAGAGAGAGAGAGAGAGAGAGAGAGAGAGAGAGAGAGGATCTCCTAATGGCTGCTGTGGTGATTTGCGTGGGTGGACAGCGTCTTGCGTAGAAGCAAGGGCAAGGAGGAACCTTTTGAGGTAGGGATTATATCCTTTCTTGAACCCAATTCTAGGGTTAAGGCCTGTGGTAGATGTTTTGGCAGATTGTTTTTGTTTATTAATAAATATAAATATATATACGTAAATTTATATAGGTGTGATCTCCTATATAAATGTTGGCCTTCAATGGCAAGTTTTTTGGTTTTGACTTTGAGTCCGGGGTCTGGGGACTTTTCGGGTTCATTTGTGTGGCAGTGGGCCTTAGAGGATGTTAGGATGTCTGCGTTGTTCGTTAGGCTTCGTCCCGCAGTAGGGTCTCGTGGGAAAACCTTGGGGGTTTCCTGTAAAGACTCGTATTTGGGTAGTGTTGTGGGACCCGTCAACCACATAGCATCATCTGTGCTTCACGGTGAGAACCCAACAAGTCATAAAGCCCAAGCCCCAATTTGTCAAGCCAACATACCAACACCAAAATGGCATTAAGGTTCACCATACTCCCTTTATAACTGAAGCCAGTCTTCACGAACCGATCATCATTCCTTGACCAAGGAAGGAGATGCCCATAGGAGTTGTTTTCTTGAAATAAAAAGTCCCAGCATTGGATCTCCATATCATAACTAAGATAATCTGATTTTTGGGGATTTTTCTGAGATGTTTAACCCCACTTTCCAAAAATTCACCTCTACAAAAAACTGGATTTTTCCGAGATTTTACACTAAATCCCAATTTTCACATTTTGAAGGAGTAGGAATTTAATTTTCCAGTATTTTTCTTTGGAGGGTATTTCGTTATTTATATTGTAACTTAAGTAGTTACAGGATTCACTTCAAAGTCATGAACACATTAGCCCCTAGTGTTCAGTTACACTGCTGGAGTTGCGACTCGTAGTTGCGGAGCACGGAACTGCAGCGTGCCTCAAAGACTCGAAACTGGTCTTCGATCTTCGACCTTCGGACTACGGGTCTACGGATCTACGAACTATGAGTCTACAAACTATGGGTCTATGAACTATGAGTCTACGAACTACAGGTCTATGAACTACGAGTCTATGAACCACGGGTCTACGAACTACTAGTCTTCGACCCTTCAACCCAGAACTTCGGATCTTTGTCATTTCGACCCAGTAATTCACCTAGGATACTATTCATCATCGTTTTTGCCTGTTCTTCGTCTGGAATCAACCCATCAACCCCCAGACGCTCACAAACACACATATTTACGCAACAGACTATGATATCTACCTCAAAATGCGTCCAAAACGCCTCTAAATCGCACAGATAACAGCAGAAATACGCACCAAATTGTAGATTTTCATAAATCTAGATCTAAATCCAGATTTCCATGGTTGACTTCTCAACCCTCATGAAATACACAGTTATACAACCCCAAAATCACAGAAACATATATCCACACTGACATAAAGCAGTTCGTAACCATAGATCTTATGCTAAACCATTAGGTTTAACCCCAAATTGGATTTCCCCAAAACCTAGGGTTCATACTTAATTTCATAAATCATGACAAATTTGTGCATACCAAAGATAGAATCAAGACAAGAAGTTCAAGGACACCTACTTGGAATGATTCTTTGAGCTCCACGAACCCAAATCGCCAAGGCTTCAAGCTTCCAAGCTCTCTCTCTCTCTCTCTCAAACGCACAAACGTGATAGCGTAAGGTGAAAGCTCTTCCTTTTTCCTTCTATTTATATTTCTGCCAATTATTGACCACTAACCTAGTTAATAATTGACCTAGTCAACCATTGACCTTACAATAATTGACCTTCAAGGTCCCGAACTCCAAATTGAGTCAAATTACAGTCAAAATGCTCAAAATGACGAGTATAACACTATTCAAATATTATCACACTCAAATGACTGTCCAAATGCGAAGTCAACCAATAAACCCCGAAAAGTCAACAATCGGGTCAAATGGGGCCCCGACTTGGAATCGGGCCCAGGTACAGTCAAAATGCTCACATCGACGACTACACTACCATCTAGATAGTTGCATTCCCATAAAATGGCTATCTCCCAAATACGAGTCTTTACACTCCTAAGCAATCCCCGAAAGGTCGTCCATTTTTGCGTTTTGGGTGGGAGTAAAAAGGTAATTAAAAAAAACTCGAAGACTCGTAGACTCGAAGCCTCGAAGCCTGTCTTCGACTGAGGAAGCCTTCGAGTCTTCGAGCATTGACCTTCGAGGATTGACCTTCGAGGGTTGACCTTTGACCCTTCGACCCTTGACCTTCAACCCTTCGCCCTTCGACCCTTGACCTTTGACCCTTACCCCTTCGACCTATTGACCGTTGACCTTTGACCTACCGACACTTCGACTCACTAACCTTCGACTCTGCCAATACTCTGACGTGCCGACACTTTGACCCTATTGATCTTTGACTTTCACTGTTATATCCGTGGTCGCTCTCCCACATTATTCACGGGAAGCATTTTTATTAGCTGCTAATTGTCAGAGATGCTTTTCAACGCCTGTCATATGCATGTGCTCACAAAAAAAAATGAAAAAACAATCACAAGCTACCCCATTTTATGCATAGGTCGTCCAACCACCAGACAAAAGTTAGAATCTTACAATTAAAAATGTTAGCATTCATAATAGAGCAATAAATGCATAATAATGACGGTCTAGCCAAATTGAGCCAACCCCTTTAAAAGCAAGTCATTTATCTATGCAAAAAGAGAGGAGAAGACCCAGAGAACGCCCAGATTACGCCCAGAAAAAGAGAATTCTGCCAAAAAAAACTAAAAGGTTCTACTATTCTGTCATCTGCCTGGCCTTCACATCTAATTCCGTAATCCCAAAAGAAGAAAAAAACTTTCCATACTCTCCCTCTCTCCCTCACGAGCCTTTTTTCCCAAAAGAAAAAAAAACTCTCCAAGACTCTCTCCTTCTCTCTTACGGGTTTTCCCATTTCAATTAAAATACATCCATCCTCTCTCTCACTTTTTCTACCCAAAACCCAAAAATAAATTCCTTTATCACATTCTCCTTTCCAACATACTACTGCAGTCCCACATTAAATCCCAGCTGATTTTTTTTATACTTTGCACTACTGGAATTTGTTGATTCGAGTGATTCTATTTTCAAATAGGTGCTTTTTGGTGCAGACAGGATACTTCAAACGGAAGGTGATTTTCGGTGCGGACATGATACTTCAAACAGAAGGTCAATGTTGAAGCCCCAAAGTTGGTTTAGTTAATTTGTATTTCTTTATTTATTAATTTTTAGCCTTTTTATATTTATACTTGATGTAATTCTTAGCATTTTCCCATTTTTTGTTGATATATGTTGTATTTTTCTCGTATTTGTTTTTGTTGTGAGTATTTTTGTACATGTTGTGTGTTGTAATGTGTAAAGTATTAAAAAAAAAAAGAACAAAACAGAGAAAAAGAGAGAGAGAGAGAGCAAAGGGAGGCATGAAAAAAAAGAAAGGAAAAAGAGCAATTTTATGTTGTTTCTGGATGTCACAATCACACACTCCACATGCATTTCGATATATGTGTGTCTTTAGTCATAGTCAAAAATCAAAAAACAAAAAAACACAAATATATATATATATATAAGTGTTAAGTTGTGATTTAGGTTCCAAAAATTAAAAAAAAAGTTTTCAAAACAAAACAAAAAAACAAACAAAAAACAAAAAAAAAACCTTAAGATTTCATTTTCCACTTCAAACAAAAAACCAAAAGTTTTAGGATTCCCTTTAGAAATTTAGGGTAAATCCATTTTAATCATAACTTTAATAAATAACTTAGCTAAATAAAAATCATATACTTTCTAGGAAACTTAACCTAATTACAGCGGTGATAATAAATAGAAAACCTTCTTTACCAAAAATAGATACCGAAAGGGCGTTGTAGGGATGCTAATCCTTCCCTACACGTAACCAACTCCCGAACGCTTCTCTGATAACGTAGACCACACTTTAAACTACTCAAAGTAGAGGGTACCCAACTGTACCCCAAAAACAATTGGTGGCGACTTTAAATTTCTCACCATTAGTTTAGTTTGAGCCCACCCCAAACGGGCTAGGATGAAAACCAGTGATGACAAGTGGTTCCAACTGACTTCTTCTATTCTGGAATTCTACGATCTGGTGAGAGTCAACAAGAATCACCTTCCTTGTGTGGATTGTGAAAATAGCAAGCATCAGATGAGGAGTGCCAATCCTATACAGAATGAGAGCAGTTGTAAGATCTTTCCATGGTTTGTTGTTTTTAGCAGTTCCGTTGATGAAGGTCTCGACGTGGTCAATGGCAGGAAGATAATTATCGGACCAACTTGGCAGAATATCAATTTGATGTTTATCATTGTATAAGGAAGGGAATAGCCTCATTTTCTCCTTAACTGCCAAAACAAAGTTGTCCACATCTTCAGTGGTGAACATCCCTTTCTCAGAGAGTAGTACACTCAAGTCTTCAGGAGAGAAGGGAAACAAAAGTGACAAACACCTTCGCTTGGCAGAACTAGAGTTTGCAAAGGCTCTCATGGCCTCAACAACAGCCTTATCTTCAGCAGTTGTAATAGGAGCCTGACCAGAAAAGGAGGGAGCTACACGGGAGGAGCTAGGAGCAACGGCTGAAGCAGCACTGGAGGATCCGAAGTGTCGGCTGTGTTTGGGAATTGGGATGCCCGAAGGAAGAACAGGTGTAGGCCGCTTACCAGGAGCCCAGGTCCGTACAGAAGGACTAGAAGCTTCGGTAGATGGAGCAGGATCAGATGACGGACTCTCCCCCAGTTTGGCAGATCGACGAGGAGTGCTGGGGGCACGAGCCACGGTATGAGCCAAGTCTGCAAAGGAAGTGGATAAGGCCTAGACAGAAGTGGCGACTAAGTCCATCTTTTGCTCCATGGACATTGAGGAGTTAGAGAGGGCAAAAAGAAGTTAAGCGCCGAGAGTATCAACTTTGACAACGATAGCACTGATCTGGGCACTCTGGACCTAAGCGTGGTGGTCCACCTGGGCAGAAATCGCATCTTTAGAATGAACTGTGCCGAAAGAGGCACGCCCAAGGGTAAAATCAGGTGCCTTGGAAGACTCTCCTGCATGTAGAGGTGTAGGTGTGTGCAGGGTAGAAGAGTCGGCAGGAGGGGAGAACGGTGGTGCATCATCAGCAGCAGCAGAAGGGGGAGCCAACCTACTATGACCAAAAAGGTCAACAACTAGAATGGCCGCAGGAGAGAAGGGACCGGCCTCAGCAGGGAGAGAAGTCCGAGCTTCATGGGCTGGTGTCATCACCGAATTTCGTCCGGGGGGAAACCCGCTTTTGGGGATACGGTTCTCCCAGTCTTCACCCGAATGGTGATGAAAAAGAAACAGTCACCACCAACTATTTTTGGGGTGCAATTGGTCACCTAAAAATAATGGTCAACACTGCTAGAGCTGGGTCCGGGAGTTGATTACACGCAGAGAAGGATTGACACCCTCGCAATGCCCTTTCGGTACCTATCTTAGGAGGAGGGAGGTTTTTAATTTTTCTTGATTGCCTAACTTGATTTGATTTTCACTTGTTTAAATTAAATTTTATTTATCTACTAATCTACAAATTCTACTCATTTTATTGTGCTAAATTATTTGTTCAAATTGAGTTAAATTCAATTATCCTAGAGACTAAAGGAGATCCTAAAAGTCAAAGTGATTAAAAAAAGACTAAGATCCAAGCCTACAAAATATCCCAAGTGAATTGTTTTTATGATAAAACACTCTAAATGTTTGCCTAAGGTTTTTCTAAAACAAGACCTAAGGGATTTCTAAAATCTAAAAGAATACATGTAATCACAAAGAAATATTTTTCTAATCAGAATATTTATTTTATTTTAGAGATAGAAACATTTTTTTTGTTTTTTTGTTTTTCTTTTCTTTTATTTTTTTTAATAGAAAAAGGAATTTATTTTGTATTTGTTTTTAAAATAATAATAATACTAACAATTTTTTTTTTGAAAATATCTTAGAAAAATAACATATGTGTACGTTTGAGTAAAACAAAATTTAAAGTGTTGTGTGTGCAAATGACATTCATACAAAAACACTTTTTCCCTCTCTTTTTGTCTCTTTTCCTTCTTTTTTTTCGTTTCCCCCTTTTTTCTTCTCTCTCTTTTTTTCATTATTTCATTCATTGCTTACATTTTTACAAGTGGCTCAAAGCCATTATGATAATGGAATACAAAAGGACAGTCCTATATACAAATAGACTACAAAATGACTGAGAAAAAAACTAAAACAGTGCTAATAATAAAAAAACAAAGGCTAAAACAAAAATAGAATCTGCAAAACAAATGTCAGTGACACTGTAAAAGAGTGCATAACCCAAAATAAAATTCAACCTCATTACAAAAGCAATAGTAGACGGTACGCAGAGATAAAGCATGGCGCGCATTTACAGAAATAAACATATAGTAAAAGAGACACACAGAGCTACTCCAAAGCTCTCCAGTAGCTAACCACAGCCATGGGTGCATCACAAAATGGCCAAAAGAAAATCAATAACCCAACAACAAGGATGAACCAAGCCGTGGCTGTGAAAGTTCTCAAACAACCACAGAGCAAGAACAACCATTAAACAGAAAGGTATCATAGGAAGACTGGTTTGCATATCAACAAAACATCTTTAAAAAAAAGAACTTAAAACAAGATCACACAACAAACACCAATCTGATGAGGAAAAGAAGAATACAAAGTCATGGAAGATAACACGCAACAAACACAAAACCCAAACAACGAAGATAATGATACACAAAATACATAACCAACAGTTGGGGGTTATGTTTATTGGTTTCACGAGCACTGATTATAATCACAAAATGAGATAGAAGAGAAAGAAAATTCAAATAAGCACGCAACAAACACAAACCACAACCAAAAAGGCTTGAAAATAGTCTTCGATCCCATAGATAGCGTAGCAACAAATGCCCTTTTGATCTGGTGCTCCAATGGACTCCACGGCCTCCTTCTTCCAAGCTTCGCCTCCAAGAATGGAACAGACCAGGGGTTCCACCTCCTTGTGCTGCCGATGATGGGAGACCACCCAGTTTTAATGCAAGGGAGGTTCAGGCTCCCATGTGCGATTAGAGGTGTCATCGTGGTAGCCAGAAGCCACGTCCCGGTCAAGGGGCTGACATCGCGTTCGTCGTTGGAGGACTGAGGAAGTTTCGTTGTTGGAGCCAGCGATGACGGATAGTGGTGAGGATGGTGACTATGGGCGTCGTTTGGTTGGAACGTCAGCGCCGTGGACTGGCGCTTGGGAGGCGATTGCAGAGTAAGGAACATTGAGTAGGATAGAGCGTGATAGTGGTGGCCGATTTGTGATGGGTAAAGGCGGAGGCGGCTGGTGGTATGGGAGAACCGTGGATCGACACTCAATGAGCTATCGTGGTGGAAGAGGGGCCGTGCGGGACAAATGATGCAATAGTAGCAGCCGGCGATGCATTTTTCGGCTGGGGGACTCTCAATGGAGGGTGAGACCGTGAGGGAGATGAGAGATTACAGTCTTGAATACAAGTTTTTTTTATTGTGAGAGCCCCCCTTTTTGGATGGTTAGACGTGGGGTTTATATAGATAAGGAATTAGGATTTAACGAGGTTTGGATTCGTCTATGGTGGCTTGGCTCGCCGGCCATGGATGGCTCGAAGAGAGGGTGAGATGGTTGGGTGAGTTTTGGCGCGGGGCGTGAGCCATGGGCTTGGTTCGGTCGAGAGAGGGTGTGGTGTGGACTTGGTCTGTGGGAGGCCAAGAGAGAGAGGGAGAGGATAAGGGTTGGCTGTTGTTGTCCTTCAGCTGGTGTGGAGCTCTGGCATCTCGGCGGCCGTGGTGCAGATTGGGGGAAGAAGACAACGTGGAGGGAGAGAGAAGAGGAAGAAGACGCTGGATTTGGTGATAGGGATAAGGGAGAATAAAATTGTGTGGCTGCAATTTTGTTTTGTTTTTACTTTTATTTTGTTTTGTTTGTTTTTTTAAATGAATCATGAAATGACACATGGACAAGAAAGAGGCGGGAACGAAAAGAAAAAGAGAAAAAAGAAAAATTATTGCTTAGTATTGTAATTTTTAACTGATGTTTTTTAGTTTTTAGGATCGAAAAAACAACCTAGTTGTCAATAAAATGTGAAAAAATAATTTTTGGACTCAGGACGTCACAACGAGCGACCCCGTATCCTTTTTATGGAAAATGAGTTTATTTTTGTACCAAGACTGTACTGCGTGTTTCTAAACCGTTTTATTACCGAAAAAAGCTTTTTTAAAAAAAAAAAACTCTGTCAGCAAATATATGCAATATATACATCAAAATTCTTAGACTAATGAGAGGATTAAGAGCATGAAGTTCATGACCTGATTCGGAGTATTGTTTTGAATATTGGCCGCTAGTTCATCACCGTTAGCGGTCCAAATACGATTTTGACCGTAACTTCTTCGTTTGACTTCAAATTTGAGCGTGGTCAAAGGCATTGGTCTTCAAATTTGATTCTCTATCACCTCGGACCATCTTTTAGGCATTTGAAAGCCTTTTTAAAGAAGTCATTGAAACTGCACCCTTCGAATCGACGGTCACGTCTCTTTATATACAAAGTGAGTAACGAATATAAAAAAAGTATAAAGCAAAAAAATAAATGTATATATCTAACCCGGACAAAATAGGGTCCAACAGCTAGTTCGAATGAGACAGCAACAGGCTGAGCATCCTTAAGGAGAGACGGCATCAGAAAGCCATGATCAACGTTCTAAGCAATCATGTCATCCGGGGTTTGAGTATGCAAGGATAATACACCCGGAGATCATCATCAAGGATGGAGGCAGTGTGGGCAAGACTGAAGCGAAGCCAACAGTCAGTGAGGCCGTCGGTGGAAAGACGGTCTAGGTAATGTTGAGGCTGGAGGGGTTCATTCGAAGGAGAGGCTGGGACATCAGTAACCGCAGCAGCAACAGCAGAAGCGATAACAGGAGAGGCAAGCGCAGGAGCATCAACAGTAGTTGGGGCTAATGAATCATCTGGAGGACAACTTAGCTGTGATGGCCCTGCAGCTATAGAAGGATCAGCGCGAACGCTATGCTGGGAGCCACAGGAGAGAGATGGAGCAGCAGCAGGCTCAATCCGGGAGGACCAGTGGGAAGAACTAACCTTGTGACCCGAACTTGTAGCAGGGTCACCAACGGAACTACCTTGCTGTTCCGATACCACAACTTGAGCACGGGAGACTGGAGGCCAGCTGTCACGGGGTCAGGTTTTCTGCGCCTCTCAACCCACTGCGGCACTTAGCTTCTCTATCCACGGTCCGCTAAGTTTAGCCTTTAAGGGTTGAAGCGCACGTAGACTGGTTTCGCCCTGCCACTGGGCTCATCAGGAGAACGGCTCCAGTTCCCGACCAGTTTGTGTAAGGATGGCCAAATCCCTTCTTCAACGTCAAGTCCTCGACTAGCGGCGTGCTCCCCGCTGCGTCTGAACTCCAAAGGGGTTCCATCCGTTTTCCTCCACGAACTGCCTGGAACCTTCCGCTGCGCACCATCTACGCTTTCAACCAACCCCTCTCCTTTACGTAGCACGAATACATTCCTGAATCGTGCCACTAAGAAACGTCCCGCCAGCACCACGCTGCTCGGGTCGTGACACCGCATTCAACCGGGTCGACACGTTTGAACTCCGAAGGGGTTCCATCCGTTTTCCTCCACGAACTGCCTGGAACCTTCCGCTGCGCACCATCTACGCTTTCAACCAACCTCTCTCCTTTACGTAGCACGAATACATTCCTGAATCGTGCCACTAAGAAATGTCCCGCCAGCACCACGCTGCTCGGGTCGTGACACAGCGGACAGTGAGCATTCTATTAGAAGTGAGATGGTGGAAATACAGGTTTTGAGGAAATGGAATAGTCAATCGGTCGTTGAAATGAGCCGGGCAAAGATGCCAGAACACATCAGAGAGAATCCGACCAAAAAATGAATCCTGGTGTTGTTATGCATCAGCCGAAATAGGAAGGAGCCCCAGTCAAGCGGCAGATGCTCAAAGACTGTGTAATTGCTAGAAGCAAATCATATGAAACGGAGTAAAGAACCGAGGTACGAGCGAGCAAACAACGGCTCAGTATGGTGGCCATATAGCGGTAACGGCCCACAAAAGACTTCAACTTGTATTCCTTCACCGTAGTATGGTAATCCACCAAGGCGGCCATTGTTTGTGCATTGGGTCGATAGGAGGAACCATCGGGAAAGTGAAACACATCCCTAAGTACTTGGGGTATGATGACAAGTGACTGACCTCGCACAGGAAATATAATAGAATCACTAGTGCAGGTTAGATGCCGGTAGTAGGTGGTAATATCTTCAATGAGCAGATCCACCGGTTCTAAGACGAGGGCAAGTAGATTGCTAACGGCGAGGAGAGATCGAACTTCATGGAGCCATGTTGGAGGGTCAAAAATTCCTTCCCAATCAACGAGGTGGCTGGGTGTAACACCGTAGAGCACTTGAGTTGCCATTTGAGTTGAAGATCGAAAGGGGGTGTAGAGAATGAGGTCTTTGAAGATTGAGGGAGCAACGAGAGTTTAGGGATTTGGAAATTGTAAACTCGCGCTACGCGTGAAAGTTTAGGATATATAGGACGGGTTCGTGGTTCGTGGATGCCAGCGGGTCTTGGGTTTAAGCGAGATAAACAATGATTTACCGGACAACTGATGTCATTAGACTTGATGGTTTAGCATTGTCGGATAGGATGATGACATGGTGCAGTGATAACCATGCATTAATGATAGCTATATGCCCATTTAAAAATTTTAAAAAGACTAAATGTTGGACTCGAGACGTGCATTAAATGAACTATCATTATTCCTCCTCAAAAATACGTGATGTAAGATAATACTTGGATTATGGATAACGTGCATTTATGCCGTTAATCTTGTATCTATTTAGGGTAGTAAAGAGCATGTTTAGAGCCTAAATTGCACCATAATTCATAAAAACTTGCTCTAACCCCTAGGAAGATACTGTTTGCCTATATAAATGTGTTTTTGAGCTATTTTGCCAGGTTTTTAGGTAAAGTCTTCTCAAGTATATCAGCCAAACTATTTTATTTACCAATGAGGGAACTTGTGATGAAAGAGGGCAGCCTGATGAAGCAAAATAAAGTTGCACGTGATATGGGGCATTATCACGTGCAAGGAGATTAATGCATGATTGCTTTCTACATGATTTAAGGAAGCTTGGGACAGAATTTCACTTCATTTGGAGCTGCACGTGATATGAGGATATCACGTGCATTATCACATGCAAGCCTATGTTTGCACAATCCCCTTTGTTTTGTGATGCTGATGACTTTTACCTAAAGAACCTTAGCCTAATTTTGCTTGGTTTGAGCTATATTGTACTTTTGAGGTGGATTTTGGGCCATTAACCAAACTATGTAGTTTCACTTCAGTGATGTCAGCTGGGGGTTAGGGCACATCCTTAGCTTCACCTGCAGCCCTATAAAAGGGGGAAGAACATCCCTTGAAAAACGATCTTGGAGGCCTGGATTACTACTAGAACTGAAGATCAGAGCTAGGGTTTGGATCTATCTTGCACTTGGAGGAAGGAAGCTACTTTAAAACACACTTTCTCTCCTGTTTCAAATGCTGTACTTGATGGATTTCTTTGTAATCTTCAGCATGTGTGAGTAGTTCTTAAATTTTAGGGGAGCAATGTAGCTCCTTATGCTGTAATACTAATTTTGGGTGACCATTATCCTTGTATTTGTGTGATTTATTGGCTGTGTAAGCTGTTGTAGTGATGATCATTCATGTAGTAAGCTCTTAGAACGTCCGACAATGACCGTTGCAGAACCTTGGTTGATAAATAGCATGCATCTCAGTAAAACAAACTCAAAAATATCTAAATCAGTAGAAACAGTGTAGGGATGGTGAATTTGTGACCCTAGATGTATTAATTCTGAAATATCTAATCCAAAACAATCTCTGCATCATTAATTTTCATCTCGACATCATTCATTTTCAGAATATTAAAAACTAAGCTAAAATATTTTCTAGGACCTGAGTAAATTGGTAATTTGATTAAAAACTGGAAAACTTGATTAATCCTTGTGGGTTCGACTCCTTACATGCTGTTATGCTGTGTAGTAAACATTAAGGGAACTAAAATTATGATTTTGAAGAACAAATTAAATGACAATAGCTAAACTCTGTTAAAAAGAGGTTAAAATTCATTCATCAAATTGGCACCGTTGCTGGGGATTGAACGGTTCACTGGTTTTTACATCAACATTGGTTGAAATAGTTTGAATTGTGATTTTAGTATTTTTTTTTTTTGTATTGTATGGAGCTGCTAGGGTGTGTTCTTGCTATTTTGCAGGAGCGCACAACTGGTGTTTGATAAAATTTCCAGCTGTGTATGCGACACATAGAACTTGTGCCTTTTGATCCAAAACCTGAACGAATTCTCAGAAATAATCGCAGAGGATCTAGGGACATTGCTAGAGAAGCTGAAGACACACTACAATGTCTGGAAAAACACTTTTTGAATTGATGGAGGATCAAAGACCTGAAGGTGGTGGACAACAACAAGGGGCAAATTTTAATGGGCAATACCTTGAGGAGGGTAACAGATCTATGCCCAGAACATTCCTAGACTACGCAAGGCCAACAATGTTGGACCACTATTCTAGGATCTGGCAAACAAGAGCCCAAGCCAATAGTTTTCAATTAAAACTGGCACTCATAAATATGGTGAGCAATAATGCCTTTGGAGGCACTGCAGTAGATGATCCTCATCAACACTTGATGAGATTTTACTATATGTGCGACACCATAAAGATAAATAATGTGTTTGATGAAGCAATAAAACTAAGACTCTTTTCCTTCTCCTTGAGGGATAGAGCGATTGGTTGGTTTAACAGCCTGCCAGCTGGTTCAATTTCTACCTGGGAGGAGATGCAAAATAAATTCATGTCCAAATACTTCTCTCCTTCCAAGGTGATACAGTTAAGAGGAGAAATTAGTCAGTTCAGGCAAGACGAAATGGAAACTCTCCATGAGGCATGGGAGAGATTTAAGGATTTGGTCAGAAGGTGCCCTAAGCATGGAAGACCTCAATGGATTCAAATTGAATCCTTTTACACTGGATTACAGTCTCACTCTCAAGATAAGGTGAATGCAACTGCAGGAGGCTGTTTGATGAACTTACATCCTGATGTAGCTGCTGGGCTACTAGAGAGACTGTCGCTAGCTGATTGGCAATGGTCCAATGTGAGAACGTCAAGGCCAAAGGAGAAGGCAGCTGTAATGGACAACACCTCCAACGACATTCAAGAACAGATTCGTGCTTTGGCAAAGAGCATGGAGGTCCTGGCTTTGAAAGTTGGAGAACAACAACAACCAGCCCCACAGGTACTAGATAAAAGATGGAATGGCGCTGAAGAAGCAAATTATACAGGAGGCAAGGGTTTATATCAGAAACAGCTCTACTACCAATAACAGCAAGGCCACAGCTTCCAACAACAAGGTCCAGGGTACAACAATCAACAACAACAACATCAGGGTTTTCAGAAAACCTAAACCAGAGGAGGTGAGGCCTAAACGCCTTATAAGTATATTCCACCGGGAATGAGGCAAAATCCTTACGCCACAAACAATTTCCTCTAAGAGCAACCCAGTACTCAAGCACCACCTAGGGTTGAGAATCATCCACAGCAACAATATCGCTCTCAAAATTATTCAACTGAGGAAGAAGCAACAAGAAGAGAGGTTGGTGATTTAAAGGATAAGGTGGGAAGTATGGAATCTTCCATTAAGAATTTGGAAAAATTACTGGTAAGTATGGCCTAAAACGCCAACCAAGGGGTGTCATCCAAATCTTTTCCAAGTGACACTGAAGTGAACCCCAAAGAGAGCTATAAGGCCATTACTTTAAGGAGTGACAAAGGGGTCTCAAGACTTATATTTAAACATTGGAAGAAACTATTAGAGAAAATTACACTTAGTATCTGTTAGGTTTTACAAAATTACACTTGAGACCCCTTTAGTTTAACAAATTGCGCATGAACTTATAAAATTAAACTTTTAATTGATTGTAATAATTAAAAAAATAGTAAGTAAAAAATAAATATATGAATAAAGAATGAAATGTAGAAAGTTTATAAATTATTGTTACGCCTTGGATTTTCTAATGGCAAGGAATTGATTAGTGATGCTCTATGCCTCGCACTTATGAGGACAAGGGGATGGTGGATGACCACCTAAAAAGACAAAGACACACATAAAAGTAGTATGATACTCAAAAGTATTCTACAGATGAGGTTCTTGTTTGGGTGGTATTTCAATGTCTTATGCAAAATCATCTTAATAGAAGGTATGTATGGGAAGTAAAAGACAAAGACATACAGTTTACGTGATTCAATCAATGTGATATACTCCACGGTGGTGAGGGTGTACCTACACCGAGTCTAATCCACTATATGCATTTAATACAATAGGGTCTAGCCTTATTATAATGGGATTAACTCTCTTTGCAAATACAAAAAACAGTATTACTCCAGTGCTCACTCACTGTGAAGAACTGTTTAGCGCAATCTGCTCGTATGTATTTAGTCGTTTGCACTGCTTGATCTTTAACCACTCCTTTGCCAAACTCACAATCTGTTCGTGAATGTATAAGGAATGAAGACAAATTAACTCACTGTTATCTCACTTACAATCTTCCTCTCTCTTTGTGTATTCTGTATGAACTACTCTACGTCGTCTTTGTAATGCACAAGATGCCTTTCTTGTGTACTCTGAAAGTTCTGACACCTTCTTGAAGTAAGGCATATGCTTGACATATATAGCCAAAGTATGAAACCTTTCTGCTAGGGTTAGGCATGTACCATCTTTTGATCTCCATCGTTAAACCATGTTAACCCAGCCTCAGATACGTCCACGTGTTTTCTAGTCCTTAACATGCTAAAGGAAACATTGTTCGAGCAGTAACTTACTTAAATAGCGGCCTTTAGTGTGTTTCGCTCCTTCGACTAGCCACAACCTCGAAGATGTATGCCTCGTAGCTCGCAGTTACCTATCTAGGTACGCATGCTACTACCTCCGAGTCTTCACCTTCGAATCTTCGAGTCTGAGTCTTTGAGCCTTGGATCTTCGAATTGATCTTCCAATTTTTCTGCTCTTCGGCTTCGAATCTAGGTTAGAACAAGTAATCAACTAACTTTCACTCTACGAGTCTTTGAGTCTTCACATCTTCGAGCCAGCGACAACCTCATTCTACCTTAGCCTATCATCTTTTCACATCAACGGGTCTCTGTTCTCGGCAATGGGTTTCCCAATCTTTGACCCCGCAAGCTTCGACCCTACAGGCTTCGACTCTACAACATTGCTACTCTACACCCGATGGGTCTTTGAGTTTTCGAGATGCTGCTCTTCACTTGATTACACCTTGGGTCTTCAAATCTTTGACCCTGTGGATCTATGAGTCTGCGATCCTATGTTCCTTCGGTGATACTTCGAGCCTGGTGGTTTAATGATCTTCGACTCTGCAAATCTTTGATTCATCTGATCTTCAACCTTGTGGATCTTCGAGTCTTCGACCCTGAGCTTTGACCCTGTAAGTACATGGTTAGACTCCCTCTACGAGCTCACTCTGAGAGATCACTCTACAAAGTTATCCAACCTAGTACGGATCTTCGACCCTGTGTCCTCCCGCTTATCACGGACCGAGACTTATCCTAGCATACTTACACTATTTTGGGGTGTTTCCCCCTTATAAAGTCTTGTAACTTAGCTTATAAAGTAAGTTGTAGAGATTTTAGATTTCGATCATATATAATGTCTCCTGGTGGCAGAACCAGAAAAGTGTTAACATTTATATGTAGGGAAGTGATGTTGTAAAGCTTTTAAGCAATCAATACAATCGTTTGTTGCCTTCGTTCAATCGTTTTTCCGCTAAACGCTTCCCTACACAATTGCTTTACAGCGGATCGATGGGTTCCGATCCAAATGCGATGAGTTAGGCTGACCTAACGTTCCTTCGTACGGGTGGAACTAGGTGCCGCAGAGGTTAAGCTGCTATAAAGGTCGAGCCCGTGACAAGTGGTATCAGAGCACAATTTGGTGCTAAGTTTGATGGAACAAGTAAAAGCTTCGAGATTGTGTAAAAATGACAAACGGAGGATCCATTGTCATTAGTGCTGGTGGGCATGAAGGCCGCGAGAAGGAGCAAACCGCTAAGGAACGGAGGAGAGACAAGTTCGTTTCGAGCGAAACATGTCCGCTGGAGAGTCGGCTAGCCAAAATGGAGTTGGCGTTAACCGAACAGATGGAGGTGATCAAGGAGCACACTGGAAGCATCGAAAGGCTAGACTCAGAGGGTGAGTAAAGCTATATGAGGATGCAAGGGCTTCTCAACTCCATGATGGATGACATGAACTCTCAATTCGAGGGCTTGAAGGGTTCTCTCATGTCCCAAATCCTGGCGATGCAGGAAGAAATCAAAGAGATCAAGGCAGATTGGTCTCTCTGTAAAATGGCAGTCACCCGAGGTGGCGTTGGCGGCCATTCCAGCTCCAAGATTGACGTGCCAAAGCCTAAGACCTATGCTGGGTCAAGGAATGCAAGGGAGTTAGACAACTTCCTCTGGACCATGGAGCAGTACTTCGATGCCTTGAACATTGTCGACAAGGCAAAGAAGGTGAAGACCGCTCCACTATACTTAGTCGATTCGGCTATGGTGTGGTGGAGGCGACAATATGCGGACAAGGAGTGCGGCCTATGCGTCATCGACAACTGGGCGGATTTCGAGCTGGAGATCAAGGCCCAGTTCTATCCCCAGAACGCGGAAGACAAGTCTCGGGCGAAACTTCGGCGCCTTACCCACAAAGGCACAGTGCGGGAGTATGTCCGTGAATTTTCCGAGCTAATATTAGAGATCCCGGATATGTCCATAAAGGATTCATTATTTTCCTTCATGGATGGATTGTAGCAATGGGCGAAATTGCAGTTGCAGCGGAGAAGTGTGCAGGACCTGGCAGTGGCCGAATTACTCCTCGAATACAAGAAGCCGGAGAAAACCACCAGTTCTTCATCGACTTCCAAGGCGAACAGGTTCCACAAAGAGAAACGTGAGGGAGATAACCGAAGTGAAGGAAAAGGGAGACCCTTCCAACCATCCAAGGACTTTCGCCCAAAACATTTCGCGAATAGTTCCAAGGACGGGGAGAAGCCAAGGATCTCTTGTTCCCTTTGCGAAGGCCCTCACAAGGCATTTGAGTGTCCGAAGCGCTCCAAGCTCTCCGCAATGATCAACGAAGATGAAGACAGGGATGCGAGGGATCCAAGACTTGGTTCCTTGCAACTCCTCAATGCAATCAAGGCGAAGGTGGAGGTGCCACCATCCGGACGACAGAAGGGGCGCATGTACGTGCTCGCTAAGGCCAACAACCTTGAAACTAAGGCCTTGCTGGACACAGGTGCGACCAACAACTTCATCAAGATCGAAGAAGTTCGTAGACTGGGGATAGTCTACAAGGAAGAGAAGGGCTAGCTGAAGGCGGTGAACTCCAGTGCCAGTCCAATCCATGGCGTGGCTCGAGGTGTCAAGCTAAGTATTGGCAAGTGAAGAGGCAAGGTGAATCTCTCCGTGGTGTCGATGGACGACTACCCCATGGTGCTGGGGATGGAGTTCATTGACCAGGTGCGAGCCATTCCAATTCCTAGCACCAACACAATGTGCATCATGGACAAGAGAAAAACGTGCATGGTGAAGGTAATGAGGGAGGAAGAGCTCAAGGCGAAGTCTCTTTCGGCACTCCAACTGTCCAAAGGAGTTAGACGACAAGAGCCAACCTTCATTGCATGGTGAAGGAAGAATGCCCAAGTGTTGGGGAGGAGCCCCCAACTAAAGTGAAGATGGTCCTTGAAGAGTTTGGGGACATTATGCCACCCAAACTCCCCAAACAACTTCTGCCGAAGCGAGAGGTGGACCACAAAATCGAGCTAGAGGCCAGTGCAAGGCCTACTACAGCGGTGCCTTATCGGATGGCACCACCAAAGTTGGAGGAACTTTGGAAACAATTGAAGGACTTTTTGGATGCCAGATTCATTCAACCATCCAAAGCACCATTTGGAGCATCGGTGTTATTCCAAAAGAAGCACGATGGGTCGATGCAGCTATGCATTGACTATATGGCGCTGAACAAGATAACGGTGAAGAACATCTATCCCATCTCACTCATATCCAACCTCTTTGATCAACTTGGTGCTGCGAGATGGTTCTCAAAGCTAGACTTGCAGTCGGGATATTGGCAAGTGCGGATAGCCAAAGGTGATGAGGCAAAGACGGCGTGCGTCACAAGATACGGCTCTTACAAGTTCTTGGTGATGCCCTTTGGCCTCACAAATGCCCCTGCCATATTCTGTACGTTGATGAACCGTATCTTTCAACCATACTTGGATAGATTCGTCGTGGTATACCTTGATGACATTGTCGTCTATAGCAAAACCTTGGAGGAGCACAAGGCACACCTACGGCGGGTTTTCCAAATCTTAAAGGAGAACCAACTCTTTGTGAAGAAGGAGAAATATGACTTTGCGAAGAAGGAGGTGCCCTTCTTGGGTCACATCATTGGCGGCCGCAAATTGAAGATGGATGACAAGAAAGTGTTAGCCATCAAAGAATGGAAAACGCCCAAGAAAGTGTTAGCCATCAAGGAATGGAAGGCGCCCAAGAAAGGCCCAAGGTGCCCTTCCTTGGCTTGGTTAACTACTATAGAAGATTCATCCGCGGCAATTCCCACATTGTCGCACCCTTGATGGAACTATTGAATAAGAACAAGACTTGGGTGTGGGATGATGCTTGCCGAGAGGCATTCAAGAAGTTGAAGCAAGCTGTGACAAATGGACCGGTGATGGCACTACCGAACCATACAAAGCCTTATGAAGTTCACAGATGCTTCAGACTTTGCCATTGGTGGAGTTCTAATATAGGAGGGGCATCCTGTAGCATATGAAAACCGGAAACTCAATGGCACCGAATGGAGGTACGCGGTGCATGAAAAGGAGATGACGGCAGTTATGCATTGCCTTCGGGTTTGGAGGCATTATTTGCTAGGGTCCAAGTTCATGGTGAAGACGGACAACATTGCTACGAGTTATTTCCTAACTCAAAGGAACTTAACTCCGAAGCAAGCACGGTGGCAAGGACTCCTAGCTGAATTTGACTTTGTGCTCGAGTACAAACCGGGTACAAATAATGTGGTGGTTGATGCACTACATTAGAAGGCGGAACTTGTAGCCATTAGCCAACCACAATTCCCTCTAGTAGACAAATTGAAGGAAGGAATGGAGCACGATCCATTAGCCAAGTCCTTGGTGGAATGCGTCAAGGCTGGAAAGATGCGGCGGTTTTGGCTAAGGGACAACTTGCTCCATACTCGAGGGGAACAGGTGTACATTCCTAAATGGGAAGTTTGAGGAGAGACATCCTCAAAGAATGTCATGACTCGTGGTGAGCTGGCCATCCTAGAGTCGATCGTACCTAGGCGTTGGTGGAATGGAGCTACTATTGGCCTCAACTTTACGAGGACATCCATGTGTACGTGAGGACTTGTCTTGCGTGCCAACAAGACAAGATAGAGAATCGACAATTGGCGAGATTGTTAGAACCTTTGCCAACTGTGGAAAGACCTTGGGAGAGCGTCTCCATGGACTTCATTGTTTGTCTCCCAAGATCCGAAGGATGCGGCACGAACGTTGTGGTGGTCGACCGATTCTCTAAGTTTGGAGTTTTCATTCTAGCTCCGAAAGACTGCACGACAGACGACACGGCCCGACTATTCTTCAAGTATGTGGTGAAGTACTGGGGCATTCCAAAGACAATTGTGAGTGATCGGGACTCACGATTCACTGGGCGATTTTGGACCGAGCTGTTCCGGATAATGGGTTCGGACTTAAACTTTTCAACAAGTTTCCACCCACAAACAGACGGCCAAACAGAATGTGTCAATGACTTACTGGAGCTGTATCTAAGGCACTACGTGAGTGCCAACCAAAGAGATTGGGCCAAGTTGCTGGACATAGCCCAATCTCGTATAACTTGTAGAAGAGTGAGTCCCCGAACAAGAGCCCGTTCGAACTCGCAACTGGGCAGCAACCATTGACGCCCACTTCCATCACTCAGGGGTACACTGGAAAGAGCCCCGCGGTGTTCAAGTTTGCAAAAGGATGGCATGAACAGACGGATCTGGCTAGGGCATACTTGCACAAAGCGGCGAAGAAGATGAAGAAGTGGGCGGATCAACAAAGGAGGCCCTTAGAATTTCAGGAATGAGACATGGTGATGCTCAAACTCCTTCCGCGCCAAACCAAAGCACTTAGACAATTGCATAAGGGTTTGGTGTGCCATTATGAGGCGCCTTTCAATGTACTTAAGAGAGTTGGGAATGTCTCATACAAACTGGACCTCCCGACTAGTTTACAAAGGCATCCGGTGTTCCACGTTAGTTTGCTCAAGCCTTACCACGAAGACTTGGAAGATACGAGCAGACAGAGCGCGGTGCGGACACCAACAGCATCAATAGGCAAGACCTACGACAAAGAGATAGAGAAAATCCATTCTCGTAGAGTCGTGCCAATAAGAGGCGTAGATCCAAGCCGGGTGGAGTACTACATCCAATGGAAGAACAAGCCTGTTGAAGAGACAAGCTGGGAGAAGGAAGAGGATCTAGGGCAATTCTTAAAGGAGATTGAAGAGTACCGTAAAGGAGTCGAACACTACATCAAGCAATTTGACGAGCTCAAGGAAACCGAATGTAATGACCCATGTGTAAGAAGTTAACCACAAACACCTTGAATGTTGGGGCACAAGTTTGAGGTAAGAGATGAGCCCAAGAGGGGACTTTTGGGAGGTGCATGTGACAAGTGATAACGTGCATTTATGCCCTAGGAAGATGCAATGCATATATAGGCACTTTTAAGCTGTTTTGTCAGGTTTTGGAGATTTATTTTGACCTAGTAGATGGGCTCAGATGAATTGGTGTGCAGAGCAAAAGATTCTTAGAATGATGTCTTCTATCTACCACAGAAGTTTCAGGCCAAAAGGACGTGCACGCGAATTGGACCCATTTGGCGTGCAAGGTTATTTTTGCATGGATGTCTTTTACATGATGCAAGAAGGCTTGGGGTAAAGTTTGAGTGCATTTGGAGCTGCATGCCAATTGGGGAATTGGCGTTCAAATTGGCATGCAGGCATATTTTTGCATGGTTACCTTAGTTTTGTTATTCTAATCATCTTTTCCCAAAGGACCATGTTGGAATTGTGGATATTTTGGTGTGTATGGATGTGGGAAGGTCATAGCTTGTTCCATCAAAACTACGTCATTTTGATACTGGGATTCACTTAATCAAAACTGCGTCGTTTTGATGTTGTGTTTTCTATATAAGGAGGAGAAGCCCCTCTGTTTTAGGTTTAGGGTTTGTTGCTCCACCAGCCGTCGCAGAGAGAGAGAGAGAGAGAGAGAGAGAGAGAGAGAGAGAGAGGGGGAAGGAGAGCTCCTGGTTGCTGCCGGGCATCTTGCGTGGGTGGTCGGTGTCTCGTGGGCGGACGGCGTTCGGCGTGGGAACATAATATTGCTGTGTTGTTGCATTTTACTTGAGGTAGGGGTTCTGTTTCTGCTAATCCCTCTCTATCATAGGGTTCTTAGGTAGAATTCGGTCTATACCTGCTATTATGTATATATAAATCCATATAGGTGTGATCTCCTATATGGATGTTGGCCTTCAATGGCATTTTGGTGTGATTCTGTTGTTGGGTGGTCAATGCATGTTATATGTTCGATGAAATGCCTGTGTGAATGTAGCTGTGTGTATATGCCTATTACATGTTTGATAATATGCCTGTGTGGCTGGACTTGTGATTTTGGTGTATGTATGCATCTTTGGGTGTTTGTTCTATTGCCTGAACGGTGGGTTTGTGCACTTGTGAACGGGTGTACACCAAGTGTTTGGTTTTATGCTTGAGTGACCGTGGTGTATGTTGTGTGCATGACTGTGGTATCTGGCCTGAAGAGGCGGTTAAATTACTTTGCCTGAGAGGCGGTTAAACCAGTGGCCTGAAGAGGCGGTTAAATTACTTTGCTTGAGAGGCGGTTAAATCAGTGGCCTGAAGAGGCGGTTAAATTACTTGCTTGAGATGTGGTTTGTTAGCCAGTGTGGCTGGGGCTGAGGTTACGCCCGCTTGTGTGGAATGCTTTATTTTTCTTAATACTGCCACGTCACTACACCTGTGGACATGTATGTAGCCGCTAGGAGCATGGGAAGGGTTGGGGAGACTTGATCCCTACTGAGCTGTGGTTGCTCACCCCTCCTACTGTGTTTGCTTGTTTTCCAGGGACTTACAGGCGTTAGGTGGATACACCAAGGTGGAAGACCATCTTCATTTTATTGTTCACTTCAGTGATGTAATTTCATAATTTATGTAACCCCAAGGGGGAAAATGTACTAAGGGAATTGAATTGTAGTAAGGAACATGGTTGATTTGTGAACCTTAAATGTTTGAAATTAAATAAAGATATGGCTTGTTTGATTTATTGTAATTGTTAGTCTTGTTTGTGTGGCATCCAGTAATCCAACCCCGTTGCCCTCCGTGTGGGTGAATGGGGAGTCACGTACCGGTTTCCCCGAGTCGGAAATCCGGGGCGTGACACCGAAGACGCAACGAGGACGCTGCAAAATCGGGTGGGGGAGAATGTCACGGACCGATGCTTATCCTAGCATACTTACACTATTTTGGGGTGTTTCCCCCTTGTAAAGGCTTGTAACTTAGCTTATAGAGTAAGTTGTAGAGATTTTAGATTTCGATCATATATAATGTCTCCTGGTGGCAGAACCAGAAAAGTGTTAACATCTATATGTAAGGGAGTGATGTTGTAAAGCTTTCAAGCAATCAATACAATCATTTGTTGCCTTCGTTCAATCGTTTTTCCGCTAAATGCTTCTCTACACAATTGCTTTACAACGGATCGATGGGTTCCGATCCAAATGCGACGAGTTAGGATGACCTAGCATTCCTTCGTACGGGTGGGAACTAGGTGCCACACGGGTTAAGCTGCTATAAAGGCTGACCCCGTGACACGCTTCCGCATTCTGTTGATAACAATGACAACCAAAGACCATGGGAACAACAGTTACAATCTCACTCCATGCCATGCACATGCCATACAATAAACACTCCATTTACATAACAATAAGTCATATCATAAATAGGGTTACCAATTCTAAAACATAGTATCTTAATAGAAAACATTCTTAATTGTGTACATCGGTCTTAGTCTCAAAACATTATAATGTCACAACCATAACGACAATTTAAAGACAGGAAACTAACAGTAAAGGGAATGCTCTTGCCTCCATAATGGGGTAGTCTCTTATCTCCTATCAGGTCTTGTAAGAGAGATATTATAGGTGGGTGAGCAAACCATAGCTCAGTAGGGATTAAGCCTCCTAGGACCAACCCAATATCTCTACATGTATGTGTTCTATGAACACGTGTCATTTTAGTGCAATAAATCAAAGTTAATACAACACAATTAGAAAAGCAAAAAAGTTCTTATCCCCTCAACGAGACCTCAATACTCATTGTCCACTCTAGGACTGTCCTCTCAATGGGACCTCAACACTCAAGTCTACTCTAGGAGTGTCCACTCAATGGGACCTCAATGTTCAAATAAAGATAAAAGAAATAATTCAATAGTAACATCACACTTAAGGAAACATTACACATTCAAACACAGTTAAAACACCTCATAAACACCAACTCAATCCTTAAAACTCTCCATATCGACCACAAACCTCACTAGGTCAATCATAACCATCATAACTCTCTATATCAACCAAATAGGGTCAATTTTACTCTATTTTGGTCGATTTAGATTCTAGATCGACCACATCAACCACGTCGACCACCGACATCGACTACATCGACCACTCAATTCCATATTGACCAAACTATGAAGAAAGATCTTTGGAGCCTCCTCTGGTCGACCTCGACCGACACTAGGTCGACCACATTGACCAGGACATATCGATCACACTGCGTCGACCCTGTCAACATTATGCTTCGCTTCCAATGGACTCCTCACTTAGTTTTACCCAAAACTCCATTTCAAACATCCCAAACAGTATTTCTAAGCCACAGGTATCAATCTTAAACATGTCCTTTACACCTAAACCTATTTATACGAATTATAGCACAACTATTCGGACCATATAGGAACAAGGTTAGGGTTCTAACACCTATACCTTCATAATTATCCATCAAGAACCAGGAATAAACACAGGGAGACAGAACCACCTACTTTTTCGCTGGAATTAAATTGGGAAGGCTTAATCTTCAATGTAAAGATTCGTATTTGGGTAGTTTTGAGAGATAGTCATTCTATGGGAATGTAACTATCTGGACGGTAGTGTAGCCGTCGATGTGAACATTTTGACTGTACTTGGGCCCGATTTCGAGTTGGGGCCCCGTTTGACCCGATTGTTGACTTTTCGGGGTTTATTGGTTGACTTTGCGTTTGAGCAGTCATTTGAGTGTGATAATATCTAAACAGTGTTGTGCTCGTCATTTCGAGCGTTTTAACAGTAATTTGACTCAATTTGGAGTTCGTGACCTCGGGAGGTCAATTATTGCGTTCGGGTCAATTATTCTTTGGGAGAGCCAATTATATGGCAATTATATATATATATATATATATAATTAAGAACTGTCTTAGCTCTTTAATTGCCAATTATTGGTGCATGCGTGTTTGAGCAAGAGAGAGAGAGAGAGAGAAGGTGAAGAGCGTGAAGAGCTTTCTTGGCGATTTTGGGGCGATTGGAGCTCGTGGATCGCAATAAACCTTTCCAGGTAGGTGTCCTTAACTGTCTTATCTTGATCCTATCTTTGAATATGTGATCTGTGGTTGTATGAGTGTGTATTTTATAAGGGTTGAGAAGTCAACCATGGAGGTCTAGATTTAGATCTAGATGAATATATGATTTGTGTGTATTTCTGCTGTTATCGTGTGGATTAGAGGCGTTTAGGACGTGTTTTGAGGTAAATATTGTAGTTTATTGCGTAAAACATGTGTTTATGAGCGTCTGGGGGTCACTGGGTTGCTTCCAGACGAAGAACAGGCCAAAGGCGATGATGAACAGTACCCTGGGCGAACTACAGGGTCGAAGTTCGTAGTCCGGAGGAGTTAGTCCGGAGTAGTTAGTCCGGATCAGTAGTCCGGAGGAGTTAGTCCGGATCTGTAGTCCGGAGGAGTTAGTCCGGATCAGTAGTCCGAATCAGCAGCAGTGTACTTAAGTTACAATGTAAATAACGAAATACCCCCCATTTGGATTCAAAGAAAAATACTAGAAAAATTAATTCCCACTCTTTCAGAATGTGAAAATTGGGATTTAGTGTAAAATCTCGGAAAAACCCAAAAGTTCGTAGTGGTGAATTTTTGGAAAGTGAGGTTAGACATCTCAGAAAAATCCCCAAAAATCAGATTATCTTATTTATGATATGGGAACCCAATGCCGGGACTTTTGATTTCAAGAAAATAGCTGTTATGTGTACTTCCTTCATAAATCAAGGATTGAGGTTTTACTTGTGAAGACTGGCTACAGTTCCAAAGGAAATGTTGAGAATGACATGCCATACTCATGTTGGTATGTTGGTGTGAGGTATTGGGGCATGGACTCCGTGACTTGTTTGGGTTCTCACCGTGATGCACCGATGGTGCTATGTGGTTGACGTGGCAGGCATATGCACCGATGGCAGGCCTGTGTGGCGACTGTGGCCGGGCATATTGCGCTGTAGATAGGCTAAGGCCTGAGTTGAGCCGTTGAGCTCGTGGAGCTAAGGCTAAGTGCCCTGAGCTGGGATCCTGTTGAGGATCGTGGACAAGTTGTCCTGTGTGGGCAGGCTAGGTCCTGATGTTTGTTTGCAGGCTGAGTCCTGATGATTGTGCACACTACACAGTGCACGAGTACACAGAGCATGTAGTATAGACTTGTATGTTTGCATGATGTGGAGTGTTGGGGTCACCTACTGAACTTGACGCTCACCCCTACTTGTTGTTTACCTTTTTCAGGTGTGACCCGAGACTAGTGGAGGACTTTCTTCCAGGAGGACGTGCCCACTACTCTGATGTATGATACAGTACTGTTTTCTGTATTGTGTATTGTATTATATTTGTATCCCGGACATGGGTCCGTGGACAGTTGTATTTGCATACTGTTTGTGATGTGATATCTGTATGGTTGTTTGACTTATTGTATGCATGATAATGTATGGGAAAGTACAGGACTACCCTTGATGTATGACTGTACAGGGTTGCATATTTAAGATAGCACCCGTGGTGTAGTCTCTATTGGTGCTAGTCACCAACCCCTTGACCTTTCGGGTGCGGGCAAGGGGAAGTCATGTTCCTAGTTCCGAGTTCCCTGGAATTTGGGGGCATAACAAGTTGGTATCAGAGCATGGTTTAGTGGACCTATGTTAGTGAGGGGTGGTTAATTGATTCCATGTGACTTGGAAAACTGTAGGGAGGGCGCCTGATCAACGCAGTCCTTACATGTGTTCTAGGTTATTTTGGTGTCAGTTAGATCATCCTAGGAGCATACATGGGTATAGGGTGCATTGCTAGTGGTATGATTGTGTGCATATAGGGTACTAGATTGTCTTTGTGTGTGATGTACTTGTATGTGGTGCCAGGATGGCACGTGGCCGTGAGAGCCAGGACTTGATTGTGGTGTACCCTGAGGGGTGGCACGATGCTATATGCATGGTTGTGGACCTACAGGTCGTGTGGTGTACCCTGAGGGGTGACACAATGCTATATGCATGGTATGGACCTACGGGTCGTGTGGTGAGAACCTACGAGTCGAATGTGCCTTTGATGGCTGTTTGTGCTAGCAGTGCTAGTATTGATCGTTTGATTGTTTGTTGTTGTGGCCAATGTGATGGCACCACCGCGGAGAGCTGTCCGAGGCCAGGGCCCGGCAGAGGAGCCCACGATAGAGTCGGGGCACCAGGGGCAGTAGAGCCCGCAACAGAGATCGTCAGCTCCCGTTGTGGGACCTGATTTGGCTTAGGTGTTGATTCAGTTGCAGGAGACCATGCAGGGTATGTAGGGCTCGATGAGGGATATGGCTAGAGAGGTGGATGAGCTGAAGAGGCAACAACAGCCTCAGCAGCCACCACAGCCTCAGCAGCAGGAGGCGAGGATGGTGCAGGATGTGCACCAGCAGGAGGTCGTGATAGAGCCAGCATGACGAGGAGTGGACTGGGCTGCACAGTTTTTGAAACATGCACCCAAGACTTTTGAGGATGGTTCGCGGCCAGAGGTAGCCGAGGACTGGATTAGGTGGACAGAGGATATCTTTGATATGATCGGGGTGCCAGATGAGGAGAGAGTGCGCGTGGCGACGCACTATCTGTTAGGTATCCCACGTAGGTGGTGGGAATCCACGAGAGCTGTCCATGGCAGTCAGATAAGCTGGAGAGAGTTTATTGAGCGTTTCTTTGGGGAGTATTTTCCCAGCTCGATACAGTATGCTCGACGTAGAGAGTATTATGAGCTTCAGCAGGGTGGCCAAACGGTGGGTGAGTATGTGCAGGCCTTCACAGATTTAGGGCGGTTTGCTCTTGAGGTTTGGGAAAAGGAAGGCCGGAAGACGCAAGACTTCATTCAGGGCTTGAGGCCATCTCTGAAAAGACAGCTGGAACCGATGCAGTTGACCAGCTATCGGGAGGCGGTCGACAAGGCGCTCATTATTGAGCGAGGCCAGGATCAGGCGAGAGCCCAGAGGCCGGGCGGTTCGGCAGGTCCGAGCAAGAAGAGGTAGAGTGGGGAGAGTAGTGCCGCTCAGCCTGAGAGGAGGCAGGTGCAGAGGGTTTCCAGTCAGGCGGTGGGACCCCGTGAGAGTTCAGCCAGCAGGAGGCCAGGTACCTGTTGGAGTTGTGGTTTGACCGGGCATGTCTCGAGAGACTGCCCAAGGAAAAAGATGACCTGTTTCCGATGCGGGAAAGTGGGGCATGGAGCTAGGGAATGTGTTACCCTTAGCTCGACCAGCAGTGTAGGCCCTTGTCCGAGAAAGCAGGGACAGAGGAGTGGGGCTCCGTCTCAGAGGTCAGTGCCGCCGGCACAAAGCACACAGATGCGACCTGCAGTGCAGCAGCCGCAGCGGGAGGCACAGGGTCATGTTGATCAGTGGGATAAGGCCCCAATGGGCCAGGCTAGTGGCAGTGGGCCACGAGGGAGGACGTTTGCCCTTACCAGCAGAGAGGTAGAGGTTCCACCAGTGGACGAGGCAGGAGCAGGACCTTCAGTGGTGAGAGGTACCATTATCATTTCTCATACTATCTGTTCAGTTTTGATTGATACTGGTGCTACCCATTCTTTTATTTCATATGCTACGGTGATTGGGTTAGAGTTAGACCAGGAGACAGTTAGTCAGTCTTTGATGGTTGCTTCACCTTTGGGTGGACTTGTGATACTTGAGAGTATCTGTCGCGCTTGTCAGGTAACACTTGGGGGTGTTAACCTGTTGTGTGATTTGTATATCATGGAGTTAGATGATTTTGATGTTATCCTGGGTATGGATTGGTTGGTCTCCGTGGAGGCCAAGATTGATTGTTTTCGACGGCGTGTGACGTTCCTCACACCAGAGGGCACGCGGGGTGTCTTTGTGGGTGAGTGGACCAAGGAGGCCTGCAAGTTGGGACCTTTGAGGCATGGGTGGGGTGATGTGACCCACCAGTTAGCCAGCTTGACGTTGGTTGACAGGAGGAGAGAGGGGAAGGTTGTTTTGCCACCCATTGTTGATCAGTTCCCGGATGTGTTTCCCGAGGACTTGGTCAGTTTGCCACCCGTGAGGGAGGTAGAGTTTTCGATCGAGTTGTTGCCAGGGACAACACCGATTAGGTTAGCGGCCTACAGGATGGCACCGACAGAGCTTAGAGAGCTCAAGAGACAGATAGACGATCTTTTGGCACGAGGCTTTATCAAGCGGAGTAGCTCACCGTGGGGCGCTCCAGTGTTGTTCGCCAAGAAGGCGGATGGTTCACTTCGGCTGTGTATAGACTACCGAAAGCTAAACCAGGTGACTGTGAAGAACAGGTACCCATTGCCGAGGATCGATGACTTGTTCGATCAGTTTCGCGGTGCGAGATGGTTTTCCAAGATAGATTTGAGATCTGGATACCATCAGTTGAGGGTTAGGGAGGCAGATATCCCTAAGACCGCATTCAGTTGTCGTTATGGGCACTATGAGTGGCTTGTGATGCCATTTGGGCTCACAAATGCTCCAGCAGTGTTTATGGGATTGATGAACCAGGTATTTGCTCCATATTTAGATATGTTCGTTGTGGTGTTCATCGACGATATTTTGGTCTATTCAGCGACCAAGAGGGAGCATGAGGAGCATTTGCAGGTTGTGTTGCAGACCTTGCGGGAGCATCGGTTGTACGCGAAGTTCACGAAATGTGACTTCTGGTTGCAACAGGTGCACTTCTTAGGGCATGTGGTATCTTCGGAGGGTATTACAGTGGATCCTGAGAAGATTGAGGTGGTTATGTCGTGGAAGAGGCCCACGAATGTGTTTGAGATTCGTAGCTTCCTTGGTTTGGCAGGCTATTATCGGAGGTTCGTGGAGGATTTTTCCAGGTTGGCATCTCCTATGACACACCTGACCAGGAAGGGAGTTCCTTTTGTTTGGTCTGATGCGTGTGAGAGTGCTTTCATGGAGTTGAAGGCACGATTGACCTCAGCACCTATCTTGATTCTTCCACATGAGGGTGTACCTTTCGAGGTGTATTGTGATGCTTCCAGGGTGGGACTGGGTTGTGTGTTGATGCAGACTCGACAGGTGATTGCTTATGGGTCTAGGCAGTTGAGACCACATGAGCAGAACTATCCCACGCATGATTTGGAGTTGGCTGCAGTGATCTTTGCACTTAAGAGCTGGCAGCATTATCTCCTTGGGGAGAAGTTTGTGGTGTATACGGACCACAAGAGCTTGCAGTATATCTTCTCTCAGCGAGATCTGAACCTTAGGTAGAGGCGGTGGATGGAGTACCTACAACAGTTTTAGTTTGATATGATGTATACCCCTGGGAAGGGTAATGTGGTGGCAGATGCTCTGAGTAGGAAGAGCAGGGCCATGGTGGCCCATTGTGCCATTAAGGAATGGGAGATGATGGGTCAGTTGGCAGCGATGAGGTTGCAGATGTTGACCAGCGAGGGGCGAGGGACCCTCAGTGTTGTTGTAGCAGTCCCAGAGATGCAGCACAGGATCATAGAGGATCAGGTGGGGGACGTTGATTGTGAGGTCATCCGCGACAGGATTCAGACTGGGTAGGCATCTTCTGATTGGACTGAGGATGCAGAGCATGTGCTGCGGTATAGGGGTAGACTAATAGTTCCCACTTCTCTTCAGGAGGAGGTTCTTCGGGAATTTCACCAGTCGAGGTTAGCTGTACATCCTGGTGGGACCAAGACGTACCATGCCGTGAGGAGGCAGTTTTGGTGGCCAGGCCTGAAGAAGGCCGTTGCTGATTTTGTGAGGAGGTGTTTGACTTGCCAGCAGGTCAAGGCAGAGTACCTGAGATCAGCTGGTGAGTTGCAGTCATTGTCAGTGCCAGAGTGGAAATGGGACCACGTGACCATGGATTTTGTCACTGGACTTCCTCGTTCCAGGGGACACGACACGATATGGGTAGTTGTTGACCGGTTGACCAAATCGGCACATTTTATTCCGATTCGAGAGACAGACCCAGTGAGGACTTTGGGACATAGGTATATTGATATTATTGTGCGATTGCATGGAGTCCCATTGTCTATTGTATTTGATCGGGATGCCAGGTTCACATCTCAGTTTTGGAGACAGTTGCAGCGAGCCTTGGGTACTAGGGTGAACCTCAGTACAGCCTTTCATCCGCAGATGGATGGTCAGTCGGAGCGGACGATTCAAACGCTTGAGGATATGTTGCGTGCCTGTGTCCTTGATTTTGGAGGTTGTTGGGAGACTCACCTTCCTTTGGTAGAGTTCTCTTACAACAACAGTTATCAGGCCACGATTGGGGTGGCTCCGTATGAGGCGCTGTATGGGCGGCCTTGTAGATCACCCTTGTGTTGGACACAGACGGGAGAGACAGCAGTTCTCGGTCCCGATATGGTTCGAGAGACCACAGAGATAGTGCAGCTGATTCGACAGCGCATGTTGACAACGCAGAGTAGGCAGAAGTCCTATGCGGACCAGAGGCGTCGACCTTTGCAGTTTGAGGTGGGTGACCGTGTATTTTTGCGGGTTTCACCACGTCGAGGGCATCGGAGGTTTGGACGTGGATCCAAACTTTCCCCTCGTTTTGTGGGGCCGTTTGAGATTGTTGTCACCGTGGGCGCAGTGGCTTACAGATTAGCTTTGCCACTAGAGTTAGCACGAGTACATGATGTGTTTCATGTGTCTCAGTTGAGGCGGTATCACCCAGATCCTTCTCATGTGTTGGACTATCGCGAGATGGACTTGGCTGATGATGGTGCCGTTGTTGAGATGCCGGCACAGATTTTGGACAGGCGGGACCAGGTCTTGCGAGGCAAGACGATCCCACTAGTTCGGGTGTTATGGCGACACCGAGGCATGGAGGAGCAGACTTGGGAGAAAGAGAGCCAGATGCGGGTTCTTCATCCTGAGCTGTTCGAGGACGATCAGTCCTTAGGTGGGGAGAATGTGAGGACCTTCCCTGAGGTATGAGTTATGTTTTATGCATTTGTTTTGCATATGTTGTTTGAGATATTGTGTAGCTTGTTGATTGTTGGCATCCTGGCATCGTGTGAGCCTTTTTGGCTTGTTATGAGTTACATTGCACCTGTGTGGTTGGTGATCATGTTGATGATCATATTTTGTGTCTTGTTGTTGTGCGGTGCTTGAGCTTGGATTTTGCTATGTCTTTTGGGCATGTGTTTTATTTTCGAGGACGAAAAGTCATAAGGTGGGAAGGATGTAAAGATTCGTATTTAGGTAGTTTTGAGAGATAGTCATTCTATGGGAATGTAACTATCTGGACGGTAGTGTAGCCGTCGATGTGAACATTTTGACTGTACTTGGGCCCGATTTCGAGTCGGGGCCCCGTTTGACCCGATTGTTGACTTTTTGGGGTTTATTGGTTGACTTTGCGTTTGAGCAGTCATTTGAGTGTGATAATATCTGAACAGTGTTGTGCTCGTCATTTCGAGCGTTTTGACAGTAATTTGACTCAATTTGGAGTTCGTGACCTCGGGAGGTCAATTATTGCGTTCGGGTCAATTATTGCTGGGAGGCCAATTATTGGAAACGGTATATATATATATATATAATTAAGAACTGCCTTAGCTCTTTAATTGCCAATTATTGGTGCGTGCGTATTTGAGCAAGAGAGAGAGAGAGAGAGAAGGTGAAGAGCGTGAAGAGCTTTCTTGGCGATTTTGGGGCGATTGGAGCTCGTGGATCACAATAAACCTTTCCAGGTAGGTGTCCTTAACTGTTTTATCTCGATCCTATCTTTGAATATGTGATCTGTGGTTGTATGAGTGTGTATTTTATGAGGGTTGAGAAGTCAACCATGGAGGTCTAGATTTAGATCTAGATGAATATATGATTTGTATGTATTTCTGCTGTTATCGTGCGGATTAGAGGCGTTTAGGACGCGTTTTGAGGTAAATATTGCAGTTTATTGCGTAAAACATGTGTTTATGAGCGTCTGGGGGTCACTGGGTTGCTTCCAGACGAAGAACAGGCCAAAGACGATGATGAACAGTACCCTGGGCGAACTGCAGGGTCGAAGTTCGTAGTCCGAAGGAGTTAGTCCGGAGCAGTAGTCCGGAGTAGTTAGTCCTGATCAGTAGTCCGGAGCAGTTAGTCCGGATCAGTAGTCCGGAGCGATTAGTCCGAATCGGAGTCTGGAGGAGTTAGTCCGGATCGCAGTCCGGAGGAGTTAGTCCGGATCAGTAGTCCAGGAGGAGTTAGTCCGGATCGCAATCCGGAGAGTTAGTCGGATCGTGTCCGGATCCACAATGAATGCAATTGCACTGCACTGGACCACTTAAGTATTATACTTAAGTTACAATGTAAATAACGAAATACCCCTCATTTGGATTCAAAGAAAAATATTAGAAAAATTAATTCCCACTCTTTCAGAATGTGAAAATTGTGATTTAGTGTAAAATCTCGGAAAAACCCAAAAGTTCATAGTGGTGAATTTTTGAAAAGTGGGGTTAGACATCTCAGAAAAATCCCCAAAAATCAGATTATCTTATTTATGATATGGGAACCCAATGCCGGGACTTTTGATTTCAAGAAAATAGCTGTTATGGTACTTCCTTCATCAATCAAGGATTGAGGTTTTACTTGTGAAGACTGGCTACAGTTCCAAAGGAAATGTTGAGAATGATATGCCATACTCATGTTGGTATGTTGGTGTGAGGTATTGGGGCATGGACTCCGTGACTTGTTTGGGTTCTCACCGTAATGCAGCGATGGTGCTATGTGGTTGATGTGGCAAGCATATGCACCGATGGCAGGCCTGTGTGGCGACTATGGCCGGGCATATTGCGCTGTGGACAGGCTAAGGTCTGAGTTGAGCCGTTGAGCTCGTGGAGCTAGAGCTAAGTGCCCTGAGCTGGGATAATGTTGAGGATCGTAGACAAGCTGTCCTGTGTGGGCAGGCTAGGTCCTGATGTTTGTTTACAGGCTGAGTCCTGATGATTGTGCACACTACACAGTGCACGAGTACACAGAGCATGTAGTATAGACTTGTATGTCTACATGATGTGGAGTGTTGGGGTCACCTACTAAGCTTGACGCTCACCCCTACTTGTTGTTTACCTTTTTCAGGTGTGACCCGAGACTAGTGGAGGACTTTCTTCCAGGAGGACGTGCCCACTACTCTGATGTATGATACAGTACTGTTTTATGTATTGTATATTGTATTATGTTTGTATCCCGGACATGGGTCCGTGGACAGTTGTATTTGCATACTGTTTGTGATGTGATGTCTGTATGGCTGTTTGACTTATTGTATGCATGATGATGTATGGGAAAGTACAAGACTACCCTTGATGTATGACTGTACAGGGTTACATATTTGAGACAGCACCCGCCGTGTAGTCTCTATTGGTGCTAGTCACCAACCCCTTGACCTTTCGGGTGTGGGCAAGGGGAAGTCATGTTCCTAGTTCCGGGTTTCCTGGAATTTGGGGGCGTGACAAGTTCTTGCTCCAAGAGTTCCCCCCCCCCCCCCCTCTCTCTCTCTCTCTCTCTCACACACACACAAAAGATGGGACGATATGCACTATTAGTTTTTCTCTCTCCTTTTCTTTTCTTTTATAATATATATTCTATATTTTTACTTTTCTAATTAATATTAAAACAAATTATATTTCTTTTATTCATTTTTATTATTAAAACAATTTATATCCTCCGTTATAATTACCAGAATACCTTTAAAACACTCAAATAAGCCAAAACTGCTTCCTAGAACCCCGAACACCAAAACAAGCCCGAGTACAGTCAAACTTCCTTATTTTTCGAGCCTAACCACATTCTCATATCTATGTATCTCAACTCTCACTCTAAAACAAGGTAAACTCCTACGACTAAGAATACGGGTCTGCACAATTATAAAGAATAAGTTTACTATTTATCTACAAAATAGGAATAAAAAAAATTAAATCTAAAGTAAATACTTTTAAAAATTCATATATATATTTTAAAATTTGTAAATTTTTTACTTCAATTATAATAAAATATTAATTATGTAAAAAAATTAATTTATTAAAAATTAGATTTTTTTCTAATTAATTTTTTATAAAAATTAATTATTAAATCATTATAAAATTTTATAATTATAATATATACTACATAAATATTCAATCTAATAATAATTTTTAAAATAAATATAAATAAAATATCACCGAAATCCAAACTAAAAAATGTGAATGCTCGGATACAAAGTTAAAGTCAAAGAAAGAAGAATGCGATCGCACGCTGCTTTCAAAAACAAGAAAAAGAAGCCACCTGATTTGACGAGTCAAAATCTCCCACGCCAAAATTCACTACCCAATCGAAGTACATTTTGGTTGACCATCCCCGATGGAAGCCCGGCGTGGCGTTCCTAATCTCTTCGCGGCGGCGCTGCTATTGCGCTTCTGGTGCTCCACGGCCGCGGTGCTGCGCTGCCCCGACTGCGGCACCACACCCGTGCCGTACCCGCTGAGCACCGACCCATCCTGCGGCGACCCGTCGTATAAGGTAAGGTGCGTGTCGGGAACGATCATGTTCGATACCATCAACTCCTCCTACCCGGTCCAGTCGGTGAGACCGCAGGCGCAGCGCCTGGTGATCACGCCGTCGAACTTTACGGGCGACACGTGCGTAACGACCGACTTTTCGGCTCAGGGCGTGCAGCTGAACGCCTCCCTCCCCTTCAACATCACCAGCGACAACACCATCTTCTACCTCAACTGCAGCAACGCCCTCCTCAACTCCCCCCTCAACTGCTCCGCCGCCAGCCTCTGCCACACCTACGTTAACGCCACCCCCGACGCTGCCACTTGCGCCGCCGCTCCCCTCTGCTGCACCTTCAAGACCGGCGGGTCTGTCACGTCCCAGTCCATCCAGGTCCGCAACTCCGGGTGCAAGGCGTACCGGAGCTTCGTCAACCTCAACCCGGCCCTTCCAGTGGCCCAGTGGGGCCGTCCCGGGATCGAGGTCCAGTGGGTGCCGCCCCAGGAACCCGTGTGTCGGTCGCAGTCCGATTGCACCGATGGATCCAACGCCACGTGTTCGGCCGATCCCGCCAGCCCCGCCATGAATCGGTGCTTCTGCGTCCCGGGTCTCCACTGGAATGCAATCAACGGACTCTGCGCTGATAGTAATCTTTTTTTGTTTTTGTTTTTGTTTTTGTTTTTGTTTTTTTTCTTTTCTTTTATGTGTGGATCGTTTTTGATTGATTTCTGTTTTGAAACGCAGATTTACGGTGTCAAAATAATCAGGGCGACTGTGGCGGTTCAAGCGACCGAACACCGCTTATAGCGGGTCTGACGTCTGGGCTTGGCACGGCCGTTTTGGCATGCGCGATAGCTTTGTTTGTGTATAGGCGGCATCGCCGCATCAAGGAGGCGCAGGAACGGCTTTCCCGGGAGCGCGAAGAGATCCTCAACAGCGGAGGCGGAGGCAAGTCCGCCAAGATATTCACCGGGAAAGAGATCAAGAAGGCCACCAATAACTTCAGCGGCGACCGCCTACTCGGCGTCGGCGGTTACGGCGAGGTGTACAAGGGCATCCTTAATGACGGGACCTTGGTGGCCATCAAATGCGCCAAGCTCGGGAACGCCAAGGGTACTGACCAAGTCCTCAACGAGGTTCGGATTCTGTGCCAAGTCAACCACCGCAGCCTCGTGGGCCTGCTGGGCTGCTGTGTTGAGCTTGAGCAGCCAATGCTGGTCTATGAGTACATCTCCAACGGAACCCTCCTGGAGCACTTGCAACACTCCAAGGCCAGGGGACCCGGACAGCTGAAGCTGAACTGGGTTCATCGGTTGCGAATCGCCCACGACACCGCCGAGGGCCTTGCCTACCTCCACTCGTCGGCGGTTCCCCCCAATTTACCACCGGGACGTCAAGTCCAGCAACATCTTACTCGACCAGAAGCTGAACGCCAAGGTCTCAGACTTTGGGCTCTCCCGGTTGGCTCATACGGACTTGAGCCACATCTCCACGTGTGCACAAGGGACGCTCGGGTACCTCGACCCCGAGTACTACCGGAACTACCAGTTGACCGACAAGAGCGATGTGTACAGCTTTGGGGTTGTGCTGCTGGAGCTTCTGACCGCTCTAAAGGCAATAGATTTGAACCGGGAGGCTGATGATGTGAACTTGGCGATATATGTGCAGAGGATGGTGAATGAGGAGAGGCTGATGGATGCGGTGGATCCAATGCTGAAGGAAGGTGCGAGCGGGATGGAGGTGGACACTGTGAAGGCTTTGGGGTTTTTGGCTGTGAGTTGCTTGGAAGAGCGCAGGCAGAATCGTCCATCCATGAAGGAAGTCGCCGAAGAGATTGAGTATATCATGAGTATTGCTACTACAAAAGTTGAACACAAGGAATATTAAATTACCTGATCACATATTCACATCACATTTATTGTTTGATATTCTTGTAGCGTACGGTGTACCTGAGGATTGAGGCTGCTTTGAATTCTTTCTGTTTTAGAAACTTGATGTGGCATCTAATGCTTTTCTGGGTTTGTACAAATTAACAGAGGCTACCTTGATTGAATAGCATGTAATGACTAATGTGGCATGGCGGACCTGGTGAAAAAAAAGTATAGATTTTAATTGCTATTTTTGTAGCGTCTTTGAGAGTTGAGGCTACTTTGAATTCTTTCTATTCTAGTAACTTGACATGCCATGTAAAACTTTTCTGGGTTTGTACAAATATACAGAGGGATCTGCTTGGATGCTCATTTTCTCGTTGTTTGTCACGCGTTTTAAACGCCAGTCAAACAGAGAGGGTTCTGTTTAATTGTGAGGGCATTATCGCGTAACAGTGAAAAATTAGACGGTTATGATTTTTTTTTTTCTTCTCAATGAATTGGTAGGCTGTCACGTCGTTACGATTATCCGAAGATTATTCAACTTCGGTTGTATCTAGCATTGTTCAATTTAAAATATCTTTAATTTTTTATATAATATTAAAATATTAATATTAAATAATAATTTTTAAATATTATATTTATGTTATACAAATATTTTTTAATATCATAAAAAAAGTAAAAGGTTGACAAAATTGTCTCGTCCCAACCTAAGCCGCCACATACCGATTTGACCTCCCTCCCTGATAAGCCATTAGATCGGATTCAAATCTTACCCGCCTTATTTCAATTTGATCTTTTATTGTATTTTTGTATGAACTTATGTTAAAATTTTCTATCCCGTACCGATTCGCTTCGAATTGTCCAAACTACTGAGACAGGTTGAATTCAAAGCGAAAATATATATTTTCAGACTGAATTCAAGTCAAATAATTTTCGATTGTAACTCAACCCATTGCTATCCCTAAAACTCACACTAAAAGCTTCCACTCTAACTTAAAAATTTTAAAAATAATATAAAATTAAAAATCATATAAAGATAAATACATTCATAAGAACATTAAACATATCCATAAATTATTTTTAAATCTAATATAAAATTTTAAAAATATCTTTAATGCTTTTTAGATAATATTTAAATATTAATATTCAAATGTAAATTAAATATTCAAATAATAATTTTTAAATATTATATTTATGTTATAAAGATATATTTTAAATATATTATTTAAATTTTTTATCATAATTTATTCAAAAACAAATATACCAATATAAATATAATGTTCGCCATTAGAGATAACATGTAAACATTAAACAAAGGATACTTAACATGACAGCCCAAGAGTTTTGATCAAATCATTATAGAAGCCTTGCTCATCTCATTACGTTGGCCGTAACTAACACGAAATTGAATCCATTAATAAAATAACCAGTGTACGATCACACGAATTTAATTCGTCCTTGCGCCATAGTTTTGAAAAGGATGTCAATATATCCTAAGGATTTGACGCCTGCCTCTAGAACTATCTACTAATTCCTCAACTATCTACTAAATTTGGATTCACGAAGCTTCTGATTTTTTCTCTTAATCATCACTGGATGCTCGCTCATGTATTATACAGTCTGCATATGAATAAAAGGAAATTACATATAATATTTTTTCGTTTAAACAAATTGAATTCAAGTACAGACATTGTCCAAGGCAGCAACAAACTGCATCTATAACTTTTAAGGTTTTAAAATGAATTAAGAAAATAGGCAGAACTAAACTACCGTCTAATTATTATACATTGGTTGTGTGCAGGCCAAGACAAATATAAGAGTACATAAAAATGTAATAAGCGCAAAACAAAATGACGGTCGTGGTTGTCTGTTTTTATTCGACTGCCTTGCTGGGAGAGTAGAGGGGCTTCCATTCTTAACACGCTCATTTACCAGCAAAGCTACAGGCTTCAAGTAGATGGGCTAGTAGTAGGGTGTTTATTTAATCCAACAGAGGGATGTCTTTGTGGGTGTAGTTGACACCCTTATCGCCGCTCACTACCTGTCCGCTTCCTTTTAGTATCCTGCGTGACATAACAAGAGCAAATAATTCTTTGCCACATAAAACATGTCAACAAAATGATCTGCCGATCCAACAGTAAATGAGCAAAACATGAGATAGGGATATGGGAAATATTTGAAGAATTGCAAGACAAATGGCTGAATCATCTCTAGAAATGATAAGCTAGAAGTACGAACTCCATATGTCAACAGCATGTGACATGATATCCAGAAATTCAGACCTTAACATGTTGTATCTAGTGTCCTATCGTTTACACAATCTGGTCCTGGAAAAAATCAAGAAACAAGAGCATGCTGTTTGCCTGCCGCACCTTCTGAACATGAACCATCCTAGAGGTGATTAAAAAAACAGCATGTAGCAGACAAGCAGCCACTATTAATATTGGGTAGCTTCAGTACATTTAGGATTCTTCTAGATGTCTCTAAAAATCCCATAATATCTAAACTATTTTTCAAAATAGATGCCAAGACAATCTCAGTATAATTATTTGGCAAATAACATGAGAGACATCCAGATGTAAAAATAGGCAATGAATTTTTCATGACAATTCAAAATAGTAAAAATATTCCACGTTAAATCTACAAACCATCGAGTTGTTAACAATCCTTCAACCCCAACTGGGCCTCGAGCATGGATCCTACTTGTACTTATTCCAACCTATTGAGTCCAGTGAAAAGAATCAGCATGTCAAAAGTCCTTGACTACCAACAGATATTCAACATAAATGTGTAATGATATGATACCTCTGCAGCTAGTCCAAAACGTGCTCCATCACAGAATCGTGTGCTAGCATTGTGGAACACAGCGGCACTAGAAAATTTCACACATTATATAGCATGTAATAGAGGAATCTGAGAAGTTAAATTTGCAATGAGATGGAATAAAGAGAATCAAAGGAAAAAAATACACACACCATCAAACAAAAAGATGTTTTGATATTTAAGTAGTTTTACCTGTCAACTTGATGAAGGAAGATGTTGGCGACTTCATGATCTTCAGTTATGATGCAGTCTGTATGTGCACTGTCAAGAAGAAAGGAAATTTCAACATGTTAGCACGCTGCATCTGCATTAATGTGCCTGGAGAGGGATAGAAATCGCACTTGCCTTCCATGTTGATGTATATGATCAATGGCATCATAGATGTCATCAACAATTTCAATGGTGCAAGCCCTTGAATTATATTCATGATGAAATGAGCACGCCTTTGGAATATTTAGCAAGGAGCTAACTTTAGGTCCACCAAAAAGAGTAATGCCTAAAATATATGCACATTGATAAGCCAATATTAACCAGATCACAAAATTTAATATCAGAGGAAGTATACGATTGAACATTATAGAGTGGAAGTTTAAGTTGTAGGCAAAGAGTCCTGCCTTCAAACTGAAGTTCTAAAATAAGCTCATTTAGCACACCAGTCTCAATCAAATCCTTGTGTACAAGAAGTGTTTCCTGAAGAAGAGAAAAAAGAGCAACATAAGCGACCATCCAAAAGCATAGACAAACAATAGTACACAAAAATAAAATACAGCAGCACGTTTACTTTCATCATGGGACCATTCAAGTGCACAATCAGACATCCGTAAAGAAATCAAAACAAAAAACATACTAACTACCATTGCATTACAAGCTGCTGGGTTATCTATTTTTGAGTCCAAAATTATGTGCTTTGCCATATTCACATCAGCAGCCTTATCAACATAAACATGACAGATTCCATCTGGTCAGCAAACAATGCAGAAACTTTATGACAATACCAAGCATCATGCTTGCTTATAAACAAAAAACAAAAACAAAAAACATAACTTCACTAAAACAATAACCACAAGTGGAAAATGATATCTTTTTCATTACCAGCATGGCCCAGAACAGGAATTTTTGTTGAAGCTTTGATTTGAGATACAAGCTTATTGCTGCCTCTGGGAATGACAAGGTCTATCACATCATCAAGCTAATTCAAAATTTGAAGGCCGAGTTAAAATTATTGTTTATATGATCATTGTAAATGCCCCTGTGCTAAAACTATCAATCAACATTTTTAAAAACCTACCTTGAGTAGATCGGGGATCTCCTCTCTAGAAGTCACCAGTCCAATAACGTTTTCACCAACAATGTCTGGAATGGCATGGGTAATAACCTGATGAATCAAGGAAACATTATAATGATTTACATACCACCAGAATGAGATGTCATATAATATTAAATTACCAACCTTGTGCAAGATGGCATTCGAACGCTTGGCCTCTTTGCCCCCCCTTCAAGAGAACCCCATTCCCACTACGGATTGCTAATGAAGCTATCTATTTGACATACAAAAGAGAGGGAAGGGGTGAATTCCATAATTCAGTACATATAACTTCACATTTTTTTGAACGAAAACTACATAACATCATCGCAACTGAATTAGTTAAATAAACCAATTCAATTGAATGAATAATTTATATGTTATGGTAACAGTGCACATGAACGAAATGGCAGACACCAGCACGTACGAGTATATTTTCCAAGGATTCTGTTGGTTGGTGATTGGCAACAACTCGCCTGCTTTATATGGTTTGTCCCAGGTTAGTCTGTTCCAGCCAATTTATAGTTCTTTCCTATTTGTTCTCTGTATTGTTTTTGACAGGAAAACTTGGCTCCCCAGTCTGTTTCAAGGGCCTGTTTGCTCAGCTCATGCAGGCCCATTGCCTTCGTCCTTTTATTTTCATGTGGTTCACTTTTTTTAATTATTATTTTAAAAAAAAAATTAGAATTAATTACTATTATTCATAAGGCAAGTTCTGGCATTACATTTGACTTTTTATTGTAAGATTTGTTCTTTGTTTTTTATGTGAGGACAAAAATCAGAAGGAAGCTTTTTTAGGGGGTTTTAATGAGATCCCATAGGGCATTTGGCCATTTTATTTTGTTTTTGGTTTTCCTGTTAGGGGTTTGTCCCTAACTGGTTAAGGTGTCTTCCTAATAGTTGGGAAAAGCAAGCCTTCATCTGTTAATTTATTTTTTCTCGGCTTAATAAATTCAATGTTAACAAAATCCATCTATCCATCTTTAAAAAAAAAAAAATGAAACAGCACAAAGCGGCTATCAATCATGGACCCTGTTGGGCTAACAAACCAGGCCAGGTTGGTGTGATAAACCCAAATGGAGGTCTTAAACCTCCTCCCTAGTTCTGACACGCAATGGATGTCCTCCTCCTGATCACCCTCCATAATAAATTCAAAACTTTTCCTTTCAATCCATATGATATTACTGAAGACCTTAAGGAAAGACGAAATATATGAAAAACACCGGCGAACAAGTTTATTTAGCTAATGTAATGCCCAAACACGTAATGTCCTTATTTTAAAATAAATAAATACATAAAAAAGACAATAAAACCGTAATGCGTCCAATTTGGAAATTCATCCATTGAGCAAAATGCAGAAGTAATGTCAGGCCTCTACAACTGCATCCAAAGATTGATTCCTTCCATTGAAATACAAGATAAGATCACCGAGAAATTGATTTTGCATAAGAATGTGAAGGTCTCTTTGGGCATAATATGGCTATTAAACAACGAACATACAAGGCACCTGATAAATTCACTAAATTTTATTTAAGAACCTTTCATTTTATTATTTATTAAAGGTTACTTATTATAGTTATAATAAATATAAATAGTTAAATGATGGTCTTCATTTGGATCTTCAACTCTAAATTTGCAAAAAATTGTCATCAAAGTTCTAAGTCTCACTTGTAGTGCAAAGAAAATGAAGTGTTTTTGAACATGTACGTGGATGTTCTATTGTGTCTAAATTTATTTCATGAAATAATGAAATCACTACATTCAAACTAGTTGTAAATTATAATTATAAATCTTGTAAATCCACAACAAGAAGAGAAATAGGCTATCACAAACGCACTTAAATAAATTGATATTTATAAATTACAACTAAGCTTTGAAGCGCTGATACAATATGTGTGATGTGATAGACCCTATATCATTGACAGACATATATGACTATAATGAGTGGTTGGTTGGGCGAATAGATAGAGATTCTGATGAGAATGATAATGATCTTATTTTTGAGGATGATTCCTTAACATGGGGTGATATTGCTAGAGCTGTAGAAGTTGGCCATAGTAAGTTTTATACAAGATCATCATCAAACAAAAGGAGCACACCAAGAGCAGAACCTTCTACCTCTAAGTATTTTACATCAAAGCCAAATCAAGTGTATGCGGAAGAAGAGGCAAATTCTAAAGATGATGTTGAGGGTTACAAGTATAGTGATGGAGATGATGATGATGTTTTCCTTGATGAGGAGGGTGTTTAGATTTATTATTTTAAATTTTTATATTTTAAACTATTGGGTTTTAATAATTTCACATTTGAGTAATTTATTATAATTGAGAGTATTGACTTATTTATGTTTAAATTGATGTGTTTATTTCATTACTATATTTTATAATTTATTTTATACAAAGGCGCGCCTTAGTTCCTTCAATGATGTATGGGCGACTACCTCCAATGATACAAAATCTTGATCATCCTCATTGCTCTGAATAGTCTTTAACACTACTTCAATTTCAGCTCCTTAACTAACTATGGCTTCAACCCTTCAATATGATTCCTAATAATGACTCCTTTGACCATCTCCGACCAAAATTTAAAGTCGACAAAACTCCTCATTATATACAACTACCTTTCCATCCTGTTTGAGCTCGACAAGTTGCCCATGATGCTTGACAACTAGTGATAATGCCCATTTAGATAAGAATTTTCATTCGAAAGTTTTCCATCCCAACTGTCTACCATCTCGCTCATATTGAGCATTTGATTCATCTCCACGATCTATTGGCATTTCCATCAAAGTAGATATAGACCAGTGTAACCTGATTGGCCTTGCCACCTTGCACAAAACAAGATAATCTCCATCACCCGAAGTGTCTACTGCTTGACACACCCACCCTCCAATTGCCTGAAACATTGTCTACTCGAATTAAGCCAAACGCTACTCGAAACATCCGCGGAGTTTCATTTTGAACTTACCCTTATGTAGTACTTCATGTTCGCGTTCAGGTGCATTGCTTGAAAGATGTGAAGTCTCAACAAATACAATTCAATTGGTTGCTCCAACCCAATCCCAAACCATCTAAAAATGAAAGTGAGGATTGAGGACAAAAACAAACCAAAGCAAATCCTAGAACTTGGGCCTCACAAGGCTTGTTTGGGTGGTTAGACCCACCGACCTCACAATAAGAGGTTGAGTCTTTGATACCGGTCACTAATGGGTTGGAGATTAAAAAAAAAACCCCAACACTTGAAAACCACGACGATAAAAGAGGAGTAGAAAATGATGTCGAAGGAGCATAGATTTTTGTCATCATCACAAGGGCTCAGTTCAAAGAGCACCCCGCACCCCTTAGAGAACATTGTTCAGAGAGTCATGTAACTTTGTACAAAGTTTGTTATCAAAAGTCACCGTCATCAAGGTTGTTAATTTGTATAGTCTTCTAGGGTATCAAGGGGAAAGAGCCATCATCGTCATGGTTTTAGTTTAAGTCACGAATGTCGGGGTTGTGGTTATTGTCAATGTTCTCTACCACCTTCGTCTTTGAAGTCGCAACATTGTCCATCCTTGTCATTTGTCGAATCTTTGTTCGTCACCTTCAAGGTCATTGAAGCAAAGATCATGCTCATCGTTGAAGGTGAGGTTGTAATTGCAGTCTCCATCTCAATAGATATCTTATTTATAATTATTTATCCAAAATCAAAGCACTAGATACACCATATATTACGACACTAACTCCAAAATCTCCAGCATAAGATTTGAGATCCAATGAGCAAGATTTCAAAACAAACTAATCTAAAGACAATCTCATGCACAATTATTTACGTAAATGATTTAAATTCAAAACCATGATCGGTTTTTTAATTGCAACACATAGCTCATGTTAGTTAGTTATCAAGCAATGAAAAGAGGAAAATTAAGGTAAAAACAACAAACATATGATACACCACACAATTTCCAACAAATTATCAACTCCAAAAGGTATAAAAGTCCATTTACCTGAACTAGTGCATCTGGCCGAGACTCAAAAATTACAAGGAGAACACCAAGAGGTGATGATGTCTTCTCTAAGAGAAGCCCATCTGCAAGCTGGATTTATTCAGCAGATTGGGCAAGATATAGTTCAGCTAATAATAAAAAAATTACAAAATGAATTTATTTATTTAAATCCCTGAATTATTATTTTACAGATGACTAAAATACAATAGAAACAACTCTATTATTCCATAGATGATTAAATATAATAGAAACAAATCTGTTACTAGGCTTACTATGTTCTAAAGGAACAATGTTGCATAGAATAATGGACTTCATTGAATAGTTGTGATAACGTCCTCTAAATGGCTCTACTTTTGTTTTGGAACAAAATCTCATTTCCCCTACCTCAGTTTTTTTCAACACTTGACCTACTGGATCTTTCATGTTTGCTAGCCCACGAACTGAATTTGCAAGACTTAAAATCTGCAGCGACAGACAGCATTTAAAGTATTTTCCTGTGAGTTTAAGTAAGACACATATGTGGAAAATACAAAATTATCTAATGAAATATGAATCAGCCGTTCCATGCCTTCCCAGGCTTAAGAGTCAGACGGGCTATCAATGATTCTTCATATCCAGCTAGTTTTGCTTCAACAACATCAGCTTCATTTTCAGTTTTGATCACTTTTTCATTAACTTCTAGGGCATCAGCAATGTACAACAAAATTTGCCGCCTTTCTTCTGATGACATGGCCTGCAATGTAAAGCATCCATTCATTTTCAATAGTCAATCTGTTCTACAAAAGCTATCGGGAAAATTGATGCCTATAATGGCAAAGCAAATACAGATATTTTTTAGAGCATAGAAAGCTAAATCCAATAATACAACAGTACCTGAAGGCGCCTAGAACATTCCCTCGCTATAATTGCCATCTCACGTGCATCAACACCTTCAAATGGGGAGGCCCAGAGGTGTGCATCTCGATGAAAGAGTGTACCAATGGACTCTCCTTGGAGTACTTTTGAAATGCTGTCAGTGGCATAGCCACTTCAAAAGAAATAATCACACAAGATCAATTAGCTGAATGAAATAGGTAATCTGCATTTTGAAACACAAAAGACACCCAAACCCCATATACTGATAATTTACTGGACATTTGGACTTGTTGGAATATCTTAAAAGGAAGAATAAGCACAAAAGACACAAATTTCTCATCTCAAACTATTGTCATTTATCAAATAATTACAGAGGAAAAACAGCTCCACAACAGTAGGCCCATACTTAAAGCTGCTTTGCCAGGTGAGCTGAAAAATGGACATGCACCAGGCTTTCTACTGTAGCTTAAAACATGGTAAAGTGAAAATGAGTGACACAATATAGCATACAAATGAGGTGTCCCCCTCATGTTTATGAAATATGAAACTTTCAAGAATGGTTCTTCTCTTTCCTTCACACACCTAATTAGGAAGATCTAACAAATGGTTCTCCTTATTTTGCAAAATCTGCAAAATAAGAAGAAGATCCTAACCACTAATCACAACACAAAAAAAGAAACCAATTAAATTAATCACAAAATCCTCTTCACTAATTAATACAAGATTTTAAAATGAATTTAAAATTTCTAACAGTTCCCCTCAAATTAGTGCATATATATCAATCATACTCAACTTTTCGTTCAAATCTTCAAACGTACGCTTTGGGAAACTTTTGATTAAAATGTCAGCCACTTGCTTTGTAGGTAAATAAGCCATACAATCATTCACATTGTAAATCTTCTCCTTAATAAAGTGATGATCAGCCTCTACATGCTTTGTGCTGTTGTGATATTATTTGTACTTTTTAAAAAAGTTGAATTTATTATAAATGAAAAAGAAGAAAAGCAAAGTCAAGTCTAACTCGAAAACAACACTCGTCAAGCAAGCAGAACAAAAGAAAATACAATAAATTAAACGAGACTAACAATATCTTTCCCACAGGATTTTTTGGGAGGACATAACTAATAAGAAAAAATTGGCAAATCAGATTGGGCCGGCTGGGATGCTTTGATGTGGCATGCTGCATTTGATACTGAATCCAGATGCTAATCATCTAAAGCCAATTAATGGAGAAGATAGGACTGGTTCATCCCCCGAAATAATTGCAGCAGCAGGACCATGTAGAACCAGTTGTGCCTCTTTGTCTCCACAATCAAAATTAATTGCCACTGCAATCGGCATCTCATTCAATCCAGCTGGGCTAGGACTTAGTGGGCCGGTTACATGAATTGGAAAATTTGAAAATACATATGAAAAACCTAGGGCCATCTGAACATTGTCATTCATGAATGCCATCGATTGCTGCAACTAATTGAGCAGCAATCAATGCATCATCCTTTTCAAAATTGCAATTTCCACTAACGAAATTTTTCTGACATTCAGTACGGTCAAGGGTTAATTGAGATGCTTCGCCCTTTACCAAAGAGGTTGCGCCAATAAAACACATAATGTAAGCATGTGGTATACTCAGTGCTGCCTTATTGTCACAATAGAGCTTCATTAGGATTTATATAAGTTGGAATGAGTTGTATATTGATTATAATTAGCTATTTTTTGAAATTCACTTGGAGAATGATTGAGTTACCTCAAATTAAGACGACAAAATGAAAATAGATATTTACGATAAAGTACAAGTCATATGGGATGGTTAAAAGATACAAGGCCTTATTACTTGTTAAACGTTACATTTATATAGGATTAACTACCACAAAACTTTTGCTCAATGTTCCTTGGAGTGTTAGAATGAACGCGCTCCACGCGCGTCCTCGTGAGCAATCACACAATGGGCGGCTGTTCACATCGCGATGTGCTTGAGTCCTTGCCGATCACTCTCCTTGGCTGCTTGTCATCGAGGCCAAGTACTTCGACCTCGATCGTTTGGCTACCGGATTACAGATCGTGGAGCGAAGCCGTGGCTTGGAGAATTCGGTCTTCCTAGGCTTTGCCTCAGCGCGCTGGTTTCGCAGAGTGCTTGGCGATCTCCTTGATCAACGTGGGACTCCGATGTTTGTTCGCTCCTTCCGCGACAGGAGGGTGGTCTTCGTGCTTCAAACACGCCGCAATGCTAACGGCGGATTCGCCTCTCTCTCTGTGCTAGGCCTCCAGAGCTCTCATATGCTAGTGTTTCCGGATGGGCAAGACTTCCACGGCTGGCAGAGTCTTCGAGCGTTGATAGTGGATCTTCTTGTTGCTTCGCGGCCTTCCCCGCACGTGACCTCTCCGATCCGACGCGTCTTGCCTTCCCCATCTTGTGGGGCTCCAGATCGTCATCCTCCTCGTTCCTTTCGGGATGTTGCGGCTGGTCTCGATGATAGGGGTGTGGTCAGCCCTGGGTTTGGGGGGGGGGGGGGGGGGTGCTCTTGCATCACAAGGTGGGTCTTTGAGCCTCTGTGTGGAATTGGTGGTTGGCGCGCGGTGCTTGGGATGTGGCCTGGGCTGGGGTGGAATCCCGTTCCGACTGGTCATTCGGGTCGCCTCCTCCTCACAACTCTTCCGCGAGCCAACTTCAGCCACTGAGATCGCGTCAGCCTTGCCCAGCTGTGGTGGATGGTGGAGCTATTGCTCAAGGGTCATCAGACTAGTTCTTGGTGCTCAAAGGGGGGCGTAAGGTTCGTCTTCCCTCTAGGCTTTTGGCGTCCGCTGGTGGTTTGCCTCTGGGTTCCGCTGAGTAGTCCCCGCGTGGTCTTCTCGACTGGGATGCTGCAGGAGGGGTTAGCCCCCTGTCCGGCAGGGCCGATGCTTCTATGGAGTCTGGGGGCTCTTCTCCCTTGTCGTCGCCCCGCTCTGCTGCTATGGGGCTCGATGGGGGATGCCTGGAGTCTGTTGATGTCCCCTCTGTCCTTTCCTTGCCTCTACCTCTGAGTGGTGCTGTCCCAGGCAACGTTCACGGGGTTGGTTTAGGGGACTGTGTAGGGACGCCTCAGGTGGTAAAGCCCTTGGCAATGGTCTGCAAGGTTGGTGGGTCTCCTTGACACGGGGATTGCTCTGATTCTTCTTTGGGGCAATCCTCTTTGTGGGTGCAGCATCAGTATAAAGCTCTTGGCAAGCTGTTAGGGGTGAGTTATCAGAGCTTTAAGCGGGAAATCACACTACTCTTGCAGGATATTGAGGCGCGGCATCTATAACGACAGGGTGGGGCTCGCAAACCTGTTGCCACAGGTTTGAAAGGGGTTCATGAGCTCAAGGGCCTTGTGTCTTCCATTAATTATGATTCTCAGGCTTCTCGATCAAGGACCATGTCATGTTTGGCATTGGAGAGGGCTGGTGAACCCATGAATTTACATCTTATCTCTTGGAATGTGCAGGGGCTTCATGAAACGAAAAAACGTTCTTGTATTCGATCCCTGTTGCATGAGTGGCAAGCGGATGTTGTTTGCTTATAGGTGACCAAGTTGGCCTCCGTCTCTGCCTCTGTGGTTTGGAGCTTGTGGTGCTGCCGCTGGGCTGATTGGTTGTTTCTTGCTTCTTCTGAGGCGTTAGGGGGCATTTTGTTGTTGGGGGGCCACGGATGGTGGAGAGGGTGGACGAGGCCATTGGTCATTTTTCGGTTTCAGAATGTGGTGGATCGGAAGGTCTGGACATTCTCTGCGGTGTATGGGCCTAATATGGTCCGCGATCAACCTCTCATGTGGGATGAGTTTGCGAGGCAAGCCATGGTCTCTTTAGGGGACTTCAATGTGGTTCGACACCCGTCAGAAAAGGTAAGGCCCACGAGCATTACCTCCTCAATGGCTAGTTTTTCCGAGTTCATTGATTCACTTGAGCTAGTTAACTTGCCTCTTTCGGGCAGCTCTTTTACCTGGTATAACGCCCACAAGGTAGCTTCTTTCTATCAGCTTGACCGCTTCCTAGTTTCCCCCAATTGGGTTGGCTGGTTTGCGTGTGTTACTCAGTCCCACAAAAGCCGCTTTCATACGGATCATTTCTTCATTTCTTTATCTTGTGGCTCCTTGGATGGTGGTCTGCAACCCTTTTGCTTCGTGCTTATGTGGTTTCAGGCTGCGGGTTTTCTCAATCTTCTACGGTCGTGGTAGGCTTCTTATCAGGTTGCGAGTAGCCCTAGTTCTGTCTTGGCTGCCAAGTTGCAGTTGCTAAAGCTTGATTTGAAGAGGTGGAATGATGAGGTTTTTGGCCATCTAGCTGCCCGTTAGCTTCCTTGCTCGGCAGGGTTACAGGACCTGGAGGTGGTGGCTGAATCCCACCCATATCTCTGCTGCAAAGGTGGGCACGAGGGCCACTCTTTCTACTTCTTTTGAACAGGTTCTCCTAATGGAGGTGTCTTGGCGACAAAAGTCACGTGTCTTGTGGCTTAAAGAGGGTGATCAGAACTCCAATTTTTTTCATCACTTGGCTACTTCTCACCGGTGGACTAATACCATTTCTCAATTGGTTCTTTATGGGACTGTTGTGACTGGCTCGTCAGTGATTTGGGATCATGTGGTGGACTTCTTTGAGTCTCTTTGTCATGAGGAGAGTTTTACCCGTCCTTTCTTGGATGGGATCTGGTTTTGTACTCTCTGTTAAGGATAGTTTGTCATTGGATCGGCCTTTCTTGTTGGAGGAGGTGGAGTCTATGGTTTATGGTTTTGTGGGGGATAAGGCCGTTGGCCCGGATGGGTTTCCTATGGATTTCTTTCAACGGGGTTGGGGTTTTTTGCGAGATGGTGTCATGGCCGTTTGCCGGAAATTCCTCACGCATGGTCATTTTGCTCGGAGCCTTAATGCTACTTTTATTGCCCTCATCCCCAAGAAGCCCGGGGCGATGGAGGTGAAGGATTTTCATCCTATTAGCCTAGTTGGTAGTATGTATAAAATTATTGCAAAGGTCTTGGCTGTCCAATTAAAAGGTGTGTTAGGGAAAATTATTTCTCCTTTGCAAAGTGCTTTTGTGCTTTTGTTCATGGGCAGCAGATTTTGGACTCGGTCCTTATAGCCGACGAATGCATTGATTCCCGACTTCATACTTCCACCCCCGGGGTTTTGTGTAAGCTCGACATCGAAAAGGTTTATGATCATATTAATTGGGGCTTTATGTTGTATCTTCTTAAGCGGTGTGGGTTTTCCCCTACCTAGCGGCGATGGATTGCTTTTTGTGTCATCAACTCGATTCTCAGTGTTAAGTGAATGGCTGCCCAGGTGAATTTTTTTGTGGTTCTCGCGGGCTCCGACAAGGGGATCCTCTTTCTCCCTTGTTGTTTGTTATTGTGATGGAGGCTTTTAGCCGCCTACTTGATTGAGCCTATGGTCAACTCTCGAGTTTCTCGGTTAGCACTGTAGTGCATGATCCCATAGTTATTACTCAATTGCTCTTTGCGGACGACACTCTTATTTTCTGTGCAGTAGATCCTTTGCATTTGTTTCACTTACGGGCTGTTCTGGTGTGATTTGAGGCTACATCTGGGTTGAGGATTAATTTGGGCAAATCTGTCATGGTTCTGATGAGTGAGGTCCTTAGTGCGGCAGCGTTAGTAGGAATCCTTGGGTGTAGGCTCTCCACTATGCCTTTAACTTATTTGGGTCTTTCGTTGGCACTCGATTCAAATCCTCTGCTGTTTGTGGCCTCACTGATTGCTTCTTTGGAGCGTCATTTGACTAGTTGAAGCGGTTATATCTTTCTATCGGCGGTAGACTTTGCTCAAAAGTACTCTGTCCAGCCTTCCCACCTACTTATTGTTCCTCTTTCCCGGCAGCAGGATTCAGCAATAGTTCCTTTGGGGTTCCTCGCAGGTGGCACATAAGTATCCTTTGGTGAGTTGAGCTTTCATTTGCCGTCCTCTATCTTGTGATGGGTTGGCTATTCGTCGTATTCGGACCTTCAACAAGGCCCTACTTGGGAAATGGTTATGGTGGTTTGGAGTGGAGTGTGACTGTCTTTGGCGGCCGGTCATTGTGGCCAAATATGGGGCCTTGAGAGGTGGTTGGACCTCTAATCCCCCTCGTGGTCATCATGGCGTGGGTCTTTGGCGGTTTATTCGGTCTGGTTAGCCGTTATTTGCTTCGTTTGTGGCTTTTAAGGTAGGTGATGGCTCTTTTATCCGCTTCTGGGAGGATGCCTAGTGCTTGGAAGTGTCTTACCACTGCTCGTGCGGGTTTTAGGGACGATTTCTACTCGGATCATGGTTAGGGGGTGCAGTGGGAGGTTACCTTTTCTCGCCTCGCACAAGACTGGGAATTGGAGGCTTTTGCTTCTTTCTTTGCGGTGTTGTATTCTGGCCCCTTACGTTGCGATTGTCTGAACCGCTTATGTTGACGTCCTACTAAGGCTCAAGGCTTTCGTGTGCTGTCTTTTCAAGCAGCTCGGTTGCCTATTTTTTTCGGGGTGCTTCCTGGAAGAGTGTTTAGAAGGCTCCGGTTTCTCCGCAACTGGCCTTCTTTGCTTGGATGGCGGTTTTGGGGCGAATTCTAACTGCAGATAACCTGCATTGGCATGAGATGATGATTCCTAGTTAGTCTAACATGTGTAAGGCATCTAGGGAGTCAGTGGACCACTTTCTCCTTCATTACCCTATTGCTCGCTTTCTTTGGGACTTTGTCCTGGGCTGTTTGGTCTGTCTTGGGTGATGCCTCACAGTGTTCATAGGCTTTTCTCCTCCTAAAGGGGGCGGGTGGGCAAGCAATTTGCAGTCAGGAACACTATTCCTCATTGCATTACCTAGTGTCTCTAGCGGGAGCAAAATGCTCGTCTTTTTTAGGGTTGTGAATGCCGCTTAGATGAGCTTAAACTTTGTTTTCTCCAGAGCCATTGGGATTGTTTGGCTGGATCTGGATGTTTTCGTCTCTCTTGTCTTTTTGATGTTATCTCTGTTTGTTCTTTTTGAGCTGGATTTATTTTACCTGTGCTTTTTTCATATTCTCTTTTTTGTACACTTCTTGTATACTTGGCTTTTTTATAAAATTTACTTATAAAAAAAACTTTTGCTCATGTGACTAAGATAAATATGGCTAGAGTTATTTTTTCTCTTGCAATTAATTTAAATTAGCCATTACAACAGTTTAAGGTCAAAAATTTTGTTCTTCATGGTAACTTGATGGAAGAAGTGAATATGGATCCTCCTCCAAGTTTTACACCAAAAGAAGTGAAGGCATACAAACTAAACAAGACATTATATGATTTGAAACAATGACCACAATCTTAGTTTGGTCGACTAAGCCATTCAATGCGGGCATTTGATTTCAAGCAGGCTTTGGCTAATCACACTGTTCTAGCAGTAATATTACATTACTTATTGTTTATGTTAATGATATGATTGTTATAGGTTATGATTCTTTTCTTCTATATATATACTTGAAGTTCTTCCATTAATCATTTTAACCAAATCCCCTCGCATAAGCCATGGACCACTGCATGAAATTCTACCTCTACACTACTTTGACTTACAACAAATTGTTTGTTTGCTCCTCTAAGTCAGAAGATTCCCCTATGCATAAGTACAGTATGCACTGGTTGAAAGTCTATCATTCACTGAGCCAGTCCAATTTGCATCGATAAACACTTCAATAAATCTGTTCTCCTTTTCTCAAGTACATACCTTTACATGGAGTTCCTTTTAGTACCTTATATTGCTTTCAAATGCAGTCCTTTAGGACAATGCATAAAATGGCTTATAACGTTCACTACAAAATAAATGTCTAGGCGTGTGTAAGAAAGATAAATCAGCTTACCAACTACTTTTTGATCTCTCTCCTTATCAACCTCTAAACACTCATCTTCATATCCTAACTTTTGATTCAGCTCCATGAGTGTTTCAGTCAGCCTACACCCCAACATACTAATTTCTTTTGGTAAATCTAAGATGTACTTTCTATGAGAAATGGAAATCCCAGTTTGGTTCCTTGCTACCTCCATAACCAAGAAATACTAGAGATCCCAGATCTTTTGGCTCAAATTCATATTCACTACTAAGATAAGTTTTCAACTGTCTAATTTCATCTAGATCATCCCCTGTCATCATGATATCATCAACATATACGATGAGAATTTTATCTTACTAGTCTTTGAATGCTTACAAGAACATGGTGTGATCAACTTGTCTCTGACTATATCCTTTGTCACAACCTTTGTGAACCTATCTATTGAACCACGCCCAAGGAGACTGTTTTAGACCATAAAGGAACTTTTACCTTCCCACGCTGATATTCAAATCCAGGAGCCATTTCCATATGGGCTTCTTTGCTTAGTTCACTACTTAGGAATACATTTTTTGCATCAAGTTGTAGTAGATGCCTAATTTACAACCAAGGAGAACAAAACCCTTAATATATTAAATTGATAACATAGACCTTTCATAAGCCACAAAATTGGAGATAGGAAGTTGAGTGCGGGATTTAGTTCCTGTGCAAAGACACAACCAATAAAGGAACTTTTACCTTCCCACGCTGATATTCAAATCCAGGAGCCATTTCCATATGGGCTTCTTTGCTTAGTTCACTACTTAGGAATACATTTTTTACATCAAGTTGTAGTAGATGCCTAATTTACAACCAAGGAGAACAAAACCCTTAACATACTAAATTGATAACAAAGACCTTTTATAAGCCACAAAATTGGAGATAGGAAGTTGAGTGCAGGATTTAGTTCCTGTGCAAAGCCACAACCAATAGATCTTCAACTCTTGGAGGCTCTAAGATGAATATGGATAGGTGGCAGATCGATCTTGGAACCATTAATGGTTTTAGATTCCGGGCAACCTTGGGTATTAGATTTATCTTCTTGGGAGGAAAGATGCCTTCTAGAATAAACAAGCAATTCAGGAGTCTATTGTAGTTGTGATTCAAGTTTGTATGCTGATTTTCAGGGAGCCCACAACCAAGAATGACTTGCATGGTGGGAAGGGAGTTAACAAGGATGCTAGGGACAATAGATACAAGGGGAGTGGTTCTTAATGATTTTTGTGTCTAAGAACCAACACACAGTTGTGTGCACAAGGATCAAGTTTAGACTGAATTGGATGATGAGAGTGAACAAATGCCCTACACCCGAAAACTTTTAATGGAAGAGAAGAGACAGAAAACAAGGGAAAAGCATTTTTTTTAGGACAGAGAGGAGTTTGAATGTTTAGAACTTCTGATGGCATCCCATTGATAAAAAAACAAACAATTAAGACTACTTCACCCCAAAGGTATTTCGGAACATTCACGTTGAACATAAGAGCTCGAACCACTTCTAATAAATGACAATTTTTTCTTTCAGAAATACCATTTTGTTGAGTGGTATCGATACATGAACGTTGGTGGATTATTCCATCATCAGCTAGATAAGAACCTAAGGTAGAATTGAAATACTCATGGCCATTATCATTTCTGAAAGTAGGAATGTGACCTTGAAACTGGTTTTGAATCATTGAGTGAAAATTCTTAAACGTCTGGTGCTTCTGATTTCTCTTTTAAGAGATAGACCCAACAGACTCTTGTGTGGTCATCAATAAAGGTAAGGAACCAACTACGACCATGTTTCTTACACAACAAGGCCCCCAAATATCGCTGTGTATCAACGAAAATGGTCTAGATTCTGCACACGGTTTAATAGCATATGGAACATGCGTATCCTTGGACAATTAACATATTTCACAAGCAAAGGAACTATAATTTTTATTATAAAACAAACTTGGAAACAAAGGCTTTAGGTATAAAAAATTTGAATGTCCTAGTCAACGATGCCACATCATAATTGCATCATGATTTGAAACAGAAAGAGCAGTATAACTGTTTTGTTTAATATGTATAATATGTAGAGTCCATCATCAACTTTAGCATTGCCAATCATCCTCCCCGATGATTGTTCCTGAATAAGACAACCAGTGCAGGAAAATAAGGCAATCCTCCCCCCTATGATTGTTCCTGAATGAGACAACCAGTCAATTTACTAAATGATAGTAAATTACATGATAATTTTGGGACATGAAGCACAAATGTTAGGGTAAGATGATATGTAATAGCAACATGGGAGAAAGAGCTATCAGCTATTTGTACACGGAATCGATTGTGGCAGGGATTGTATGTATAAAACAATGAGGAATTACCTATCATATGGTTTGAGGCCGCACAATCAAAAATCCAGGGGAATGATGTGTTGGACTGAAAAGTAACATTAAGGGCAGTACCATGAATAGCTAAGGTGCAGGTTGGGGCGCTTGTGGGACTTGTGTTCTTGTTGAGAAGTTGGAAGGTCTCCAATTGAGTATTTCTAAGTGGAACGTTCAACACATCATCATTGTTGGGTGTAATGATCTACCTTCTCTCTGGCTTTTGTTCTTCCACCCAGAGGGTAGCCATGAAGTTGGAAATGAGTGTCTCGGGTATGACTTGCTTTGTTGCAGTGGCTGCACCATGGGCCATCACCATATTTGTTTTGCTTATTTTCTTCTCTTGTTCGATTCTTACGATTAAACTGCCCTTTGGTGAAGAAAGCAGCAGTCTCCATTGGACGTTCTCCATTACAATTGACTAGTTTTAATTCTTCTGGCTCTCCCAACATTACATGACGCTGATTCCCCCCTTGCCAAACTTCAGAAAATCCTTATCCAATGGAAAGTAATGGCCTCCACTGATTCCATCCACGAACCTTGTCCAAGTCACAATACAAACTGGCCAAAAAATCGTAGTCTTTCCTTTTCAAGGTAAGTCATGAATTTCACATGTTATTCAAGTTCTACCAAATCAGCTTCATAGAACATATCTAGATCCTGCCATAAAATCTTTGGAGAATTATAGTAACTAGTCACTCAAAAGAACCTTGAGGAATATCCTTGAGCTGCATTTTGATCTCGAGCACTTGGAGGCTTTCTCCATATCTCAGTAGTTTTCTTTGACAATATTTCATAAGGCTTTTGCAGTCTTAGGTCAAAGTTCAAAAATACGAAACACAATACAGTACGGATTTAATGTCGTATGCAGATGCGAGTGCCTCAGTACGATCGAGGCATGCGCCTCGGCCATTAACAATAATTATTTTTAATATATATAAGTATATGAATTTATAACAAATAACTATAAAATTATATGTGAATTTAAAATAATTTAATATAACATAAATTTATAGTTTAATATATAGTAAATGTTTATTTATAGTTTAACATATATAAAATTAATATATTTATATAGTTGTATAAATATTTATATAAATATATTATATAAATAAGTCAGATACTTAACATTTAGGTATCAACGAAGACGCAGACGATGACTTTGATGACAACGCAGAGTTGTCGACTCAGAATGATGATCAACGAAGATGCTGGAGTGCCGGACGACGACAGCACTAGAGTGTCGAATAACGACGACGATGGCACTAGAGTGCTGGATGACAACAATGAAAACAATGCTGGAGCTGGATGGGCCAACGACACGCTGGACAACGATGCTGGAAGGTGCAACGATGCACCTCGGATCGACGATGACGCTCCTCGGATCTGCTTGTGTCCAGGGTGCCTCATCCCTGGTACAGGATTTGGGGCACTGCCTCAATGCGATTTGACGCCGAGGCAGGCAAGGTGGGGCAGCACCTCAAGGCGCCGCCTCAGCCTGTTTTTACAAACCTTGCAGCAGGTAGGTCCATCCAACTGATATTGGTCTCCATGGAATAAATGAGTCAAGCCATCAAAACTGAATTGTTTAATTCCCACACAGCATATGTAGAATCAGTGGTTTTGGGTCACTGAATACACCTGTGATATTTACCTTGAACTAGAATGACCATGAGAATGGACTCAAACCCCTACAAGAAATTCTTGCTATCTATTTATGATTTGTGATCACTAGAGAAGAATTACGACTACAATTGGGGAAGAGAAAGATTTTGGGGAATAGAAACCTGAAAAGTAGTTTCTGATTTGAGTGTTTCTTTGATAGAATCTGTCATGACTGATAAATAAATCAAGGCTACAACCATGCTCGGATACCATGTTATGTTAAAGTCCAAAGACTTTCATCCTCAAACCAATTGACTAGTGAGATGACCTCAAAATCATATTAACTAACGGCAAGGCTAAACAATTCCTAATGTGAGATTAAAAATCTCAACACATCAAGTGACTAATATTTTGAGTCATACAAGGTACCCAACACATCCTAATGTTGGGTAACGTGGAACATACGTGCTGCTATAATACCTAGAAAGTTTTGGATAAAGGTTTTTCTTTATATTTCACCAATTGAGTACATTTATATAGGAGAAGATACAAAATTTATCCCAACAAAATAGGAAACTAACATAATTATAGGGAGTGACAAAATCTTTGTTGTTTTGATAAGTAAGAAAAACTTATTAAAATAGAAATAATGCACACAAGCAATGTGCGCTAAACAAAACAAAAAATCTATGAGATAAGAATAGAAAACTAACCTAAATTAACAAAAAAAAACTTCAAAACAAGGAAAAAAATCCTAACCGCACCACCAAAAAAGGAAACCAATTAAATTAATTACAAAATCCTAACTAATTAATACAGGGTTTTTAAACAATAAATTTTGAATTTATAACAAAATATATTTCCACAAGAAAGCTAAGCTTTTAAAGTAATAATCTATGCCATAGAAAGTCATGCATTTTATTAATGATCACTGGTAGCTTTTTCTGGACATTCTGCGTTAACAATTTCTTTATAATCACCGGTTACCCTTCCTCTTCATTGATTAGGTGATCCCCATTTTTAGTAAATCGGTCTCACATGGAACAACAATATATAATTTGCATAACCATTCTTTGGCTTCGAAGTGACACATTCTGTTGACCATTTCTTATGGAATGAAGAAGACCAAGATGGTTGTTCAGCGAGAGATAGAGATGACTTAATGCCACTCATTGATAAACAGAATGAAACCAACTTAAGACTCATCCAAAGAATTGGTAAATGAAAAATGGCGAAGCATTTACTTCCACTAAGTATAGTATTGAAGAATACCTGACTATAACTACAGGGATGCCAGCCTGAGCAGCATAAATAGCTGATTTTACTTTCAAGGTCATCCCCTCCCGGTCCTAACCTAGACTTATAATCACCGGTTACCCTTCCTCTTCATTTCTCCTGGACATTCTGCGTTAACAATTTCTTTATAATCACCGGTTACCCTTCCTCTTCATTGATCAGGTGATCCCCATTTTTAGTAAATCGGTCTCACATGGAACAACAATATATAATTTGCATAACCATTCTTTGGCTTTGCAGTGACACATTCTGTTGACCATTTCTTATGGAATGAAGAAGACCAAGATGGTTGTTCAACAGAGATAGAGATGACTTAATGCCACTCATTGATAAACAGAATGAAACCAACTTAAGACTCATCCAAAGAATTGGTAAATGAAAAATGGCGAAGCATTTACTTCCACTAAGTATAGTATTGAAGAATACCCGACTATAACTACAGGGATGCCAGCCTGAGCAGCATAAATAGCTGATTTTACTTTCAAGGTCATCCCTCCCGGTCCTAACCTAGACTTATAATCACCTGGTTACCCTTCCTCTTCATTTCTCCTGGACATTCTGCGTTAACAATTTCTTTATAATCACCGGTTACCCTTCCTCTTCATTGATCAGGTGATCCCCATTTTTAGTAAATCGGTCTCACATGGAACAACAATATATAATTTGCATAACCATTCTTTGGCTTCATGATGACACATTCCGTTGACCATTTCTTATGGAATGAAGAAGACCAAGATGGTTGTTCAGCGAGAGATAGAGATGACTTAATGCCACTCATTGATAAACGAAATGAAACCAACTTAAGACTCATCCAAAGAATTGGTAAATGAAAAATGGCGAAGCATTTACTTCCACTAAGTATAGTATTGAAGAATACCTGACTATAACTACAGGGATGCCAGCCTGAGCAGCATAAATAGCTGATTTTACTTTCAAGGTCATCCCTCCCGGTCCTAACCTAGACTTATAATCACCTGGTTACCCTTCCTCTTCATTTCCTGGACATTCTGCGTTAACAATTTCTTTATAATCACCGGTTACCCTTCCTCTTCATTGATCAGGTGATCCCCATTTTTAGTAAATCGGTCTCACATGGAACAACAATATATAATTTGCATAACCATTCTTTGGCTTCTGCAGTGACACATTCTGTTGACCATTTCTTATGGAATGAAGAAGACCAAGATGGTTGTTCAACGAGAGATAGAGATGACTTAATGCCACTCATTGATAAAAGAATGAAACCAACTTAAGACTCATCCAAAGAATTGGTAAATGAAAAATGGCAGAAGCATTTACTTCCACTAAGTATAGTATTGAAGAATACCTGACTATAAACTACGGGATGCCAGCCTGAGCAAGCATAAATAGCTGATTTTACTTTCAAGGTCATCCCTCCCGGTCCTAACCTAGACTTATAATCACCGGTTACCCTTCCTCTTCATTTCTCCTGGACATTCTGCGTTAACAATTTCTTTATAATCACCGGTTACCCTTCCTCTTCATTGATCAGGTGATCCCCATTTTTAGTAAATCGGTCTCACATGGAACAACAATATATAATTTGCATAACCATTCTTTGGCTTCGCGATGACACATTCTGTTGACCATTTCTTATGGAATGAAGAAGACCAAGATGGTTGTTCAACGAGAGATAGAGATGACTTAATGCCACTCATTGATAAACAGAATGAAACCAACTTAAGACTCATCCAAAGAATTGGTAAATGAAAAATGGCAGAAGCATTTACTTCCACTAAGTATAGTATTGAAGAATACCTGACTATAACTACAGGGATGCCAGCCCCTGAGCAGCATAAATAGCTGATTTTACTTTCAAGGTCATCCCTCCCGGTCCTAACCTAGACTTATAATCACCGGTTACCCTTCCTCTTCATTTCTCCTGGACATTCTGCGTTAACAATTTCTTTATAATCACCGGTTACCCTTCCTCTTCATTGATCAGGTGATCCCCATTTTTAGTAAATCGGTCTCACATGGAACAACAATATATAATTTGCATAACCATTCTTTGGCTTCACTGCGTGACACATTCTTTGACCATTTCTTATGGAATGAAGAAGACCAAGATGGTTGTTCAAAGAGAGATAGAGATGACTTAATGCCACTCATTGATAAACAGAATGAAACCAACTTAAGACTCATCCAAAGAATTGGTAAATGAAAAATGGCAGAAGCATTTACTTCCACTAAGTATAGTATTGAAGAATACCTGACTATAACTACAGGGATGCCAGCCTGAGAAGCATAAATAGCTGATTTTACTTTCAAGGTCATCCCTCCCGGTCCTAACCTAGACTTATAATCACCTGGTTACCCTTCCTCTTCATTTCTCCTGGACATTCTGCGTTAACAATTTCTTTATAATCACCGGTTACCCTTCCTCTTCATTGATCAGGTGATCCCCATTTTTAGTAAATCGGTCTCACATGGAACAACAATATATAATTTGCATAACCATTCTTTGGCTTCTGCGATGACACATTCTGTTGACCATTTCTTATGGAATGAAGAAGACCAAGATGGTTGTTCAGCAAGAGATAGAGATGACTTAATGCCACTCATTGATAAACAGAATGAAACCAACTTAAGACTCATCCAAAGAATTGGTAAATGAAAAAGGATGGCGAAGCATTTACTTCCACTAAGTATAGTATTGAAGAATACCTGACTATAACTAAGGATGCCAGCCTAAGCAGCATAAATAGCTGATTTTACTTTCAAGGTCATCCCTCCCGGTCCTAACCTAGACTTATAATCACCGGTTACCCTTCCTCTTCATTTCTCCTGGACATTCTCGTTAACAATTTCTTTATAATCACCGGTTACCCTTCCTCTTCATTGATCAGGTGATCCCCATTTTTAGTAAATCGGTCTCACATGGAACAACAATATATAATTTGCATAACCATTCTTTGGCTTCTGCAATGACACATTCTGTTGACCATTTCTTATGGAATGAAGAAGACCAAGATGGTTGTTCAAAGAGATAGAGATGACTTAATGCCACTCATTGATAAACAGAATGAAACCAACTTAAGACTCATCCAAAGAATTGGTAAATGAAAAATGGCAGAAGCATTTACTTCCACTAAGTATAGTATTGAAGAATACCTGACTATAACTACAGGGATGCCAGCCTGAGCAGCATAAATAGCTGATTTTACTTTCAAGGTCATCCCTCCCGGTCCTAACCTAGACTTATAATCACCGGTTACCCTTCCTCTTCATTTCTCCTGGACATTCTGCGTTAACAATTTCTTTATAATCACCGGTTACCCTTCCTCTTCATTGATCAGGTGATCCCCATTTTTAGTAAATCGGTCTCACATGGAACAACAATATATAATTTGCATAACCATTCTTTGGCTTAGTGACACATTCCGTTGACCATTTCTTATGGAATGAAGAAGACCAAGATGGTTGTTCAGCAGAGATAGAGATGACTTAATGCCACTCATTGATAAACAGAATGAAACCAACTTAAGACTCATCCAAAGAATTGGTAAATGAAAAATGGCAGAAGCATTTACTTCCACTAAGTATAGTATTGAAGAATACCTGACTATAACTACAGGGATGCCAGCCTGAGCAGCATAAATAGCTGATTTTACTTTCAAGGTCATCCCTCCCGGTCCTAACCTAGACTTATAATCACCGGTTACCCTTCCTCTTCATTTCTCTGGACATTCTGCGTTAACAATTTCTTTATAATCACCGGTTACCCTTCCTCTTCATTGATCAGGTGATCCCCATTTTTAGTAAATCGGTCTCACATGGAACAACAATATATAATTTGCATAACCATTCTTTGGCTTCTGCAGTGACACATTCTGTTGACCATTTCTTATGGAATGAAGAAGACCAAGATGGTTGTTCAGCAGAGATAGAGATGACTTAATGCCACTCATTGATAAACAGAATGAAACCAACTTAAGACTCATCCAAAGAATTGGTAAATGAAAAATGGCAGAAGCATTTACTTCCACTAAGTATAGTATTGAAGAATACCTGACTATAACTACAGGGATGCCAGCCTGAGCAGCATAAATAGCTGATTTTACTTTCAAGGTCATCCCTCCCGGTCCTAACCTAGACTTGTCTCCAAAGGTAACATCTGCTTCATGAGTATCCTTAATGTATATTTTGATAAGCTTTGAATCATGAGAACCAGAAGCTCCACTATAAAGCCCTTCAACTTCACTCAACAGAATAAGAAGGTCAGCTTTTAACTCCAAGGCCAGTAGAGCTGCTAAACTATCATTGTCCCAAAATATACCAGAAGAATCCTGCAAAAGGTAGACATAGTTAGGATCTGCATAACCTTGCTTCCTGTATTCACATTTAAGTTATTTTAATGTGCACATCATAAAAAAGAAGAGTAACATGCCTTATATGGAGCTTTCCTAGCACTGACGGCATCATTTTCATTAAATACAGGAACAACCTTCGTAGTTATTAATGCATTCACTGTTTGAGAAAGCTGCATTCTAAAATTTGGATCATTAAAATCCTTGTCAGTCACAAGAAACTGAGAGGGCGTCACATCCAGCTGCGCAAAAAAAAAAAAACAGAGCAGCATTAACTTCCAGAATGAGCCCTAGAAATGATATGGTAAATATTTTCATTTCGGAAATGATGACAAACGCATGAGACCACTAGATATTCAATTATAATGAAGTCACCAGAGAAAAAAATAGAATAATACCACTCAACCAGATAAACTTAGAACAAACCGAGGACAAAAGTGACATGCCATAACTATGGCCTTTAATAGAAACTCATATTGAATGGCATTTGAAATTCAAAGGACATATTATGCCACATTAGTTTGTCATGACTTTGTCCTTAACTCATCTGGCTGGGTAGTTTTATTCAAAAAAAAAATGTACCTGACTAAACAGTGTATCATACAGAGCCATGAGACCACTTTGTCCAACAGATGCACATGCCTTGCCATCAATTTCAACTTGAGGATTTTGAAGATCAACAAAACTGATGTAAGGACCAAGAACAAACATAACATACAAGATTGAAAGAACATCAGAGACCAGAGATTATATAAACCAGAACTATTATAGATAGATTTTTCTGAAATTAAATTTTTTCCAAGAAAGGGATAGATTCAAACCAAAAGAAAGGAAAAAATAAAAAAAAACAGAAAATGGAATATTAAAGTCAACGTTTGTGTGCAAAAAATTCAAAATTTTGGTCTTTCCTTAAAATTAAATAAAGCCAACATTAACTATCTTTTCACCAAAAAGCATCCCTAGAAGGATAAGATGATACTTTGAAGGAAAAATGTGTCAAAGAAGAAAAAAAAAGAGAGAAAATAATGCATGACTGGTCTAACCCTCCAGGCTAGCACGCATTGTTATTCATAATAGTACTAAAGGTACACAGTACTGTGATGGACAGTATCACACATGATAATAAAAAATAACTTATAACACCCTCCCTCCAACAGAGGCATCAATATCATCAATCATGCCTAGCTTGCTACAAATAAAGTGAATCCTGCCCAGCTAAAGGCTTAGTAAACACAGCTTGTTTTTTTTAATAAGTAAAAAAATTTATTAAATAAACCAAATACACAAGTTTTTTTAAAAATAAGTAAAACAAATTTACTAGATAAAAATCACACAAGAAGTGTGTGAAATACGAAATTACAACACTAAGATAACAATCAGCTCAAAAAAACAATCATTTACAACATCCCAAATGAAAGAAAAAATAAAAACCGCCCAAAACATACAACCAATCACCCAAATACACAAGAAGTACACAATAGCAAGATTACAATCAACTCAGGAAAAAAACAAATTAAAAAGAACAACAATCAAGGAACTTAGGCACCAAAGAAAGAATATTTTTTATCTCCTAATTTCTTTTCGTAAAATCTTGTCTAATATTTAGTTCTATTCCAACACACACATAGTAGAAAGAATTGTCACCACTAGTGGACATCTAATGAAGAAGAGAACCAAGGAAATGAGACTTAAGCACTTCCACATAGAGCTTACAATGCTTACACAATCGTGCATTCCACTCACACCAAACACAATAAAATGGAATGAAAAATAGCCAGCAAAATCATAGATCGCTAGCCCACACTCCCATACTAGCAAGAAAAGAAGTCACGAATACTATAAGATATCACTTAGCCAAACAACCCAAGAATCAAATCCCAAAACATCCTAGCAATATGGCAGTGGAGAAAAAGATTAATCACGGACTCCCCATCCAACTTGCACATGCAGCACCAGCTCATCATAAATTATCTGCATTTAAAATTTTCCCAAGGCAATAGTCCAAACAAAGAAAGTCACCCTAAGGAAAACCTTAGCCCTTCAAATGCCTCTCCAAGGAAAGCAACCAAACCCAACAAGATGAAGAATAGAATAAAAAGACTTCATCTGAAAGTCTTTAGCCCAATCAAGACCCAAACACATCTTATCCTTCACAGAACTATAAAGTGTGGCAGAGTACAACATAGTATAACAAGAAAGCCTCCAACTTTCAATCCTGAGCCAATCAAGTAAAAATCATCCTCCCAATGCACACCCGTCCCAAAAATGAGCAAAAGCAGCCACAAAAACATCAACAAGGCAAGCAATGCAATACAACTCAAAATAAACAAACTTCAATGGCTCAATAGCACACCAAACATCACCTCACAAACATATAGAAGACTCATCTCCCACCTCAAATCACAAATATGAAAACCATAAGCCAATTGGGGCAGATCTATTTCCCTAGGAAGGCCAACATCACAAGGCCTACCAAGGGTTTTGGAAATCCACCCACTTGGGAGCATAACATATTTTACCACAATGACCTTCCTCCAAAAAGCATCCCTTTTTACATCAAATTGCAACAACCACTTACTTAGAAGAGCATCATCGAATTGCCAAAGATTCTTAATAGCCAAGCCACCGTGAATAAGTGGACAGCACACCAAATCCCACTTGACCAAGTGAAGCTTGGCCACCTCTGCAGTAGTCCCTCAAAAGAAATTCCGTGGAATTTCCAACCCCCCTTATAGAGGTAAAGCCGCTGCCACCTCACCAACCGATGCTCCATCTTTTTAATAATCGAATTCCAAATAAATGCAACTTTAAAGTTGGCCCCAAAAATAAACCTAAATACTTGAAAGGCAACGCCGCAATTTTGCCCCCTAAGATATCAACAAGCTTCGCTAATCAAGACACTTCACCTACTAGAAGTAACTTCGAGTTACCCTAATTTATCCTTAATCCAAAAACAACTTCAAACTAAATAAGGATAGATCACAAGTGAAAAATAAAATCCAAATCCGCATCACGAAAAATGAAAATATCAATTGGAAAGTGTAGTTTTTTTGTATTACAGCTGTAGAAATTAGATGTCATTAATTTAGAATAGATTGTTGTGTGATTTGTAGGTTACCTAAATAGAATTTCTTAATCAAGTTAGATCTAACCATTCTTGTATATATACATAATTGTATTCACTTAATAAAATATAAGAAAGTATTATTTCTCCTCTATCCTTTTCTACTCGGTATCAAAAGAAAACCCTAAGGAGGAGCTACAGTCACCACCATTGCAAGAATCTCTCAGCTCAACTCTTCCCTTTGTGGTGAACTTATCCTCCTGTAATCTAAATCGAAGTCTCATGAAACTAATGCATATTTTAGATCGAGCATAATAGTCTCAATTTCTCTCTGCTACAAGCCATGAGTCGCTGATACAGCTATTATCGCCACCTATCACCATCACCCGCCAACGCCGCTCACTAACATCGATGTTGTGCACCCGAGCAAAGTTTCACATGTCCTAGTGTCATCAGAAGTTACAATGTTGTTGTCGTGCCTCCACAAGGAGTAACCCCTGCTATCACCAACTTCATTGTCACCGCCACCACAACCATCGTGCACCACTGCAAGGTGTTGTTCCCACAATCCTTTTAGGTTGTCATTGTTGTCAACAGTTTATTAAGAAGCGGGCAGAAGCTTGTTGTACTTGGCTGAATAACTTCGTAGAGTGATCTCTTAAAGTGAGCTCATAGAGAGAGAGAGTCTAACTATGTACTACTTTAATCTATTCAAGGTCGAAGATCCGAAGATTCGAAGACCCACAAAGTCAAAGATCCGTAAATTCAAAGATTTATAGGATCAAAGATCCTCAGACTCAAAGCACCTCAGACTCAAAGGTCCACATGGTCGCAAACTCGAAGAGTCACAAGGTCGTAGACTCGAAGATCCACAAGGTCGAAAATTCGAAGACCCAAAGTATAGTCAGGTGAAGAGCAGCATCTCAGAGATTCGAAGACATACAAACTCAAAGACCCATTGAGTGAAGTGTGGCGGTGTCGCAAAGTCGAAGTTCGAAAAGTCGAAGAATTGGAGACCTGTTGATGTGAACCGATGATTAGCCAAGTCAGAAGGCGGTTATCGTTGGCTCGAAACTAGAGACTCGGACTCAAAGGCTTAACCATAAGATTTGAGTGTCGCTGGCTCTAAACTGAAGTTAATCCACCTCAAAGGTCCAAAGGTTTTAACTCAAAGGTTCGAAGGTGTAGACTCGAAGATCGTAGCGTGTATACTAGATGAAGCATTTGTGAGACTATGAAGCTGACATCTTCGAAGTTATAGCTAATTGAAGGATCAAAACGTAATTAAAGTCACTGTTTAAGTAAGTTATTCGGGCAACGTATCTGAGCATGTTAAGTATCAGGATAAACACAAGGACACGGGAGAGAGAGGGAAATGGTCACCGCACTGAGGCTTATAAGGTTTATATAGGGGCAGTACCTAGGGTTGGCTCTGATACCAAGAAGAAGAAAAAAGAAGAGAATGAGTAAATTGTCTAACCCTCTAGGTTAGCACACACTACTATTTATAATAATAGTAGAGGTATGCAATAATATAGTGGACACTACCATACGTGATAATAAACTATGAAATAACTCATAACAAAATCAACGCTCAGATAAATCTCATACATATATGCACGGATAAACAGAGAAAAAAATAAAACGAAAGGGAAAACTACAATAAACCTGCTATTGACTAATGTCCTATAACGAAGCCTTTGACGACCAATGTCGATAGCACCACAAGTCACTAAAATGACTTCATATCCTTTGGAGTTCATTTCCTTGATCTGCAATTCATTTGAACATAATATGGTCAACTCCTCCGAGGAAAACTATTTCCCTTGATAAACACGTGTACATTAGAAGCAATTTTACCTGTTCGCAAAGTGCACCAACTCTTCCGAGGGCTATACTTCCATCAGCATGAGTAACAATAGGGATTCCAGCCTTTGATGATCAAAACAAACATCAACCGCATGGATGGGTATTAAATGATACAGAATATACATAAATCAATATATATGTATATATATTTCACTTTTCATCAAGTCTAGACTCCTTCAATTGTGACACCACGCAATATGTATATGAAGTCAACAAATATGCCAAGATAATATTCATTAGAATAGTCATTCTCATCTCAATCAATTTCATTTTTGGGAATATTTGAAGATTTCTTTCCTCCTCCTTTCTTGGCTTATGGCTACATAGGCAACTAGCCTGGGGATAATATTTATACGAATAATGTAAACAATATACTCGACCGCGTTCATCAACACATGTTTATGAACATATAATCCAATTTTTTTATGCATTCATGCTTATTTACTTCTGTTAGCAAATGCCTCACTCGCTTAATAAATGTAATAACGTTTTCATGAACATTTCGTTTACAACCCTAGGTGGGGATTTAAACCAATAAAATTCACAAACTTGATGACAGTTACCAAAACAGAACAATAAATCAGAATTTAGGAACAACGACGAGATGAGAAGAGATGAAAAACATGTGAGTAACCTTGATGATAACACGTTTCACGCCCTTGACGAAAGCTCGCGAAGCCTCCATGCCGAGTCCAACTCGTTCCCCTGTGTCGAGTATAAAGGCGTCTGGAAATGGCGTCGTCAAGTAGGGAGAGGGAGTCGCACATTAGATAAACTTCGCCGCTGACACGCGCACGTGCGTGGGAATGAATATTATAAGATTAATCAAACACAGATCTCTTTTTACAGAGTGATTAAATAAATCAGCGTGTTTGATATAGCTGTTTTTATAAATATTTAAATTATTTTTATTTTTAAATTTAAATTTAATTATTTTAATAATTTTAAAAAATACGTCATCAGTGTTTTTTTTTATATTTTATTATTGGAATCCGTCTATTATTTTTATTTGTATAAGATTAAATTTTAAAATAATATAACTTTTTAAATTTTTAAAAACAATTAAAAAAAATATTTTATGATTTTAAATTTAAATTCTAAAACTAATAAAGATTAACCAGAATTTACAAAAAGATATTTTATGATTTTAAATTCAAATTCTAAAATTAATAAAGATTAACCAAAAAATTCCATGTTTGCTTGATACATGTGTATTTAGGCCTTCGGAATTTAGAGGCAAAAACATCTATCGTGCAACTCTTTTTTGTTGGGAACTTAGATTTGTTCTTGATTACGATTAAATTATCGCTGTAGTGATTTAATAATTTTGATACTTTGTTGATATTTATCCTAAAAATTGATTGTTGGCTTAAATATTTATGTTGTGTGGATTATACTTAATCTAATTGTTTATTTTTACATGCATTAAATTAGAAAAAATTAAAATATAAATAAATTAAAATTAATTAATTAATTTGTTGATTTTATCTAATTTAAATTGCATAAAAATTAAATATTAAATCACCATAAAATTTTACAGACATAATTTACACAATATAAATCTTTAACATAACAGCTAATTTTTAAAATAAATATCATCAGTACCCAAATCATCACTATAGTAATTTAACCCTAATGAGCAGCAAATTCAAACTCTATTTTCTTTTGTGAGACAATAATGGCCCAGCTTGAGAATACTTTTGGAAGGCTACTTCTGCTTATAAAATAAGCAAAAGCAGAAAAAAGTATTTGATAAATTTTTAAAAAGTACTTACAAAACAAATTATTATTTTTTCTCTAAAGTAGAAGCAATCTAAGGGTTGCTTTTAGAAGTTACTCTTTTAGCAAGCAGTTTTTTAAAAAATTAAAATGATAATATTATCCTCTCTCTTCATTCCTGCATCAACAGGGAGGCGTGCACAGGGAGCCGGGGGGTCGGGGAGCACAAGGGGGCGGGCGGCATTGGGGGTGGGGTTGGAGAGGTCAAGTAGCCTATCCGTCATCATTCGCTGGCCACCCCAAGTGCATTGCCGAGGCTGCTTATAGCGTGCAATGGAATCGATGCATCGTGGGGCAATGTTGAACGACTCCACCATGGGCATCACCCAGACGCACAATTTCAAGGCCCTCATCATTCGACCAGGCTCTTGAGGACAGACTGGGAGAGGAACAGGTCAGTCAACGATACAAGGTTGTCTAGGGCGTAGTCATCGATCATTGCCAGAAACTCAGCGGCGCAACGAAAGGGAACGACGTTGGAGGAGGTGAGTTCAACCTTGATGTCGTAGCAGAACTTGGCCGAGGGGGGGGGGGGGGGTGGGTGAGGGGCGTAGGGGATGGGGGAGGAGGGGGGAGGCAAGAATGGGGGGAGGGAGGGCGGCGTGAAGGGGAAATGGGATATGATAAGTTTTTTTTTAAATGTTATTTATAAAAAATTATAATACGAAGGTTATTTTTGTCTTTTAAATTTCTACAACACTTTCGTTTTTAATTTATCAAATACTTATCACCTACTTTTAAATTTTAAAGCACTTTTAAAATTATATGTTATTAAATACTTAACTACTTATTTTTCTAAGCACAATAAAAACAACTTTTTCTAAAAACACAGCATTACCAAACTAAGCCAATAGGTCATAGCAAAATACTTAAAAATTATATTATCAAAATGTGTCGCACAAAAGAATTTCAAAACATAACACAAATTAACTCACGATAGTTAACATAATAACATTGTATTATAAATTACAAAACTCTTCCCCACTTATCATATTTCGAAACCTTTCTTGGCTTTCGTTTTCAAAATTATTTTTTTCTTCAATATATGAAACCAACAAAAATGTTATTTGCAACCCGGTTGCGCCCTCGCCGTTCACTCGGCTGACGTGGCCTATTCCAGCTCATCAAATTAAAAACAAGACGATAACCCCAATTCATTAATTTTCAGTTGAGTCTCGACGCAGGGGAGACACCATCTTGGGCGTAGCTCCATTCCATCTCTGACGCGTTTTTCTTTCTCGTTCTCTCTCCATCACGGTCGCAGCTGAGATTCTGAGAAGCAATTGAAGATCTATCAGGTTTCTCATTTTACATCCTCAATTATGGATTCAATTGATTAGAGTTTCATAATTATTCAGTCATACTTTCCTCTTTTGCAAACTTGTTGCGAAATTAATGAAAAATCAGGTTGAATTAATTCTTCAAGCAAGGTTTCGAGCAAGGCTTTAGTCAAGATACTTGCTCGAGACCTGTTCAAGCATGGTCTCAAGCAGGTTTCAAGCAAGTTATGGGACATGGCTAAATTGCTATAGTATGAATGTCTGAATTTATCTTTTCCTTTTACATTTACTTTTGATATTATTTATCCACTTTAATAGTATATTGACAATGGGTTTTATTGTTATTTTTAGCATAACAAACAAAAAAGAACCATTAGATGAAGAATGCATGGAGTATAGACAAAATACACCCGACACAGCGAATGATAATCTGGGAATGTCGTAAAATGTGATAGTGGAGAATGACGATATGGTTGAGGAGTCCATAAAGGGGATAGAACTTAATGCATTTGAAGATTTAATAACTTATTATAAATAATATGGGAAGAAATACGGCTTTGGGGTGATGAAAAAAAGGACTAAGAAGGGAGAAGATAACTGCGGAGTCCGAGGACTTTGCAAGTCCCACATCGCGGCTGGGAAGGAGAACGAAGTGTGCCTCATAAGAGGGCGTGGATACCTCTCCTGGCATGAGGCCTTTTGGGATGCCTGTGTGGCACTGCCAAGAATAAAACTTGGGATTGGGCTTGGGCCCTGAATCGGACAATATCGTGTTACGGGAGACTTGGGCTACTACAATGACGCGATTAGATATGTCACCCTTGCTTGTACTTAGGGTGGGAAAGCTCGAAATAAGACTTCTAATGTAACTAACCCACGTCTAACAGGGAAGACAGAGTGTAAGGCTAAGATTAATGCCTTAGGAATTGATGGAAAGCTTTGGTTGACTACAATTTATAACATCCATAATCATGGCCTTAGTCCGAAGAAATCTTGCTACTTTCAATGTAATAGAGAAGTGAGTGAGCCAATAAAAACAATCTTGGATACAAATTACTTGACTGGCATCCGAATGAATAAGAACTTTGAATCTCTTGTTGTTGGTGCTGATGGATTTGAGAATCTTCCCTTTTGGGAAAAAGATTATCGCAATTATATTAATAAGGAAAGACATCTGAGACTTGGTGCAAGTGGTGTTGGCACACTTAAAGACTATTTTTTACAGATGCAATATAAAAATCCTGGATTCTTTGCGTTGATGGATTTAGATGAAGACAGAAGGTTAAGGAATGTATTTTGAGCAAACCCTCGTAGTGGAGCAACCTACCAATATTTCAGTGATGTGGTGACATTCGACACGACTTACCTAACAAATAGGTATAGGATGCTGTTTGCACCATTTGTTAATGTAAACCACAATGGGCAATCAATTTTGCTAGGAGCAGGTTTGATATCTAGTGAGGACACTAAGACCTTTGTGTGGTTATTTCAGACTTGATTGTAGTGTATGGATGGTATAGCTCCAAAAGCCATTATCACTAATTAGGATAGAGCAATGAAAAATGCAATTGTTATTGTTTTCCCAGTAACCAAACACAGATTTTGTCTATAGCATATAATGAAGAAAGTTCAAGAGAAACTCAGCTTATATGGTTCATACAAAGCAGGGGATGAAAAATGAATTGATGAGATGTGTGTATGACAACTAAAGTTTTGAAGAGTTTGAGAAGTCTTGGGTCGAATTGATTACCACTTATAAGTTAGAAGAGAATGCGTGGTTGAAAAGCCTATACATTGATTGTTTGTATTGGGTTCCAGCATATTTGAAAGATGCATTTTGGACTGGAATGAGTACTACCCAGCGGAGTGAGAGCATGAATGCAATTTTTGATGGTTATGTTCATGCTAATACAAACATGAAAGAGTTCATTGACCAATTTGATAACACTTTGAAAAAAATGATAAGGAAATTGCTACAGACTTTTACTCATTTACTACCACGATTCCGTGTATATATCTAGATCACCAATCGAGAAGAGGTTCCAGGAGTTGTACACACATGCAAAATTCAAAGAAGTTTAAAAGCAATTCACTGGTATGATTGATTTGAATCCAAACTTACATCAATGTGATGGTGCGATCTGAGACTTATATCATTCATGATGAAATTAGTTTTGAAGAATTTAGTAAGCTAGTGACTTTTTTGTGAATTTTAATGAGGTCGGTGCAACTGCATAGTGTTCTTGTGGATTGTTTGAGATGAGGGGAATCTTGTGTTGTCACATTTTGCCGTTTATAAATGTAACGAGATTAAAGAATTGACGGATGAATATATTTTGCATCGATGGAGGTAGGATAATAAAAGACGATACAGATTAATTCATATTAGCTATGATGCATTCGAACAACGTCCAAATTGTAATAGATATTCTGAATTATTATATATCTGTTATCAGATGATTACTCGTGCGGCAAGTAGTATAGAGCATATTGAGGATGCCAAATGTAAGTTGCATGCAATGATCAATTTGTATGACGCCAACCAAGAACTCACACCGATGCCACAAACAGTTTCAAATGTATGTCATACGGAAAATGACATACAAAGTCCACATCTCATGCAAGGGAAAGGTAGACCGACATCTTCCCATAGAACATCAAGGATGGAGGTAGAAATGCAAAAAGTTAAGGCAAAAACAAAAAAAAGCAGCATGGCTTGAGCAGACGTAGTGAGCCTCGAGCACATGGCTCGAGCAATCATCGTTGTGACCGCTCGAGACGTGTGCTCGATTCTTACTACGTGAGGCTCGAGCACAAGGCTCGAGCAGGCACAATGAAGTTTGCTCGAGCCTTGTGCTCGATGTTGGTGCTTGAGGCCCACTAATTTATCCTCGAGCACAAGGCTCGAGCAAGATGTTAATTTCATGCACGAGTTTGCATATGCTATGCTTGATTTTATTGTGTCGTGCACGATATTCATGCACGAAATTGCTTAAGGTATACACGCTAATATTAAATCAAGACATAGGCAGGACATTATTGTCGTGCGTTTTCCAGTAATTTTCCTAAATATTTTAACAAATTAAGGAGAAGATTAAGAATGTTAAGAAATGAGTTCGCCACTGTAAATGGATCATACACACAAAAATGAAGTGGCAGAAGTATCAGATATCTTCAAACCATATTGCTCATCATAGCATACATATCAAACCATGGCCAAATAACCCATTAATATATTCCCATAAAGTCGTATATAGCAACTATAAACAAAGGTGAAGCAAAAGAAAAGAAAAAAAGTATGAAAAAAATCAAATTACAATTTGTAGCCACCAGTAAAATAAAAGCACCTGTTTATCAGAAGAACCACCATTATCGCCTTCTTTGACTCTTCTGCATTACAACCAATAGAAAAATGCATTCAATTACAGCCTTTGCGTCATTCCCAGAGTACTTTCCACATCTATAGAATGCAACATATAGAGAATCATGTTTAGACAGCATAAAAAACAACACAAAAAATCATAAAGAAAAGCATGTTAACAAGGACATACCACTGCAAAGGAAATCATATACTTGTAGTCTTCATCCCCAAAATCAGAGATTGTCTTAGCTTTCTTGTCCCATGGGTTCCAAACCACTGCAAAGGAAAAACTATGCATACAATCAGTTGGAACATACAACAGTGCATATAAGGTATTTAAAACATCGACAATAGCAATAGCACTAACCTGTCATATATACACTGCAAGTGCCTTTACTATATTCCAATGGTGTAATAGTAGATGAATTGTGCCACCATCTCGCGTAGAAGTCCTGCCTGACGCTGGTACCACATGGAACCATTCCATTTTGATCGAGGATATTGGAATCGTGCAAGCATGTAGTAGCAAACAAGTGCCCCACAACTATCCCCATCCGGCTGTTGGGGAAGATGGTCTTCACCCATCATGTACAGTGGGAGCTTACCACGAATTTGAGGAAGATTACGCCCAGGGAAAAACCGACAAACCCTGAGCGCTTGTGAGATGTTTTTTTGAAATTTGATTAATGACTCCTTCCTAGCTTGTGCATTCGTCCGCAAATAGGAATCATAGATAGTAAAATATTGATCACTGAAATCAACCTCAAGGACCACAAAATGCTCAAAAATGTGAATAGGAATGAGGACAAAATCGAATTCAGTCCACGAAATGAGGACAAAATCCAATTCACTGAAATCAACCTCAAGGACCACAAAATACTCCCATAAATGTAATTTTGAAACTCCTCAATAGATGAAATGTGGTTGATCGTGGTGAGAAGGATGACATCAGATTGTGGGGCATTAGGAAATAAGGCTGGGTTAGCAATCACAGCTCGACATAGGGTACAAATAAACGTAAGAACGTCAAAAATACAAAAACCATTCATTACTCATGATATGCTCAAGAGTGGCAGGAGTGAAGTTTAGTAGATAACCCGACTTCCACTCCAAGGATGAAGAGGAAGTTTTGTAAAGATAGTCAACCTTCATAGTGGTGTCATCAATGCCGAGCGGTAATGTAACATCAAGACCAGCGGAGGTGAGATCAATGACCTCCGGGTGGGTAGGGGCAGCCTTTGCTGCCTTCCACATCTTCCTTCGCACAAAAGCCTTTTTCGGAGGGCTTGAGGCAGCTCTAGTGAAATGAACACGAGGGGCTGGCGTCACCTTTACTACAGGAATAGGGTCCTCTACAGGAATAGGATATGGCTACTGCGGAACAAATGGATACTCATCTGGTACAGGGGCAGGTTCCCCATGTGGATGGAGCGGAGACGACGGGCCAGAATCATGAGGGGAGGAGACTGGATGCGTGGTGCAAAATAAAGATATCATCTCGTTGTGTTGACGATGGTTCTCAATCTGCTCAACCAACATTATACGGCGCATAGCCTGTAGGTCATCCTCTAACCAAGTAACTCTAGGATCCACATAGGATGGCTCAGGCTGTTGGCAGCGGCCTCGTCGGTGCTGGGGGTCTACTCCATGGCGTCTAAGCAGTCTATCACGCATATAGTCCGAAATATGATTCCTGGAGAAGCCTCAACTAATAACATCTACTCTGCTGATAATATGTCTTCCACAATACAACCATACCCTCTCGGTAGCCTCGGTTCCAAACTGCTCATGGGCATAAGCAATCCAAAGGGCATCCATTACTGCCTCGGATACATTACCATGTGACGGAACTGAAGTCTCATCAGGGGGTGCCACATTGGAATCATGCTATGAAACGTGGGTAGGAGTGGTGGCACTACGAGAAGAAGTAGCCCGCCAAGTGGAAGAACGTGCTACCTCAGGCAGTCCTCATTGCCTAATACTACCGGTTAGACGAACAACAACACTACCATCCTCTAAAATATACCGGAGTATGTGATGTTGAGGATAAGGCAGCTGCGCCCTCTCACGGAAGACCTCTGGGTACTGATGTACTTGAACCTTCGTTAATAGTTGACCAAAGGCCCTATGTTCAAGCTGGGTAGCTCACACTTCAAATATGACAACCCCCCAGTTAACCGCTATACTACCCTCAAAGCAATATATTAATTTCATATGCTCATTGGGGATGGAATCAGTCCCTGACATCTGACATCATATACATTTTCCAACTATATTTGCCACAAACCGTGTTCTCCCCTCAAAATTCCAACTACTTTCTTGTGATATCTCCTTTTATGAAATTCTGGATCATTGTATCCTAATTGCCAGCCCGTGTCCCTCATTTTCATCTTTGGGGGAGGATTCATGCAAAATTCCAATTGAAAAGCATCATTAATGATAGAGGGGTTTACAATTACCTCTAAATCATGAACCATCGAGATTAACATTTCCTCTCCATCTCTCACCTCTACTTACACATGATCATGAAACTCTGCAAGGTCATCTTCCAGAAGAGGGAAAAGGTCGGCTACAAGGTGGTGGAGTCCAGTATGCTTGAGCCGAGAATGAACGGCTTCCATCCATGGGATAATAGACTGAACAACGCCTTCCCATTCAAGGACTTGGCCGGCATAAACCTCATGGGAACTGGCAGTAGATGTCTTCACCATGGACTGTCAAGCAGGTCGAGCATTGGAAGACATGAGAGAAACGCGTAGGTGTTCGCGTCGAGTGCTGGAGCATTGAGTAGGTGTTTTAGGGTTTGAGATGCTCGACAATCGGCAGAGACGAAGACGCGAGCTAATTAAATAAAGCTTCGGGCATGAATGTTGATGACGCTCGGTGCCGTGCTCGATGCCTCGCTTGCGACTCCAAAAACATACACGACACTCCATTTGATCACACGTATCAGGCAAATATCCAATAAATTTGCTCGATTCTATTATCGAGCAATGAATTGAGCTTTGTCTCGAGCATTAGCATCGAGCACAAATTAAATGAGTTGTGCTTGATGCTCGTGCTTGGATCTCAACTCGATGTGACATGTCGAGCTTTGTCTCAAGCATTAGCATCGAGCACAACTCACTTGATTTGTATTCGATGCTAGTGCTTGAGTTTAAGATCGAGGCTACATGTCGAGTTTCGGCTCAAGCCTTGGCTCAACATATCGCATCAAGCTTTGTCTCGAGCATTAACATCGAGCACAAATCAAATTAATTGAGCTCGATGCTAATGCTCGAGATAAAATGTTGAGCCAAGGCTCGAGCACACGTATCGAGTAGGTTCTTTGTCGTGCTGTTTGTCTTTCTCATGTCAAATGGAATTACTGCCGCAACTGTACCTAGAGCACTACTGCTCATGAAACCAGAAAATGTCATATGTAAGATTCTGCGTCAAAAGTAGCTGCAACAGGCGTCCATGCGTACCGACAAAGCTTGAACCTGGTGACCATTTCTCATTCCCACATCATCGGCATCGCCAAGCCGCCCATTATTACTTATTAGCTATTAGTAAAACCCACCCTCTGTCTCACCTACCAACCCCCATGCAATCTTTTAATGTACTTCATTCACGCGAGATTCTTGGAACCAATTATTATACTTGGAATCCATCCCCCTTTTTTTTTCCTTTTTTTTTGTGCTTTTACGCACAGACCTTCTCCTTTCCTGCGCTGCCTTATTTAAATGCGCTCTCTCTCTTCACTTGGCATCTCCATCCAAACAGACCACAAACCGGAGATTAAGATAAAAGCAGATCCTAAATCTCTCACTCCCCGACCCCGATTTTGCTCCCTCGCACGGACTCTGTTTGTGTTATTGACTAGCTGAAATATCTCTGCCGAATCAACATGTCTGGAGGTGTCTGTCTGTCTGTCTGTCTCTCTCTCTCTCTCATTCACACACACACACAGCCGTTTGTTTGGGGAATTTATATACGTATTGTAATCTCATTGGACTTTGGATTATGATATTTGAAGGTGACAAGCACACGGCATCCCCATACGAACAGGCTCTGGATGCATTGTCTTCCCTGATTACCAAACGGACTCGCTGTGGTCCGTGCGGCGACAGGTTCGATCTGTTGTTCGACTATGTCAAGGTAGTTTGAAATACGTTAAAATTTTAATGATTTGTTGCGGCCTGCCTCGAGGCAGCAATTGATACAGCATGCAATGTGCAGATGCTGGACTTGGAGGAGCCCATCTCTCGGATGAAGATTATTCATGTAGCTGGCACCAAGGGCAAGGTACTGCTACGTCTACTACTACTGCTGCTAGATATGAAGCGAAGGAGCTCATTTTGTTTGCAGCCATTGATAACTGATTGCAGAACACATCGCAGCATGCATGTTTTTAAGTAGCGTGTTGGTACTCGTTTTCAATCGCCAATAAGCATGTTTTTAATGAAGGCTTGTTGGTTTGGTTTTGGTACTTGTTTTTATAGGCCGTTGTTGTTTTACTTCCATTGTGCATAATTCTTATTGTAACTTCGGTAGGTTTCACGTGTAACGCTGTAAAAAGAAAAAAAATGCATATTCTGTCACCGGAATTGCATTCTTTGTCACATATTTAGGCTTCCATGCTGCTTGTTCCAGACCCAGATAGTTTTACGTGTGCACCATTGCATTAATTTTTATATGGATAGTTCAATTACTTCCAGCATAAGCTCTATCCGTGTACACTCAGATGACATTGTTATATCTTTGTTTTGGGAAAGGGATCAACGTGCACATTTACGGAATCTATATTACGCAATTGTGGTTTTCACACTGGGCTTTTCACTTCTCCTCATCTCATTGATGTCCGAGAACGATTTCGATTGGACGGGTGAGTCATTTGACATTTTTGAGATGGTAAGTACTAGAATGCACAAGCCATCTGGCCTAGTTTCATTTTCTCATGTTAATACTTTTGGCCTAGCATTATTTGCTCCTGTATTCTTTACAACAGGACTCTGAGAACTTCAACTAAACAGTAGATATTAAATTTATTTTCCAAGAGGTGAATAATTCAATGTTTTACATCTTTATATCAGACTGCTGATTGATTATGTGCTCAATGAAATAAAGTTGTGGTTCATCTGGCTCTTGTGATATGGATTTTTATTCATCCATTTTATTTGGTTTCGCTGGGAGAATATTTTAGCTTTAAATTCTTTAGGTGCATCACCACTTTAAGATGTATTTTGAGGGATCTTTATTAATGTTATAAAAAATAGTCGCATCACAACTTCAAAATGATATAATTTTATTATCTGATTATTCATTTCAGAATTGACATAAGTGAAGAGAAATTCTTGGCTTACTTCTGGTGGTGTTGGGATAGACTAAAGGTGCACAAATTCAATCCATCTTGAATTCGTTATGAGTTTCTTGCTAAAATGTTTATCTTCATTTTTGAGGTCATAATTTTTAGCTATGGTCATAATATATTGATTCTTGCTGTGTCAGTATCATTTAATGTGATTTATGACATATTAATTATTGTTTAAATTAATTCAGAATTATTGGAGCAAGTATGTCTTGCTTTTGGAAGTATGTGAAAGCAATTTATCAGACCCCGCCTTGAGTTATACCAGTAATTTGTGTATAGATGTAGAAAGTTGTAGTGCAGATATGTGCATGCATTTTCTGCTTTGAAAATTAGCAATTTGTTATGCTTTTTTGGGACGAATATTAGTCTTCCTGAAGTCAACTCATGGTGATTTTCAAATATGCAGGAAAAAACTGGTGAAGACGTACCAATGCCTACTTTGTTTCGCTTCCTCGCATTGCTTGCCTTTAAAATATTTGCAGCAGAGAAGGTCTATGATGCTATGCATTTACAAATATATTCTTTATTCACGGACATTACTTGTTTGATATAATAGTCCATGGATCTTGTTTTCACATATGATTTGTAATTGTAGGTGTTTCTCATTTCTCAATGCTATCTTTATATTTAGGTTGATGTTGCTATCATGGAGGTTGGATTGGGAGGAAAGTTTGATGCAACAAATGTGGTATTGGAAATTGTTAATTGTGTGAACAATCTAATGTGGCCTGGAATTTTTTTTTTTGGTGTTATCTCCCTGGAATCTTCTATGACTTAATCTACACCTATCAGATTTTCTTATCTTTGCGGAAACACTATTTGTGCTGACTTAATTACCCAAAAAAAACTACTTGGGCTGGGATGTGTTTAACATAATGGTACGTGCTTTCACTTTTCAGGTTCAGAAACCTACTGTGTGTGGAATAACTTCTCTTGGGTATGACCACATGGAAATTCTTGGTTAGTTTTCCATTTTTTGTAGTTTGTCTCTTTTTGTCCTATTTTCTGTAATTGCTTTTCTGAATATTATTTGATTGATACAAAGTGTGTGTCATGCCGATCAGTTACATCTGCATAAGCTCTGATTAATGTTAATTGTTCACTGGTTTCCACATAAACCTCTGGTGTTTGGTGTTATGCTAATTAGTTAGTGCAGGAACTCTGCTGGACCCCAATGTGAATTTCAATCCATATATTCTCCCTATGGTTGGCTAGTCTTGATAGATTAAGTTTGGCAGGTTTGAGATTGTTCAATTATAAGATGCACATGTCCATAGATTTGTATGCATGTTTGTGTGCTTATTTGTCATACACTTCACATTCTGCAATAAGTGGGTACAATGATCTTTAAGGCCTTGATTTAGTTTGGCACTACTTTCAATAAGCTGCTGCTTTAACATTCACAGTTTCACCTAATATTGACATTTGTACTGCTCTTGTTTAACTACTCACAGGACATACTCTTACAGAAATTGCTGGGGAGAAGGCTGGCATACTTAAGGTTTTCTTTAGAGTTATATTTGCTTATAGTGTATAACACACTTGAAAATTGCACATCCTACCTAATTTCAGCATTTTTTATTCATTTATTCTCTGTTCTCTTACTTATGATGTAGCAAGGAGTTCCAGCATTTACTGTGTCCCAGCCAGATGAAGCAATGCGTGTACTTGAAAACACAGCGGCCAATATTGATGTGAGCTTCTATATATTTTCATCTTTTTGTTAGTGTCCTGCTCAGGTAGAAATATTTGAGTGTACAGCTCAGATTGAAAGTTGCCTAAATTTCATAAAAATTTTCTCATCAGCTTTGCTATCTAAACTGATTGTTTCCCATCTGAGTTAATCGAGTAACTAAATTCATCAAGTCTTTTTAGAATAGTTTATCAGTAGCTGATCATTTTATTCCTTTGAGGATTATTGAAGTGAATTAACAAATGAGCACCAGTTTTATGGTCAGCAGTAGCCATATGAACCAATAAGGGGTCCATCTTTCACTAGCTGTGGATTATATATTGGTCACATAAAGGGAATGGACATGACTTGATTGTCTTATGAACATTTATGTTATAAACTGTCCCTTCCATTTGTCCAAATAGAGCAAACAAGTCCCTTCCATTTATGTTAACCGAATGATTTTCACGATGCAGACTTTGTGATATTAATCAGAAAGAATTCAAAGCCTTTGATCTTTTTAATATTTCACTGCACTAATCATAATTTCAATTTTGTAGGTGCATCTTCAGGTCACAATCCCATTGGATGCCAACTTGATGAATGGTCTATGTCTAGGGCTTGATGGTGCGCACCAATTCGTAAATGCTGGTCTTGCCATTGCATTGTCTTCTACATGGCTTGAAAGGACTGGCCATGTTGAAATCAGCTATGCCAAACACACCGTAATTTCAATTCAGTTATACCAAAATTCAAAATTTATGTGCTATGCCTTACTAAGTTTATTACAATTCATTTTTTAGGGATCTTTGCCTGAACAGTTCATCAAGGGGCTAGCTACAGCTACTTTGCAAGGAAGGTCTCAAGTTGAACCTGATCGCTGCAATGATATTGAGAGACCTGGAGATCTGGTTTTCTTTTTGGATGGAGCTCACAGTCCTGAAAGCATGGAGGTGTGTGGAAGATGGTTTTGTCAGGCAATTACAGAAGGCAAACCCCAGGATAATTCCTTGAATAATGGTCCACAAGATAGTATTGGATCTTCACATGAAAGGGTTCATGAATACCATGAAGAAACTTCCAAAAAGAATTCTGCCCAGGTAAAAACTCAGAGCTGCTACCTTGTTTTTTTTATTAATTTTGATTTAATTTTTGATTTGTAGTTTTATTTTTGTCATAAAATACAAAATAAAATCAATGGAATGTAATTTTTAAAGGAAACAGTATATATATGTAAAGAAAACAGTAATTTTTAACAATCAATTTTAGCAGGAGTATGGGCAACAAACCTAGTAAAAAATCCTATTATAGATGTGCTTTAGTTGTCCGGTGAAGTTATCTTGTTAGTGTTATTTGTTTTGCGGTGTATGAATGTTCCGGAGAAAAAAATAAAATTTTAGAACTTATTTGAGACTGCTGCTGAATTGCTACGCAAGAAAATAAACTGTTACTGTGTAATATTTATAGTTTTTCCTGATCATAGATGATCAAAGAATCTCTAAATTTGACTTCTTGTGTTCAGCACATACTTAGGGCTCTAAAGTGTAAAGGTAACTTTTTTGAAAAACTGAACTTCGTATGTATAAATATATCCTATATGTTTTTTATTTAAGTTTTTGAGGGGGGACTATATATTTTGAATTTCAATTGTTTTTGTAGATCTGTTTACAAATTTTGCTGGCATGAATTGTTGAGATTTTCCGTTTTGTTGTTTCTCTCTTCTTTATCTGATTCTTAGATTCTCTGATTTCTTCACTTCTCCCTTTTCTTCCTCAGCTGTTGTAAAACTGTTTGTTTTCACAAGAAAATGGCTAGCTTATTTGAATATGTTAGCATTTTGTTTCTGAATTTCTCTTCATAACTAGATGGCAGATGCTGCTGAGCTAAAGTTGTTTAATTATTGTGCAGATATTACTGTTTAATTGTATGTCTGTGCGGGATCCTAATTTGCTTTTTCCTCGACTGAAGAGTACATGCGCTAGTCAAGGTAATAGAACTATGAAATAAGAATGCCCCATAGTTCTACAGAAATAATTAGTGATGATAGATTCATATCCAGTAAACCTTTCCCAGTTTTGAAGGTAAGTGTAAGATAATTCATAATTCTGTGATAAAATTTTAAATAAATCACACGTCATGTTCATCAAATAGTGAAATTGTAGTATCTGATGTCATTGTTTCGTGAAATTGTTAGTTTCTGATGTCAACAATCTGTTATCTAGGAATTCACTTCAAAAAGGCGCTCTTTGTACCCAATATGTCGCTGTATGCTAAAGTTGGTTCTCATGCCTTACCAGCAATTGATTCTCATGTTGATCTATCATGGCAGTTGACACTTCAAAGGGTATGGGAAAACCTCAGTTGCAATGAAAAAGGTAGCACTCCTTTGTACACATTAATTTTTCTGATATTCTTGAAGTGCCACATTTTATTTTTATTTTTTGTTCTTATGATTTTTCTAACAGTGAAGATTCAATTGCCAAGACTAGTCCATTTAAAGTTTGAACAGATAAGTGATCCGATCAAGTCTAATAAAATTTAATAAATATTGGCAAATTTAATGTTCAGATTTTCATTTCCCAAAGTGGTTGCATAATAGCACGAGTTAGAAAAAGCATGTTCTAAATGTCCTAATCTGTGTAGTCCCTGATTTCTTTGTATTGTGTCACTTGAACTTGATTTCATTGCATGAACTTCAAAAAAAGCTGGGTGTTTTCTTTTTGTTTCACGTGTAATGGATTATATAATCAATATACATTTATAGATGAGGTGAATTTTTAAAACTACGGGTTTGTTGTAAATGATGTAATAATTTGACTTTTGACTTTTGACTTTACAGGCGGGGGTGCTAAGAATGCTGAGCACACATGTGAAGAAGGTAAAGATGATGCAGAGCATGGTGTTATAAATTGTGAGAACAGCTCAGTGTTTCCTTCACTTCCAATGGCTATTAAGTGGCTCAGGGACACTGTAAAACAGAACCAATCAACTCGTCTTCAGGTAGTGAGACTTCTTCCATAATTGATGATGTTTTTGTTTTTTAGAGCTTAAGTTTAAGATGATATTATTTTTAAAAAATATAATTATTTTTAAAAACAGTAAATTTAGATAATTTAAAAGTATAACTATTAAATTTATTTGAGCCTACAGTATTTAAAATAATTTTATTTTAAAAAATAATCTCACGCATAAGAATTTTAAGCCAATAAGCCATTATAATAATTTTCATAATATATTTGCCTTTTATTCTTGCAACTATTTCAAAGTAAACTATTGCCTGCTATGGTGGTCAATTAATCAGGTCCTTGTAGCTGGTTCATTACATCTTGTGGGTGATGTGTTGAAGTTGATAAAAAAAGTGAGGGACGCCCCATTATACGCCCAACTTGGGGATACTGTCAAATTCGTTATTCAGCAACACTATCACCTGAATTTGTACGAATTATTGGTGAATGTAATTGTTAGTATGATCAATTCATAATTCCCTGTTGCGGCTTATGACTCGATTCTTACCCCAAATTATTGTGGGTAGCATTTTAATTTGATTGCTACTAAGTTATATTTATCTTAGCATTTCTATATAAATTAAATGATAGTGAGCTCAACCAGTAATAGGCAAACAGCCCAAGATCATCAAGAGAAGCTAAGCATCAGGACCAGGAAAGAGGCACAAATGAATTGAATTGGATTACGGTTGGATTAAGTTAATTGAATATATTAGAAGGAACCAGTCTGAAGCAATCCATAGCATCACAAAGACACTTCAGAGCACTATTTATATACATTGTCAGGCAGCAAAATCAATTAGGGATCCGTGGTACTATCCATCAAACTCTTAACATCACTTCAGAGCATCTCAAAGAAATACAGTATAGGGATTTGAGGTATTCTCCAATCTCTTCGAGCATCTCAAAGAATCGTTAAGAGACAAAAGAAACAGTAGCATCAGTATGATAGGTATCGCCAACAGAAAACAATGGCTACCTGAAATAAATACCATCATTGAATTTAAAAACAAACCAACTTGATTTAACCATATCAAACTAGAATTACACCCATGTTACCAAAAGCTGAATGAATGATCCCCCATTCATGGATCTGTCTGGATCGACAAAAGATTTGTTTAAAGATTGGATGCGTTCCAAGTCCTCGCCACGTTGAAACCAAAAGGCACAACCTTCAATTACTGGATCATATTAACTTACATCCAACCCCCCATGATACAACTAATAGATAGATTGAACAGATTTTTAAAGTTGAGCTTAAAACATAGCATTTGTTGCCGACCTGCACAAACTCTTTTGACAACTGCAGAACAATGGTCTACCACAGAAGAGTGACCATGTCTCAGGTCAGACTGGCAACTTCACCTGAGGTCATAGTTCCTGGGAAGCATGGAAACAGCAACTGCAAACAGAGATGATTGTTCTCAAGAAGAAATAAAACTGGAAAACAGTAGTGGTAATTAACTTGGGGAGAGCCTTATAATACAAGAAGCTATTACATTAAGAGCTACTTATGTTTAATTGTTTCCATATCCTCTAAAAATAAAATCTGCTCCTCTATGCGGACATAATACCAGCATAGAAAGAACATTCTGGTTTCATCTTTCATTGGGAGTCCCGCTGTCAAAGCTTTTATAGCACCATGACAACAGCTCTATTCCTCCCTTAACTGTGTGTCCGTTTGGGAGAGAGTATTGTGTGGCCAGTGACATCAGAGAGATCAAAATTGGCCTTTAACATCTAAATCAATCCATGCATTTATTCTGCAGCACTTGCACAGCCAAATGAGCTATAGGCTTTCACTTTTTAACGAATGAATCCTCAATATCATCCAGTTGATTTTCTCTCATAATTAAGGTTCAAAAGTAGTGAGGTGATTTGGACGCTTGACAAAAAAGTTTTAAAATAAAACAATAAATGAAATGAAAATTATGCAAAATTAATTTTAAAATAATAAAATCATACTAAAACGGGCTTATCGTAAAAATGTCTCCTGGGAGGAAAGAATGCCCTCGTTCACGCAAATCCCCATAGCTTGTGTTGAGATTCACTAATTCACGGCAGAATGCAAAAAATCTCATCCCTCTATATTAAGAAATTGAGTTGCAGCGATCAACACCTTCCATTTCCTTATCTTATGCTGCCATGTTGCTCTCTTCTATAGCAAGAAATTGAGTTGCATCGCTTCTCTTTTGTTAGCTCCGGTGTCACTCCCCTCGCCTCTGTCAGCATTGCTGACACCCCCTCCATCTTTATCTCCAATCCTGAGAACGCATGCCTACGCTTCCTCCCTCTACTACGATCCCAATCGCTTGAGCTTGTTATCACATGCTGTTGACCCTCCTCCTTCCCTCGCTAATGGCATCAGTGGGGATTTTTTTTTTCTTCCACTTGTTTCTCTTTTATATTCCAAATAATCGCTTACTTTCCCCGTTTCCATCTCTTTTTCTTTCCTCAGCTGTTGAGTCGCACGCCTAACTTGCTCAAGGCAGATGTCAACCAATGCGTTGCTTGAGGCACCCATTCCAGGGTGCCTCAAAACTGTATTTTCAAACTGTGCTCATAATTTCATAACATAGCTGAATTAACAATAATTTTACATAAGTTAAAATATTGCTAATTTTACAAGTACGTAATATGCATGTGAATAAAATGAACAATATGTTTCTTCCCCGTGCCTCAAATTTAGCATCTAAGTAAACCATCTAATAATTTTGGGTTTGAGAAGTATCATGTCTCTTCCTTAGGGTCTCAAAAATATATTCAAGTAAGCCTAAAATCCAAATTCAAAAAATATAAGCATCCAAATTAAAGAACCTTGGAAACGAAGAAAGACTAAGCTAAAACCCCAATTTAACGCCCACACCATATTCAAATTCATATTATATGCTGAAAACACTTAAATACAGTACTAATTTAGATTAATGGAGATTGCACAATGAGAGTGCATTAATGGGTGCAATTAAGGAGGCCTAGAGGAAAAGAAAGAAATGAGGTTAGATTTGGACACAATTTGATCAGATTTGATTTCCCCCCTTCCTTTTTGAAAGTCACATGCAAACACAATTTGTTTCCCAAAAATTCATTGGCTGTGCTGGCCCCTCAAAGGAAACTCAATGGATTTGCCTCTCTCTACAATGACTTACATAGTTGTTATAAGGCATGCCTAAGCGCAAATCGCAGGCAGGCGCACGGTTTGCACCCGCCTTTCTTCAAGTTGAGGTGACATCCGCAAAGCGCAAGCTAAGCACACTTTTTCACGCTTCTTCACGATGTAGCTTCGCGGAATTGTCAACCATATAACAAAAAAAAAACCCAGAGAGGAAAGTATTGTCGCTCACGAAGACCCTTGATCCTTTGGCGACAGCTAACCCTAACATTGCCAGGTGCATCATCTTCTCTCTTCTTCTATATTTCTTCTCTCCACTCATTTTAGCACTATAATCCCTTCACCGGCAGTCTTGTTCTTGCTGACTGCAGCTGCAAGCCTGCAATTGATGTCGGCATTTTTTTTGCTCTACCTTTTTTTCTCAGTCTCATTCTCATCTCTTCTCTGCGTGCCCTATTATACGACTTTTTTTCATTCTGTCCTTTCTTTTTCTATTTGTCGTTTCTCTCTTCTCTCTTCTTTATGTTGCTTTACTTTTTTTCCTGTCGGGTTGTCTGCTCATGTTGATGTGTTGTCACTTTTTTTTGGTTTGTTGTGCTGTCGTCTACCTGCACTGCTATGTGTTGTCGTTTGTTTTTTTTGCTTTGTTATTTTTCTTTTTCTTGCTTTGTCTGCTCGTGTTGCTTTGTCCCTTTTCTTTCCCCATCTATTGTCCTGCTGTTTTCTATCTGAATTTTTTTCCTGTGTGCTCTCTGGCTCTACCGCTATCCTTTTCACTTTTAACACATATTATTATCTAAAAATAAAAAATCTAAGATGTTTCTTACTCTTTTTGTTAGACTATTAGCTATTTGCAATCCATGAATTTACAAATTTATGGCAATAACATTTTTTATGAGTTTGATATTTAGATTTATTCTAAGTATTGACAATTAAATTTAAAATTTTATCTTTTTAATTTTTTATGCTTAAAATTTTTGTTAATAATTTCACATTTAAATAATTTATATTTACTTATTTATGTTTAAATTAATTTACTTATTTTATTAGTATATTTAAGATTTTTTTTATAAAAAAATGTGCACCTTGCTTCCCTCATGCCCGTAATTTATTTATTTTTTGTACCTTATGCCTAGGCAAGGCACAGCCTTTGTGCCTTGAGTGCGCCCTTATGCCTTCAATAATTATGATGACCTAGGATGATACCTAAACCATCAAAAGTGCAATGCTACAGGCCATGAAACAACTCTAAAGTTGTCATATCGTTCAAATTTATAAGTCTTTACTCAATTGATTTTCAGCTTAATTTTAAAATACTAAAAGAAAATGACAAATGAATAAATAATTAAATGTTCAACAAAAAATCGAGAAACTACATGCATCAGAAACCATCATTTTCATTTTCTTTCAGGTCATCACAAAGATTCAAACTCAAACAAAATCACTTATCAATGTTTCCCAACCCAAAGACAATAATTTCTAAAATGAAAAAAGACAACAATATTTTCTATCTAATAGAAGATATGATGAAAACATAACAAGCACACAGAAGCAACAATAAAGAAATGATATATAAGTCAACTCACATTGAAAGAATGAGGATATCTAACATCATGACATAATTGGATTTTTGTTCACATCAAGAACTTGGTCTTTTTCTCTGCTGGTTTAAGAATCTTGAAAGAACACATCAAGTTTTCATCAACACTCATCATTGCACCAGCATTATCAAATTCACCACAGTAATTGGGAGCTGAGAATATGGTGACAAGTTTTCTATTGGCGAAAAATTCATAGCCATCTTCTACCACCTAAATCAAAAGAATAATTTCAGGAAGCACTATTATTAATCAGACAAAAATGAGGTGGTATAGTCAACAACCTGATGAGCACGGCAAACAAGGTCCAACTCATGCTTCATTAAAAATTCTGACACCTTATCAGCTCCAAATGTATATGAAACACCCCTATCATTCATTCCCCATCCCTTAACATCTCTACCAGGGTCTGACCAGAGCAAATCACAAAGCAAACCAGTATCAGGAACAGCAGTTGGACGTTGTAAGTTTCGAATTTGATCCAAATTTGTCAGTTCAGGTGAGAGGCCCCCATGCATGCACAATATTTTGTCATCTATAAGAGCCGCCACAGGAAGCCAATTGAAAGTATCGGTAAAGGCTTTCCAGAGTCTCACATTAAACCGACGCTTGCATTCATCATAAAATCCGTATATCCGATTAATGGAAGCACATTCATGATTTCCCCTTAAAAGGAAAAAGTTCTCTGGATATTTAATTTTATATGCAAGCAAAAGACATATTGTCTCCAAACTCTGTTTCCCACGATCTACATAATCCCCCAAGAAAAGATAATTGGCATGAGGAGGGAAACCTCCATATTCAAAGAGCCTTAGGAGATCACTGTACTGTCCATGAATGTCACCTTAACCACAATAAAGAGATGAAAGGTTATTAACAATTTGAAGACAACTATAAAACAGTTGGGAGATCTCTAGATTGTTTGTGCAGCATTGAGCAATCCTGCCACCCATTGCATAGGGGCATGAACCACCAAAGCAAATACTTGAATTATCTTCAGTTATTTCAAATTTAAATCATGCCTTAAAGCGTCAGTTTATTGCAAATCAAATCCCTAATCACACAACTAGAAAAGTTATCAGTTGATGCCATACTGATATACCACATGAGAGTGAAATCACAGTTCTAATGTTGGTATAAATAAAACATCTCAATTTCCAGAAGTTTCTTAACCAAAAAATTATTTGTCGAACACCACTGAACTCCCTAAAGAAGCATTCCATCAGAATGATGATCTATACCACAGCACTAATGGCTGTTACATCCTGATTGGACTAAATAAGTCATCCTGAAATCCAGCCAGTTTTTAAAATTATAATTATACCCTCACTCGGAGAGAATAACAAGGTTCTAAAATTTGCTAATTGGTGTTGATTGGTAAAGGCACACATTAGATATAAGTTGGATTAACTTGCATTAACCAGTACAAGTTTTTAAAAATTATTTTAATAGAGCCACTAAAATGGATAAATAACCTGAATTCAATACAATTTTATGAAATTATATGGTTCAAAATAACAAAAAAATCCTAATTCCAATTCAAGCATATTCATAAATTATTTTAAAAAAAAAAGCATATCCATAAATTTAATTTTTCAAAAACCAAAATATCAATTCCACAATCTAGAAAAAAATGAAGAAATGGTTAGAGAGCAGGTTTCAAATCAAAGAATTAAGAGAAACATGTGCCATACTTGTCATCTTACTATCTTACCTAATTTATTAGTTTACTGTTCAAAACAATGATAGGAACAGTGAATGAGAGAATGAAAGAACTTAGTATAAATCAGTGTTGACAGTAAATAAGAAGATCCAGTGCCTACACTGTCAATCACGCTCACAGTTATAGGCATTTTCACTTGAGAATCACAGGTGATTTTTGTTTGTTTTAAAATACCCCAGCAAAACCATTTTGTTGGGGGGAAGGTTTAATAATAATGACCAACATATGCACAGGACTAGGGGACAGATAATCCACAGATTAGTTCCAGACGTAGAGTCGTAGACATGTTCATCTAAGGATTAGTTTCAGAAATAGACCTGTTACTGTACAGATTTAAGGATCACTTGGGATGTTTAGAATAATGGAAAATAAAAGACATCGAAAGTGGTGGTCTTCATTTTGCCCAATAAACATTTATGAAACAAATGATTGAACAAACACAAATTTTCAAATTTCCCATGTATTTTTAAATCAAAAAACATATTAAAAAAAAGAAACGGGTGAGTTTTCATTGCATAAATAGCCTTGGAAACCAAACTATGTAACTCAATAAAAACTACATATAACAAATTCTAACAAAAACAAGTTCCCTCTTCCACCAATAACTATACAAACCATAATACATAGTAGCTCCATAACAACTATCAATTGACACAAATCAAAACATCGGTAAACGCAAATACAAATAATCCCGAAATTATTCATGTCTCAAATGGTTTGAAAACAAATAAATGGTAGCAAAAAAAAAAAATCAAATCATAATCATCGGCAAAAAAAAAAACCTAACTCCATAACAGCTATAAATTGACACAAATTAAAACATCAGTAAACGCAAATGAAAATAATCCCGAAATTATTCATGTCTCAAATGGTTTGAAAACAAATAAATGGTAGCAAAAAAAAACAAATCAAATCATAATCATCGACAAACAAAAAAAACCTAACTCCATAACAGCTATCAATTGCGGACCAAAAATAAAAATAAAAAAACATAAAATTGTAATCAAACATTAATCATCTAAGGAAAAAAAGAAGGAAAGAAAACACGTACGCTAAAAGAGTACAAAGAAAATAAATAGGACGGTACCACAAATCTTGATGGGGGCTTCAAGCTCGAGCAGATTGGGCTGTTGAACAAAGATCTGTTTGGATGCGACACAAAGTTGCTTGATCTCACCCTCAAAGAGCTGAACCTGCTTGCCAGGCCTGGCTGACCGAACATCCAAGAGACGGCTTATGATGTCGTCGAGAAGCGCTGGATCGATCGCCTGTTGTCCCTGCGAGGCCATTGCTCGTTTGCTCTCTCTCTCTCTCTCTCCCTCCCCTTCTGAGATATGAGATTCTCTAGTACCAGGCAGCAGCAGAGAGAGATCGGAAAAACAAAACCCTAGAATCCGAATGCGTTGACGGACTTTTGGGAGCTTTTCGACTCTCTGATTGGTTCCACGGTGCGTGCGTTTTCAAACCGGACCGTGACTCATGTCTGACTCGTGCCAGTGTGACTCTGTCAGCGCGTGTGACAAATCGACAATGTACAATATAATATTACGTAGGATTTGTCAAATGGGAAAAAAACAAATTCCTCGCGAAATACCGATAGAAGGGCGACGCGTGTCCATTTTGTTTATCCAACAGTGCTTGTTTCCCTCTGCCGGTAATGATGCGGTCAGTGCGTTGAAATACCGTTTGTGCAATCATCACTCGTGCAGCTGAAAGCGCATATAGGGGCGGCAATTTTACTGTATCCCGCCTGACCTGATTTGTCTCGCCCTAATATGCTATAGCTTGGGTTATACTTCATTCATTATAATTTAGTATTTTTAAAACTCTTAACTTGCATATCACTAGTTGAAGACTGAAGATAAAAAAAGATTTAGTCATTCCTACACATCCTAGTCGAACCTGAGTCATAAACAAGACCGTAATATTTCTTCTACGTGCATATTGCAAAGAACGAGAAAAATACTCTCTGGAGAATAGCTCTATAAACCTCTCTAGCTCATCTCTGACCGTGGACTCCCACCACCTGGCATGAGCCACCCAATAGATAGTGAATTGCTAAACGCACTCTCTCCTCATCTAGCACTAGAATAATCTCAAAGGTGTCCTTTGTCCACCGGATCAAGTCTTTAGCTGCCTTTTGTCATACCCCCAAATTTTAGGGTACCCAGGAACCAGGAGCATGACTTCCTTGCTCGCACCCGAAAGGTCGAGGGAGAGGTGACAAGACCAACAGAGACTAACTGGCGGGGCTTATCTCATTATGTAACCCCGTATGACCATAAATCAAGGGTAATCCCATACTTTCCCATACATCAACATGCATACAATATGTCAAACGCTTATACAAACATCATATGATAAACAGATGTAATACAACTGTCCATAGACCCATGTCCGAGATATCACACAACAAATACGTAATACAATATCAGATCATACATCAAAGTATAGGCACGCCCTCTAGAAGGAAGCCCTCCACTAGTCTCGGTCACACCGAAAAAAGGTAAATAACAAGTAGGGGTGAGTGACAAGCTTCACGGGTGACCTAAAACTCCACATCATGTAGGCATTCAAATCTATACCATATCAGGTGTACTTGTGCATCGTGTAGTGTGCACAATCACCAGGACTCACCGTAAACAAACATCAGGACCAACCCTGCCACACAAGACAACTTGTCCACGATCCTCACCAGGATCCTAGCTTAGGGCACTCAGCCCGGCTCCATGAGCTTAATGGTTCAACTCGAGCCATACTTTGTCATTATGAGCTCAACGGCTCATCCTAGACCCTTTGTCACCACGAGCTCAACCACATAAGACAACTTGTGCATCACGATAAGAACACAAACAAGTCACGAGCCCAATGCCTAAATCCTCAAACCAACACACCAACACTAGTATGGCATTAAGGTTCACATCACTCCCTTTATAATCAGCCGTCTTCACAAATCGATCCTCAAATCTTGACCAAGAGAGAAGATCTTCGTAGAAACTATTTTCTTGAAATAAAAGTCTCGACATTGGCTTCCCATACCATAACTAAGATAATCCGATTTTTTAGGGATTTTTCTAAGAGGTCTAATCCCACTTTCCAAAAATTCACCATTACTAAAAATCGCATATTTCCAAAATTTTACACTAAATCCCATTTTTTACATTTTGAAGGTGTGGAAATTTATTTTTCTAGTATTTTTCTTTAAATCCAAATGGGGGTATTTTGTTATTTACATTGTAACTTAAGTATAATATTTAAGACATAACGGTTTATAATGTAAATAGTCGATTCGATGAAAGCGGAACCGTATTGCTTAATCGCTTCGAAACGGCCGCCGAGACGCTCAAGGCTCCGCTGTGTGCTGATGTCGAGCGTTAACTCTAGTTGTGATCTGTCGACTGCGTTCTTCCTAGTTTTGCCTCGAAATCCAGTTATACCCATTAAATCCTCATTTCCAAGCATCAATTCATACCTATTAAGGGTTTCTAACATTATCTAGCCACATTAGGCTACCAAACAAACTAAATCATCTAGGTTTCGTGCTCAATTTCTATTTTTCCCCAATTTCTAGGTTCATCACGAATTTTCATGATTTAATCTAATTCTTGCTGTTAATCCAATGAAACAAGAAAGCAAGGGTGAAGAATCAATGGAACACCTACTTGGAATGATTCTTGAGGATCAAACAAGTTCACAATGCCCCAAAGCGAAGGCTCCAAGCTTCCTTCCTCCCCCCCCCCCCCCTCTCTCTCTCTCCCCCCCCCCCCCCCCCCTCTCTTCTCTCTCTCTCTCTCTCTCTCTCTCTCTCTCTCTCTCTCTCTCTCTCTCTCTCTCTCTCTCTAAGCTTTCCAACGCATGAACAATGAAACGTAACGTGGAAGCTCTTACTTTCCTCCTATTTATATTTCGCATTTTCTTTCATTAATAAATCCCAAAAATATTAATTGACCTCCCAAGGTCCACGAACTTTAAATTGAGCCCAAGTACATCCAAAATGCTAAAAATAACGAGTACATTACTATCTACATATTTTCCAACCCAATTGACCGCTCAAATACAAGGTCAACCAATAAATCCGAGAAAGTCAACAATCGGACTTGGGGCCTCGACCCGAAATTGGGCCCCAATTACGGCCAAAATTCTTACATTGATGAACACAATATTATTTAGATGTTTTCAAAGAACAGAGAAAGACTATCTCTCACCCTACCCAAATACGAGTCTTTACACCTTGGTTCCAGCCCTCAGTCCACTTCTCGTTGTGCTAGTTCTGTTACGACCTTATGTTGTTGTCGGTGCACATCTTGCACCTCCCTTGCCCCCGTTGCCGAGGCTATGATGACTGTTCGGCTACAAAGACAATTGACGCCTAGGGATAGCAACGAGTTGGGCCTCGAGATCTTGCTGACCCGAATATGTAAAGTCCCGACTTGACTCGATGGTTTGGACATTTGGAATAGGTCGGGGCGGGTCGGGTTAACATTTTTTTACCTTATATTTCTTTTAAAAACTCAAGTTGGGCAAGACATGGGCCTCGACCGGATAATTTGTCGGGCGAGTCAAATTAAGTTAGGGTGGCCCAGGGGGGGGAGTTGATTTTGTCATCCCTATTGTTGTCTCTTCAGCTCATCCATTTCTCTAGTCATATCCCTCATTGAGTTCTACATACCCTACATGGCTACTTGCAACTGGATCAACACCTAAGCCAAATTAGGTCCAACAACAGGAGTAAGCAAACTCTGTTGCAGGCTCTATTGCCCCTGGTGCCCATACTCTATTATAGGCTTCTCTGCAAGACCCTAACCTCGGACAATTATGCTCGATGGTGTCATCACATTGGCCACAACAACAAACAATAAACAATCAACACTAGCACCACTAGTACAAACAACCATCAAAAGGCACAAACCAACTCGTATGTTTTCACAACATGACCCGTGGGTCCACAACAAAGTAGTAAGGTCCATCCCCTTTATCATGTCATCCCAGCATGTCATCACACTAAAGGTAATCTAGTGTTATATCACACATAAATCAATATATATACACCCATCCCAATGTATGATCCTAGGATAATCTAATTAACTCCCAAAATAACTTAGAACACATGTAAGGACTATATTGACTAAGCACCCTCCTATAGTTTTTAAGTCACATGGGATGAATTAACTACCCTCGCTACCCCAGGTCCCATTAAACCATACTACGATACCAACTCATCATGCCCTAAATTCCAACAAACCTGGAACCGGGAACGTGACTTCCCTTGTCCGCACTCGAAGGCTCAAGAGGTTGGTCACACATACATATATCACCCCACGGAATATTTTCACATAAAATGGTCCACGACCCATGTCCGAGATAAAGCAAATAGTTAATATATAAATAGTCCAATACATACATAAGAGTAATGGCACGTCCTCATGGAAGAAAAACCTCCACCAGTCTGGGTAAAACTTGAAAAGAGTAAACAACAAAGTAGGGGTGAGCTAGATGCACTAGGTGACCTCAAAAACCCCAACACCACCCTATAATGCAAGATACATAAGTTTATACTACATACTCGGTCTACTCGTGTTGTGTAGTGTGCACAATTATTAGGACCCGGTCCGCATACAATATTAGGATGTATCCCGTCCATATCGGGATAACTCGTCCATGACCCTCAATAAAATCCAAACTTAGGGCACTTAGCCCTAACACCACAAGCTCAACAACTCAACCCAAGCCTCGATCGATCACACCTAATAGGATACATCCACTCAGGGGCCTTAGCCACTTATCTCAATCAAACATATCTCATGGACCCAAAGGTCTCACAATCAAGCCACATCATGCATATAGAACATGGTATAAGCCACATGTCTAAAACATATAGGTAATAAGTTCATAACATAGCCTAATTAAGCACGTATAGTGCCAACCGGCGTCCCATTGGGTCTCAATTGTTAGGGGTCAAAATGACCTCTAATTAGTGGCTATTTTGGGGTGTGTTTTGTTATGATTATATATGTTTTCACCCATTTAAGCTTAAATTTCCATTTTTATGCTTTAACAACTATTAGTGTAAGGACCCGTGTTTGAGGGGTTCTTGGAGTTAGCCTTGAGTAAGAGACCTTGTCTTAGAGAATGAACATCAGAACAGTGAGGTGCTAGTCGAATGGAGAATTTTGACTATACTTGGGCTCAATTGGAGTTTGAGGCCCTGAGGGGTATTTTGGGAATTTCATATATATTTAAATATCCCAATTAAAGGGGTGTGCATCTTACCCGCCAACCCGCTTTACCCGCCCACCCAACCCGAACCTACCCGCTACCCGCGAATAAAAATTATATAAATGAGTGGGTGGGTTGAAATTTTTAATTTTTGGTGGGTTGGGTCGGTTGGTGGGCGAATGCTCAAACCCGCTATTAACCCGACCGCCGCACCCCCATTATAAAATTAAAGTAAACCCTATCATCTATCTATTAGACATTAGTTTATTATTGTCTCTCCCATCATCGAGAGGTGAGAGCTATGCGACACAATGCTTATAATTATAAGTTTGTGATGATGTTATGATCTATAAATCCGACATATTTCATCATATGTAATTATAAATACTTAGTAAATAAAATAATATACTTTTGATTATAATTATTTTAGACTTTATATGTTTAATTTTTTGGGTATATATCGTCCAATTATATACGAGTTAATGGCGGTTGACACAGCTCTACCCGCCATACCCGAGGTTCTCCGCAAAAAAAATTAATAAACCCGCCGATTATTGAAGTTGATGGGTCGGTTGAAAGGTGGAAGAATTAGTCACCCGTGAGGACGGGTCGGTTGATGATTTAGCCTTCCACCCGACCCCACCCGACCCATGCACACCCCTACCAATTAATATTTTATTTGAGGGCTTTATTTTAAATATGAGTTGGGCTTAAGGAGATGGGACGTATCCTTGGGTTTTGGGTTTCATTGTTGTGGTTTGGGTTTTCTTTTAAAAAAAAAAAGAGATCTCAAACCCTACCTTCCCTGAGTCGTCGTACACACACAGCACACACACACACACAGAGAGAGAGAGAGAGAGAGAGAGAGAGAGAGAGAGAGAGAGAGAGAGAGAGAGAGAGAGAGAGAGAGAGAGAGAAGACCCGAAGGGGATCTGGAGGACCTTGCGATCAAGAATTCCCTTTAGATGATTGGAGGCGAGGCGTTGAGGTAACAAGGATACTGGACGATCCATTCTTTTCCCCAAGTCTTTTCCGAAAATTACGAGGTAGGGATTCCTTGTTAGCCCTGACCTTTCTCTTTCACAAATTTTGGGATTATGTCATGGATGAGTCTGGGAATTTAGTAGTGGATCCTGTGGGACCTTCTCTTACCCCCAATTCCGTGAATGTGATGATGAGTATATACATATATATATGCGTGTGTTAGTTTATTGTGAGATTTTCAATATAGATATACGAGGAAGAATTGATTTGGATGGCCGGGTTTGTCTGGATGGGTAGTTGGGCATGAGTGTAGAAGGCGGGAATTGAAAATGGGCCTTGTATTCCAGGTTTAAAACTAATAACTCACAAACTAACGAAATTTGAGGTGGGTTCTTTAGAGAGAAGTCTTTAGAATAACAAAACAAATAAACTGGCAAAAACATGGGCATGCCATATCTGCACGCTATATCCCCATATGGCGTGCGAGGTCCAAATACCTTGAAATTTACCTCAGACTTCCTTGAGATGTGTAGAAGGTAAGGAGCCAAAAATACCTGCACGTCATATGGCCCATATGACGTGCATCCTTCATTTTGCCTCTTTTGGCTGCCCCATTCCAGCCTAGAAGTCCCTTGTGTGGAAAATAAGAGTGATTTAGATAATGTTCATGAGTTGAATTTGTCTAAAAACTTGCCAAAAAACAGTTCAAAAACTTACCTAAGGTGCAAAACTCAGAACTGTGAATGTTAGTGAGAATGTTGTTTGTCTTCCTACGAGTCGAGTGCCTTTGTTGAATTACATTGATATGTTTGGTTATGCTTGCCGAGTTGTATTGACACGTTTGAGTTATGCTCACCAGATTCTTTGAAGTCTTTTTTTAACTCGATGGGAGTAAGTTAATTATAATGCTGTATGTTGAAATAATTACTCGTGGACATATGGTGGTTTTTGTGAGGCACGTGATTATGGTTGTTCTATGTGTATTGTGTATAAAATATGATAAGCTAAGTAAAATTATGCTAGTAGAAAAGGAATTGTGTTCGTTAGTGAGGGAAATATGTTAGATATTAGCTGTATGTAGTATTTGTGTGTAAGTGTAGTATCTATACAGACGTTTTATTTTTATTTTTATTTTTTCAGAATGAAAAAACCTAAGGTGGGAAGGATGTAAGGATCCCGTATATGTGTTAACATAACTTATAATCTATATTCGATGTTAAGAATGTTATTTTGAGAATGTGAGCTATTAATACGATCGTTTTGATAATATTTGGGACTAATTTGAGGTCCAAGCCTTGAGGGGTTATTTAATAAATTTTGGAAGTTAAATTGGAGTTAATAAGTGAAAATTAGAATTTTGAAGGGCTTTTTAGAAATTATTAAGAAATAGGACGAATTTTAATTAAAAATAGGGTTTTGGGGTTTTATTATTTATTATAACTTTGTTTTGAGAAACCCTAGCCGGTTGGAGGAGAGTCCCATTGTTCTTTGCGTTCTTTCATGTTCTTCGCTGATTCTGATTGTTCTTGCAGTTTAATCCCTTAGGAAGGCAAGAGGTAGGTGATTCTTGATTCATCGTTATTTTATTGCATGAACACAAACTATTAGAATATATATATATATATATATATATATATATATATATATATAAAGTTTGGATATATTTGTATTTATATAAATATATTCATTTACGTGTATATACATGTGGTCAAGCGATTATTGCATTTGGTGTGATTGACAGGTTTAATCAGACGAGCGTCACATCTCTGTTATCCCTTTTATCATATTCTAATTAGTTATTATTAATTACATACCGGGCACTTGGTCGGCCCTAGTTTCTTCTATGCGTGACCGGGGTAGTACTAAGCCGAATCGACAAACTGGTTAGCGTCTCCATGACGGAGTGGCGGCGGCTATCCGTTCATGCCTCCACAATTCGTTCGATCCAAACGGCACAAGGTTTTATTTTTATTTTATTTAATTTTCTCTTTTTTTAAAAAGGGGCATCTTTACGTGCGTGGTTTCGTGGTAGTGAAAAAAGGGCATCTTTTTTTTAGTGTCGGATTTTTTAAAAAGGGGGGGGGGGGCTGAATTGATTATGGGAATTAAGTCATATGTGTCAATAGTTAATATATGTGGGTAATAAATTACGTGCATTATTATGAAGTCGTACATGGTATTATATATGTTGTAGAATGATTTGAGAATTTTTCTTCTATTTCTTCACGTACAATATACAACCTAATAGACATACGGGGTGGCATACTAGTCCACGAAAAGAGGTGCATTCATTCCTTGTAAATAAGGGAATCTCACCAAAATAGAACTAACAATCCTAATAAGGAAAAGAAAAAAAAAAGTGTCAAAACATTATTCCAAGACAACAAATAATCCTCTAACTAATTACACAAAGGTATTTATTTCAACACTCCCCTCAAGCTGGATTATATATATTATATAAACCAAGCTTGGCATTCAATTAATCAAAGCCGACCCTTGGAAGTGCTTTGGTGAGAATGTCTTAATCAAAGTTTTGTTGGAACATAGCTTAGTTGCCTGATCCCATTGTTGACCTTCTCCGAGATTAAGTGTCGATCAATCTCGATGTGTTTGGTTTTTGTCATAATGCACGGAATTTTTGCTATGCTAATTGTCACTGACTATCACTCAACATCTTGATTGTATCTCGTGTTTCAACCTTAAGTTCCCTAATAGTCTTCGAAGCCACATTCCTTTACATATTACGAGAGCAAGAGCACGATATTACGATTCGCACCGCTTAGAGACCCTACATGCTTTTTACTTCTCCGTGATGAGATTTCCCCGAGACATATGAACAATTACCGGTGGTTGATCTTTGATCGATTAGTTCTCCTGCCTGGTTAGCATCCGTGTATATCTACCTCATGGGTTTGATTTTTTTTGAAGAACAAAACCAAGTCCAGGGGTCATCTTCAAATATCTCGAGATTTTGTGAACTACTTCCGATTGTCCTCATTGGGATGGCTCCTGTGTTGGCTTACTATCTGTTGAATAGGCGATGTCGGGTCTAGTATACTGATAGGTATATGGAGTTTTTCCTGAGTGCAGTATCTTCCTTGCTGTCCCGACATGTTTACTTTCTTAGTTCTGTTTGGCTTTTGGTTAGGATTCATGGGGGTGTCAATGGGCTTACATCTAAGAGCCCGGTTTCACTCAACAGTCACAGTATGTGTATCTTGACCCGGGGATGTGATTATCCTTTGACCAGATGACCTCCATTCCCAGTATCTAAGAACCTCGAGATCCTTGATCTCAGGTCTGGCTGCGACCATTTTCTTGGTCTGTCAGTCTGTGATCTGAGTCATCTGTTAAGATGATATAAATCTACATACACTATGAGAATAGATGCCTTACCTGCAGAGTGGATTCAATAAATAATTATGTTAGGTGGCTGACATTGATGGTATCCATTTGTAATTACGGAGTCTTGTGAGCACAGCCAGACCACACGCAGAGAGTGAAGAGCAGCCCGTGCAAAAAGTTTTGCTTGCCCGACACACCAATGTGCTGTTTGAATTGTTCTCGAAAGCCGGGAGGTATCGTCATGTGGGCTTAACCTTTGAGGTTCTTATTCCAAGAAGGCATTTTTGACATCAAGTTGGAATAGAGGCCATTGGGTTTATTACCAAAGACAACAGGACCCAGCCCTTATTGAGCTTGTGCATTGGTGCAAAGTTTCTGATGATCTGTCCCATATGATTGAGTGAGCCCCTTTGCACCATAGATGCAGCTGTGAATCTCTCAACCACTTCCATCTGCTTTGTATTATGGGTGAATATCCACTTGGCACCCTCCTGGGGTTTTCCCATGAGGTAATTGGGTGACGTCCCGTGTCATTGACTTCTAGGACCCTGATTTCTTCCTCAACGACTCCGTTTCCATTCCGGATCCTTCGAGCATCTTGGATGGAGTTAGAGTACTGCTGTTTTTATCAAGATTGGACAAGAGCACCTTGTAAGGTGGGAGAAGCTGACTCATGTGCCACATGTCTTTCTGGCTGGATGTCTAGTGCACCCCTCGAACACCCTTTCTGAGCAATTGGCTGATTAAGTCATCAACTAGTGGAACCAATAGCATCATGGGATAAGGAATCCGTACCATTGTGACCCATCGAGGCTGAGACAGATGCAGTTAGCTCTGACAGTCCTTGCAGAGTCATAGTTATTCCTGCTGCATATTCCTTGATGGATACTCATCACACTTATAGACACAGAAGTTCACTTGATTAGTGGTGTCAGATGGATGTGGGTGAGTGCAGTTTCCGAGGATGGTTTGATGTGGGGTTCGTTTGGGACAATTTCGGTGGAGTAGCGGGATTTTGGTGGGAACGGTTTGGGCGCAGTCCATGGGTCCTCAAGTAGAAAAATCCAAATCTTGAGGATTCCTGATTCTCACCTAATTGATTTGGGAGCAGGAGTGATTAAAAAAAGTGACATCCATGGAGTTGTATACTCACAGTGATGGGAGAGTAACATTTGTAACATTTTGATTAGAGGAGTAGCAGGAAGATACATTATGGGATTTGGGATCAAGTTTGGTTTGGTGTTGTGGTTGGATGTGAACAAGGCCGTGCATCCAAAGATCTTTAGTGGTAAATCGGAGGAGAAATAACGGATGTGTGGGTAGGTTTGCATGAGAATTTGCCGAGGAGTTTGAAATTTGAGAATTCGACTAGGCATCTTATTAATGAGGTAAGTTGCAGTGAGTATGGCTTCCCCCCAAAAGTGTTTAGGCACATGATTTGAAAACATGATGGCACGAGATACTTCAAGTAGGTGTCTATTTTTCCTTTCCGCAACCCCATTTTGACGAGGAGTATCCACACAAGAAGTTACATGAATAATCCCATGAGTGGAAAGATAAGAGCCAAGAATGGAGTTGAATTAGTCCTTGGCGTTGTCAGTCTTAAGAACCTGGATTGGGCGGTTGAATTGAGTAATGATCATGGAATGAAATGATTTAAAAAGAGTGGTTGTTTCTGATTTGTCTTTTATAAGGAAAATCGAAGATGTTCTCGTATGATTATCTATGAATGACACAAACCATCGAGCCCTATTTAGATTTTTTACTCGTGAGGGTCCCCAAATATCACTGTGTATTATAGAAAAAAGGATGAGAAGGCTTGTAGTGTGAACTGGAGTAGACATGTCTAATGTGTTTCGCAAGTTGGCAACTTTCACATTGATAAAACTTTGACTTTTTATTGATAAACAAATGAGGAAACAGTTTTTCAATGTATGCAAAGTTTGGATGACCAAGGCGAAAATGCCATAACATGACTTGACTCGAGACAGAATTAGAAATAAAATTGATAGAATTTGGACTAGACTCAGAAACATAACTTGACCTGTGAACTTGTCTACCAAGGAGATTACTTTTGTTGAGTAAATAGAGTCCACCATGCATCTCAGCACTGCCAATCACCTTCCTCGAATCCACTGCCTGAAAGTCACAACAATTGGAATTGAATTTAGTCACACAATTTAAGTCACGAGTAAGTTTGCTGATTGAGAGTAGATTGCAGTCTAATTTAGGGACATAAAGGACAGAATAAAGGTGAATATCCTTTATTAATTGAACTGATCTGGTTCCTGCAATTGGTGAGAATGAACCATCAGCTATTCGGACTCCAGGGTGATTTGTACATGGGCTGTAATGTCTGAATATGTTGATATCTCTTGTCATATGATCTGAGGCTCCCGAATCTACAATCCACGATTTAGAGAAAGCTTTTTGGGCAATATGAGCACAGGATAGGATACCTTGATGTGCTAGAAGGCTGGTGGGTTTTTCGGTTGGAGTTTGAGTTGCTTGTCCAGAACCGGAAACACTACTGAGTATCTTCTGAAGTGCCTCAATTTGCTCCCTGGTGAACGGATTGCAATCTGCAGTGGGTTCGGTTGTGGCAGCAGCATTTACACGATTTTCTCAGTCCTGTCTTCGGCTAGAGGGCTTCCAATCTGCAGGTTTGCCGTATATTTTCCAGCATGTCTCCCTTACATGACCGAGCTTCTTACAATGATCGCACCATGGTCGTCCTTTCTAAGGCTCATTATTTTGAGAGGAGGAATGAGTGTACAGGGCAGATCCTTCAACATTCGGAGTGGTGTTCTTTTCGGTCATCATTAGTTTCTTCCTACTCTCCTCCATGCGAACTTCTGAGAAGGCCTCTCTAATGGCTGGAAGGGGTTTCATCCCCATGATTCTCCCCCTGACTTCGTCCAACTCTTTGTTAATGCCGAGAAGAAACCGAATGGTTCTCTTTTGTTCTATGATCTTCCTGTACAAGGCAGCGTCATCAGAGCATCTCCAGGAGTAAGTCTCGTACATATCTAACTGCAACCAACAGCGTGTGAGCATGTTGAAATATTGAGTGACGCTTAAATCTTCCTGTCGCAAATCATACAATCTGGTTTCAATTTTAAATAACTCAGAGGAGTTCTCGGTGCTGGAGTATGTGTTACGGGCTGCCTCCCAGATTTCCTTGGCTGTTCAGAAGAGCAGAAAGTTTTCTCCAACCTCTGTGGTCATGGAGTTTATGAGCCATGACATAACCAGATGATCGTTAGTTCTCCAGGCTCGGTACTTCGGATCTGCAAGTTCTGGGGCAGCGATTTCACCAGTGAGATGTCCATCCTTTCCTCTGCTGCAGATGAACATGAAGACAAATTGGGACCATTGTAGAAAATTATGGCCCTGAAGTTTATAGCTGGTGATGGGATTAGAGGAGGAATCAAAGATGATAGGGGCTGGGAAATCAGACTCAGATCTGGAAGTGATTTCCGAGGAAGATGATTTTGAGGCCATGCCGTATTTTGTCACAGCAAGGGAAGGAGTTGAGAAGAGCTAGGGTTCAGAGAATTTTTGGCTCCGATACCATGTAGAATGATTTGAGAATTTTTCTTCTATTTCTTCACGTACAATATACAACCTAATATAGACATATGGGTTGGCATACCAGTCCACAAAAAGAGGTGCATTCATTCCTGTAAATAAGGAATCTCACCAAAATAGGAAACTAACAATCCTAATAAGGAAAAGAAAAAGAAAACTGTCAAAACATTATTCTAGGACAGCAAATAATCCTCTAACTAATTACACAAGGGTCGGCTATTTCCAGCATATGTGTATTTTGATAATTATCAAGATATGTAGATAAATTTATTTTAATTTGATTTAGCAGTAAAAATAACATATTCATTGATACCATTCCAATAACAAGGTCAAACAAGAATTATGATATTGTTAGTTTAATAATGAAAATAGTGCTTGGGTTTGATATTATAGTTTAATAATATGAAGTATTACTTGAAGCTTGATATTATTAATTTATCATCTAAAATATTGTTGGAGGCTTGACATTAATAGTTTGATATTAGAAACATTGTTTATGGCTTGATATTCATAGTCTGAGACTAGAAATATTGTTTGTAGTTCAATGTTAGAAATTTGGCATTTAAATGTTACTTGTACGTAGCTTAATATTACTTAATTGATATTTAAGGTGTTGGATGTTTGATGAATATTTATATATGTATGTATATCTATATATATTATTTGTGGTTAGTGCCGGATTGATGAATTAAATATTTTGTAAGGCTGTTGTATTGAATTTTGATTGTTGGAATATTCTATTTATTGATTATATATGGAATTGGTGGTGGAGTTGGTTGGGTTAACCACAGGTCCCACATAGGGCTGGCAAGAGGCCGCAGGTCCCCTATGTGGATGGTTAACTGAGGTCCCATATGTGTCAGGTTGTCGTTAGGGACACCACAGGTCCGACATATGGCTATCTGGTAATGACTGGGATCCTTGGAGCTGGATGTGGGAATCTCCTGGATGGTTGGATTATTTGGTGTGTATTACCGGTTTCAACCCAGGAAACCGGCACGTGACTCCCCTTTTACCCCACGGAGGGCAAAGGGGTTAGGATACAAACCAAGAATTTTACATTTCAAACATCCACAACCCATTCAAAAAGTAATATTCATAAAAATATTCCAAACCAGTTTATTACAAAAGAATTCTTTCCAATCCCATCCCCACCGGGTTACATCGGTCCCTAAAAGAAAACAACATAAAAGGAAGAGTAAAATGGATAAGGTCTTCCACCTTGGTGTATCCACCTAACGCCGTAAGTCCCTAGAAAACAAGCAAACACGGTAGGAGGGGTGAGCAACCACGGCTCGGTAGGGATCAAGTCTCCCAACCCTTCCCATGCTCCTAGCGGCTACATGCATGTGCACGGGTGTAGTGACGTGTTACAACAATCTCAACAAACAATAACAAACCACATCGTAGTCACTCACAATTATCCACCACACAAAACACAAGTGATTTAACCGCCTCTTCGGGCCAAGTTATTTAACCGCCTCTTCGCCAAGTGATTTAACCGCCTCTTCGACCTTGGTTTAACCGCCTCTCGGGCAAAGTAGTTTAACCGCCTCTTCGGGCCGGATACCACATCAGGCACACAACTTATACCACAGTCACACAAACATAAAACCAAACACTTGGTGTGCACCCGCTCACAAGTGCACAAACCCGACCATTCGGCAACAGAACACACACCTACATACATACACTAAATCACAAGTCCAACACACAGGCATATTATCGACACGTAATGGGCATATACATACAGCCATATTTACACGGGCATTTCATCGAACACATAGCATGAAATCCACAAAATCACACCAACATGCCCTGAAGGCCAACATCCTATAGGAGATCACACCTATATGGATTACATATTTATATATAACGTTATAACCGGAAATCGCCCCGGACCCTAGGACAGAGAAGGACTTAGGAAGAACAGAACCCCTACCTCAAGGAAAACGCAACAACACAAGAACGATCGATCCCAAGCCGAACGCCGTCCACCCACGAAGCACCGACCACCCACGCAAGACGCCCGGCAAGAACCGGGAGGGGCTCTCCTTCCCTCTCTCTCTCTTTTCTGCGACGGCTGGTGAAGCAACAAACCCTAAACCTAAAACAGAGGGACTCCTCCTCCTTATATAGACAACACGACTCAAAACGACGTAGTTTTGATTAAGTGAATCCCAGGATCAAAAAGACGTAGTTTTGATCACACAAGTTACCACCTTTCCGCACCCTATAGGCCAAAATACTCGATTTCAACATGGTCCTTTGGAGAAAGTTCCTTAGAATGACAAAACCAAGGGAACCATGCAAAAATATGGTGCACGCCAATTTGCACGTGAATTCCCAATTCACGTGCAACCTCACTAACTCCAAATGCTCTCAAACTTCACCCCTAGCCTCCTTGCATCATTTGGAAGACAATTACACTTGCACGTGAATTGGACCCATATCACGTGCACCTCACATCATGTCCATTTGGCCTGAAACTTTGTGTAATAAGGACATCATTCTAAGCATCTTTCCTTTTGCACGTGAATTCATTGGAGTCCATTTACTAGGTCAAAATCGAGAAAAACTCTACTCGGGAGGCAAAACCGACTAACTCAAGGTACGGGTCCTTACATCCTCTCCCCTTAAGACTTTTCGTCCTCGAAAAGAAATGACATAAGAGAACAAACTCAAGCTACCCATTTGCCACACGGCGAGCCACAACACCCAAATGGGTCATACGTACACAAAGACAACAAAGACATAATAGTACCACCATAATCCATAACCACAATAATGCACATAACACATGTCCACATGGCACGAATACACATCTCAAGGCACATCACAAATAAGAACACATGTCTTTAAAAGACAATACAAATACACCAAATCGTACACAACTAATACAAGAAAACACATACACAACTAATACAGAAAACACAAAACACATCACACCCTGGCCAACACCACCTCCCACGCTTAAGATTGTTCGTCCTCGAACAAGTCCGGGTACGCTCACGCATCACGGACTCACGTTCCCATGTCTCCTCCTCGATGCCACGGTGTTGCCACAAAGACGCGAACCAAAGGAATAAGACGACCACGCATAGCTTCTCTCGCCGATCTAGGATACGGATAGGGGCCTCATGACGGACATGTCATCCGCATGTCCAACGTCCCCCAATCAATCACGTGAGTGGGGTCAGGGTGATACTTCCGCAATCGGGACACGTGAAACACGTTGTGCACTCGACTCACCCGCGGTGGTAACGCTAACCGGTAGGCCACGGGCCTACACGATCCGAAATCTCAAAAGGACCAATAAACCGCGGAGATAGCTTGGAACCTCGCCCAAACCGTCGATGTCCACGACGTGGAGAGACACGAAGGAACACATGATCACCAACGAAAAACCCAAAGGTCGCCGTCGCTGATCCGCATAAGATTTCGACTCGAGCCGCCACAAACGCCGACGAATCAACTTGACCTTCTGGAGCCTCGTGAACCAACTGCGGTCCCAAGAGAGCGTCTCCCCACCTCGGTCCAACACAAAGGGGATCGACACGGCCGTCCATACAACGCCTCAAAAGGAGCCATCCCAATGGATGCCGATAACGTGTTTAGGCAAACTCCACCAAAGGAAGGTGAGTTGCCCACGAACCCCCAAAATCTAGCACACAAGCCCTCAACATGTCCTCCATGGTCATTCGTCCGCTCGCCCGCCGTCGGTCTCGGGGTGAAAGGCTGTACTCGGATGAAGCTTGGTCCCCTAGCCTCCTGCAAACCCTCCCCGTAAACGAGAAGTGAACCTCGAATCCCGGTCCGAGACAACCGATGATGGTACGCCTGCGATCTCACAATCTCGTTCATGTACGGACTCAAGGTCCCAATAGAGTCCCGCTCGCGAACACAAGGAAAGGGCCGACTTTGTGAGTCGATCCACAATTACCCAAATCATATCCTTCCTCCCTGGTGGGTGGAAGACCGTCCACAAATCCATCGCTATATGGTCCCCTTCCACTCCGCTATGGGCGGGGGTCGTAACATGCCCGCCGGCCGCGATGCTCGGCCTTCCTGTCGACACGTGAGGCACCGCGAAACAAAGGCGGCTACATTGCGTTCATCCCCGGCCACCAAAAATGTCCCCGAAGCCATGGTACATCTTCGTACCCCCTGGATGCACAAAGAACTCTGACCGGTAAACTCCCTCATCACCTCATCCCCGAGGGAAGAGCTACTACCAACCGCCCTAAATGACAACTCATGCTCAGGACCCTCTCGTCCGTCCCCGATAGCTCCCGGCCTCAATACGGGCACGGAGAACCTCGCACTCAATGTCACCCACTGTCCCTCCCGGACGCGCCGGTACAACTCGGCACTACCACCAAAGGACTCAGGACTGTCCCACCATCATGAACAACAAGCGCATGTAACGTCGCCAACCGCTCCATCGCCTTCCACTCTCTCACGCCCACCTCGGCTTTCCCTTTTCTCGCTCAACGCATCGCCCATAACATTTCCCTTGCCCGGGTATAGGCAAGAGTAAAATCAAAGGTCTGCAAATACTCCACCCATCTCCTTTGCCTCAAATTCAAGTCCTTCGAGTAAAGATGTATCGAAGGCTCTTGTGATCGAGAACACCACAAACTTTTCTCCCAAGAGGTAGTGCTGCCAACTCTTCAGGGCGAAGATGACGACCGCTAACTCAAGGTCATGAGTAGGATAATTCGCTCATGAGGCCTCGGGACCCATAAGCTACCACACCGTGTCCGTAAGCACACACCCCAAACCAACCCCTGGACGCATCACAATACACCTCATATGGAATATCCTCCCTAGGCAACCTCAACACAAGGGTGGTCAAACGGGTTTTGAGAGCCTCAAACGCCGCCGACACTTGTCGGTCCAATCAAACTTCACGCCCTTCCGAGTCAAGCCGTCATAGGAGCCGCCAAACGGAGAACCCCTCTACAAAACGACGATAGACCCCGCCAAACCAAGAAAACTACGGATCTCAAAACGTTGGTTGGCCTCGCCCACGATGCCACGGCCTCAATCTTGGCGGGTCCACCCTAACTCCCTCACTGACACCACATGGCCAAGAAAGTGAACCTCCCGCAGCCAAAACTCACACTTGCTAAACTTAGCAAAGCACGCCGGTGGCCCTCAAGGTTTGCAACACTGTGCCAGTGCTCCACATGTTCCCTCTCGGCCTTGGAATACACCAAGATATCGTCGATAAACACCACCACGAACGAGTCTAGGTATGGAGCAAAGACCTGGTTCATCAAAGCATGAACACGCTGGTGCGTTAGTGAGCCCGAAAGGCATCACTACCCACTCATAATGCCCATACCCGCACCGAAAGCCGTCTTAGGGATGTCCTCCTCCCAACCCGAGCCGGTGATACCCCGACCGTAAATCTATCTTGGAAAACCACCGGGCCCCACTCAATGGTCAAACAGGTCATCTATCCGAGGCAACGGGTACTTGTTCTTCACGACACGAATTCGACTTCCTGTAGTCGATGCGAGAGACGAGGCGGCCATCGCCTTTCTTGCAAAGAGCACCGGAGCACCCCAAGGTGAGGTACTCGGTCCGATATACCCCCGGCCCACCAACTCCTCGATTTGCCTCGGCTGCCCTCGACTCGGCTGGCCCCATACGATACGCTACTTGGGAAATCGGACCCGTCCCCGGTTCCAACTCAATGGTGAACTCCACACTCCTCTTAGGTGGCAAACTCCTCGGGAACCGTCAAAACTCGAAATTGGTCCACAACAATGGACCACACCCTCTTTTCCACCTTACCCTCCTCGGCAAAGGTCGGGCGCAACCCGTGGGTAATGGCACCCCACGGTCCAACACCGGCCCGGCCCGACTCGCCTCACAATCCCACTCCCCTGCAGGGTGCAAGAGGTCCCCGCAGGTGTCACGAAGGTCACACGCCGCCGATAACAATCATCTTGGCCTGGAAAGCCATAAGCCAATCCATACCCAAGATCGGGTCAAACGTTCTCAAAGGCATCACATGCAAGTCAAAACTCGGCTCCACCTCGCCTAGGTTAACACACGGTCATGACACACTCGCCGTACCTCAATCATGCCTCCTACCGGAGACTCCACAACTAGGGGCCTCGCGGCCTCCACACAAGCTAACCCCAAGCCGTCTATTACAAGCTCAAGAGACAAACGAACATGAGCACCCGTATCGAAAAGAACGGAAGCTAATGTCGGGAGATCAAGAGGGTACCTCTAACCACCGATGGTCCGCTTCCACCCTCGGTGGTGGGGGTGGTAACCGCCCCGGCCTCCTTGGTATGTCGCCTCCGGCGCAAACACCCTCCCTTGGCCCGTGCCACCGGTCGGCTCGATCGGGGACGCTTCCCGCTAAGGTTGCCTCCGCCTCGGTTGTGCCGCTCCGGCCTCCCCTGGGGTCGGGTCCGACTAGATCCTGCCTGGCTGGGGGTGGGGGGGGGCGGGCGGGTCTCTCGCCTGGTGCACGGAAGCTAGCATCACTCCTCACGCCGGAGCCGCGCCCCTTTCCCCGTGCCACTCCCGCAACCCGACGCAAATGACCCTCTCGTCCACGGTTGTTGCATCGCCGGTCCTTCTTGGGGCACTCCCCTTAAGTGACCCCGCTCTCCACCGGTGGCATCCGCTCGGTAGACTCCCGATGGACCCCCCGTCTTCCGCCGCCAAAGGTGAACCTCCCGGGGTTCACGGATGTCCGACCCCGACTGCGAAAAGAAGCGCTATCCCTCTCCTCCGTCTTGAGCCTCTTGGACCCCGCATCTCGATCGGGCCCACTCGCAACCGGCGCCCCGATGGGCCCGCCTCCCATCATCCAGCTCTCTGGCTATTCGGGCCGTCTCCACGGCCTCGGATAGGTCCTCAAGCGTAGAACGCCACCCTCTCCCTTAGGGCGGCCTGAGACCCAAGGTGAACTTGTGGGCCTTCGGGTCCTCCTTACCACGCCTGGGAGCAAACCTACTCAATCTCCGAACTCCCGCTCATACTCGGGTACCGTCTTGGATCCCTCGTCTAGCTGCCAAATTCTTCCCTCTTCCCCATCTCACCGATTCCGGGAAGAACTCGTCTTGGAAGAGTTGCAAGAATTCCTCCCAAAACATGAGTGCACCGCACGGCTCCCCGCAACACTCGTCCACCACTCCAAAGCGTCCCCCTCTAGCCGCCGACTGCCGCCGCACTTATCCTCCTTCGGGGCAGGAGAAAGGAGAACACATGCTCAATCTGCCTCAACCACCGCTCGCCTACCACTTGGATCTTCCCCCCTTAAATCGCGGAGGTTGTTCCTTTCGGAACCGTGTCACCACGTCATCCTCTCGCACGGGTCGGTACACCACCCGGCCGAACTCTCACGCTCACGAGGCGGCTCTCCTACCGGTGGTGGTGGTGGTGGCACCACCTGCGTGCCGCCATCTCACGGCGCACCTCCTCCCGAACGTCTTGCCGAGTCCCTCCCGTAGCTCTCGTACCTCCCGGCCGGATGCCTTCTTGTAGCGTGTGCCGGTAGCAACGCATGCCCTCCAACGGATGGTCCCGCACCGGACCCTCATGGGCAGATGACTCATCGCCATGCCCGGACGCACGTGTCACTCTCCTCGGTGGCATTCTTACTACATGAAGTAAGATGCACAAACGTCGAACGCGTTTGACTACTAACAAGTTGACTACCTCTACCTCATTATCAAGTCAAGCCGTACATGGCATTACACATATTTTAACCATTGCATTAACAATATCGCACACAAAGAGTCCACCATTGTAGTCATACTCAAGGCATTCCAAGAATATTCGAGTTGCACGTTCACATGACAACAAAGCAACTAGTGCCCTAATGCCAATGCATGCAAATCCTACCACAAGACCGGACTACCCTAAGTACACCTTGGAGGCTCAAAGAGGACCATGTTGATCGGGCATGTCCCTCCGGGCTCCTCCAAAGGACTTAGGATAACCAAGTCCGCCCACTACCCTAGGCCAACTAGACCATGCTCGATACCATATGTCACGCCCCGGATTTCCAACCCGAGGAAACCGGCACGTGACTCCCCTTTTACCCACACGGAGGGCAAAGGGGTTAGGATACAAACCAAGAATTTTACATTTCAAACATCCACAACCCATTCAAGAAAGTAATATTCATAAAAATATTCCAAACCAGTTTATTACAAAAGAATTCTTTCCAATCCCATCCCCACTGGGGTTACATCGATTCCCATAAAAGAAAACAACATAAATGGAAGAGTAAAATGGATAAGGTCTTCCACCTTGGTGTATCCACCTAACGCCTGTAAGTCCCTGGAAAACAAGCAAACACAGAGGAGGGGTGAGCAACCACGGCTCGGAGGGATCAAGTCTCCCCAACCCTTCCCTGCTCCTGGCGGCTACATGCATGTGCACAGGTGTAGTGACGTGTTACAACAATCTCAACAAACAATAACAAACCACATCGGTAGTCACTCACAATTATCCACCACACAAAACACAAGTGATTTAACCGCCTCTTCAGGCCAAGTTATTTAACCGCCTCTTCGGGCCAAGTGATTTAACCGCCTCTTCAATGGGTTTAACCGCCTCTCGGGCAAAGTAGTTTAACCGCCTCTTCGGGCCGTACGGTCAAGCACACAACTTATACCACGAACACACAAACATAAAACCAAACACTTGGTGTGCACCCGCTCACAAGTGCACAAACCCAGCCATCGAAAACAGAACACACACCCGATACATACATACACTAAATCACAAGTCCGCCCACAGGCATATTATCGGGGGGGGAATGGGGGGGGGGGGGGGGGGGGTACGGGGGGGGGGGGGGGGGGTTGCGGCATGGGGGGTTCATCGAACACATAGCATGAAATCCACAAAATCACACCAACAGCCATGAAGGCCAACACCATATAGGAGATCACACCTATATGGATTACATATTATATATAACAGTTATAACCGAAACGCCCCGGGACCCTAGGACAGAGAAGGACTTAGGAAGAACGGACCCCTACCTCAAGGAAAACGCACAACACGAAGAACGATCGATCCCAAGCCGAACGCCGTCCACCCACGAGCACCGACCACCCACGCAAGACGCCCGGGCGAACCGGAGCTCTCCTCCCTCTCTCTCTCTCTGCGACGGGTGAAGCAACAAACCCTAAACCTAAAACAGAGGGACTCCTCCTCCTTATTGACAACACAACATCAAAACGACGTAGTTTTGATTAAGTGAATCCCGGGATCAAAACGACGTAGTTTTGATCACACAAGTTACCACCTTTCCGCACCCTTGGCCAAAATACTCGAATTTCAACATGGTCCTTTGGAGAAGTTCCTTAGAATGACAAAACCAAGGGAACCATGCAAAAATATGGCTGCACACGCCAATTTGCACGTGAATTCCCAATTCACGTGCAACCTCACTGAACTCCAAATGCTCTCAAACTTCACCCCTAGCCTCCTTGCATCTTTGGAAGACAATTACACTTGCACGGAATGGACCCATATCACGGCACCTCACATACATGTCCATTTGGCCTGAAACGTGGATGAGGACATCATTCTAAGCATCTTTCCTTTTGCACGTGAATTCATTGGAGTCCATTTACTAGGTCAAAATCGAGAAAAACTCTACTCAGGAGGCAAAACTGACTAACTCAAGGTACGGGTCCTTACAGTGTACCCTTAATGAATGAAATGTAATGTGTGTGATATTATATTTTGTGATTGAATGTAAGCTTATTGTGATAAAGTAGGACACTACACTGGCACAAGCATACACCGATCATGTAAACTTAGGAATTCATGTTATAGGATGGTGAGGAGATGGAGATCACCTACTGGGCATTTGTGCTCACCCCTACTTTGTTGACATGTTTCAGGTATCGACTCATTCGCTAGAGGTTGGTCCGAAGCTAATTTTTGTTTGTTTTAAATTTTATAATAACTTGGTTTATGGATTTTGTAAAACATGATTGATTTTATTATTTGAATATCCAGACGAGGGTCCGTGGAAGTTGTATTGGAATTATAGCATGACTCTGTTATTCATAAATTATTTTCCTTAACTTCATAGCATGTGGGAATATACAGGAACACCCCTGATGTATGAATGTACAAGTTTATCTCGGACAGCACCCGATGTGTAGTCCATAGTGGTGCTAGTCACCAACCCCTTGACCCTTCGGGTGCGGGCATGGGGAAGTCACACTCTTAGTTCCGGTCCTTCCGGGATTTCGGGGGCGTGACAGTTACCTTGTATTGAGATGAGATGAATTGCTGGGTTACTTTGTACTGAGTTGAGATGTATGCCTGAGTTGTATTACTGAGTTACACTTGCGTTTGAGCTGTGTTTACTGAGATGTACTTGAAATGTACTTGCTGAGTTGCTGTGAACTTGTGTTTGAGAATGAGTACCCAAATACTTGTGGGTTGAGCTAACTTATGGGTCAGGCACAACTATTGGACCCCTTGAGATTTGGCCAGGATGCGGTCCTGAGCCTCGGTGCAAGACTCACGATGGTGGGCTAAGTCCTGCACCCATTCCCGAGGGTAGGTATGGCGTCCGAGGAGGTGATGGCCATATCCCACTCGGGTGGAAAATGTTGCATTGGTGACCATGCAACATTCGCCCGGATGTGGTATGGCATGTCGCCGGTGGTGGCGGGGTGTCCGTCGCCTCCAAAGGGCACGGGTAAATGGCGTATTACTTGGGTGATGTTTGTTGCTTTAGCTTTAGACCCTACTACGAGCACAAGTATACACTTGTTATGCATTTTGTAAGTGGATGGGTCTAGGGGAGCCCGGAACCCCTCTTGAGCTATGGTTTGCTCACCCCTCCTATAAATTGTTCTTTTGCGGGGGTCTAGCTGGCGGTAGGTGGAAGAGCCGTGGTGGTAAGCTATCGAGGGTGAAGACTTTATATTAATTTCATTGCTTTTGTGGATTTGTGTTTTTATGGTTTGGATTGTTTGTAAAGAATATATTGTGGTTTGATGGGAGTTTTTTCCCAATTGAGTTGTAATGAACTTTGAGCCTCTTTGAAATGTAATAAATTGAGATATGGTTATTGTTTGATTTGTGGTTGTGTGCATGGTTTGGGAGCAAGAGCATGCCCCGTGGCATGTTAGCCTGGTTGTACAAGTTTGGGATAGCACCTGTGTCATAAGTCCTTTTTAGGTGCTTGCACTAACCTTGACCCTTCGGGTGCGGGCATGGGCGATCCACTACCCATTTCCAAGTGAAAGGAAATTGGGGCGTGACATGTAGTGTTTTTGGAGATTTTGCATTGTTTTGTAGCATATTATAGCAGTCTCTAGAGATACTACAGTGTATTGGAGAAGCTAGATAGTTATGTGATTCTGCTCAATGTTCTTTGCTCAAGCCTCGCTCGACACTTAGCTTTGAGGCCGTTGAATGCTCCCTACTCAGCCTCTGCTCGACACTCGATTGAGTTGCCGAATGCTCCCCGCTCGAGCCTCTACTCGATGCTCAACGTTGAGCCGATTTGCAGCGTCGTCCAACTATGCGACCCTTCAACCCAATTTTGCTCTGAAAACCTGTTTTTAATATAAATACATATTATGGAAGCCCAAATGGGTATTTTGGACCTAGTATTCAAGGGCAAAGGAGGTAGAAGAGTGGTAGCCCTATATAAGGGCTGCTATGGTTCCTTAGGAAGGATCTTCAACCTTCCACATGCACAACTACATCCTACGAAGGAGGAGATTGTGATAAAGCAAGAGAGAAGACGCAAGAGTTATCTATGGTTCGTGCATCCACGCTTTGGACTCTAGGAGCAAGGATAAGACCAAGACACTAAAAAGGAAGGCATGACTCTTATAGTGATGCCCTAGGGTTTGTGTTGGATTTGGTTTTGTTCTCTTTCTCTTTATAACCCTAAACTTGCTCTTATAATTGTTTTATACGATATTTATTTATATAAATTAGTGTTTGGATTTATTGTGTTGATTATTTATTTGTTTATTTCTTTATATGAATTATTGTGGGTTAATTGAAAGTGTGGTTGCTTAGTTCTTGAATTCGAATTGATCGGCTAGTTTATAACCTTAGGATAATTGCAAAGGACCGAGAAGTGAAGTAATTAATTGAAAATACCGCTCAACCTAACTAGTGTAGGCTTAAGTTGAGAGAGCCCGAGTCACCCCTAGGAAACCGAGCTAGAGCTAGTGAGGAGCTAGTTTGAGGCTTAACGACTCCTAAACCTAAAGGGTTACCTATCACTTCCCCGAATTCCAGGGAATCCGAAATCGGGTACATGACTTCCCCTTGCCCGCACTCGAAAGGTCAAGGGGTTGGTGACTAGCACCAATAGAGACTGCACCACGGGTGCTGTCTCAAATATGCAACCCTGTACAGTCATACATCAAGGGTAATCCCGTACTTTCCCATACATCATTACGTATACAATAAGTCAAATAGTTATACAAACATCACATCACAAATAGTATGCAAATACAAGTCCACGGACCCATATCCGGGATACAATACAAACAATACATAATACAAGATCAGATCATACATTAGAGTAGTGGGCACGTACTCTCGGGAAGAAACTCCTCTACTAGTCTCGGGTCACACTCGAAAAAGGTAAACAACAAGTAGGGGGTGAGCGACTAGCTCCTAGAGTGACCCCAAAACTCCACATCATGCAAACATACAAGTCTATGCTACATGCTTTGTGTACTGAGCACCTGTGTAGTGTATAATCATCGGAACTTATCCTACAAACAAACATCGGGACCCAACCCGGCCCACACAAGACAACTGTCCCACGATCCTCCACGGGATCCCAACTCAGGGAACTCCACCCTAGCTCCACGAGCTCAATGGCTCACTTAGGCCTTAGCCGTCCACAATGTAATATGCCCGGCCACGGTTGCCACACGAAGCCCGCCATCGGCGCATATGCTGCCACGTCAACACATAGCACCATCGGTGCATCATGGTGAGAACCCAAAGTCATAGAGCCCAAGCCCAATTCCTCAAATCAACATACCAACACCAATATGGCATTAAGGTTCACCATACTCCCTTTATAATCGGCTGGTCTTCACCAACCGATCACCATTCCTTGACCAAGGAAGGAAATACCCATAGGAGTTGTTTTCTTGAAATAAAAAGTCCCGGCATTGGGTTCCCCATTATAACTAAGATAATCTGATTTTTGGGGATTCTTCTAAGACGTCTAACTCCACTTTCCAAAAATTCACCTTTACGAAAAAACTGGATTTTTATGAGACTTTACACTAAATCCCAATTTTCACATTTTGAAGGAGTGAGAATTTATTTTTCTAGTATTTTTATTTGAATCCAAATGGGGGATATTTCGTTATTTACATTGTAACTTAATACTTAAATGTGTAGATGGGTATGAGTTACAATGTAAATAGTCCAATCCAGTGTAGTCCGGTGTCCAATCACATTGTTGGAGCTCGACTTCTAGTGCGGAATCGTTACGCGCCTCGGAGACTCATACCAGGAGTTACAACTCGTAGCTTCGTAGCACGGAACTCATAAAGACGCCTTAAAGACTAAGCGGGTCTTCGATCTTCGACTTTCGGACTACAAACTTCGACCTTCGGACTACGGGTCTACGGATCTAACGATCTACTAACTACTGAACCTTCGAACTACTAACTACTTAACTCCTGAAACTACGAACTACGAACCTTCGAACTACTTAACTACCGAACTACTAACCTTCGACCCAACGACCCCGGATCTTCGACCCTTTGACCTAGAACTTCGGATCTTCATCATTTTGACCCAAGAATCCGCCCAAGGTACTGTTCATCATCGTTTTTGCCTATTCTTCATCTATAATCAACCCGAAGAACCCCAAGACGCTCACAAACACACATTTTACGCAACGATTACAATATCTACCTTAAAATGCATCCGAATGCCTCTAAATCGCACGTATAATAGCGAAATATGCACCAAATTTTAGATTTTCAAATCTGGATCTAAACCCAGATTTCCATGGTTGACTTCTCAAGCCTCATGGAATATGCAATTAAACAACCCCAGATCATAGAAACACATATTAAAATTGATATAAAACATTCTTAACCATAGATCTTATGCTAAACCATTAGATCTAACCCAAAATTGAATTCCCCAGAAACCTAGGGTTCATGCTTAATTTCATAAATCATGACAAATTCGTGCATACCAAAGATGGAATCAAGATAAGAAGTTCAAGGACACCTACTTGGAGTGATTCTTCAAGCTCTACGAACCCAAATCGCCCCAAGTCGCCAAGACACCAAGCTCCAAGCTCTCTCTCTCTCAAACGTACAAACGTGATAACGTAAAGTGAAAGCTCTTTCTTTTTCCTGCTATTTAAATTTCGCTAGTCATTGACCAATAATCGACCTAATCAATCATTGACCTAGTCAATAATTGACCTCCTAACACAATAATTGACCTCCAAGGTCCCGAACTCCAAATTGAGTCAAATTATAGTCAAAACGCTCAAAATGACGAAGTACAACACTAAGCAGATATTATCACACTCAAATGACCACCCAAACGCAAAGTCAACCAATAAACCCGAAAAGTCAACAATCGGGTCAAATAGGGCCCCGACTCGGAATCGGGCCTAGGTACGATTAAAATGCTCACATCGACGACTACACTACCGTCCAAATAGTTGCATTCCCATAAAATGGCTATCTCTCAAAACTACCTAAATACGAGTCTTTACATTACCCATCCCTCAAGCTATAGTGGAATATATCCATATCACTCGAGAGCTAGTCAATGCATTAAAGAGTTAGGCTTTTAACCATAACAATGTGCATAATTCATATAAGGCATATTCAATGAAAGACCCATCGCAAACATCTAAATCCTATACATGAGGTGCAAAGCCATTACAATACCTCTCACCACCGACTCCAAATTGCAACCAAAAATAACATTCAGTGGCTTTAAGTGTCACACTCCGATTTCCGACATGTAGAAACCGGTTAGTGAATCCTCATGCCCGCACTTGAAGGGACAAGAGGTTGGTGAGAACACCCCAAAAAGGGACCTAGCACGGGTACCATCCCTAAACCATTTCATATATATACGTAAAATCTCATTTCGAGGAGCACAATACAAACACACATACATACATACATGTTCTTTCCCCCCATGGGGTTACATCATAGTTTTCATAATCCAACAAAACAAATCAAGACACATAGGTTCTTCACCTTTAGTGAACCTCCTAGCTCCCGTAAGCACTTGAAATAAACATAAACAAACACAACAAGGAGGGGTGAGCAACCACAACTTCCAGTAGGGATCATGTCTCTTCGACCCATCCCAACTCATAAACTAGTGTAGGCATGTGCTCGTGTAATGCTACATATATATCACCATTTCAATCATGTACACACATTAAAATGCAAAGAAAACCTCCCAGGTAATCCTAAACATTGCCTCCTAGGCTCATTATTTCCTCTTAAGCACTATTTTTGTTTACTTCAGGCCTTGCCTTACCTTAGGTACAATATTATCTCAGGCCCCGCCTTACCTTTCAGGTACAATATTACCTCTCAAGCACAGTTGTACCTCTCAGGTACAATATTGCCTCTCAAGCTCTACATAAAGCTTGCCTCCCAAGCCCTCAATTGTAGCCTCGTAGTCTCATTGGAAACTCTATTAGGCCCCACCAAGTCGACCACATCGATTTTCCAAAATGCGACTGTACACATCAAGCGCATTGTCCTTAGACCGAGACATAAAGAAGAGATCCGAGCGATCACAAATCCGAACAAGACACTAATCCGGAACATCACTAATCCGAAACATCCTGGTCAAATTTGTATCATCCTGGTCAAATTTGGATCATCAAACTCATCCAGAACATCACACTCATCTGGAACATCATACTCATCCGGACTAAGGGATCCGAGCCTCCACTAGCACGGAATAAGGATCCGAGTGATCATTAGCACGGAATAAAAATCCGAGCAATTACTAACATGGAATAAGGATCCGAGCGATCACTAACATGGAATAAGCTTCCATTGATCCGGATTGACTTCTAGTTCAGATCAGTCATTAAGCATGGACTCCTCGACCATACATATTTGCTAAGGTTACTGTTCACTTATTTGGACTCTCGAGTCCCCGACCGCATGAGCCCACTAAGGTTCCCGGTTTCTCATCATTTTTAGCCTATTTATCGTCCGAATTCAACCCAAGAACCCCCAAAACCTTTCATAACCTCATAAAACTCATACCACATACTACATATTAGGTTTCTATAACATATTATGCACCAAAATGACCAGATTTAACCCAAAAGTGGGTTTTCCCCAAAACTTAATGTTCTCATTCAAATTCCACAAATTTGGGGTTAATTCCTATATCTAGAAAGCATACTCAAGCATACTCAATGATGTAAGAGTAAAAAGAATGAATCCCTACCTCGATTTTGGGCGATTTGAGTCCAGATTGTCCAATCCCCTTTTTTTGCAAGCTCTTGGTTCTTCCTCCAACTCTCTCTTCATGTCTCATGCACTACAAAAGCAAAATAAGGGTTCCTCCTCTCTTTTCTCTATTTATATTTTATTATTATTAAATATCCAAATTACCCTTATAGGGCCCAAAAGCTACTTGGACTCCAAATTGAGCCCAATTACTATCAAAATGCTTCGTTTGACGAACACATCCCAATCTAGATATTATTATCTCCTAATATGCATTGTTATCACACGATTATCTCCTAGAACCTCAAACACGGGTCCTTACATTCTTTCCCCCCTAAATACTTTTTGTTCTCGAAAAGGAACATAAGGGCCACACAACAACACATAGTCACACTCAAACTCAATAAATCCATCACAAAATCCAAGCTTAAGGTTCCCACGGAACAGTAAAACTCACAAACATGCCACGCATAAGTCACCTATCACACGAGTGTACCATAACTTGCAACTCATAACAAGCCAAAATAGGCACAAACAACCCCACAAGAAAAGCACGAACTCCACGAAGAAACTCACATACACACAAACATGAATCCACATATCTCATATGTGTAACACACAAATCCACATTCAACACAGTTCAAAACAACACATATCACATACGCACATAATATCACAACACAGTTCAAAATATCTCATAAGACATATAACATAGGTTTAACACAACCATACATAACAATAAAATGGTAAACACAAGAAACATAACATATACATACCATATAAGGCTCTCGACACCTCCCTCCTTCAAGATTGTTCGTCCTCGAACAACTCAGGGTAATGCTCCCGCATTTTCGCCTCGCATTCCCATGTTTCCTCCTCCATGCCATGGTGTCTCTACAAGACACGAACCAAAGGGATAACTTTGCCTCGCAAAGCTTCTCCCACCGTCCCAATACCCGAATGGGAACTTCAACAACAGAGAAATCCCGACAAGATCCAGGTCACCTCAATCGATCACATGCACTGGTCCTGGATGATATTTTCGTGAATCGTGATACATGAAACATATAAAGACCCGTATTTGGGTAGGGCTGAGAGATAGCCCTTCTTTGATGAAGAAACCATCTGGATGGTATTGTGGCCATCGATGTGAGCATTTTGACAGTATGTGGGTCCAATTCCGGGTTAGGACCTCGAAAGGTTTAGTTGTTGACTTTTCAGAGGTGTGCTAGTCAACCTTGCGCAATTATTGCTATAGGAGGCCAATTATTGACAAAGGTCAATTATTGGTAGAAAAAAACAAAAAAAACCCTCACCCGATTTGCTCATTGTCTGTTGTTTATTTGGTTGTAGCGTGAGTCCATTCCCCTTCAATGTTTATTGTTTTGCTCCTCATGTTTCTTAAACTCTTGACCTGTTTTATTTGTCCATTGTTTTTTTCAATTTTTTTTGCATAAATCCTAATATGTTTTAACAAGTTCGGTCGACTTAATTAATCTTTCAATGTTTTTATGGTGTGATATCTTTCACTGCTTTTATGGTGTGATAATCTATCTCTTGCCGTTTCCTATTTTACCTGATTTTCAACTATTTTACAACTATTTTACCCTGTTCTATTCTTATGCTTTATTTCCAGCGGCCTGTATTTTGGTCTTGTGTTTTATCCTTATTTTCGTTTCCTTCTTAGAAAATTTATGCTCTAGTTTTCTTTTTCTTACATCTGTTTTCTATTTATTATATTCATTTTCGGTTTCAAACCGAATCGTTTTACTATTTCCTACTTCAGATCGTGTCTCCCTTGTTTCATGTTTTTTTTTGTTTTTTTTAAAATTCATTCAAGTGATTGTTGTATTTTCATTTGTTTTACAATCTTTGGTTGTATCGGCTCTATGTAAAATGTTAGTTTTAGACCGAGCCGTTATGTAATTATGGGCTCTTGCCCCATGATGTTGTAATTTTGTAAACAAAGCATATAGTGAACAAAAAAAAGGGAAGATGAGAGAGAGAGAGAGAGAGAGAGAGAGAGAGAGAGAGAGAGAGAGAGAGAGAGAGAGAGAGAGAGGAAAAGAAGAAGAGAGTTTTGTCTTTTTGATGCCACTTTCACACACAAACACTTTTCTTTATGTTTATTGAGATTTGCTTTAAAATAATTTTTAAATATATGTATATCTGTAAAAAAAAAAAGAATTCTTTAAAATGTCTTAACAAAAAAATGTTCTTCTTTCTTTAAAAAGTCAAGTTTTTCCAAAATTAAAATGTTTTTTTAATGTAAAACAAAAATTTTATTTATTTGTTTTCTTCAAATACAAATTAATTTTTCCATCACTTTGATTTATTCATTAGAATTTCTTTTGACATAATCCTCTTTACTTTAGACCTCTTAGGAAAATTGGATTTAATTTTAATCTTAACAAATGACTTAGAACAATAAAATGAAAAAACCGTAGGTCTTTAGGAGAATTAATTAGACTTAGGAAGACAATCAATTTAGGATTAAATTATTTTAGCGTTGTACTTTAGGTTTTTTTCTAACACTTCATATTCCTCTTAAACAAAAAATTAGATAAAAAAGTAAAAACTCTAACAATTGTAGATAACTGAAATTAAAAAAAAATTAAAACAAATTAGAAACCTCCAAACTCTTAAGATAGGTATAGAAAGGGCGTTGCAGAGGTGTTAATCCTTCCCTGTGCGTAATCAAACTCCCCGAACCCACTCTAGCAACGTAGACTATTTTAAATGACCAACCGCACCCCAAAAACGGTTGGTGGCGACTCGTATTTTTTTTATCACCATTTGGGTGAAGGGTGGGAGAACTGCATCCTCAAAAGCGGGTTTCCTCCTGGACGAAATCCGGTGATGAATAAGTTTTTGTCATAAATTAGGTTAGCGAGGTTTATTACGGCCCCTTGAGCGTTAATCATTATCCGTAATAGGGCCCCGAACTCCTCACTCAAGTTAGAGGCCCTTTTAAGGCTCGTCCTTTTAAGGCCTCCTTCGGTAAATCCCATAGTATATGGAGCCCTCTATTGAGGTGGCTTGGGGACCAACGAATAAGGTAGGTTCAAGAATAGAAGTCCATTAAGGACATTAACCCACATGTTGTTTGCTCATTTTAGCCTTCCTTTTGAAGGATATGTGCATTCATATTAGACTATATTGTTTTATTACTCCTATATATTCTTGTTGTTATTGTTTATATATTGTTTTCTTTTCTTACTATCTTTGTTTTGATTTATGCAATTGTTCATATGGATATTATTATTTTACTAATATTATTTTATGTATATTATTGTTCTTTTTACTAACCTTGTATTCATTGTATAAATATTAATGTCTTTTTCTTTTAACCTTATCTTGTATATTGTTATTCTTTTAATCTGACCTTCATTCATTCAATTGTTTATATAGTCTTAGGGCATAAATACTGAATATGAATTTAGGTGTACATTCAAGCATTCATTACTTGGTTTAGAGATAGGTGAAACTAGTCTCCACCAAAGCAACACAAAAAATGAGGTCATGTAAATAATACAAGCCTTTAGGACTCCTAACATGCATTCATGCATCACTCTAAAAACAAACACATATTTAAATCTCTCATATATATCCTTGCATGCATGCCTTCAACATAAAAAATGAAAAAAATAAACAAATAAAAGGGAGCTTACCACATCTCACTTCGATCGCGGTCCATGCAATAAGAGATTCTAACATCATGAACCATTCATCTCAATGACAAAACTCAAAGCAGTCCAGTACTCCAAATGTCAGCTCGAACCTGTTGCGGGAGTATTCTTGCCAGTGAAGAGGACCACATAAATGAAAAAAGCTTTGCAATACCTTTGGAAACTCTCTGGGAATATAAGTGTTTTCTTTAAAAAAAACCAAAGTTATTTTTTGTTTTCTAATAAAACAAGTTGTACATATATTTTGCATGCTCTTTAAAATTCAAGAACTTTGTTCCTTGTTTGGCATTTCCGAAAAAAAATCAAGCCTACCTTTTTTAAAAGTTGTTTTATCCATATTTTGCATGCAATGTCTATCACTACTTGTTTACTCTCTTGGCATGGGTAATAAGCCTAACAGGGACATACCAAACAAAGAATCTAGGCTATCTAAGTTTAGCCGAAGCCAAAAGGATGATCAAGGAGTAGTTACCATTGAACTCAATGGACCAGACTCAAGAGAAGCAGTATCCACTTCAAATAGGGGCATTTGACACCGAAGGGTTCCTTCTGTCGCCAAGAGATAAGTTTATTTATATTTTGAGCATTTTGAGACAAATTGTGATTTTTTAAAATGAAGAGAGGTTATCTTTTCTTACCTTGTAATACTACCATTGTTAGCCCTTTTGAGCCTGAATATATATTTTCTTTTACATAACTTGATCCATAGTTCACCCCATATTGGGGCAATTTATAAATGTCCAAACCTCACTTTGTGTAGTGTTGTAAAATAATTCTTATACTGGGACAGTTTTTAAAAGCCCTCATAGATACATACCCCACAATTGGAGTGGTTTTGTTTTAAATAAAAAAGGAAGAAGAGCAAAAGAAAAGAAAGAAGGAAAAAGAATAACTCTCACATCAGGGCATTTTTTAAGACCTATCATAGAGATACACCCCATAATCAGGGTAACTCTTATTAGAAAAAAAGAGCAAAAAAAAGAGAGAAAATAAACATTTTGTATAGTAAAATCTTGCATTGGGACAATTTTGTAAAGTATTCCCGCATTGGGCTAATTTTAGCAATTTTGTAAAATATAGTCCTGGACTATGGATTGAACCTGGCCTAGAATAGGTTTGAGCCACTTTATACCCTTTCTTGTTAAACCTAACAACCCAAGCCTACATTACGGTCCTAATAAAGTTATCTTCAATTAAGTAATCAAATTATTTCTGAAATGCTCAAAAAGGAACAAGTCATGGATATCCAAGGCGGACTTGACAAAAAACCCGCAAGAGCATTAAGGGTAAAATACAAAGCCATCTACAAGGTAGAAAGAACAACAAACAAAAAATAAGGTGGGCTTAGTGAAAACCTGAAGGGACACTAAGAACAAAATTCAAAGCCAAGAAAAGAAGGTCAAACATTTAAGACCTAAGATCAGCCAACATCTTCTCCAATTAAGTCATTGAGCATCAAGACTCTAGCAATCAGATTTCCCATGATCAAGCCTCAACACATCAAGTTCAAGATTTGCAAATAGTTTCTACAACCGAGCCTTTGAGCATCAAGGTCCAAAAGCATCCAACATTCTCCTGAGCTTCATAGCATCAAGAGTCTAAGACTACCAAGCAAGCAACCAAAATCTCTAATCAAGTCCTTAAGCCTCAAGATTCAAACAATCAGGCATTCTCTACAACTTAGCCTCTAAGTACTTAGATCCAAACCGTCGAGATAAAATTTTCATTTTCACATAAATTTGCTTTCCCCATCGATATTTCATCAAGAAAAAAAAGACCAAACCCTCAAATCTATGCAAAGCCTAGTTGAAGGCTATAGCTAGATAGTTCAGATGAACTTTGAGAGGTTTCCCCTCAAAAGCTTTTACCTCTCTCAAGCGAAAAAACATGTGGTGATTCTACATTGCATAATCATGTTTTAAAAATCATTTTCAATAAATTTTATTTTTAAAGTCAACAGTTTTGCGTGCGTTACTTCCAATAAAATGTTTATGCCCAGTTGAGCTTGTTGGATCAAGCCCATAATTTGGATGCTGCTAATAAAACCCTATGTAATTTGATCTGAGACTTTTGTTGTTTTCATCTTAAGTTATTATAGAAGATATGATCTTAATCCGGACCTACACTCGTGAGAGCAAAGCAAAGGACAGGATATATAATCCTGATCCGAACAAGTGTGAGTGTCGTCAAATACTTGGTATATAACCAAGTCTTTACTTCTTATGGAATAAGGATCCTTCGTGCGGACTAATCACTAAGAGCTACGGACTAAGGAATCTGCACCTAACATTTTAAATGAACTAAGTTAAATAGATGTGGAGTAAGAATCCTAGTGTACAAGTCGCACGGAGTAAGACATAGTTTTTGCGGAGTAAAAGACTAAGTTTTCCACTCAATCGAACTAAGGAAAAGAAGACACGGAGTAAGAAACCCGAGTCTTCTATACATGCGGAGTAAGGAATGACTTGTGCGGAACAAGGACCCGAGTCTTTATTCGCAAGGAGTAAGGAAATTAGATACGGAGTAAAGAATCCAAACTTGTTAATCATATGGAGTAAGAAAGTGCTGATGCGGAGTAAGCACTCCGACCTTTTCATTCATATGGAGTAAGAAAGCACTAACACGGAATAAGGATTCCAGTACTGAATTGATACGGAGTAAGCAATCATTGACACGGAGTGAGGATCCGAGCTTAGTTAATATGGAGTAAGGAACCTTACACCGGATTAAAAAGACACTGCTTTAACTTATCTCTTCACATTCAAAGTTACCAGCTCACTGCTTTCCAATGTAAGACAAACTCGTTGAGAACCTAAAGCATCTTACACGTGGATCATCTGGATATGTGGACACAACTTTGACTGAACTTGGGAACTCACAAATGCACTTATGTTTTGAAAACCCAAGACCTTGAGCTCCACATCCGCAGCATTAAAGGCAGAGAGAATACCTAAGAACAGTCAATGTGCACATAGTTCGGAATAACAAGTTTCAAGACTGTCTCTCAAGGATGTGTTATATATATGGTAAAGCTTGTACATTAAAAAGGGGTGTTGAAGGTGTTGATCGTTCGTGAGTTTTGAAATAAGTGTGTACTAGAGCTCATTGAGATCATAGAGGTTAGTGTGTGAGTCATTTTGTAAACAGAGTGTAAGAGAGTCTTGCATTAGATCTAAAGGTTTTACAAACTTTAATCTGCTTATATTTTGTTGTACTTATCTGTTGATAATAAAGCAAAATACTTCCACTATCTGGTTATCTTCTGCATTGATTCTATCTCTTAACTAGATAAGTGTAGTGTCAAAGAGTGAGAAAAGAGTTTTCGATAAGAGCCTATTCACCCCCCTCTAGGCTCCCAAGGACCAACAGAGCTTCTCAGGGTGTCATTTAGCAAAGATGCCCTGGATAAGCAAGAAAAGATTCCTCGACCAAATGAACCTACTCCCTAGCTCAAGCAAGACTATTAGAAATCAAGTAAGCCTCCGTAGCGATTGGATCACCTTCAACTAGGAGTTTTCCAAACGAAGACTCTAACAGCACTAATCCCCTGGCAGTTTAAGCTCCCTTGTAACATTAGATTCATTATGTATCCTAGACATGCATCACTTGCATATGTTCATCATTTTTGATTTTAAGAACGCTTTCGCCTTTAAAGGTGTCAAGAGATCATCCTCAACAAGTGTTCCAAAATAACTGAGCTCTAAAGGCTTCCGTTATTTAATCATAAAAGTCATTCTTTGCTATTTCTCAAGCTCTAGAAGCATCCGTGACAAAATACACATCTTATTCTTTTTTCAGGTAACCTCGTAGAGCGATCTCATTGAGTGAACTCGTAGAGTGAGCCCATATTGAGTCATTAACAAATTTCGTTAGCAATCATTGATTCCTTTCCATGCCCTAAATGCCATTTCAGTAACTCTCAACCTTAGAGGTTATCCCTTGTACATATCCTTATGTTTTTCTTTATCCTTTTGGGAAGTTCATAGGCAGTTCCCCTGCCCCTATCCCACCTTACTTTTTCATTCTTTTAGGAAGTCCATCGGCAGTTCCCCGGTACATATCCTCAGTTTTTAAATTTATTTTTGGGAAGTTCGCAGGCAGTTCCCCTGCACCTATCCCACCTTTTCTGTTTCATCCTTTCAGGAAGTCCACCGGTAGTTCTCCGGTAACTATCCTCAATTTTTAAATTTTGGGAAGTCTGCAGGCAGTTCCCCTGCACATATCACACCTTTCTGTTTCATTCTTTCAGGAAGTCCACCAGAAGTTCCCTAGTACCTATCCTCAATTTTTAAATTTTGGGAAGTCCACAGGTAGTTCCCCTGCACCTATTCCACCTTTCTGTTTCATTCTTTTAGGAAGTCTACCGGAAGTTCCCAGACCTATCCTCCATTTTTAAATTTACTTTTGGGAAGTCTGCAGGTAGTTCCCCCCGCATCTATCCCATCTTTCTGTTTCATTCTTTCAGGAAGTCCACCTGGCAATTCCCTGGTAGCTATCCTTAGTTTTTAAATTTATTTTTGGGAAGTCCGGAGCGGTTCCCTTGCACCTATCCCACCTTTTCTATTATATCCTTTTAGGAAGTCCACTAGAAGTTCTTCGATACCTATCCTCAGTTGTTAAATTTAATTTCGGAAAGTCCATATACATTTCCCCTGCATCTATCCCATGTTTTATTTTCAATTTCAAGGAAGTCCGCAGGTAGTTCCCCTTCACTTATCTTTCTCATTTTCTTCATTTGGGAAGTCCGCAGCAGTTCTCCCGCACCTATCCCACCTTCACCTTTACTTCCTCTCGGCCCTAGATGCTTTTTTCAATTCCTGTTAGCCATAGATGCCTTTTGAACTTCTCGACGACTTTTTGCCTTTTCAATTCCTGTTAAGCCATAAATGTCTTTTTAATTTTGCTCTTTTCAATCTCTTCAACTTCCACCAGCCTTAGAAGCCTCTTTTACTCTTGGGGACAGACCCAATCATGATGTTCTACCTTGCTTCGCATCAGGTAAGTTAGGTAAGTGCTCCAACCCATCCAAAATGATTCTATTCTTATCTTTGCACACTGTTTGTATACAAACAATGTCCAAAGTGGGGTAGCTATTGGACCCCATTTTGTTCGGGTTGGACATACACATTCATTTGCCACTTTAGACTTTTTTCTTTGTTATTCACTTTGTACAAATAAATAAAGAGATGTGATCATCAATTCAAAGGGTGTATTTCAATGACTCCTTTAGAAAGGCTGTTAAATGCCAAAAATCTAGTCCTAGGTGATAAAGAATCAAATTTGATGATCAACGCCTTCGATCGCGCTCAATTCCGAGGTTAAACGAGGATGTTATGATAAAAACAACATTCAGACTACTAACGACGGTCAAACAATAATCGACCTTCAAAACGGCACTCCGGATCAGGTCACAAATAGGGGTGTAAAATGGACCACCGGTCCGCGGACCATGCGGACCAGACAGGATCGGACCAAAAAATTATTGGTCCATTTTAATCGCGGACCAGTCCGTTTAGGCCCGATCCACGTGGACCAAATACATGCGGACACGGACCGGTCCACGGACCGGCTTATTATTTTTTTAAAATTTATTTTTTCAAAAATTATTACTTATCTTACTTAATATATTAGTATATATAGCTTAAATTTATTATTTTTAAAACTATATTTTAAAAATATATACTCTTAAATATGGTTTAAAAATAAAATTTTAAAAATATTTAACAAAAATTAACATATAAATATTTATTTTAAATACATAAATAAATATGGACCGGTCCGCGGACAAGTCCGGTCTACATGCGGACCGGACCGGACCGGATTTTTTTTGGTCCGTTAAAAGTGCGAGCCTAAACGGGCTGGCCCGTTTAGGCCTGCTCCGCGGCGGACCAGACCGGACCGGACCGGTCCGTTTTATACCCCTAGTTACAAACCTCATTTTCTTACTCTAATCATTGTTATGAGAATTTTGACATATATTGCATATATTCGCTCCCAGAGTATTTTAAAAAAATCAAATATATATATTTTCTTTAATAAGGCAGTTCTGTGACACACGATGCAGGTCTGGTGTAAAAAAGCATTCATTTTCAAATATAAATGACACGAGGTCGCTCGTTGTGACGCCCTGAGTCCAAAAATAATTTTTTCATGATTTTTTGAAACCCAAGTTGCCTTCCCGAGTCTAAAACTTAAAAATAACAATTAAAAAACTACCAAATTGAAAATTTTAAAACCCTAGCCGTCATCTTTTTCTCTTTCCCACCTAACCTAGTCCATGTGTCACCTTCTCATTGATTTAAAAAAAACAAAAACAAACCCGGCCAACTCTCTCTCTCTCTCTCTCTCTCTCTACCATCTTGTCTCGTCTCTTTCACCCAAGCAGCAACGTAGAATGCAGGCTTTCTCCCCAGGCACAGAGGCAGTGATGCAGGCACACGGATCCTCCTATAGTGTATGGATTCCTTTTCACTTTTCCCTTCCCTTCTTTCCCGTGCCTTGCCAAAACCGGCCTTCCCCCTACCGTTACATTAGAGCCCACGCCTTCACATGCCTCCACATACCGAACTCATCCAGAGCCATCCATGCTGGCTAGCCAAGCCAACCTCGCCCATTTCCTCTCTATATAACCCATCTTCTCCACAAAATTGAGGGGGGGCTCTCGAATTCAAAAACCTAGACCACCTCTCAACCTTTCATCTTCTCACCCATCCCATAGAGAGTCCCCCTGTTCGAAAATCACATTGCCGGCCTCCGCCGCCTCAAAGCCATCTACGCCGCCCTCCATCCCGCTCAGTCCTCCTTTCCCTCATGATGGTTTGCTGAGCATCAGTCCAGGGCACTGCCACGATGCTTCCGCAGCAACCAACCGATGCAAACCACCCCAACCATGGCGTGCCTCAACCCACCAACGGCGATATAACATCAATCCCTCACCCAGGACGCGACTTCCAGCCTCCTCGATTCCTCCCAACGTGCCTAGAGACTCCGCTCCTCACCGTCCCAAGCTACTGCTAACTATGAGTCCCCCATTCTACTCACTACAGTGGCCCCTCTTAAGCATTAGTCCGTAGCATTGACGGTTCCCCATGCACGTGCCCCAACTAAGAAAAGGGCGACTGAAGAGAGATTGGCTTTGGGTTGTTGTTTGATTTGATTTATGATTAATTTGATGTGGTTACACTTGACGTTTCTGTATGTGCTAGTCCTATGTTTTTTTATAATTTCTTTGTTCTATTTTGATTTGTTCTATTATTGGGTATGTTAGCTTTCTTATTATTCTCTGGTTTTGCTTGCTGAAGCTTGGATGTTATTGTGTGATAAGCTACATACAACAAATGGTTGGTTAACAAATGATACAAGTTGTTATTTGGCTAGTTGGTGCCTATTGTGGTTCTCCGGTTTTTATTTTGTCGTGTTCTTGTCCTGATCATTCCCTATTCGTGCTTCCTTTGTTTACGCTGTGAATTGAAATTCAGTTTCCTTGAGTGCTGCCTGTGGCATAATAGTTGCCTGTTATGTGGATGATAAGAGCCTAGATTTTAAAAACAAAAAAAACAAAAACAAAAAAAACCCACCTGGTTTGCTTCTTGTCCATTGTTTATTTGGTCGTAGTGTGAGTCCATTTCCTTTTAATGTTTACTGTTTTGCTTCTCATGTTTCTTAAACTCTTGACCTGTTTTATTTGTCTATTGTTTTTTATTTCATTTTTTTTTGCATAAATCCTAATATGTTTTAACAAGTTCTGGTCGGTTAATCAATCCTTCACTGTTTTAATGGTGTGATAATCTATCTCTTGCCGTCTCCTGTTTTACCCGGTTTTTTTATAACTATTTTACCCTGTTCTATTCTTATGCTTTATTTCCAGCAGCCTGCATTTTGGTCTTATGTTTTTGTCCTTATTTTTGTTTTCTTCTTAGAAAATTTGCGCTATAGTTTTCTTTTTCTTACATATGTTTTCTGTTTCTTATATTCATTTTCGGTTTCAAATCGAACCGTTTGCTATTTCCTGCTTCATTACCATGTCTCCCTATTTCATGTGTTATTTGTTTTGTTTTGTTTTGTTTTGTTTCTTTAAATTCATTCAAGTGATTATTGTATTTTCATTTGTTTTACAATCTTTGGTTGTATCGGCTCTATGTAAAATGTTAATTTTGGGCCAAGCGGTTATGTAATTATGGGCTCTTGCCCCACGATGTTGTAATTTTGTAAACAAAGCATATAGTGAACAAAAAAAGGGAAGATGAGAGAGAGACAGAGAGAGAGAGAGAGAGAGAGAGAGAGAAAGAGAGAGAGGGGAAAAAGATGAAGAGAGTTTTGTCTTTTTGATGTTACTTTCACACAGAAACATTTTTCTTTATGTTTTATTGAGATTTGCTTTAAAATATTTTTTTAAAATATGTATATTTGTAAAAAAAAAGGAATTCTTTAAAATGTCTTAACAAAAAAAATGTTCTCCTTTATTGAGATCAAAATGTTTTTTAATGTTAAACAAAATTTTTATTTATTTATTTTCTTCAAATACAAATTATTTTTTTCATCACTTTGATTTATTCCTTAGAATTTCTTTTGACATAATCCTCTTTACTTTAGACCTCTTAAGAAAATTGGATTTAATTTTAATCTTAACAAATGACTTGGAACAATAAAATGAAAAAACCGTAGGTCTTTAGGAGAATTAATTAGACTTAGGAAGATAATCAATTTAGGACTAAATTATTTTAGCGTTGTACTTCAGTTTTTTTCTAACGTTTCATATTCCTTTTAGACAAAAAATTAGATAAAAAAGTAGAAACTCTAACGATTGTAGATAATCGAAATTAAAGAAAAATTTAAAATAAATTAAAAACCTCTGAACTCTTAAGATAGGTATCAAAAGGGCATTGCGAGGGTGTTAATCCTTCCCTGCCTGTAATCAAACTCTCAAACCCAGTTCCAGCAACGTAGACTATTTTAGGTGACCAGCTGCACCCCAAAAATAGTTGGTGGCGACTCTGTATTTTTTTATCACCATTTGGGTGAAGGGTGGGAGAACTGCATCCCCGAAAGTGGGTTCCCCCGGACGAAATCCATTGATGACAATCGGCTAATAGGGCTCCCTCTAGGGTGTTGCCCCAAACCTGTTATAATCTCACACATGACATGCACAAACATAACAGAGAATACTCCACATAATAAAACCGTGTCAAATGAGACATAGGGTCACCAGCCCCAAAGCACAATGTCTCAAATAAATACACCAATTTTGGACAAATACATGGTTATTAATCTCAATAATTACAATTTCTCAAATAAAATAGTAAATCAAACACACATGCTTCCATAGCGGTGTAATCCCCCTAACGCCTGCTAGGTCCTAGAGAGAAATATATCAAAGGTGGGTGAGCAAACCATAGCTCAGTAGGGGTTATGCCTCCCTAGACCAACCCAACATCTACTCCATAATATGCTTTATGCAAATATGTGCAGTGAAGTGTAGTTAAAGTGACAGTAAAACACACACGAAGGATTCATAGGTGGTTCCCTCAATGGAACCTAAATACTCAGGTCCACTCTTGGACTGTCCCCTCAATAGCTCATGTCTATCCCATGACTGTTCCCTCAATGGAACTTCAATATCTCATTTCCAATCTAGGACTATCTCCTCAGTGGGACCTAATATCTCAGGTCCACTCTTGGACCGTCCCCTCAATGGGACCTCGATTTCACACACCCAAGCATTATAGCAAACATACAAATATCTCATGAAACATCTTGATCAGAGAACAACAGTTCACACTCATGCACCCAAATTCACAACACACCCTTATATAGTTCCATAACTCTATTTCATATTTCACAACACAAAACACCCATATATATATATATATATATATATATATATATATATATATTACAACACAATGTACACACACACACACATATATATATATATACCAATATATATATATATATATATATGTATATCTCAAATCTACATATTACAATATAATCTCCCCGATCATATTAAACAGAGTTTGAGAACTTCAATGTTATAACTTTTTACAACCATAGAAACCAATTCCGGGAGATAGAACCACCTACCTATGTTGGAAAAATGAATTGGAAGCTTGCATTTCGCGCTCTTGACCCATTTCCACCTTCCACACTGCGTTCTCTCTCTCTCTCTCTCTCTCTCTCTCTCTCTCTCTCTCTCTCTCTCTCTCTCTCTCTCTCTCTCTCTCTCTCTAAAAGTGCGATGGCAGCTAGGGTTTTTTCTCCCTCCCAAAAAATACAATATATATATATATATATAAAAAAGAAAACACCCTACACTAGGTCGACGTGGCTCAGAACATACGTCGACCTCGTTTTGACCTCCGCTACACCGAATCACTGATGTTGTCAATCAATCCGAGCTAATAACGTGACGGATTACTTTGGACTACCAAGGCTTGCTTCGTGCTAAGAGATCGCTCAGATCCTTACTCTGTGCTAAGGGATCGCTCAGATTCTTACTCCGTGCTAAGAGATCACTTGGATCCTTACTTATGCTCTAGATTTGACCACGATGATCCGGATTTGACCATGATCCTCCTTTCCTCACTCTAAAATACTAGAAAACTCATAAAAGCCAGAATTTTAGCACCACAAGGCACCTCATAATCTCTAACTCTTTGAACTAGGACACAAGTCCTCACGATTCAACCACAGGGACTAACACAAAAGCACATATTATTTCCCTTTACACGAATACCATATAGTAACTTATGAAATAACACAAGTATGCACAACACAACACAAGACACCATTTCAAACACACATTCCAACCACACTTGCATAAAATACATAGTTAGAAAATATTATTTATTTTACATATCCAACACAAATATGCAAAACAAAATACACATGAATGCACAAGGCTATGCAAAACAAACAATAGGTAGAACACACCAGCCTCCACAAATGAATTAAGGTAAGGGGTAAATACCTGATTCATCAAATGCATGAACATTGCTAGTGCGTTAGTGAGCCCAAATGGCATCACCAACCACTTATAGTATCCATACCTACACCTGAAGGCTGTCTTTGGCACATCCTCTTTTCTCATTTTCAACTGATGATAGCCAGACCTCAAATCCACTTTGGAGAACCATCGTGCTCCACTCAACTGATCAAACAAGTCATCTATATAGGGTAGAGGATACTTTTTTTTCACGGTCACCTGATTTAGCTTCCTATAATCAATGTATAAATGCAAGGAACCATCTCGCCTTCTTTGCAAATAACACCTGGAGCACTCCACGATAAGGTAATTGGCCTGATGAAACCCGTCTCCCCAAGCTCAGCTAACTACTTCTGAAGCTCCCACAACTCCGCCAGTCCCATACGATAAACACCTGTAAGATGGGTCCCACTCCTAGTAGCAAATCTATGATGAACTCCATGCTCTGCTCCAAAGGTAACTCCACCAAATCCTTAAGAAAGACATCCTGGAACTGATCCACTACGACTGGCCATACCCTCTTACCCGAATTCTGCTCCTCCCCAAACCAGTGCTGCTAAACGGTGGGTGATAACACCCCACAGCTCTCGCACTAGACCTGCTCTACCCATCTCATCACCCCATTCCCCACACAAGGAACCCACCTCTCATGAGGGCGTAGTGAACACTACCCTCCTCTTATAACAATCAATCCTCACCTGAAAGGTCGCTAACCACTCCATTCCCAAAATAACATCAAAGGTATCCATGGACATCACATATAGGTCGAACGCAAGCATTACACTACCAATGGTTAGCTCACACCTGCAACACTTCCTCTTTAACCATGTGGTAACACCCATGGGTGATCCCACAAGGAGAGGTCTATTAGTCTCAACACACTCTATCCTAAGGCTCTTTACTAAAGACTCAGCAATTAAAGAACATGATGCACCAGTATCAAAAAGAATAGATATTGTAATGCTCGAGATAAGAATCGTACCCTAAACAACTGATGGTCCTGCTCCCTCCTCCTCTAGTGGCGGCGCTGGCAACTCATCCTCTAGAACTATAGATATGAGGGCAAACACTCTGGCTTGACCTCCTTTAGCCTCAGATGTCTGACCTCCTATGCTCTCTTGGTTTCCACCGGATTGCCTCACTGTGCTGCTCTACAGTTGCCCCTCTTGCCTCCCCACAGGTCGGGCCTGGTTGGATCCTGCTTGGCTAGCCTGCCCTAGACGCACTGGCCTCGTTAGCGTCTCGAACTGAGCTTCACTCTTCCCACTCTGAGATGGCCCACTGGATACTCGGCCTTCTCCCTTGATAAAACATACTCTATTGATGTGGCCTACCTTGCCATATTTAAAACAAGGCATGTGGCTCTTAAGACAGTCTCTTTTCTCATGTGCCACCTGACCACAACAGCTACAACCACTAGGAAAGCTCTGGAAGCTGCTCTTCTGACCCCAAGCAAAACATGGTCTACTCGAGGACCCTGCTGATTGGCCTTTATTCTGCACGTGGCTAGTTCCCTCAGACTCCACCCTAGGCCTTTTTTTGCCCACCCGACCGCTCTTGGCCCCCTTGATCCTGTTTTCCTTCCTCCAAACCTCTTTCCAGAATCCTCATGGCGTCCACCGCCTCTGCATATGTCCTTAGCTTGAGTACCACTATCCTTTGCCTCATGGAAAGCTGAAGATCCGTTGTGAATTTATGGTTCACAATGGGTCTGGATGATATTTTTGCAACTATGACGCGTGGAACACACTATGCACCCTACTTAATCGTGATGGAAGTGCCAATTGATACGCCATGGGACTAACCCGATCCAAAATCTTAAAAGGGTCAATAAATCTCGGCGATAGCTTGAAACCCTTCCCAAACCGTTAATGTCCTTTCCTTGAGGACACACGAAGGAATACATGATCACTCACTGAAAACTCTAAAGGCCTTCGCCTTTGATCTGCATAGGATTTCTGCCTACTTTGTGCTATCAATAAACACTGACGAATCATTTTTACCTTATCGGTGGCCTCTTAAGTGAGCGGCCTCGCCCACTTCAGTCCAACACAATGGAGACCGACAAGGCCTCCCATATAATGCCTCAAATGGTGCCATCCCAATGGACACCTGACAACTGTTGTTGTAGGTAAACTCCACCAAAGGTAGGTGAGTGGCCTATGAACCGCCAAAATCCAACACACATGCGCACAGTATGTCCTCCAAGGTTTGGATCGTCCTCTTAGACTGACGATCTGTCTTAGGATGAAAGGATGTAAGGACCCGTGTTTGAGGTTCTGGGAGATAGCCGTGTGATAATAATGCATATCAGGAGATAATAATATCTAGATTAGGAAGTGTTCATCAAATGGAGCATTTTGATAGTAATTGGGCTCGATTTGGAGTCTAAGTAGTGTTTGGGCCCTATGAGGGTAATTTAGATATTTTAATAAAAATGAAGCATAAATAGAGAAAAGAAGGGGGGGGGAAACCCTTATCTTGCTTTTGTGGTGCGTGAGATGTGAAGAGAGAAGCGAGAGTGAGAGGAAGAACTAATAGCATGAAAAAAAAGGAATTGGACGATCCAGACTCAAATTGCCCAAAGTTGAGGTAGGTATTTATTCTTTCCACTCTTATATCGTCGAGTATGCTTGAGTATGTTTTCTAGATATGGGAATTAACCCCAAATTTATGGAATTTGGATGGGAACCCTAAGTTTAGGGAAAATCTACTTTTAGGTTAAATATGGTGATTTTGGTGCATAATATGTTATAGAAACCTAATATGTAGTATGTGGTATGAGTTTTATGAGGTTATGAAAGGTTTTGGGGGTTATTGGGTTGAATTCAGACGAGAAATAGGCTAAAAATGATGAGGAACAGTAACCTTGGTGGAATTGTGCGGTCGGGGACTCGACGAGTTTAAATAAGTGAACAGTAACCTTAATGAATATGTGTGGTCGAGGACTCGAGGAGTCCATGCTTAATGACTGATCCAAACTAGAAGTTAATCTGGATCACTCCGGAGCTTATTCCATGTTAGTAATCACTCGGATCCTTATTCCATGATAGTGGAGGCTCGGATCTCTAAGTCCGGATGAATGTGATATTTCGGATGAGTGTGATGTTCCGGATTAGTGTGATGATCTGAATTTGACCAGGATAATCTGAATTTGACCAGGATGGTCCGGATTTGACTAGGATGTTTCAGATTAGTGATGTTCTGGATTCATGTGTTGTTTCAGATTCGTGATGTTCCGGATTTGTGATCGCTTAGATTTCTTCTTTACGTCTTGGTCTAAGGATGATGCGCCTGATGTGTATAGTCGCAATTTGGGAAATTGACATGGTTGACTTGGTGGGGTCTAATGGAGTTTCTAGTTAGACTAAGAGGCTACGGTTTAGGGCCTGGGAGGTGAGCTTTGTGCAGAGCTTGAGAGGCAATACTGTACTTGAGAGGTACTAATGTGCTTGAGAGGTAATACTGTACTTGAGAGGTAAGGTGGGGCTTGAGGTAATATTGTACCTGAGGTAAGGCGGGACCTGAAGTAAATAGAAATAGTGCCTAAGAGAAAATGCTGAGCCTGGGAGGCAATGTTTGGGATTACCTGAGAGGTTTTCTTTGCATTTTAATGTGTGTACATGACTGAAATGGTGATATATATGTAGCATTACACGAGTACATGCCTACACTAGTTTATGAGTTGGGATGGGTCAGAGAGACATGATCCCTACTAAGCTGTGGTTGTTCACCCCTCCTGTCTTGTTTGTTTTAGGTGTTTACAAGAGCTAGGAGGTTCACCAAAGGTGAAGACCTTGTGTGTCTTGATTTGTTTTGTTGGATTGTGAAAACTAGAAGTCAATCTGGATCAGTGGGAGCTTATTCCGTGTTAGTAATCACTTGGATCCTTATTCCATGATAGTGGAGGCTCGGATCTCTTAGTCCGGATGAGTGTGATGTTTTGGATGAGTGTGATGTTCCGAATCAGTGTGATGATCCGGATTTGACTAGGATGATATGAATTTGACCAGGATGGTCTGGATTTGACCAGGATGTTTCGGATTAGTGATGTTCTGGATTCATGTGTTGTTTCAGATTCGTGATGTTCCAGATTTGTGATCGTTTAGATTTCTTCTTTATGTCTGGGTCTAAGGACGATGCGCCTGATGTGTATAGTCACATTTTGGGAAATCAACGTGGTCGACTTGGTGGGGCCTAATGGAGTTTCCAGTGAGACTGCGAGGCTACAATTGAGGGCTTGAGAGGCAAGCTTTATGTAGAGACTGAGAGGCAATACTGTACCTGAGAGATACAACTGTGCTTGAGAGGTAATACTATACCTGAAAGGTAAGGCGGGGCGTGAGATAATATTGTACTTAAGGTAAGGCAAGGCCTAAAGTAAACAAAAATAGTGCCTGAGAGGAAATGATGAGCCTGGGAGGCAATGTTTAGGATTATGTTGGATCAAACTAGAATTTGGATGATGCAGATCAAACCCTATGTAATTTGATTTAAGATGTTTCATGTTTATTTTAAGTCTATGCAGAAGATAAAACTTTAATCCGGACCTACTCCTGTAAGAGCAGAGCAAAGGACAGGATATATAATCCTGATCCGGATTATCATGAGTGTCGTCAAACACTTGGTAAATAACCAATTCTTCATCCGGAGTAAGGACTCTCTCGTATGGACTACTCACTTGACAAAAGGACTAAGGAGTCCGCGTCTTTATTGTTGATTGGACTAAGTCATTTTATGCGGAATGAGAATCCGAGTCTACACCTCGTACGGAGTAAGAGAGATTTATTGCAGAGAAAGAATTAAGTCTTTCACTCTAGCTGTTTAAGGAAAAGAAGATACGGACTAAGGAATCCGAGTCTTTCATTCGAGCAGAGTAAGAAATGACTGATGCGGAGTAAGGACAACTGATGCGGAATAAGGTATCCGAATCATTACTTAAGCGGAGTAAGGAACTCACGCAGAGTAAGGAATCCGAATCATTACTCTCACGGAGTAAGGAAGTGCTGACACGGAATAAGGATTTCAGGACTTCATGTACACGGAGTAAGCAATAACTGACACAGAGTAAGGATCCGAGCCTCGTTGATACGGAGTAAGGAAATCTACACTGGACTAAAAAGACGCTACTTTAACTTATCCATACCGCATTTATGATATCAGCTCGCTGTGCTTCGATGTAAGACAAACTCATTGAAGATCTAAACTGTCATACACGTGGAGCACTCGGAGATGTGGATGTAGTCCCAAATGCAATTGGAATCAAGCGAAGTAATTTAATTCACTTATGCTTCCAATATTTTGAGCTCCACATCCGAAGTAGTTATAGTAGAAGCATTTTCCGAGAAGAACTTAATGTTTACACAGTGCTCGGAAAATACAGTTCCAAGTTAGATTCCTAGGATGTCTATATATATATATATCTGTAGTGTTGTACATTCAAAAGAAGTACACATACAAAGGAAAAACCGATACGCGCGTGAAGTAGTATGTTGTACAAGAGCTCATAGAGATTAGCCAGTGTGTGTAACTGTAAAACTGAGTGCTGTTGTAATCAGTTGTAATTGCTGCTTATTTTGTTGTAATTATCATCAGATAATAAAGCAAAATACTTCCACTATCTGGTTATCTTCCGCACTGATTTTATATCTTTTAATTAGATTGTGCTATACCTGTGAGAGCAAAAGAGTTTTGATTTGAGCCTATTCACCCCCCTTCTAGGCTCCAAGGGACCAACAAGTGGTATCAGAGCAAGTTCTATTTGTTCCAAGTAGAGATCCCACTATTTTACTCTTACAAATGGCTGAAGAAAGCAGCATGCTTTTCAACACTCACCTTAACTCCGGAGGTGCACAAGAGCCCCTTCCAAATCGAAGCAGCAATGAAAATGTCGATCCACCTTAACTCGTCCTTTGTTGCCGCACAACCACCTGGAGTTCTTGGCTTCACTCTGACAAAGCCACCCAAGTTCACGCTTGAGCTTTTCTCCCAATGGAAAGCTCGCATGAGAATGTTCATGGTTTGCCATGATCATCTCATGTGGTCATGTCTTCATCAGGAGATACCCACTCCGATGACTATCGGAGAACATGGAGTTAGAAGACCAAAGACTGATGCCGAACTCACAAATAATGAAAGAGCCTGGCAGCGTGCTAATGAAAAGGCTCTGGCATATGTTACATTATCTTTGGATTTCGAGGCTTTCACAGATGTCCAGGGCTGCACGACAGCGAAAGCTGTCTGGGATAAACTGACAATCCTCTATGAGGGAAGTCAGTCCCAAATGCAGAACGTTATCTGTACTCTCAGGTAGAATTTTGATAGTTTCAATCATAAACCGGGCGAATCACTCAAGAGCATCTATCGGAGATTCGGCAAGCTTATCTTGGAGCTGAAAACTGTCAATGAGCATTATTCTCAATCTTAGATCAATGACAAGTTCTTTCGCTCCTTGCCGGATTGCTACCACTCTAAACAACTCCAGATGCAGTCCGACAAGAACTCGCAGTATGTTCCCCTTGAAGAACTATATGGAGAGTTGCGGACTCACGAAGTCAGGTTTAAGTACTCTGACCGGGACGAGAAAATAGCTCGGAAAGAAAAGGGGGTAGCTCTCAAAGCTACGAAATGTCTTAGCATACTGAGGAATGATGATACGGACGAGTCCGAGAATTCTGACTCTGACGAGGAGGAGGAAATAGCTCTCCTTGTCAAATCCTTTGAGCGATTCCTACGAAAAAGTAGAAAAGGATTCAGGAGACGCTCCTCATCATCTTTCCAAAGGAAAGAGCGATCAGAGTCCAGTTCCCAGGAATGCTACGATTGTGGGAAAACCGGTCACTGGGCCAAGGACTGCAGATCCAAATCTAAAGTAGCCGAGAAAAGTGACAAGGTAACTCCTCGCTGCTCCACCTCAGACAACAGTAAGAACAAGAGGAAGGCATTTGTCACAAAATACGTCAGTGGCTCGGAAAAAGAGGAGGAATCCTCAGATGATGAGCCAACTCCCAAGCCGAACGTCTACCTCATGGCAAATTCTGAGGTACCTTCGATATCTGAGCTCATGAGTAAATTAGAATCTCTTATTACTGAACGTGATCATGAAAAGAATGAGAGACTAATAATTACTCAAATGTACAAAGATATGGAAAGTCAGAATAAACGTCTTGAGATCTTGTTGCTAGATTAGAAAAAGACATAACTAACTTCAGGAGTAAAGAGGCTTGGTATCATGATCTAAGAGCTGAAAATCACCTGTTAAATACCAACCTAATGGGCCTAAAAGTTATTGTGAAACGACTCGAAAATGAACTGGAACAGGAAAAGGAAATAAATCGTAAGTGGCTAAAATCCGGAGAAATAGCCTCTACCTTTAGGACTGACCCTGACAACATCCGAGTCAAACCTGGCCTAGGTTCCGAACCATCGACCTCCACACGGACCATCGAGTGTCCTTCGGACTTCACTCCGAAACTAACCAACTTATATCCTGTTAGTACATCTAAACCGTTTGTTGGATCAAACCCAGAATTTGGATAATGCTGATAAAGCCTTATGTAATTTGATCTGAGATCTTTTGTGTTTATTTGATCATTGCAGAAGGTATGTTACTAATCCAAAGATGCACTCGTGAGAGCAAAGCTAAGGACAGGATACATAATCCTGATCCGGACAAGAGTGAGTGTCGTCAAACACTTGGTAAATAACCAAGTAACAAATACATACGGAATAAGGAACAATCCTACGGACTAAGAACTTAAAGGATAAGTGCGGAGTAAGGAAACTAGATGCGGAGTAAGGAAACCAGATGCGGAGTAAGGAATCCGGATTTATTACTCGCCCGGAGTAAGGAACTTACATACGGAGTAAGGAACTTACATACGGAGTAAGGAACTTACATGCGGAGTAAGAAAGCGCTGACACGGAATAAGTCATCAGACTTTTCAAGACTCGCCCGGAGTAAGGAACTTACATACTGAGTAAGGAACTTACATGCGGAGTAAGGAACTTACATGCGGAGTAAAGAACTTACATGCGGAGTAAGGAACTTACATGCGGAGTAAGGAAGCGCTAACACGGACTAAGGATTCCAGTACTGAATAGATACGGAGTAAGCAACCACTGACACGGAGTAAGGTTCCGAGCTTCATTAACTACGGAGTAAGGAAAATTACACCGGACCAAGAAGACATTGCTCCAACTAAACCGCATTTAAAGTTATCGGCTCGTGGTGTCCCGATGTAAGACGAATGTATTGAGAACCTGAAGAATCTTACACGTGGATCATCCGGATATGTGGACACAACCTTAATTGTATCTCGGAACTCACAAAGACATTTATACTCTTCAAATCCAATATCTTGAGCTCCACAATCCGCAGCAGTTAAGGCAGAGAGATTACCGAGGGATAGTTAGTGCGGAACGCATTCCGGAACTACAAGTTCCAAGGTTGTCTCTTAGGAATGTTTTGTATAAATATTCATACTTATACTTTATGAATAAAAGAAGTTGAGACGTGTGAAAAACAAAGAAAAGAAAATAGGAGCGTCATCATCTTTAGAGAAAGAACTTGGCTAGTGTGTGAGTTCATTTTGTAAACAGAGTATAAGAGAGTGTTTGCTTCTATTTTGTTGTAATCACCTTGTGATAATAAAACAAAATACTTCCACTATCTGGTTATCTTCCGTAGTGATTCTATCACTAAAACTAGATAAGTGTTTGTGTCTTGAGAGAAAAGAAAGAGTTCGAATAAGAGCCTATTCACCCCCCCCCCCCTTTAGGCTCCAAGGGACCATCAAGTGGTATCAGAGCAAGTTCTACTTTGTTCTAAGTAGAGATCCCACTCTTTCAATCTCAGAGATGGCCGAAGAAAGCAGTATGCTATTCAACACTCGCCTTAACTCCGGAGGTGCACAGGAGCCCGTCCCGAATCGAAGCAGCAGTGAAAATGTCGACCCACCTCAACCTCGCACTGCCGCCGCTTCTCAACCACGGAGTTCTGGTTTTACTTTAACGAAACCGCCCAAATTCACACCCTGAGCTTTTCTCCCGGTGGAAAGCTCGCATGAAGATGTTTATGGTTTGCCATGATCATCTTATGTGGCCATGTCTTCATCAGGAGATTCCAATTCCGATGACTATCGGAGAACATGGAGTAAGGAGGCCAAAGACAGATGTTGAACTTACCAACGATGAAAGAGCCTGGCAAGTGCGCTAGTGAAAAGGCTCGGCTTATGTTACATCGTCTTTGGATTCCGAGGCTTTCCACGGACGTCCAGGGCTGCACGACAAAGAAAGCTGTTTGGGACAAACCGACAATCCTCTATGAGGGGAGTCGGTCCCGGATGCGAATGTGATCTCGTACTCTCGAGACAGAACTTTGAGAGTTTTAATCATAAACCGGGCGAATCACTTGAAAGCATCTATCGGAGATTCGGCAAGCTCATTCTTGAACTGAAGACTGTCAATGAGCATTACTCTCAATCCCAGATCAATGACAAGTTCTTTCGCTCCTTGCCGGATCGCTACTACTCCAAACAACTCCGGATGCAATCGGACAAAAGCGCGTATGTTCCCCTTGAAGAAGCGTATGGAGAGCCACGGACTCACGAAGTCGGGTTTAAGTACTCGACGAGAGATGAGAAAATAGCTCGGAAAGAAAGGGGGTAGCTCTCAAAGCTACGAATGTCTAAACATACCTGAGGAATGATGATACGGACGTATCCGACAATTCTCGATCTCGACGAGGAGGAGGAGATAGCCCTTCTTGTCAAATCCTTTGAGCGATTCCTACGGAAAAGCAGAAAAGGGATCAGAAGACGCTCATCATCATCGTTCCAACGGAAGGAGCGACCGGAGTCCAGTTCCCAGGAATGTTTCAATTGTGGGAAAACCGGTCACTGGGCCAAGGAATGCAGGTCCAAAGCAAAAGTGGCCGAGAAAAGTGACAAGGTAACTCCTCGCCGCTCCACCTCAGATAACAGCAAGAGCAAGAGAAAGGCGCTCGTGACAAAATACATGAGTGGCTCGGAAGAAGAGGAGGAATCCTCGGATGATGAGCCGACCACTAAGCCGAACGTCCGCCTCATGGCAAATCGAGGTACCTTCTATCTCTCGAGCTCCTGAGTAAATTAGAATCTCTTACTACTGCATGTGATCATGAAAAGAATGAGAGACTAATAATTACTCAAATGTACAAAGATATGGAAAGTCAGAATAAACGTCTTGAATTTACTATTAATAGACTCGAAAAGGACGTCACTAACTTCAGAGGAAAAGAAGCTTGGTATCATGATCTTAGAGCTGAAAATCATTTGTTAAATACCAATCTCTCAGGCCTAAAAGTTATAGTGAAAAGACTCGAAAATGAACTGGAACAGGAAAAGGAAATAAATCGTAAGTGGCTAAAATCCGGGGAAATAGCCTCTACCTTTAGGACCGACCCTGACGACATTCGAGTCAAACCTGGCCTAGGTTCTGAACCATCAACTTCCATAGCTCAAGCTACCGAGTGTCCTCCGGATTTCACTCCTAAACTAACCAACTTATATCCTGTTAGTACATCTAAACCGTTGGATGGTTTCATTTCAGGTGGCACCATAGTTTATGATCGTGGAGCAGAGGTCATATTGCACCTCCCAAACCAGAGCACCCGTAACTAAAGATGAAGGGAAGGCTGCTGCGGTTAAAGCCAAAACGTAACACCCAAAAAGAAAGACAAGGCTAAGGCTGACGCATTTAGGGCCAAGAGCGCGTCACCCAAACGTAATGGATTAGGCCACAGGGAACAGTAGAAAATCAGAAATCTAAGAGACCTGTATCCCCTGTTTGTACCGCACATTATAGTGTCTGTTCCATCCGTAGGGAAATGGGTCATTATCACTATGAATGTTGGAGTCTATCGATAGCTGGCTTTGTAATCAATTTCAATCAAATAAAGATCAGTTTTATAAAAGGGGTTCTTCGAGCAAAACAAAATCTAAATCTAAAAGGAGTGTCTCTCCCAAGAAAACCCAAATAAAAGAAGCATTGAAACTAACAAGTTAATGTCAACTTGGAAAGCTAAGAGTCCTAACAAAATCAAATCCGTAAATGTTGACAATACTGCTGCTCACTCTAACCGCCCGAAACAAGTTTGGGCACCAAAAGTGTAAACTGTTGTCTTTCAGGAGCATCTCTGGAATGCATTGCCGGATCACTTGAAGTTAAAGATCAATCAAAGCAAGTGGATCCTTGATAGTGGATGCTCCGGACATATGACGGGTGACCAGACTCTACTTGTAGAAGTTAATGATAAACAAGGTCCATCCGTTTCATATGGCGACAACAACAAAGGTAAGACTGTCGGGTATGGCACTTTAACTAAGGGCTGTGTATCAATCACTAAAGTTGCACTAGTCGAAGGTTTAAAGCATAATTTGCTAAGTGTCAGTAAACTATGTGACAAAGGATTTACTGTTTCCTTTTTGTCCAACACCTGATAAGAAGAGAAAACTTATCCGGAGATGTTAAGTTATCCGGATTAAGAGATGGGGACATATACTCGGTGGTCTTAAGAAATAATTCTTCGACCTGTATGCTTCCTCACGAAAGCAACAGATGAAGATAGTTGGTTATGGCACAAGCGATGCGCACATTTAAATTTTAAGACTTTGTCTAAATTAGCGTCACTTGATCTTGTCACTGGTCTACCCAAACTCAAGTTCTCCAGAGACACTCTCTGTCGAGAATGCCAACTTGGTAAACAGACCAAACACAGCTTTAAGAGCAAATCAGTTAACTCAATAATCGCTCCTCTCGCAACTTCTTCATATGGACCTATGTGGTCCTATATCGTTTCATCACTAGTCGGTGCGAGATATACCCTTGTGGTTATCGATGATTTTACCAGATACACATGGGTGATGTTCCTGAAATCAAAGGATCAAACTTTTGAACATCTTGTAGATCTCTTCAACTGGATAAGCAACTCACAAGGACTGAGCATTAAATGCATCAGGAGTGATCATGGTACAGAATTTGATTTTTCAGAAATGAGATCATATTGTTTTGAACAGGGCATACAGCATGACTTCTCTGCTCCCAAAACCCCACAACAAAATGGGGTAGCTGAGCGCAAGAATCGAACTTTAGTTGAAGCTGGTAGATCCATGTTAGCAGGGGCATCACTTCCTCTCGCCTATGGGCTCAAGCCGTGTGTCTCTTGCCGCTATGTTCGGAACGGAACTCTAATAAATAAATCTACCATGAAAACACCCTATGAGATGTGGAGAGGGCGAAAACCTTCAATTTCACATTTCAGAGCTTTTGGGTGTACTTGCTATATACTGATAAATGGCAAAGAGACCCGGAATAAATTTGAACCAAAATCTGATGATGGGATTTTTGTCGGATACTCACTTCATAGCAAGGCTTATCGGGTCTTCAATAGAAAACTTTTTAAAGTTGAAGAATCTATCCATGTAACCTTTGATGAAGCTAATCTCGTTTGGTCAAAAGTCGGTCCTTCAAATTCCAATATGCAGGTCATGGACAGCAACGTCGATTACTCGAAGTTTATGAATATTCCTGTTACACATCCTGACTGGTATTCTGACCAACCACGTGGCATCAGCGAAACACAACGAAATTTTATGGATGATGCTACGGATGACTCTGACTCCGGACTACCATTTAGCTCCGGACAAACTCCTACGGATACACAAAATTCCGAAGCACCTTCAAGTCCGTCCGGACTAGTTAACACTGGAAGAAACAGTGTTGAAGAACCAACTAGTTCATCCGTACCTCTAAATACGGAAACATCTACTCCGAACGAAGCTCAACCAGTCGATTCAACTGAACCACCCAATCTGGAAGAGCTTCAATGTCACGCCCCGGATTTCCAACCCGAGGAAACCGGTACGTGACTCCCCTTTACCCACACGGAGGGCAAAGGGGTTAGGATACAAACCAAGAACTGAACAATTTAAACATTCACAACACTTTCAAGAAAGATAAAGTCCACCAAAACAGTCCACAAACCAAATCAGTCTTTATTACAAAGTCCTCTTTTCAATCCATCCCCATTGGGGTTACATCAATTCCCAATAAAATAACATAAACAGTAAAGTAAATAAGGCCTTCCACCTTGGAGTCCCACCTAACGCCTGTAGGTTCCTGTAAAGAGAACAACATGGTAGGAGGGGTGAGCAACCACAGCTCAGTAGGGATCATGTCTCCCCAACCCATCCCATGCACCTAATATCTACATGCCTTGTGTACAAGTGTTGTGTCGTGATACAATTATTCCACCATATGTAGTTACAGGCTATAACAGCAAACACAATCATACATGGGTTGGTACATAAACACTCCCGGGCTTCCACAGCCGCCGGGTTTCCAATAACAGCCCCGGGCTTCCACAGCCACCGGGTTACGAGAACAGTCCCGGGCTTCCACAGCCACCGGGTTCCACAAAACAGTCCCGGGCTTCCACAGCCACCGGGTTACAAGAACAGTCCCGGGCTTCCACAGCCACCGGGTTCCACAAAACAGTCCCGGGCTTCCACAACCACCGGGTTACAAGAACAGTCCCGGGCTTCCACAGCCACCGGGTGTACAAGCAAACACGCAGCACACATGGCCATACAGGCATAACGTCAAACACTTAGCATGCTTAGTCACACTGGAATAACGTCGAACACTTAGCATGCATATATCCACAAGCTCATAAACCCAGCCACACAGACATAATCTAACACACCTGACGTGCGTGGCCTCACAGGCATTTCTGCAAGCACATAACATGCACAGCCTCACAGGCTTTACCTCAAACACATAACATGCACAGCCTCACAGGCATAATTTCAAACACTTGGCAGGCATATACACACAGCAATACTCACACAGGCATTTCATCAAACATATAGCATGTATTCCATAGAATCACACCAAAACGCCACTGAAGGCCAACATCCATATAGGAGATCACACCTATATGGATTACATAATTATATATAACAGTTATAACCGAAATCCGCCCTGGAACCCTAGGACAGAGAAGGACTTAAGAAGAACAGAACCCCTACCTCAAGGAAAACGCAACAACACAAAGAACGGTCCGATCCCAAGCCGAACGCCGTCCACCCACGAGTCACCGACCACCCACGCAAGACGCCCGACAGCAACCAGGAGCTCTCCTTCCCTCTCTCTCTCTCTCTGCGACGGCTGGTGAAGCAACAAACCCTAAACCTAAAACAGAGGGACTCCTCCTCCTTATATAGGCAACACAACATCAAAACGACGTAGTTTTGATTAAGTGAATCCCAAGCATCAAAACGACGTAGTTTTGATCACACAAGTTACCACCTTTCCGCACCCATATAGGCCAAAATACTCGGAATTTCAACATGGTCCTTTGGAGAAAGTTCATTAGAATGACAAAACCAAGGGAACCATGCAAAAATATGGTCGCACGCCAATTTGCACGTGAATTCCCAATTCACGTGCACCTCCATATGGACTCCAAATGCTCTCAAACTTCACCCCTAGCCTCCTTGCATCATTTAGAAGACAATTACACTTGCACGTGAATTGGACCCATATCACGTGCACCTCACATACATGTCCATTTGGCCTGAAACTTCTGTGGTAGATAGAGGACACCATTCTAAGCATCTTTCCTTTTGCACGTGAATTCATTGGAGTCCATCTACTAGGTCAAAATCTAGAAAAACTCTACTCCTGGAGGTAAACCGACTAACTCAAGGTACGGGTCCTTACATCCTCTCCCCCTTAAGACTTTTCGTCCTCGAAAAGAAATGACATACGAGGAAAACAACCACAAACTACCCATTTGCCACCCGGCAAGCCACAACACCCAAATGGGTCATACACCACACACAGCACAACAGCACATAACAGTACCACCATAATCCATAATCACAATAATGCACATAACACATGTCCACATGGCACGAATACACATCTCAAAGCACATCACAAATAAGGACACATGTCTTTAAAAGACAATACAAATACATCAACTAATACAAGAAAACACATCACAAGAAAACACAACACTATCCCTTGGCCAACGGCCACCTCCCACGCTTAAGATTGTTCGTCCTCGAACAAGTCCGGGTCTGCTCACGCATCACGGACTCACGTTCCCATGTCTCCTCCTCAATACCACGGTGTTGCCACAGCACGCGAACCAAAGGAATAGCACGACCACGCAATAGCTTCTCTCGCCGATCTAGGATACGGATAGGGGCCTCAATGACGGACATGTCATCCTCGATGTCCAACGTCCCCCAATCAATCACATGAGTGGGGTCAGGGTGATACTTCCATGGCGGGACACGTGAAATACGTTGTGCACTCGACTCGGCCGCGGTGGTAACGCTAACCGGTAGGCCACAGGCCCTACACGATCCGAGAATCGCAAAAGGACCAATAAACCGCGGAGAGAGCTTGGAACCCCGCCCAAACCGTCGATGACCACGACGTGGAGAGACACGAAGGAACACATGATCACCAACAGAAAACTCCAAAGGGCGCCGCCGCTGATCCGCATAAGATTTCTGCCGACTCTGAGCTGACAACAAACGCTGACGAATCAACTTGACCTTCTCAGTAGCCTCTTGAACCAACTGTGGCCCCAAGAGAGCTGTCTCCCCCACCTCGGTCCAACACAAAGGTGATCGACACGGCCGTCCGTACAACGCCTCAAAAGGAGCCATCCCAATAGATGCTCGATAACTGTTGTTGTAGGCAAACTCCACCAAAGGAAGGTGAGTTGCCCACGAACCCCCGAAATCTAACACACAGGCCCGTAACATGTCCTCCATGGTCCGATTCGTCCGCTCGGTCGACCGTCCGTCTCGGGGTGAAAGGCTGTACTCAAGTTAAGCTTGGTCCCCATAGCTTCCTGCAAACCTGCCCAAAAACGGGAAGTGAACCTCGAATCCCGGTCCGAGACAACCGATGATGGTACGCCATGCGGTCTCACAATCTCGTTCATGTACGGTGACTCAAGGTCCCCATAGAGTCCCGCTCGCGAACAGCCAGGAAATGGGCCGACTTTGTGAGTCGATCCACAATTACCCAAATCATATCCTTCCTCCCGGTGGTGGGTGGAAGACCGGTCACAAAATCCATCGCTATATGGTCCCACTTCCACTCCGCTATGGGCAAGGGCCGTAACATGCCCGCCGGCCGCCGATGCTCGGCCTTCACCTGCCGACACGTGAGGCACCGCGAAACAAAGGCAGCCACATCGCGTTTCATCCCGGGCCACCAAAAATGTGCCCGAAGCGCATGGTACATCTTCGTACCCCCCTGGATGCACAAGCAACTCTAGAGCTGGTGAAACTCCCTCAAGCACCTCATCCCCGAGGGAAGAGGCTACTACCAACCGCCCCTGAAATGACAATTCATGCTCGGGACCCTCTCGTCCGGTCCCCAAGATAGCTCCCCGGCCTCAATACGGGCACGGAGAACCTCACACTCAATGTCACCCATTGTTCCTCCCGGACGCGCTGGTACAACTCAGGCACAACCACCAAAGGACTCAGGGACTGTCCCACCATCACGAACAACGGTGCCAACTGCAACATCGCCAATCGCTCCATCGGCTTCCACTCCCTCACGGCCACCGCAGCTTTCCCTTTTCTTGCTCAATGCATCGGCCACAACATTACCCTTGCCCGGGGTATAGGCAAGAGTAAAATCAAAGGTCTCGCAAATACTCCACCCATCTCCTTTGCCTCGGATTCAAGTCCTTCGAGTAAAGATGTACATCGAAGGCTCTTGTGATCCGAGAACACCACAAACTTTTCCCCCAAGAGGTAGTGCTGCCAACTCTTCAGGGCGAAGATAACAGCCGCTAACTCCGGATCATGAGTAGGATAATTCTGCTCATGAGGCTTCACTGCCTTGACCCATAAGCTACCACACTGTGCTCCCGCATAAGCACACACCCCAAACCAACCCTGGACGCATCACAGTACACCTCATACGGAATATCCTCCCTAGGCAACCTCAACATAGGTGCAATGGTCAAACGGGTTTTGAGAGTCTCAAACGCCTGCTGGCACTTGTCCGTCCACTCAAACTTCACGCCCTTCGAGTCAACGTGTCATAGGCGCCGCCAAACGGGAGAACCCCTCGACAAAACGACGATAGTACCCCGCCAAGCCAAGAAAACTACGGATCTCAAAAACGTTGGTTGGCCTCGCCCACGATGCCACGGCCTCAATCTTGGCCGGGTCCACCCTAACTCCCTCAAGTGACACCACATGGCCAAGAAAGTGAACCTCCTGCAGCCCAAAACTCACACTTGCTAAACTTAGCAAACAGTGCCTGGTCCCTCAAGGTTTGCAACACTGTTGCCAAGTGCTCCACATGTTCCTTTTCGGTCTTGGAATACACCAAGATATCGTCGATAAACACCACCACGAACGAGTCTAAGTATGGGGCAAAGACTTGGTTCATCAAATGCATGAACACCGCTGGCGCATTAGTGAGCCCGAAAGGCATCACTACCCACTCATAATGCCCATACCTGCACCGAAAAGCCGTCTTAGGGATGTCCTCCTCCCTAACCCCGAGCCGGTGATACCCCGACCGTAAATCTATCTTGGAAAACCACCTGGGCCCCACTCAATTGGTCAAATAGGTCGTCTATCCGAGGCAACGGGTACTTGTTCTTCACCGTCATCGAATTCGGCTTCCTTGTAGTCGATGCAGAGACGAAGCGTGCCATCGGCCTTCTTAGCAAAGAGCACCGGAGCACCCCAAGGTGAGGTACTCGGTCTAATATACCCCTGGCCCACCAACTCCTCGATTTGCCTCTCGAAGCTCCCTCGGCTCGGCTGGCCCCATACGATATGCTACTTGGGAAATCGGACCCGTCCCCGGCACCAACTCGATGGTGAACTCCACACTCCTCTTAGGTGGCAAACTCCTCAACTCTTCAGGAAAAACATCCTGAAATTGATCCACAACAATGGCCACACCCTCTTTTCCACCTTACCCTCCTCAGGCAAAGGTGGGCTGCTAACCTGTGGGTAATGGCACCCCACTGGTCCAACACCTGGCCCGGCCCGACTCGCCTCACAATCCCACTCCCCCTGCGGGGTGCAAGAGGTCCCTGCAGGTGTCACGAAGGACACACGCCGCCGATAACAATCTATCTTGGCCTGGAAAGCCATAAGCCAATCCATACCCAAAATCAGGTCGAACGTCCTCAAAGGCATCACATGCAAGTCAAAACTCGGCTCCACCTCGCCTATGGTTAACACACGCCACGACACACTCGCCGTACCTCAATCATGCCTCCCACCGGAGACTCCACAACTAGGGGCCTCGCGGCCTCCACACAGGCTAACCCCAAGCCGTCTATTACAAGCTCAAGCAACAAACGAACATGATGCACCCGTATCGAAAAGAACGAAGCTAAGGTACGGGAGATCAAGAGGGTACCTCTAACCACCGATGGTCCTGCTCCACCCTCGGGTGGTGGGGGTGGTAGCTCGGCCTCCTCCTGGTATGTCGCCTCCAGCGCAAACACCCTCCCTTGGCCCGTGCCACCGGTCGGCTCACTCACCGGACGCTTCCCGCTAAGGTTGCCTCCGGCCTCGGTCTCGTTGCCGCTCCGGCCTCCCCTGGGGTCGGGTCCGACTAGATCCTGCCTGGCCGGCCCGCCACCGACGAGCTGGTCTCTCACCTGGTGCACGGAAGCTAGCATCACTCCTCACGCCGGATGCCATGCCTCCAACTCCCCCTGTTGCCACTCCGGCAAACCCGGCTCGAGATGGCCCTCTCGTCCACATCTATGGCATTTCCAGTCCCTTCTTGAACACTCCTTTCTCAAGTGGCCCCTGCTCCCCACAGCGAAGAATAACCACCTGGGGAGACCCCCTGTTGGACCGCCCCATCGCCACCGCCAAAGCTAGACCTCCCTGGGTTCACCAACGTCGTCCCCCGGCTGCGGAAGGAACCGCTATCCCTCTCCTCCGTCTTGAGCCTCTTGGACCCTGCATCTCGATCAGGCCCACTCGCAACCGGCGACCCTGATGGGCCTGCCTCCCACCATCCGGCTCTCTCTCGGCTATACGGGCCGTCTCCACGGCCTCAGGCATAGGTCCTCAAGCGTAGAATCGCCACCCTCTCCCTAAGGGCCGGCCTAAGACCCAGAGTGAACTTGTGGGCCTTCAGGTCCTCCTTTGCCACGTCTCGGGGGCAAACCTACTCGAGCTCCGGAACTCCCGCTCATACTCGGGCACCGTCTTTGATCCTTGCTTCAGGCTGCCAAATTCCTCCCTCTTCTGCCATCTCACCGATTCCGGAAAGAACTCATCATGGAAGAGTTGCAAGAACTCCTCCCAAAACATGAGTTGCACCGCACGGCTTCCCGCAACACTCGTCCACCACTCCAAAGCGTCCCCCTCCACTGCCCAGTGCCGGCCGCACCTTATCCTCCTCCCGGGGCAGGAGAAAGGAGAACACGTGCTCAATCTGCCTCAACCACCGCTCGCCTACCACAGGATCTTCCCCCCCTTAAATCGCGGAGGTTGTTCCTTTCGGAACCGTGTCACCACGTCATCCTCTCGCACGGGTCGGTACACCACCTAGCGAACTCTCACGCTCACGAGGCGCTCTCGTCGTGGTGGTGGTGGTGGTGGCACCACCTGTTGTGCCGCCATCTCACGGCGCACCTCCTCCCCGAACGTCCTGCCGGAGTCCCTCCCGTAGCTCTCGTACCTCCGGCCGGATGCCTTCTTGTAGCCGTGCCAGTAACAACGCATGCCCTCCAACGGATGGTCCCGCACCCGGACCCTCATGGGCAGATGACTCATCGGCCATCGCCCCGGACGCACGTGTCACTCTCCTCGGTGGCATTCTTACTACATGAAGTAAGATGCACAAACGTCGAACGCGTTTGACTACTAACAAGTTGATTACCTCTACCTCATTATCAAGTCAAGCCGTACATGGCATTACACACATTTTAACCATTGCATCAATCAATATTGCACACAGACATCCACATTGTAGTCATACCCAAGGCATTCCAAGAATATTCGAGTTGCACAGTTCACACATAATCATGTTATGCACATCCTTCACACATGACAACAAATGCAACTAGTGCCCTAATGCCAATGCATGCAAATCCTACCACAAGACTGGACTACCCTAAGTACACCTTGGAGGCTCAAAGAGGACCATGTTGATCAGGCATGTCCCTCCAGGCTCCTCCAAAGGACTCAAGATAACCAAGTCCGCCCACTACCTTGGCCAACTAGACCATGCTCGATACCATATTGTCACGCCCCGGATTTCCAACCCGAGGAAACCGGTGGGCGTGACTCCCCTTTACCCACACGGAGGGCAAAGGGGTTAGGATACAAACCAAGAACTGAACAATTTAAACATTCACAACACTTTCAAGAAAGATAAAGTCCACCAAAACAGTCCACAAACCAAATCAGTCTTTATTACAAAGTCCTCTTTTCAATCCATCCCCATTGGGGTTACATCAATTCCCAATAAAATAACATAAACAAGTAAAGTAAATAAGGCCTTCCACCTTGGAGTCCCACCTAACGCCTGTAGGTTCCTGTAAAGAGAACAACATGGTAGGAGGGGTGAGCAACCACAGCTCAGTAGGGATCATGTCTCCCCAACCCATCCCATGCACCTAATATCTACATGCCTTGTGTACAAGTGTTGTGTCGTGATACAATTATTCCACCATATGTAGTTATAGGCTATAACAAAGAAACACAATCATACATGGGTTGGTACATAAACACTCCCGGGCTTCCACGGCCGCCGGGTTTCCAATAACAGCCCCGGGCTTCCACAGCCACCGGGTTACGAGAAACGATCCGGGCTTCCACGGCCACCGGGTTCCACAAAACAGTCCCGGGCTTCCACAACCACCGGGTTACAAGAACAGTCCCGGGCTTCCACAGCCACCGGGTTCCACAAAACAGTCCCGGGCTTCCACAGCCACCGGGTTACAAGAACAGTCCCGGGCTTCCACAGCCACCGGGTGTACAAGCAAACACGCAGCACACATGGCCATACAGGCATAACGTCAAACACTTAGCATGCTTAGTCACACTGGAATAACGTCGAACACTTAGCATGCATATATCCACAAGCTCATAAACCCAGCCACACAGACATAATCTAACACACCTGACGTGCGTGGCCTCACAGGCATTTCTGCAAGCACATAACATGCACGGCCTCACAGGCTTTACCTCAAACACATAACATGCACGACCTCACAGGCATAATTTCAAACACTTGGCAGGCATATACACACACAACAATACTCACACAGGCATTTCATCAAACATATAGCATGTATTCCATAGAATCACACCAAAACGCCATCGAAGGCCAACATCAATATAGGAGATCACACCTATATGGATTACATAATTATATATAACAGTTATAACCGAAACTGCCCTGGAACCCTAGGACAGAGAAGGACTTAAGAAGAACAGAACCCCTACCTCAAGGAAAACGCAACAACACAAAGCAACGGTCCGATCCCAAGCCGAACGCCGTCCACCCACGAGTCACCGACCACCCACGCAAGACGCCCGACAGCAACCAGGAGCTCTCCTTCCCTCTCTCTCTCTCTCTCTGCGACGGTGGTGAAGCAACAAACCCTAAACCTAAAACAGAGGGACTCCTCCTCCTTATATAGGCAACACAACATCAAAACGACGTAGTTTTGATTAAGTGAATCCCAGCATCAAAACGACGTAGTTTTGATCACACAAGTTACCACCTTTCCGCACCCATATAGGCCAAAATACTCAGAATTTCAACATGGTCCTTTGGAGAAAGTTCATTAGAATGACAAAACCAAGGGAACCATGCAAAAATATGGCTGCACGCCAATTTGCACGTGAATTCCCAATTCACGTGCACCTCCATATGGACTCCAAATGCTCTCAAACTTCACCCCTAGCCTCCTTGCATCATTTAGAAGACAATTACACTTGCACGTGAATTGGACCCATATCACGTGCACCTCACATACATGTCCATTTGGCCTGAAACTTCTGTGGTAGATAGAGGACACCATTCTAAGCATCTTTCCTTTTGCACGTGAATTCATTGGAGTCCATCTACTAGGTCAAAATCTAGAAAAACTCTACTCCGGAGGTAAAACTGACTAACTCAAGGTACGGGTCCTTACATTCAAATTGTTCAAGATCAACCAACACACGCACAGAATTATAGATGGACCCGAAACCATCCCTCAGATCAAGTGATTGGTGATCCTACTGTTGGTGTAAGAACAAGAGCAGCCACCTCAAACATGAGTCTTTACTCATGCTTTCTATCTCAAATAGAACCAAAGGTGGTAGATGAAGCTCTTCAAGATTCAAACTGGATAGAAGCCATGCAAGAAGAGCTGAATCAATTTAAGAGAAATAATGTGTGGACCTTAGTACCAAGGCCTAAGTCTCAGCAAGTCATTGGCGTTAAATGGGTGTTCCGGAACAAGCTTGATACGGATGGAATAGTAATCCGGAACAAAGCCAGACTGGTAGCCAAAGGATATCGTCAAGAAGAAGGAATAGATTATGATGAAACCTTTGCTCCGGTCGCAAGACTTGAGGCAATCCGAATGTTTCTGGCGTATGCTTCATATGAAAACTTCATAGTTTATCAAATGGACGTCAAGAGCGCATTCCTGAATGGAGACCTTCAAGAGGAGGTGTATGTTGAACAACCTCCCGGCTTCATTGAACCAAAGGCAGGACATCTTGTCTACAAACTTCGGAAAGCTCTATATGGTTTGAAGCAAGCTCCAAGAGCCTGGTACGACACACTCGTCGGAATTCCTACTTGCTCATAACTTCCAAAAAAGGGAAGATAGACACCACCCTATTTCTACGACAAGAGAAAGGACACACTTTGATCGTACAAATATACGTGGACGATATCATTTTCGGATCAACGAATCCGAAGCTTTGTGAAGAGTTTGCTAAGTTGATGACAGGCAAGTTTGAAATGAGCATGATGGGAGAACTGTCCTACTTCCTTGGAATTGAAGTCAAACAATTAAAGGAAGGAATCTTTATCAATCAAGGCTAAGTACACTCGCGAACTTATTAAGAAGTTTGGTATGGAAGGTTCATCTCCCGTCAAAACCCCCCATGCCTGTCGGTGCCAAGTTAGATCCGGATGTGGATGACATATCGGTAAATGTGATTGACTACGGAGGGATGATCGGATCCTTGCTCTATCTTACAAGCAAGTCGCCCGGACATTATGTTTGCAACTTGCATTTGTGCACGATATCAGGCAAATCCCAAGGAGTCACATATGCTTCATGTAAAACGGATATTAAGGTATCTCAAAGGGACGATGAATTTGGGACTCGGTACCCAAAGGAGTCCAATTTCACCTTATCCGGGTACTCGATGCCGACTTACTGGATGTCGCATCGACAGGAAAAGCACAAGCGGTACGTGTCGGTTTCTTGGAAATAGATTGATCTCATGGTTCAGTAAGAAGCGAATTCCGTATCAACCTCTATCGCTGAGGCGGAATATATAGCTTCCGGAAGTTCCTGCGCATGACTACTTTGGATGCAAAGTCAACTTATCGACTACGGATTTGACATGTCCTCTATTCCACTTTATCGTGACAACACTAGTGCAATTGCCATCAAGAACAATCCTGTCATGCATCCTAAGACGAAGCACATTGAGGTAAGGTATCACTTCATACGCGATCATGTTCTCAAAAACCATATTTCACTGGAACATGTTGCCACCGAAGATCAATTAGCAGACATATTTACAAAGCCTCTACCTGATGCGAGGTTTTCCGAACTACTCTTCCGATTAGGTATGCTCGACTTCTCTGCATAGTTTCTCATTTGAATTACCCAACAAGATATTTACTCACAGACCATGCATTGTATGTTTACTGAAAGTAGTAGAAACTCACTGATCGTATTGCTGATCATACTTAATTGTTCAACGGTTTCATGCTTCGATATTAATCTCAACCTCATAATGGGAGGATGCTTGCGTTTCCCGATCAAGTCGTTTAAAGCTAACATAATTACAGTTTATATGATTTACCTCAGTCGGGTTCATGATCTTAACATCCATTAATCACCACATGACCAAAGCATGTTCATTTAGATTACTCTATTAACATGCATAGTTGAAGAAGTGAAATGGGCTAGCTTGGAATGCCTGGTGGATGGATACACAAAGCCGTGATCGATCAGCGTCGAAGTATAGTTTTCTAATAAGATAGACAGTGCTTGAACTACAAATTGGAACGGTCAACCGAGAGGATTGCACAATCTACGGGGAGAAAATGCTTTATATATTATTCAATAATACCCCCGTATATGTCTCATGACCTTTTTCTTGATCGTCTATCCGAGGGGGAGCTTTTCATTGAGAGGATTAAATGATCTACGGGGGAGCAGCAATGAACCCCTAATATGTCTCGGATTCTCCCTCCTCTAAGCTTTTACTTCCTGGATCAGCTGGACATCTTTGTTGTAAATCGGAAAAGTGGCATGTTTGGATGTATTTTCTTTCTTCAACCATGCATTTTAATCGACTAATCATCTGCCTTCTTTTGACATGTGTTCACTTTATCAATACACACTCATGAATCCTAATGAAGCCAAATCATATGATCTTTAATTAATCTTAGCTACGTTCATTCGGCAAGACGGTTTCGCTATGTTGACCTATATGAACCTGTGTATTGCTATCTGACATATGCCCTGATTCAATAATATTGATCACTTTCACGTTGCATACGTCTACTATATTCTTAGCCATGCATAAGTTCTGTTTCTTATTAGTTCGGATTATGTTTCTTTTTTTTTCCCTGATTATCATCTCTAATCCGTACTAATCCTAGCCTGTTAAGCTTTTGTATTTTCAGTATATCTTTATTTAGCTACAGGTTCAGATTTTCTTTGCAACCATATTGATAAATCCAGTCCGTAGTCTCGAATTTGAAGTGTTGTGGTACTTCTCTTCTCTTCGACTTATTGATCGCAAAGGAATTTACTCTACTCTCTCACCAAACTCGTTTACGACCGACAAGGTCTATTATTCATCCGGATACTCTTTCACGAATATTATTAACTCCGGATGAGTGTCGGCTCTTTCCACCGCACTCCTGCTCCTGTTCATGCGGGGGAGTCCTCCAAAGCTCCAGAGTTAGCACTTGGGCGTGCCTCTTTTGGCACGGTCCACTCCGATGCTGTGCTTTCCGCTCAGCTGGACCGCCATGCCCACGCTCAAAGCGCCCAAATTTCCGCCATCGTCGCCAAAGTTGATGCCCTCGGCGCCCAACTACTCTCCGCCCTCACCGACTCCTCCACTTCCATTGAGCGAGAAAATGGATCTTGTCGCCACCTCCGTTCATTCCCTATCTACTTCCTTCGCGGATCCGGCGCATACGATGGCTCGTCCTCCCGTTGCTTCCCGGCGATCTGCCAAACCGGGGGAGAAAGTGTCATCTGATCCGTCTACTCCTTCTGCCCCACAACCATCTTCCCGGACTGAGAAGCGGCCTGCCACTTCAGTGCTTCAGGGAGTTCAAATTCCCAAACGAAGCCGCTTCTCTCAACCAAGCTCCTCTATCGCACCTCCAGCTCCTCCTCCATCCTCCTCATCCCATGCTGATACCTTCCTCCCATCCTATGCGGAGTTTGACCCGTCCGATGCGGATGGAAGCTTGCGCAAGGCAATGAAATCCTATGCTGCGTCTTCTGTTGAGAGGAGATGTCTTTCTGAAATGTATCCTTTCTCTCCGGCCAACATTCGGACTCTTTGTTCGGAGAAAGGACTCTTTACTACGAAGACATTGACAACTTCTCGAGAGTCGCTAAAATGGAGATGAGGTCGTTTCCATCTCTTTACGAAGATGGGCACTTGTTTGAAGTTCGCCATGTTGGAATGAGGGCTATCTTCCCAGGTGTGGAGTTAATTCAGACTTACATCGACGGAACTGCTGAAGATAGCAAGCCATGGAAAACTCTCTCAACCATCCTCATTCCGTACCGGATCATGTCGCCACACTTCATGATGGCTGTCTTCATGATTCAGTCCAAGCAGATGATTCTCATTGATTCTCATCAGATTGTGGAGCACTTCGTTAGGAAGAATCAATGGGAACCTCGTGTCTCGGACTAACTGAAGCCGTGAAGAAAGCCGGACTATATGAAGAGTTGGGTATCACACCCCTGCGTTCGATCGAGAAACTCAAGGCGACATTCCGGGGCAAGAAGCAAGTGCCACAACACCGGATGGAGATAGCTGGGAGCCTTTGTCTGTCACTTCATCAAATCGTTCTTAATCGTGGACAAACATTGGAGCCAACACTCCACCTTTACGATGCAGCAGACAATGGAGCTAAGAGAGAAGGCAGCAACTATGATCTTCAAGTATAGTAAGCCTTATGTACCTTAGTGAAAAACCTGTATTAAGGCTGAATTGTATTTAGTTGCTGATTAATGAAATTGGTTGTGTTGCGTATTCTGTATGATACTCTTTTGCATCGCTTACCAGATCAGATTACAAAGGGTTTGGGCATATCCATAATTGGGGGAGATTGTTGGATCAAACCCAGAATTTGGATAATGCTGATAAAGCCTTATGTAATTTGATCTGAGATCTTTTGTGTTTATTTGATCATTGCGAAGGTATGTTACTAATCCAAAGATGCACTCGTGAGAGCAAAGCTAAGGACAGGATACATAATCCTGATCCGGACAAGAGTGAGTGTCGTCAAACACTTGGTAAATAACCAAGTAACAAATACATACGGAATAAGGAACAATCCTACGGACTAAGAACTTAAAGGATAAGTGCGGAGTAAGGAAACTAGATGTGGAGTAAGGAAACCAGATGCGGAGTAAGGAATCCGGATTTATTACTCGCCCGGAGTAAGGAACTTACATACGGAGTAAGGAACTTACATGCGGAGTAAGAAAGCCCTGACACGGAATAAGTCATCAGACTTTTCAAGACTCGCCCGGAGTAAGGAACTTACATACCGAGTAAGGAACTTACATGCTTGAGTAAGGAACTTACATGCGGAGTAAGGAAGCGCTAACACGGACTAAGGATTCTAGTCCTGAATAGATACGGAGTAAGCAACCACTGACACGGAGTAAGGTTCCGAGCTTCATTAACTACGGAGTAAGGAAAATTACACCGGACCAAGAAGACATTGCTCCAACTAAACCGCATTTAAAGTTATCAGCTCGTGGTGTCCCGATGTAAGACGAATGTATTGAGAACCTGAAGAATCTTACACGTGGATCATCCGGATATGTGGACACAACCTTAATTGTATCTCGGAACTCACAAAGACATTTATACTCTTCAAATCCAAGATCTTGAGCTCCACAATCCGCAGCAGTTAAGGCAGAGAGATTACCGAGGGATAGTTAGTGCGGAACGCATTCCGGAACTACAAGTTCCAAGGTTGTCTCTTAGGAATGTTTTGTATAAATATTCATACTTATACTTTATGAATAAAAGAAGTTGAGACGTGTGAAAAACAAAGAAAAGAAAATAGGAGCGTCATCATCTTTAGAGAAAGAACTTGGCTAGTGTGTGAGTTCATTTTGTAAACAGAGTATAAGAGAGTGTTTGCTTCTATTTTGTTGTAATCACCTTGTGATAATAAAACAAAATACTTCCACTATCTGGTTATCTTCCGCAGTGATTCTATCACTAAAACTAGATAAGTGTTTGTGTCTTGAGAGAAAAGAAAGAGTTCGAATAAGAGCCTATTCACCCCCCCCCCCTTTAGGCTCCAAGGGACCATCACCGTTGGATGGTTTCATTTCAGGTGCCACCATAGTTTATGACTGTGGAAGAGAGGTTGTTACTGCACTTCCCGAAGCAGTAGCACCCGTACTTAATGATGAAGGGAAGGCCGTGCAGCTCAAGTCAAAAACTGTAGCACCCAAAAAGAAAGAAAAGGCAAAGGCTGACGCAACTAGGGCCAAGAGCGCGTCACCCAAATGCAATGGACTAGGCCATAGGGAACAGAGTAGAAAGTCTGTAAAATCTAAGAGACCTGTATCCCCTGTTTGTACTCCGCATTATAGTGTCTGTTTCATCTGTAGGGAAATAGGTCATTATCATTATGAATGTTGGAGTTTATCTGATAACTGGCTTTGTAATCATGTTCGTACCAATAAAGATCAGTTCAATAAAAAGGGTTCTTCGAGCAAAACAAAATCTAAATCTCAAAGGAGTGTCTCTCCCAAGAAAACCCAAGTAAAAGAAGCAGCTGAAACTAACAAATTAAAGTCAACCTGGAAAGCTAAAAGTCCTAGCAAAGTTAAATCCAGAACTGTTGACACTACTGCTGTTCTTTCTAACCGCCTGAAACAAGTATGGGCACCAAAAGTGTAAACTGTTGTCTTTCAGGAGCATCTCTGGAATGCATTGCCGGATCACTTGAAGTTAAAGATCAATCAAAGCAAGTGGATCCTCGATAGTGGATGCTCCGGACAAATGACGGGTGATCAGACTCTGCTTGTTGAAGTTAATGACAAACGAGGTTCATCCGTTTCATATGGTGACAACAGCAAAGGTAAGACTCTCGGGTATGACACTTTAACCAACGGCTGTGTATCAATCACTAGAGTTGCACTAGTCGAAGGTTTGAAGCATAATTTGCTAAGTGTCAGTAATTTATGTGACAAAGGATTTACTGTTTTCTTCATGTCCAACACCTGTCAGGTAAGGAAAACTTATCCAGGAGATATTAAGTTATCCGGATCAAGAGATGGGGACATATACTCAGTGGTCTTAAGAAATAATTCTTTTGACCCTGTATGCTTCCTCACTACAGCATTAGATGAAGATAGTTGGCTATGACACAAGTGATGCACACATTTAAACTTTAAGACCTTGTCTAAGTTAGCATCACTTGATCTTGTCACTGTCTACCTAAACACAAATACTCCAGAGACACTCTCTGTCGAGAATGCTAACTTGGCAAACAGACCAAACATAGCTTTAAGAGCAAATTAGTTAATTCAATAACTGCTCCTCTACAACTTCTTCATATGGACCTTTGTGGTCCCATTTCTGTTCCTTCACTAGCTGGTGCGAGATATACCCTTGTGGTTATCGATGATTTCACTAGGTACACATGGTTGATGTTCCTGAAATCTAAGGATCAAACCTTTGAGCATCTTGTAGATCTTTTCAACTGGATAAACAACTCACAAGGACTAAGCATAAAGTGCATCAGGAGTGATCATGGTACAGAATTTGATTTTTCAGATATGAGATCCTATTGTTCTGAACAGGGCATTCAGCATGACTTCTCTACGCCCAGAACTCCACAACAAAATGGGGTAGCTGAGCGCAAGAATCGCACTTTAGTCGAGGCTGGCAGATCTATGTTAACAGGGGCAAAGCTTCCTCTCAGTCTATGGGCTGAAGCGGTGTCCACTGCCTGCTATGTTCAGAACAGAACTCTAATAAATAAATCTACCATGAAAACACCCTATGAGATGTGGAGAGGACGAAAGCCTTCAATTTCACATTTCAGAGCTTTTGGGTGTACTTGCTATATATTGAACAACAGCCAAAGAACCCCGGAATAAATTTGAACCAAAATCTGATGATGGGATTTTTGTCGGGTACTCATTACATAGCAAGGCTTATCGGGTCTTCAATAGAAAACTTTTTAAAGTTGAAGAATCTATCCATGTGACCTTTGATGAAACTAATCTTGATTGGTCAAAAGTTGCTTCTTCAAGTTCTAATGTACAGGTTCAGGACAATAACATCGACTATTCAAAGTTTATGAATGTTCTTGTTACACATACTAACCAACCATGTGGCACCAGCGAAGCACAAAGAAATGATATGGATGATGTTACGGATGAATTGAACTCAGGACTACCATTAAACTCCGGACATACTCCTACGGATATCCAAAATTCTGGAGTACCTTCAAGTCTGTCTGGGCCAGTTAACACTGAAAGTAACAGTGTTGAAGAACCACTTAGTTCTACTGTACCTGCTAATACGGAAACATCTGGTCCGGAAGAAGCTCAACCAGCAGAACATGATGCAAGGTTTTCTGAATCACTCTTCCGATTAGGTATGCTTGACTTTTCTGTATAGCTTCACTTAAATCACTCAACAGTATATCTTCAGAACATGCATTGTGCTTTTATTGAAAGTAATATATTCATACTGAACTTAATTTTTTATCATACTTACTGCTTAACGTGTCCTATGCGTCTGATAAATACCAAAGTTTTTTTATGGGAGGATGCTTGCGTTTCCCAACTGAAGTTGTTTAAGCCAACATGATTAAAACTTATATGAATAATCTTTTTAGGATTTCATGATCTTGTTTCTCATTCTCCACCACATGACAAATGTCGGTTCATTTAGATCACTCTATTATCATGTATAGTTGAAGAAATGAAATGGGTTAGCTCGGAATGTCTAGTGGATGTATATGCAGTCGCAGTCTGATCAGCTTCTAAAGTGTAGTTTCCTAAAAGGGTAGACAGCGCTAACTTTCTATAAGCAGGAAATGTCAACCAAGAGGATCGCACGGTCCACGGGGGAGAAAATGCTTTATTAATCAATCTAGTAATACCCCTCGTATATGTCTCATGACCTCTTTCTTGGCTGTCTATCTGAGGGGGAGTCTTTCACTGAGAGGATTGCATGATCTAAGGGGGAGCAAAAGCTTCATCTATTACCTTTGTAATGACCCCTTTTATGTCTCGGATGCTTCTTCCTCTAAACTTTCACTTCCGGATCTGACTGGACATGCAATGATGAATCAGAATTGTGGCATGGCTGGATGTCTTTCTTTCCTCAACTGTGCATCTTAATCGGACAATTATCTGCCTGCTTTTGATATGTGTTCATATCCCCAGTTTCACTCATGAATCCTAACTTGGGAAAATCATATGATTTTTAATTTATCTTGGCTATCACTGTCAGTATGAAGGTTTTGCTATGTTGACCTATATGAACTTATGTGTTTATCAGTTGTCATATGCATTTTCTTTAGTAATTTGATCATAATTCACATGTATGTGTCTTGTTACTATTCTTACATATGCATAAGTTCTGTCTCTTTTTAGTTCGGATTATGATGTTCTCACTTAGACTATTTGATCCATATTCGTACTAACTCAACCTGTTAGTCTAATGTTTCTTTAGTTTATTTTTCAAACTATAGGTTCAGATTCTCTTTGCACTTCATTGCTCTATCTTGTTTTGATGTCTCGGATTTGAAGTGTTGTGGTACTTCTTATTTCCTCGACACCAATCATTCTTTATCAGCACTCAGCTTCTACGGACAGTCAGTCTATCATCCGGATATAGTTCACACGGACAATATCAAGCCCGGATGAGAGTCGGTTTAATTCCTCCTGACTCTTGGAATTCTCAATTCGCGATAAACCAAGTGATTATCTTACATAGCATCTTGTTGAGAAGGAATAATGATGGTTCAATAAATGCACGTCTTGAGCCCTGTAATTTGTCTTTTCAAAATTCGGCAGTATGAATACAGCTGTCATTATTGAATGGTTAGCACGGCCTCCACGTCATTAGTTTACTCGACGGCGCTAATACATCAAGTCTAATGATATCGGATTATCAGGCGGATCACTGCTCATCTCGCTTAAACCCGAGACCCGCTGGCTTCCACGGAATGGGTCCTATTTATACTGAACTCTCACGCATTCGCGAGGCTATCGCTTTCGCTACTCAGAACCCGAAACCCTCGTTGTTCTCTATTCACCAAAGACCTCCCCTTCCTTCTCCTTAAATCTTCCAAATCTAATGGCATCTCCCGCTCTCTATGGCGTTGTTCCTGGCCATCTTGTCGACTGGGCCGGCATTTCCGACCCTCCTGCCTGGCTCGACGAGGTTCGCTCCTTGCTAGCCTCTAGTGGTCTCCTTGACATCATCTCTGCCCCAGCTGATCTTTTTATCTCAGACGTCCGCTCTTTTTATGAGCACTTTGAGTCCAGTGACCAGTTGATTGTCTCTGGTATCCGAGGTCAACCCATTAAGATCACTCCTCAAGTGATCCGTGACGTCTTCCATTTCCCAAGCGGCAGTGATTACCGGCCGAGCGCTCAACCATGGCTACTGCCATGGGATGTCCCTCCAAAGTGAAGGAATACAAGCTGAAGTCTTTTCAAGGCCCCTATCGCTGTATGGCCACCATACTCAGTCGATGCTTACTGGCTCACTCTACGACTCTTGACTCAGTCCCGTACGACTTGCTCCTGGCAATGTACGTGGTCTTTGAGCAATTGCCTCTAGACTGGGGCGATTATCTATTTCGGGTTATGCGGAATGGCAAACGGAATTCGTCTTTCGGACGGATTCTCTCACAACTTTTCAGACATCTATGCCCCGCGCACTTCCAGAACCAGTTGACGATTCCCTTCCCGCAGAATGTTTACTTTCGTCATCTCACCTCCGATGGGACGCTCACTGTCTGCCATCCTCCTGTCTCTCGTGCACGCGTTGTTGTATCAGAACATCAAGACAGTTCCATTGGTGACCCCGCCCCCAGCTCGGGTCACGAGGTTAGCTCCACCCACCGGTCTTCACGCATCCGATCCGTTGCCGCTCCGGTATGCTCCCGTAGTTCGCATTACAACGTTCATACTGTTCCTTCTGATGCTGTAGGCCCTCTCAGCCGCTTCCCCATGAGACTGTTTCTTTAGCCTCTCCTGCTGATGCCCCTGCTGTTATCCCTCCTGCTGGTGCTGGTGCTCCCACACCCACCTCTCCGGTGACTGCTGTCGTTGTTGCTGTTATCGCTGACATACTTACCTCTCTTATAGCTGCCTCTCCAGCACGCATTGTTGACCCTCACGACTACCTCGACCATCTTCCCACCGACATTCTGACTGACTGCTGGCTCCGTTTCAGTCTAGCTCATACTGCCGACATCCCTGAATCTGCTCTCCGGGTGTATTACACCAAACATACCCAAACCCCGGAAGCTATGATTATTTGGCACTCTGAACACGGCTTTCTAACGCCGTCTTTGCTTCAGGCCGCACCTCCAACTACTGCTGCCTCTTCCGGACTTGCTGACGATGCACGGACTCCTATCCCTGCTGAGGCTGGTCCCTCCTCTCCTGCGATCATTCCTCTCATTGACCTCTCCGGTCAGAGTGGCTCCGCTACACCTGCTGCTGCTGCTGTTCCCTCATCGTTCTCTCCACCCGCTGACTCCTCCGCCCTGCGCACTCTTGCACCTCTCCACGCAGGGGAGTCCTCAAAGGCTCCTGCCTCTGGCCTTGGGCGTCCCTCATTTGCCACGATCCTGTCTGAAGCCGCAGTCTCTGCTCAGCTAGATCGTATTGCGGAGGACAATCGCTCCCGAGCCCAGGTCATTGCTGATAAAGTTGATGAAATCAGGACCCAGATCCTTTCTGCTCTCTCTAACTCCTCTCTCTCACTGGATCGGAAAATGGACTTTATTGCCCAATCTCTTTCGGGCCTCTCCACTTCTGTCTGGGATCTAACTAAGGTTGTGGGTCGTCCCTCTCACCCTCCTCGTCGATCTACCAAATAGGGGGAGAATGCCCCATCTGATCCATCCCCCTCCACTACTGCTCCTGATACTACTGACGTTCCCAGCCGAAGACCTGCACTTACCCTTCCTCCGGATGAGAAGAAGCCAACCTGGCTCTCATCAGGTTGTGGGACACCAGATGAGAAGAAGCCAACTTGGACCACTGCTCCGAACTCTGTCAGATGCTGTCAGATAGAGTGGACTCTTCGAATCAATTGGCCAACCTCCTCTGCCTCCCAATGCTCTTCTCAATTCGACAATTTTGAGCAAAGGAGAAGTTCCCCAACAACCTGATGGAGAAAGGTGTGGAGCCTATGTCTGTTACTTTATTAGGCACCTTTTGAAGTATGATCCTAACTGGAATTATTTTTTTCTGTGCACTAAAGAACAACCTAAGCGGCTAAGGGAGCTGGCAGCAACTAAAATCTTCAAGTACAGTAAGCCTTATAACTCTTAGTATAACTTTTGTACTAAGGCTTACTTTGTATTACGGTTGCTGACATAGTGGAAATTTCTTTTGTTTATCCTTATCTCTGTGTATATCTTGCTGCCTAATCGGATCAGATTACAAAGGGTTTGGCATATCCATATTGGGGGAGATTGTTGGATCAAACCTAGAATTTGGATGATGCGGATCAAACCCTATGTAATTTGATTTAAGATGTTTCATGTTTATTCTAAGTCTGTGCAGAAGATAAAACTTTAATTCGGACCTACTCCTGTAAGAGCAGAGCAAAGGACAGGATATATAATCCTGATCTGGATTATCATGAGTGTCATCAAACACTTGGTAAATAACCAAGTCTTCATTCGGAGTAAGGACTCTCTCGTACGGACTAATCACTTGACAAAAGGACTAAGGAATCCACGCCTTTATTGTTGATTGGACTAAGTAATTTTATGCGGAATGAGAATCCGAGTCTACACCTCGTACGGAGTAAAAGAGATTTATTGCAGAGAAAGAATTAAGTCTTTCACTCCAGCTGTCTAAGGAAAAGAAGATACGGACTAAGGAATCCGAGTCTTTCATTCGAGCGGAGTAAGAAATGACTGATGCGGAGTAAGGACAACCGATACGGAATAAGGTATCCGAATCATTACTTAAGCGGCGTAAGGAAAGGAACTCACGCAGAGTAAGGAATCCGAATCATTACTCTCGCGGAGTAAGGAAGCGCTGATGCGGAATAAGGATTCCGCATATCTACCTCATGCGGAGTAAGGAAACGCTGACACGGAATAGGGATTTCTGGACTTCATGTACACGGAGTAAGCAATAACTGACATGGAGTAAGGATCCGAGCCCCGTTGATACGGAGTAAGGAAATCTACACCGGACTAAAAAGACGCTACTTCAACTTATCCATACCGCATTTATGATATCAGCTCGCTGTGTTTCGATGTAAGACAAACTCATTGAAGATCTAAACTGTCCTACACGTGGAGCACTCGGAGATGTGGATGTAGTCCCAAATGCAATTGGAATCAAGCGAAGTAATTCAATTCACTTATGCTTCCAATATTTCAAGCTCCACATCCGCAGCAGTTATAGCAGAAGCATTTTCCGAGAAGAACTTAATGTTTACACAGTGCTCGAAAAATACAGTTCCAAGTTAGATTCCTAGGATGTCTATATATATATATATATATATATATATATATATATATATCGTAGTGTTGTACATTCAAAAGAAGTACACATACAAAGGAAAAACCGATACGCGCGTGAAGTAGTATGTTGTACAAGAGCTCATAGAGATTAGCCAGTGTGTGTAACTTTAAAACTGAGTGCTGTTGTAATCAGTTGTAATTGCTGCTTATTTTGTTGTAATTATCATCAGATAATAAAGCAAAATACTTCCACTATCTGGTTATCTTCCACACTGATTTTATATCTTTTAACTAGATTGTGTTATACCTGTGAGAGCAAAAGAGTTTTGATTTGAGCCTATTCACCCCCCTCTAGGCTCCTAGGGACCAACAGATTACCTGGGAGGTTTTCTTTGCATTTTAATGTGCGTACATGATTGAAATGGTGATGTATATGTAGCATTACACGAGCACATGCCTACACTAGTTTATGAGTTGGGATGGGTCGGAGAGACATGATCCCTACTGAGTTGTGGTTGCTCACCCCTCTTATTGTGTTTGTTTATGTTTATTTCAAGTGCTTATAGGAGCTAGGAGGTTCACTAGAGGTGAAGACCTTGTGTGTCTTGATTTGTTTTGTTGGATTGTGAAAACTATGATGTAACCCCGTGGGGGAAAGAACATGTATGTATGTATGCATGTTTGTACTGTGCTTTAAAATGAGATTTCTGTATAAGTGTGAAATGGTTTTGGGACGGCACCCGTGATAAGGTCCCTTTCTTGGTGTTCTCACCAACCCCTTGTCCCTTCGGGTGCGGACATGGGGATTCACTAACCGGTTTCTGCGGATTGGAAATCCAGGGCGTGACATTAAGGAAGCCTCAACACAATTTCTTTTGAATTAAAATGCATCATATACAAATTTTTACCAAAATTTGACTATGAACATGGCCATACTTTAATCTCCTCATTTCAATGATTTTGATGCATGTATTTTATATACACCTTTATTGCATAGTTTTTGCTTAAGATAACAAGTTTTTTTTATGTTTTTTTATTGTTATTATCAGTATTATGTTTGCTTTAGTATGTTGCAGGATAATATCAGGTTTTTGGAGCTCGTAAAGCCTAAAATGGATGCGCTTGAGTCTTGCCTATGTCGAAGGCCCATGTCAGCCTATGTCGAGTGCCCGTGTTGTGACGCCTGTGATGATGTTAGTGTTCTCTTCCTGGGCAATTTTTCCGTATTAGCCTGCTCATATCACTTGCCCGTGATGACTACTGTCATAGGCAATGATTAAATACTCCACGAGTAGGGGTATTTTTGGTCCAAACAATTTCTTGCTATATATTGGGCTTTAATTAGGCTTCTTAGGATGATTATAAGGTTTATTAGGATGATTATAAGGTTTATTATAAGTTAGTAAGCCCACCCCAATCCAATAAAGGAGTAATCTTGTAAACACACAAGGGATAAGTGAAATATTTAAAGGGCACAATAGTTGGAGAAAGGGGGAGTTGATCGAGCGAATTATTGAGATACCATTTGGAGCATCTAGAATGGCAGGAGATTCTTGCTACCTGTTTTAACACTAGTATGTTTTCCGATTGGGCAATGGTCAATCTGACATTGAGTCAGGAGTAGATCCCTCTTTCTAGGGGAGTAATGTAACCCCTTGTATTGTTGTGATGATTTGTATGAATTAAATTTGAAGTCGTTTAAGTATTGTCTTGTTTACCTGTTCTTAAATTTTTTTTGATTGAATACATGAATCAAATTATCGTAGTCCTAGTTTGGGACGGAAATTGGGTAAATAAGGTTAATAAATTATAGAGCGGACTAAGCTTATGATGATGTTAATTACCAAATTATCACTTCTTTATTATTCTCAATTCGTATGGACCAAGTGATTTTGAGACGTGCTCTAATCCTTCTTGCATGGACCAAATGGGGTTGTATAAGTGATAGTTAGCACGATCAAATTAGACATAAGATTTAATCTAAGAAAATCAGAACATAAAACAGGGTTAGTGAAATTGTTTCCCTTGGAAGTTTTAGCATTTGTTAATTTAAATCAAAATTTTCATCATTCTATTGCATCGCATTAGTAAGTTTAGGTTTCATTCCATTTCTTTCTTCATCTATTAATCTTCTCATTTAAACTGAATTACATTCATCATTATTTTTACATTGCTTGAACCAATTTTGTTTTTGCTAACCATTACGCTTGAATATTAAATCAATGCTTAACCATTCTAGTGCATAATTGTCTAGTGGGTTCGATAACTTGGGTTATGAATTTACTATCCTATTCAACTTGATCTGTATACTTGTAGCAATTTCTTTTATCATAGGGTTCCTTTTTAATTCTCAAATTTTTAGCATAATCAAACATAATCAATGCAATTAAATGACATATGGAGCTAGGAACATTTACTTATAAGCTAAATCGTGGATTAGATCGGTTCAAAACACTCAAAATCGAAATCCCCAAATTCCTTCTCTTTCTATACGCATGGTACTCCAATGAAAAACAAAAAATGGATTCTCTCTCTCTCCTTTGCTATTTATACCTGCTATTATTATAGTAGTAAATCCTTAAAATAATAATTATCCTCTCGGGGACACGAATTCCAAATTGAGCCCAACTATAATCAAAACGCTCGAAATGATGAGCATATCACTATCCAGATGTTTTCTAAACCAATTGATTACTCAAACGCAAGGTCAACCAACAACCCTCCAAAAAGAAAACAATTGAACAATTTGGGGCCCCGACCTAGAATCGAGCCCAAGTATTGTCAAAATGATCACATTGATGACCACATTATCATCCAGATAGCTGTATTCCCATAGAATGACTATCTCTCAACATTACTCAATTATGGGTTTTTATATGTTCGTCCACTCAAATTTTACCCTATTCCGAGTCAATGCCATCATAGGCATTATCAAACTGGAGAACCCCTCCACAAAGTGTCAATAATACCCTACCAAACCCAAAAAAGCTCATGATCTCAAACATATTGACCGACCTCTTCCATGATAGCACAACCTCAATTTCGGCTAGTTCTACTTTACCTCCCCTGCCTAATATCACGTGGCCAAAAACACCTCATGCATTTAAAAGTCACATTTACTAAACTTGGCATACAACTAATGCTCCCTCGATGTCTATAATACCACTATTAAATGTTCATCATGCTTCATTCGGGTCTTTGAGTACACAAGGATGCCATCTATAAACACTCTTACAAAGGAATCCAGGTAAGGGACAGAAACCTAGTTCATCAAATACATGAACATTGTAGGTGCATTTGTGAGATCAAAAGGCATCACTAACCGCTTATAGTACCCATATTGACATCAGGATGCAATCTTAGGAATATCCTCATTTCTGACCCTCAACTGATGATATCCCACCTTAGATCTATATTTAAAAACCATTGAGCACCAATTAACCAATCAAATAATTCATTTATCCGAGGTAATAAACACTTATTTTTCATAGTTTCTTGGTTGAGTTTTTGGTAATCGATACATAGCTGAAGTGACCCATTTATGATAAAAAGCATTGGAACACGTCAAGGCGAACTACTCGACTTGATAAACCTTTTGCCCTCTTATTCCTTTATCTAGTTTTGCAACTCCCTCAATTTCACAGGCCCCATTCGGTTGGCCACTTACAAGATAAGCCTTACCCTCGATAGTAACTCAATACAAAACTCGATACCACTCAGGTGGTAAATTTCGTAACTCCTTTGGAAACACATACTGAAACTAATCCATGATCATTGGCCACCCTCTTTCCCACATTCCTTTCCTCAATGAAGGTTAGGGCTATCAATCTATGAGTTATGGCACCTTATTCCTTCATCATCGGTTTGGCTCAACTTGCCTCGCAATCCCACTTATCCAACAAGGTATAAGGAACCCCTATAGGTAACATAAATATGACCCACCATCTATAATAATTAATATTTTCCTAGAAGGCTGTCTGCCAATCCATGCTTAGAATCAAGTTAAATACCTTCAAAGCCATGACATAGAGATCAAAATGGAGTTCCACATCACCCATAGTAAGGACGCATTCTCGACATATCCATCACACCTTAAGCATACCACCCATTGGTGATTTAATAAACAAATGTGTCTCTACCTCAACACACTTTAAGCTAAGGCTATTTACCACAGACTTAACAACAAATGAACATGATGTACCAGTATTAAAAAAGACAAATACAATCGTATGAGAAATCAAAATGATACTTCATATAACTGAAGGTCCTACCCCACCCTTCATGAGTGAAGATGGAAACTCTTCTTCCTCCTATAGCATTATGGCTAATGTAAACACTTTGCCTTGTGCCACACCACCAATAGCCTCACTCCTATATCCTCGATTATCAAGACGATTCCCACTTTGGTTGGCTCCACCTCCTTGAGGCTGCGTCTTTTGCCTCCTTTAGGGCTTAAATTGACTGGACTATGTCTGACTAACCTACCATGGATGAACTAGTCTCTCATCTAGAGCTTCTAAATGGGTGTCACTTTTGGCACTTTGTACCATTCCTCTAATTTCACTGATATTCCCCTTGCTATGAAAAGCTCCACTCATATGCCCATCTTTCCATAAGTTTAGTATTTCTCTAGGAACATTCTCGTTTCTAGTGTCTTGAATCCCCATAGTAAAGGTAACCTCCAAGTAAACGTCCAATCAAGCCCCTCTGTCCCCCGCCAAGGTAGGACCTCATTGGTACCACTGGAGCCTAACCCTTGTCTCTCACGAGGCCATTGCCCCTTGATTCTATCCTAGGCCTCTTTGATCCACCATCCCTATTAGACTTATTCTATAGTTGTCACCCCTAATGGGCATGTCTGCCCTTGTCGAGACCCCTCTTAATGATATGAGTTGCCTCAGTCACCTCAAAATATGTCTTCAGATGCAGTATCTCAACCCTATACTTGAGAGCAAGCCTGAGACGCAATGTAAATTTATGGGCCTTTAGATCCTCCCTCGTTAGTGCCTTTGGAGCAAACTACTTAAGTTCCTGAACTCCCTCTTATACTCTTTAATAACCAATGTTTAGAAGTTGAAGAGTTAGCTTTATAATGAGGTGGATATTTTGTGGAACCACTATCAGTACAACGCTGTAGGCATCAAATGGAGAATTTAGATTGTGAATGGGCCCAAATTGGAGTTGGTGCCCCAAACATGCTATTTTATGGATTCATGATATTTTGTAATATTTTGCGTGGTTTTACAATTTTATTGTAATTTGAGGAAGAAGATATTTGTGTGGCAATATACTTATTAAAAGAAACGTTTGTCAAGAATTGGGCCTAATTTAGAGAAAAGAGAATCCCTAATCCTAAATTCTTGATGGCCATTTTTGTTGTGTTCTTAAGGGGGGGGAGAGAGAGAGAGAGAGAGAGAGAGAGAGAGAGAATATTGGCCTTTATCTCGTGTGTACAAACAGACTTCTTGGGTGAAAAGCTCTAGAGTCGAAAGGGAAACAACCTAGATTGTACGCTAAGGTCCCAAAGCAATCTCTTAGTGGAAAAGCACCTAAAGCTTAGAGGAAGAGAAGATTTTATGATCTGGATCAAAACCAACTATGTTTGAGGTATGGAGTTTGTACCCCTCTACTAATTTCATCTATCTATTGTGGTTTGGGAGCTTAAATCATATCATAGAATGAGAATTGTGTTTGTAATGTATATATATATATATATGTGTGTGTGTGTGTGTGTGTGTGTGTGTGTGTGTAAATTTATATAAGTGTAACTTTCTACATGAATGTTGGCTTTCGATGATGTATTTTGTATATATTCTCGTTGTGTTGCGATTTGATTACGTTTAAAGGAGTTTGGGGTTAGATGTGGTGATTAAAAGAGGAAAAAGTTAACTCTTGAGGGATTGAGACCATAAGGTTATGTTACAAGATAAAGAACAGGTTGGATGATAAAGAACAATAGAAGTCGTCAGCTAGCCGCGACCAATGGGGTGGTTCCAGAGGAGAGGAGGTAGATCGGCTGCGGCCAGTTTGTCTCTACCCTGTCTAACATAGAACAGAATTTGTTGTTTGGGAAGATTAGTTGTTGCTAGCTTTGTCACGACCCCAATTTCAGAGAACTAGAACTAGGCCTATGACTTCCCCATATGGAGGAGAACATTTCATGCTTTACTCGTTAAAAAATATCAAAGTTCTTACAAGCAGTTTGTGCAAATGTGTGTAGACTAGTGGAGGACATTGGAGACTGTAACTTAAGGTTGAAGGGGAAAAGATAAGGTAACTCCGGTGTTAAAATAGGAAGGTTAGTCATTCTTTAGATTATCGGGTTAATCATGCAGCTATTTGTGCGTTAGAGGGTTTCATTAGAGATAGATGGAGTGTGGACCCCATCATGCCTACGAATGCCCTGGTATTAGCCATCTAGGAGATGATCAATTCTAAGTGGTAGTATTGGGCATCAGACACCATTCTGTAACTATCGCGGTAGTAGAATCATTGCTTAAACAAAGTGTGTTCAGTATATGCCACGATGGTATCGGAAGCGATCAATGGCTGATTGTCACGAAGTTGAGGTTTTTATGTATAATCTAGAGAAGATCACATTTGACGTAAAGGGTAATGTTCGTGTGTTGAACGTAATAAAACAGGGTAATAGCAAGCACGAACGACAAAGTGAAAAAATTGTTGTAAAGGGGATCCGTCTATTCGGGAATGTTGTTCTTGGCCCAATAACCCGCAGTGAGGCGAAAACACATCATGTTGTTTTAATCATTACAGCTAACGACAAGGTTGGTGATAGCAGTCCAAGCACAAATGATATATTCTCGTCTATTGGGCTGGCTAGTCCCGAAACGTGGACTCTACGAAAGGACATGGATGATCGGTTTCAAATTATTCAAAGGATGAAGTTGTCACCGGAGGGTGGTATAGATGCCTCACATGCAAAACATCATATTGAGTTAGTTGATAAGTAGATCGATATAAATATTTGGGCTAACTATCGGGATGCATTATTTGGGTCAGCTGATGGAATAGCGAGAGGCGCATTGTATTTGGTCGCTACTACTATTAATGGGAGTCCATGTCATTATACACTCTGAGTTGAAATTCGGTTTTGTAACTATTATTTATTGTAATGTAGGCTGATTGTGCTCTGTAATGGATATAGAGGATTTGCACATGAGAATAATTGAAGGTGTAAACTCGAATGATTATAAAGGAATTGAACTTTCATTGCGAAATCTTTTTGATAAAGTCCGTATAAGATTTAGTGGTAAAAGCATGAAAATTGACAAGATATTAGTTTGATATTCAGCATTGTGTCCACCTAATGCTCGGGGGTACGATGTCGCATAGGCGCTGCTAGGAGTGCATGGTCCCGCCCGTTGTAATGTAGCATAAGCTTTCCCAATGGCATGTTTTGGAAGCTAAAGTGGTCCCCATGCGATTTCTTTATGTAAAAGCATGCTTGTAGTGGTGGAACAACATTCATCTAATATCGATAGTATCTTCGCTCCTCTACCTGCCATTTTTACTCCAAAATGGCAAAATAATTCATTTATTATTCTAGACGATCTAGAACAATAGTTGGGTGATCAATTTGTTCTGGATCTTGCTGCGCAACTGAATTTTCATAATGGATTTCGAAAGCGTGTAGATATTGATCGTCCATTTTTTGTAGTTATTGAAGGTTCCAATATAATTGGGAAAACTACGTGGGCTAGATTATTAGGCCAATATAACTATATATGTAGTCATCTGGATGTTAATCCATGTAGCTACTCAAATGACGTTGAGTATAACACCATTTATGATGTCAAACCCACATATTTAAAATTGAAACACAAGAAACAACTGATAGGAGCCCAAAAGGACTAGTAATCCAACTGCAAATATGGCTGACTAGTCCACATCCAAGGTGGGATCTCTTCAATCGTGCTTTGCAATTCAGGAGATGAGTCCAATTACAAAGACTTCCTGGACAAGCTTGAAAACCCCTCTTTAAAGGAATGGACCATCCAAAATGCATGGTTTGAGTTTATCCAAGCTACACAATTTAATATTGACACCAAGGATCAACGCGTGACAACCTGATGACGGGATTACTCATCCTATACTCCACACATGGATAATAGGACTAACGAGACGATAAGTTCCGAGCAAGCTAACTGCGGCAAATATATATGGTAAGTGAAGCATCCTTTGCATTTCAAAGTACTGAGTCACCGCCAAAAGCCTTTTGGGGACCCATGGGACATTATCACGATCTAGATTTGCTTCATCCATAACTTGCATAAATCTCTTGGCATTCACAAATGTTGGATCAACTTCGAAATTTGGACCAAATTATCACCTACTTTCTTAACATTTCTTGGTATGATACAGTTCAATGTAATGAAGTATTTAGATAATGTGGATGTTATTAGCATTAATCATGTTATTAGAGTTGTTTTACAAGCACAACAAAATTCGACCCATATATCAATGATGTAATACAAACTAATGACATCAAATTTAATGTTTATTAATTGCATTCAAATATATTCATTACATCAGGCTTTCCGTATTCCAGTGTGTCACATGACATGGACACATATCACCTAAATTCACTTCCTAGGAACAACGTTCCTGTCATTATTCACTTGAACATCAACACCTGATCCTATCTACACTTGACTATCCAATACAGAACTTTCGACGGCCTCCAATTTTGAGTCACCAGTACCTTCACAACATGAGTAACTATTTGAGATATCAAAAACATCTTGACAAAGTTTAATAAATTGTAAGGCTCCAATACTACAATAGAAAAGGATCCCATAACTGTGTCCACGGGCCGAGTTGGACCTACTTGACTTACCAAGGGCCCAATATTAGAAAACATTTCAGAGGATTCCTCAATCAATCGAGGCTCATTAAGACTAAGTCAAGGGCCCAAACGATGATCCAAATCAACTGATATCTCGCTAAACTCACCTGTCACTAGCCTGCTTTCTAAATGGGCCATCAACAATGATCTTGCACGCCCCAAATATGGTACAACCTTTGATGGTTGGCAATGCCTTACACAAATGTGATGAGCCACATAACTTTTATTCAATATCTTCACAGAAGGGGCTCGAAGTGCTTATTCCCTTGGCATATCAGCTGAGGTATATCACAATAACCCTTGCATCTTGCAATAATGCACACTAGCATGAATATTAGAGTCTTCTAACTTATAGCGAACAATCCATGGTATCTGTAGTTGGACCTCATTTTATCCGATTTGGATATACATGTTCAATTCAAATAGTTTTATGAGCATGTGTGTTGTCTATATCACTTTACACAAACCAATAAAAGAGCTACGACAACTAAGGAACCAGGTAAAGTAAGGGATCAGTTCAAAAAATAAAAAAAACAAAAAATAAAAAAACTTCGATTTGGGATGCCATTTCAAGCTTTGGTTTAGGTTTTAATTTTGGTTCGGAATTTCATCATTCGTTTTAAGATTTGGCCTTTTTATACCTGAAATCAAACTAAATTCACATTCATGAACTGAACCGAATAATAATAAATAAATTTTAAAAAAAACAACAAAACAAGCAAACAAAAAAATAACTTTGATTCGAGATGCCGCTTCAAGTTTCAGCTCAGGTTCTAATTTTGGTTCGAGATTTCGTTGTTCGTTTCGAGATTTGCCCTTTCTATACTTGAACTTGAACTAAATTTACGATTCTAAACTGAATCAAATAATAATAAATAATTTTTTTAAAAAAGCGAACAAAAAAAAAAATTCGATGCGAGATGCCGCTTCAACCTTCAGTTCAGGTTTTAATTTGGATTCAGGATTTCGTTATTCGTTCCGAAATTTGGCCTTCTCATACCCTAACTCAAACTCAATTCACCGAATCAAATCAAATAATAATAATAAACAAAATAAAAAAAACAAAAAGGAAAAAAATCTAGTTTGCTTCCAACCATTTGTTCAACTTCATCACCGCACGTACCCACCACACTTGGCATATATTAATCGCGTAAGTGTGTGCTAACGACAAGTGTTCAAATGTGTTGACAGTTTCATGTGGGCAACACTGCTTCAAATAAATATAATAAGATCAAATTGCTTTAAAAAGAGGTTTTAGTTTCTTTTCTAGGGGCTGAAATTTTAGGACAATTTTTTTCTTTCCTTCATTCATTAGCTCTCGCCCAAAAAATTCTCCTTTTTTTTTTTGCTTTTCTTTCTTTTACAAATCCCTCCTACCCCATTAAAAAAGGCACCCAAAAATTTTATGCTTTGAATCCTACTACATGCACCCATCTCTCCATCAATCTCAAAATTCAAAACCATTTCCATCCATCTATTCTAAAAAAAACCCACATACACCCATATCTCTCCACCAATCCCATTCAAGCTCAAAAGATATCAATTCTCCTTTCTCATATTTCCATCAATTCAAAAAATAAAGCTCAAAACCATTCCGGCCAATTTTCATAATTTTTACTACCGAATTGGGAGATTTCATTCGGGAGACCACCATCGTAAAAGGGATATACAAGGCCAAAGTCGGTTCATTTTGTAATATATGCATATTTATTTTATTTCGTACTTGATGTAATCATGAATTTTATTGTTTTTGTTTCCTTCTTTTATTTATTAATGTTGCGGTATGTGTTGTAATATGTAAAAGATAAAAAAAAGAGGGAGAGTAAAAAAAATAGAGGTATGAAAAAACAGAGAGAAGTAAGTAGTTTTATTTTATGGATGTCACGATTGCACACATAATATTTAGTTTTAGTATAGGTTTGCTCTTGATTTTCATTTTTCAAAACCAAAAACGCTTTAAAAAAAGAGCATCATATTTATTTAATGTGTTAGCCCTCAGTTTTCATTATTAAAAAACAAAAAAAAACACAAACATCATGTTAAGTCTAATATGTGTTAGCTCTTACTCTTCCTTGCCAAAAAAAAAACATGTTTTCTTTAACAAAAAAAGGTAACACAAAATATCTCATTTTGATTATGCATTACATTTTTAGTATATGTATGTTCTTTTCATTATTTTCCAAAACCAAAAAAACCAAAACAAAAAAACCATCATATTTGCCTTTATTGTGTTAGTCTTTGGTTTGTTATCATTTCCAAATAAACACATTTTCTCTAAAACCAAAACAAAAGAAACAACAAAAAACAAAACAAATGTTTTCTTAAAACAAAAGCAAAACACAATATCCTATTTGGTTTTCATTATTTACAAAAAAAATAAAAAATAAAAAACATTTTCTAAAGGAAATAAAAGGAAATTACTCACGTTCTAGTATCCCTTTTCTAACCCCTAATTGACTTTAATTTTCAACTTTACTAAAAGATTTAGAAATAAAAACAAAACACTAAAACCTTTAGAATTCCTTGTAGAGGCTTAGGTTAAAATGACTTTAATTCTAATTTCGACAAATAATTTAGAAAAATAAAAGGAGTAAAACTTTAGGCCTTTAGAACAATAAACATAGTCTTAAATTAGTCAAATTCAAGTAAGCAATAAAACAAAATAGAAACCTCCTCTTCTAAGATAGGTACTGAAAGGGCGTTATAGGGGTGTCAATCCTTCCCTACACGCAACCAACTCCTGAACCCATTTTTGATAGCGTAGACCACATTAAAACTAGATGGTATCCAACTATACCCCAAAAACTAATTGGTAGTGACTCTATTTCTTACCATTAGTTTCGATTGAGCTCATCCCAAAAAGGGCCTGGACGAAAACTAGTGATGACATTTGTTTCTCATTTTTCGAGAAATACCCATTACCATAGTATGTTAACTCACAATAACAATCCACTAAAATGACATAATACGCCTGTAACCCATCTGCAGCATTAATTGAATCATGAGAGTTAATTAAAACCCCAAAAATAAACCAACTACCCATGCAATTGAAATGGGCTTCACAAACTTTTCACACACTCTCATAATCCAAATTCATCATGGGCTCACCATAAACAACGAGTCCAAGCCCATTAATAGAACACCTCACATTTCCCTTCCAGCCAAAGAAATCAATAAGATATAATATCCAATTCCAAAGTTATCTTGTCCCCCTTGAATTCTGGATCTTGTTCCACTACTACTAGCATATTTTTACATAAAGCAATTGCATGGGGACCACTCTAGCTTCCAAAACACGCCACTGAGAAAGCTTATGTTGCGCTGCAATGGAAGGACCATGTACTCTTAGTAGCACCTATGTGATGTCATTTTGGACCACATAAGGGAGTAAACACTTGATAGGGAAAAGGATTGGTGATAAGTTCCAATAGACAATCACAATGAATGCTGTGTCAAGTTACCCAGTATATTCATACCACATGTATATCCTATGCATTCCCAATGAAAAATATACGGGAAAGAAATGTATCTAACCAAACATGTCATTAAAAATGAAATAGATATAATTTTATATAAAGTTCATTGATTTATGTCCAAAAAATAAAACAAGTCAATTGTCAAATGAATCATAGGTCAAGTCATTACTGTTGGACCCTATATTGATCAGATTAGATCACAACCGCAGTCAATAAAGAGACCAAAAGACTAAAGACCACTTTAGAAGACCTCAAAATGACCCAAGGTCAGCACTGAATGATAGAATCTGAAATTTGGAGAGTAACGCACTTGAGTGTACTCAATTCTGAGAAGAAATGAAGAAGTTATGACCGTTCGAAGTTGGTTGTGTATGAATATGAGTTTGATAGCTAGCCCGTGCGCCTTATTTTGCTAATAACTTCCTCAATACTTGTTAGAATTGAATAAAGTAATTGTTTTGGTTATATAACATCGTTATCTATCATTTACAACTGATTTTAGGTTATTCTGGTTTCTATTCAATTAGCTATAATTTTTTGAAGTTAACAATCAAGTTTAGGTGGGACAGCTAGTACGTAGTACCTTATTTTGGAAATAACTTTCTCAATACTTACTAGAATCAAACAAATCCCATTGTGTTAGTTATATAACATCTTTATATATCATTTTAAACTGATTTTAGGTCATTCTGGCCAGTATGCAATTAGTTATGCTTTTTTGAAACTAATGGGTAGAATGTTCACTTTGCCATGTACCCCTATGACATCTTTCCTAGTTTTCTCCAAAATGGCTGATGATTATTGAGTGATTCCAATTTTAAAAGATATCTAACAAAATTTTGAACAAAACAAGACCAATTTGACCTTAATCAAAGCTCTATAGAGAAAGTTATACACTTTTGAAGTTGCTTCAGAATCTGTCCTGTTTTTGGTTCTTCATGTACATGTTTGTCCCGCATTGACAGTTTTGTTTCTCCTTAATCAAGTATATAGTCTTCACTACACAGTAAATGAGAACAATTGAGGTCCAGTGAAGCCTAACTAGAGTCGCTAGCTGGCGACTAAGCCCAAATTCAGATTTTTTAAGAGATGCACAATCCAAGATGATGAAATCTAGAATTGGGAAATTTGAAACTTTGAAAACCAAGACACTAGAAGATCTGAATTCCTTATTCCGGGACATTGAAAGATCCAGATTCCTTATACTTGGACATGGAAAGATCTGGATTTGTATATGGAATCTATAGGCCGGGACTCTTGGTCAAATCTGAAAGTCAAATTTGGGCATTAAGTATAGTCAAATCTGAGCATTAAATAAACCTTGATTTCCAATCTAGAATGTCTCGGTGAGCCCATACGGACACCCAACCATTGTTCGGAGCATCTTCAAAGGCAAATTCATTCCCCAAGTATATAAAATAAATCATTTTGCAACCAATGCAGCATCGGGACTCTATAGATCCAGAAAAACCCTTTTCCAAGTGTATTAAATGCAACTAGTGTCTTGGGACTCATTTTTCAAGCATAGGAATTGATGAGTCTTGAAGATTAAATTGAAATGTCTTGAGACTTCATTTCCAAGCATAGGGAGGGGGCCTATAATTGAATGTCATTTTAAGGGATAAACTCATCGGGACATCACAGTTGACCCATGTGGACTGCAGAATCATTAATACCTAACAACGCCAATATATCTAAAAATTCATTCAACTTTTACCCACTAAAGCGTCCAAATACTTTAATATTTAAAAGCAGGAATATTAAACTGGCAGTATGGAAAATCAAATAAATCTAAATTAATTTGATTTATGCTACATTGGGAAAAAGAAGTCTTATTTATGAGAGGCCTTTGACTTCAACATATAAATAGGCTGCTCCACAAAAAAATAAACGAGGAACTTTTGGAGGATAGGTTTTTGGGAAAGAAAATTAACAGCAATATTCTAAGCAAGCATTCTGGAGTTGTGGAAATTAAATGCGTAAAGCAAGGAAGAAAAGCTATAATTTTCTTTCTAATCTCTTTGTTTTCAGGGAACTTTTAAAGGGAGATCATCAAGTGCGGCTACAAAAAGATCATCTAGGTTCTTCTCTTTACTTTTTTCATATTTAAACTATTAAAACTTCTTTTCTCAAATGTTTTGAAGTGAAACTGTTTCCAACTCTCATTCCTATTTTCTTCAAAAATAAAAAAGAACAAGAGAAACACTTATCTTTCTAGAAAAATCAAATAAAAGGCCTGAGTGACCGTAGGATTGAGCCCTAGATGCTCATATCCTAATTGTCTAGGCCAATATTAATTGTGGCATTATTCTATTTTATTTTATTGAAAACTCTTTTTTATTTTATTTTTTCAGAAAAAAAAATATTATTACATGAGCCTAGATCCTACATTCTTTTTTCTAAAATTAGAATATCTTCTTTTATTTATTTCAAAATCTTTCTTATATTTTTCTAAGGTCTAGATCCTAAAATTTTCCTTTTGCTTATAAATATAAAAAATAGCTTTTTTGAATAAAGCAAGCAAACAACCAAAGATCAAGACTAGGTACCAATTGTGGGCGTTGTGGGGATGCAAAAGTTATTTTTTTCTTCTCCACATGTAATCGACTCTTGAACCTAATTCTCTGGAATCCTAGACCTTTCCTTTTCTAGGTGCCCAATCACACCTCTAAATTGTTTGGTGGCGACTCTGTGTTTTTCTTTTTCTCTTATGGTTTGTGTGAGCCTTGTGCAGGGATGACTCTAAGATCAACTAAATGAACCACCATTGAGTCCTTCACAAAACCAGTATCAATCCCGGTCAAAAACGGGTGATGACATTTACATCAATGTCTAGTTCTATTTCCATAAAATAATTTAACAATGTAAAGGTGAACATAATTGCTTAGTAGGTGAACTACCATGCCACACCACCCCTATAACCTAACTATGCCTAAGTTCTATCTATACATTCATGTGTCAAGTGTAATGTCCTATGACTACTCAACCCACACATAAAAATGCATCAATTGAACACACACATAGAATAGCTGACAAGTATAATCAAACATAAAATTCAATTATCGTGGCTTTTAGCACCCCAAGGCCATAATCCAATAGTGGACTACGAGAACTAGTGTTGACTAGTGTCTTTAGTAGGCATTGTCTGCCTCTGATTGTTGTGGCACCTAAAACCAATAGTAGTGGCCAATGACACCCAAATCCTGTAGCCAAAACATGAGATCTAGCCTTAGCTAGGGTTTTAAGTGACACCGGATGCCACGACAAAATAAGCAACCACAAAAATACATTAAATGTTAATAAAAAATTTATAACTAATCAACAGTAGTCCAAAACAAGTATTACCTAACAGTTCACACCAAGTTAACATATAATATCAAAGATGGCTCGAAGCCCACAGATACAGTATATGAAAACCTCCTAAAGGTCTCATAAGCAATAAGGACTAAAGCAAAATGCATAACAGTATAAAATACACAAAATAGGCAAAATATATGTTACTGACCATGGCGGGCCCTAAATCACTTGTGACATATTAGCTCAAATTAGCTCTCTATTAGCTGCAGCAAACCTAAAATTAGCTACATCCGATCTCAGACTCTTCACTATTCCCCTCACGTCAACTGTAGCAGAAGGGACCTAGTTGCATCCAAACATTAACTGATTCTTATTTTCACGTTTGTAACCTACTTCTCGACTTGCAATGCAACCCTATAACTTCCAGTTCTCAAAATTCAAGTTTTAGACTCTAAAACAACCTTCTAAACCCCAGATTAACATATTATACTTGTATTCCAAGCCAAAACGGTTATACATCAAGCATAACTCAAATTTTAGATCAAAACACTATTTTTCTAATTCTAATCAACAAAGAGAAGATTAGGAGAGATAGAACCACCTACCTCTCGCCTTCAAAATGGACTAAACTGGAAAGAACGACCAAGAACCAACGAAAAACACAAAGAATACCATGAACATATCATCTTTGATGGTTAGGGCTCTCCAAAAGAGTTATGATGCAATAATGAAACCTTTAAAACTTATTTTTTAATTAAAATTCATCCTCCCCTTACTAGTTTCTGAAAACCATTATTTTACATTATTTTCCATTAGTTAACACCTAATTTAACTTCCAAAAATTACTAAATAGCCTCAGAAGGCTTCTAGACTCCAAATTAAGCCCAAATATAGTCAAAATGATCATATCAATGACTACATTCACAAAATGACATTCTCAACATCAAATATATGCTATAATTAAAGCTCAAACACATATAGATCTTTATAAGCTCCCATCAGTTGCAGCTGACAGAGAGTTATTTCCACATTCGATGAATTTTACTACGGCTGGTGTAGTTTCGCTGTAGCCAAGTGTCTGTTAGTCATGGCTAGTGTAGCATCCACCACAGTTGGTGGTTTTTGTTCGTTCTCACGTTCTTTCACTTCGTCATCACTGTAACGTTTCACAAGGACCATAGGGGTCATAGGGGGACCTGTAGTTACCTTGTAATTGAGAGAAAGAGGTTTTTATGAGTCAAGTTATGTTTTAAATGCTTTATTTGAGGTGTGTTATATATGTTTTTTTAAAGTGTGTTATAATGAGTGAAATGTATTGTGTTAGGATATTTATCATGTATTAGAAATGTATATATACCTCGAGGAGTGCTCATCTTGTGATTTATGTTGAATTATATACTATTGTATTGGTTATGTTTAATGTTAGCTTGCTCTGTCATGCCTTCAAATGCCAAGGAACCCAAGACCAAAAATGTAACTTTCCTTGCCCACACCTGAATGGTTAAGGAATTAGTGCCAAACACCAATAGGGACTACACTGCAAGTGCTGTCTCAATCATACAAACCTAGGTAATCTTGTATTGTCCCATACATAATCATGTATACAATATAACAAATAATCAAACATATATCACATCATAATTAATGTTCAAATACAACTTCCTACGGACCTATGTCCGAGATAAAACGAATAATTATTACAGAATCATACTACAGAGTAGTAGGTAAACTGTTCTCCTCAAAAAAGAAGCCACCAATAGTCTCGACTCGCATTTGAAAAGGGAAAAACAACAAAATAGGGTGAGCTATAAGCTCAGTAGGTGACTCATAACTCTACACCACCATACTCTGCAAAACACACATATTTATACTACATGCTTACTATACTTGTGCCGTGTAATATGGAAAATCATCAGACTTAACTTGCATACAACATTAGGACCCATTTTATCCATATTAAGACTCAACTTGTCCATGATTCTCAATAGGATTACCAACTTAGAGCACCTAGCCTTAGCACTACGAGCTTAACTCAACTCAACAAGTGCTTTGTTGGATCTTTGAGTTAACTGAGATAGATTATAGCTTAGATAGAGCTCTCAGAGCTAACAATGTATAAATTGGCTAAGTGTTGGATCTATCGATATTCTTATCGAGTTGAGATTGTCACCATACAAGTTATTTGATGATATAGTTGAAGGACCATTTGACAGAACATGGTGCAATTCTTACAAAGCTTTGAGACATTTAATTCGAGTATACCTAAGAGAATTGAAGAGAATCTAAGGACATGACCTGAAGTCATCAAGACTTCTCACTGAGGGAGTTGATTCTTACAATAGATTTCCAAGATAAACATTATATGTTCTACTTCAGAAGAATCGTCGAGTTAACAGGTTTGATGCTGAAAGGTTTGAAGCAAGGTTTAAAGAATAGATAGATTTCAAGGTTTCATTAACTAAGTTCATTGAGACTAAATGTTCAATGAAGACATTTGAAGAAGAGATCTGAAACACTAGGTTTTGATTGCTAAACTGCCTCAGCACTGTCATTGTTTAAGCCGAGTTTGGAGATCAAGAATAAGGAAATATTTGAGAAGATTTACTTCTATGTTTGTCAGATATGTTTCCTATTTTAGTTGGTGTGCTTTTGTGTATAAATATATGAGAGCGTGAGATACTGAATGTGTTCGTGATTGAGGGTCATTCAAGAAATTAGGTTTTACGTTGTTGGAGTCTGAGTTGAAGATCAGGAACAAGACTTGTATGTCTCTGATCATTGAGTGCTTTGTGTATTAGCTGATTAAGAAACTCTGATTATAAATTTTCTATACAATCTCTGTATCAGTTTCTTATTAAATATAGATCATTGATATTTTTAGAAAACAACTTGTTTGTCTTCCACACATATTTAACAAGACTTATTTTTTGAATCTCTATATTTGATAAAGATTTCTTGTAAGAAGTCTATTCACCCCCCTCTGGACTTCTAAGGGACCTAAAAAGTGGTATCAGGGTTGGTTTATCAATCAAGAATCAATAGAGGGAAAACAAAGCATTGACTCAAGATTGCAAACTAGATCTGCTGATCCTAGTTCTTCAGAACTTGAAGTAACACAGAACGTTGAACCTGTTAAGGAGAACATAGAGAAGAAGAATAACTATATAACACCAAACTTCACAATCAATCAACCTCCAAACTGTATGGTTGAATTCTTCCAACAATGGAAAAAGAAAATGAGAATCTTCCTTAACACCCATGATCGTATGATGTATCCCTGTATGTTCAATGAGCCTCCAACGCCAATGACAACTAATCACACAAGAGTACAATGACCCAAATATCCCTCAAAGTTAACCAATGAAGAGAAAGATTTGCGCAAGGCTACAGAAAAAGCTATGGGATATCTCTCTGTCTCACTAGATGAAGACTTATTTGTCGATGTAAAGCATTGTGAGACAGCAAGTGAGATTTGGGAGCAGCTTATTGTATTGTATGAAGGTAATGAAGATCAGCAGACCAACAAGATAAGTATGTTGCATACATAGTTTGAGACTTTTCAGCATAAAACTGGAGAACATATTGATGATATCTATAAAAGATTCACCATGTTACTTAGAGAACTAAAAGCTATTGGGAAAACTACTCCAACACAATTATCTTGGACAGATTCATGAGAGCACTTCCTCCAAGATTTTTTATAAAGATGACCACTATCTAATAGGATTCGAGATGGGCAAGAAAAACTCTTGTTGCTATCTATGGTGAGTTAAAGATTCATGATGAACGATTCAAGGGTTATAATCACCATAAGCTTGAAGATGAAGGGGATCACAAGAAGAGCTTAAGACATTCTACATATAGAGCTCAAGAAGAATGTGAGTTGTCAAAGACAAAGGAAGAAAGCCCTTATAAGACTGATGACTTCGGCATTGATAAAAGAGATATGGCTCTACTGCTGCGCACTTTCAAAAAGGTTTTTAACAAGAACAATAGGAGAAGGCCAAGAAAGTCATCAAATTATAATAAGAGAAAAGAAAACTCCTATTGCTATACTTACAGAAAATAAGGTCACTACTCCTTACAATGTCCTAAAGCAATAAGAAGAAAGGATGTAAACCAAGAAGACAAGAAAAAGAGATTCACATCTTTCAAGCCAAAGGAGAATAAACATCAAGTAATGGTGGCCAACAACTATCACAATGATATAGAGGAAGTTGAAGAATCCTTTGATGATGAACAAGGAGAAAGAGTCAACCTTTGCTTCATGGATACAATTGAGGAGCATTCATGGAACCTTATTGAATATCACTTGAAGAAAAAGATCAATTTAAGTACGTGGTACCTAGATTGTGGATGCTCATAACACATGACTGATGACAAAGAGTTACTTGTAAACTTTGAGCTCAAGAAAGGTCCATCAGTTATGTTTAAAGATATGGCTCAACTACTGTCAAAACACTTACATCAATGGCCACATTATCGTCTAGATAGTGACATCCCCATAGAATGATTATCTCTCAACACTACCCAAACTATAGGTTTTTACATGCTTTAAGGCCTATGTGGCTAAGGGTGAGAGTCTATGTGACTGAGATTAAGGTAGCATATATGGTTGGGTATAAGGAGGCTTGTGTGGCCTGTATGTCCCGTATTTAAGTTATGAGATGTTAATATAAATGTCTTATGAACTGCTTATTTGTTTGTATTAAGGACATATTAGGAAAACATGCATGCACTTACTCATATAAAGGTAAGAAGCATGGGATAAACAAAGAAGATATGATTCATACTGAGCTATGGTTGCTCACTCCTCTTACTGTGATTGTTTTCTTTCAAGTACCTACCAAAGTTAGGTAAAGTAACCGAGGTGAAGATCCGTCCTAGAGGCTTCTTTATTCTTTGATGTTTCATTTCTTTCTTTATTATTTATGTATTGAGGTGTTTTAAACTTGAATTGATGTAACCCCTGGAGTGGAGGTTTATGTTTAGACTTTTGAATTAAATTAAGTGGACTTGTTTCATATGTTGTGCTTGAGTTGTTGAGCGAGTGAGGACAACACTTGTAACATGCTATAGTCTCCTTGTTATTTGGTGTTTAATTCAACCGCTTTCCCCACCAAGTGCAAGTAAGGGAGTCACTAACCAATTTCCTCAGGTAAAAAATCCGAGACATGACATGCTCGGGCACTATATGCGAGCTTTATCTCAAACAATCAAACTCCTCCCTTTTTTACTACCGTAGTGACTCAGGAAAGAACTCATCATGGAATAACTGCAGGAACTCTTCCCATAGTATAGACTATAAATCCCAACTCCCAGCAATACTAAGCAACCACTATAAGGTCTTATCCTCTAGCTATTGTATCACTAGTATTTCCTTGCCCATTTCCTTGCCCTCCCTTATGGAAGGAGAAAAGAAAAGATATGCTCAATTTGCCTTAGCCAGCTTAGCTGCCACTAGATCAGGTCCTCCTCTAAACTTGGCCAGTTGTTCCTTCCGGAACCTCATAACTACATCCTCATCAGCACGCTGAGTCGAAGTAGGCTCACGTGGGATCTCATCCTCACGATGGAACTACTCCTCTCGAACTAGTGGTGGTGGTGGTGGTGGTGGTGGCACCACCTCTTGTGTTGCCATTTCATAGCACACCTCTTCCCTAACCTCTTGCTCCGATACCCTCCCTTAGTCCTTGGACATTCACACTTAGTGCCCCCACTGGGGCTAGGGGTTGTGCCAACAACTCATTTTCCCTAGTGGACTCTCCTCGGAGCCTTTCTCACTACATAATAAAAATGAAACTTAAATTCACACCCCAGCACATGGGTCTTACAGAAAATCATACATGCCATCTCATGGTTTATGCCATTCACACACATTGCACATAACATCATCATATTCACAATGTCATACATATATGTTTTTTACACACTTCACAAAATCATTTCACATTCACAATGCAAGACTAGTGCCCTAATGTCAATGCATGTGCACTTGCTTTATAGTTGGACTACCCCAAGTACACCTCGGAGGTTCAGAGAAGGCCATATTAATCAGGCAAGTCCCTTCGTGCTCCTTTAAAGGACTCAAGAGTATCCAATTTTCCGATTATCCTAGGCTAACTAGACCATGTTGTCACACCCAGATTTCTAACCCGGGAAAACTGGCTAGTGAATCCTCATGTCTGCACTCAAAAAGGACAAAGAATTAGTGATAACACCTAAAAGAGGACCTTAGCACAAGTGTTGTGTCCATATGCTCATCATACAAACCATACATATACACATTTAAGTTAAATAAAATCTCATTTCATTTTAGTTAACTAATACACCATTTATCCCCCTTGAGGCTATAAAATGTTTGTTTAGAACTAATGAATCAAACAATAACCAAAATGAAAAAGAACTCCAAGTGAGATCTCCACCTTGGGTGATTCTCCTAACTTTAGTAGGCACCTAAAAGAAAGTTGAATAAAATATAAGAGGTGTTTAACCACAGATTAGTAGGAATTATGTCTTCCCAACCCATCTCGACTCTTAAACTCTACATGCAATGTGTACGCATGTGCTCATGTAGTGTCTCACATATAAGCACAAACAACTCATCAATACAAATTATACAACCTCCCATGCATAACCACGGTCTCCCAAGCCTTCTTAAACAAGGCCTCCTTGTCACGCCCCCGAATTCCATGGAGCCCGAAACCAGGTACATGACTTCCCCTTGCCCGCACCCGATAGGTCAAGGGGTTGGTGACTAGCACTAATAGAGACTAGACCGCGGGTGCTGTCTCAAATATGCAACCCTGTACAGTCATACATCAAGGGTAATCTTGTACTTTTCCATATATCATCATGCATACAATGAGTCAAACAGTCATACAGACATCACATCACAAACAGTATGCAAATACAACTGTCCACGGACCCATGTCCGGGATATCACATAAAACAATACGGAATATAATACTGTATCATACATCAGAGTAGTGGACGTCCTCCTGGAAGAAAGTCCTCCACTTCCACTAGTCTCGGGTCACACATGAAAAGGGGAAATAACAAGTAGTAGTGAGCGACAAGCTCAGTAGGTGACCCCAATACTCCACATCATGCAAACATACAAGTCTATGCTACATGCTCTGTGTATTCGTGCACTGTGTAGTGTGCACAATCATCAGGACTCAGCCTGCAACAAACATCAGGATTCAGCCTGTCCACACAGGACAGCTTGTCCACGATCCTCCACAGGATCCCAACTCAGGGCACTTAGCCCTAGCTCCGCGAGCTCAACGGCTCCACCGAGGCCTTAGCCTGTCCACAGCGCAATATGCCCGGCCACAGTCGCCACACAGGCCTACCATCGGCGCATATGCCTGCCACGTCAACCACATAGCACCATCGGTGCATCACGGTGAGAACCCAACAAGTCATGGAACCCAAGTCCCAAATCCACAACCAACATACCAACACCAATATGGCTTAAGATGTACAACACTCCCTTTAGAACTGTAGCCAGTCTTTACAAGTTGATCCTCATTCCTTGACTAAGGAAGGAGATACCCATATGAGTTGTTTCCTTGAAATAAAAAGTCCCGACATTGGGTCTCCATATCATAAATAAGATAATCTGATTTTTGGGGATTTTTCTGAGATGTCTAACACCACTTTCCAAAAATTCACTTCTACGAAAAATTGGATTTTTCTGAGATTTTACACTAAATCCCAATTTTCACATTTTGAAAGAGTGGGAATTATTTTTTCTAGTATTTTTCTTTGAATTCAAATGGGGGGGTATTTCGTTATTTACATTATAACTTAAATATTTAAATGTGTAGATGGGTATGGGTTACAATGTAAATAGTCCAGTCCATTGCCCAGTTACACTGTTGGACCTGCGACTCGTAGCACAAAACTGCAGTGCGCCTCGGAGACTCGTAGCTGCATAGCGCGCCTCGAAGACTCGAAGCAGATCTTTGACCTTTGACCTTCGAACTATGAACTTCGACCTTCGAACTACGAGTCTACGAACTACGAACCTTCAAGCTACGAACTACGACCCTACGCACTACGAACCTTTGAGCTATGAACTACGGGTCTACGAACTATGAACCTTCGAGCTACGAGCTACAAACTACGGGTCTACGAACTACAAGTCTCCGAACTACGACCCTACAACCCAGAACTTTGGATTTTTGTCAGTTCGACCCAGTAATCCCCAGACACTCCCAAACACACGTTTTTCGCAACAGACGACTATATCTACTTAAAAATGCGTCCAGAACCCCTCTAAATCGCACAGTAACAATAGAAATACGCATATATAATTGCAGATTTCCAGAAATCTAGATCTAAATCCAGATTTCCATGGTTGACTTCTCAACGCTCATGGAATATGCAATTAAACAGCCCCAGATCACAAAAACACATATTAAAACTGATATAAAACAGTTCTTAACCACAGATCTTATGTTAAACCATTAGATCTAACCCAAAATTGGATTTCCCCAAAACTTAGGGTTTATGCTTAATTTCATAAATCATGATAAATTCGTGCAGATCCAAAACAGAATCAAAATAAGGAGTTTAAGGACACCTACTTGGAGTGATTCTTTGAGCTCCACGAACCCAAATCGCCCCCAAATTGCCAAGGCACCAAGCTCCATGCTCTCTCTCTCTCTCTCTCTCTCAAACGCACAAACGTGATAGCGTAAAGTGAAAGCTTCTTCTTTTTTTTCCTACTATTTATATTTCTGTCAGTCATTGACCAATAACTGACCTAGTCAATCATTGACCTAGTCAATAATTAACCTCCCCACCCAATAATTGACCTCCAAGGTCCCGAACTCCAAATTGAGTCAAATTACAGTCAAAACGCTCGAAATGACGAGCACAACACCATTCAATTAATATCAAACCCACATGACTGCCCAAACACAAAGTCAACCAATAAAGCCCGAAAAGTCAACAATCAGGTCAAATGGGGCCCGACTGGAATCGGGCCCAGGTACATTCAAAATGCTCACATCGATGACTACACTACCGTCCAGATAGTTACATTCCCATAGAATGGCTATCTCTCAAAACTACCCAAATACGAGTCTTTATACTCCTAGGCATAACAGTTGGCCTCACATGCTTACAATTAAATCTAGCCTCACAGTCACAACATTAGCCTCATAGGCTTTATATCAAGTTTGGCCTCACAGGCACAAGTTATCACTATGTTTTAATAAACATACATAAAGATCCAAACACAGTCATATCCCAAATAGGCATCTCATGCCCATTCCAAACATGTTATATGAGCTAGACTTCTCAAGTCTCCTCACACTAGAAATTCACCTAGTCGATCAAACCCTGGTCGACTAAACTACAGCTCCTTCAGTTGGCCACTCTAGTCGATCAAAACATCAAAACACTCCAGAAATTCCCCTCATTGATCAAACCAAGGCTGACCAAACCAGTTCTTTTCAGTCGACCATCTCTGCTGCATCTCCCCACCCAGTTGACCCTGTCAACTACAACTCCCTTTTTTTTTTGCCATTTTTATGAAAAACACCCAAAAAAACTATCTCTCTTACCCCAAAATAATCAAAACTCATACCCAGACTCCTTATAATATGTTTTAACAACCATTTATCAACTCTAAACGCATTCAAAACATATAATCCATAGCCCAGAGTCATATAGATTATTCCACTCATATAAGAGATTTAGGGGTTTAAGAACAGTTTAATCTCTCATACCAATAGTAGATAGACTAACATAGATGAGGAAACTGAATCCTTACATAGGGATGGCAATGGTCCTGCCCTAGTGGTTTGTGTAGTTTAGGTCAAGTTAGGTCGGCGTGGGGTAAGGTGAGATTTTTTTTACCTTAAGTTTATTTAAAAATGTAATAAAATATTGGGGCGTCGCAGAAAGACTCGAACCCTACCTGATGCCTGTAGGGATAGGTCAAACCTAATTGGGTCAGGCCAGGGCGGGGCAATATCGTTATCTATATCCCTATGTCAAATTTAGGCTGATTGTCAATTGCACCACTTCCCCTTTAACAACCCAAGCCACCCATAGCCCAATATTATTGACAATGGGCTGAAAAAGGCATTTCAATGTGTTACTTACATGAGATTCTATTGAATCTTAGCATAAAATCCCATGAATTGTAATAATATGTGTTATTTAAGCTCACTTGCAAGATGCAGAGAAGTTTTGGATGTTTTGAAACAATTCTAGTAGAACTTAGAGCATATCATTGAGGTGATATAACAAACATGAAGTGAAGGTGATAATTTGAGCCAGGTCGATATGCTCAAGCTGAACTGTGGTTTTTATACAAGTTGAACTATCATGGATCGATCCTGAAGCAAAACAAGAAAAGAGGAAGTTAATTTATGTGTTGAATATTTAAGTTGACCTATATGGAACGATCTGCACAAATCGATTAGCATAACAGAACACTAAGCAAGGAAAAAGTTGACCTGTACTATAACACTAAGTCAACCCATTGTTAAAACGTTTGTTGTGGACACTCACAAAAACATTTATAATTACCTAACTTAACCTATATAGATAGGGCAAGCAAGGTTGATCCCATAGAGACAATGTTATTTCTCGGGTCACGGGTATATACTAGGGCTTGGCATATATACGGAAAGATAAATAATTAAAATACAATTATCTAATCTATTCTAATTCCTAAACTAACTATGGTGATGAAGCTAGTGGTGAGAGGAATTGTAATAACTTTGCACCTCAGGTATGGGGCTTGGATAATGGCGATGGGTTTTTCATTGAATATGCCTTATATGAATTATACACCTTATTATGGTTAGAAACCCAACTCTCTAATGCACTGACCACCCTCTCTCGAATGATATGGCTGCATGCCACCCTAGCTTAGGGGATGGGTGACTCTTTTGGTTTAGGAGTTGTTAAGCCTCAAACTAGCTCTTTACTAACTCTAGCTCAACTTCATAAGGGCAACTCAAGCTCTCACAACTTAAGTTAATCTTAGTTAGGTTATGCAGTATTTTCAGATAATTACTTCACCTCTTAGTCTTTCAAAATTAATCCTAAGGTCATGAACTAGGCGATTAACCCTAATCCAACCACTAAGCAACCACACTTCCAATCAACCCACAAGAATTCATATAAAGAAATAAACAAATAAATAACAAACACGATAAATCCAAACACCTATTTATATAAATGAAAATCATACAAAACAATTATAAGAGCAAGCTTAGAGTTAAGGTTAGAGAGAGAGAGAGAGAGAACAAAACCAAATCTAACACAAACCTTAGGGCATCACTCTAGGATTTGTGCCTTCATCTCTAGCATTATGGTCTCCTCCTCATTCATAGAGTACCAAACATGACAATTCAAGTGTGATGAGGGTCCCAAAGTACTCACAAATACCCCCATACTTAAACTTTGCTCGTCCGAGCAAAAATAAAAACAAAATACACACTCAAAAGGGGTGCAAAAGAAGAAAACCAAAAAACATAAATGAGACAATGGTAAAATACATATACAATTACCATACAAAAAGAATGAAATGCAAGAAAGGAAAGAAGAATACAACCCTAAACACTATATATGGCTTTCTAAACACTTAGTCCAACAATGACATGTAATCATAGCTAAAAACTAAATAACAGCCAAGTTAAACACTCCTAAAGCAATACTCAAAAATTTCCTTGGAGTCCTCTCAATGGGAGCAAGGCTGCCTCACTCAAGTGGATAGTCTCACATCGCTCACGCTCAATACCCCAAGGTTTTGAAATCTTTGGCAAGTATAGCAAGTCAACAATGCAATGAAACCATCATCCACATCCAAATGCCTTTGCCACATGCTACCTTGAGAGGTAGGTTATCCAAGTGTTGCTCCATCCTGAACAACAAGGCTCATTCTTTTCTTTCTTGCAAATTTTCAACTAAGTGCAACTTTCTTTTCCACGTGGCATAAGCAATACCCCATTTACATTAATCGCCTTTCTTGCTCCATCATGATCTCCTCCTCCATGAGATGTTACACGTGTATAGGAGGTTGAAGATCCATCCATTAGAGCCCCTAGCAGTCCTTATATAGGGTTACTACTTTTCTTCCTCCCTCGCCCTTGCTTTTCAGGGCTAGAAATACCATTTGCCCCTCCATAATATGTATTTACACTAAAAACATCTTCGGGGCATAACCGGGTCAAAAGCTAAATGTGTTGAAGTGTTGTTTGATGCTACTCGAGCTCTACTCGAACCTCCATATGCTAATTGATGCTTGCTCAAGAGTGCTTGAAGTTGAGCCTCGAGTAGAAAGGGTCGAGTAGAAACCTGGATGGATGTCCGGATGGTTGCTCGAGACTCGTTGTTCGAGGCTTGCTCGATCCTCAGCATCGAGCAGTGTCTCGAGTAACTTTTTCTCTCGAAATGCAGCTTGAGCCCTTGCTCGAGGCTTCGCTTGAAGCAACCCTCATCCGCTCGATCTTTGTAGTGTTAAGCAAAACTCTAAAATTGTCCAACTTCTCCAATACTTTGTAGTATCTTTGGAAACTGCTATAAAATGTTGCAAAATAATTCAAAATCTCCAGAAACACTATAAGTGGATGTTAAAGCATAAAAATAGGAAATTGAGCACAAATAAGCGAGAGATGAAGGCAAGGGGCCGGTAGGGGCCATGGTCCCCCCCCCCCCCCCCCCCCCCCCAAATTTTTTCCCAATTAATTATATATATATATATAATCTTAAAATTAAAATGAATAATAATAAAAAACTGTATTATAGAACAAAAACATAAAAAATTATCGTAACTCATTGGAAATATTTACATAAAGTTACACAATTATTAGAAATGCTTTTAGAGAATTTAATAGCATAAAACATTGATGAGATGTCATTATAAATATTATTCTCTTTTCCTCAATATAATATAATATATTATTTTTATTGTCTAATATATATTTGGTATCATCACTATATTAAGTACTTGATAATATATTTGAAAATCTATTTAGTATTACCAATCATTGTTATATCTAATAGTTTTATGATTAAAGTATGTTTTTAACTAGTTATTATCTAATAGTTTTTCTTCGTATAATGTTTTTCTCCCAATTCCAGGCCAATATGTCCCAAATGATAAGATATTAAAATTATATATATAATTTTAAAATTTTTATTCATAACGAGTTATTATAGTATTTAAAAAATCTGTTTAAAATAATAGAGAGTTGTAGCTTTATATTAGCGTGACACTAATATATAATCACTAATATAAAATCTCTACCATTGTAAGTGTGAAGTAACAAATTATATTATCGTAGTAAGTTAATATAGAGTTATATATTAATGGATCTATATTAACGTGACAACATACTACTGTTAATTACAGCTTCGTATAAGAGCTTTTAAATGCGAGTTGTAATAATTTTAACCATTTATATTTTGCCCCCCCCCCCCCCCCCCCAAGTGGAATTTCCTGGCTCCATCCTTGCAAATGGGGTTAATATATGTGTTTGGATAGTGCTATATAAAGCAATGTGTAATCCTAATTATGCAAAGACTATTTCTGATTAATTGAAATATATTTTGTTTAAGTATGTATCAAATTGCATTATTCTACTTTCCTATGTGGCTGAGCATCATAACATCCCATTACTTATTAAAGTCTATTACTAGATATGTGTAGGATTGTCATGTGAAATTTATGTATTATATCCCATTTTGTATTTCTTTTTATGCTTGAGTGTGTGTTTTTGGTATTATTTTAGGATATATTATGCTTGTGTAGTTTTGTTTATTTTGCATTATTTTGTAGTTTTTTCTAGAAAAAGGAAGATGAGGAATTCACAACAAGGATGAGCAAGGTAGCCAAAGAAATCAAAAAGCAAGTATGAAGCACTTTTAGCATGCACGTCCCAGAGAAGGTCATGCACGTGTCCAACCCAGTCACATTCACTAATACGTGCATGATAATAAAGGAAGCAAATGATATTAAAAGAAACTTTGGTTTTTGTACGTGTCCCAAAAATACATGCAAGTGTCCACTACTGGCATATTTTCTGACACGTGTGCAAAGGGAATTGTAGGAAATAATATTTGAAGAAAGTTTTGTTCTTGCACGTGTCAGAAAATAAGTGTTTATCATCATCAAATTCATAGACACATGCACCCCTATTCTGCTCCAAAACGACGTTGCTTAATTTAAGTACGGACTTATAATTTTTTATCAAGATTGTAAAGGAGATTTCACTTGATATAACTGCATTAGGTTAATTGAGTGAAGGTGTATAAAGCCATGGTGGAGGCAGACGACTTAGGAGGCTGGAGAACAAAAAGAGAGGAAACCCAAGCATAGTTTGAAGGAACTTATGGCGATTTGAAGAAGTGGGTGGAGCTCAGATTGAGGATATTCTTTTCTTATTTTTACCTAGTATGTTGTACATGATTTATGTAATTTTATATTTTATTATGTCTAGCTAAACTCTCCTTTTTGGGGAGAGATGTAACCCCCTTTAAGCATGTTATGGTTTGACAATGAGTTGTGAGTTTCTTGGATTTTTGATTTTGATTAAAATACCATGCTTGGGATGTGTTTGATTTTATGCATGAATCAATTTTATATTAGCCTTAGTCTGAGGCAGATTCTGGTATTTTAAATTGGGTTTTACAGAGTGAACCAATCTTGTATTGATCTTGATTGGTTGATATTACTTTATCAGTAAATCTTAATTCATATGGACCATATGGTTTTCAGATAGGTTTTCATTCTCTTCACTTGGACAAAATGGTATAGGGTAAGTGATAACCATTCAAATTGAAATCATATGAACAACAACTTGTTTGGGAACCTAACATGTGAAAGGGTGGTGAAATCGAACCCCTGAAATTCTCTTATTTGAATTTTCCATTTTAAAACTTGCTTGTGATTTTGTTAGGATTAATTAAATTTTAAATTCAGTTATAAAAAAAATCCCCAAAACTTGATCTTTCTATATAAATAGACATAAGTATTGTTTCAGTGTTTATCTCCCTAGTTTAAAACTATTCGTTGTGAGTCGATAATTTTTAGGGTATTTCACTACTCTATATTACTTGATTTGTATACTTGCAGTAGTATCGCAATTGTTGTGTCAAATTTTTGGCGCCATTGCCAGGAAATAGAAAAAAAACTTAAGATTGTTGAGATAACATTGGTACAACTTAAACTTGCTAATCTAAATCTTTAAGCATGATCTTTTTAGATAAATAGGCATAAGTATTGTTTCAGTGTTTATCTCCCTAGTTTAAAACTATTCTCTGTGGGATGATAATTTTTAGGGTATTTTACTACTCTATACTATTTGATCTGTATACTTGTAGTATCATCGCAATTATCGTGTCAAGGATACATATAATAATCCACTAATTAGACTAAGTATAAAATTGATTCACAATCGGTGAATGCAGTTTAGGATGCTATGTTCTGATAAGATTGTGTTGCGGACAATTTTCATATTGGGAGTGATCTAATCTAAGATCATTATAAAGAGTTTACAAATAGTAGCACCAGTATGTAATTGTACATATTGAACAGGACCATGATAAAATAAGTTCTTTAACTAATCTTTGTTGCATTGTGTGAAGAACTTTACATTTTATCACTAGATGACTAATTTTATGGATTGATCTTAATCTAACTATTTGATTAACTCATGTTTATAATTTGTGTCTTTTGACTTATCAATAAGCGAGAGGCTTAGTGCTTCAAATTTCTCGATATTTTGGAGATATAATATTATAGATAGTGTGAGCATAAAGTTATATGCGTGGAATCCATTGCTTCACTATACGAAGAGTAATGATATTCTCATGTTGTTTAATTTAGGATTCTTGGGCGAATCGAGCGCTTGTAACTATATTGATATAGTTTATTATAAATCATAATCACGATTGGATCATGAATAGGTCATCCATTGGAGAATTAATGGTAACACATGGATAAAGATATAATTAGAGTGGCTGAGCGGAATCTATTGACACATGTCCCTAATTATGAATATCATAGTGGAGGATCATATCACATGACAATCAGTTATATCAATGGATAAATCCTTTATTGTGGATTCTTATAATTATATATGCTTAATTTTAGAGTGCAGTTTTAGTCCCTGATCATGGTTCGGACTAAAACTAATAAATAAGGATTTAATTGATTAATGAGATTAATTAATTAAATATTATTTATTGGAGCTTCGATTAAGCAGATCCATTTGGTCTCTTTAGCTAGCACTGTTTATTCTTATATGGAGTATTGGATCATTGTGAGATAATTCTCTGGATGTATTTAAGAGCTAATTATTTAGCATGTGTCAATATATATTTAAGAGTTAAATATATATTATATATTTATTTATTAATTAGATTAAATAAATAATAATAAATTTTTTATCCATTTAACGTGATTAAATGAATAATTATAGTATTTATTTATTTGATAAATAAATAATTTTAAATATTTATTTAATTAGCTTTAATGCGCGATAGTCATATTATTTAAAAAAAAATTAAAAAATTATGAATATTATATATTATTATTATTTAATTAAAGGGGTGTGTGTGTAATATCATAAGAGTAACCTTAGGCTTATAAGTAGATGCATAGCCTCCTAGGTTAAGTATGCGCGTGCAATCGTTGACAGCCAAGAGAGAGAGAGAGAGGCAAGTGATGGCCAACCCTAGCAGAGTTGATGTTCCCATTCCTTGATCCAAGAGTGTCACAGCCCTGTACTCCTTGAGAAAGTAAATAGCAGAGAAGGCTAATTGGTGATTGAATCTAGGAGATTGCGAGGATGATCAAAGGCTAATAGCGAGTTCATCCTTAGAGAGAAGAAGTAGGTTTTAACTTTACCATTCTTCGGGTTAGTTTTTCTTTACACTCTTTGCATAATTAAATTAATTGATTCATTTTTAGATTCTGGTATTTGTTTGTTGAATAAAAAAATTTTAAAATTCGTTTTCGTTGTAACACACCCCAAAATAACCACTAATTAGAAGTCATTTTCTAACACCCATAAAGATCGACTTTTACAGATCGACCAGTGAGACAGAACTCTGTGTGAAGAAATTGACTTGTACAAGTGGATTTACATAAATCGACTTTTGTATCTGTTACTGTTCAACACGATAGTTTCTATATAAACTGCTATGCAACTGCATCATTTTGAAAGTGCGGAAGATACTGAAATTCAATTGTTTTGGATAGATAAAGAGAGGAAAGAAGAAGTAACTGACATGATGCAACCAACAGATAAAAGGGGACAAAAAATCTATGCAAGAGAGGAGTTAGAGGAGGGAGTTCAAAAGATATTGAAAGAAACCCTAGAATTGAGAGAAAAAAATCTGTTCATTATTGTTCTCTTTCAATATTAGATTTCTGGTTTGTAATGGATTATTTAGATACACTCTTTGTTGATTACTCCTTATTGATGGGGTAAGTATTTAATATCTTATGAATAATATAAATTGGTTTATATGTATTTTATTAGGATTATTTATCAATTAGATTATAAAACTTGTTAGTATGTTTGAATGATATTCATGTATAATGCTTATTTATTATTAGCCATTTTAAACATTTTCTATCATTACTATCGGAAAAAGAAGAAATGTTAGAGTGGATTTAAGACATTCATCATAAATTCCTATATAAGAGTTTGAAAGATGTATATGAACATATGGGTTGTAAATTCACACAATACAATACAAAAGTTTAATATAAGAGTTCAAAACACGTATTAATCTCTTCTAATTATTCCTTTATGCCAGATTAATATAATCTTAGTGACATACAGTTATGAGATTTCTCATAGCATAGTTGAATCCTTATTAAAGGAGTAATAGTGTTCAATAGCATATATTAGTATAAATCCAATTGAAGATCACATACCTAAACAAATATGTAAAAATCAAGTGAAATTATGCCTAAAAGCTTTAATTATCATTTAAGAGAAAGAGAATTTCTACAATTTGAAGTCATATCTTTAATCAATTTGTTGTTTCGTTACATTGATGGAATTTCATAAATTTATTTCTCTAGATAAAATTAATACTAATAAATTTTGCTATATATAACTTTAAGTTACGCACTCCATGAGATCAACTTTGGGTGATTAAATTGAAAGCCCTTACTTCTAAACTTGACCTGTGCACTTGCAATAATATGAATAAAACTATAAATTCTTCATCAATTGTCCAATTCAGGGTTCAAGCCCAATCCCCATTTTTGTTTTTTATGGGCTGCACCACTTTTCAAATATTGTCAACTCCCAAAAGACCTCATGCTAGAGAGGTATCCATGCCCTCCTTAAGAGGCACACTTCTTTCTCCGCCTTAGCTGATGTGAGACTTCACAATCCACCCCTTTATGAGGCCCACATCCTTATGAGACTATGATACTCTAACTCGGATCTTGGCTATGATACCATTTGTAATAGCCTAAGCCACCTGTAGTCTGATATTATCCAGTTCAGGGTCAAAGCTCAATCTTTAATTTTGTTTTTGGTGGGCTACACCGCTCCTCGAAGGTCGCCAACTCTCAAAAGGCCTCGTGCTAGAGAGATATCCATGCCCTCCTTAATAAACATGTTTCGTTCCCCACTTCAACTGATTTGGGACTTCACATCACCCTTGCTTTCTCTCTCTACACACCTATCTCTTTCTCTCTCCTCAAGAACAACACACGCTGCAACTAAAGCTATAAATGAACCAAGCGTTTATGAAAAAGATCGCATTTGGCTCGATAAAAGATTATTTATGTTTGTTCGTTAAGAAATAGTACCATTCGTGAACAGTTCATGAATACTATTGTTATATTCTTAAACATGTTCGTGAATGTTCACGAACAGTTTCTGAATATCACTCGTGTTCGTAAAAATTATTTGTAAATAAAAAATTAATAAATCAATTAATATGTATAAGAGTTATTTTATTAAATATAAATGTATTTTTTATTAAATATAATTTAATAAGCATATATTTTTATATTATTATTAAATAAAAATATTTTTTGTTTATTATTACTATTATTATAATATTTTCGTGAACTACATATAGTTCTTGTCTAAACATATTAAATAAAGATAACACATCCTAATAGTTAATTAATTGTACTTTTTTGGATAAATTTACATTGTGAAATCTTTTTACAGATTTTTATAATTATGTTCGTAAATGCTCGTGAACAAGTTTATGAATACATGTTCGTGAATAATAGAGTAACATTCGTAAACATCATAGTTTAAGGCTCGTGTTCGGTTCAGTTTGTTAATGAATAGTAACGAACACGTTTGAATACCTTACTACTCGGCTCGGCTCGATTCGTTTGCAGTCCTAACTACATGTTACCAAAATTAGGGTTTTTATCTCCTTTTTCACCTCCTTATATATTTTCTGCATTAAATTAATTAAAATATCACAAATATCCTCTTGGGATCCAGACTCCAAATTAGACTCAATTATTATCAAAAATTTTCATTCAATGCATACATCATTGTACTAATATTCATATTTCCAAATACCCATTTTATAACATGGCTGGCTCCCAAACTCCCAAACATGGGTTATTATATATAACATGATAAATAAAATTTTATTTGTTAAGATTTGATAGTTGTAATTATCATAATCTTGCTCAAGTAAGTAACTTTTAGCAAAAGGCTATTGATACATGCTTTCATATTATCAATAGATTAACCTCTTCTGTGATTGGTGAGAAAATTACCAGTGAGCGGTTTAAAAATTCATATTATATTCTAATAATTTGGATATTTTTGAATTTATGCATGTTATCATATATATTAAAAAACATTAAGCTATTTTATGGACTTAAAGCATTCTAACCATGGAACTGAATTAAGGAATTTAAATGTTATGAATATATATGGCCCTCTTTGGTTGAGGATTTTCGAAACCTAACTTTGTTTTCCAAAATAGAATCTAGATCACAAAGTGTATTTGATACACATGTTTTCTGAATAAAGTAATACTTCATTTAAATCACGATTTAAATAAAATAGTTATTTTTGAAAATAATAATTTTAGGTATTTTTATTTTCAAATATAAATTCATTTTTTGTGGGACCTATTTTTTCCTTCTCTTTCCTCTTTATTATTGCCTGAGCTCAACATATTTTTTTATACTAATTTTTGTGGGACCTACTTTAAAAACACATATACTTTTTAAAATACGTTCTCTATCCTACCGAATATAATTTGATTTTCAAAATTCAGAATTCAAATTCTAATTCCAATAAAGATTCAAATCATAAAACTAATATGTAACATCCTTATAATATTCAAATCACAAAATTAAAAACATGTATCAAACACCCTTATATAATATATAATATTGAAATTGAAAACCTGAGCACATGAGAAATTGTATTCAGACAAAGTTTTAAAATTTTGAGTAATGAGTTTTTATTTTTAGACTTAAGTTTACCATAATATCCCAAACCCTACTCACCTCATTCTACTTAAAAAAAAACACACACACATGCACAAACTGCATCATCCGCATCATTCATTGTGTTTGTGTGTTAGTATTTGATGCGATATAAGTTTTGTTTGATTCGTTTGAAAATATAAACCATAAAGTATATTTAATACTTTTATTTTCTGAATAAAGTATTATTTTATTCAAATTTTAATTTAAATAACATAATTATTTTTAAAAGCATGTTTCGACTGTTTTTTTAATTTAAATTTAAATTTTTTAACCCAAGTTAATTTGAAAAAAAAAATTACTCTTTACTCTACTTTAATGCCCAGACTCATCATATTCTATTTTACTAACTTTTCTGAAATCCGATTTAATAAAATATATTCCCTCTTCTATTAAATTTTTAAATAATAAAATTAAAATACAAAAATAAAAATACCCGCATATATTTTCATTTATTTCAAAATTAAAAATTTGAAAACACGAGAAATCAGATAAATTTTCAAAACTGAGTAATGATTGATTTTCCTTATTAAAATTAGTTTTACAATAATAACGCAAATTCCAAAAAAAAAAAAAAAAACACTCAACAACAACAAAAATCGAGTAACCGATCATCTCTTTATATCCTAAAAAACATACTGCGTCATCTATTGTGTTTGAGTTTGTATTTAGTGTTTGATGCAATATATATTTTTCTTCATTTCAATTACTAAATTAAAAATGTTAATCGTATTGATGTCTTTTCTAGCCAACTTGAAATGGAAGATTAAAATCATTACAAACAAAACATTAAAAATTCTTGAAACACGATTAAAACTAAAGATTTGCATCAGAAATGAAATATCTAAGTACAGAATAGAATTCTTTTTAGTGCGAAGGATCGTGTCCGGAAGAATTTGTCGACGACGGACAGCCGCAATCTCAGAGCCGTCCGTCACCACTTCAAATGTTCTTCCACCTCACGAGATTCGCTTCCTCTCTGCTCTCCTATCATCCTTTTCCGCAATGTCTTAACTTTCTCTTCATTGCTATCCAAGCCAAGAATCTCTCTCTCTCTCTCTCCTTTTGCGCTCAGATATTCTTCACCCTCTCTGTCATCACGATGCCTTGTTCTTCCCTCTCTTTCCTCTATTCTTCTTATATTTTCTCTTACCCTTCCCCCTCTCTCTCTCTCTACCTCTGGTCCCTCTCTTTTCCTCTTTCCACTTTCCCGTCATTTTCATCACGCCGCCTCTTTTGCACAGAATTCGACTTTCATGTCTCCTTCGGGTGTAAACAATTACTCTCATCCATGCATCTACGGTACGGTACGCTTCATTCTTGAACATGGTTACGCGTTTCGTGCAGACATATTGAGTTTTTGGTTCACTTCCATATATAACATAACATGCACGTTACGTTCTTTCTTGTCAATGGTTTGGTTCATTCGAGTCTCTGATATGGGTGGCCTTGTGGTGGTCATGTTGTTGTGAGCAGGGCTTTCTTCGTCTGCCGAGGGGAAGTCTCGTTTCCTGAAATGGCTGAGCAAGCTTTTTAAAGGTGGGTCCAGTCGGCGGAGCTTTGGTGGACGACACCCACAACTTGTTGGAGACGAAAACATGCTTTGGCGTGTGCCGTCTCCACCCCGGGTATCAATTTATCAATTCTCTACTCTCTCCTAGGAAAAAACTATTAGATGGGCCTGGATCACAAATGACCATCTAATATTTTTCCTTTTCTTGTACTTTTTTCCCATCAAATTAAAATTTACCCATTTTATTTTTAAAAAAAACCAAACTTTTTCAAATAAAAAAAGCACTATTTAATCTGACCAAACTGCCTCCATCTCACGGTTCATGAATTGATGCAGAACTCATGGGTATGCAATAGTTTAATGGGTAGTTTTCAGTATGCCTAATTAACTAATAATTTTAACGTGTTTGTTTCAATAGCCATTTTATTCCATAATAATAGTTGTTATTCTATTAGGTTTACTATTTATAATAGAGAATACACATTCCTAACCTATTTCAAATAATTAGATAATTTTGGCCGTACAAACTCAACCTTACACATAAAATAAACTATATATTTTTGTTATAATTTTATAATAATAAAACAAAAAATAAATAAATATCCACATGAGTCATGTTTAACTTCATGTGAACTAACGAATTGATCACGATGAAAGTCTATTCGCATATCATAATACTATTCACTTTGGACTTGTCGCATTTGTTTGTATGATTTTAAAATGCTAAAACGTATGAGATTTTGAATCTCCTTTCTTGTGTGTGCTCACCAAATTTGAAAATGTGATGAGATAAAATAATAGTGTGTTCATCAAATGTGAAATAAAATAATAAGATAATATATATTTTAAATACCTATATGTAAATATAAGGCCCTATTAATTTCATCAATTAATAATTATTATATCATTGTTAATTTAGTGACACCTTTTAAATAAGAAGTGTGTGGCTTCAAGAAACTTTCTAATATTGTTTATATAGTATTTTCTATCTTCATCATACATCAAATGTTTAATAAAAATATAATGAATAATACTTATTATTTTTTTATGAAACAATGAACATTGATTATTAGATTTCATTAATATATATTATGTACCATGAATCCATGTTTTAAATTCATTCAATTAATATGATACATAATTTCCTAAAATGCAATGCTTTTTGATATAATTAAATTTGACTTCGATATTATTAATTACAAAAAATTATTTAAATTAATAAATATTAATTCATCGATTTATATATATATATATATATATATATAGAGAGAGAGAGAGAGAGAGAGAGAGAATAATAATAATAAAATATGATAATTTTAATTATATTAATTTAAAGAGATTTTTCGTATTTCATTCAACGGCCTATGTAGCTTGCATGACTAGGCAATTGATAAATATTGTTGCATGAGTGACGGTTTAAGTTGGCGTTATCATCAGGATGATCACTCTGGATTGGAGAAAGAGAAAGAGGAATTAGACCGTGCAATTGCCCTCTCACTGTCAGAAGATCAGAAGAAGAGACCAAACGGTAGCTGTCTTAATTGTTTGGTTGGACCCAAATTACCTCTTTAATTTACATAAGAATGTTCACTGTTAGAATATATTTTCAGGATATAGATGGCGAACAAACACTATTGATCCCACATCTCAGGATAGCATGAATACATCTCCGTGCCCTCCTTATCTTCCAACAAAATACCCTCCTACGGTTTACAGGTATCTTATACAGGCTGCATAAATAGGTTAGCGGTATCATTAAAAAAAACCTTTATTGGATTGGCTACTACCTACAAAGATGAGCCCCTTCTTGTTTATAAAATTTTTATTATGAAAATAATATGATAAACGACACAAACTTGGGAAAACCACTAGGCATATATTATTTGAAGACATGCTGGCATATTTTCACAGTTGGAAAACAGGAAGAAAGATATAGAAGGAGCACTGTTCAAACTACTTATTTGCTTATTACAGCCTACAGTTGATATTGGTTGACTATAAAATGACAGAAAATTTTACCTGCAATTCTTAGTATCAAGCTTTTGTACACCGATGCACGCGCCTCCATAAATCACTTTTTTTTTCATGACCTTGCAGATGGTGTTCCGGATGCAACTGTGAAATGGGCAATGGCAATTATTTGGCTTGTATGGGAACCTATTATCATCCAGGGTGTTTTTCTTGCAATTCATGTGGTAATCCAATCACTGAGCATGAGGTAGTTTATTCTACTGTCATTTTATGATGTTTCCATGATTTTGTGCTTGGCGAGTCTAATGTTCTCACACTTGTTTTCCTGCATATTTTGTTCCTTCCATCCATTTTAAATATTTTCTGAGTTATTTATTGATTTATCTAACTCTTATGTAGTTTCTCATGTTTATTCCAGTTCTCATTGTCAGGAAATAAGGCATACCACAAGATGTGTTATAAAGAAATGATACATCCCAAATGTGAAGTTTGCCACCAATTTGTAAGGGGAGGGGGACTCAACTTTTGGTGCATTTTTTGCTTGAATCATGATTTTTTTTTTATTTTATGATATATGTCAATATACTAACGTTCTCAATGTCTCAGATCCCAATCAATCAAGCTGGTTTGATTGAATATAGATGTCATCCGTTTTGGTTCCAAAAGTATTGTCCCACCCATGACCACGACAATACTGCTCGCTGTTGTAGTTGTGAACGTTTGGAGGTACATGGCCGTGATAAGTAATTTGGAATACAAACACACACATAACAATGATTCATTGGGAGTGAGTCCAGTCATCTTGAAGGGCATTTAGTGGTTGCCTATATTAAAATTTTCCTTCTTCTTGATTATGTTTAAATAAATTTCCCTTTGGAAGTCACGAAACACGAGATATTATTCATTGGAAGATGGAAGGAGCTTATGCCTAGAGTGCATGGAGTCTGCTATTATGGACACCGGTGATTGCCAACCCCTTTACCATGCCATAAGAGACTACTATGAAGGTTTGAACATGAAACTAGATCAGCAAATTCCCATGCTTCTGGTTGAAAGACAAGCCCTTAATGAGGCAATTGTTGAGGAGAAGAATGTAATGGTCATTTTGTTTATGTTTTTGTTTTTTGTTTTATCTTTTTTTTCTTTTTATAACTGTCTTTACCAATAGACTTGGTTCTTATGCTGAATTTAAAATCTTTCTTGTAGGGACACCTTCATGTGCCAGAGACAAGGGGTCTGTGTCTTTCTGAAGAGCAGACAGTTACAAGTGTACACACTGAATTCTTATTTGTTTCGTCACCTACTTTTTAAATTAATAGTGCCATTACTGTACTAAAGCTATTGGTATTTTCCCTCCCTTCTCTATCTCTGAATTTGACTACATCAAAAATATTCTTAGATACTCAAAAGGCCCAAAATTGGAGGCAGGCAGCTAATAGGACTGAGAACAGAACAAAAGAGGCTCATCCGTAGATGTGATGTTACTGCTATTCTCGTTCTGTACGGCCTTCCAAGGTGATGCTCCTTTTTGTAGCATGCAAAAAATTAGGATTATTCAACCTATTTTGAGTTATTTGCTCAATAACAACTTTTTTCCAGTGAAGTTCAAATCAAAATATAAAATGTTAGATTGTATCTATCACCTTTTCAAAAATTCATTAACTTTTTATATTATGTGAGAGGAACTAAATTGTTCAAATATTGAAATGAAGAGGCACACAATTAGTTTTTTATACGGCTAACAGATGTAGAAAAAAAACTCACCCAGCTGAGATTTGATACAAGTCCTAGGAAAGGATCTTAGTATAAGTATCATCCCCATTTGCTTATCGTACAAATCATACATGTATACATAACAACATATATCTCATTGCAATCAATACATTAATCATTTTCCATTGGGATTACAATAAATTTACAACAAGAAAATAAAGAAAACAACAAGAAAAGAAACTACTAGAATTCCCACTTCAGGTTTAACTCCTAGCTCCTGTAGGTATCTTGAACACACAAAGAGAAACACAATAGGAAGGATAAGCAATCACAGCTCAGTAAGTATTATATTTCCCTAATCCATGCCAACTTGTAAACTCTACATACAAGGTATAGGCATGTGCTCGTGTAGTATCATATGTACGCAAATAATTTATCATTATAAATCATTTAACTCATCTTAGCCACCAATCCAATCCATTCTAGCTCATTCATATAACTCATACAATCATTCTAGCTTATCAAGACTAAATTTAAACCTCCCAGACTATCTCAATCAAGGTCTCTCAAGGCTTCCTAATCAGATCTAACCTCACACTAGCATTAGTCGCACTGGCATCACGGGCTCATAGGCTTCGCATTAGCCTCTCTAACATATAATTAAGTCTAGTCATAGGTTTTACCTCATAAGCACCACCTTACCCTCATAGGTTTTACCTCATAAGCACCACCTTACCCTCATAGGCTCTCAGTGTTAGCCCCTCGGGATTTCAGTCCTAGTCTCCTAGGCTTCTAGACAAGTCAACCTCTCGGACTCTCAAGTCAAAGCCTCTCAAGCTCACACCACGACCATGTCTCAAGAACTACCCATAATGTCACGGATAAACCACTAACTCAATAGCATACTCGGGCAACACAATTTAAAGTAAACCTCTTAGGAAATCAGTCTTTCCCTCTCAGATAATCCCAAATGATACCCCTTAGACACTTTAGCCTTTTAGGCTTTAAACAAATCTTGCCTCCTAGGTACTACAACAGTAGCCTCCCAAGCTTATCAGCAAGATAGCCTCGCAGGCACAAGTCATCATTAGGTATAATGATTCACGTAAACATGACATCTCAAACAGTTTTCACACATTGTTAAATAGATAAAAGGCATATTGTCACGGGGTCAGATTTCCTGCGCCTCTCAACCCCTTGCGGCACTTAGCTTCTCTATCCACGGTCCGCTAAGTTTAGCCTTTGAGGGTTGAAGCGCACGTAAACTGGTTTCGCTCTGCCACTGGGCTCATCAGGAGAACGGCTCCAGTTCCCGACCAGTTTGTGTAAGGATGGCCAAATCCCTTCTTCAACGTCAAGTCCTCGACTAGCGGCGTGCTCTCCGCATTCAACCGGGTCGGCACGTCTGAACTCCGAAGGGGTTCCATCCGTTCTCTTCCACGAACTTCCTGGAACCTTCTCGCTGCGCACCATCTACGCTTCAACCAACCCCTCTCCTTTACGTAGCACGAATACATTCTTGAATCGTGCCACTAAGAAACGTCCCACCAGCACCACGCTGCTCGGGTCGTGACATTCTCCTCCACCCAATCCTCGCAACGTCCTCGTTGCGCTTGTCGACATCGCTTCCCCGCAGGCGATGGCATCGTTACCTCGACGCCCTCCCACTCGCCCAATGTCAACAGCTTGGACATCGCTTCCCCGCAGGTTGCAACACCTTTACCAAGATGCTCGCCCACTCGCCCAATGTCCAAAGGATAGGAGGCTTCCAAGATCGCTCCGACGCGCTCCTTCGTACTCCCTTGCCCAACTCTGTATCACACTCTAGGATACTCCAACTCTATGGACGCAAGGCGTGCAAGACACTATCGGTCGACTCACCCCTCTGTGAGCTCCCACCTTAGGATCACGCTACTCGCGAGAGTGCTCGACGAGTCTTCAGGATACAGGCCGGTTCGGCTCTGATACCACTTGTCACGGGGTCAGATTTCCTGCGCCTCTCAACCCCTTGCGGCACTTAGCTTCTCTATCCACGGTCCGCTAAGTTTAGCCTTTAAGGGTTGAAGCGCACGTAGATTGGTTTCGCCCTGCCACTGGGCTCATCAGGAGAACGGCTCCAGTTCCCGACCAGTTTGTGTAAGGATGGCCAAATCCCTTCTTCAACGTCAAGTCCTCAACTAGCGGCGTGCTCCCCGCATTCAACCGGGTCGGCACGTCTGAACTCCGAAGGGGTTCCATCCGTTCTCCTCCACGAACTGCCTGGAACCTTCTCGCTGCGCACCATCTACGCTTCAACCAACCCCTCTCCTTTACGTAGCACGAATACATTCCTGAATCGTGCCACTAAGAAACGTCCCACCAGCACCACACTGCTCGGGTCGTGACAATATACAACAATCATGAAATCTCATACATATTCAAAACACGTGAAATCAAAACAAGACATACATGCAAAATAATAAGGCAAGCTAGACTTCTCAAGTTCCTTCAACTCATAGGCTCATAGTCTTAAATCCCCCACTAAACTGTTCGCAAAGCCTGGGACCAAACCCTAAAGAAAATAAGAAAAAATGGCTCAAAATAGGCTTTGGTCGACTAAAACCACCCAAACTCAGTTGATCACACCTCACTTGACCACTCTAGTTAACCAAACACACTAAAAATTGCTTTAGTCGACCAAAATACCAATATTTAACTCAACTACTATTCACTCAACCACTCACTTTGGTTCATCCCGTCCAGTCAACCCATTTGACTGGAATTTGCCATTTCTTGCCATTTCACCCAAAAATCCAACCGTTTAAGCCCTCAAATCACAAAAACTCATATTGAAACATTACATACCATGTCTTAACCTCAATTTTTCAACTCTAAAAGCATTAAAATGCAAGAATATGAATTTTCACACTTAGAGTTCATGAACCAAATTTCACGAATTTGAAGTTAAATTCTATGTTTCAATTATCCTACCAACAAGAATTAAAGACATATGAATAAGGAAAATGAATCTTTACCTCAAATTTGGTTGAATTCGGTTCGGATATGCTTTCTCCTTTGCTTCTTCCTCCAACTCTCTCTCTCTCTTTCTCTCTGTTGACGACCACGTAGTATCAAGGTTAGGGTTCCTCCTCTATTTCCCTCTATTTATATTTTTCATATTTAATCCATTAAAATATCACAACTACCCTCATAAGACCCCGACTCTAAATCGATTCCAAGTACTATTAAAATATTTATCCATATATTTTCATCTTCAAATGATACCTCAAACGAAAGGTCACTCGACCACATCACAAAATTTCTAAAATTAGTCTTTTAGGACCCCGACCCCAAAACAAGCTCACTCACAATCAAAAATCTCCATTCAACGCTTACATCATCGTATCGACATTCACATCCTTCAATATGTATTACATGACATAGTTATCTATCATAACCTCATACAAAGGTTATTATACTTCAAGTTGAAGGTATTCAGCTGTCAAAAGAAAGTGAGAGCATTTCCAACCGGGACACTAAAATGCCATCTATAGCAATAAAAAAGAAAAGAAAAATACAATCTAACAATATGCTATAACACTACACTTTTTTTGCACGATCCACAGTGCTACACCAAATATGGTGCAACACTAATATAATACCGAATATGGTGCTATTCTTCACACACAAGGCAAGGCCCATCGGCACCGACGTTCCTCCTCTCCCTATCTTCCTTGGCGGCAATGCCCCCCTGCATGCCGACTCCACCGCATCATCCCGAGCCTTCCCCATTTTCCTCGACGATGGATGGACGATTGGACAGTGGATAAAGATTTTAATAAAAATAAATAAATAAATATATTATATAGTATTAAATTTAGTACAATGGGTTAGAAATAGTGAATAAAAATTCCTTTATTTTAGCGTAAAAATTACTTTAAACTAGAGTAATAAATTAGAGATAGTCTAATATCAACACTAGATATTCTATTTTGAAAGTAAGACTCGAGGGAAGAAAATGCTAGTTTCCACCCTTCTCTCTTTCAGATTAATATGTTAATTCATGCTTAAAAGCTAGCAAGTTATGTCCAACTCAGCTTCATCCAAGATCCTCATAAAAGGCACAAACAAATTCCATTTTTTGAGTTTCAACATGGTTCGTTTTTTCAATTTCAATTACAAATCCATGATCCACTTTACTATGAAAAAGTGTTGGTTCAACTGCATGTGGTATATTTATGGGGGGCAATAACCTGAGATGATTTGATACCGACTGATGTACATGTTCAAAATTTTTGCAGATTATTGACAGGTGCTATTCTTGCCCATGAGCTGATGCATGGTTGGTTACGTCTGAAAGGTATTGTGCCTGTCGCACTCTTCCCTTGTGATTTTCCCAAAAAGCTGCAAACGTTGCCCTATTGTGCAGGCTACCGTAATCTGAAACCTGAGGTAGAAGAAGGCATCTGCCAGGTGCTTTCCCACATGTGGCTGGAGTCAGAAGTGATGCCTACATTTAAATCTAGGGCATCATCATCAACAGCTTCATCGTCCTCTTGGGTACCATCATCATCCAAGAAAGGTGGAAGGTCCAACGTAGAGAGCAAACTGGGAGCATTCTTCTTGCAACAGATTGTCAATGATGTTTCCCCAGCTTATGGGGGTGGTTTTAGGGCTGCTAATGCAGCTGTAGTCAAGTATGGCTTACGCGTCACCCTCAACCATATTCAGCTGACCGGAAATTTCCCTCTGTAATATAAACCATTCGGTCGATTGCGTCTTCCTTGAAGCTAGTTTTTCCTCATGTTTATGGTAGGCAGATTGTGTTGCTCACAAAGGGGTGATTATGGAAGGCTTGGATTGAACTTACCCTATACATGAAAATTGTTCGGCGAGTGAATATAACATACAGTCTATATGCGGTGAAGGTGAGGCCTTTGTCCTTTCCCTTCTCACGTATGTACGCAAATAGATAGTAAAGAAATGACTTAAGGTTGCGACCTAAAAACCCAATCTGTGAAATAGTCCATCCTGAAAAGGAGCTCATTCAAAATCAGAGATGCATGTCCCCATACCCCAGTCCACTATTAAAATCAAAAAGGAGAAAAATGGCCACCTATTTGTGGCTCTATTGGAAATAAACACAACATTGTATACACCTTATATTCTACATTATAAGCAGGATACCTTAAGGTGTACAAGATTACATTTGACACCATGCCTGTTCACCTATAAGGCTAAATAATAAGGAATTTATGGACGTCAGAACAAGAGACAAATCTCTCACCAAGGCCTGAAAAATAAGGGAAGCAATCAGCCCTTTTTGCAACCCTAATTACTTACAAATGTGGTTGCTTGTGACCATTGACGTTAGGTTTCATACTTTTAGTTATGCAGCTAGGAACCACTGCCAAGAATATCTGGTAAAATCATCTTCAGCTTTTCGTAAGTCATAAAAATAATAGCCACAGTTGGCACCACCTTGTAATACTCAGGAAGAATCCCTCTGTACAAACCTCGTAGACCTTCAGTCTTGGTAATCTGCCCAAATGTTCCAAAAAGACCTTTATTATAGACACGGGCCCGACCAGCTGCTCCTTCCAATTGCATCCGTCGTCTAACAAGATCCAAAGGAAATGTGACTGCAAATTATGAGAAGAGAACTGGGTGAGGGAGCAATTTCTTTAAAAAAGAAATTTATTAAAAAAGAACATGCTATTCATCAGCAATTTCTTTGAATGTTCAATACCAACTACTTTGAAAGCATTTTTCAATTTTCAATTTGAATGTTGGTAAAAAATCACAATATGAAAATATTCTGCATGAAATTTTTAGCGCTATAGCCATCAACAATCTCATAAGGCTATTGGTGACAGTTTTTGGTTCACATAGGACAGATATGTTGCTTCTCCCGCATAGTTATACAAAGCAGCCAAGCTCAGACACAAACTTATATTTAAGGACAACGAAAGATAGTACAAAATTAAAAAGTCGGTCAATTCAATTAGAATATAAGATGTGAGATGTGCATGGAATAATATAAGTATGCAACTACAAGAGTGGAAAGCGACACTGTTGTGCATAGTAAGGCATTGATGCCAAATATACCAAGTTACCAACAATAACACCAACAGCTCCATAAAAGCAAGAAATCCCAGCTCCATAATCTGAATTTACAATAGTATATTGCAACAAGGTAAATTATTGTTTTTCCCTACAACATAAGTTAGAACCCGAAACAAAATAAAACAAGCAGCAATGCCCACTGGTGAGCAAAACCAGGTTGTTTCCACTTTCAACAAACATAGTGCTTACTGTAAAATTAACAAAAATAGGAAATCACTCTTTGAAGTGAAAAAGGATTTTCAATAAAGTTTGAAACAGAGATTCCATGCAAAAGATACAATACAGCCTGTTCTGGAACTAGTACTGAAATGGTGTGGTACTACCTAGTAAAGGTCGAGCAGTTTCTCACACTGACCTGAACTGAACTGGAACAAAAGCAATTCTTAGTAGTTATGAGAAAATAAAGACAATCTATGCTATTTTTAATTCTTGCCCATAAATTAAACCAAAGGCAACTAGTGAACAGATAAAGAAATTGATGTCGATTTCAATTATCCTACATGAATCAAGATCACTTATCCAAGTGCACCTGCAAGACTTGAAGGACCATAAGCGTCAGCAAGCAGTGGACAAAGGATAAGTGAGAAGCATACATCAAAGAGGAGGCCCTCACTTTAGGTAATGACAATGCTGGTTCACCTGGGAGTTTAACCATCCCATAATGGAACCAACTGCAATGCTAAGAAGATCAGTTTGTTAAAAAAGTTTTGGTCATCCAAGCAAGATCTTTAGATGAAAACAAAAAAGTTAGTCAATGGAGGACACAGAAAAAAATATCTTTTCATGACTTCCTTACAAAAGTTTTCAACTGCCAATTATAAACTTCTCGTCTGGTTCTCTGGCTCTAAGAGTCAGTCTGGTTAGATACATGGTGCAGAGCTTGCACCCTAGCCTGTTTCTCTGCATCAAAAGCATTGCGGACAACTACATGTGTTAATATTTTATATTATATGCTAACATAGTATAGTAACACGATTGTATTTATTGGTTACAGAGTAAGTTAAAAGTTGAGCGATCTACAAAGTGCATCACCAATGGCTAGCGCAGAACTAAGACACCAAATTCTACAAATCTTCATGCAACCCCGTTTTTCTGTTCTCATGCTACAGAATGACGAACATAAAATATTGGGAAGGCAACTATTCGATGAAAGTAAACAGCTCTTAGAACAGGAAAACAGTTCAAACATGCATATAAACAAAAAGAGTAACCACTGACCATTGTACTGAACTAAGAAACAGAAACCAAAGAGGCTTATTTGAAATTTTGAATCGTGTCAATTCCAACCTTTTCATTTTTGGACAAGGGAAATCTTCCTAAAAAAGAGAAGCCTGTATGGTACAAATCTCAAAATTCATGAAAGGTTTACTCACTGGTTGATGATGCAAAGCCTGAAAGACTTCCACAAGCAAGACTGACCAGGGCAGTTGAATCATCTGACCTGCCGTGACAGAAAATTCACAGCATGGATTAGTACCTCATTTATAAGAAAGCATGAGAAACTGTGAGTGCCGTTTATGTCAGTTAGGTTAACTGGCTTAACTTGTAAGCCAGTTGGGCTTAATATTATAGCTAACCCTAAAGCCCAGATGTTAATGTATGCCTTTATATGTGTACCTCTAGTATGAAGAATAATTTTGTGAGTAACAATTCTATTGTTTCATATTTCATGTTATTAGAGCCAAGCTCTATTATATATTCCTTCTCCACTATCGGCATCATTCATTCTCCGTTTGCAGTTGCATTGTGCCACATCATCCTATTGTTGCAATTTTCCTTACGGCGAATTGTGATGTCTAAATCCTGCTTTCAGATCATGCATCTGTCACTGCCTTGCTTTGCGATCTGCAACACAGTTTAGTTTGTTCTTGATTTCCTTCTATTGCAGCGTGATACTATTCTCTTTGTCAAATTTGTAGTGATGGGATCCAGAGAAGATACATCATTTTCTTCCCTATTACACCCTACGTCTGGGTTCACTTACAGAACAATTGATCAAACTTTATGGAACTAATTATCTTTCTTGGTCCAAGGCGGTTCGTATTTATCTTATGGCTACACAGAAACATAGTTTTCTTGAGGAGAACAGACTGGATGAGAAAGGTAAATTGCATCGGTCCCAGTGGGATTCCCTTGATGTTGCAATCTGTAACTATGATATGGGGTAGCATACTGTTCATGATCAATTCATGGATTGCGACACTTTCTGTGAGATCTGGGATAAGTGTGCACTCATTTATTATGGTTAAAATAATATGAATCGTGTTTGTGGTGTTTGGGAAGGGTTGTTTGAGCTACAACTCAAGAGTTTAACATCTGCAGATTATTATGCTATTGCATTCCTATTTGCCTTATTCTGCAGATTCCCAAAGAACTAAACAAACACCAAAATGATGTGTTATGCTTTACTTGAAGGGCTTGGGTCCCGGGTTTTCTTCTCTCCAATAACTCACTTCCCAGGGTTCTCTTCCCTCTATTGACGAGGTGTCCTCCCATATTCAGCAGTGTACATCTCATGAGAATGTTCCATCACTTCCTGAGACTGGTGCTATGGTTGTTCAATCTACAGAGTGAATGTGGATGTGACCAAGGCCTTCTTTCATCTGGTAGTCGTACAGGGTCAAGTAATGGTAGCCGGAATGCTGGACATGACGGTCATTCGTGCTCATTAAAACAAATTTGTTTGGTCACAGGATTGATACTTCTTATGTTCTTCACCTAGAACATCATCCCAACAACCACCGTGCTTTATAGATATGTGCCAATGTAGCATCTGATGATTTGGTTCAGTCTCGACAGCCTAGTGCCCCACTTGGTCCTACAGCAACACTGGTATGGCTTAACCATACTGTTCCTACTTTTTTATTATAAGGCTATCCTTACCTTGTTGATTTTAGTACTTGTTAACGACGGTAAAAGATTTTCATTGAATAATACACAACTCATACGACCCGTACATATAACACCACATTCTCCAAATATGGTAAGACATAAATATGTACGTTTCACATTCCCCCTCAAATTGGAGCATATATGTCAGACAGCCAAACTTGTTACAAAGTTGACATACACGATTACCCCTCAAAGGCTTCGTGAAGAGATCAGCGAGTTGATGTTCGGTTTGGATGTACGTGAGCTCAATTGCATTATTCTGTACTTTCTTACATACAAAATAACAATCAACTTCAATATGTTTTGTCTCTTCATGGAACACTAGATTGGATGCAATGTAAATAGCTGATTGATTATCAAAATGTAACACGGAGGAACGTGAAAAGGATAAATCAATTTCAGATAATAACATTGTCAACCATGTTAGTTCACCTACTACATGTGTCATTGCTCGATATTTGGCCTCAGCACTAGATCGCAACACAACATGTTGTTTCTTACTCTTCCATGCCACAAGATTTTTACCAAGAAACACGCAATAACCAATAATGGACCGTCTATTGATTGGATAACCTGTCCAATCAACATCAGAATAACCATGAATATCGAGATTATCCTGCTTTGTAAACAGAAGACCTCGTCCTGGCGCTCCTTTCAAGTACTTGACAATTCGTAACGCTGCATTCCAATGGGTAGTGCAAGAAGCACTCATGAACTGGCTCACGATACTTACAGCAAAGGCAATATCTAGCCTAGTAATGGTCAAATAAGTTAACTTTCCAACCAACCACCGATATTGAGCAGGATTATGTAATAAATCGCTATGTTCTAAATCCAATTGGACAGTAGGATCCATGGGTGAATCAGCAGGTTTGACTCCTGCATAGCCAACCTCAACAAGTATATCAAGCACATATTTCCGTTGTGACAAAGAGATTGAACGACCAGAGTAGGCTACTTCGATTTCCAAGAAAGTGTAATCGACCCAGATCTTTAGTGCAAAACTCAATCCGAAGAAAACGCTTCAAACATTAAATGTCTGCTGTGTCACTACCTGTAATAACAATATCATCAACACAAACAACCAAAAGAATACAATCAGCAGCACAAGAGAAGCTAAATACAGAATGATCAACACAGGATGAAATCTTGGCAACAGGAGAAAAGGTGTCATCATAATCAACACCATGAATATGAATATAACCCTTAGCGACCAGGCAAGCCTTCAACCGGTCAATGGAACCATCGGGATGGACTTTCACAATAAAGACTCATCGACAACCAACAACATGCTTATGAGCGGGAAACGGGATGAGAACCCAGGTGTCATTAGCAATAAGAGCTTGCATCTCATCTTCCATGGCGCGGCGCCACCCAGGATGAGCAAGAACATCTGCAACACTGCAAGGCACGACCACAGACGAAATAGAAAAAACAAAAGCAGAAAAAGATGGAGATAATCGAGTAATGGTGACAAAGTTGGACATAGGATAATGAGAGTGTAAGATACCAATATAGGAAACAAACCGATTAAGAGGGCAACCAACACAAGAGCGTGTACCTTTTTGTTGTGCAATAGGAAGATCAACGATCGGTGGCAAATCTGAAGACGGGACTTCAATCGAGGGGACAGGAGCCGCAGGGAGAGGAGCAGGAGGCCAACGCTAATACATTTGCCCAGTTAACCTATCCAAAGGTGGAGAACTCTGGTTAGGTGAAGCATACTCTTCAGAAAGAACTGGAGAAACATGAATAGGAAAAACCAAAGGAATAGGATTGCTAGGTGAGGAAGAAGAAGAATAATAGGACAGATCCTCATGAAAAGTGACATCACAGGAGACATAAACCCGACCACGTGTGGGATCATAACATCGATACCCTTTTTGAGTACGAGAATAGCCAATGAAAACACATTTAATGGAACATGCATCCAACTTATCCCGACCAGGTCCAAGATGCTGCACAAAACAAACACAACCAAACACACGAAGAAAAATAGAGAAAAGTGGGTCACTATGAATAGAATAGGGGATACATCCATGAAGAACAGAAGAGGAAAGACAGTTAATCAAATAACAAGCAGTAAAAACAGCAAAACCCCACAGAGGTTTAGGCAGATGCATATGTAAAAGTAAACAACAAGCAATATCAAGCAGATGACGATTTTCCCGTTCGATGGACAATACCATGAGAGGTAAGAATTGGAATCCAGATAAAAAACTTAAGTATTCTTTTGCATTATCAGACCGTAAGCACTTCACAGAAACTTAAAATTGAGTATGAACTTCAGAATAGAATTGATGAAAACAAGAGAACACTTCGGTTCGGTCTTTTATTAAATATAACCAGATCATACGAGAATAATCATCGACAAAGGTGACAAAATACTTGAAACCGGAGAAAGCTGATACGGGACACAGACCCCATACGTTAGAATGAACCAAGGCAAAGAGTGTATCCGCCCGATTTATGTAACGTGAAGGAAATGACACACGATGATGTTTACCTAACTCACATGTATCACATGGAAGAGTTTTAATAGACACAGCATATGGTGATATAAACTATAGCATACGGAGAGAAGGATGTCCTAGACAACAATGCAGTCGAAAAATATCAGAAGAGTGTTGGGCAATTGTAGCAGCAGTAGCAAAGGAAAGAGCTCCATCAAAGTAATAGAGACCATTAGCTTCCGTGCCCCCACCAATCGTTCATCCAGTTTTTAGATCCTGAAAAACATAACCAAAGGACGAAAAAGTTATAGAACAATTAAAAGATTTCATCAAGGAACTAACAGACATCAAGTTACACGGTCAGTGTGATAAATGTAAAACAGAAGAAAGTGAAAGAGAAGAACTTAATCGAGTGGTTCCAATGCCCGTGACAGAAGTTTGTGAACCATCAGCAAAGGTAAGGGGATGTGACAATGTAGGCGGTGTAGATTGAAAACATGACAAGAGAGTGGAGTTACCAATCATATGATGAGTGACACCGGAGTCTATGACCCAGGCATCAAATGTGAAAGAAAGCAAACAGTAAGAACTACCTGAAGGTAAAGATGCCAAAGTAGCAGTGGTCGCAGAAGCCTTAGTCATTTAGGCAGCACCTACCAAAGAATCATAAGCAACACGTGATAGTGTGACCTGTCCAGCAGAAGAAGGTGTGGACGCTGTAGCAACTTCCACAGCAGGGGTTGACTCATGAACCCCAGCATATGCTATATGTGCTAGGCGAAGCTCCGGATGAAGAGCATAACAATAAAACCCTGTATGTCCAGCTTTCTTACAATGCGTACAAAAACCTTATGTTCAGCCACCAGGTGGAACATAAGCATCACGGGAAACGTCGCCCATATCACGACCTCCACGACCTCGTGTCCCACAGCCCCGACCACGTTGGACCCCAAGAACATGTATCACTAGAGCAGATGACTTGAGGGTACTAAAGTAGTGAATGAAGGCTTTGTTTCAGCAGTGTAGCAGAGAACACGAGAAAACACATCATCAATAGAAGGAAGAGACCGTTCACAGATAATCTGACGCCAGAGATCTGCATGAGAAAATCCCAAACCTTTAAGGAATAGCATAACAAACATATTCCTGTCGCTTTGTTAACACATCGACCTCCATAGTGGGCGGTAAGAAAGTGTCAAGCCGCTGCCGAAGAGAAGTAAACGTGGAGTAAAATTCAAATAGAGACTTATACCCAAGCTGTAGAGCAAACAATTCCCCCCATGTGTCGCAGACACGTTGCAGATTATCTTTGCCGGCATACATTAAGACATATTTATCCCAAATACTCTTGGCGGATTTACACGGCATAAACTGAGGAACCAGTCATGGTTCCATGCTATTCCATAATTGAGTCCAGAGAATTGCATCACCTTTGGTCCATTTAGCCTTGGCTTCCGCAGTGGAACCAACTGGGGGGCTATCAGAATACAAATATTGTGCTTGATCGGTAGCCAAAGCATAAACTTCAACAGTAGTAGACCAAGTCACATAATTGGACCCATCCAATTTCACCGAGGCAAGTTGAAGAGTTGAATTATGGGTTGTTGTCATAACTTAATATAGAGCAGCAGCAGAGAAAGAAAGCTAATGAAGGTACAGACTTATTTCCACACAGTATCCAACACAACCACCCAACAATAAGAGCCACAAGAGTGATTCAAACCAAATCATCAATAATAATCATCCAGCAATCCAAATCACATCTAACATGTATGTACAGTGTTTAAGTGCATACGAAACATATATCATACGTGAAGAAAAATACTAAGAAGAGATATCCAGTGCTTAACAGCTTACAGTGTTTAAGCTTAACGGGACCGGTGTCGCCATTGCGTGTCTAGGCAGAGCTAAGCCGATGTCGCCTTGTACAGCCGATAGGCGTATGTCAGATCGTGTGTGCCGATCATCACCAGAGTTGCCTGGAACAGTCAACCGTGTGCGCCATCGTCGAGATCACGGGACAAGGAAGACCATCATTGCGTGCGCCGTCAAGGCCCCTGTCGAGGGCGCTATCGCCGAGATCAAGTGTGCCGTCGAGAGCGCTGTCGCCGAGATCGCCAGACAAGACCGTCCATTGTCGTCTGTCACCAGAGACAAGGCTCTTCGTCATCAAGATTAAGATGCTCGTTGTGCCACAGAGGCTCTCCATAAGACAAGCTCGTTGTCTCCATAAGACGAGCTCGCCGTCTATAGCATTGCTCACCACAGCACCGTCTACATCACAACGGCTCTACGCGTCATCGAGCGGCTCTACACATCATTGAAAGGCTCTACGCGTCGTCGAAAGGCTCTACGCGTTGTTGAATGGCTCACGAGCTGACGCCTCTTCAGGTAGGGCCTGTCCTCATAAGGGACAAGCCTCTAGAGCCTCGGTAGTGTTGGTAGATACCGGTTCGATCCCATGTGGCTTCCAGCGAGGCCCAGTACTCGGCGCTTCAATAAGACACTGAGCCTTTCACCCACACAAATAGGCTTTTCACCGGGAGTGTTCCCCAGAATATGGATGCTTTTTGCACTTGTCGGTACCCAATTACGTTAGTGCTTGTGCCTCCGTAGGCACGTAGCCTTGGCTGTAAGTGCCAGATGAAGGGAACTTGCTCTTGATGCCTCTGATTTGCCCCTTGGCCTACCTACGCTCCAGCCTAGGAAAACTAAGGAAAACTGATACCATGTTAACAAAGGTAAAAGATTTTCATTGAATAATACACAACTCACACGACCCGTACATACAACACCACATTCTCCAAATATGGTAAGACATAAATGTGTACGTTTCAAAGTACTAATTATCACATGACTGGTGATCAACAACTCCTTTCCAACACCACCACTTCCAATCCCTCTATGGCTTCCTCTACCTCAATTACCTTAGCTGACAGCTCCAAATCTAGGGTCACAGGTACATATTGTGTATCATTGAGTCCTATTGCTTTGTCTTCTATTTATCGTGTTCCCATTCATCTTGTGTTTCAGGATTAGAAGACTTGATGTTGGATCAGTGATGGGCACGAGTCTAGTGGACTCTATTTATTGGATCATGACATTATTGTTATTGCGGCAAAGATTGGACACTTCGCAAATGCTTATAAGCATCATTGTTGCCTTGGTCAGCCATCAACGGGCATCCTCTGTCGGTTCTCTTTTTGGTTGTGTTTTGCAAAAGTCAAAAAGGTGTAAAAAGGGCAAAATCCAAGTTTTGGTGTTCCAGCAAGACTTGGGTGCTACGACAAAAATATAGGGTGCCACAGCAGAACTACCACCATTGAAAGATATCCTATCATTTGCATCAGACCTTCAAGCAACGCTCAATTGAAAGATATCCTCACCAAATCTTCAACGGGAAAATGCATTAATTTTGTTCGTCCCAAGTTAGGGCAATCAGCTAGTTGTGCATTAATTAATATACGGTTGTTTTAGTTGTAATTGAATCCAACTTCGAGTTTGAAATCTTATAGGACAATCAAAATAATTCTAAGTTACTTGGTTTAAGAAGTAAAATTAATAATATAATAATGGGTAAATAAAAATAATAAAATAATAACATTCATAAACGAGAATGGGCGCTTTTAGGGATTCTAGGTTCATATAATAGACAAAAACAGGAAACATAGGGGGGAAAGAGGCTTCTAGATGAAGAACATGAAGAATCCTTGAACAATTGACGATCCAACAAATTACAAGTAATTCTATTTCTCTCCATTAGTTTTTACTTTTTTGTCATGTGTAGGATCGATAGAAACGGTTGTTTGATCGTTGTTTCAATGATTGTAACCTTGGGTATTGAGATGTTGATTGAAAGCTTGGTTTAACTTGGTTTTGATTGAAACATGGTTCAAGATCTCGAGTTTCATCTCGAATTGCCTTTTTTGCTTGAACTACAGTATTTAATAAGATTCTTACTGTTGATAACCTGTGACACTGGAGTTTTATGCTCGTTATCCGGTGTTTTATGTATCAGGCTTCAGCGGAGTCCGTGGATCATTTCTTTCTGCATTGTTCATATGTTCAAGAGCTGTGGAACGTAATTATGGGCTTGTTCAGCCTTCTTTAGGTGATGTCGTCATTCCTTCGTAGGTTGTTTGAGAAAACGTAGAGCGACGTTCGATGGTATGAAGAGATGTCCTTCATTGTCTTCTTTAATATATTTGGCATGAATGGAATGCTCATGTGTTTAACGATATCGAGCATTCTCCATCAAATATCACTCTTCTTTTTTTTCAGGATTTGTGAGAATGGCTTTTTGCTTCGGGCATATTATCTATTTTCTCTATTTCTGATATTGTTCTTGGGTGCTCTTTTTAAGCTTGATGTTGTATGTTCTATTAGCGTACGTTGCTTGTATGTGTTCCTCCCTTTTTAATAAATTTTCTTACTTATAAAAAAAAAAACTACGATCACAGTTGTAGGCGTCGCGATCATAGACAACTCATTATGTTTCGGATGAGACGTAACTTTAAACATTAAATAATATTTAGTTCTAGAAAAATCATTAAAAAATCAAAAAAAATCAAACAATCTCATTAGAACTATTAAGTAAACAAAATAAATGTTTAGAAAGTATGATATGACTTAAAATATTTTTAAAAAATAACAATAACGTACTATTATAGTATTAAAATAAATATATTATTAGTTTTAGACTAATAAAATCATTACAAAATATTAAATGAAGTCTTCAAATTTTTTTAAACTCTTTTTCATTTAATTTTTAGGTTTTATAATTTTAAACACTATTTATTTGAATTAAACAAAAAAACTAATAAACCTATTTTTATTTATTTTATTCAATCTATTTACTTAAAAAAAAATATAATTATCCTACAGACATTAATCTATTTTAAAAAACATCTAAAAAAATTAAATTAACCTTTCTTTTCTTACATATTATGTTTTAAAAAATTAATCAAAATTTTATTTTTTTTGTTTTCAATAAATAAAATAAACATAATAAAAAACATATTATTCATATATATATATATATACACACACATTCGTTGGGAATTGTTCAACGAATCCTGATGCAGGCAATGACATTAATATACTAGGGTCAATGTAGGTGGAGCTATTGTGAACTTCGCCGGCAGCTGACGATGAGGCAAGGATGAGGACGACAATGGATCAAAGATGAAGGTGGTGAGTTGAGACTAATTATATTGATTAAATATACAAGCAGGCAAGGACAATGGCAATCTTTAGCCAGGGAAGATGACACGAGGACAAGAGCGACTCAAGCGACTGCGTCAAACTAGGGATAGCAATAGGACAAGTTATACCTGATACCTATCCCTTCCCAACCCTATTAGGACAAGTTTGAGATTGACATTACGGGATTTGGAGCGGATTTAAAATGGATTTTTTTATCCATCATGAATTTCGGACGAATTCGAGACAAAAGTGACCTGTCCTATTACATATATATATATATATATGCCAATATCGCGGGTCATGCCAAGTACCCGCCCTTTCCCTATTGAGATAAATTTCGAGTCAACATAATTGAGTTCATGAGTGAGTTTGAAATGAAATCTTCTTAGATAGAATGAGTGGCCCATCCCGTTGCCATCCCTATGTCGAATGGCGACTGTGTCATGCTACATAGTCTCAATTTGAGAATCTCAACCAAGATCTAGATGAAATTAGTGTTAAACTCTAAATTAGTTGATATGGAACCATATTTGTTGATTTTGATTGAAAAGATAGGCATTTGTTGTGTTTGATTGAAAACTTGGATAATTTTAATGTATGATGATGTTTTTGCATATAATCATGCCTAAAGGTGTTGGTTTGGTTGGATCTTGAGCTTGTGCGATGAACAAGTGAAAACCAACAAAAAATTAGAGTAATCATGGCCGGTTTGTGGAAACAAATAAATATTTTCAATATCGCACAGCCATAGCCAATAGCCTCAGCCTGCATGTGTTATTTCGCCAAAGAGAGGGGTTGGCTATGCATTTTTATTTTGTTTTTGCCATTTTCAGCTATTTTGATTATACTAATGTCATTTTCAATGTGGTTTTAATAGTTTGACACTGTTTTGATGCTATTATTGATGTGAGTGGTTTGGAAACTATAACGGGACCCTATTTGTATTGATCATGTTGATTATATAGATGTTGTACATGCTAATTGTCAGCATACTATTGAATTGATTGATATCATTTATGTGCTATGCATGTTTGGATTGTTCATCTGATGAACCCTATGATATGATGTTATTGATTATAAATTATTGATTGAGTCTGTATGTTTAAATTGTATCTATATAATATAAGCTAATGTGTTTTTGAGATATGACTATTGTGACATGGGATAATGATATCAAATATTTTAGTAATGTGGGATTAATAGTTCTTAAGCCCTTAATGTGTGATGATTGGTGTGACATGTGGCAATAGTCCCTATTTCTAGGTGATGACAGGTGGCAGTGGCCTTGATGTTTCTTAGAGATGACTAGCATGACTGGTAGCAATGACCCCTAATATTCTAGGAGATGACTATGTGATGGGTAGCAATGATAATTAAGAGTGATGATTGTTTTGGTTATTGGCAATGGTTGTCATAACTATAATCATAGGCTACACTGATGTTGGCCACACTAGCTGGTTGATTGATTTAGGAAAAAGTCCCATTATAGATTTATATATATAGTGTTACAGATAATTGAATTGATAAGTTGTAGTTGATGATTTGGGAGAGTCCCAATATTGTTATAACTGATTGTGTTTAATGTTTGATTTGATCTTTTTTAATTGTTGGTTGAAAGAGTAATCTAAAGTACTATACTAACACATTTGTATACTTACATATAAATTTTAGGTTTGGTTGTGCCTTGAGATGATATGGAATTATAACTTATTTACTGAGTATTCGTGTTCACTTTACATTATTGAGTCTTTTTCAAGTACAGACAAAAACTAGCTCATTATTACCACAAAAGCAGTTTATTAGTCTTTTTCTTATTTGATGTAATACCTTAAATTATGAATTTGCAATGACATTGTTTCGTGTTAGATCATTTGAATTCCGGACATGAATTCGTAAAAGTTGTAATGGATTATTATATGACATATGTTGAACAATTATAAAATGATATTTTATTTGTTTTAGTAAAATAGATCTAATTCTTGCCCACATGTAGCACTAATCCCATCTCATGGTATTCCAATGTTAGTTTCATCAAATACAACATATATAATCTCTTCAACTACTTTGTTATGAAAATTATAAACACAATAAGCTTTATTAATGGTGGAATACCCTACAAGGACTAGGGGTGTTAAACGAGCTTATAACCCATGAGCTACACGGACTGGCTTTTTTTTTTTCAGACCAAGCCTATAAAAGCAAGCCCGTTTAATGCAGGCCAAAATGAATGAGTTGAGCTTGCAGGATAGGATTCTTATTTTTTTTAATTTATTTTTTATTTTTTTAATTTATTTTATTAAAAAATTCTATAATGTATGTATATTTTATAAGTTTTGTGTAAAGATCGTGTTTGACCCATCAAAGAATTTTAAAAAAAAAATAGAGATTTAAAGTAAAAAAATAAAATATAAATACGCCAACCCAGCCTGCAAGTGAGCTAGGCCGGGCCTGATAATTTAGGCCCGTTTAGACCTAAATCCACTCATTTAACACCCCTAACAAGGACACCTTCATTCGTTTTTGTATCAAACTTCATCTAGTGGACACCTTCCTAGAGAGGATATGGCCGCCACAATGGACTGCAAACATCCATAGCACCAACGCGAGTCCAAACTTGTCGATTTTCCCAACAAGTACCACGCCTTGGGGACGATCATAGCCCGGTGCTTGATAAACTAGTTGGGTGTTGGTCGGGAAAATGGTCAGGTAAGCCTTTTTGGTTGGGTGAATGGTCAGGCGATATTATAAAAGAATAAAAGGATAGATCACACTCTCAGATTGTATAGCTTGCTCCCTCAACTTTAACAAAATCATAACTTCTTTTGCAGAACTCTAATTGGCCTCAAATTAGTCTTATTTTGTAGGTAACTCAATTGGCTTTCTCTCCCTAGATGTCATCATATGATAAAGGAACTTGAACTTCTTGCCTCCACCATACTTTATAGTAATAGCAATAACCCTGAAACTGATATTTACATGATGTTTTGGCTTGTATTTTTGATTTGGCATGTGTTGTTGGTTTTATCTTCTTTAATACTTTCTCATTAGAAGTAAGGTCTTTCTTCATCTTTACAAGAACAACCTTAGTATAGGCTGAGTGAACTTTCTTGGAGTGCCGGTGTTATCAATCTTTGACACAAAATCAGAGAACATAAGTTTCTCATCAACCTTTATCAAAGTATTATTCTAAACTTTCAAGTTCTTCACCAAATAATTCTTTTTCAGATCTTGAATTGGAGAGGTGGCTTGAGATGTGACTCTCTTAGATGATGTGCCCTTAGAAGTAGTATGCTTCGGATATGCATAGATTACGGAAAATTGAATTAAGTGACAACGAAAAACAAGTATCATTTGTCTCGAATAGATAACTTACTTGACACTATTAGCTCGTTTGGTACGCAGGAATAAAAATGGTAGGAATAGAATCAAGGAAGGAATGGAATTTATATGGGAAAGGAATGAAAATTTAATTCCCTTGCCTATGTTTGGTATATAAAGCAAAGTAAGGTAATATATTAAATCAATTACCAAAATATCCTTATAATTATTAAAATTTATTAAATAAAAATTAATATTTAAAAAAATGAGGGAGGAGCAGCGGGGGGAGGGAGGGAGGGGGGCGCGGGGGGAGGCAACTTGCAGCGGGAGAGGGGGAGGCGGGGCTGGATCTGGGCATGGGGGAGGAGGGCGGTGGGGAGGGCGGCGGAGGGGTTTGCAGCGGGGAGGGGATGCGGGGCGACAGGGAGAGAGAGGGGAGAGAGATGTTTAGGAAAAAAAAAAAAAAAATAAAAAGGTAAAAAAAGAAAACAAGGTTCCCTTATACAAGGGAACCTTTAAACCAGGGGGGATGGGAGTAATCTTTTTCCCCTTGTATGGGGGTATAAGATTCCCAAGATAATTTTATTACCTCCTTTATTTTCATACCAAACATGGGAAAGGAATGTAATCTGATTCCTTTCCTTTCCTTTCATACCAAACGAGCCCTATGTGGTGTGAGATGGTTTTCGAATATTGATTTGTGTTCGGAGTATTACCAGTTGAGAGCAAGAAGGGAGGACGTCCCTACAATTGCGTTTGGATGTAGGTACAAATACTATGAGTGATACAACTGTTTTATGACATGAATGTTTGTATTGATTGGCATGACATTAAAAATATATAGGAATACTCTTATATAACTCTACATATGAAACACCCCTCCCCCCCATACTTATATTGAATTTTTAGTTAGCTGAAATCATTTATAGAGTACCTCCGAGCAAGCCAGGATGATCTCAAAGTGTCATAACATGCAAAGCTGATAGCAATATTAGGACCCACACCCTACATTAGGTATCAAACTGCAGTCAAACTAAGGTTTAATCATGGCAGAGAAAGAGTAATGCAAATTAAGTAAAAGGGATGGAAGGGAATCATAATGAGGAAGCATACCAACATCGTAGCACCCAGTCCTTTATAAAGACCCAAGACACCCTCCTCTTTGCTAATAGTACGTAATGCATGCCAAATACCTTTATAGTAGTATACGTTTGTCTGCAAATATTATAAATCAGATTATTAAATAAATTAAAAGAAGTTGAGAAAGTAAATTGCTTAGAAAAAGCAAGCAACAGTAAACTCTTAAAAAGCAGGAAAGAAACAAAACCCAAGCTTTTGTTTTTATCATTTCAAACACCCCTCGTAAAACCTCTATTTTCATATTATTTACTAAATAACTAAGAGATAGGTTCTAAAAGGGTTTTCCAACTGCTATTCTAGATATAAACTAAGTAATTCATTAATTGATGCACTAGTACAATGAATTTCTTAATTTGAGATTTGAGTTTCTAAACTTGAAGGCATTGGGTAGAAAAACTCATCAGATAATCAAACTTCTTATTCAGTCAAATGTTATTATCAAATTCGAATTACACTTAGGGATCAGGGGATAAGATTTCAAATCTCATCAATAAACCCCAAGCAACTACCTGTGCTGCAAGGCGCGTTCTTACAAGATCCAACGGATATGTCACAGTTGCAGCTGTTAGTCCAGCCAAACCACCACCAATAAGTCGAATGCAAATGTCTGTAGTTAAGTTTTCTCTATGACTTTCTAGTCCAGGGATCAGCTGCAGCAACTGTAGTAACACATAGCATAGTACAAAAAGTGATGCATAAACTAATGCAATAATAAATGCATATGTGAATGTGTTCATAAATGGCCTGCACCAACATTCTTGTAACGCTCGTATGCATAAAAGCTCACTGACGAATAGGGGAGACGATGAGCAATCATGACAAGATTCCCTTTCCAGAAAGCCCCAAATCCTTCTTCGCGGACAATTCGTGAAGCCTCATGCCAGATGCATGCCTTTCTTAACTGGGTTACATTTGAGTGCATCCCCTGCAGCTATAAATGAAAACAGAATAATCAGAAAGGGTGGGCAAGTTTTTGGTCAAAAAAATCCTTATTTGGACTACTATATTACAAGCCTGTTGCAGATGGAGCTACTTTTTGTTTATAACAGCAAAAAATAAAATAAAATCATATTTGAACAATTATGCAGTAAACCAATCTGGGGAACTAATATGTGCTTATAAAAGCATTTTTAAACACCAAAGGTGTTTGGGGGGTGAAATTACAAACTGTTTATTTAAAACTATTCATAAACTTCATTTAAAAAAATCGACTGGTTCAAGTGCACCCCCTCATTCTCTATAAAAGATATCTCAAATTCAAAATACAGTAAAAATTAACCACTACATATGACAATTATTTATGCATCCAAACGCTAAACTACTTATTATAAACTGTTGATACATAAAAATAAGCTCCCCAAACGAGCACGATGAAGCATGAACCACCTATGATAAAGATAGAAGGGAAAAAACAAACATAACAAAACAAAAAACAAAGTTGCAGACTTGTTTAGCAACGTTGCTGGTTTCGATTTGCTCTAATTTTATTTTATTTTCGTTAAAGGACGTGTCCAACAAAACTGTTTCTGTTTTCTTAGTTGGATGCATTTTTCCAAAATGAATTTTAAAAATAGAAATCACTTTAATACAACGTCATTTTAATATTTTTGACGTATTTACTATACAACTGCAAACATGTTTTTATTTTTTTTACTTCGAAATCAAATCCCAACACAAAATATGTAAAAATAAATAAATAAAAAAATAAAACATTTAAAAAAACACACAAAAAAAAAAACAAAATTGTTGCTGAATAACTAGCAATGAACAAAGAAACAGGAAAAAAAACAAAAACAACAACGAACGAACTTGAAAGAGGATAGTCAGACGAGCCAGCGGGGCGGTGCAGGTCTTGCTGACGGCACCTGCGATACCTCCGGCCAGTAGTTGCGAGGCGGCGTCAACCTGTGATTGACGACGCCGCAATGACTCCTGTTGCTCTCCGTCATCGACCAAACTCAAACCTCTCTGCCGTCCGTCCATCGCCACGCCCACCGGAGCAGCCGCCGTCGCCGCCTCGGCTTGCATCGCCGATTCTTCGCCGCCTCGCTCGCTGCGTTCACTCTGAAGAGACGAACAAAACTAAACCAAACCCTAGAAAAGGTCGAATTCAAACATCATCGCGCGTTCCCTGTTCGTCGCTGTTCGGCTCAAATCTATCTCTGCTCCCTTTTTGTGCTTTCGCTTTTTGCTTTTGCGCCTGAGAAAAGGAAGGTGTCAAAACAGTGTCTTACCTTGTTTGGGACGTCTGGGAAAAAAATGTGAAAATGTGTAAAAAGGTTTATACAATAAAATTAACAATGTTACACTAAATTAGTAAATTTGATTTAATAATCAACATCACTAATTAAAATTTATTTTAAAATATTAATTTAATGAAAAGAGAGTTGAAGATATTTTAAAAAAATAGCATTACTATTTTAATAAAACAGTATAAATTTATTAAATAAAAATAAGTAACTAAAATTTATAAAAATAAATTATCAGCTAAAAAAACTACTTAAGCCATAAGTTACGCCGGCTTGCTGTGAGTCAGTCTGTCACTGCGTACCGACGAGTCGACGACCGACCAGGATTTGGTAAGCTACGGGCGGCACCTACGATAACGTCGAAGAGTTCCATTCCATGTACGGTTATTGGTTCGACAGCAAGGATCTCTGTCGTTTATCGGTACCACGAATATTCTACGGTCACATGAAGCAGGAGAATATACGCCTCCGGGCGTATGTTGACTTCCATGACTTTCCCAGCACATAGATTTCAATGGAAGGTGAAGCGGTAAGCCAATATAGTTTTGTTTGAATTGTTTGCTTGAAAATAATTCTTCGGATTATTATTTTTTTTTTGCCGTTGGGTGGCATCTAGAAACTTTTGTTTAAATTATGGTGAATCTTATTTATTATATTACAAAAGAATATCTCTTTATATAAAAAAATTTATTTTGTCCTTGTGTTTACTTTAATTGGTCTCTATATATTTTACTTACTAATAAAAATTATTTATTAAATTTTATCCGTATATAATTTATTTACTAATTAAAATATTATTTTAACTTTTTTCTTCTCACTGCAAACATTTCCAATAGATTTAACTATAGCAAAAGTTATAGCTAAATTTAACTAATTTTTAACAAAAGTGTGCTCTGATAGTACAGCAATATCATCAGCTAAATATAGATTCAGTTAAAATTTTAGCTTTTAGCTGAGATGTCACATCAGTATTAAGCTCTGTGTCCTAAAATACCCTTGGCAACCCTACATTCCGCGTCGCCTCTCACCTCTCCCCTTCTGCACACCACACCGTCGTCTTCCCCCCCCCCCCCTCTTACAACATCGTCTCCCCTCCCCCTTGCCGACATCGCCCCCCTCTCCCCTTCTCGCGTCGCCCCCTTCTCCCCGACCGATGTCCGCCCACCCCCCTGTCGGCATCCCCCCTCTCCCCTCCGTCTCCCTTTTCGCATGTTGGATGAAAGCCAAATTTGGAATTTAGAAAATTAAAAGGGTAATTTTGGAAATAAAAGGGTTTAACAAAAAAATAAATGGAATACTAAGAGCATCTCCAATACACCTAAGCTAAATAATTCTGCTAAAGTCAAATATGCCTTGCTATAGTTTTAATTTAGCTAAGGTTGCTCCATTAGTATTCCATTTATTTATTTTTTTGTTAAATTCTTCTGTTTCCAAAATTACCCTTTTAAATTTCTAAATTTCAAATTTGGCTTTCATCCAACATACGAAAGGGGAGACGGAGGGGAGAGTGGGGGATGTCGGCCGGGGAGAGTGGGCAATGTCGACAAGGGGGGAGGACGATGTTGCGCAAAGGGGGGGGATGACAACACAAAAGGGGGGAGGATTGGAGGCGACGCGGAACGTAGGATTGCCAAGGGCATTTTAGGACACAAAGCTTAATGCTAATGTGGCATCTTAGCTAAAAGCTAAAATTTTAGTTAAATTATGCTAAAATTTTAACTGAATCTATATTTAACTGATGGTATTACTATACTATTGGAGCACACTTTTTTTAAAATTTATTTAAATTTAACTATAGCTTTTGTTATAGCTAAACCTATTGGAGAGTCTCTAATGGAGCAACCTTAGCTAAATTGAAACTGTAGCAAGGTATATTTGACTTTAGCTGCATTATTGAGCTTAGGTGTATTGGAGATGCTCTAACTCTATTTAATTTAACCATGTAACTAACTAATATTATAAATATTTCTCGCTCACTCGTCTCTCTTTCTATGTATAATAATTTAAATATAATTATAAATTTATATTTGTCTCATTTTATCCTCAATTTTCAATTCTTTAAATTAATTTATTATCACCTAATAATTTAACTATTCATACAAGTATTTATTGTTATTTTCTAGCAATCAATAATATGTATATTTTAAAGTGAAAAAATCATTACATTGTGTTTTCGTTTTGTTTTTTCACTAAGGCATGTTTAACATTCGTGAAGATGGTATAAATAATAGCAATATCACATCCAAGTTGATTACCTATACTTGATTGATGGCATATGTATAGGTCAAAGTCAGCAAAAAAGGACACCAAAACCAAAGCAAGATAGTGTGATAAAAAATATATTGCGGAAAATAAATTTGGAGCTAATGTAGCACCCTCAAATCATAAACTTTCAAATTATGTGTATTTATGAAATTAAATATATGATTTGACATAAATTTTAAATTTTAAATTATTCTTATATTAATTAATGCATCGCAATCCAATTTCTAAAATTAAAGAAATTAGAAACTAAACTTTTTTAATCCACTTATTACATCATGTAGCATACAAGATAATATAATTATTAAGTCCACACAATTTTATTACCAAATTTTTTTTCCTAATTTCCTTATCCTAATATTTTCATTCATTTAATAACTTGAAGTTAAAAAATAAATAATAAAAGAGGCATATTCAAATGACTCAATAATGATAAAAATATGACTAAAGAGGTATAATCATCTAGATATTGTCATCCACAAATAATATCTCAAACACATGATCGTTCCATCATACCACAAAAATCCCAAGATTAATCTTTTGGGGCTCTAACCTCAATTCGGGCCCACTCATAGTTAAAAAATTCTATTTGATGCATTCGTCATCGTATTAATATTTCTATTCCCAAATATCCATTCAATCACATGACAAACTCCTAAAAATCCCAAACATATGTTATTATAATGTGTGTATGCTTGAGATTTGGATTAATTTATCTTGTGGTGGCTTGGTGGATAACCATGAAGTTTCCATCAGGTTCAATAATATGACAATCCTTATTGTAGTGACAATAGTGTGGATGTCCCCTCCTTTATGATTAGACTAGTTGGATGGTGTGAAAGGTCGATTGTTGATTTGACGATAATTGTAGTTGGTTCAGATGGCCATGGCTACTGTATCTGGAGTACTCATCGAAGCCCTTATATTGTTGCTAATTTGAAGAATATGCTTGACGAATTGATGACAATGGGTTCTGTTAGTCCCGGGAAGCCAAGAAGAGGGTGAATAGGCTCTTTTTGAAACTCTTTCTCACTCTTTTGGCGCTACACTTAATCTAGTTAATAGATAAAATCAATGCGAAAGATAATCAAATAGTGGAAATAATTTGTATTATTATCAAAAGATAATTACAACAAATTGTATAGCAGATAAGTTGTTTGCATTAGCTTGAATCTACTGAAAGAATGTCTCTTTTTTACAGTAGCTGTAAAGATTCGTATTTGGGTAGTATGGAGAGATAGCCATTCTACAGGAATGTAATTATCTGGACGGTAATGTAGCCATCAGTGTGAGCATTTTGACAATACTTGGGCCCGATTCCGAGTTGGGGCCCCGAGTAGCCCGATTGTTGACTTTCTCGGGGTTTATGGATTGACTTTGCGTTTGAGCAGTCATTTGAGTGTGATAATATCTGTCTAGTGTTGTACTCGTCATATCGAACGTTTTGACAGTAATTTGACTCAATTTGGAGTTCGTGACCTTGGAGGTCAATTATTGCTTTGGGAGGTCAATTATTGACAAGGTCAATTATTAGTCAATGATTAGCGGAAATATAAATAGAATGAAAAGAGAGAGCTTTCACTTTACGCTATCACGTTGGTGCATTAGAGAGAGAGAGAGAGAGAGAGAGAGAGAGAGAGAGAGAGAGAGAGAGAGAGAGAGAGAGCGCTTAGAAACTTGAAGCCTTGGCGATTTGGGATGATTTGGGTTTGTGGAGCTCAAAGAATCACTCCAGGTAGGTGTCCTTGAACCTCTTATCTCGATCTTGTCTTTGAATATTCACGAATTTATCATTATTTATGAAATTGAGTATGAACCCTAGGTTTTGGGGGAAACCCAATTTTGGGTTAGATCTAATGGTTTAACATAAGATCTGTGGTCTGTTAAGTAATTTTGTATCAGTTTGTATATGTAATTTTGTAGTCTGTTGAGTAAAACGTGTGTTTGTGAATGCTTGGGGGTCATTGGGTTGATTCTAGAAAAAGAACAGGCAAAAACGATGATGAACAGTACCCTGGGCGAACTTTAGGATTGATGTTCGCATCAGTAGCTTCGTAGTCAGTAGCTGTGTAGTCAGCAGCCTTCTTAGTCAGTAGCTATTTAGTCAGCTGCTTCGTAGTCAACAGCTTCGTAGTCAGCAGCTACGTAGTTCGCAGCATCACTGTTGGATCAAACCCAGAATTTGGATGATGCAGATAAAACCCTATGTAATTTGATTTGAGACCTTGTTCATTTATTAAGTTATTGTAGAAGATGTAACTCTAATTTGGATCTACACTCGTGAGAGCAAAGCTAAGGACAGGATACATAATTCTGATCCGAACCAACTTGAGTGTCGTCAAGCACTTGGTAGATAACCAGGTCCTCATACTAAGTAAGGATTATTCGTGCGAATTAAACACTTAAAGTTACGGTCTAAGGAATCCGCGTCTTACACTTAAATGGACTAAGTTAAATAGATACGGAATAAGAATCCTAGTCTACATCTCGTACGGAGTAAGAGAGAATTGTTGCGGAATAAAAAGCTAATTCTTCCACTCAAGCAGACTAAGGACAAGAAGACACGGAGTAAGGAATCCGAGTCTTTCATTCACGCGGAGTAAGGAAGGACTTATGTGGAATAAGGACTCAAGTTCTTTGTTCACACGGAGTGAGGAAAAGAGATGCGGAGTAAGGAATCCGAACCTTTTACTCGAGCGGAGTAAGGATACGCTGATACGGAGTAAGCTCTTCGAACATTTACTCATGCGAAGTAAGGAAGCGCTGACACGGAGTAAGCCTTTCAAATCTCTCGTTCACATGGAGTAAGGAAGCGCTGACACAGAATAAGGACTCCAGTATCAATCTGACATTGAGTAAGCAACCACTATCACGGAGTGAGGATCCGAGCTTCATTAACATGGAGTAAGGAACCTTACAATTGATTAAGAAGACGCTGCTTCACTTTATCAACTTTGCATTTAAAGTCATCAACTCGCTGTGTCCCAATGTAAGAAAGACCCGTTGAATATCTAAGTCGTCTTACACGTGGATAACATGGAGGTGTGGACAGAGCCTTAAATGTAATTGGGATCATGCGAAGTAATTCAATGTTTAATTGAGCACCACATCCGCAGCAATTAAAGCAGAGACATTTTCCGAGAAGAATTCAATGCTACACGGTGCTCGGAAGATCATATTCCAAGAATGTTTTCCAAGGAAAAAGAAAACAACAAAAAAACAAAAAACTAATTAGAAAACAAGAAATGTAAAAAACTAATTTTACAGCACCGAGGAATTTTACTTTATTTTCTATGAATAGGTCTGATCATTTTTGTTTTTTTTTTCCTTTTTTTTGTTTTTTCAGTATTTTTGTTTTTTCCTAGAGGCATACCATCAAAAAATCTTCCTTGACCAATTTGATAAATCAAGAAAACAATAGTCGCAGTGACAGCAGGGGCTGAATATGTAACAACAATCCAAGGACGCATACCCAGACAGAAACTAAGTTCCCACTCACGGCCCATGTAACAAGCTTCACCAAGTAAAAAGTGTAAAACAATTAGCTCATAAGGACCTCCGTTGTATAACCACTCATCAACAGATGCAACTTCCCAGATTGGGTAAAAATGTAAACCTATAGCTGCAGACGTAGAAATAATAGCACCAGATATAATATTATTTCCATAAAGTAAAGATCCGAAAACAGGTTCACGGATACCATCAATATCTACTGGAGGAGCAGCAATGAAGGCAATGATAAATACAGAAGTTGTAGTCAATAAGGTAGGGATCATCAAAACACCAAACCATCCAATGTAAAGGCGGTTTTCAGTGCTGGTTATCTAGTTACAAAAACGGCCCCATAGGCTTTCACTTGTGTGTCTCTCTAAAATTGCAGTCATGGTAAAATATGGGTTTCTTTAATCATCAGATACTCCTAAGCACGAAAATTATCTATTTTTTATTTTAAATATTAATAATATAAATATCAAATTATTTCATAAAAAGAATGAAAAGCTTGTTATTCAATAGTATACCATAACGTATATATATTTGTCAACCAATATCAACATCCTCCATTACTAGTTATCTTTTATTTACCCTTCCCCCATCATAATTTTGTTTTAAATAACTAAAAAAATACGAATGGAATATCATTTCAATTTCAATATAATTCTGATAATGGGTTATCTTGAACTTGAACCCGGAACCTGTTGGATGGAGTAGAGAATTTCCTTGTTAACGTTAAATAAGATAAATAAGAACTCCCTCGCTAAAACGTGTTTTCTTTTTTTCTTTTTAATTGCACACAGCTTCCCTATGTATAACTTTATACTGTCTTCGCAGTTGGAACCTCTAAGTATAAGAAATAAACTCAATTGATTCAACACTTACTACTACATAGTTTCATAATCGAACTTTTTGTCATCATTTAGGGATAATTTTAAGTTCCATGATTTTATAATCATTCATGATTGACTAGATCGTTGATACAAATAATAAATATCCAAATACAATATACGACCTTCTCTATACAATCTCTGCAAAGGAAAAGAATACCTTGAGAAGATCAATGAAAGAACTTGCTCCTCCTCCATCAAAAATTCTTCCAAAACTTCTGGACCTAATCTTTTTAAAAAAGAACGTAAAACGCTTTTGTGTTTACGAGCTAAAGTTCTAGTACAAGAAAGTCGAAGTATATATTTTATATGATACAAACTATTTTTTTTAAGCTCCACTGTAATAATGAAAAAGGATTTCTGCATATATGCCAAAATTAGTCAATAATATCATAATCTGATAAATCGGCCGATATCAACTTAATAATGGGGTGACCTAAGACGTCACCAACTTTCGCTTTAACCAATGGTCCAACCAAAGGTATAATTAGAACTGTGGTATCAAACGTCTTAATAATATTATTTATTAGAAATAAATTTTCTATTATTTGACTTCGCGCCAACGAAGGGTTGAATCGTATATTTGCACTTAAAAGATAACCTAGAAAGTAAAGGAAATGCTTGGATAATGTTTTTATCCTTTTTGATTGATACCACACATAAAAACGACATTTAAAAAAGAGAGCAAGGTAATAGTTCCATTTATTCAAAATAAAAAACGTCCATTTTGAAGCCATAATCGATTTTCCTTGATACCCAACATAATGCAAAAAAATATCTTTGAACATACATGATATGGCTTGAAAATCGTTAGTAAAGACATTGACAAGATATTTTTTTATTTTTCCATAGAAAATAGTTCGCTAAAAAAAGGTTCAAAAAAATGTTGATTGTAAATGATAGGATTGGTTACGTAAAAAAAACATAAATAGATTCGTATTCACAGACATGAGAATTATATAAGAATAAAAAGAATCTCTGATTTCTTTTTGAAAGGTTGTAAATAAATTGATTTTGAAAAAATAAAAGGTTCCAATTATGATTCTCGTGGAAAACGAATCGTAACAAATGTAAAAAAGAAGCACCTTTCACCCAACAACGAAAAATTAAAACCAATATTTCAAGATGAACATGATAACGTATTAGTATTTTTGACACATAATTTAAACGGAAGAATTTATTTTCTAAAAAGGGAAATATGGAATGAATTGATCGTACATTTTTAGATTTATCTATTTGATTATATTCTCTTGAAGATACTACGCCTAAGAAAAGTTTAATTTCTACAATAACTGCTACCTTACTCGATATGATTTGAAAAAAAAAAGTTTGTTGTGCCCCAAAAAAGCATTTTGGTTATAATCATAAGTAGAAATAAGAAAATAATTTTGTTGATACATTCGAGTAATTAAGCGTTTCACAATCAGTAACCTAACCTTTTTGTCATAACCTACATTTTCGAACAAACTTGATCGATTGAAACTACTATGAGTAAGTGCATAAATATACTCTTGGAAAAAAGTGGATATAAAAAATAAAAGTCATGTTTCCGAATTCGCTCTAGGTCTTTTTTTTTAATTCTTCCATTTTTATTTGAAAGTTTATTTGAACCAAAGTCAAATTTGGGTTATCAAATAATACTAAACTAAATAATACTATAATAAATAGTAAGAAAAAGATAGATACCTCCTGATAAACGGACTCGATCCTCTGTTTTTCCATTAGCCCAATCAATTTATATTCATTACATTCTATGATAATAAGATGATTCTAAATATTTTATTTTTTAAACGAAATCGCTCTTTTTTTTGTAAAAAAATGAAGGGGGTTTATCAATATTTTTACACATACACATGTATATACATTCGATTATGGATATGAAATATAAAATTATTAGGATTCGTTCAAAAAAACTTTTATTATGATAAAACAGGTATGTTCTGGGACGGAAGGGCTCGAACCTCCGAATAGCGGGACCAAAACCCGTTGCCTTACCACTTAACTACGCCCCAATTTGATTTCTATTCAACACTAATAAAACTATAATATTGGTATTGATTACTTATTAATTCTGGTCAACATTTTTTAAATCTAAATTGATTAAAGTGTTGCTAGAATTTTAACATGTCTAAATATCGAATAAAACCCAATTCATTGATCATTACATATAATTAAATTAAAATATTATATGAAAGTATAATTTCTTCTATTCTATTATCCTTCGAAAATAGAAGTTTTTTTGATTTGATTGGGTAAATCTACAAAAAATATTTTTTTTTGTAGATTAAAAACTCAATAAAAATAAAATTATCTTCATGAAAAAATGGTTATTACATTTAATGTCTTTAGTTTGATCTATCTTAATTTTACTCTTTATTCGAGTCTTTTTTTATTTTCAAAATTGCCCGAGGCCTACGCTTTTTTAAATCCAATCGTAGATGTTATGCCAGTAATACTTGTATTCTTTTTTCTCTTATCATTTGTTTGGCAAGCCGCTCTAAGTTTTCGATGAGGTCTTTAATTTCATAATGTACTACAAAAAATGATAACAATTGAGAAGATCAGATAAGTCTTACAATTCCTAGATTCAAACATTTAAATTCGTGGATAGACACGATAACTCCATTCTTCTGGGGACCTTTTTTCAATAACAGACCCTATGTATTCTTATATTATATAGATTATCTATATCTATATAATATATTATATAGTTTTGTTAAGGATATAAGGTTCGAATCAACTAATTAATATTCATAAAAGATTCTTATTCATTACAAATTAATTTCAGATCATTTTATTATTTCTAGAAACATCACTTTATTTCATAGTATCAAATATGGAAATATAGGATATGTGATATAAAAACAGAGAATATATCCCCCCTCCCCCCCTTTCATTTTTTATAAAAAAAAAATCCTGGAGATTGGGTAATGCTTACTCTTAAATTGTTTGTTTACACAGTAGTGATATTCTTTGTTTCTCTCTTCATCTTCGGATTTTTGTCTAATGATCTAGTACGTAATCCTGGCCGTGAAGAATAACAAATCCCTTACTTTTTACACGTTTGATATTAATCTTTTAGATAAATTGTAAATAAAAAGATAATATCAATTCATTAACAAAACGGGAAAGAGAGGGATTCGAACCCCCGGTACGCATAACTCGTACAACGGATTAGCAATCCGCCGCTTTAGCCCACTCAGCCATCTCTCCAAAAAAATGAAAACAGAAAAATTACTATATTAGAATTATTTAGATATGATATAGAGATTGAATTGAAAGGTTATTTATTAAATCTTTATTATACTGTTATCATGACTTTGATAAGCAATACAGCCCGGATAGGTAATAGGTCCATACCTACTTACCATACCTATCCGGGCTGCCTTTTATCCCACCCAATGAAAGGGGGTTTGATGATTTGAAAAAAAAATTTGTTATTGAAATAACAACAATAAAATTCCATTTTTATTCTATTTTTGGACTTCTTATTATATTAATTTAATACAACACATTATACATTGGATTTATTAAATAAAAAAAATGAAATAATAATACTGAATTACCAAATTGTACTTTCATATCTTTGTAAAAAAAGGAAGAAAAAAATCCGAATGAAGCATCCATTGTCTAATGGATAGGGCAAAGGTCTTCTAAACCTTTAGTATAGGTTCAAATCCTATTGGACACAATTTATTTCCATAAAGGTTTATTTAAGCTTACTTTTACTTATCTTACTCGTATATTTCTTATCTTTTTTATTATTTATTTTCTTGTTATTTCAATTTAATACTTTTAATTCTCTTATTTCAATATTTCAATGTAAATAAATATTCATAGTCTTCAAATTTCTATTATTCTATTAACTAACTCTAGTAATTAAATGTTACAATTGTAATAAATTTAAGTATAACAAATTAATTTAGGAGTGATCAATTTATTTATTTGTTATTTCTTTCCTGAAATAGAAAGCATTCTAACTGTTCCTGAATAGCTTCTTTTAAAAAAAGTTCTACTTCCTCAGTAAATGTCTTAGTAGAAGATATTCTTTCTTGTTGCTGAGATTTGTTCGTTTTAAAATAGATATGTAACTCAAGGAGAAATTTCCTTACTTGACCAATTTCTAATGAATCAAGATAACCGTTTATTCCAGTATAAATAGTCATTATCTGTTCTTCCACGGTAAGAGGGCAGATTGGGATTGTTTGAGCAATTCACGTAATCGTTGACCCCTTGCCAATTGATTCTGAGTGGCTTTATCGAGATCAAAAGTGAATTGTGCAAAGGCTTCTAATTCTGCGAATTGTGCTAGTTCCAATTTTGATTTGCCAACTACTTGTTTCATGGCTTTAATTTGAGCCATGGATCCTACTCTCAAAACAGAAATATCCACATTAATAGTGGGTCTGATTCCAGCATTAAATAGATCAGCGGATAAGAAGATTCGTCCATTTGTAATAGAAATGACATTAATAGGAATATAAGCCGAAACATCGCTCGATTGAGTCTTAACTATCGATAAAGTAGTCATACTTCCTTCGCCTAAATAAGAACTTGATTTTGTGGCTCTTTCCAAAAGGCGCGAATGCAAATAAAAAACATCTCCTGGATAAGCCTCGTGACTGGGTGGTCTTCGTAATAAAAGAGACATTTGACGATAAGCTTGCGCTTGTTTATAAAGATCATCATAAATGATTAAAGTGTGTTGTTTACAGTACATAAAAAATTTAGCCAGAGATGCTCATGTATAAGGGGCGAGGTATTGTAATGTAGCGGGGGAGTCCGCCATTTCGGCTACTGCAATAGTGTATTCCATTTCCCCCATGCTCGAAAATTAGTCACTACTTGAGCCACAAAAGATGTTTTTTGACCAATAGCTACATAAACAGATATTACATTTTGCCCCTGTTGATTGAGAACCGTATCTGTAGCTACTGCCGTTTTACCAGTTTGTCTGTCTCTAATAATTAATTCTCGCTGACCGCGGCCTATCAGAATCATTGAATCAATAGCAATAAGCCTTATTTGAAGGGGTTCATATACGGAATATGTAAAAACCCGTATTTAGGTAGGGCTGAGAGATAGTCTTTCTCTGTTGCTAAAAATATCTGGATAGTGATGTGCTCGTCATTTTGAGCATTTTGACTATACTTGGGCTCAATTTGGAGTTCATGACCTTGGGAGGTCAATTAATATTTTTGGGGTTTATTAATAAAAGAAAATGCAAAAATATAAATAGGATAAGAGTAGGAGCTTCCATTTTACGTTTCTATGTTCGTGTGTTAGAGAGAGAGAGGGGGAGAGAGGCACAGAGAGAGAGAGAGAGAAGCTTGGAGCCTTCGCTTTGGGGCATTTTAAGCTTGTTCGATCATCAAGAATCATTCCAAGTAGGTATTCCATTGATTCTTCACCCTTTCTTTGCTATTTTATTGGATTAACATGTGAGAATTAGGTAAAATCATGAAAATTCGTGATAAACCCTAGGAATTGGGGAAAAATGAAAATTGAGCATGAAACCTAGATGATTTAGGTTGTTTGGTAGCCTAATGTGGCTAGATGATGTTAGAAACCCTTAGTAAGGATGAATTGTTGCTTAAAACTGGAGATTTAACGAGTATAATTGGGTTTTGGGATGAAATCGGGAAGGACGTAATTGGCAGTTCGCGACTAGGGAACTACTCGAGGCTAGCCTCGAGCAAAGTGTCAAGCAGAGCCTCGAGCAGGAGCCTTGAGCATGTTGCTCGAGCTTAGAGTGTCGTGTAGCGTTGAGCAGAGCGTTGAGCAAGGTGTCTCGAGCAGGGTGTCTCGAGCAGTTAGACAATGCAGTTGCCAGTGTATGTTGCCAGGGTGCCTGGACCCATTTACATTGTAACCATTATGCCTCTCCACATTTAATTATACTTAAGTTATAATGTAAATAACGAAATACTCCCTATTTGGATTCAAAGAAAAATACTAGAAAAATAAATTCTTACTCCTTCAAAACGTGAAAATTGAGATTTTGTGCAAAATCTTGAAAAAATCCAGTTTTTCGTAGAGGTGAATATTTGAAAAGTGGGATTAGACATCTTAGAAAAATCCCCAAAAAATAGATTATCTTAGTTATGATATGGAGACCCAATGCCGGGACTTTTTATTTCAAGAAAACAACTCCTATAGGTATCTCCTTCCTTGGTCAAGGAATGATAATCGATTTGTGAAGACTGGCTTCAGTTATAGGGGGAGTATGGTGAACCTTAATGCCATATTGGTGTTGGTATGTTAGTTTAAGGAATTGGGGCTTGGGCTCTATGACTTGTTGGGTTCTCACCGTGAAGCACAGATGATGCTATGTGGTTGACGGGGCAGGCATATGCGCCGATGGCAGGCCTGTGTGGCACTGTGTCTGGGCATATAGCATTGTGGTAGGGCTGAGTGCCTTGAGATGGGATCATGTTGAGGATCGTGTTGAGCCGTTGTGCTCGTGGAACTAGGGCTGAGTGCCCTGAGCTTGGATCCCGTGGAGGATCGTGGACAAGCTGTCTTGTGTGGGCAGGTTGGGTCCTGATGTTTGTTTATGGGCTGAGTCCTGATGATTGTGTATACTACACAGTGCACGAGTACACAGAGCATGTAGTATAGACTTGTATGTTTGCATGATATGGAGTTTTGGGGTCACCTACTGAGCTTGTCGCTCACCCCTACTTGTTGTTTACCTTTTTCAGGTGTGACCCGAGACTAGTGGAGGACTTTCTTCCAGGAGGATGTGCTCACTACTCTGATGTATGATACAGTATTGTATTCTGTATTGTTGTGTCTTGTATCCCGGACATGGGTCCGTGGACAGTTGTATTTGCATACTATTTGTGATGTGATGTTTGTATGACTTTTGACTTCCTGTATGCATGATGATATATGGGAAAGTACATGATTATCCTTGATGTATGACTGTACAGGGTTGCATGATTGAGACAACACCCGCGGTGTAGTATCTATTGGTGCTAGTCACTGACCCCTTGACCTTTCGGGTGCGGGCAAAGGGAAGTCATGTTCCTAGTTCCGGGTACCCTGGACTTCGGGGGCGTGACAAGTTGGTATCAGAGCATGGTCTAGCGGACCTAGGTTAGTGAGGGGTGGTTAATTAATTCCATGTGCCTTGAAAAACTGTAGGGAGGGCGCCTGATCAATGCAGTCCTTACATGTATTCTAGGTTATGTTGGTGTCAGTTAGATCATCCTAGGAGCATATGTAGGAATGGATGCATCTTTAGTGGTATGATTGTGTGCATAGAGGGCACTAGATTGCCTTTGTGTGATGTGATTGCATTTGGTGCCGAAATGGCACGTGGCCATGAGAGCCAGGACTTGATTTTGTGTGCCCTGAGGGGTGACACGATTCTATATGCATGGTTGTGGACCTACGGGTCGTGTGGTGAGAACAGCTGAAGGCAACAGTCCGGGGCAAGAAGCTAGTGCCAGAACAGCCCGATGGAGATAGCTACGGAGCCTTTGCCTATTTCTTCATCAAATCCATTGTCAAGGTGGATAAAAACTGGAACAGCATCCAAGCCTACACAATGGAGCAGACAATGGAGCTTAGAGAGAAGGCTGCAACGATGATCTTCAAGTACAGTAAGCCTTATGTACCTTAATGAAAATTTTGTATAAAAGCTGAATTGTACTTTGTACTGGTTAATGAAAATGGAGTGATTTCTTTTCTGTATCTTATCTCTTTGCGTTGTTTACCAGATCAGATTACAAAGGGTTTGGGCATATCCATAATTGGGGGAGATTGTTGGATCAAGCCCAGAATTTGGATAATGCTGATAAAGCCCTATGTAATTTGATTTGAGACCTTTGTTGTTTTATCTTAAGTCATTGCAGAAGATATGACCTTCATCCGGATCTACACTTGTGAGAGCAAAGCTAAGGACAGGATACATAATCCTAATCCAAGTGACAATGAGTATCGTCAAACACTTGGTATATAACCAAGTCTTTACTTCATACGGAATAAGGATCATTCATGCGGACTAAGAACCTAAAAGCTACGGACTAAGAAATCCGCACCTAATACTTCAAATGGACTAAGTCAAATAGATGCGGAGTAAGAATCTTAGTCTACAAAGTCGCACGGAATAAGAGAGTCGTCACGGAGTTGAAAAGTTAAGTCTTCCACTCAACCGGACTAAAGTAAAGAAGACACGGAGTAAGGAATCTGAGTCTTCTATACATGCGGAGTAAGGAAGCACTTCTACAGAATAAGGACTTGAGTCTTTATTCGCACGGAGTAAGAAAACTAGATGCGGAGTAATGGATCCGAACCACTCACTCATGCGGATTAAGGATGTGCTGATACGGAGTAAGCCATCCATTCCTTTAACTTATGCGGAGTAAGGAAACTAAATGCGGAGTAAGGAAGCACTGATGCGGAGTAAGCACTCTGACCTTCTCTTTCATACGGAGTAAGGAAGCGCTTACACGGAATAAGGATTCCAGTACCAAATTGATACGGAGTAAGCAATCAGTATTACGGAGTAAGGATCCGAGCTTAGTTTAGCACGGAGTAAGGAACCTTATACCGGATTTAAGAAGACACTACTTCAACTTATCTCTTCGTATTCAAAGTCGCCATCTCGCTGCTTCCCGACGTAAGACAAACTTGTTGAAAACCTAAAGTACTTTACACGTGGATCATTCGGATATGTGGACATAACTTTAACTACACTTGGGAACTTACAAAGACTCTTATGCGTTACAAAACCCAAGATCTTGAAGACCACATCCGCAACAATTGAGGCAGAGAGATTTCTGAGAGACAGTAAATGTGCACAATGTCCGGAACAACAAGTTCCAAGGTTGTCTCGTGTGGATGTCACTATAAATAGTAACACTTGTACACTTTAGTATGCGTGCATGGATGAATTAGAAATTGTGTAATAGTTTTGTGTATGTACCAAAGCTCATTGAGTTCATAGAGGCCAGTGTGTGCGTACTTGTAAACAGAGTGCTAAAGAGTTGTTAAGTAGGTCTAAAAGCTTTCAAGCTTTAGTCTGCTTCCATTTTGTTGTACTTATCATAGTGATAATAAAACAAAATACTTCCACTATCTGGTTATCTTTTGCATTGATTCTATCTCTTAACCAGATAAGTATTGTACCAAAGAGTTAGAAAAGAGTTTCGATAAGAGCATGTTCACCCCCCTCTAGGCTCCAAGGGACCAACAACTGCTTCACAAACATGGAGTTTTGGTATCACTCTGACAAAGCCGCCAAAGTTCACACCTGAGCTTTTCTCCCAGTGGAAGGCTCACATGAGAATGTTCATGGTTTGCCATGATCATCTCATGTGGCCGTGTCTTCATCAGGAGATACCCAGTCCGATGACAATCGGAGAACATGGAGTTAGAAGACCAAAGACTGATGCTGAACTCACCAACGATGAAAGAGCCTGGCAGTGTGCTAACGAAAAGGCTTTGGAATATGTTACATCATCTTTGGACTTCAAAGCTTTCATGGATGTCCAGGGCTGCACGACAGCGAAAGCTGTCTGGGATAAACTGACAATCCTCTATGAGGGAAGTCAGTCCCAAATGCAGAATGTTTTCTGTACTCTCAGACAGAACTTTGAGAGCTTCAACCACAAACCTGGCGAATCTCTCGAGAGCATCTATTGGAGATTCGGCAAGCTCATTCTTGAGCTAAAAACTGTCAATGAGCATTATTCTCAATCTTAAATCAATGACAAGTTTTTTCGCTCCTTGCCGGATCGCTACTACTCCAAGCAACTCCAGATGTAATCCGACAAGAACTGACAGTATATTCCCCTTGAAGAACTATATAGAGAGCTACGGACTCACGAGGTCAGGTTTAAATACTCTGACCGAGACGAGAAAATAGCTCGGAAAGAAAACGGGGTACCTTTTAAAGCTACAGAATGTCTAAGCATACTGAGGAATGATAATACTGAAGAGTCTGAGAATTCTGACTCTAACGGTGAAGAGGAAATAGCTCTTCTCGTCAAATCCTTTGAGCGATTCCTGCGGAAAAGCAGAAAAGGATTCAGAAGAGGCTCCTCATCGTCATTCCGAAGGAAGGAGCGATCGAAGTCCAGTTCCCAAGAATGCTATAATTGCGGGAAAACCGATCACTGGGCCAAGGACTGTAAATCCAAATCTAAAGTGGCCGAGAAAAGTGACAAGGTTACTCCTCACCGCTCCACCTCAGACAACAGCAAGAACAAGAGGAAGGCGTTCGTCACAAAGTACGCCAGTGGCTCGGAAGAAGAGGAGGAATCCTCGGATGATGAGCCAACTCCTAAGCCGAACGTCTGCCTCATGGCAAATACTGAGGTACCTTCGATCTCTAAGCTTATGAGTAAATTAGAATCTCTTATTATTGAACGTGATCATGAAAAGAATGAGAGACTAATAATTACTCAAATGTATAAAGATATGGAAAGTCACAACAAACGTCTTGAAATTATTGTTGCTAGACTAGAAAAGGACATAACTGACTTCAGGGGTAAAGAGGCTTGGTATCATAATCTAAGAGCTGAAAATCACTTGCTAAATACCAAGCTAACTGGCCTAAAAGTGATTGTGAAATGACTTGAAAATGAACTGGAACAGGAAAAGGAAATAAATCGTAAGTGGCTAAAATCCGGGGAAATAACCTTTACTTTTAGAACTGATCTAGACAACATCCGAGTCAAACCTGGCCTAGGCTCCGAACCGTCGACCTCCACACAGACTATTGAGTGTCCTCCGAATTTCATTCCAAAACTAACCAACCTTTACCCTGTTAGTACGACTAAACTGTTGGATGGTTTCATATCAGGTGGCACCATAGTCTATGATTTTGGAATTGAGGCTATTACTGCAGTTCCCGAAGCAGTAGCACCCGTATCTAACGATGAAGGGAAGGTTGCTGCAGTTAAAGCCGAAACTGTAGCACCCAGAAAGAAAGGAAAGGCTAAGGCTGGCGTATCTAGGGCCAAGAGCGCGTCACCCAATCGTAAAGGTTTAGGCCATAGGGAACAGAGTAGAAAATTTGTTAAACCTGAGAAACCTGTATCCCCTGTTACCACTCCGCATCATAGTGTCTGTTCCATATGTAGAGAAATAGGTCATTATCACTATGAATGCTGGAGCTTATCTGATAGCTGGCTTTGTAATCAAATTCATATTAATAAAGATCAGTTTATCAAAAAGGGTTCTTCGAGCAAATTAAAATCTAAATCTTAAAGGAGTGTCTCACCCAAGAAAACCCAAGTAAAAGAAGCAGCTGAACCTAACAAAATAAAGTCAACCTAGAAAGCTAAAATTCCTAACAAAGCTAAATCCGGAACTGTTGACACCACTGCTGTTTCTCCTAACCGCCCGAAACAAGTTTGGGCACCAAAAGTGTAAACTGTTGTCTTACAGGAGCATCTCTGGATCGCATTGTCGGATCACTTGAAGTTAAAGATCAATCAAAGCAAGTGGATCCTCGATAATGGATCATCTGGACATATGACGGGTGATCAGTCTCTGCTCGTTGATGTTACTGACAAACGAGGCCCATCCATATCATATGGGGACAACAGCAAAGGTAAGACTGTGGGGTATGGCACTTTAACCAACGGTTGTGTATCAATCACTAGAGTTGCACTAGTCGAAGGTTTGAAGCATAATCTGCTGAGTGTCAGTAATTTATGTGACAAAGGATTTACTATCTCTTTTTATGTCCAACACCTGCACAGTGAGGGAAAACCTATCCGGAGATGTTAAGTTATCCGGATTAAGAGATGGGGACATATATTTAGTGGTCTTAAGAAATAATTCTTCTGACCATGTATGCTTCCTCACTTCAGATAAAGAAAGTTGGCTATGGCACAAGCGTTGCGCACATTTAAATTTTAAAACCTTGTTTAAATTAGCGTCGCTTGACTTAGTAAATGGTTTGCCCAAACACAAATTCTCCTGAGACTCCATTTGTAGAGAATGACAACTCGGCAAGCAGACCAAACACAGCTTTAAGAGCAAGTCAGTTAATTCAATAACTGCTCCGCTGCAACTTCTTCACATGGACCTCTGTGGTCCCATTTCTATTGCTTATTTTGCCGGTGCGAGATATACCCTAGTGGTTATCGATGACTTCACCAGGTATACATGGGTGATGTTCCTAAAGTCAAAGGATCAAACCTTTGAACATCTCATAGATCTCTTCAACTGGATAAGCAATTCACAAGGACTAAGCATTAAGTGCATCAAGAGAAATCATGGTACAGAGTTTGATTTTTCCGAAATGAGATCATATTATTCTGAATAGGGCATTCAGCATGACTTCTCTGCGCTCAGGACTCCACAACAAAATGGAGTTGCTGAGCGTAAGAATCGCACCCTAGTCGAAGCTGGTAGATCCATGTTAGCAGGGGCAAAGCTTCATCTCAGTCTATGGGCTGAAGCTATGTCAATTGCATGCTATGTTTAGAACAGAACCCTTATCAATAAGGTTACCATGAAAACACCTTACAAGATGTGGAGAGGAAGAAAGTCATCAATCTCCCATTTCAAAGCTTTTGGGTGTACTTGCTACGTGTTAAATAACGACAAAGAGGCCCGGAGTAAATTTGAGCCAAAATCCGATGATGGGATCTTTGTCGGATATTCTTTACACAGCAAGGCTTATCGTATTTTCAATAGAAAGCGTCTAATTGTTGAAGAATCTATCCATGTCAATTTTGATGAAACTAACTGTTGGATTAAACCTAGAATTTGGATAATGCGGAACAAACCCTATGTAATTTGACTCGAGATGTTTCATGTTTACTATTAAGTCTGTGCAGATGAATTAACTCTAATCTAAACCTACTCGTGTGAGAACAAAGCTAAGAACAAGATACATAATCCTGATCCGGATCATCATGAGTATCGTCATTCACTTGGTACATAATCGAGTCTTCATCCGGAGTAAGGACTTTTCGTGAGGACTAAAGACTTGACAAAACGACTTGAGGAACCTGTGTCTAACTCTCAATTTGACTAAGTCAATTGATACGGAATAAGATTCCAAGTCTATCACTCGCATGGAATAAGAGAGACTTGTTGCGGAGAGAGAATTGAAATTGTCACTCCACTGGACTAAAGAAAAAGAAGACACGGACTGAAAAATCCGAGTCTCATTCGAACGGAGCAAGAACAATTGTTGCGGAGTAAGGACAACAAATGCGGAATAAGGAATCCGAACTATTACTCATGCGGAGTAAGGATTCACTGATGCGGAGTAAGCATTCAGTACCTACTTTATGCGGAGTAAGGAAGCGCTGACACGGAACAAGGATTCTAGGACTTCATTCACACAGAGTAAGGATCCGAGCTTCACTGATACGGAGTAAGGAACCTTATGACGGACTAAGAAGACGCTACTTCATCATTTCCAAGCCGCTTTTATTACAATCAGCTCGCTTCGTCCCAATGTAAAACAAACCCATTGAAAACCTAAATTCTTACACGTGGATCACGTGGAGATGTGGACGCGGTCTCAAATGCAATTGGAATCAAGCAAAGAATTCATTACAACTTATGCTTCCAATATTTCAAGCTCCACATCCGCAGTAGTTAAAGCTTCAGCATTTTTCGATGAAGAACTTCAATGCTTCACACTGCTTGGAAAATGCAGTTCCAAGATAGATTCCTAGGATGTCTATATATATACCTAAAGCAATGTAAAATAGATGCGCGCTTACAAAAACTCAAATACTAACAAGCGTGTATCGTGTGAAAGAGCATATACAAAGATCTACAGCCAAGTGTGTGTAACTATAATAGAGTGTTGAGTTGTAATCAGCTAAATCGCTATTTTGCTTCGTTGTAATTATCTTCAGATAATAAAGCAACATACTTCCACTACATGGTTAATCTTCCGCACTGATTTTATCCGTTTAACCAGAGTGAGTGTCTAGCCATATAGAGAGAGAGAGAGCAAGAATTTTCAAAGAGCCTATTCACCCCCGTTTAGGCTCTCTAGGACCAACAAGTGGTATCAGAGCTAGTTCTACTTGCTCGTAGAGATCCCTCACTCCCTCTCAACTTAACAATGGCTGAAGAAAGCAGTATGCTATTCAATACCCGCCTTAACTCCGGGGGAGCTCAAGAGCCCCTTCCCAACCGAAGCAGCAATGAAAATATTAATCCACCTCAACCTGCTGCTGCCGCTGCTCCTCAACCACAGAGTTCAGGCTACACCCTAAGCAAACCGCCAAAATTCACACCAAAGCTTTTCTCCCAGTGGAAAGCTCGCATGAAGATGTTCATGACCTGTCATGATCATCTAATGTGGCCTTGTCTTCATCAGGAGCTTCCCATTCCGATGACCATCGGAGAAAATGGGGTCGGGAGGCCAAAGACTAATGCTGAACTCACTCACGATGAAAGAGCCTGGCAATACGCCAGTGAAAAGGCTCTAGCTTACGTGACATCGTCCTTGGATTCAGAGGCTTTCACAGATGTCCAGGGCTGCACGACAGCAAAAGCTGTGTGGGACAAATTGATTATTTTATATGAAGGAAGTCAGTCCCAGATGCAGAACGTCATTTGCGCTCTCAGATAGAACTTTGAGAGTTTTAACCACAAACCTGGCGAATCCCTGGAGAGCATCTATCGGCGATTTGGCAAGCTCATCCTGGAATTGAAAGCTGTCAACGAGCACTACACTCAGTTCCAAATAAATGACAAGTTCTTTCATTCCTTGCCGGATCGCTATTACTCTAAGCAGCTCTAGATGCAATCCAAAGACAACTGGAAGTATGCTCCCCTTGAAGACCTATATGGAGAGCTACGGACTCATGAGGTCAGATTCAAATACACTGTCCGAGACGAAAAGATAGCTCGGAGAGAAAAGGGGGTAGCTCTTAAGGCTACGGCTGGACCAAGCATGCTGACGGAGGATGATACGGAAGAGTCAGAAAACTCTGACTCGGACATGGAAGAAGAAATAGCACTCCTGGTGAAATCCTTCACATGATTTCTGCGGAAAAGCAGAAAAGGATTCAGAAGAGGCTCTTCCTCATCCTCGAGAAGGAAGGAGCGGACGGAGTCGACATCCCAAGACTGCTACAATTGCGGGAAACCTGGTCATTGGGCCAAGGACTGTAGATCCAAACCCAATATGGCTGATAAGGATGACAAGGTTAAATCCCGACGCTCCACCTCAGACAACAACAAAATGAAGAGGAAGGCGTTCGTCTCAAAATACAACAGTGGTTCGGAAGAAGAAGAGGAATCTTCCGACGACGAACCAACGGAAAAGGCGAACGTCTCCCTCATAGCAAACGCTGAGGTACCTTCTATCTCCGAGCTCTTGAGTAAATTAGAATCTCTTACTAAGGAACGTGATGATAAAAAGAATGAGAGATTAATAATTACTCAAATGTATCAAAATACGAGTGGTCAGACTAAACGCCTAGAACTTACTGTTTCTAAACTTGAAAAGGACATAGCTAACTACCGAAGCGGGGAGGTTTGGTATCACAACCTAAGAGCTGAAAATCACTTGCCGAATACCAACCTCACAGGCATGAATGTTAATCTTAAAAGACTCGAGATTGAACTTGAGAAGGAAAAAGAAATAAATCATAAATGGCTAAAATCTGGAGAAATAGCTTCTACATTTAGAACTGATCCTGACAATATCCGAGTCAAACCTGGCCTAGGATCCGAATCCACTTCCACTGCTCCAGCTACTGAGTGCCCTTCGGACTACACTCCAAAACTAACCAACCTATATCCTATTAGTACATCTAAACCGTTGGATGGTTTTGTTTCAGGTGGTACCGTAGTTTATGATTGTGGAAGAGAGGCTGTTACTGCTAATCCCGAAGAAGTAGCACCCATACCAAACGATGAAGGGAAGGTTGCTGTAGTTAAATCCGAAACTATAGTACCCAGAAACAAAGAAAAGGCAAAGGTTGACACTTCTAGGGCCAAGAACGCGTCACCCGTTCGCAGAGGATTAGGTCATAGGGAACAGAGTAGGAAACCTGTTAAGCCAAAGAAACCTATATTCCCCGCTGTAACTCCACTTCATAGTGTCTATTCGATATGTCGTGAAACAGGTCACTACCATTATGAATGTTGGAGTCTATCTGATGACTGGTTATTTAATAACTTCTCAATCAATAAAAATTAGGTTGTCAAAAAGGGTTCTTCTCAGAAATCTAAATCTAAAACTCCTCGGAGCATCTCTCCTAAGAAAACCCAAGTTAAAGAAGCAACTAATATGAAAAAAACTAAGTCAACCTGGAAAGTTAAAGTTCCGTATAACGTAAAATCCGGAATAGTTGATACTGGTGTTGCCTCTCCTAATTGCCCGAAACAAGTTTGGGCATCAAAAGTATAATCTGTTGTCTTGTAGGAGCATCTATGGAATTCATTGCCATCTCACTTGAGGTCAAAGATCAATTAAAGCAAGTGGATACTCGATAGCGGATGCTCCGGACATATGACGGGTGATAAGTCTCTGCTCGTGGATGTAACTGACAAACGAGGCCCATCCGTAACATATGGTGACAACAGTAAAGGTAAGACTGTGGGGTATGGCACTTTAACCAACGGCTGTGTATCAATTACTAAGGTTGCATTAGTCGAAGGTTTGAAGCATAATCTGCTGAGTGTCAGTAATTTATGTGACAAAGGATTCACAGTTTCCTTTTTATCAAACACCTGCACAGTTAGAGATAACTTATCCGGAGATATTAAGTTATCCGGATCAAGAGATGGGGATATATATTCTGTGGTCTTAAGTAACAATTCTTCTGACCCTGTATGCTTCCTCACTACAGCATCACATGAAGATAGTTAGCTATGGCACATGCGTTGCGCACATTTAAATTTTAAGACTTTGTTTAAATTAGCGTCGCTTGATTTGGTCACTGGCTTGCCTAAACACAAATACTCCAGAGACACACTCTGTCGAGAATGCCAACTCGGCAAACAGACCAAACATAGTTTTAAGAGCAAATCAGTTAATTCAATAACTGCTCCCTTACAGCTACTTCACATGGATCTTTGCGGTCCCATTTTTGTTTCTTCACTTGCTGGTGCGAGATATACCCTTGTGGTTATCGATGACTTCACCAGGTACACATGGGTGTTGTTCCTGAAATCTAAGGATCAAACATTTGAACACCTTGTTGATCTCTTCAACTGGATAAGCAACTCACAAGCATTGAGCATTAAATGCATCAGGAGTGATCATGGTACAGAATTTGACTTTTCATATATGAGGTCCTATTGTTCTGAATAGGGCATTCAGTACGACTTCTCTGCGCCCAGAACTCCACAACAAAATGGGGTAGTTGAGCGCAAGAATCGCACTTTAGTCGAGGCTGGCAGATCAATGTTAGCAGGGGCAAAGCTTCCTCTCTGTTTATGGGCTGAAGCGGTGTCTACTGCCTGCTATGTTTAGAACAGAACTCTTATAAATAAATTTACTGTGAAAACACCCTATGAGATGTGGAAAGGCTGAAAGCCTTCTATTTCACACTTCAGAACGTTTGGGTGTACTTGTTACGTACTGAACAATGGAAAAGAATCCCGGAATAAATTTGAACCAAAATCTGATGATGGGATATTTGTTGGGTATTCATTTCATAGCAAGGCTTATCGGGTTTTCAATAGAAAGCTCTTCAAAGTTGAAGAATCTATCCATGTGACCTTTGATGAAGCTAACATGTATTGGTCAAAAGTTGGTTCTCCAATTTCTAATGTGCAGGATCAAGACGACAACAATGACTACTCAAAGTTTATGAATGTTGCTGTCGCTCCTACTGACCAACCACGTGGCACCAGTGAAGAACGAAGAAATGAGGCAGATGATGCTACAGATGAATTGGACTCGGGACTTCCACTTAACTCCGGACATATTCCTTCGGGTATTCAAAATACCGGAGTACCTTCAAGTCCATCCGAACCAGCTAATACAGAAATAAATAGTAATGGAGAACCACAAAACTCTCAAGAACCTATTGATATGGATAATGCTGTCCCGGAAGAAGCTCACACAGCAGATGAACAAGAACCACCTAATCTGACAGAGCTTCAAATCATTGCGTATTCACCACCGCTTGCACAAAACTATCGGTGGACTCGAAACCACCCAAGAACAAGTGATTGGTGATCCTACTGTTGGTGTTAGAACAAGGGCAGCCACCTTCAACATGTGCCTCTACTCTTGCTTTTTGTCGTAAATAGAGCCAAAGGTGGTGGAAGAAGCACTTGAAGATTCAAATTGGATAGACGCTATGAAGGAAGAGTTAAATCAGTTCAAGAGGAATGATGTGTGGACTCTAGTGCCCAGGCCAAAGTCTCAACAAATCATTGGAGTTAAATGGGTGTTCCGGAACAAACTTGATACGGACGGAATCGTAATCCGGAACAAAGCCCGACTGGTAGCCAAGGGTTATTGTCAAGAAACAGGAATCGACTATGACGAAACCTTTGCCCCAGTAGCTAGACTTGAGGCAATCAGAATGTTCTTGGCATACGCTTCATACGAAAACTTTAAAGTTTATCATATGGATGTCAAGAGTGCATTTCTGAATGGAGATCTTCAGGAGGAGGTATATGTTGAACAACCTCCAGGTTTCATTGAACCCAAGGCTGGACATCTGGTTTACAAACTAAGGAAAGCCTTGTATGGATTGAAGCAAGCTCCAAGAGCCTGGTACGACACACTTTCGGAATTCTTACTTGCTCACAACTTTCAAAAAGGGAAGATTGACACCATGCTATTCTTACGGAAAGAGAAAGGACATGCTCTGATCGTACAGATCTACGTGGGCGATATCATTTTCGGATCAACTAATCCGAAGCTTTGTGATGAGTTCGCCAAGTTGATGACTGGCAAGTTTGAGATGAGTATGATGGGAGAACTGTCTTGCTTCCTTGGGATCGAAGTCAAACAACTGAAGGAAGGGATCTTCATCAACCAAGCTAAGTACACTCGTGACTTAATCAAGAAGTTTGGTATGGAAGGTTCATCTCCTGTCAAAACTCCAATGCCAGTTAGTGCCAAGTTAGACCCAGATGTTGATGGCAAATCAGTAAATGTGACTGAGTACAGAGGAATGATTGGATCCTTGCTGTATCTTATAGCAAGTCGCCCGGACATAATGTTTGCAACTTGCATCTGCACAAGATATCAGGCGAATCCCAAAGAGTCACATATGCTTCACGTAAAACGGATATTAAGGTATCTCAAAGGGACAATTAATTTGGGACTTTGGTACCCAAAAGAGTCCAACTTTGCCTTATCCAGATATTCTGATGCTGATTTTGCCAGGTGTCGCATAGATAGGAAAAACACCAGTGGTACATGCCAATTCCTTGGAAACAGATTGATCTCATGGTTCAGTAAGAAGCAGAATTTCGTATCAACATCAACTGCTGAAGCGGAATATATAGCTATTGGGAGTTGCTGCGCACAGCTTCTCTAGATGCAAAGTCAACTTATTGACTACGGCTTCAATATGACATCTGTTCCACTCTACTGTGACAATACCAGTACTATTGCTATCAGCAATAATCCTGTCATGCATCCAAAGACTAAACATATAGAGGTCAGGCATCATTTCATTCGCGACCATGTTCTTAAAAAGCACATATCCTTGGAACATGTTGCTACTGAAGATCAACTGGCGGATATACTTACAAAGCCTCTACCTGATGTAAGATTTTCTGAACTTCTTCTCAAATTAGGTATGCTTGACTTTTCTGCATAACTTCTCACTTGTTAACCATCAGTAGTTATTATTAGAACATGCATAGTTGTACTTCATGATTAGTGATAGATACTGAATTTCATGTTTAACTATCTTATTTTAGTCATGTAAGTGTTCTGATATTTCTCACTAAGTTCAAATGGGAGGATGCTTGCTTATCCGGACTGATAGTGAATCAAGCAAACATAATTAAATATATATGAAACAATTCCTCTTTTGATGTCATGAATTCTACTTCATCTTCCATCTCATGTCTTATGATTTCCTGACTGACTGACATATCTAAGATGCATGGTTGAGGAATGATTTGGGATAGCTCGGATTGAAAGTGGAAATTTACTATGTCTGCCGATCAGCTGCTTGAGTGAAGTAAATTAAGGATAGGCAGCAGTTTCTCACGATTCATGTTTAACAGGAAACGTCTTAAAAGCTCTAATAGTCCACGGGGGAGAAATTGCTCTCTCTATTATCTCAGTAATAACCCCCGATTCACATCTCTGACCTTTTTCCTGGCTGTCTATCTGAGGGGGAGCCATCCTCGAGAAGATCGCATCAAAATGATTCGCTGATCTCAGGGGGAGAGAATACTTCATTGAATATTAAGTAAGGCCCCCTGTTTTAGCAAAAGGCATGACTATAGGGCGAGATAATGCTTATTATTAAGTAATGCCTCTCTGATATGTCTCGAATGTTCCGCCCTATAACTCTCACTCATAAAGCTGATTGGGCTTGCATTGTTGAATCAGCATTGTGGATTGCTTGGCTGATATCTTCCTCTTCCTAGCATTTTAGGCATGACAGTCAGTTGTAACATCATACATCATGTGCTCTTCTTTCCATTTTCACTCATACATTCTCTGATGGATGAGGTCATATAAATCTAATTAAATCTTTGCTCTCATTCTCAGTATGAAGGATTGGCTATGTTGACCTATTGGATTTATGTGTTAATTATCTCACACATACATTGATTTCAGTATGATGGCTTTCACTTCTTATGTATGTGTCTAGCACTTAACTTCTTATGCTTAAGTTCTGTTTCTCCTTAGTTCGGATTGTCTGTTATTCTCCTATATTGTTTATTTGGACTAACCCGAACCTGACGAGACTTGCACTTCAAAGCATCTATTTGTTAAGTCACAGGTTCAAATTCTCTTTGCAATTCATTGCTCTATCTTGTCTGATGTCTCGGATTTCTGAGGTGTTGTGGTACTTCACACTTTCTCGACATCAAGATAGCAAAGGAATCATCTCTACTCAGCACTCTGTTTGTACGGATACAGTTAGTTAGTCTCATCCGGATGTTCTTTATACGGATTATCCTTCTCCGAATGAAAGTCGGTTTAATTCCTCCTGACTCTTGGAATTCTCAATTCGCAATAAACCAAGTAATTATCTTACATCGCTTATTCTTGAGGAGGGATAATGATGGTTCATTTAATGCACGCCTCGAGCCCGGTAATTTATCTTTTCAAAAATCCGGAAGTATGCCTACAGCTGTCATCTTTGAATGGTTAGCACAGCCGCCACGTCATAGGTCTATTCGATGGCACTAATCCATCACTTCTAATGACATAAGGAAGTCGAGTGACTCACTGTTCATTTTGCTTAAACTCGAGACCCACTTGCTTCCACGGAAAGGATCCTATTTATACTGCACCATCAGTGTCGACCGAGGTTATCATTACCAACTCTCAAAACCCTAAACCCTCGCCGCACCTTTTCCTACAAAGATCTTCTCTCCTTCTCCTTCAATCTTCACTCTCAATGGCATCCCAAGCTCTCTATGGTGTCGTTCCTGGCCATCTCGCCGATTGGCCCGGAATCTCTGATCCTCCAGCATGGCTCCAAGAGGTTCACCAGCTACTCAAGCACAGCAACCTCTTTGTGTTTGTCTCCGTCCCGGCCGACCTTCTAGTGTCGGACGTCCTGGCCTTCTATCAGCACTCTACCTCCACTGAGGAGTATATCTTTTTTGTGGTTCGAGGGGAACCTATCAAGATCACACCTCAGGTGATCCGGTACGTCTTCAACCTTCTTGCCGGCGATGACATCCGGCCAAACGCTGCTACCATGGCTGCTTCCATGGGGTGTCCTAATAAGGTGAAGGAGTACAAAATGAAGTCTTTCCATGGTCCTCACCGCTGTATGGCCACCATACTCAGCCGGTGTCTTCTGGCTCGCTCCACGGCTCTCGACTCGGTTTTGTACGATCTCCTGCTGGCGATGTATGCGGTTTTTGAGTCACTGCCACTTAACTGGGGCAACTTTCTCTTTTGGGTGATGCAGAATGGGAAACGAAACTCTTCCTTCGGACGGATTCTGTCCCAAATTTTCCGGCATCTTCACCCCGCGCACTTCCAGAGTGAACTGGTGATTCCCTTCCCGGCGACCTACTACTTCCGCCATCTTACTGCCGACGGGAGCCTCACCGTTCGCTGCCCTCCAGTCTCCCGTGCCCTCGCTGCTGCTTCAGAATGGCAAGCTAGTTCCATTGGTGAACCCGTTGCAAGCTCGGGTCACAAAGTCAATTCTGCTCCCCGGTCCGTCCACGCTCGCATCCGGTCCGTTGCCGCTCCGGCCCGATCCCGCAGTTCGTTGCACAGCGTTCGGGCTGACCCGTCTACTGCTGCAAGGCCCTCTCAGCTGCACTTCCTTGAGGTTACCACCTCCACCTCTCCTGCTGATGTCCCTGCCTCTCTTGCTGCTGCTGCTGCTATTACTGCTCCTGATGCTGCTGCTGACGCTCCCGCACCCATCTCTCCGGTCACAACGGCTGTTGCTGCTGTTCTTCTGGCCCTCCCATCCTCTCTTGCGAAAGCCTCTCCCGCTCACTCTCTGGACCTCCAGGACTACCTCCACCATCTTCCCACCGACCTACTGAATGACTGCTGGCTGCGCTTCAGCCTCGCCATTACTGCCGATATCCCAGAACCTACCCTCCGGGTGTTTTATGCTCAACACACCCAGACCCCGGAGGAAATGCTTACTTGGAACTGCTACCATGGTTTTGTAACGCCGTCGCTCCTTCAGGCTGCACCTCCTGCTGCTGCCTCTTCCAGCCCTGCCCATGACGCACGGACACCTGTCCCTGCTAAGGCTGGTCCCTCTTATCCTGCGGATATCCCTCCCATTGACCTCTCCGGTCAAAGTGGATCTGCCGCACCTCCTGCTACTGCTGCCGTACAACCACCGTCCTCTCCTGCTGCCGCCGACTCTGCCCTGCCCACACCTGCCCCTCTTCATGCAGGCAAGTCCTCAAAAGCTCCCACCTTTGGTCTTGGGCACTCCTCTTTCGCCACGATTTTATCTGAGGCTGCTTTCTCCACCCAACTCGATCACCTTGCTGAGGACAGTCGTCTTCAGACCCAGACCCTTTCCGACCATGACCGGGCCATGGGTGCCGAGCTTCTCTCTGCCTTCTCCTCTACCTCTCTCTCGATGGATTAGAAGCTTGAGCGGCTCGCCACGTCCTTCTCTGACTTGTCTTCCTCCATTGCCGACTTAATGCAAGTCGTGGCCAGTCCTTCCCGCTCTCGCCGATCTGACAAACCGGGGGAGAAATCATCTGATCCTTCCCCTCCCTTCACTCCTGGCGTTTCCTCTCGCAAACAGTCTGCACCTGCTCTTCCTCCAGGCCTTCCGGTGCCTAAACGCAGTTGTTTCTCCACTGGCCAGACTAACTCTCCCACTCCTGCTGTTCCATCTGGTGCCATCTCCTTCCTCCCATCATACGTGGAATTGCATCTGGATGATGCTGATGGGAGCCTTCTTGCTGCGGCCAAGGCCTATGCCTCCTCCTCCGCCGAGCGCCGATGTGTGTTTGCCTCGTTCCCCTTCGAACCTCAAGACATCCGAACCATACTGTCTGAGGAGGGACAATTTTCCACTAATGACATCGACAACTATGCTCTGGCAGTAAAGATGGAGTTGAAGCTATTCCCCTCTTTACTTGAGGAAGGCCTTGATTTTGATGTTCTTCCTTGCTGGGTTGAAAACCAGTTTCCTGCTGTGGACGTTATTCTATCCTACATCTATGACACAGCAGAGAACAGCCGACCATGGACCTCTCTATCCATCATTTTCATCCCTTTCCGGGTCGACTCCCCACATTTCATGCTGACTATTGTTCTGATCAAAGAAAAGAAAATTTTGCTTCTGGATTCTCATCAAGTTGTTGACAGATTAGAAAGAATCAGATGCGGAGTCTCGTTCGAACCTTGTCTGATGCAATCAGACAGAGTTCTCTCTACGAAGACTTGGATTTACCACCTCTTGGTCAGGATGAAGTACTTATGGGGACGATCCGGAACAAGAAGAATGTGCCCCAGCAACCTGATGGAAACAGTTGTGGAGCCTTTATCTGCTACTTCCTGAAATTTGTTATCTCCTTTGATGATAACTGAAAAAATATCATTGAGTTCACCAAGAAGCAGACAATGGCACTACGAGAGCATGCAGCAAGGATGATCTTCAAATATAGTAAGTCGTATGTATCATAATTTATATCTGTACTGAGGCTTAATGTATTCTTGCTACAACCTAGTGGAATTGTTCTCTTTAATCCTTACCTCTGTGTTATTTCTTGCTGCCTTACCGGATCAGATTACAAAGGGTTTGGCATATCCATATTGGGGGAGATTGTTGGATCAAACCTAGAATTTGGATAATGCAGAACAAACCCTATGTAATTTGACTCGAGATGTTTCATGTTTACTATTAAGTCTGTGCAGATGAATTAACTCTAATCCGAACTTACTCGTGTGAGAACAAAGTTAAGGACAGGATACATAATCCTGATCCGGATTATCATGAGTATCGTCATTCACTTGGTACATAACCGAGTCTTCATCTGGAGTAAGGACTTTTCGTGAGGACTAAAGACTTGACAAAACGACTTGAGGAACCCGTGTCTAACTTTCAATTTGACTAAGTCAATTGATACAGAATAAGATTCCAAGTCTATCACTCGCATGGAATAAGAGAGACTTGTTGCGGAGAGAGAATTGAAATTGTCACTCCACTAGACTAAAGAAAAAGAAGACACGGACTGAGAAATCCGAGTCTCATTCGAACGGAGCAAGAACAATTGTTGCGGAGTAAGGACAACAAATGCGGAATAAGGAATCCGACCTATTACTCATGCGGAGTAAGGATTCACTGATGCGGAGTAAGGAAGCGCTAACAAAGAACAAGGATTCCAGGACTTTATTCACACAGAGTAAGCAACCACTGACACGGAGTAAGGATCCGAGCTTCACTAATATGGAGTAAGGAACCTTATGACGGACTAAGAAGACGCTACTTTATCATTTCCAAGCCGCTTTTATTGCAATCAGCTCACTTCGTCCCGATGTAAAACAAACCCATTGAAAACCTAAATTCTTACACGTGGATCACGCGGAGATGTGGATGCGATCTCAAATGCAATTGGAATTAAGCAAAGAATTCATTACAACTTATGCTTCCAATATTTTGAGCTCCACATCCACAGCAGTTAAAGCTTAAGCATTTTCCGATGAAGAACTTCAATGCTTCACACTGCTCGGAAAATACAGTTCCAAGATAGATTCCTAGGATGTCTATATATATACCTAAAGCAATGTAAAATAGATGCGCAACTCAAATACTAACAAGTGTGTATCGTGTGAAAGAGCATATACAGAGATCTACAGCCAAGTGTGTGTAACTATAACAGAGTGTTGAGTTATAATCAGCTAAAGCGCTGTTTTGCTTCGTTGTAATTATCTTCAGATAATAAAGCAACATACTTCCACTACCTGGTTAATCTTCCGCACTGATTTTATCTGTTTAACCAGAGTGAGTGTCTAGCCATATAGAGAGAGAGAGCAAGAATTTTTAAAGAGCCTATTCACCCCCCTCTAGGCTCTCCGGGACCAACACTAACCTTGACTGGTCAAGTATAGGACCTTCAAATTCAATCATGCAGGATCATACAAATATAATCAACTACTCTCAGTTCAGACATATTCCTGCTTCTATTATTGACTAATTAACAAGCACCGGTGAAGCAAGAAGAAATGCTACTGATGATGCTTCAGAAGACTTGGACTCAGGACTTCCACCTATCTCCTGGACAAACTATTACGGGCATCCATAACTCCGGAGAACCGTCAAGTCCATCCGAACCAATTAATACTGAAAGCAACAGTGCTGAAGAACATCCAAGTACTTTAGGAACTGTTCATCTTACGGATACGAATGGTCCGGAAGAAGCTCAACCAACTGATATACAAGATCCACCCGGTCTGACAGAGCTTCAAATCATAAACTAGTCACCACCACTTGCGCAAAACTATAGGTGGACTCGGAACCACCCATCAGATTAAGTGATTGGTGATCCTACTGTTGGAGTACGAACCAGGGCCACCACTTCCAATCTCTGCCTTTACTCGTGTTTTCTATCACAAATAGAGCCAAAGGTCATGGAAAAAGCCCTTCAAGACTCAAATTGGATAGAAGCTATGCAAGAAGAGCTTAATTAGTTCAAGAGGAATGAAGTGTGGACATTAGTACCAAGGCCGAGATGTCAACAAGTCATAGGAGTTAAATGGGTGTTCCGGAATAAATTGGATACCGAAGGAATAGTAATCCGGAACAAAGCCAGACTGGTAGCCAAAGGATATCGTCAAGAAGAAGGTATTGATTATGATGAAACCTTTGCTCCAGTAGCTAGACTTTAGGCAATCCGAATGTTTTTGGCGTATGTATCATATGAAAACTTCAAGGTTTATCAAATGGACGTCAAAAACGCATTCCTAAATGGAGACCTGCAAGAGGAGGTTTATGTTGAACAACCTCCGGGGTTCGTTGAACACAAGACTGAGCATATGGTATATAAACTATGGAAAGCTTTGTACGGATTGAAGCAAGCTCCAAGGGCCTGGTATGACACACTGTCAGAATTTTTGCTCAAACATAATTTCAGAAAAGGAAAGATAAACACCACTCTATTTCTACAAAAGGAGAAAGATAGTTCACTCATCGTACAAATCTATGTGGATGACATCATTTTCGGATCCTCTAATTCGAAGCATTGTGAAGAATTTGCAGAGTTGATGATTGGAAAATTTGAAATAAGCATGATGAGAGAACTAACTAACATATTTCCTTGGGATAGAAGTTAAACAAATGAAAGATGAAATCTTCATCAACCAAGCTAAGTACACTCGAGACTTAATCAAGAAGTTCGGGATGTAGAACTCATCTCCAGTAAAAACTCCCATGCCCATTAGTGCCAAGTTAGATCCTGATTTTGACGGCGAATCTGTAAATGTGACTGAATACAGAGGGATGATTGGATCATTACTGTATCTTACCGCAAGTCGCCCGGATATAATGTTTGCAACTTGCATTTGCACAAGATATCAGGCGAATCCCAAAGAGTCACACATGCTTCATGTGAAACGGATATTGCGATATTTAAAAGGGACAGTGAATTTGGGACTTTGGTACCTAAAGGAGTCCAACTTCTCCCTATCCGGTTATTCAGATGCTGATTTTGCTGGGTGTCACATCGACAGGAAGAGCACTAGTGGTACTTGTCAGTTTCTAAGAAACAGATTGATTTCATGGTACAGTAAGAAGCAGAATTCCATATCAACCTCTACTGTTGAGGCAGAATATATAGCTGCTCGGAGTTGTTGTGTTCAGCTACTCTAGATGCAAAGTCAACTTACTGATTACGGTTTCAACATGACATCTGTTCCTTTGTACTATGATAACACTAGTGCCATTGCAATTAGCAATAATCCTGTGATGGACCCAAAGACCAAGCACATTGAAGTTAGGTATTACTTCATCCGAGATCGTGTTCTTAAAAAGCACATATCTCTCGACTATGTTGCTACGGATGATCAACTCACAGACATACTCACCAAGCCCCTACCTGATGCAAGATTTTCTGAACTTCTCCTTAAATTAGGTATGCTTGATCTATCTGTATAATTTCTCTTTATAATTCCAACAGTACTTCTTTCAGAAATGCACATTTGACACCAACTGTTTCTCATGCTGATTATTTGTACTTGTGTCATGCATTTTGTTTCTAATAGTCATTTAAAGCCAACATAATTAAAACGTATATGAATAACCTCTTTAGGATCTCATGATTTTAATCTCCACTCATCACCACATGACGAATGCTGTTTCATATTGATTGCTCTATTAACTTGTATGGTTGAAGAAATGAAATGGGTTAGCTCGGAATGCTTGGTGGTTGTACTCACAATTGCAGTCTGATTAGCTCCTGAAGTGTAGTTTCCTAATGGATAGACAATGTTGTTTCATGCTCTACATTCTTTACCAGGTAATGACCATCGAGAGGATCGCATGATCTACGGGGGAGAAAATGCTTTATTTCTTATCCAAGTAATACCCCTCGTATATGTCTCGTGACCTCTTTCCTGGCTGTCTATCTGAGGGGGAGTCTATAACTGAGAGGATCGCATGATCTAAGGGGGAGCAATAGCTATCTATTACCTTTGTAATGATGCCTTAATATGTTTTGGATGCTCTACCCTCTAAACTTTTACTTTCGGATCTAACTGGACATGCATTGTTGAATCAGAATTGTGGCATGCAAGGATGTTTTTCTTTCTTCAATCGTGCATTTTAATCGGATAATCATTTGCTTGCTTTTGACATGTGTTCATTTCTCCAGTTTCACTCATGAATCCTAATTTGGAAAAATCATATGATTTTTAATTAATCTTAGCTACGTCGTTCAGCAAGAAGGTTTCGCTATGTTGATCAATATGAACTTATGTGTTTATTATCTGACATATGCCTTGATTCAGTAACAATGATCATTCTACTGTCTGTATGTGTCTATTACATTCATGTTCAATGCATTAAGTTCTGTTACTCATTTGTTCGGATTATATTGCTCTTCAATTGACTATTTGTTCATATCCGTACTACTTCTTTCCTATATAGCTTCCTGTTCTTTTAGTTTATTTTTGTGAAGCTACAGGTTCAAATTCTCTTTGCACTTTTATCGATATATCTTGTCTATAGTCTCGGATTTGAAGTGTTGTGGTACTTCTCCTCTCTTCGACTTCACGATAGCAAAGGAATCTATTTCTCTCTTACAGCACTCTGCTTCTCCGGACACGATCTACTTTTCATCAGAATGATCTTATCTCAGATATTGTATACTCCGGATGGTCGTTGGTTCATTCCTTCGGATTCTTGGAACTCTCAGATAGCGATAATCCATGTCTTATTATATGTCGTGTGCTTTTGAGGAGGAATAATGATGGTACATTAAATGCATGTCTTGGGATGCACACACACTTCCCAAAGAAGGCAAACAACTGTTATCATTCGGGATGCACACACACTTCCTGATGATGAGACAATGGCCACTTCCATGGGCTGCTCTTATAAAGGGAAGGAGTACAAAATGAAGTCTTTCCAAGGTCGCTACCGATGTATGGCGACCATACTGAGCCGATGCCTCTTGGCTCGTACAACTGCTTTGGACTCCGTCTCGTACAACCTTCTCTTGGCTATGTACGAAGTCTTTGAGGGTCTCTCGATGGACTGGGGGACATTCTTGTTTCGACTATTGAAGAACGGCCCAAAGAACCATTCTTTTGGACGGATACTCAGCGCTGTCTTTCGGCATCTACATCCGGACCATTTTGCCCGATATGATGCTCTCCCTTTCCCTCAGGCTTATTATCTTCGCCACCTTACGCCTGATGGGAACATGACGGCTCGCCGTCCCTCTGCTGCTCTCCGCCTTCTTCCTGCCTCGGAACAACAAGGCAGCTCGGTTGGTGACCCCTCCGACAGCCGTGCCCCCGAAGTCAGCTTTGCTCACCGGTCCTCTCGGATTCGGTCCGTTGCTACCCCTTCCATCTCTCGAGCCTCCCAGCACAGCGTTCGTGCCGACCCCTCTGAGGTTGCAGGACCTTCTCAGCCCAGTTTACCTAAGGCTGTTTCCCCAGCACCTTTTGCTGCGGATGTTCCCACTCCCTCTACTTCCGCTGTTGCTGCCGCAGTTGATACCGCCATTGCCACTGCCGTCGCTGATGTCCTGGAATCTCTTCCGGAAGCTCCTCTGCCTCCCCTACGTCAACCCCAAGACTACCTTGACCATCTCTCCGCCGACACCTTAGCGGACCTATGGTTCCATTTTAGCCTCGCCTGCACTACCTCCATCCCTAACGATAAAATCAAGGTGTTTTATACCCAACACACCGCACCCCGGAGGATATGATCGTCTGGAATCTGTACCATGGCTCTCTTATGCCTGCTCACATTTTGGACGTTCCCTTCGCTGTCTCCTCTGGAAAGGCCCATGACGCACGGGTTCCCTCCCTTGCTGAGGCCTGGTCCGCCTCTCCTGTAGGTGCCATCCCTGTTGTTGACCTCTCCGGTCACAGTGGCTTTGCTGCTTTGGACGCCTCAGATGCTCCGGATGCCCCCTCTGCTGCTGCTGACGTCCCTTCCACTCCTGCTGACTCCTCTGCTCAGCGCACACCTGCCCCTATTCCTGCTGGGGAGTCCTCCAAAGCTCCGGAGTTGGCGCTTGGACGTGCCTCCTTTGGCATGGTTCACTCCGATGCTGTGCTGTCTGCTCAGCTAGACCGTCACGCCTAAGCCCAAACCGCCTAAATTTCCACCATCGTCGCTAAGGTTGATGCCCTCGGTACCCAACTCATCTCCGCCTTAACCGACTCTTCCACCTCCATCGAGCAAAAGATGGACTGTCACGCCCCGGATTTCCAACCCGAGGAGACCGGAACGTGACCCTCCCTTTACCCAAGTTGGATAGAGGGGTTAGAATACAACATACATCTCACACTTTATATTCAGAGAATAATCTTATATTTATTGAGTCCAAACATAGCAAATACGTCCAAAACACACTTTTATTACATTGAACTCCACATTACAATATCTCCCCATTGGGGTTACAAAGCTACATAAAGAAAAGCAGCATAACTCGAAATAATAATGAGCAAGCCACAAGCAGGACTTCCACCTTGGTGTTCCCACCTAACGCCTGTAGGTTCCTGTAAAGAAAGCAACATGATAGGAGGGGTGAGCAACCACAGCTCAGTAGGGATCATGTCTCCCCAACCCATCCCATGCACCTAATATCTACATGCCTTATGTACAAGTGCTGTGTCGTGATACAATTATTCCACCAGATATAATTACAGGCTATAGCAGCAAATACAATCATACACAGGCCGGTACATAAACACTCCCGGGCTTCCACAGCCACCGGGTTCCAAGAACAGTCCCGGGCTTCCACAGCCACCGGGTTCCAAGAACAGTGCACACATAGCCACACTCAGTCACACAGACATACATCAAACACTTAGCATGAAAAGCCTCACAGGTATAAAACCAAACAATTGGTGTACATAAATTCACAGGCTCATGAACCCAGTCACACAGGCATTTTCTCAAACATGTAGCAGGCATGTCACACAGGCATCTTATCGAACACTTTTCATGCATCACACGAACACCAGAAACACACCAAAATCGCCATTGAAGGCCAACATCCATATAGGAGATCACACCTATATGGATTACATATATATATATAAACAGGTTTAACTCCATAATCTGCCCTAGTACCCTAGGACAGAGGAGGATTTAGGAAGAACAGAACCCCTACCTTGTGTGTTCTCCTGCTCCCGCTTCCACGCAAGACTCCGACCACCCACGCAAGACGCTCCGGCAGCCACCAGAAGCTCTCCTTCCCTCTCTCTCTCTCTGCGACGGCTGGTGGAGCAACAAACCCTAACCCTAAAACAGAGGGGCTTCTCCTCCTTATATAGACAACACAACATCAAAACGACGTAGTTTTGATTAAGTGAATCTGATAACGTGCATTTTATGCCGTTATTCTAGTGTTTATTTAGGATGTTTAAGAGCATGATTAGAGCCTTATTGCCTCATATTTCATATATATTTGCTCTAACCCCTAGGAAGATGCTAGTTGCAAATACATGCGTTTTTAAGCTGTTTTGGCAGGTTTTGGACCTCACTTTTGACATAGTAGATGGCCTCAAACAATTGGCATGCAAGAACAAAAGTTGCTTGGAATGATGTCCTCTACCTGCCACAGAAATTTCAGAGCATTTGGAGCTGAACGTGAATTCACCCAATTCACGTGCAAGCCTATTTTTGCCTCTCAGGCCTCTACATGATGCAAGGAAGCTTGGGGAGAAGTTTGAGCTGATTTGGAGGTGCACGTGAATTCACCATATCACGTGCAAATTGACGTGCAGAGATATTTTTGGACCGATCCTATCGTTTTTCCATGCCGATCATTTGTTCCTAAGGCCCATGTCCAAATTGTGGATGGAAGATAGAGATTTTAAAGTTTCGAGTGTTACTTATCAAAAACTACGTCGTTTTGATAGATGGGCTAGGTTACACACCTCAAAGTCCATCCAAACTCATAAATACAAGCCTCCACGCCTTAGCCAGGCCTAACCCCCCTACACGTTTTTAGAGAGAGAGAGAGAGGCTCCACGACTTGGAGGTGCTCCTTGACCTAGGAGAGCAGCCGTCGAACAGCCGTCGCGGATTTTGGAGCCTGGATTTGAAGCTTTCCGTGCGCGTGATCAAGAAGAAGATGTTGAGCTTTTCTGCTATGGTTTTGCTTGTAATCATCGTGAGTAGTCTTTTAATCTAGGGGAGCAATGTAGCCCCCTTGTTGCTTTCTGTGTTTATGAATATTGGGTTTGGATGATTAAGTTTTGCATGTTTTATGAATCGTTCTTAATTCTATCTTTGGATGTACACCTTGGTATTCTTAGCCCTAGTCCAGGGCGATTGAGATTCATAACTTATTTGTAATTGGTGTGATCATTATCCTTTTGCAAGTATGATTTATTGGCTTTGCATGTTTGTGTGTTTAGATGACCATTCTGGCATACAACTCTTAAAAAGGACCTCAATGACCATTTGTTGTCCTTGGCTTATGTTTAGCATGTTTTCAATCGACAACCCTAATACCATGAACCAAAGAGAGATAACATAGGGAGGTGAAATTGTGACCCTAGATGCTTTTAATCCTTGAATCTTAATCTTAAAATCAGTTTACTTTCTTTGTTTATTCAGAAAACCAAATAAAAATTAGATCTTTAGCTTAAAAAAGAAAACTTTTGCCAAGACATTTTATAGAACAAGAGTAATTGGGTGATTTGATTTGAGAACTAGAGAACTAGGTTAATCCCGTGGGTTCGACCCTTTCTTCTGCTATTCTTTTAGTGCAAACTTAGGGAATTTATTATTTTGAAGAGAGTTTAACGACATTAGCTAGCTCTTTTAGAGAGGCTAAAAATCTTGTCTGCAAATTGGCGCCGTTCTTGGGGATTCAACGGTTAACTAGTTTTTAAAATCAACATTGAGTGAAATTGTTTGAATTCGATCTTGGTGTTTTATTTTGTCTTTACTTTTCGTTATTTTGTGTTCTTTATTTGTTTATTTTGCATTGTTCGGAGCCGTTGGGTGTGTTCTTGTTGTTTTACGGAACATACATCAAGGATTCCTAGTTGTGCATGCAAAGAGAGGAGGATATACAATTTACTCGGGAACCGAAAGGTTGTTCGAGCTCGGCGTAGAACGGCTAGGGAAGCGAGACGTGAGGTCAAGAAGCATTGCAAGGCTTGGAGCAATCCGTAGGCGATCCGATGGCGATCTCGGACTGATGGTGTTGCACCGCAAGGAGGGGCCAATTACAATGGACAATATCCGGAAGAAGAGGGTAATAGGTTTATGCCCGAACCTTCTTAGATTATGCGAGGCCGATGATGTCGACCATTATCTGGGATCGGCGGACAAGAGTCCAAGCAAATAGCTTCGAGGAAGCCGGCATTGATCAACATGGTGAGCAACAACGCGTTTGGAGGAACAGGTGGATGATCCACACCAAGATATGATGAGGTTTACCGGTGTGTGACACCATCAAGATCAACAATGTGTCGGAGGAGGCCATAAAGCTAAGGCTTTTCCCTTTCTCTTTAAGGGATAGAGCTCTTGGCTGGTTCAACAACGCCAACAGTTCAATCAACACTTGGGAGGAGATCGGATAAGTTCATGTCAAAGTACTTCCCTCCTTCCAAGGTGATCCAGCTCGAGGAGAGATTAGCAGTTCAGGCAAGATGAGATGGAGACTCTTCATGAAGCTTGGGAGCGTTTCAAAGACTTAGTGAGGAGATGCCCTGATCATGGAAGGCCCCAGTGGATTCAAATTGAATCTTTCTACACAGTCTTCAGTCCCATTCACAAGACAAGGTGAATGCAACTGGAGGATCTTGATGAATCTAGAGCCTGACGCAGCAGAGAAGCTACTGGAGAGGGTCATTAGCCGATTGGCGGTGGTCTAATGTGCGTACTTCAAAGCCAAGGGAGAAGATTGCTTCGGTTGAAAATTCTTCCAATGATGTGCAAGCACGATTCAAGCTTTAGTGAAAGGCATGGAAGTATTGGCTCTTAAAGTTAAGGATCACAAGCTTTACCTAGTTGAGCAGGGGTGAGTGGAGTGAAGAAGCAAATTATGTTGGAGGAAAGGGCTTGTACCTAAAACAGCAATTTTACCCTCAACAACAACAACTAGGGTACAACCGGAATCGGCGGAATCTCAACCATTTCGAAGAACTCGAACCGAGGGGAGATACCTCATTTCAAGACAAATATGTGCCCCCAGGGATAAGCGGAATCCGTATGCTACGGATAATTATTTACACCCACCTCCAGGATTCGAGCAAAACAGCCTCGGCCGCAACGAGAAAGAGGAAGGGTATGTCGGAATGTGGATGAGCCAACCAAAAAGAGAGGATAGTTTGGAGGAAAGAATGAAGAATATAGAAAAGGCGCTTGTGAGTTTGGCTCAGAATGTAAATCAAGGGGTGTCAACCAATACTTTTCCAAGTGACACCAGGTGAACCCCAAGGAGAGTTGCAAGGCTATAACTCTAAGGAGCGGGAAGACACCGAATGAAGTGAAGAGCCTAAGAAGAAGGCCATTCCAGAAGAACAAAGCAAACCCTTGGAAGTGGAAGACCAAGGAAAATCGGATAAAGTCGAAGAAAGAGTGCAAGAGAAGAAGGACAAGCAGTGAGTCAAGACAGAATAGGCGAAGAACAAAGGCAAGAGCTCAGGCCTACTATGCCATTTCCTCGAGGCCGAGGAACCAGAGGGTTGAAGAAGAGTATGAGCGCTTCCTGAGTTTGTTCAAGAAGCTTGAGATTAACATTCCATTTGTGGAAGTTTTGGAGCAGATGCCTAGGTACGTGAAAATACATCAAAGATTTTGTGACAAAAGAAGAGGAAATATGGGGATCATGAGACGGTGGCGATCCTTAATGAGGTGAGCATGTTGTTCAACGAGTTTGCCCATCAAGCATAAAGATCCGGGCGGCTTTAATCTCCCTTGTGTGATTGGCAATGCACCGCAACGCAGAGCCCCATGTGATTTAGGGGCCAGCATCAATTTGATTTCCTTTGCTTTGTCAAGCACTTGGGGCTTAAGGGCATGAAGCCCACTTCCATATCATTGCGGTTCACCGGTCTTCGGAAGGCCTGAAGGGATAATTGAAGACGTGTTAGTTAAAGTGGGTTCCTTCATATTTCCGGCGGATTTTGTTGTTTTGGAGATGGAAGAAGATAGAGGGTTCAGCACTCCTTGGAAGACCGTTTCTCGAAACGGGTTGTGCATTGATTGATGTTGCTCAAGGCGGCTAACTCGAGAATTAATGAGGAGACCTTAGTCTTCCACATGGGGAAGGCTCGCAAGGTCAAGAGGAGGAGGATTGCCTTTGGGTTGAAGACCTTGAGGAATTGGTGGAAGATTACTTGGCGTAAGAAATTACCACCACCAATGATGAAGCCCTTGACTTATAGAGGCTCAAGAAGATGAAGAGATGTACTTGACAATGAGGAAGATGAGCAAACTACAAACTCTTTGGAGCAAGCTGAGGAGGAAAAAGAAGATGACATGCATCCAGCTCCGGAACTAAAGGAGCTGCCTGGACACCTAAGGTATGAATTTCAGACTCTACAAATCAATTCCCTGTCATTGTTGCTTCTAATTTGAATGATGTGGAGTGTACTTAATTGCTAAAGTCCTTAGGAAACACAAAAAGGCCCTAGGATGGAACATTGAAGACATTAGGGGTATTAGTCCAGGGATTTGCATGCATAAGATTTTGATGAATGATGACTTTAAACCCACTTTGAAAGACAAAGAAGATTAAACCTGCTATGAAAGAAGTTGTTAGAAAAGAAATTTTAAAATGGAAAAATGCGGGTATAATTTATACTATTTCGAGATAGTGAGTGGGTGAGTCCATTGCATGTTGTGCCCAAGAAAGGGGGCATGACGTGATTAAGAATGAGAAAAATGAATTGATCCCATCTCGACCGTGACGGGGTGGAGAGTGTGTGTTGACTATAGGAAGGCGAACAAGGCCACTAGGAAGGATCATTTTCCTCTTCCTTTCATTGACCAAATGTTGGATAGGTTAGCTGGCTATAGTCACTTCGCTTTTTAGATGGCTATTCCGGGTATAATCGGATCATGGTTAAGCCCGAGGACCAAGAAAAGACCACCTTTCGTGCCCTTTTGGCACATTTGCATTTAGGAGAATGCCATTTGGGCTTGAATGCCCCTGCCACCTTTCAAAGGTGTATGATGGCTATTTTTCAGGGTTTGGTTGAGGAGATCATGGAGGTCTTCATGGATGACTTCTCGGTGTTTGGTTCCTCCTACCAACAGGTGCTTGAAAAATCTAGATGTGGTCTTAGAGAGATGTGAGGAGAAGGAACTAGTCCTAAATTGGGAGAAATGCCATTTCATGGTAACAGAGGGGATAGTTCTAGGGCACAAGGTGTCGCACATGGTTTGGAGGTAGACAAGGCAAAAATCTCCCCTATTGAGACTCGCCACCTCCAACTAATGAAAAAGGAGTGAGAAGTTTCCTTGGCCATGCGGCTTTTATAGGAGATTCATTAAGGACTTCTCAAAAATTGCAAAACCCATGAGTAGGTTGTTAGAAAAAGACACAAGCTTTGAGTTTAATGAAGATTGCTTAAAGCTTTTAACATCCTCAAGGGTAAGTTAGTCATTACCTGTTATAGTTACACTGACCGGGCTCAACCTTTTGAGCTAATGTGTGATGCGAGTGATTATCGTGGGGGTAGTCTTAGGGCAAAGGCGAGAAAAGGTGTTTAGGGTCATTTACTATGCTAGTAAAACCTTAGATGATGCTCAACTAACTATACCACCACCGAGAAAGAGTTCTTAGCGTGGTTTATGGTCAGACAAGTTTAGACCCTACCTTTTGGGGTCTAAAGTCATTGTTTATACGATCATGCCGCGTTGAAATATTTGTTTGCTAAAAAAGAAGCTAAGCCACGCTGATTAGATGGGTTCTCCTCTTACGGGAATTTGACCTTGAAATTAGAGACACAAAGGGAGCCCTAAATTCGTGGTGATCACCTCTCCCGTGTGGAGAATGCACCTAAGTCTCTACCCATTGTAGATGACTTTCCTGATGAGAAGTTGTTTGAGGTGCATCATCTTCCTTGGTTTCTGACATAGCAAATTATTTAGCCACTAGGTTCATACCCAAACAGTTAGACTACCACCAGAGAAAGAAATTGGTAGTGGATGCTAGGAAATACATTTGGGAAGACCCAATCTTTATAGGAGGTGTCCAGCCAAATCATAAGAAAGTGTGTCCTTGAGGAGGAGGTAGATGACATAATACATCATTGTCATGCATCACATTATGGGGGCCACTTTGGGGTGCAAAGAACTGTGGCTAAGATCATGCGGTGTGGCTTTTATTGGCCTCACATGGTAAAAGACACCTATGTCTACATCAAAAAGTGTGATAGATGTCAAAGGGTAGGTGGTCTATCTAGGAAAAATGAGATGCCATTAACTGGAATTCTTCCAGTTGAAATTTTTGACATTTGGGGCATTGACTTCATGGGGCCCTTCCCCAATTCGATGGGTATTCATACATTTTGCTTCTGTGGATTATGTGTCTAAGTGGGTAGAGCTATTCCTACTAGAGTGAATGATGCTAGGGTTGTGACTCACTTCCTTACTAGGAACATCTTTAGCCGTTTTGGGACACCAAGGGCTATAATCGATGATGAGGGTAGTCATTTCGCAATAAATTGTTTGATAAATTATTGAACAAGTATGGTGTCACCATGGAAGTCTTTAGCTTACCACCCACAAGCTAATGGACAAGCGAATGTCCAACAGGGAGATTAAGGCCATTTTAGAAAAACTGTTGGAGCCAATAGGAAAGATTGGTCTCAAAGGCTTATGAAGCCTTATGGGCATATAGGACAGCTTACAAGACTCCCATTGGGATGTCACCTTACCGTATTCTATATGGTAAGGCATGTCACTTGCCGTGGAACTTGAACACAAGGCTCATTGGGCCTTAAGAAGTTAAATTTCAACCCACAAGAGATCAAGGAACTTAGGATGACTCAATTAATTGAGTTAGATGAGCTTAGGTTGGATGCCTATGATAGCTAAATTTTACAAAGAAAGAACTAAGAAATGGCATGATAGGCAACTCAACAATGAACCTTTAACCTTAGACGAAAGTTCTTCATTTAACACAAGGTTGAGGTTATTTCCTGGCAAATTAAGGTCCAAGTGGATGGGACCTTTTGTGATACTTGATAAGAAGCCATATGGGAGCTTTGAGCTCCAAGTCGTAGATGGCCAGAAATTTTGGGTGAATGGCAATAGGGAAACCATACTTTGATTCAACTCGAGGGGAGATAGTTGATTCCCTCTCTTTCACCATTGCATGATCATAACCGAAAGTCTAGCTACGGACTTTAAATAAAGCGCCGGTTGGGAGGCAACCCAATGTTTATTGCTATGTTTTATTTTATGTTATTTTCTTTTATTTGTTTTATTCAATAAATTGTTTGCAAGCTAACCATTGTGCGGGAGACTTTGTTCCTTTCTTAGCTAACTATGTGCAGGATGAGCAAATTATTGGGTCCTGAACTTATGGAATTATTTTTAAAGTCAAAGTCAAGGAGCAAGGAGCAAGTGAAGCCCAAAAGTGCATGAAGATGGGCTCAAACAACTCACGTGCAAGACTTAAAGATGGTCCATAATGCATAAGCAACTCGGTGGAGAAATTTGGGCCGGTTTGGGCTCGAACGTGATTTTGCACGTGAATTGCCCAATTCACGTGCACCTCTTTTGAGTGAACTTCTGGAATGGTAGATGAGGACCATGTGATTCACGTTTACTCTTGCACGTGAATTGGTAGGCGCATATGGAGGCCCAAAAATGCAAAATACCGATTTTAGCCCTCCTAAAGCTTCCCACAATTCACGTGCGAAGGAAGTATTGCTTACCGGCTGGTGGGGACCCACCACCAAAGTTTGGGACGATTCGACCGCACGCCAATTCAGCCAATTCACGTGCGAGGGTATTTTGGTCAACACTCGAAAAGTTAGGGGCACGTGTATCACGCCAATTGGAGCCTCTTTCCTTCTGCACGCTATATAAAGGGAGGCCATCTTCAAAGGCTTCCACACCAAAATCACTCCGGATCCGAGTATTAGAGAAACTCGCCCTTTTGCTCTCTTGCTCTTGAGTTTTCGCTCTTTGTTCTTATTTTCTCATTCCAAAGATGGTGCGCACAAGGAGGACGGCCAGGAGGAGGTGCACTCACCTAGTGCTGATACCAAACCGAGGAGGAGATACTCTTGGGGCATGCTCTTGACATGCATGCTTTGGAGGCTTCGTAGCGGGCTTGGGCTAGAGAGGTGGTGTTAAAATTCAAACTCTAGGATTACAAAGGTTAGTATCGCCCAGCAGGCTATTTCTTATTCGCCCTACAAGACTTCTATGCATCCGTCTCTGGGAGTGAGGATGAACCGATAGGGGTTGTGCAAGGGGTTTATGTCGAATAACCCCCGATATTATTAGAAATTGCTTTAACCTCCCGAACCCGGTAGTAGCTTCCCTCGGCTAAGCCTAGGAGAATTTGGTGCGCATGTAACTATGCTAGAAAATTTCAAAGTCGAAGGCGTATACCAAGAATGGTTTTGTTGGAAAATTTAGATGCCTAGCTTACCTGGTAGGGAAATGCTTATTGATTCGGACCAGTGGGTTAGATAGTGTGCCTAAGCCACACCTGGAGTTCATGTATAGCATTGATCATATGCTAAATGTGGATTGGGCCACTACCATTTTTAACCGGTGGAAGAAAAACTCATCCAAGCAGATCAATGGCAGAATTTTGTGTATGATATTTCAAAGCATGCCTGTTTGCATTTTTCCTCCATGGAGAGCATTACTTTTCCTTCTACTGGGTGTTAAGAGTATTGCAAGTCAAGGAGGTTTGGGGGTCGGTACCCGAGAGGTCATTGGGCAACCAATGTTCCTCCTCCATCACGGCCGCTAGGCACGGTGTTCATGTGGAGCGATCCACGGACTTTGCAAGGGAGACCTCTCCTCATGTGGATCAAAGAAAGCAGACTTTATACGGACTCACCGCCATGTACATGCGGTTCAATGTACACAAAGAAGACATTTTCAATTTCTTTCAAGGCATTAGTGGGCAGTGGTGAGTGAAGTGGAGGTCATCAATTGGGCGATCACAAATGGGCACATCACTAATGCCCAATTTGAAGAATTAATGGCACTCATCTCTGGAGACCAACAAGCTACTTCACAACCTAGAACCGAGCATGGGAGGCCCCGGATGTGCTGCTCATGCATCACCAAGAGCATGGGAGGCCCCAAGCTCCTCCCCGCCGCATCTATCGAAGCTTGGAGGCAAGAAACACAGCAGCTCGGGAGGCAAATGCCAGAACCCGGCGCAGGTGGAAGCCCTGAGGAAGGACAACAAAGAAGTCAAAGGCCTCCTAGGAAAAATCGGAAGGCTTTGAGCAAGAGGAAAGCATCAAAACGTTCTCCTATAGTGGAGATATCGATGAAGAACCCTCTCCATCCCCCGAAGATGCTTATCCAGCCCGGGCGGATCCACCCAACAAGAACCTTCACTCGCCCATCTCATTATCATCCAGAGGAGGCGGCGCCAGAACAGGGGTATTCACCCTTCCAACCTCAAGAGGAGGCGAGCCAGCGCAGGGTATTCACCCTTCCGGCCTTTTACGGATCCCGCATATTCTCAGGCCCCGGTGCCTGTATACTTCCAGATCTTGGGGTGCATACATGCCCGTGAACCTGAAGATCTACTTGGCCCTCCTGTTCATTTAATCATTAATCCAGCTTTATCGTCCGAAGAGAGCCAAGCGCATTTGAAGAATTCATCAATTCCACAGTCATAGGGCTCGATTTATACGGGATAATGATATCTTCACTCCTTTTAGCTTAAGAGGATCTCAGAGAATGAATATCTCTAGCACGAGATAGACCTCTTCTGCGGACCATGCGGTATGTAGTGGAGGCGAGCCTCATAATTACCCCTTAGCTGGGTACACTTCCATCATCTGTGTGAGCTTTTCAATCAACCCTTGTCCGAAGAGGTGTGGCGCCAACGCATTAATGGAGAGAATGAAGGGCACCGCCCTTGGCATGGTATGCATGAGGTGCCGATTCCGGGCACATTGACCGCCACTATGTACTTGTCCGTGTGAATCTGGATGTAGGCCATGCCGTGCTATATGATCCAAGCCAAGGCGAAGGGTTTGCTGGACGGAAAAGACGGTTAGTGCATGGGTTCATCAAACGCATGAAAGTGGCAATGATCAAAGAAGGCTTGTTGGCGACAAGCTCCCTCTTATTCACTACAATGAAATGCAATTCCCCAACAGCCACCAATTCAGTGTGGGATCTTTTGTTTGCTACTACATGATGGGTATTCGCAAGGGAAGGAAAATTGGGAAGTGCGCGGCAGACGTCGGGCGACTTTGTGGCTCAGTCGACGAATGGTGGCCAATGTCATCTACTATTACGGGTGCCAAACCAGGGGTAACTGTTTTTCCTACTCCTTCTTTTATGCCATGCGACATAAGCATATTTTAAGTGTGGTGTATGGGAGTGACTTGAGCCACTTGCTTGTCTTTTATGTTGTGATTGCATGTTTTATAAAAAAAAAAAATGTTTTTAGTTGCATGATTGTTTGAGTTGTTTGCTTAATGATTTGCTTGTGGAGACATGGATATTAAGTATGCAATTTTGGCTTAAAATTTAATTTTTATGCCACATTAGTATCATGTTGTGATAAGGGTGTTAAAGTAGTTAAAATGTGCCTAATTGGTTTAATCATGTCTATATCTCTTGAATGATATCACCATGTTTTTGGAGCTGAGTTTTGAATATTAGCTGAGCATGAAATGCTATGATAGACCTAAGTAACCCTTAAAGTTGAGTGAAAAAGAAATGCAAAATGAGAACGCTTCTTTTAGCCCTTGAGTGACATTTATGGTTTGTGGGTAATAGTTTGATTTGCTACTCTTCTTGCACTTAACATTAGTTATTTAATGGTAGGAGTCAAGTAAGCATGTGATTACTTATTAGTGCTCGGTGTTTGGTGTGTAGATAGGGTGCAAGGCCTTTAAGTCACTTTGACTTCTTATATATCCTATTTTTTGTTTCTTGTGTTGTAAATATAAAAAGGTCGTGATATAGAATGTGAAAAAGCCATCACCTAACCGAAAATGGGATGTGAGACATCAATGAATTTCGCTCTCCTTATGTAGCAAAATGGCAAGGAGTTTGCATTAGAAAAAATCAGTCTTATTTGTGTTATGTGAGCAAAAAAAAAAAAAAGAGTGAATAATCCATCAAGGGAGAGCATAAAATGCAACCTTGTAAGGTTATTACTTAAAAAAAATAGAAAAAAAAAGAGAAAGATTCGGAATAAAAAGCCACAATGGCTTGATGTTTTTGTGTGATTGTTTAAATTTGTAGCCACATTGGCTCGGTTTTGTGTTTTGAGAGTGTTGAGCTCAATTCTTTAGCTCATGTTTTGTTTATTGAGTTTAGAATAGAGTGTGAGTTCAAATAAAAGTAGAGTAGAGAGTGTGTTTTCTTTGATGAGCACAATAGGGAACTCTCATGATTGCTTGGCAAGTACTTAATCAATAGGCATGGCAGTGTAGAGATAGAGTTTTCCATCCATTGTTCATTGATAGGTATTGGGCTTGAGAATTATTATATTTGAGTGAGGCCGCTTATCCTTGGTAAGAACTTAAAGGGAAACTAGGTGCTATTTTATCATGGATTGCTTGCTCATATCTGAAATTTAAGTGGAGATATTGCATGGTTGTTGGACTAGGGATATGGACATGAATGAACTAAGTTATGACTCATTTTGATGCTTAAATTCCCATTTCATCATGATAGAGTTGCATGCTTAGGAAATCATGATTCTCCTTGATTGTTATTTTATTTTCTTCCGTTTGACTGCGTGTTTATTTTATTTTTGCATGCTTGTATGTTTTTGCTTGAGGACAAGCAATGGTTCAAGTGTGGTGTATTTGATAACGTGCATTTTATGCCGTTATTCTAGTGTTTATTTAGGATGTTTAAGAGCATGATTAGAGCCTTATTGCCTCATATTTCATATATATTTGCTCTAACCCCTAGGAAGATGCTAGTTGCAAATACATGCGTTTTTAAGCTTTTTGGCAGGTTTTGGACCTCACTTTTGACATAGTAGATGGCCTCAAACAATTGGCGTGCAAGAACAAAAAGTTGCTTGGAATGATGTCCCTACCGCCACGAAATTTTAGAGCATTTGGAGTGAACGTGAATTCACCCAATTCACGTGCAAGCCTATTTTTGCCTCTCGGGCCTCTACATGATGCAAGGAAGCTTGGGGAGAAGTTTGAGCATTTGGAGGTGCACGTGAATTCACCATATCACGTGCAAATTGACGTGCAGAGATATTTTTGGACCGATCCTATCGTTTTTCCATGCTGATCATTTGTTCCTGAAGGCCCATGTCCAAATTGTGGATGGAAGATAGAGATTTTAAAGTTTCGAGTGTTACTTATCAAAACTACGTCGTTTTGATAGATGGGCTAGGTTACACACCTCAAAGTCCATCCAAACTCTATAAATACAAGCCTCCACGCCTTTGCTAGCCAGGCCTAACCCCCCTACACGTTTTTAGAGAGAGAGAGAGAGGCTCCACGACTTGGAGGTGCTCCTTGACCTAGGAGAGCAGCCGTCGCAGCAGCCGTCGCGGATTTTGGAGCCTGGATTTGAAGCTTTCTGTGCGCGTGATCAAGAAGAAGATGTTGAGCTTTTCTGCTATGGTTTTGCTTGTAATCATGCGTGAGTAGTCTTTTAATCTAGGGGAGCAATGTAGCCCCCTTGTTGCTTTGCTGTGTTTATGAATATTGGGTTTGGATGATTGAAGTTTTGCATGTTTTATGAATCTGTTCTTAATTCTATCTTTGGATGTACACCTTGGTATTCTTAGCCCTAGTCTGGGGCGGATTGAGATTCATAACTTATTTGTAATTGGTGTGATCATTATCCTTTTGCAAGTATGATTTATTGGCTTTGCATGTTTGTGTGTTTAGATGACCATTCGGCATACAACTCTTAAAAAGGACCTCAATGACCATTTGTTGTCCTTGGCTTATGTTTAGCATGTTTTCAATCGACAACCCTAATACCATGAACCAGGAGAGATAACATAGGGAGGTGAAATTGTGACCCTAGATGCTTTTAATCCTTGAATCTTAATCTTAAAATCAGGTTTACTTTCTTTGTTTATTCGAAAACCAAATAAAAAATTAGATCTTTAGCTTAAAAAAAGAAAACTTTTGCCAAGACATTTTATAGAACAAGAGTAATTGGGTGATTTGATTTGAGAACTAGAGAACTAGGTTAATCCCTGTGGGTTCGACCCCCTTTCTTGCTGCTATTCTTTTAGTGCAAACTTAGGGAATTTATTATTTTGAAGAGAGATTTAACGACATTAGCTAGCTCTTTTAGAGAGGCTAAAAATCTTGTCTGTCAGAATCCCAGCATCAAAACGACGTAGTTTTGATGGAACAAGCTATGACCTTTCCACATCCATACGCACCAAAATATTCACAATTCCAACATGGTCCTTTGAGAAAAGATGATTAGAATGACAAAACCAAGGTAACCATGCAAAAACATGCCTGCACGCCAATTTGCACGCCAATTCCCCAATTGGCGTGCAGCTCCAAATGCACTCAAACTTCACCACAAGCCTCCTTGCATCTTGTAGAGGCCTAAGAAGCAAAAATATGCTTGCACGTGAAATGGGTGAATTCACGTGCAGCTCCAAATGCTTTGAAATTTCTGTGGTAGATAGAGGACCTCATTCTAAGAAACTTTTGTTCTTGCACGCCAATTGTTTGAGGCCATCTACTAGGTCAAAATAGCTCTCCAAAACCTGGCAAAACAGCCTAAAAGCGCCTGTATATGCATAGCATCTTCCTAGAGCATAAAGGTACGTTACCACTTGTCACCTGCACCTCCCAAAAGTCCCCTCTTGGGCTCATCTCTTACCTCAAACTAGTGCACTAACCTTTAAGGTGTTTGTGGTTAACTTCTTACACACAGTTTACACACGGGTCATTACATCCTCCCCCCTTAAGACTTTTCGTCCTCGAAAAGAAATGACATACGAGGAAAACAAACACAAGCTACCCATTTGCCACCCGGCAAGCCACAACACCCAAATGGGTCATACACCGCACACAGCACATAACAGCACATAACAAGGTACCACCATAATCCATAACCACAATAATGCATATAACACATATCCGCATGTCACAAATACACATCTCAACACATCACAAATAAGAACACATGTCTAAAAGATAATACAAATACACCAAATCGTACACAACTAATACAAGAAAACACATCACTATCCCTTGGCCAACAGCCACCTCCCACGCTTAAGATTGTTCGTCCTCAAACAAGTCTGGGTGCTGCTCACGCATCACGGACTCACGTTCCCATGTCTCCTCCTCAATGCCACGGTGCTGCCACAAAGACGCGAACCAAAGGAATAGCACGACCATGCAAAAGCTTCTCTCGCCGATCGAGGATACGGATAGGGGCCTCAACAACGGACATGTCATCCTCAATGTCTAATGTCCCCCAATCGATCACATGAGTGGGGTCAGGGTGATACTTCCGCAACTGGGACACGTGAAACACGTTGTGCACTCGACTCAGCCGCGGTGGTAACGCTAACCGGTAGGCCACAGGCCCCACACGATCCAGAATCTCAAAAGGACTAATAAACCGCGGAGATAGCTTGGAACCTCGCCCAAACCGTCGATGTCCACGACGTGGAGAGACACGAAGGAACACATGATCACCAACAGAAAACTCCAAAGGTCGCCGCCGCTAATCCGCATAAGATTTCTGCCGACTCTGAGCTGATAACAAACGCTGACGAATCAACTTGACCTTCTCAGTAGCCTCTTGAACCAACTGTGGCCCCAAGAGAGCTGCCTCTCCTACCTCAGTCCAACACAAGGGTGAGCGGCACGGCCTCCCATACAATGCTTCAAAAGGGGCCATTCCAATGGATGTCTGATAACTGGTATTGTAGGCAAACTCCACCAAAGGAAGGTGAGTTGCCCACGATCCCCCGAAATCTAGCACACAAGCCCTCAACATGTCCTCTATGGTCTGATTCGTCCTCTCAGTCTGACCATCAGTCTCAGGGTGAAAGGCTGTACTCAGGTGAAGCTTGGTCCCCATAGCCTCCTGCAAACCTGCCCAAAAACGGGAAGTGAACCTCGAATCCCGGTCAGAGACAACCGATGATGGTACTCCATGCAGTCTCACAATCTCGTTCATGTAGAGCTGACTCAAGGTCCCAATGGAGTCCCGCTCGCGAACAGCAAGGAAATGGGCTGACTTTGTGAGTCGATCCACCATCACCCAAATCATATCCTTCCTCCCAATGGTGGGTGGAAGACCAGTCACAAAGTCCATCGCGATGTGGTCCCACTTCCACTCCGCTATGGGCAATGGCTGTAACATGCCCGCCGGCCGCTGATGTTCTGCCTTCACCTGCTGACACGTGAGGCACCGCGAAACAAAGGCAGCCACATCGCGTTTCATCCCAGGCCACCAAAAATGTGTCCGAAGCGCATGGTACATCTTCGTACCCCCCTGGATGCACAAGAACTCTAGGCCGGTGAAACTCCCTCATCACCTCATCCCTGAGGGAAGAAGCCACTACCAACCGCCCCTGAAACGACAACTCATGCTCAGGACCCTCTGTCCAGTCCTCAGATAGCTCCCCAGCCTCAATACGGGCACGAAGAACCTCACACTCGATGTCACCCAGCTGTTCCTCCGGACGTGCTGGTACAACTCAGGCACAACCACCAAAGGACTCAGGACTGTCCCACCATCACGAACAACAGGCTGCAGCCACAACATCGCCAACTGCTCCATCAGCTTCCACTCCCTAACGGCCACCTCAGCTTTCCCTTTCCTGCTCAACGCGTCAGCTACAACATTACCCTTGCCCGGGGTATAGGCAAGAGTAAAGTCAAAGGTCTGCAAATACTCCACCCATCTCCTTTGCCTCAAATTCAAGTCCTTCTGAGTAAAGATGTACTGAAGGCTCTTGTGATCTGAGAACACCACAAACTTTTCCCCCAAGAGGTAGTGCTGCCAACTCTTCAGGGCGAAGATGATAGCCGCCAACTCCAGATCATGAGTAGGATAATTCTGCTCATGAGGCTTCAGCTGCCTGGACCCATAAGCTACCACATTGTGCTCTTGCATAAGCACACACCCCAAACCAATCCTGGATGCATCACAATACACCTCATACGGAATATCCTCCCTAGGCAACCTCAACACAGGTGCAGTGGTCAAACGGGTTTTGAGAGTCTCAAACGCCTGCTGGCACTTGTCCGTCCACTCAAATTTCACTCCTTTCCTAGTCAACGCCGTCATAGGAGCCGCCAAACGGGAGAACCCCTCTACAAAATGGCGATAATAGCCTGCCAAACCAAGAAAGCTACGAATCTCGAAAACATTGGTTGGCCTCTCCCATGATGATACCGCCTCAATCTTGGCTCGGTCCACTCTAACCCCTTCAGCGGATACTACGTGGCCAAGGAAATGGACCTCCTGCATCCAAAACTCGCATTTGCTAAACTTAGCAAACAACCGCTGATCCCTCAAGGTTTGCAACACTGTTTCCAAATGCTCCACATGCTCCCTCTCGGTCTTGGAATATACCAAGATATCATCTATAAACACCACCACGAACGAGTCTAAGTATGGGGCAAAGACTTGGTTCATCAAATGCATAAACACTGCCGGTGCATTAGTGAGCCCAAAAGGCATCACTATCCACTCGTAGTGCCCATACCTACATCGAAAGGCCGTCTTAGGGATGTCTTCCTCCCTAACCCTCAACTGATGATACCCCGACCGTAAATCTATTTTGGAAAACCACTGGGCCCCACTCAATTGGTCAAACAGGTCATCTATCCGAGGCAACGGGTACTTGTTCTTCACAGTCACTGAATTCAGCTTCCTGTAGTCGATGCAGAGACGAAGTGTGCCATCAGCCTTCTTAGCAAAGAGCACCGGAGCACCCCAAGGTGAGGTACTTGGTCTGATATACCCCTGGCCCACCAACTCCTCGATTTTCCTCTGAAGCTCCCTCAACTCAGCTGGCCCCATACGATACGCTACTTGGGAAATCGGACCCGTCCCCGGCACCAACTCAATGGTGAACTCCACACTCCTCTTAGGTGGCAAACTCCTCAACTCTTCAGGAAAAACATCCTGAAATTGGTCCACAACAGCGGGCCACACCCTCTTTTCCACCTTCCCCTCCTCAGCAAAGGTCAGGGCTGCCAACCTGTGGGTAATGGCACCCCACTGGTCCAACACTGGCCCGGCCCGACTCGCCTCACAGTCCCACTCCCCCTGCAGGGTGCAAGAGGTCCTTGCAGGTGTCACGAAGGATACCCGCCGCCGATAACAGTCTATCTTGGCCTGGAAAGCCATAAGCCAATCCATACCCAAGATCAGGTCAAACGTCCTCAAAGGCATTACATGCAAGTCAAAACTCAGCTCCACCTCTCCTATGGTTAACACATAGTCACGGCAAACACGCCACACTTCAGTCATACCCCCCACTGGAGACTCAACAACTAGGGGCTTCGCTACCTCCACACAAGCTAACCCCAAGCTATCTATCACAAGCTCAGCAACAAACGAACACGATGCACCCGTATCGAAAAGAACAGAAGCTAATGTACGGGAGATCAAAAGGGTACCTCTAACCACCGGGTACGTCGCCTCCAGCGCAAACACCCTCCCTTGGCCCGTGCCACTGGTCGGCTCACTCACTGGGCGCTTCCCGCCAAGGCGCCTCCGGCCTGGCTCCTGCTGTCCGCTCCGGCCTCCCCCGGGGTCGGGTCCGATTCGATCCTGCCCGACTAGCCGGCCACCGACGAGCTGGTCTCTCTCGGTGTGCACGGAAACCGGCATCACTCCTTGTCTTGGATGTCATGCCTCCAACTCCCCTGTTGCCACTTCGGCAAACCCGGCTCAGATAGCCCTCTCGTCCACAACTATGGCATTTCCAGTCCCTCTTTGGACACTCCTTCCTCAAGTGGCCTTGCTCCCCACAGCAGTGACGATCGCTGGGGAGACCTCCTGCTGGACCGCCCTATCTGCCACCGCCAAAGCTAGACCTCCCTGGGTTCATCAATGTCTGTCCCCTGCTGCGGAAGGAACTGCTATCTCTCTCCTCAGTCTTAGGCCTCTTGGACCCCGAATCGCGTTCAGACCCACCTTGCAACTGGCGACCCTGATGGACCTGCCTCCCATCATCCAGCTCCCTCTCAGCTATACGTGCTTGTCTCAACAACCTCGGCATAGGTCCTCAAACGTAGAATCGCCACCCTCTCGCCTAAGGGCCGGCCTAAGACCCGAGTGAACTTGTGGGCCTTCAGGTCCTCCTTTGCCATTGTCTCGGGGGCAAACCTACTCAGGCTCCGGAACTCCCGCTCATACTCGGGCACCGTCTTTGATCCTTGCTTCAGGCTGCCAAATTCCTCTCTCTTCTGCCATCTCAAAGATTCTGGGAAGAACTCATCATGGAAGAGTTGTAGAAACTCCTCCCAAAGCATGAACCGCACCGCACGGCTCCCCGCGACACTCAACCACCACTCCGAGCATCCCCTTCCACTTGCCGAATGGCCAGGTCTCACCTTATCCTCCTCCCGGGGTAGGAGAAAGGAAAACACATGCTCGATCTGCCTCGGCCAGGTGCTCGGCTAACACCTGGGTCCTCCTCCCCTTTAAATCGTGGAGGTTGTTCCTTTTGGAACCGTGTCACCACATCATCCTCTCGCACGAGTCGGTATACCACGCGGAGAACCCTCACGCTCCTGGGGTAGCTCCCCGCTGGTGGTGGCGGTGGGGGTGGCACCACCGTTGTGCCGCCATCTCACGGCGCACCTCCTCTCGGACTTCTTGCCGGATACCCTCCCTCGCCTCTTGGACTTCCAACCGGATGCCTTCTCGCACTGCGCCAAGCAATAGTGCATGTCCTCCAACGGACCGTCCCGCACCCGGGCCCTCATGGGCAGATGACTCATCAGCCACTACCCCGGATGCACGCGTCACTCTCCTCGGTGGCATTCTTACTACATGAAGTAAGAAGCACAAATGTCAGAACGCGTTCGACTACTAACAAGTTGACTACCTCTACTCCATTATCAAGTCAAGCAGTACATGGCATCACACACATTTTAACCATTGCATCAATCAATATCGCACACAAGACACGTCCACATTGTAGTCATACCCAAGGCATTCCAAGAATATTCAGAGTTGCACAGCTCACACATAATCATGTTATTCACATCCTTCACACATGACAACAAATGCAACTAGTGCCCTAATGCCAATGCATGCAAATCCTACCTCAAGTCTGGACTACCCCAAATACACCTTAGAGGCTCCAAGAGGACTGTGTTGATCAGGCACGTCCCTCCAGGTTCCTCCAAAGGACTCAGGATAACCAGATCCGCCCACTACCCTAGGCCAACTAGACCATGCTCTGATACCATATTGTCACGCCCCGGATTTCCAACCCGAGGAGACCGGAACATGACCCTCCCTTTACCCAAGTTGGATAGAGGGGTTAGAATACAACATACATCTCACACTTTATATTCAGAGAATAATCTTATATTTATTGAGTCCAAACATAGCAAATACGTCCAAAACACACTTTTATTACATTGAACTCCACATTACAATGTCTCCCCACTGGGGTTACAAAGCTACATAAAGAAAAGCAGCATAACTCGAAATAATAATGAGCAAGCCACAAGTTCCACCTTGGTGTTCCCACCTAACGCCTGTAGGTTCCTGTAAAGAAAGCAACATGGTAGGAGGGGTGAGCAACCACAGCTCAGTAGGGATCATGTCTCCCCAACCCATCCCATGCACCTAATATCTACATGCCTTATGTACAAGTGCTGTGTCGTGATACAATTATTCCACCAGATATATAATTATAGGCTATAGCAGCAAATACAATCATACATAGGCCGGTACATAAACACTCCCGGGCTTCCACAGCCACCGGGTTCCAAGAACAGTGCACACATAGCCACACTCAGTCACACAGACATACATCAAACACTTAGCATGAAAAGCCTCACAGGTATAAAACCAAACAATTGGTGTACATAAATTCACAGGCTCATGAACCCAAACACATGCATTTTCTCAAACATGTAGCAGGCATGTCACACAGGCATCTTATCGAACACTTTTCATGCATCACACGAACACCAGAAATACACCAAAATCGCCATTGAAGGCCAACATCCATATAGGAGATCACACCTATATGGATTACATATATATATAAACAGGTTTAACTCCATAATCTGCCCTAGTACCCTAGGACAGAGGAGGATTTAGGAAGAACAGAACCCCTACCTTGTGTGTTCTCCTGCTCCCGCTTCCATGTAAGACTCCGACCACCCACGCAAGACGCTCCGGCAGCCACCAGAAGCTCTCTTTCCCTCTCTCTCTCTCTCTGCGACGGCTGGTGGAGCAACAAACCCTAACCCTAAAACAGAGGGGCTTCTCCTCCTTATATAGACAACACAACATCAAAACGATCCGAGATAGCCCAGCCCATACCCGTCACAAGAATTTTGTCTGCTTTGGCCAACCAGTCTTGGGCCTCGGCCTCATGGCCTGCTCCGCACGGTTTTGTCTTTGGGCCTCGCCCAAAACGCGTCCCTATGAGGTGAGGTATCCGTCCCCTCCTATAAGGCGGACTTTGTTCTCCTCACCAAGCAATGTGGGACTAACACCCACTCATGGGTCGTTACAATCCACCCCCCTTAAGAGTCCCATGTCCCCGTGGGACCATGGCATACCGCTCCGGGTCTGGCTCTGATACCATCCGAGATAGCCCAGCCCATACCCGTCACAAGAATTTTGTCCGCTTTGGCCAACCAGTCTTGGGCCTCGCCCTCATGGCCTGCTCCGCACGGTTTTGTCTTTGGGCCTCGCCCAAAACGCGTCCCTGTGAGGTGAGGTATCCGTCCCCTCCTATAAGGCGGACTTTGTTATCCTCACCAAGCAATGTGGGACTAACACCCACTCATAGGTCGTTACATGGACCTTGTCGCCTCGTCCGTCCATTCCCTGTCCACCTCTTTTGCGGACTTGGCCCACACGATGGCTCGTCCTCCTCCCGTACCTCGCCGATCTGCCCAACCGGGGGAGAAAGTGTTATCTGATCCTCCTGCACCTTCCCCATCTCGTGTTGAAAAGCGGTCTGCATCCTCACTGCTTCTGGGAGTTACCATCCCCAAACGCAGCCGTTTCTCTCAGCCCAGCTCCTCTAGTGCAGCTCCTCCTTCGACCTCTCCATTTGCAGTGGTTGACACCTTCCTCCCATCATACGTGGATCTTGATCCTCTTGATGAGGATGGAAGTATTTTTAATGCTATGACCAGGTATGCCACGTCAAATGCTGAGCGAAGATGTCTATCCGAGTTGTACCCCTTCTCTCCTCAAGACATAAGGACTATTCATTCTGAGATGGGTCTGCTCACCACAGAAGACATAGATAACTTCTCTCGGGCAGTTAAGATGGAGATGAGGCTATTTTTGTCCCTATACAAGGACAAACACATGTTTGATATCTTGCATTGTTGGAATGAAGGGTATCTTCTAGACATAGCCGATATTCAGGCTTTCATTAACGGAACTGCTGAGGATAGCACTCCCTGGAAGACTCTTCAATCTGTCCTCATTCCATACTGGGTCATGACGTCGCACTTCATGCTAGTTGTCTTTATGATTCCGTCCAAGCAGCTGATCCTAATTGATTCCCATCAAATTATGGAGCAAAATCATAGAATGAATCAATTTGAGCCATTGTGTATTCATCTGATGGAATCCGTAAAGCAATCGGGGCTTTATGAAGAAAGGGGCTTGACTCCGTTGGGTCCAACTGAAAAGCTGAAGGCGACAGTCCGAGGCAAGAAGCTAGTGCTACAACAGCCCGATGGAGATAGCTGCGGAGCCTTTGTCTATTTCTTCATCAAATCCATTGTCAAGGTGGATAAAAACTGGAACAACATCCAAGCCTACACATTGGAGCAGACAATGGAGCTTAGAGAGAAGGTTGCAACGATGATCTTCAAGTACAGTAAACCTTATGTACCTTAATGAAAATTTTGTATAAAGGCTGAATTGTACTTTGTACTGGTTAATGAAAATGGAGTGATTTCCTTTCTGTATGTTATCTCTTTGCGTTGCTTACCAGATCAGATTACAAAGGATCTGGGCATATCCATAATTGGGGGAGATTGTTGGATCAAGCCCAGAATTTGGATAATGCTGATAAAGCCCTATGTAATTTGATTTGAGACCTTTGTTGTTTTATCTTAAGTCATTGCAGAAGATATGACCTTCATCCGGATCTACACTCATGAGAGCAAAGCTAAGGACAAGATACATAATCCTGATCCAATTGACAATGAGTGTCGTCAAACACTTGGTATATAACCAAGTTTTTACTTCACACGGAATAAGGATCATTCGTGCGGACTAAGAACCTAAAAGCTATGGACTAAGAAATCCGCACCTAATACTTTAAATGGACTAAGTCAAATAGATGCGGAGTAAGAATCTTAGTCTACAAAGTCGCACGGAATAAGAGAGTCGTCACAGAGTTAAAAAGTTAAGTCTTCCACTCAACCGGACTAAAGATAAGAAGACACGGAGTAAGGAATCCGAGTCTTCTATACATGCGGAGTAAGGAAACACTTCTACAAAATAAGGACTTGAGTCTTTATCCGCACAAAGTAAGAAAACTAGATGTGGAGTAAGGGATCCGAACCACTCACTCATGCGGAGTAAGGATGTGCTGATACAGAGTAAGCCATCCATTCCTTTAACTCATGCGGAGTAAGGAAACTAGATGCGGAGTAAGGAAGCGCTGATGCGGAGTAAGCACTCCGACCTTCTCTTTCATAAGGAGTAAGGAAGCGCTTACACGGAATAAGGATTCCAGTACCAAATTGATACGGAGTAAACAATCAGTATTATGGAGTAAGGATCCGAGCTTAGTTTAACACGGAGTAAGGAACCTTATACCGGATTCAGGAAGACGCTACTTCAACTTATTTCTTCGTATTCAAAATCACCAGCTCGCTGCTTCCCGATGTAAGACAAACTTGTTGAAAACCTAAAGCACCTTACACGTGGAGCATTCGGATATGTGGACACAACTTTAACTACATTTGGGAACTTACAAAGACTCTTATACGTTACAAGACCCAAGATCTTGAAGACCACATCCACAGCAATTGAGGCAGAGAGATTTCCGAGACACAGTAAATGTGCACAATGTCCGGAACAACAAGTTCCAAGGTTGTCTCGTGTGGATGTCACTATAAATAGTAACACTTGTACACTTTAGTAGGCGCGCATGAATGAATTAGAAATTGTATAATAGTTTTGTGTATGTACCAAAGCTCATTGAGTTCATAGAGGCCAGCATGTGTGTACTTGTAAACAGAGTGCTAAAGAGTTGTTAAGTAGGTCTAAAAGCTTTCAAGCTTTAGTCTGCTTCCATTTTGTTGTACTTATCATACTGATAATAAAACAAAATACTTCCACTATCTGGTTATCTTCCGCATTGATTCTATCTCTTAACCAGATAAGTGTTGTGCTAAAGAGTTAGAAAAGAGTTTCGATAAGAGCCTATTCACTCCCCCTCTAGGCTCCAAGGGACCAACATTGTAGCTGAGATTTGTTCGTTTTAAAATAGATATGTAACTCAAGGAGAAATTTCCTTACTTGACCAATTTCTAATGAATCAAGATAACCGTTTATTCCAGTATAAATAGTCATTATCTGTTCTTCCACGGTAAGAGGGGCGGATTGGGATTATTTGAGCAATTCACGTAATCGTTGACCCCTTGCCAATTGATTTTGAGTGGCTTTATCGAGATCAAAAGTGAATTATGCAAAGGCTTCTAATTCTGCGAATTGTGCCAGTTCCAATTTTGATTTGCCAGCTACTTGTTTCATCGCTTTAATTTGAGCCATGGATCCTACTCTCGAAACAGAAGTATCCACATTAATAGTGGGTCTGATTCCAGCATTAAATAGATTAGCGGATAAGAAGATTCATCCATTTGTAATAGAAATGACATTAATAGGAATATAAACCGAAACATCACCCGATTGAGTCTCAACTACCGGTAAAGTAGTCATACTTCCTTCGCCTAAATAAGAACTTGATTTTGTGGCTCTTTCCAAAAGGCGCGAATGCAAATAAAAAACATCTCCTGGATAAGCCTCGCGACTGGGTGGTCTTCGTAATAAAAGAGACATTTGACGATAAGCTTGCGCTTGTTTATAAAGATCATCATAAATGATTAAAGTGTGTTGTTTACGGTACATAAAAAATTTAGCCAGAGATGCTCATGTATAAGGGGCAAGGTATTGTAATGTAGTGGGGGAGTCCGCTGTTTCGGCTACTGCAATAGTGTATTCCATTGCCCCCATGCTCGAAAATTAGTCACTACTTGAGCCACAGAAGATGTTTTTTGACCAATAGCTACATAAACACATATTACATTTTGCCCTTGTTGATTGAGAACCGTATCTGTAGCTACTGCCATTTTACCAGTCTGTCTGTCTCCAATAATTAATTCTCGGTGACCGCAGCCTATCGGAATCATTGAATCAATAGCAATAAGCCCTATTTGAAGGGGTTCATATACGGAACGTGTAAAGACCCGTATTTGGGTAGGGCTGAGAGATAGTCTTTCTCTGTTGCTAAAAATATCTAGATAGTGATGTGCTTGTCATTTTGAGCATTTTGACTGTACTTGGGCTCAATTTGGAGTTCATGACCTCGGGAGGTCAATTACTATTTTTGGGGTTTATTAATAAAAGAAAATGCATAAATATAAATAGGATGAGAGTAGGAGCTTCCATTTTACGTTTTGGTGTTCGTGCGTTAGAGAGAGAGAGAGAGAGAGAGAGAGAGAGAGAGAGAGAAGCTTGGATCCTTCACTTTGGGGCATTTTAAGCTTGTTCGATCATCAAGAATCATTCCAAGTAGGTGTTACATTGATTCTTCACCCTTTCTTCGCTATTTTATTGGATTAACATGTAAAAATTAGGTGAAATCATGAAAATTCGTGATGAACCCTAGGAATTGGGAAAAAATGAAAATTGAGCATGAAACCTAGATGATTTAGGTTGTTTGGTAGCCTAATGTGGTGAGAACCTACATGTTGATTTAGGCCTTTGATGGCTGTTTGTGCTAGCAGTGCTAGTGTTGATCGTCTGTTGTTTATTATTGTGGCCAGTGTGATGGCACCACCAAGGAGAGTTGTTCGAGGCCAAGGCCCAGCAGAGGAGCCCAAGATAGAGTCGGGGCACCAGTGGTAGCAGAGCCCGCAGCAGAGTTCGCTAGCTCCCGTTGTGGGACCTGATTTGGCTCAGGTGTTGATTCAGTTGTAGGAGGCGATGCAGGGCTCGATAAGGGATATGGTTAAAGAGGTGGATGAGCTAAAGAGGCAGCAGCAGCCGCCACAGCCTCAGTAGCAGGAGGCGAGGGTGGTGCAGGATGTGCACCAGCGGGAGGTCGTGATAGAGCCAGCGCGACGAGGGATGGACTGGGCTGCATAGTTTTTGAAACATGCACCCAGGACTTTTGAGGATGGTTCACGGCCAGAGGCAGCCGAGGACTGGATTAAGTGGATAGAAGACATCTTTGAGATGATTGGGGTGCCAGATGAGGAGCGGGTGCGAGTGGCGACGCACTATCTGTTGGGTATCCCACATAAGTGGAGGGAATCCACTAGAGCTATCCATGGTAGTCAAATGGGCTGGAGGGAGTTTGTGGAGTGCTTCTTTGGGGAGTATTTTCCCAGCTCAGTACAGTATGCCCGACAGAGAGAGTATTATAAGCTTCAGCAAGGTAGCCAGACTGTGGGTGAGTATGTGCAAGCCTTCACAGATTTAGGGCGGTTTGCTCTTGAGGCTTGGGAAAAGGAAACCCATAAGACGCAGGATTTTATTTAGGGCTTGAGGCCATCTTTGAAAAACAAGCTGGAACCGATGCAGTTGACCAGCTACAGGGAGGCAGTCGACAAGGCACTAATTATTGAGTGAGGTCAAGATCAGGCGAGAGCCCAGAGACTGGGCGGTTCGGCAGGTTCGAGTAGGAAGAGGCAGAGTGGGGAGAGCAGTGCAGTTCAGCTTAAGAGGAGGCAGGTGCAGAGGGCTTCCAGCCAAGCGGTGGGACCCCGAGAGAGTTCAACTAGCAGGAGGCCAAGTGCCTATTGGAGTTGTGGTTTGACTGGGCATATATCGAGAGACTGCCCGAGGAAAAAGATGACATGCTTCCAATGCGGGAAGGTGGGACATGGAGCTAGGGAGGCAGATATCCATAAGATAGACTTGAGGTCTGGATACCATCAATTGAGGGTTAGGGAGGCAGATATCCCTAAGAACACGTTCAGTTGTCGTTATGGGCATTATGAGTGGCTCGTGATGCCGTTTGGGCTCACAAATACTCCAACAGTATTTATGGGATTGATGAACCAGGTGTTTGCTCCATATTTAGATATGTTCGTTGTGGTGTTCATTGACGATATTTTGGTCTATTTAGCGACTACGAGGGAGCATGAGGAGCATTTGCAAGTTGTGTTACAGACCTTGCGAGAGCATTAATTATACGTGAAGTTCACGAAATGTGACTTTTGGTTGCAACAGGTGCACTTCTTAGGGCATGTGGTATCTTCGGAGGGTATCACAGTGGATCCTGCGAAGATCGAGGTAGTTATGTCATGGAAGAGGCCCACGAATGTGTTTGAGGTTTGTAGGTTCCTTGGTTTGGCAGGCTATTATCGGAGGTTTGTGGAGGATTTTTCCAGGTTGGTAGCTCCGATGACGAACTTGACTAGGAAAGGAGTTCCTTTTGTTTGGTTTTATGCTTGTGAGAGTGCTTTCATGGAGCTGAAGGCACGATTGACCTCAGCACCTATCCTGATTCTTCCACAAGAGGGTGTGCCTTTTGAGGTGTATTGTGATGCCTCCAAGGTGGGACTTGGTTGTGTGTTGATGCAGACTCGACAGGTCATTGCTTATAGGTCAAGGCAGTTAAGACCACATGAGCAGAACTATCCCACGCATGATTTGGAGTTGGCTATAGTGATCTTTGCTTTAAAGAGCTGGCAACATTATCTCCTTTGTGAGAAATTTGTGGTATATACGGGTCACAAGAGCTTATAGTATATCTTTTCTCAGTGAGACTTGAACCTTAGGCAGAGGCGATGGGTAGAGTACCTGCAGCAGTTTCAATTTGACATGATGTATACCCCTGGGAAGGGTAATGTGGTGGCAGATGCTCTGAGTAGGAAGAGTAGGGCCGTGGTTGCCCATTGTGCCATTAAGGAATGGGAAATGATGGACCAGTTGGCAACAATGAGGTTGCAGATGGTGACCAGTGATGGGCGAGGGATGCTCAGTGTTGTTGTAGCAGTCCCAGAGTTGCAACACTGGATCATAGAGGATCAGCTGGGGGACGTTGATTGTGAGGCATCAGGGACAGAATTCAGACTGGGCAGACATCTTTTGATTGGATTGAGGATGCAGAGCATGTCTTGAGGTACAGGGGTCGACTGATAGTTCCCACTTCTCTTCAAGAGGAGGTTCCTCGGGAATTTCACCAGTCGAGGTTAGCTATACATCCTGGTGGGACCAAGATGTACCATGTCGTGAGGAGGCAGTATTGGTGGCCAGGCCTGAAGAAGGCCATTGCTGATTATGTGAGGAGGTGTTTGATATGTCAGCAGGTCAAGGCAAAGCACTTGAGATCAGCTGGTGAGTTGCAGTCATTGCTAGTGCCAGAGTGGAAATGGGACCACGTAACCATGGATTTTGTCACTAGACTTCCTCGTTCCGGGGACACGACACCATATGAGTGATTGTGGATTGGTTGACCAAATCGGCGCATTTTATTCCGATTCGAGAGACAGACCCAGTGAGGACTTTAGGACAAAGGTATCTTGATGTGATTGTGTGGTTGCATTGAGTCCCATTGTCTATTGTATCTGATTGGGATGTTAGGTTCACCTCTCAGTTTTGGAGACATTTGCAGCGCGCTTTGGGTACAAGGGTGAACCTCAGTACAGCCTTTCATCCGCAGACGGATGGTCGGTCAGAGCGGATGATTCAGACGCTTGAGGATATGTTGCGTGCCTGTGTCCTAGATTTTGGAGGTTGTTGGGAGGCTCACCTTCCTTTGGTGGAGTTCTCTTATAACAACAGTTATCAGGCCATGATTGGGATGACTCCGTATAAGGCGATGTATAGGCAGCCTTGTAGGTCACCTTTATGTTGGGCATAGACGGGAGAGATAGTGTTTCTCGGTCCCGATATGGTTCGAGAGACCACAGAGATAGTGCAGTTGATTCGACAACGTATGTTGACAGCACAGAGTAAGCAGAAGTCCTACGCGGACCAGAGGCGTCGACCTTTGCAGTTTGAGGTGGGGGATCATGTATTTTTGCGGGTTTCGCCGCATTGAGGGCATCAGAGGTTTGGACGTGGATCCAAACTCTTCCCTCGTTTTGTGGGGCCGTTTGAGATTGTTGCCACCGTAGGCGCAGTGGCTTACCGATTAGCTTTTCCACTAGAGTTGGCACGAGTACATGATGTGTTTCATGTGTCCCAGTTGAGACGGTATCACCTAGATCCTTCTCATGTACTGGACTATCGCAAGATAGACTTGGCTAATGATGGTGCCGTTGTTGAGATGCCGGCACAGATTTTGGATTGGCGGGAGTAGGTCTTGCAGGGCAAGACGATCCCACTGGTCCAGGTGTTATGGCAACACCGAGGCATGGAGGAGCAGACTTGGGAGAAAGAGAGCCAGATGCGGGTTCTTCATCTTGAGCTGTTCAAAGACGATCAGTCCTGAGGTGGGGAGGATGTAAGGACCTTCTCTGAGGTATGAGTTATATTTTATGTATTCATTTTGCATATGTTTTGTACCCTTATGTGGTTATGCTTAAGATGTGGTTAAGCTTGTTGTTGTTGGTTAAGCTTGGTTTAGCTTGTTGTTGTTAAATCTTGTGAGCCTTTTTGGCTTGTTGTGAGTTGCATTGCACATGTATGGTTAGTGATCATGTTGATGATCATGTGTTTGTTATGCGGTGCTTGAGCTTGAATTTTGCTATGTCTCTTGAGTACGTGTTTTATTTTCGAAGACGAAAAGTCCTAAGGTAGGGATGATGTAAAGACCCGTATTTGGGTAGGGCTGAGAGATAGTCTTTCTTTGTTGCTAAAAAAATCTGGATAGTGATGTGCTCGTCATTTTGAGTGTTTTGACTGTACTTGGGCTCAATTTGGAGTTCGTGACCTCGGGAGGCCAATTAATATTTTTGGGGTTTATTAATAAAAGAAAATCAGAAATATAAATAGGATGAGAGTAGGAGCTTCCACTTTAGTTTCTGTGTTCGTGCATTAGAGAGAGAGAGAGAGAGAGAGAGAGGGAGGGAGGGAGGGAGGGAGGGAGGGAGGGAGAGAGAGAGAGAGAGAGAGAGAGAGAGAGAGAGAGAGAGAGAGAAGCTTGGAGCCTTTGCTTTGGGGCGTTTTAAGCTTGTTCGATCACCAAGAATCATTCCAGGTAGGTGTTCCATTGATTCTTCACCCTTTCTTTGTTGTTTTATTGGATTAACATGTAAAAATTAGATGAAATCATAAAAATTCGTGATGAACCCTAGAAATTGGGAAAAAATGAAAATTGAGCATGAAAACTAGATGATTTAGGTTGTTTGGTAGCTTAATGTGGCTAGATGATGTTAGAAACCCTTAATAGGGATGAATTGATGCTTAAAAATGGAGATTTAACAAGTATAATTGGGTTTTGGGATGAAATCGGGAAGAACGCAGTCGACAGTTTGCGATTGGGGAACTGCTCAAGGCTAGCCTCGAGCAGAGTGTTGAGCAGAGCCTCGAGCAGAGAACCTCAAGCATGTTGCTCGAGCTTAGAGTGTCGAGCATCGTCGAGCAGAGCGTCGAGCAAGGTGTCTCGAGCAGTTAGACAGTGCAGTTGCCAGTGTATGTTGCTAGGGTGCCTGGACCCATTTATATTGTAACCATTATGCCTCTCCACATTTAATTATACTTAAGTTACAATGTAAATAACGAAATACCCCCCATTTGGATTCAAAGAAAAATACTAGAAAAATAAATTCCTACTTTTTCAAAATGTGAAAATTGGGATTTAGTGCAAAATCTCGGAAAAATCCCGTTTTTCGTAGAGGTGAAATTTTGGAAAGTGGGGTTAGATATCTTAGAAAAATCCCCAAAAATTAGATTATCTTAGTTATGATATGGAGGCCCAGTGCTGGGACTTTTTATTTCAAGAAAACAACTCTTATGGGTATCTCCTTCCTTGATCAAGGAATGATGTTCAATTTATGAAGACTGGCTTCAGTTATAGAGGGAGTATGGTGAACCTTAATGCCATATTGGTGTTGGTATGTTGGTTTGAGGAATTGGGGCTTGGGCTCTATGACTTGTTGGGTTCTCACCGTGAAACACAAATGATGCTATGTGGTTGACGGGGCAGGCATATGCACCGATGGCAGGCCTGTGTAGCACTGTGTCCGAGCATATAGCGTTGTGGTAGGGGTGAGTGCCCTGAGCTGGGATCCTGTTGAGGATCGTGTTGAGCCGTTGATCTCGTGGAACTAAGGCTGAGTGCCCTGAGCTGGGATCTTGTGGAGGATTGTGGACAAGCTATCCTGTGTGGGCAGGCTGGGTCCTGATGTTTGTTTGTAGGCTGAGTCCTGATGATTGTGCACACTACACAGTGCACGAGTACACAGAGCTTGTATAGACTTGTATGTTTGCATGATGTGGAGTTTTGGTGTCACCTACTGAGCTTGTCGCTCACCCCTACTTGTTGTTTACCTTTTTCAGGTGTGACCCGAGACTAGTGGAGGACTTTCTTTCAGGAGGAAGTGCCCACTACTCTGTTGTATGATATAGTGTTGTATTTTATATTGTTATGTCTTGTATCCCGAACATGGGTCTGTTGATAGTTATATTTGCATACTATTTATGATGTGATGTATGTATGACTGTTTGACTTATTGTATGCATAATGATATATGGGAAAGTAAATAATTATCCTTGATGTATGACTGTACATGGTTGCATGATTGAGACAGCACCCGCGGTGTAGTCTCTATTAGTGCTAGTTTCCAACCCCTTGACCTTTCGGGTGCAGGCAAGGGGAAGTCATGTTCCTGGTTCCAGGTACCATGGAATTTGGGGGCATGACAGAACGTCTCGAAATAATACCCGGGGCAAGGGATTCAATTAACATATACTCAAAAGCAAAAATTTCACCTCTACCATCAATAGGTTTAGCTAGGGCATTTATAACATGACCTAAATAAACCTCACTCACTTGTATTTGAGCAATTCTTCCTGTTTCTTTTACAGAACTTCCCTTTTGTATCATCAAACCATCACCCATTAAAAAAAATAATATGAAAGTTGTATTTTCTATGTATTGATTCAACATGTAACAGTACAACTTTATACAAGTGTATCATCTATTCTAGGATGCAAATCACATCTATTCTAAGAATATATTACATTAATTACAATATCCTTGATTGATGCTAATTATAAATGTCAATACAACATTAATGATACTATGATTTATTTCCTTCAAGACTCCCCCTCAAGTTGGTGTGTATGTTGATTATACCCAACTTGGAAAGAAGGAATAGAAACTGTTTCACCGGTACAGGCTTTGTGAATAAGTCGGCTGGTTGTTGTGCTGTGGAAACATGATGTGTTGATACTAATCCTTGTGTCACCTTTTCGCGAACAATATGACAATCAATTTCTATGTGCTTTGTCCTTTCATGAAAAACCGGGTTTGATGCTATATGGATTGCAGCTTTGTTATCACAAAACATTCTTATCGGGGACTTTTGATAGACATGGAGATCTCGTAGAAGGCTTGTCAGCCATGTAACTTCACAACATGCAGCGGCCATGGACCTATACTCAGCCTCAGCGCTACTTCTAGAAATTGTGTGTTGTTTCTTGGTCCGCCAAGAGATTAGCGCCTCTCTCATAAGCAAACAAAATCCTGTTGTTGATCGTCTTGTGTCCGGGCAGCGAGCCCAGTCTGCATCACAATAAACTGCAAGCTTTAACTCTCCAGTGGTTGGAAACAAAATTCCTTGACCAGGTGTTCCCTTTAAATATTTCAGCACCCGATGTGCTGCGTCTAGATGTGGTGCGCGCGGCTTGTCCATGTATTGACTTAGGATGTGTACTACATATGTCAAGTCGGGTCTTGTGATAGTAAGATAGATTAGACGTCCAACAAGCCTCCTATATTGTGCTGGATCCAATAATGGCTCCCCCTCCTCTTTGGTAAGGTGCAGGTTGGATTCAAAAGGCACTCGTACCGGTTTTGAACCGAGAAAACCAGCATCTTCCAGCACCTCCAATGCATATTTCCTCTGTGATAAAACGATTCCCTTCGTGGAGCGAGCAACTTCGAGACCAAGGAAAAATTTTAGTAATCCCAAATCCTTGAGCTTGAAATGGCTTGCAAGAAATGCCTTAGTTGCGTTAATGGCATTCAAGTCATTACCTGCTACAATAACATCATCAACGTAGATGAGCAGTATGGTGAGAGTATCTTTATCATTTCGGACAAATAAAGAGTAATCCGACAATGATTGAGTGAATCCTCCTTTCGTCAAGGCCGATGAGAGTTTTAAAAACCATTGCCGAGAAGCCTGTTTTAGGCCGTACAAGGACTTACAGAGATGACAGACCCGTGTCTCCCCCTTACGGCCAAAACCCGGGGGTAAATCCATGTAGACATCCTCAGTCAAATCACCATTGAGAAAAGCATTGTTGATGTCGAGCTGATGGAGATGCCAGCCACGCAGAGCAGCCAGGGCAAGAAGAACCCGAACGGTAGTCAATTTTGCGACGGGAGCAAAGGTGTTGTTGTAGTCCAAGCCAGCCACTTGGCGGTAGCCCTTGGCAACAAGCCGGGCTTTCAAACGCTCAACCGAACCATCAGCCTTGCGTTTCACTTTGTAGACCCATTTACAACCGATAGCTTTCTTGCCGCGAGGAAGAGAAGCAAGCATCCAAGTACCATTGGTTTGCAGAGCCGCGATCTCCTCGTTCATGGCAGAGACCCAAGAGGGATCCAAGCGAGCGTGAGAATAAGACAGAGGCTCCTTCATGACAGAGAGATTATGAAGAAAAGCACAATAGGTAGGGTAAAGGCGAGTAGAACCAAGTACCTGGGACAGGGGATGCGGGGCACCGGCAGAGACCATGACAGCCGAAGAAGAGGACGGGGGCAGGTGCGAAGGCAAGCGCGTCTCAACGTGATAGGGGGCAAGGGTCTGGGGCAGCCGGGGGACGCGGGTGGAGCGGCGCAGCGGGGGGGCAGCGGCAGTCGGTGTGGGCGATGGGGAAAGAGGGGCGGTGGAAGATGTAGGATCGGGACAGGGCGTGGTGGGTGGGGTGGAGGGAGGAGAAGAATCGGGGGTGGTCGCCGGGACAGGAGGAGGGTCGGGGTGGGGTGTGGTGGAGAGTGGCGGCGATGGAGGAAGAGGAGCGGGAGAGAGAGGCGAGGGGCTATTGTCGGCAGTGGGAAGAGGCGAAACGCGTGGAGTGGGAGTCAATGTTGACCGCCTCGGTGGGGGGAGCTGCCGACAGGCTGGTGGCTGGGGTGTGGGCAGGCAATAAAGATGGTGAATTAGCGAGAGTAAAAGGGCAATGTCGGGGAGGCAGTGCGGTATCGGCGGGCACAGGCAAGGTATTTGGAGAAATAAATTGGGTAGTCAGAGAGGGGAAAATATGCTCATGGAAAATCACATCCCGAGAAATAAAGACACGTTTGGATATTAAATCCATGACTTTATAGCCCTTTTGGCCGGATGGATATCCCAAGAAAAGACATGCCATAGATCGAGGCTCAAATTTCCCGGGATGGGAAAAATGAGTAGACGCAAAACATTTACACCCAAAAACACGCAGATAGTCATACTTGGGGGGTTTGTTAAATAATTTTTCAAAAGGTGTTTTGCCATTAAGTAAAGGTGTAGGTGTCCGATTAATGAGGTAAGCAGCCGTGAGAATGGCATCACCCCAATATTCGGATGGCAAATGGGATTGAAAAAGAAGTGCGCGAGCGACATTTTGTAAATGACGATGTTTGCGTTCAACAACGCCATTTTGTTGGGGGGTATTGACGCAACTCGTTTGGTGCAAGATACCTTTTTGTAAGTAAAAGTCAGTGCATTGAAATTCAGGACCATTATCGGTACGCACGACTTTAACCCGTGTATCAAATTGTGTTGCAACAAAAAGAATAAAATTTTGAAGATGGGATCGTGCTTTCGATTTAGAATGCATGAGAAAGATCCAAGTAACACGAGAGTAATCATCCACAATGGTTAAAAAATATTTTGCTCCAGAAATGGTGGGAGTACGATAGCTACCCCAAATGTCAACATGAATTAAATCAAAGATGGATATACTTGAAGACTGACTCAAGGGAAAAACGGTTCTTGTTTGCTTAGCTAATGGACAAATGGGACATGGGTGCGCAATACAAGGTTTATTGTGCAAAAATGGAAAAAGAGAGGAAACTTTGGTGGAAGGATGGCCGAGGCGTGCATGCCAAGGCAGAACTGGTGAAGTGGTGACCATATTGCAAGCTCCAAATGGGGACACATTGAGACAATAAAGGCCTGCATTTCTAGCTCCCGTCCCAATCATCTTCCCCGTTTGTAGGTCCTGTATAAGACAAACAGTCTTGATAAAGATTGTAATATAGAGAGTATCCAAGGCAAGTTTCATGACCGAGATTAAATTCAAAGAGAATGCAGGTACGCATAATACATTCAATAATTGAAAATCTTTTGTAAACCGTACGCTACCAACATGTGTCACCGGCAAAGTAACACCATTAGGCAAGCGAACCATTTTATTCTTCACGGGTCGAGAGGTGGTGAAGAGACTTGGGTCATGCACAATATGATCCGTTGCACCACTGTCGATGACCCAAGGCACATCTACAAATTGTCTACGTAAAGCACACACCATACCTGAGACATGATTGACTTGAGTCTCATGGCTAACAAAATTGGCAGACGGACTACTCATCATGTCAAGCAAGTGATTATCATCAGATGCATCGCGGCTTGCCTCCTTGGCCTTTGATAGGATCCCTAACATGGTGTCGTAATCCTTAGCTGAAAGACCCAATCCAGAGAAATCTACAGGGTTGCTCTTGGTGACAACATTAGCTTTAGAGGTAGTAGCATCATTTCCTTGTGCTTGATGTCGCTTCTTGGTGCGACAATAGTCAATCGAGTGTCCCTTGCAATTGCAGTAACTACAAGTAATATGTGCACGACAATATTTTGTAGAATGATTAGTTTGGTTACACTTTTCACAGTACCTCCCAAATGATTGATTCGCTCCGGTGTGTCGGGAATGACTGTCACCATTCCCCTTTTTGCTTATGGCTTTGGCAGCGAAAGCTGAGGTCTCCACTACGGCAGGTGCTTGCTTTTCCGTCACGATGATGTTCTGCTTCTCTTGGCGGAGTACCATAGCATATACCTTATTTAAAGGCATCATTGGCTCTACTGCTGTTATGTTATTTCGAGTTTGTGTGAAACTCTCATTCAAACCAACCAAAAAATTCATCGTCTTTTGTGTCTCGAGGAAAGTATGGAGAGCTTTAGAATTCCCGCAAGTGCATCTTGCAATAAGATTACAATGGCAGGGAGGTACCACGATGAGAGATTCTCTCTCATCCAATAGGCTCTTCAACTTGGTGTAATATGCTGTCACAGAGGAAGATCCTTGTTCCACCTTATGCAATGCCTCCTCAACTTGGAATATTGACAAACAACTCATTTGAATAAAACGCTCCTTCAATTCATCCCATATGGCCTTGGCGTCCTTCAGTTGCGACACACTTTTGTGCATTTCTTTGCTCATGGAGCCGAGCAACCAATGTTTAACCATCGTATTACAGCGTTTCCATTGTAGTTGCTCTTCTCCATCTTCTTCAGGCTTCATTTGAGTTCCGTCTAGGAAACCGACCTTATTCTTTACATCGAGGGCATCGAGGATGGCCTCCTGCCATGTTTGATAATTATCTTCTTTAAGAGATATAGGGATCAAGGCACCACTTGTTTGATCCGAGTGATGAAGATACAAAGGGTGATATGGATTTTTCTCCCATGGCTGGGGAATCCGAAGATGTGAGGAAGCAACCATTTGTTGTTGTTGTTTGACATCGCGTTCGCCAGCCATGAGGTATTTATGGATTTAGGTCTCCAAAGAACGTTGCTCTGATACCATAAAAAAATAATATGAAAGTTGTATTTTCTATGTATTGATTCAACATGTAACGGTACAACTTTATACAAGTGTATCATCTATTCTAGGATGCAAATCACATCTATTCTAAGAATATATTACATTAATTACAATATCCTTGATTGATGCTAATTATAAATGTCAATACAACATTAATGATACTATGATTTATTTCCTTCAAGACCCATTAATACAACACCAACATTATTTGATTCCAAATTCAGTGCAATTAATACCCATTGTATCCTCTTCAAATTCTACTAATTCACCTGCCATGACTTCATCGAGGCCATGAATATGAGCAATGCCATCACCGACTTGAAGTACGACACCAGTAGTTACAATCTTTACTTCCCTAGTATATTGCTCAATACGCTCTCGGATAATCTTACAAATTTCGTCGGCTCGAATGCTTACCATGAATTTTAAAATTTAAAAAAAAAAAAGAAGAATTCCATGCCTAAGAATAAGTAAAGTACTAACCTATTCTTTCTTTCATTACCCCCAGCATGTCAATGTTAGCACTGATAGTATGTAAATGTAACTCGTTGTTCAAACTATTATTTAGAATTCTAACTGCCAGGGACGGAGCCAGGATTTAAGTTCCGGGGGGGCCAATATATTTACCTTCCCATCGACAAGCGATAGAGGAGGGCTGGACTTGGAGACGTTGTCACTTGTCACAACTCAAACTCACGTTGCGTTGCCATGAGGAAGAGAGAGGAAGGCTAGGCAGATGGCAGGCAAGCTTCCGGTTGGAGCCTGGAGGTGTTGCTGCAGTGCTGATGGCGCACACAAAGGCTGAGCCCGGTTAAAGCCTAGTCCTGGAAGACAATGTTAATGTGCGTAATGCGTCTACGACATCTCTAACGTTCTAAAAGATAGTTAGGGGTCTAGGACCAAGCGGAGGGAGGACGGCGTCACGTATGCATCTACGTGACTGCGTCTCTGTCGCTTGGCAGTTTAGGGGTCTGAGGGAGGGAGGACAGTGTTGTCGCATTGACGAATTTGCTTCCTACCTTGCCAAATTGCTGAATTAGCTGTAGATTAAAATTGCCGAGCTAAGTTGCCAAATTAAGAATGAAACAACTAAATGAGACACATGACATTGTCACGAATTGGGGATATGAGTGAACAACTAACTTAAAAAAAATTATATACACGATTAAAATTTAAGACCAAAGGGGGGGCCATGGCCCCCTTAGTCCCAAGGTGGCTCCGTCCCTGCTAACCGCCCCTTGTAAAGCTTGTTGGAAAACGTGTTGTTGGACTTTGTGAAACACCCTTTGTTGTTCAAAAGAAATAGTTTCATTTTTGTAATTTTGGAATTGTTTCAAAGTTGCATAAGTTGAATTAATCAAATTCAACTTTTCTCGTTCTATCTTAGAGTATCCATTCACTCGAAACTGATTTGCTTCTATTTCAACTTTCCGTAAATAATACTTGGCTTTTTCCAACGGTTTGATAGCCTCTTCGCGTCTTTTGTCTAAATTTCGAATAGTATTCAAAATCTTCCGTTTTCGATTATCTAATAAATCATTTAATAAAAGTAAACTATCTTTTTTCTATTCATTTCAAAAACTTCCATAATCTCCTCCCGAACCAAACATGAATCTTTCAATTCATTTGGCTCTCATGCTCAATTACTTAAAGGAGAATTCCCATATCTTTTTTATTTATTTAAAATGAGCCTATCCCTTCTTATCTATTCATATCATATTAAAAAAAAGCTCAAAAAGGACTCTTCGAAAAAAATATGTAATTATCAGCTCAGCAAAGTTGTTTCTTTTTTTTTATTCAAATCCAAAAATTCCTATTATTTGATACTTTTCTATTTATATATACATAGATCATTGATCCAACAGTGTATCAAATAAAACAAATAAGAAGTTGACATACCTCTTAGTTTCCAATTTGATCCAATATTCTAATAAGCGGTTAAAGTTATTTTATCAACTTTAGTGTTCTATATCGAACCAAATTCCAACGATTCGTTTTGAAACCATTTATGTATTAACATACATAGTAGAAAAAAATATTATTAGGAATAGGAAAGAGTACTGTGCCGCATCTGCACTTCAAATAATTTAGCTTTAACCATGTTAATAGTTTCAGCTTATTTTATTGATTGATAGAGAATCGAAGCAAAGTCAATTTACCAATAAATCATGAAATGCTATGGTTCTTCCATACTATTATTTATCAATTTATTCAGAAGTAATTCGCGAGATCATGCGCCATGCTTTCTTAATTATAATGTGCAGCTGGTTGAATTCAGCTTATTCTTGAAATAAACAACTCACACACACTCTCTTTCCAAAAAAAAATCAATACACCAAATACTACACTTAGATTTATTGGATTTGTTGCTAAAATATCGGTATTAAACCCGAAACCCCCCGGCAAATGGCCAGTGACTTAAAGAAACGAATGAATTGCTTATATTTTTCATATGATCTCCTCTTACTTACTAGATAAACTAACAAAATCGAAATAGTTCTAACCTTCACTTTTTATTTCATATTTCGTTTTTATGTCTAAATACAAATGATATTTCTAAAATAAAAAGTTTCCGTTGGACTAAGAACGAGAGGGACACAAATGAGTTGGTATGAAAATTTTACATCCTCAAATCGGTCCTTTCCTTGGATTCGTTTTTTTATCAACAAATAAATATAAAATATGGGGGTGATATTTTGATAGAATTCAAAAAAGTAAGTAATAAGTCTAATAAAATAAAATACATATACGTTTTTTTTATCTTTATCTATTTCTAGTATTAAACAAAAAGATTCGTAAATAAAAGCGCTAATGCTACAACTAATCCATAAATTGTTAAAGCTTCCATAAAAGCGAGACTACGTAATAAAGTACCTCATCTCTAACCCTCTGCTTCGGGCTGTCTTGCGATCCCCTCTACAGCTTGGCCCACAACAGTACCTTGACCTACTCCGGGTCCAATAGAAGAAAGCCCTACAACCAATCTGGCAGCAACAACGGAAGCAACAAAAATCAGTGGATTCATGAAAAATTCATCGAAAAAAAATAGTTAATGATACATAAAATCAACCCAATTCATTATTCATTATTCCATCATTAAGAAGATTTATCTAGCCAAAAGAGTTGAAGTAACTAAGAATTTCCGAATTGAAGAAATAAGAACTACTTAGATATTTTCTTTTTCGTTTCTATGCACGGTTCTTTTTTTTTTAATTCATATGACTTTCGAACCACTCTCTAAATATTATCTATTTTTATTATTCTTACAAAAAGGAAAGACTTCTAATGAAGTACCCGTATAAAGTATGCAGTAAATTTATAATATATAGTCAAGACCTACCATCACATATACATTACATACATTCACAAGAGTTTATTGGCTTAAGTGGAAAATATTTTTTTCAATCTCTTTCTTTTTTCAATCTCTAATGATGGCCCTCTAGTGATTTGCTTATATAAGCCGCAGCTAAAGTTACAAAAATAAGAGCTTGAATACCACTTGTAAATAATCTAAGGAACATAACAGGTATAGGAATCACTGAAGGTACTAAAGAAACACGAACAACAACTACTAATTCATCCGCTAATATATTGCCAAAAAGTCTAAAACTAAGTGAGAGGGGTTTTGTGAAATCTTCTAAAATATTAATAGGTAAAAGGATTAGAGTTGGCTGAATGTATTTATTGAAATAACCCAATCCTTTTTTTGTAATACCTACATAGAAATATACCAATGAGGTGAGTAAAGCTAAAGCAATAGTAGTATTTATATCATTCGTGGGCGTAGCTAATTCTCCATGAGGTAATTGTATTATTTTCCAAGGTAAAAAAGCCCCCGACTAATTCGAAACAAAAATAAATAAAAACATAGTTCCAATAAAGAGAACCCAAGGGCCATATCCTTCTCCAATTTGAGTTTTACTCACGTCTCGAATGAATTCAAGGATATATTCAAAAAAATTCTGATTGGCAGTGGGAATAGTTTGTGGATTTTGAACAGCTAAAGTGGATGAAACTAACAAGATAGCAATGGCAACCCAAGAAGTAATAAGTACTTGAGCATGGACTTGAAAACCTACTATTTGCCAATAGAAATGTTGGCCTACTTATACATCGGATATATTGTATAACCCCTCCTTTAGGGTATTGATTAGGGTATTGGTGGAACAAAATAGAAGAACATCCATATTGAATTGAACAAAAATCAAACTTTAAAAATAATTATTTTGATTCAACTGACTCTTTCTTAACTTGACTATGTGAATTATACTTTTTTTTCTTTACATTTATTTATATATTCTATATCTATTATTTATATATTTGTTTAGTATACTCAAGGATTTCGTATAAAGCTAAAACGACCTTCACAAATTGCTAATACTAATTTGTGAAGAACTAATCGAATTGAAGTTGTAGTATCATCATTTGATGGAATCGAAATATCCATGAGATCGGGGTCACAATTTGTATCAATAAAACAAATAGTTGGAATTCCTAAAACAATACATTCGTGAAGAGCCATATATTCTTCTTACTGATCAACTATGATTACAATATTAGGCAACCCCTATTTAATTCCACCCATATATGTTTGTAAATGAAATAATTGTCTCTTCAACACAGCTGCATCCCTTTTTGGAAGGTGTTCGAGTTTCCCCATCTGTTGTTCCGCTCTCAAATTCTTGAACCTATGAAGTCTCATTTTTGTAGTGTACCATTTCGTTAACATCCCACCGAGTCATTTTTTATTAACATAATGACACTGAGCTCGTATTACAGCCCATGCTACATAATTAGCTACTTTATTCTTTGTACCAACAATTAAAAATTATTTTTCTCTACTTGCTGCATCAAAAACCAAATCACAAGCTTTTGATAAAAACTGAGCAGTTATAGTAAGATTTGGGATAAGAATACTGTTGCGTTTTCCAGAGATATAAGGTGCCATTCTAGGATTCCATTTTCTTGTACCATGACCAAAATGAACTCTTGACTCCATCATCTCTTCCAAATTGATGTTCCAATACCTTTTTGTCATTTCTCCTCACACTTCGTCTTTTTTTTTTGTTTTTCAAAAAAAGAGAGAGGAAAGACTAAAAAAAAATTTGTTCCAACGGAACCTTATATTCTACCAAAAATTAACTATTGGTTAATTAGTTTCTATTTTGAACTGGCGCAATTCAAAGGAAAAATCTGTTTTTAAGAATCCTTAAATCCTATAAAAAATTTGTTCTGATATATCTTATGAGAATCGTTTAAAATGGAAGAATCCAAAAATATTATGTGATAGAACAAAAAATCTCCTATTTCCCCCCTGAATAGATTTATTTTTTTTGTTTTTGAGGGTTCTAAAGGAATGTTGTTATCTTGCATTGAACGGTGCACAAATCCTATGGATCTAGTCCCAGCGGGTATCATACTCCTTAGAACAACATTTTCTTTCAACCCTTTCAACCAATCGATACGACCCTGGAGAGAGGCTTTTGCTAAAACTTGAGCGGTTTCTTGAAAACTCACTTCGGATAGAAAACTTGGAGTGTTGAAAGCTATTCTCGTTATTCCCAATAATATAACTTGATAACAAATGGCTTCTTCAAAAGCATGCCCTGTTCGCTTCACTTGTAACAATCCAATCAACTCTCTAGGTAAAAAAACATTAGACATTCCATCTTCGGATACCACCACTTTTGATGTTACTTGATGGACAATCATCTCTATATGTTTATTATGAATTTGAACCCCCTGAGATCGATAAATTTCTTGGATCTTATGAATCAAAGAAATACGACTTTGTACACTAGTTAGCTCAGCACCAATCAAGAAACCCCAAGGAATGCCAAGAATTCTTGTTATACATTCGTTCAAACCCCTAACCCGCCTTTCCAGATTTATTGATATTGAATCAACCGAACGCACTTCTAAGAGTTGTTCCACCTTTTGAAGACCTTGTGTTATATCACCAGATTTTGATTTTTCATATATAAATATAACTAATGTATCTCCTTCGCAAAAGATTTCCCCATAATGACCATGAACAGTTGTGCCGGGAGTGGCTAAATAAGGTTGAGTTGCTCTTATTACTACAGAACTAATTTGAACAATTAAGAGTTGGCCGGATTTTTTGTGTGGTACATTTTTTTGTTATACATACATTGTCACAAATAAACTGCCCAAGATTCATTATTGTGGATGTATCCTCACTATAATAATTATAGTGGAAAAATACCAATTCAAATGGAATAGATTTCGAATTATTTTACTGCATATACCGATATTATTATAAATTATTCCATTTTCACCTATGAAATAAAATTGAAGCACTTTAAAAATATTTTTAAAATTGTCAAGTTGGAAATAATTAGTTATCAAGATCTGATTATGAGTTATGAAATAGTAAAAAAAATCCAAATTCAAAATTGGAAGGGCTATTCCTACAGGTCCCAACGAATCAATTCTGGAATTCCTTTTAATTGATTTTTTTATTGTTATATTTTACACTGTTGAAGAAACCAGTTCGAGAACAATCCGATGATGACAAAATTATCAAAGGTTTATATTCATTATTTCTATTCAATAATGCAAACGTACGAATAGTTCCTTGATTTTGGCTAAGCAATTCTTGAATCTTTCTTGTCTTGGAATAAAAGGGATTGATATTGATGCGATCTGATCTATTATCAGAACTCAATCTTGAACCTGACGGATCATTTCTTTTTTCGGTATACGAAATAGGCGATTTAACTAAGTCAATTCTTAGAAAATTGCGCATTAAACCCCTTGCTCTTACTTTAACAAGGGAAGTATAGGCTTGTTCTGTAAGGACCCGTACCTTGAGTTAGTCACAGTTTTGCCTTCTGAGTAGGGTTTTTTTTCTAGATTTTGACCTAGTGAATGGGCTCAAATGAATTCACGTGCAAAAGGAAAGATGCTTAGAATGATGTCCTCTATCTACCACAGAAGTTTTAGGCCAAACGGACATGTATGTGAGGTGCACGTGAAATGGGTCCATTTCACGTACAAGTGTGGTTTTCTTCTACATGATGCAAGGAGGCTAGGGGTGAAGTTTGAGCGCATTTGGAGTGCATTTGGAGTTGCACGTGAATTGGGGAATTCACGTTCAAATTGGCGTGCAGCCATATTTTTGCATGGTTCCCTTGGTTTTGACATTCTAATGATCTTCCTCCAAAGGACCATGTTGAAATTCTGAGTATTTTGGCCTATATGGGTGCGGAAAAGTGCTAACTTGTGTGATCAAAACTACGTCGTTTTGATCCTGGGATTTACTTAATCAAAACTACGTCGTTTTGATGTGGGTAGTGTCTATATAATGAGGGCTTGAGTTTGAGTTTAGGGTTCTTGTGTTCTTCTTTGCTGCAGCTGCTGCCAGAGAGAGAGAGAGAGAGAGAGGATCTCCAGGCAGTTGCCGTGGTGGTTCGCGTCGTTGGAAGGTGTCTAGCGTAGAGGTTAGGACAAAAGTCTGAGGTAGGGATTCATGTTCTTCCTAACTCTCCTCTGTTCTAGGATATTCGCCTATATATATATATATATATATATATATATATGTATATCCATATATGTATATATCTCCAATGTAAATCCATATAGGTGTGATCTCCTATATGGATGTTGGCCTGTGGCATGTTCTGTTAATTCTGATGTTGAATTTGGCCTGAGGGTTTTCTGGGTTTGTTTATGCCCACCATGTGTTTGATGAAATGTCTGTGAGGGCTGCACACTATGTATTTGATAAAATGCCTGTGAGGCCTGCATGCCATGTATTCAATATAATGCCTGTGAGACCTTGTATATGGGTGTCTGATGATATACCTGTGTGACTGGTGTGTACTGTGTTTGATTTGTATTTGATAAAAAGCCTGTGAGGCTGATGTGTGTGGCTTGTATCCGACCATGTTGGTCCCTCTCGAAATAAAGTGTAAATGCCTGTCTTGAGTTTACATGTTGAGATGTAATGCTATGTCTTTGTTCGTTGGTCTGTTTGAGACTGAGCTGAGATATGGGCCAGGCACAATAGCTGGACCCCTTTGAGATTTGGCCAGGACGTGGTCCTGAGTCTCGGTGTAGCACTCACGATGGTGGGCTAAGTTTACACCCATTCCTAAGGGTAGGTATGGCGCTCGAGGAGGTGGTTGACCATATCTGACTTGGGTGGAAAATGTTGCATTGGTGTCCATGCAACATTCACCTGGATGTGGTATGTCATGTCGCCGTGGTGGCAGGGTGTCCTCTGCCCTTCAGTGCGGGCTCAGGTAAAGAGTGTTTACTGGGTGATGTTTGCTGCTTTAGCCTTAGGCACGACACGAGCACAAGCATATACATATCATGCATGTTGTAGAGCGGGACGGGTCTGGGGAGACCGGATCCCTACCGAGCTATGGTTTGCTCACCCCTCCTATAAACCGTCCTTTTGCAAGGGTTTAGCAGGCGGTAGGTGAAGGCCGAGGAGCTAGGTCCCCGAGGTTGGGAGTTTTATGTTATTTCCTTTGTTGTGCTCGTGGTTTTATGTTCCTGGAATTTGGTTTGGTTTTATTTGTAACAAGACACCGGGCTCATAGGGGTTTTTCCCCGACTGGGTTGTAATAAACATTTAGTCTTTGAAATGAAATAAAATGAGATGTTGTTATTCAATTTTTGTTTGTGTGCATGGTTTGGGAGCAGGGGCATGCCCCTTGGCATGTTAGCCTGGTTGTGCAGGTTTGGGATAAGCCCCGTGCCAGAAGTCCTTTTAAGGTGCTTGCACCAACCCCTTGTCCCTTCGGGTGCGGGCATGGGCAATCACTACTCATTTCCAAGTGGAAGGAAATTGGGGCGTGACAATATGGTATCGAGTGATAGTTCATGGTCGGGTGGACCTAGGATAGTGGGGAGGCCTGGCCGCTTCGAGACTCTTAGGAGGCGGTATAGGACACGCCTGATCAACGTGGTCCTATCTGGTCTTCTGGGGTGTACTCGGGGGTAGTTAGACCAAGGAGTAGGGCATTTGCATTTGGGTTGAGGGTGCATACATGCATTGGCATTAGGGCACTAGTTTAATTTCAGTATGAGTATCGTGATTGGACATGCTATGTTGCTGAAACTTGTTGCTAAAAACAAAATTTTGTTCTTGTGAAATTCGGTGATTTTCTCGTGAGGCTTGTTGCTATGAATTGCTGCTGTGTATACTGTGATTTACCTGTGTGTTTAAATGTAAAACGTTGCTTGAGTACCTCATGGCCCATGGGGATGAGGGTGTGTAGAGCTTGAGAGAAGCCGATCCTAGTTTGGTTTAAATTATGTAGACTATGCCTCCTAGGAGAGTAACTTTGAGCTACTCCAGTGTAGAAGATGAATCTTCGCACGTCTTGGAGAGGAAAGAGGATAGCATGTAGAGGGTGATGATCCCCTGGAGCGGATCATGGCCCAAGTCCGGGCCCTAAGTGAGAACGTGCAAGGCATGCGTGAGGACCTCAGGGGAGAGATCCTAAACGAGGTGTGTCAAGAGATGATGGCACGACAGGCAGTGCCACCCTCTCCACCCCGTGAGGCGGAACCTCCGTGTAGGCAGGAAGTGCCGGTGAGGCGGGAAGAGGGAGACGTGTTGACGCGGTTCCGAAAGGAACATCCACCAAGGTTCAAGGGAGGAGCCGAACCTCTAGGAGCGAGAGCACTGGCTGCGGCGGATCGAGCATGTGTTCTCCTCTCTTCGACCCCGGGAGGAAGACAAAGTGAGACTAGCGATCCGGCGGTTGGAGGAGGAAGCCTTGGAATGGTGGCTTAGCATCTCGGGAAGCCGGGACATGGAGACCATGGCCTGGGATGAGTTCCTCCAGTGTTCCATGAGGAGTTCTTTCCGAGTCATTGCGGTGGCGAAGCGGGAGGAGTTCGGCGGCACTGAAGCAGGGATCGCACTCGATGGCGAGTATGAGCGAGATTTTTGGGGGCTGAGTCGGTTTGCTCCGAAGCAATATCAAAGGAGGACCTGAAGGCTCATAAGTTTACCATGGGTCTCAAACCTGCCCTGAAGCAAAGGGTGGAGATGTTCGCGATCGAAGACCTATCTTGAAGTCGTGGACACCGCCAAGATTGTTGAGAGAGGATTCGAGGAGGGAAGACAGGCTCACCAGGAGCGGATGGGGCAGAGCACGCGCGATAAGCACGGTGAAACCAAGAGGCGAAGGTTGAGCCCGGGATTGGGACTTTTCCCAAGGATAAGGGCCAAGCTTCAATGGCTCCGCCCAGATCCCGTTACTTTGGAGGACAGGGGAGTGGCTCTTGGGAACTTCCCAAGCGGGTGTACCTGTTGTGGCTGTCAGGGCACGTCAAACGTGAGTGCCCCAAGCAAGACTTGACGTGTCATAGCGTGGGAAGGTGGGACACATCAGCAAGGTGTGTTTCGGCAAGGGGAATAGCCGGGGAGCTGGAAGCTTAGCACAAGGGAGCAGGGGTGGGACCCAATTTCAGGCCCCACCCCTAAGCCAACACATTCGTGGCAGGCCGGTCAGTGGTTCCAGTCACACTAGGCCACGGGGGGAGAGGCAACCACAAGGAGGATCGGAGGGGCGTCCCAGTGGACTCGAGGGGAGCAAAAGGGAAGGCAAGTGAGGCTAGTGGTGGGGCAGGCCAAGGCGAGTGTTCGTGCTTACCTCAGCACCAGCTGAAATGGAGGAATTACCATCACCCTCCGAGGAAGGTGGGGCTGGACCTTCGGTGGTTCGAGGTACTATTCTAATATCTCGCACTGTTGTTGATGCATTGTTTGATACCGGAGCTTCGTGTTCCCTGATTGCTAAGTCCTTGGTGGAGAGCCTTGGACTTGATTATGTGGAGGCTGATAGACCTCTGAGGGTCGAGTCCCCAATGGGAGGTGTGGAGTTGATCCACCAAATGTGTCGAGAGTGTGCGCTTACGATAGGAGAGGTTGACCTCTCATTTGATTTGTACGTAATGCCCATGAGGACTTTTAGTTTGATTCTGGGGATGGACTGGTTGATGGCCTTTCAGGCTAAGATTGACTGCTATAGGCGACGAGTATCATTTACTACACCCACAGGATCTTCCTGTACCCTAGTGGGTGAATGGGATAGGAATGCTGGGAGAGCTGAACCGACGAGGGAGCTATGGGGCAATATTACCCATAGGTTTGCCACCCTAACCTTTGAGGAGGAAGGTAACTTAGAGAAAAGGGTGTGGCCAGATGTTGTCGAAAATTTCCAGGATGTCTTTCCTGGGGAGTTGTTGGAGTTGCCTCCACACGAAGTATCGAGTTCACGGTTGAGCGTTGCCAGGGGTGGGACCCATCTCACAAATAGCATACCGGATGGGACCTGCCGAGTTGCGGGAGCTTCGAAGCAAATAAAGGAACCGGGAGATAAAGGTTTTATCCGTCCTAGTACCTCACCTTGGGGTGCACCGGTCTTGTTTGCTAAGAAGGCGGATGGTTCGTTGCGACTTTGCATTGATTATCGGAAGTCAATCAAGTAACGGTAAAGAACAAATACCCTTTGCCGCGGATCGATGACTTATTCGACCAGTGAGTGGAGCACGGTGGTTCTCAAAAATCGATCTGCATTTGGGATATCATTAATTGAGGGTCGGGAGCGAAGACATCCCTAAGACGGCGTTCAGGTGTAGATACGGACACTATGAGTGGTTAGTGATGCCTTTTGGGCTCACGAACGCACCCGCCGTGTTCATGCATCTAATGAATCGGTATTTGCCCCATACCTGGATTCCTTCGTGGTGGTATTTATTGACGACATCCTTGTGTACTCCAAAACCCAAGCCGAGCATGAGGAGCACTTGGCCGTGGTGCTTGCAGGCGCTACGAGATCATCACTTGTATGCTAAATTTAGCAAGTGTGACTTCGGATGCGAGAGGTGCATTTTCTTGGGCATGTGGTATCTGCCGAAGGAGTTAGAGTGGACCCAACCAAGATTGAGTCCATAGCATCTTGGAAGAGGCCCACAAATGTTTTTGAGATCCGGAGTTTCTTGGGTCCGCGAGGGTATTACCGGCGTTTTGTGGAAGGATTTTCTCGGTTGGCGGCACCCATGACAGCCCTTACACGGAAGGGAGCCAAATTCGAGTGGACGGACAAGTGCCGCAAGGCATTCGAGGAGTTGAAGACTCGCCCGACTACCGCACCGGTGTTGAGTCTACCGCGGGAGGGAGTGCCATTCGAGGTGTATTGTGATGCGTCTCGCGTTGGACCGGGGTGTGTTCTGATGCAAGAACGCCAAGTCATAGCATATGGCTCGCGATATCGAGGTCCCATGAGCAAAACTACCCAACACACGACCTGGAGTTAGCAGCAGTTATTTTTGCCCTGAAGTCTTGGCGACATTACCTGTTGGGAGAGAAATTTGTGGTATATACTGACCACAAAAGCCTACAATATATCTTCACCCAGAGAAACCTAAATTTGCGACAACGGAGGTGGGTAGAGTACCTGCAAATGTTTGACTTCACGCTCTCCTACACGCCTGGGAAGGGAAATTTAGTAGCCGACGGGCTAAGTAGAAAAGGGAAAGCTGAGGTTTCCATGAGAGAATGGAAAATGATGGAGCAGTTGGCAGTGCTTCAGGTGCAACCTGCTTTTAGCAGTGAGGGAGCTATCCTGTGTCCTCTCACTGTGATACCAGAGTTGTATCAGTGTGTCCATGAGGGACAGTTAGGCAACGTGGACTGTGAGGTGATCCGGGCCCAGATAGAGGCCGGAGAGCTGTCAGAGAGCTGGACAGAAGGAGTTGAGCATGAGCTGAAATTTCGGGGGCGTTTGATAGTACCACCTCCAACGACCCGCTGGTCAATTGCAGCCTTTACCTTTAGCTGAGTGGAAGTGGGAGCATATTACCATGGACTTCGTGACGGGACTTCCTGCCACTTCTGGGAGGAAGGACATGATTTGGGTCATAGTGGACCGCTTAACTAAGTCAGCCCATTTCTTGGCAATTCGAGAGCGCGACTCTATCGGCACGTTAAGCCAGTTGTATGTTGATGAGATTGTCCGCCTGCACGGAGTGCCCTTGTCTATTGTTTCGGACAGGGATGCGCGGTTTACATCCCGGTTTTGGGGAGGTCGCAGGAAGCATTAGGAACCCGACTTAATTTGAGTACCGCATTCCATCCCGAGACCGATGGTCGGTCCGAGAGGACCATTCAAACATTGGAAGACTTGTTGAGGGCTTGTGTACTTGATTTTGGAGGATCATGGGCTTCCCACCTTCCTCCTGGTGGAGTTTGCCTATAATAACGATTACCGGTCTTCGATTAGGATGGCCCCGTTTGAGGCATTGTATGGCCGACCGTGTCGGTCTCCATTATGTTGGGCGAAAGGCGGAGAGGCGGCTATGTTAGGACCTCAATTGGTCCAGGAGGCTACGGAAAAAGTTCGGCTGATTCGGCAACGCCTTCTTACGACTCGGAGCGGACGAAGTCTTATGCATATCGCCGACGCCGACCGTTGGAGTTTTTGGTGGGAGACCACGTATTCCTTCGTGTTTCTCCACGGAGAGGGCATAAGAGATTTGGGACTGGGTCCAAGTTGTCCCCTCGGTACATTGGACCGTTCGAGATTTTGAGCGAGTTGGACCTGTTGCTTATAGGTTGGCGTTACCACCTAGTTTGAACGAGTTCATAATGTTTTCCATGTATCCCAATTGCGGAAATATCATCCAGATCCCACACACGTGCTAGATTAGGGTACCCTGGATCTTGGAGAGGATGTGTCTGTTGTCGAGGCACCCATCCGTATTGTAGATAGGCACGAGAAGCAGCTGCGAGGTAAGACTATTCCGTTGGTTCGGGTGTTGTGGCAACACCGAGGGCCGGAGGAAGAGACCTGGGAACGTGAGGCCGAGATGCGTGCTCATTATCCTGATCCGTTCGAGGACGAACAACTCGAAGGAAGGGAGGAGGGCAAGCATCAAACTTCAACATAATCAGGTATTTGCCCAACTAGTTAGGTAACCTGAGAATATAACATCGCTACATGACCATGTGGAGTGTATAAATGTGTGAAATAATTTGTGATTTGTTGTGTATTAATTTGTGCTTAGAGGGTGTTAGAGGCCTATGCATTGGTTGTGATTGTTTTATTTCATTCCACCTTTTCTTTTCGAGGACGAAAAGTCTTAAGCGGGAGAGGATGTAAGGACCCGTACCTTGAGTTAGTCACGGTTTGCCTTCCGAGTAGGGTTTTTTTCTAGATTTTGACCTAGTGAATGGGCTCAAATGAATTCACGTGCAAAAGGAAAGATGCTTAGAATGATGTCCTCTATCTACCACAGAAGTTTTAGGCCAAACGGACGTGTATGTGAGGTGCACGTGAAATGGGTCCATTTCACGTACAAGTGTGGTTGTCTTCTACATGATGCAAGGAGGCTAGGGGTGAAGTTTGAGCGCATTTGGAGTTGCACGTGAATTGGGGAATTCACGTTCAAATTGGCGTGCAACCATATTTTTGCATGGTTCCCTTGGTTTTGACATTCTAATGATCTTCCTCCAAAGGACCATGTTGAAATTCTGAGTATTTTGGCCTATATGGGTGCGTAAAGGTGCTAACTTGTGTGATCAAAACTACGTCGTTTTGATCCTGGGATTTACTTAATCAAAACTACGTCATTTTGATGTGGGTAGTGTCTATATAATGAGGGCTTGAGTTTGAGTTTAGGGTTCTTGTGTTCTTCTTTGTTGCACTTGTTGCCCGGAGGAGAGAGAGAGAGAGAGAGAGAGGATCTCCGGGCGATTCTTGTGGAGGTTCGGACAAAGTTGGAAGGTGTCTAGCGTAGAGGTTAGGACAAAAGTCTGAGGTAGGGATTCATGTTCTTCCTAACTCTCCTCTGTTCTAGGATATTCGCCTATATATATATATGTAAATCCATATAGGTGTGATCTCCTATATGGATGTTGGCCTTCAGTGGCATGTTCTGTTGATTCTGATGTTGAATTTGGCCTGAGGATTTTCTGGGTTTGTTTATGCCCACCATGTGTTTGATGAAATGTCTGTGAGGGCTGCACACTATGTATTTGATAAAATGCCTGTGAGGCCTGCATGCCATGTATTCAATATAATGCCTGTGAGACCTTGTATATGGGTGTCTGATGATATACCTGTGTGACTGGTGTGTACTGTGTTTGATTTGTATTTGATAAAAAGCCTGTGAGGCTGATGTGTGTGGCTTGTATCTGACCATGTTGGTCCCTCTCGAAATAAAGTGTAAATGCTTGTCTTGAGTTTACATGTCGAGATGTAATGCTATGCTTTGTTCGTTGGTTTGTTTGAGAGCGAGCCGAGATATGGGCCAGGCACAATAGCTGGACCCCTTTGAGATTTGGCCAGGATGTGGTCCTGAGTCTCGGTGTAGCACTCACGACGGTGGGCTAAGTCTACACCCATTCCTGAGGGTAGGTATGGCGCTCGAGGAGGTGGTTGACCATATCTGACTCGGGTGGAAAATGTTGCATTGGTGTCCATGCAACATTCGGCTGGATGTGGTATGTCATGTCGCCGTGGTGGCGGGGTGTCCTCTACCCTTCAGTGCGGGCTCAGGTAAAGAGTGTTTACTGGGTGATGTTTGCTTGCTTTAGCCTTAGGCACGACACGAGCACAAGCATACACATATCATGCATGTTGTAGAGCGGGACGGGTCCGGGGAGACCGGATCCCTACCGAGCTATGGTTTGCTCACCCCTCCTATAAACCGTCCTTTTGCGGGGTTTAGCGGGCGGTAGGTGAAGGCCGAGGAGCTAGGTCCCTGAGGCTGGGAGTTTTATGTTATTTCCTTTGTCGTGCTCGTGGTTTTATGTTCTGGAATTTGGTTTGGTTTTATTTGTAACAGTACACCTGGCTTCATAGGGGTTTTTCCCCGACTGGGTTGTAATAAACATTTAGTCTTTGAAATGAAATAAAATGAGATGTTGTTATTCAATTTGTGTTTGTGTGCATGGTTTGGGAGCAGGGGCATGCCCCTTGGCATGTTAGCCTGGTTGTGTAGGTTTGGGACAGCACCCGTGCCAGAAGTCCTTTTAAGGTGCTTGCACCAACCCCTTGTCCCTTCGGGTGCGGGCATGGGCAGTCGCTACTCATTTCCAAGTGGAAGGAAATTGGGGCGTGACATGTTCTATCGAAAATTCTTTTTTGTCTTGGTTCCAATTCAATACTAAACACGTTCGAAATAATTGAATACTTATGCTAAAAAATCCTCCCAAAATGATGGGTTTACCCACGATAGATTTGACAACTTGAAGTTTAACATTATCTGCCTCCTGTAACCCATCTCATCTTGCGGTAAGAGCGTTGTTAAACTTATATCCCCTGCTGTTTCAGATATGACTACAGGTCGAACCAAAATAAAATACTTTTTCTTGGTAAATGTAATCTGTTGGGCATAAATCCAATTTTTTTACTTTTTTTTGAATTCCTTGGAATTTGTTTTTCCTGGTCTTGGTGATATCAAGATGTCACTCTGGCGAAATATCTTATCGATTTTTACAGTATTTGTTTTTCCAGTAAAATAGATATCGCCAGAAAAAATTGTTAATTCAATTTTTTTTCATCTCCACTCGTACCAATCCACATGCATTGCTTCTTCTATTTAAAGTAATTCGTGTACCTATTCCAATGATACTACTATTTCGTACCATTATGGAAGAAGATCGAGGTAAGATATGCACTTTTTCTGGAATGAAAAATAGTTTCTCTTTTTTTTTCCCTTTACTAATACTAATTTTTGTTAACTCCTCGATACTCAACCAAATCTCCTTTCTTTTAACATGAGACTCTATAATAATCTCATATTTATGAATTCCCAATCCCGAATTATTTCTTTGGTATCTAGGATCGTTGAAATATGTAATAATTTTTTTCTATGGAAAATAACATTTATGGATAGTTCAATCACTATACTTGAATGGGATATTAGTTCTTTTCTCGAATTGATTGAAATGGGATGCAAAATCTGTTTTTACGCCTCTTTGTCAATAGATAAGAATTTTTGGCGAGAATGAATGTATATATGAGATTATAACGATCCATGTATATGATTCGATTAAGTTCGGAATAATCAGGAATGCTCTCTTCTTTTTTACCAGAAAAATTAAAACTAAAGAATTTGTGTCTCACATGATCATTAGTCATGGATAGGTTAGAAAAAAACTTTTGTTTGACAGAACGAGAATAAACCTTCATTTGATCTTGATCCTCGTGGAGCAAAAGGGGGGCTACGGTGGATTGACACGGACCTCCCCCCGATAATATCCATAAATTACTTGTTTTTGGTAAGAGATGAACATTACTATATGTAAATTCAGGTGCATGGTACACATCGGTACTCCAATGCATTCCCCCCTCTAAGTAAGAAGAAATATGTTTTCGAACCCTTTATTTTAAATTCAAAGTGGATATTCCCGAATGAATCTCAGTAATCGCCTGTTCCGATTTTACATATTGATCATTTTGAACTAAAATAAAACTTTTTGGTGGAACCTTCACGTTATGTATCCAATCGGAACTCTCAATAATTACATACAAATCGATATAATATAGAAAAGCAGGGTGTCCGTGACGTGTACGTGTGGGATGAACCAAATACTCATTGAATTTTATTTTTCCATTAGAGGGGGCCCATACATGTCCTGCGGTCCCCCTGTGAATACTCCACCGGTATGAAAAGTTTTTAATGTCAGTTGAGTACCCGGCTCTCCAATAGATTGACCCGGAATAATACCTACAGCTTCTTCTAATTCCACGAGGTCCCCAGGAGTAGGACTCTGACCATAACATAATCAACAGATCCAAGATGTACTTCTACACGTAAAGGGGGTTCGAATAAATATTGGTTGTCCTCGAAAGGTTCTTAATTGATTGGCAAGCCCAATTCCAATATCGTGATTACGGGCGGAAATACATCGAGAACCCATATATATATCATCCGCTAATACACGACCAATTAATGTTTGGCTAACAATTATTTCCAGCAGCATCCCTTTTAGAGGACTCACAAAAATACTTTGTATAGTTCCGAAATCCGTTCTATGTATAACAATGTGTCGAACTACTTCAACAAGTTTGTGTGTGAGATATCCAGCACCTGATGTTCGTACAGCAGTATCGAAAACTCCTTTGCGAGCTCCATAGCAAGAAATAAGATATTTTGTTAACGAAAGGCCTTCGAATAAATTGCTTTAAATGGGTAAATCAATCATTTGTCCTTGGGGATCCGCCATTAATCCTCTCATACCCACTAATTGATGTACCTAAGATGCATTTTCTCTAGCTCCCGAAAAAGACATTAAATGGACGGGATTAAGGGGATTAGTCATCCTAAAATTGGGATTCATTTTTTGTCGCAAATATTCACTTGTAATAGACCATATCTCAATAGATTGACGTAATTTTTCTACTGCGTGTATACTCCCAACATGATAGTTTTTTTACAAAATGAAACTTTGTTTTCCAGCATCTTGGATTAGCCATCCTTTCATGGGAATTGTTAAAAGATTATCAATTCCTAATAAAATAGATGTAGCAGTGGCTTGCTAAAAACCCATCGTTTTTACTTTATCCAAGATGTGTGATGTATATGCCATTCCGAAGTGATCCAATAATCCGTTAATAAGTCGTTTCATGGCATTTCCATCTATTTTTTTTTATTGTGAAAGACCAAATTGACCCCTTCTGCCATAAGTACCTCTATATTCTGCTTAGTAGGATTCAACATTGGGTTTAAGTCTGGTGATTCAAAAACTTCCTTTTATCGATTGTGATTCACATGGAAAGGGAGGAACTATGATACTAGTTGAACCATTGAGACATGAACTTTCATTGGTATCTATCTATTGATTATGATTCACATGGAAGGGGAGGAACATATGATTAGGTACCCTATGAGCAGGCCCGAGAAAATCCTTGTATTGCCTCTTCAATTTCTCTATAAAGGGAAATATGACCAATAGTAGTTCGAATGTATATAAAACAAATTTATTTTTTTACACTTCTTACTTTTAGATAGTATTGTTAAATTTCATGAGAAGTACCCAAGGATTCATAATGAACTTCGATAGGAGCTTCTTTTGAAGCAATAAAGTTTTGATCTAGTCGCCACCGAAGCCACAAAAGACTATCTATATCTATATTTCTTATTTTTTGTCGAGAAGTTCCAATTGCATCATAAGAATTAGAAAAGGAGTCTTTTTTAATAGATTTAGTATCATGATTTTGATTATCAACTCTTTCATTTTGAGAGTCATAATTTTGGAAATTCCACGGGTTATACCGATTTGAACAAATAGTTCGGCTATTTCTGATCGTTAATAAATAGAGTCTCATAAGAATATCTTGAGTTGGCACAGAAATGGGATCACCAATAGCTGGAGACAAGAGATTAATATGAGAAAACATAAGGAAATGAGCCTCCGCTTGAGACTCCAAAGATAAAGGTGCATGAATAGCCATTTGATCTCTATCAAAATCCGCATTAAATTCCTCACAAACTAATGGGTGTGAACAAATAGCGTGTCTTTCCACTAAAATGGGTTGGAATGCCTGTATGCCTAATCGATGTAGAGTAGGTGCTCTATTCAGCAATATAGGATGCCCTTGCATAACTTCCTGAAGTATTTCCCATACAATGGGTTCTTTGTCCCGAATTTTACTCTTTGCAACTCCTATATTCGAAGCAAGATGTTGTTTAATTAGACCGCGAATTACAAATATCTAGAAAAGCTCGATTGCTATTTCGTGAGGTAATCCGCATTAATGTAATGAAAGTGATAGACCTACGATAATAATGGAACGTCCTGAATAATCGACTCGTTTGCCAAGTAAAGTTTCACGCAATCTTCCCTCTTTTCCTTCAATTACACCCGAAAACGACTTATAAATTTTATTATGACCATCCCTCATTGGTTGTCCACGAATTCCATTATCAAGAAGTGTATCCACAACTTCTTGTATTAGCTTCTCCTGACACATTACTAATTCCCTCGGAGTAGACCTACTTGCTATTAATAGGTCATTAAGAGTATTGTTCCAATAGATAACTCTTCTATATAGTTCATTAATATCCGAACTCATTAGTTTACCTCCATCTATTTGAATGATCAGTCTTAGTTCGGGGGAAAGAACTGGTAATAGACACAAAATCATCCATTCTGGTTCGATATTCATTCTAACAAAATATTTAGCTAATTCCATGCGTCTAACCAAAAAATCCTTTCTTCTTCCAACCTTTCGATCTTCCCATTCATTACCTGTGGACCCCTCTTTCCCTAATTCTTTCCATTCAAAAAATGAATAATCTATAATAATTCGCAAATCCATATCGGCTAATTGTTCTCGGATGGCCCTTGCTCTAGTAGATATTTCGCGATTTCGAAATGTATCGAAGCCTTAGGTAGTAAAAAAAAAAGGGATGCTATATTTCCAAGATTGAATTTCATATTCAAAAGAACCTCGTAATCGTAAGAAAGTCAGTTTTTTCTTTATAGACCTAGCAAAAGAAAATTTGGGATAGGATATTATAAGATCTCCCCCCCTCAAAACTGGACGTGAAAGTTTCCTCTCACCCGGCTCAAGTAGTTATACCAAATATGGAAAGTGATTCTCGCTTTCAAATAAATAAAAAAACCTTACAAATATACTTCTTACTCAAGTTTAAAACCATTTCGTTAATTCATTTTTTATTGACTTTTTTTTTTACTTAGTTTAGAGTTTCAAACTTATATTTTATGAATTCTTTATTCAAAAGTACGACATAAATAAAATAAAGTTTGAAATTCTTGAGTATTCTACTTCCCTTCAAATCATGAATCCGCTTTAATTAAAGGAATGTCTTCGAATTCAAAACGGATTGACTTGTTTATATATCGTTCTATTCGATCTTTTAGGTCCTAATATTTTAATTTTACTTCGACGATTATGCTACGATGTCCTTCAAGCCTCTACGTGATAGATAGGCTCTTATAACCATGACAAATTTGCTTACTCAAACAAAAAATAAATAGAATTTTGATTATGGAATTTTAATTTTACTTTAATATTAAAAAAAGAAGTTTTGTTTTAACGAAGTACAACTGGAGATTCCTATTTATTTGGATTTGTTACGGAATCAACCATAGATCAATCTCCTTTTTTGGAGTATTCAAGACTACAAAATTGTGAGCTTTATATTATTCCCCCCCCCCCCCCCCCCAAAGCATGTCAGAATTGGGGCATCCCAAGTGGATTGAGTGGGATGACAGTTTATCATTTTGAATCTTTAGATTTCGATCAAATCACATATCACAGTATACTAAACCTTCTAATTCTTTAATAGGTTTATCTAAAATATTCGCAATATAACTAGGAAGACGTTTCAAATACCACACATGAGTTACTGGGCAAGCCAGTTTGATGTAGCCCATTTGATATCGTCGTGTTCTAGAATCTACAAATTTGACTCCACATTTTTGACAAAAAAATTTGTTTTCTTTTTCATCTTTGATTATTCAAAAATTTCCACAAGCACAAATTCCGCTTTTTATAGGCCCAAAGATTCTTTCACAAAATAATCCATCTTTTTCCGGTTTATTAGTTTTATAATGAAAAGTATGGGGTTTTGTCACCTCTCCAACTCTCTCTCCGTTCGATAATATTTTATTATCCCAAGTGCTTATTTGTTGAGGAGAAACCGAGCCAACTCGGAGTTGTTGATGTTTATAACGATTGATTATAGAAGAAAAATAAAAATGCATTCTGATTCGATTAAACTTCCTTCCTAGTAATCCGGAAGTTCTTTTCAGATACAAGGAAATGATTCAGTTTTCTTGGAGCATCCTCGGGATTTGATATTGTTCTTCCAACAATGGTAGTACCAAGTGCCTCCTGCCTAGCTCTAATATGATCCGATTTATAAGTAAGTATCTCTTGTAAAATATGAGCAACCCCCAATCCTTTTAGAGCCCAAACCTCCATTTCTCTTACCCATGGTCCCCCCCCCCCCATTAGCCCTTTCTCTAAGGGGTTGTTGTGTAACAAGTGCGTAATGTCCGCTAGAACGTACATGTATTTTATCATCAACTTGATGAATTAATTTTAAAATATAAGGATTTCCTATGAGAACAGGTTGTTCAAAAAAATCCCCTATTCTTCCATCAAATATTCTACTTTTTCCCGAATACTCGGGTTCAAATACCCATGGATTTACCTATGGATTTACCCTTTGCATACTGGCTTCATATAATTTAGAAAAAACAAGTTTTCTCAAAGCATCTTGTTCATATCTCTCATCAAAAGCTCCTATGCGATAATGTCTGTCTAATAGACTTCCTGCTAACCCAAGTGAGCATTCCAATATCTGTCCTACATTGATTCGTGAAGGTAACCCTAATGGGTTGAAGACCATATCAACAGGTCTTCCATCTTGCAAATAAGGCATATCTTGTCTCGGTAAAATTTTTGAAATGATACCTTCATTTCCATGCCTTCCAGCCACTTTATCGCCGACTTTGATTTCGCGTTTCTGTAAAATATATACACAAATTGTTTCTGGATTATAATTAGAACCCCTCTTTCTCCAACACCATCTTATATCAATAACTCAACCTCTACCACCTGTAGGTAGTTTTAGACAAGTTTCTTTTGAAGTGGAAACTTGAATGCCAAGTATAGTGCGTAATAATTTATCTTCTGGGGCATACAACAATTCTTTCGCCACCTAAGGTGTTAATTTACCTACTAAAATATCGCCCGCCTCTACCCAAGATCCCAGCATCACAATTCCTTTTTTGTCTAAATTTCGAAGTAAATGAGATTCTAAATGCGGTATTTTAGTAGTGATCTTTTCTGGGCCTCGTCTTGTCACATGAGTTTGAATTTCATATTTCTATGTGAAAAGACATAAATATCCTCATATACTAAATGCTCGCTAATGAGTACTGCATCTTCAAAATTATAACCATCCCATGACATATAAGCTACTAATACGGTTTTACCCAAAGCAAGTTCACTACCAATCATTGCAGTGCTGTCAGCCAAAATATGTCCTCTTTTAATGCATTTATCCTTTCAAACTTTTGGTTTTTGAAACATACAAGTATTTTTGTTGGAGCGTTGATACATAACTAATGAAATGCTGAAAGTATCTACATTGTCCGATAAAAGGATCTTATCCGTATTTGTATAAATTATCTCTCTCTCTCTCTCTCTCTCTCTCTCTCTCTCTCTCCCCCCCCCCCCCGTTCTGCTATAATGGTAACACTCGAATCTAGAGCCGCTTGCCATTCCAACCCAGTTCCAACAATGCACCTCTTGGACCTCGAAAGTGGAACCGCCTGTCGTTGCATATTAGAACTCATTAAAGTACGATTCGCATCATTATGCTCAATAAAAGGAATAAGAGAAGCTCCAATAGAAAAATATTGGAAAGGAAAAATACTTCGAAGATGAACCTGTTCCCATGCAATAGTTAAGAATCCTTGACGGTATCGAGCCGGAACAACCTATTCTTCCTGAATACTTTGATTCAATACCAAAGAATTTACCGCCGTTACCATATAGTATTCATCCATACTTGATGGTAAATAAAATCATCCGTATTCAAGCTATTTTTTTTTCGTTGGGGATCTAGAGATCCCCAATGACCAATCCTCAAATAAATTGCTAACAATCCAATAAGACCAACATTTATTCCTTTAGAAGTGTCAATTGGGCAAATACTTCCATAGTGACTAGGATGAATATCTCGTATTGGAAAACTAGCAGTTCGTTCTATCAACCCCCCAGGGCCCAAATGGCTTGATTTTCTCCCATGAACTATTTGGGTCAATGGATTAGTTCGATCCAAAACTTGAGATAATGGGTGTAAACCAAAAAAAGATTCATAAGTGATTGTTAATGGAGTTGAGCTCACCAAATTCTGAGGGGTCGGTGTCCATTTATACCTAATTGATCTATATATAGTCCCTTTAACACAATTTTTTAAACGAAACAGTGCCAATCCTAATTGATCTTGTAAGAGATTTGCTACAGAACAAATATGTTTATTTTTCAGATGATTCATATTGTCAAGTGTACTCATTCCAAGTTTCATCCCAATCAAATGATCCGTAGCTACCAATATATCTCGTGGTAATAAAACTAAATTGTTTTGAGGTATATCAAGTTTCAGTCTCTAATTCATATTTCGTCGACCAATACTTCCTAATTCACACTTTTGTTGAAAGAATTTCTGTTGTAATTCTTTACATAAGGATTCAGAAAAATCTAGATCCCCACTTATACAAAAAATTGTTGATAAAACTCCAAAATGACATTTTCTTTTGACCCAATTCTTATTTTCTCTGTTTCATTTAAATTTAAAAAAGACAAGAAAATTTCGGGGTAGCAAACATTTTCTAGAATTTGTCTTAGATGCGAACCCATAGCTGATGATAGAACTAGAATAGATTTTTTTGTTTTCTACTCACACGAGCCCATATCGTTTCCTTTTTATCAATCTCTAATTCTGATCTTCCTTCCCAATCTGATATTATAGTAACGGTATAGGCTGAAATCCTGTTATGGTCTAACTCTGACCAGTAATAAATATTGGGCTTTGTAATATTTGATTGGTCACAATTCTGTATATTCCATTTACTATAGAATTTCCAAGAGAATTCATTAGAGGAATGTTTCCAATAAAAATGGTTTGTTCTTTTATATCCCTACTGGTTTTCCAAATTAATCTTGAATATACATATAATTTAGAAGAATATGTGAGTGATTCATACACAGCATCCCTCTCTTTTATCAACGGTTCTACTAATTGACATGTTTCCACAAATAATTGAAATTCAATTTCTTGGTCCGCATCTTCAATTTTGGGAAACTTATAAAGTTTTTCCATCAAGCCCTAATCAATGAACCTAGAAAATCCTTCAAATTGTATGTGATTCAACCTCGGTATTGTAGACATTCCCTCATTTCCATCCCATAGCATTTTTAATTTCCCATTTATTTTATTGACAAAATCCCATCCCATTATAGCTCATTGCTAGATCGAGTATTATAATACTCGATCTAGCAATAGTGGAATTTTTATTTTGTTTACAGAATCACATGAAATTTTACTCAACCAACCCCATGAAATGGGCATGTATGAAATACGTATGAACAGAAGAATCAAATAAAGATAATTTTGGACTCAAATAAAATGGGAACCTGCAACAAATACAAATAAAATTGATAACAGATTCCTAGAAACATAATTCTGTGCCACGTAGACTTAATGATAAGAATTCTATTATTGGTAAAATAGGATTTGATCTGTTTTAAAGATAATCGGAAACAATTGTTATAGACTTAGTTTTTGAGCTTAGGAATTTTTTTAAAATTCTAAAACATTCATAGAATAGAATTGAAGTCCATATATAGATATATATAGGTGTCGATAATATCTATACATCTCTCTCCGTGTTTATTTTTATGGACGAATTTTTCAGCCCCAGTAACGTTCTATCAAAATTTCTCTATTCAACGTCCATGAAAAATGAAAGCACAATACTTTTTTAGAATACCGACATTATATTCTTTTTTATATTTAGATAAGATATCTGATTACCATTCCGATTACCATAGAATAATTTTTAGGTTTACATATATTCCTAAATTAGGAATATATCAAGTACAATTTTATTGGGTCATTTTGTGTCATAGAGAAAGGGGGATTCAAGATAAAATACAAATTTGTATTGTATCATTTTGGCGGCATGGCCAAGTGGTAAGGCGCGGGACTGCAAATTCCCTTTCCCTAGTTCAAATCCGGGTGTCGCCTGATCAACAAAAGACCCGAATACCCCAATTCTGTTATGATGATATCATTCGTAAAATTGTTCATCAGCAGAAACAGATAATAATATTGTCTAGGAACTTTTCATAAATTTATTTGGCGAATTATTCAACTGAATATAATTGTTGAGTTAGTACCCTCCTTTGACTCTGTTCTATTGATTACACTATTATATATTATATATTCAATTTTATATTAAGATTAATAAACAATACTAAAATAAACTTGAAATAAAATAGGAGACATAATTCACATGGATATAGTCAGTATCGTTTGGGCTGCTTTAATGGTAGTCTTTACATTTTCCCTTTCACTTGTAGTATGGGGAAGAAATGGACTATAAAGGGAAAAGGTACTCATAATTGAGTTTGGGAATCAAACTGTATCAATTTTTTGAGAGATTGTTCTTCAAAACATTATTTACTATGTTAAATATTACATAAAACGATCATTATTTAAAAATTCCATTCGATTCTGATTCTAGTTTGGATTCAAGTAGAATAATGTATTCAATTAAATAATGTATTATATGAATAATAAACCTTTTCAATTAAACAAATATTTCAATGTTCATACTCGACTCTTACTAAAACTCGATAATGAAGAAAATACCCTATTTTGATTTTTTACCTTTTAAAGATATGTTTTGGTATTGGTATTAAAATATGGTGGGTGGACAATGAAATACTATGTTTTATATCAATTTCATATTACATGATTCGAGAGTTAACAGTGGCCCCCTGCCCCCTCTCTTAATAAAATTTTAAAAGCAACTCCTTGAATCGTTTGTCAACAGCCCAATCAAGTCCTTGTTAATAATTTGATATCGCTATCTTTTTGTTTTGGAAAAAGAAGAATACCTCTAGTAATTTTGGAATGAGAGTTATGTGAGTCATAATTTTATTTCAATTATTCCAACTCGTATCTTTTTATATATATATATATTTATATATTTATATATAATACACTATATACTACAGTATACCACAGTCAAACTTTATACATTCTAATTACACTACAAGTAAGTTATAGTATGGTAGAAAGAATAATTTATATATTTCTTTCTATCATATTGTCGAGTATCATAAAAGATCACGGATTCGAGTTCACCTTAGTTAAGAACTAATAAGTCAAGTTTTCTTCAAATTCATCATTTTGAAAAATCATTTTGACTAGTCGTTTTTACATAAATGATAAGTAAAAAAGCAATAGAAACTAAAATGAACAGTATAGTAGCAATAAATGCAAGAATGTTTACTTCCATAATTTCATAGTATTTTTTACTTTTCAATAAATCACTCGGGATTGAATCTCATAGAGATGAGAAACCTTTCGGTCATAATAAATGTGATGAAAATACAAATTACATCTCTATGATATTGAATCGGATCAATATCATGAATAACAATATCTAAACTCAACTTTCGAATCGTTTTTTCATCATGAATCGGATAAGAAAATAAATTGGATATGTGTTCGCACGAAACATATGAAATTGATTTATAATTAAAGGGTCGGGCGACCCAATCGAAAAAAAGTATAACTCCTTTACTATTTCTAATCCATATAAGACTCCCTACCATCAATCGGTATTAGTTGAAATAATGTTCCATATTTATTTTTCTTATCAAATAAATATTTCCCGTTGGAAACGAGTTCGTCCCTTCCGCCCATAGAAACTGGAAATGATTTATTGGCTTCGTCGGGACTGATGGGGCTCGAACCTGCGGCTTTTGCCTTGATAGGGCGGTGCTCTACCAGTTGAACTACAATCCCAAGAAATACAACATAAATTACATATTCTTTAGAATCACTGTGTTGTCAAAAAAAAAAAAAGAAACATGAATATGTATATCCACATATCCATGTAAATGCACATTTAAGTTTAAGTTAATGAGAGCGATAGAGATTCATTTATTGGTAATCCTTTCGTTACTCGTAATTTGAAATATTTTTTTATTTGTTTATTCTACTTCATACTTAAAAATCGAGATATGAATATAGATTAGTATGAAGACCAAAATTTTCAAATTTGTGTAAACAAATAAAAAAAATATCGAAAGGGAGATAATGAAAAAATGTAACTATTTTTGTGATTCCTCTGAATCAGGTATCTAAAAGACAAATGGATTCTATTATTTCATGATAGAGCAACGAATTGTTGGGTCGAGCCGGATTTGAACTAGCATAGACAAATTGCCAACGAATTTATATTCCACCCCCATTAACCACTCGGGCATCGACCTAGAAAAAACCCCTAGGCTTATTGATAATCATAATCCACTTAGTACCTTACCCTCAGGGGAAGTCGAATCCCCGCTGCCTCCTTGAAAGAGAGATGTCCTGAACCACTAGACGATGGGGGCATACCTACACAACCTACATCATACTCCGAACATAGTATGAATCGTTTTTTTTTTTTTGAATTGTCAACGTATTAATGAGAAATGGTATCTAACGTATCTTTGTTGATTCCATATAATTTTTTTATTTGTCATTCAAAAATCATTTAAATTTCATTTTCTATATTTAGTCAACAAAAAATAAAAATAAGAATATAGAGACCCCTTTCGATAACGAGTTTGTCTTCCAAAAATTAGGTTTAGTACAAATTGCATTGATATTTTTTCATACACTAACCCACTCACCTAGTCAATCAAACGGCTCATTCTAAATGGGCTATTCACTTGAGTGTATGTACTTAGAATTAAAAATAGATATTAAATAAATATAGAATAACTTAAGTTAATGTATATAATTATATACATTAACTCATTCCGAAATGGAAGGGAAAAGGGGCCCCTTTAACTCAGTGGTAGAGTAATACCGTGGTAAGGCGTAAGTCATCGGTTTAAATCCAATAAGGGGCTTTTTTTTATCAAATTGGAGTTCAGTACTACTAGTATTCATATTTAAACAGAATAAAAAGATTAAAAATAAAAAAATTAAGTGGACTTGACTCGTTGAATCAAAGTTATATTAACTATTTTGATATTCAAATTCGATAGAGATAAAAATCAATATTTACGATTAATTTTTCTTGTTATTAGCTTTTACCTAGTCAAAAGAGCGCTTCCATATATTTTAAACGTAAACGTCTATTCCAAATCACAACATCAATCAGAGCCATGTTTCAATATCTTTCTTTAACTTAAGAACAAGATTCGTTTCTATCTACTATAAAAAAAAGATTTAGATATATATCATTGTTGGTCCCTGAGAGCCTAAAGGGGGGGTGAATAGGCTCTTTGAAAATTCTTTCTCTCTCTTAATGGCTTAGACACTCACTCTGGTTAAATGGATAAAATCAGTGCGGAAGATTAACCAGGTAGTGGAAGTATGTTGCTTTATTATCTGAAGATAATTACAACAAAGCAAAACAGCGTTTTAGCTGATTACAACACAACACTCTGTTATAGTTACACACACTTGGCAGTGAATCTCTGTGTTTGGCTCTTTACAAGATATACGCTTATGAGTGTATAAGTACAAGTAAGCACGCGCGTCTCTTTTACTTTGCTTTAGGCATATATATAGACATCCTAGGAATCTATCTTGGAACTGCATTTTCCGAGCAGTGTGGAGCATTGAAGTTCTTCATCGAAAAATGCTGAAGCTTTAACTGCTGCAGATGTGGAGCTTGAAATATTGGAAGCATAAGTTATAATGAATTCTTTGCTTGATTCCAATTGCATTTGAGACCGCGTCCACATCTCCGTGTGTTCCACGTGTCAGACAATTTAGGTATTCAATGAGTTTGTTTTACATCGGGACGTAGCGAGCTGCTAGCATTAATTGTGGCTTGGAGAGTTGAAGCAGCATCTTCGGGGTCCGTTGCAAGGTTCCTTACTCCGCATGAATAAAGCTCGGATCCTTACTCCGTATCAGTGATTGCTTACTCTGTATGAATGAAGTCCTGGAATACTTATTCCATGTCAGCGCTTCCTTACTCCGCATGAGTAGTGGTTCGGAGAGCTTACTCCACATTAGCGCTTCCTTACTCTGTATGAGTAATGGTTCGGATTCCTTATTCCGCATTTGATGTCCTTACTCCGCAACAGTGTCCTTACTCCGCTCGAATGATAGACTCGGATTTCTTCGTCCGTGTCTTCTTCTCCTTAGTCCGGTGGAGTGACAACTTCGATTCTTTCTTTCTCACAAGTCTCTTTTGCTCCGTGCAAGATATAGACTTAGGAACTTACTCCGCATTAATTGACATAATCTTGTTAAGTGTAAGATGCGGGTTCCTAGTCGTTTTGTCAAGTGTTTAATTAGCACGAAGGGTCCTTACTTCGGATGATGACTTGGTTATATACCAAGTGAATGATGACACTCATGATGATCCGGATCAGGATTATGTATCTTGTCCTTAGCTTTGTCCTCACATGAGTAGGTCCGGATTTAGAGTTAACTCATCTGCACAGACTTAACGATAAACATGAAACATCTCAAGTCAAATTACATAGGGTTTGTTCCGCATTATCCAAATTCTCAGTTTGATCCAACAATCTCCCCCAATATGGATATGCCAAACCCTTTGTAATCTGATCCGGTAAGGCAGCAAGAAATAACACAGAGGTAAGGATTAAAGAGAATAGTTCCACTTAGTTACAGCAGGAATACATTTAGCCTTACTACAGATATACATTATGGTACATACGGCGTACTATATTTGAAGATCATCCTTGCTGCATGCTCTCGTAGTGCCATTGTCTGCTTCTTGGAGAACTCGATGATATTTTTCTAGTCATCATCGAAGGAGATAACAGATTTCAAAAATAACAGACAAAGGCTCCACAATTGTTTCCATCGGGTTGCTGGGGCACATTCTTCTTGTTCCGGATCGTCCCCATGAGTACTTCATCCTAACCAAGAGGCGGTAGATTCAAGTCTTCGTAGAGAGAACTCTGTCTGATTGAATCCGACAAGGTTCGAACGAGACTCCTCATCTGATTCTTTCTAATCGGGAGGTCAACCACCTGATGAGAATCCAAAAGCAAGATTTTCTTCTCTTTGATCAGGAAAACAGTTAGCATAAAATGTGGGGAGTCAACCCGGAAGGGGATGAAAACGATGGACGGAGAGGTCCATGGTCGGCTGTTCTCTGCTGTACCATTGATGTAGGATAGAATAACGTCTACAGCAGGAAACTGGTTTTCAACCCAGCAAGGAAGAACATCAAAATCAAGGCCTTCCTTAAGTAGAGAGGGGAATAGCCTCAACTCCATCTTTACCGCAGAGCATAGTTGTCGATGTCGTCAGTGGAAAATTGTCCCTCCTCAAATAGTATGGTCCGGATGTCTTGAGGTTCGAAGGGGGATGAGGTAGACACACATCGGCGCTTGGCAGTGGAGAAGGCATAGGCCTTGGCCGCAGCAAGAATGCTCCCATCAGCATCATCTGGATGCAAATCCGCGTATGATGGGAGGAAGGAGATGGCACCAGAAGGAACAGTAGGAGTGGGAGAGCTGGTCTAGCCAGTGGAGAAATGGCTGCGTTTAGGCACTGGAAGGCCCGGAGAAAGAGCAGGTGTAGACCATTTGCGAGAGGCAACGCTAGTAGTGGAAAGAGGGGAAGGATTAGATAATTTCTCCCCCGGTATGGAAGATTGGTGAGAGAGGGAGGGACTGGCCACGACTTGCGTTAAGTCCGCAATGGAGGTGGACAAGTCAGAGAAAGACATGGCAAGCCGCTCTAGCTTCTGATCCATGGAGAGAGAGGTAGAGGAGAAGGCAGAAAGAAGCTCGGCACCCATGGCCCGGACATGGTCGGAAAGGGCCTGGGTCTGAAGACGACTGTCCTCAGCAAGGCGATCGAGTTGGGCGGAGAAGGCAGCCTCAGATAAAATAGTGGCAAAAGAGGCGCGCCCAAGACCAAAGGCGGGAGCTTTCGAAGACTCGCCCGCATGAAGAGGGACAGGTGTGGGCAGGGCAGAGTCGGCGGCAGCAGGAGAGGACGGTGGGTGTACAGCAGCAGCAGTTGGAGGTGCGGCAGATCCACTTTGACCGGAGAGGTCAATGATAGGGATATCCACAAGAGAAGAGGGGCCAGCCTCAGTAGGGGCAGGTGTCCGTGCATCATGGGCATGGCCAGAAGAGGCAGCAACAGGAGGTGCAACCTTGAGGAGCGACGGCGTCACAAAGCCGTGGTAGCAGTTCCAAGTAATCATTTCCTCCGGGGTCTGGGTGTGTTGAGCGTAAAACACCCGGAGGGTAGGTTCTGGGATGTCAGCAATAATGGCGAAGCTGAAGCGCAGCCAGTAGTCATTCAGTATGTCGGTGGAGAGATGATTAAGATAATCCTGGAGGGCCGGAGAGTGAGCGGGAGAGGCTTCCGTAGGAGAAGATAGAAGGTCCGGAAGAACAGCAGCAACAGCCGTTGTGACCGGAGAGATGGGTGCGGGAGCATCAGTAGCAGCATCAGGAGCAGCAGCAGCAGCAACAGCAGGAAGAGAGGCAGGGACATCAGCAAGAGAGGCGGATGTGATAACCTCATGGAAGGGCGGCTGAGAGGGCCCTGCAGCAGTAGACGGGTCAGCCCGAACGCTGGGCAGCGAACTGCGGGATCGTGCCGGAGCAGCAACAGACCGGATGCGGGAGTGCACGGACCGGAGAGCAGAACTAACTTCGTGGCCTGAACTGGCAACTGAGTCACCAACAGAACTCGCTTGCTGTTCTGAAGCAACAGCAAGGGCACGGGAGACTGGAGGGCGGCGAATGGTGAGGGTCCCGTCGGCAGTAAGATGGCGGAAGTAGTAGGATGCCGGGAAGGGAATCACAAGTTCACCCTGGAAGTGCGCGGGGTGAAGATGCCGGAAGATTTGGGATAGAATCCGTCCAAAAGACGAGTTCCGTTTCCCATTCCGCAACAACCAGAAGAGAAAGTTGCCCCAGTCAAGTGGCAGTGACTCAAAAACTACATACATCGCCAGCAGGAGATCGTACGGAACCGAGTCAAGAGCCGTGGAGCGAGCCAGAAGACACCGGCTAAGGATGGTGGCCATACAGCGGTGAGGACCATGGAAAGACTTCATTTTGTACTCCTTCACCTTATTAGGACACCCCATGGAAGCAGCCATGGCAGCAGCGTTCGGTCGAATGTCATCGCCGGCAGGAAGGTTGAAAACGTCCCGGATCACCTGAGGTGTGATCTTGATAGATTTCCCTTGAACCACAGAAAGGATAAACTCCTCAGTGGAGGTGGAGTGCTGATGGAAGGCCAGGACGTCCGACACTAGAAGATCGACCGGGGCAGAAACAAGCGCAAAAAGGTTGCTATGCTCGAGTAGCTGGCGGACCTCGTGGAGCCATGCTGGAGGATCAGAGATTCCGGACCAATCGACAAGATGGCCAGGAACAACACCATAGAGAGCTTGGGATACCATTGAGAGTGAAAGATTTAGGGAGAAGGAGAGAAGAGCTTTGCAGGAATAGGTTCGGCGAGGGTTTAGGGTTTTGAGAGTTGGTAGTGATAACCTCAGCCGATGCCGATAGTGCGGTATTAATAGGATCCTTTCCGTGGAAGCAAGTGGGTCTCGAGTTTAAGCAAAATGAACAATGAGCCACTCAACTTCCTTATGTCATTAGAAATGATGGATTAGCGTCGTCGAATAGACTTATGATGTGGCGGCTATGCTAACCATTCAAAGATGACAGCTGTAGGTATACTTCTGGATTTTTGAAAAGATAAGTATCGGGCTCGATGCGTGCATTAAATGAACCATCATTATCCCTCCTCAAAAATAAGCGATGTAAGATAATTACTTGGTTTATCGCGAATTGAGAATTCCAAGAGTCAGGAGGAAATAAACTGACTTTCATCCGGAGAAGGATAATCCATATAAAGAACATCCGGATGAGACTGACTAACTGTCCGTATAACAGTGTTGAAAAGGGATAATTCCTTTGCGGTCTTGATGTCGAGGGAGTATGAAGTACCACAACACCTCAGAAATCCGAGACATCTGACAGGATAGAGCAATGAAATGCAAAGAGAATCTGAACCTATGGCTTAACAAATAGATGCTTTGAAGAGCAGGTCTCATCAGGTTTGGGTTAGTCTGGATAAACAATATAAGAGTATAACACACAATCCATACTAAGAAGAAACAGAACTTATGCATAAGAAGTTAAGTGCTAGACACATACATAAAAAGTGAAAGCCAGCATACTGAAATCAATGTATGTGTGGGATAATTAACACATAAATCCAATAGGTCAACATAGCCAATCCTTCATGCTGAAAATGAGAGCAAAGAACAATTTGATTTATATGACTTCATCCATCAGAGAATGTATGAGTGAAAATGGAAAGAAGAGCACATGATGTATGATGATACAGCCGACTGTCATGCCTAAAATGCTAGGAAGAGGAAGATAACAGCCAAGCAATCCGCAATTCCGATTCAACAGTGCAAATCCAATCAGCTTTATGAGTGAGAGTTATAGGGCGGAACATCCGAGACATATCAGAGAGACATTACTTAATAATAAGCATTCTCTCGCCCTATAGTCATGCCTTTTGCTGAAACAGGGGGCCTTACTTAAGATTTAATGAAGTATTCTCTCCCCCTGAGATTAGCGAATCATTTTGATGCGATCTTCTCGAGGATGACTCCCCTTCAGATAGACAGCCAGGAAAGAGGTCATGAAATTTGAATCCAGGGGTATTACTAGATAATAGATAGAGCAATTTCTCCCTCGTGATCTTTTAGAGCCTGTTAAGACATTTCCTGTTTTATGATGAAACGAGAGAAATTGCTGCCTATCCTTGATTTACTCCACTCAAGCAGCTGATCAGCAGACAGTGAATTTTCACTTTCAGTCCGAGCTTTCCCAAATCATTCCTCAACCATGCATCTTAGATATTTCAGTCAGTCATGAAATCATAAGACATGTGATGGAAAATGGAGTAGAATTCATGACATCAGAATAGGATTTGTGTCATATAAATTTAATTATGTTTGCTTGATTCACTATCAGTCCGGATAAGCAAGCATTCTCCCATTATGAACTTAGTGAGAAATATCAGAACATTTACACGACTAAAGTAAGATAGTTAGACATGAAGTTCAGTGTCTATCACTAACCATGAAGTACAACAATGCATGTTCTGTAAATAACTACTGATGGATAACAGGTGAGACGCTATGCAGAAAAGTCAAGCATACTTAATTTAAGAAGAAGTTTAGAAAATCTTACATCAGGTAGGGGCTTTGTAAGTATATCCGCCAGTTAATCTTTAGTAGCAACATGTTCCAGGGATATGTGCTTTTTAAGAACATGATCACGAATGAAATGATGCCTGACCTCAATATGTTTTGTCTTTGGATGCATGACGAGATTATTGTTGATAGCAATAGCACTGGTATTGTCACAGTAAAGTGGAACAGATGTCATGTTGAAGTCGTAGTCAGTAAGTTGACTTTGCATCCAGAGAAGTTGTGTACGAGAACTCCCAAAGCAACTATATATTCCGCTTTAGCAGTAGAGGTTGATATGGAATTCTGCTTCTTACTGAACCAAGAGATCAATCTGTTTCCAAGGAATTAGCATGTACCACTGGTGCTTTTCCTGTATATGCGACACCCAGCAAAATCAGCATCAGAATATTTGGATAAGGCGAAGCTGGACACTTTTGGGTACCAGAGTCCCAAATTCATCATTCCTTTAAGATACCTTAATATCCGTTTTACATGAAGCATATGTGACTCTTTGGGATTCGCCTGATATCTTGCGCAGATGCAAGTTGCAAACATTATGTCTGGGCGACTTGCTGTAAGATATAGCAAGGATCCAATCATCCCTCTGTACTCAGTCACATTCACTGATTTGCCATCAACATCTGGGTCTAACTTGGCACTGACTGGCATTGGAGTTTTGACAGGAGATGAACCTTCCATACCAAACTTCTTGATTAAGTCACGAGTGTACTTAGCTTGGTTAATGAAGATCCCTTCCTTTAGTTGTTTGACCTCGATCCCAAGGAAGTAGGACAGTTCTCCCACCATACTCATCTCAAACTTGCCAGTCATCAACTTGGCGAACTCATCACAAAGTTTCGGATTAGTTGATCCGAAAATGATATCATCCACGTAGATGTGTATGATCAGAGTATGTGTTTTCTCTTTCCGTAAGAATAGCGTGGTGTCAATCTTCCCTTTTTGGAAGTTGTGAGCGAGTAAGAATTCCGAAAGTGTGTCGTACCAGGCTCTTGGAGCTTGCTTCAATCCATACAAGGCCTTCCTTAGTTTGTAGACCAGATGTCCAGCCTTTGGTTCAATGAAGCCTGGAGGTTGTTCAACATATACCTCCTCTTGAAAGATCTCCATTTAGAAATGCACTCTTGACATCCATTTGATAAACTTTGAAGTTTTCGTATGAAGCGTATGCCAAGAACATTCTGATTGCCTCAAGTCGGGCTACTGGAGCAAAAGTTTTGTCATAGTCTATTCCTTCTTCTTGACGATAACCCTTAGCTACCAGTCGGGCTTTGTTCCGGATTACGATTCCGTCTGTATCAAGTTTGTTCCGGAACACCCATTTAACTCCAATGACTTGTTGAGACTTTGGCATTGGTACAAGAGTCCACACATAATTCCTTTTGAACTGATTTAACTCTTCCTGCATGGCGTCTATCCAATTTGAATCTTGAAGAGCTTCTTCCACCACTTTTGGCTCTATCTGCGACAAAAAGCAAGAGTAGAGGCACATGTTGGAGGTGGCTGCTCTTGTTCTAACACCAACAGTAGGATCACCAATCACTTGTTCTTGAGGGTGGCTTTGAGTCCACCTATAGTTTTGCGCAAATGGTGGTGAATACTCAATGATTTGAAGCTCTATCAAATTAGATGGTCCTTGGTCGTCCACTGATTGAGCTTCTTCCGGGCCAGTGTTATTCAAATTTATAGGTTCTGGAGTATTTTGAGGTTCTCCATTACTGTTCATTTCCGTATCAACTGGTCCGGATGGACTGGAAGGTACTCCGGTATTTTGAATATCCGAAGGAATATATCCGGAGTTATGTGGAAGTCCCGAGTCCGATTCATCCGTAGCATCATCTGCATCATTTCTTCGTTCTTCATTAGTGCCACATGGTTGGTTAGTAGAAGTGACAGGAACATTCATAAACTTTGAGTAGTCAATGTTGTCGTCTTGATCTTGCACATTAGAACTTGAAGAAACAACTTTCGACCAATCCGTGTTAGCTTTATCAAAAGTCACATGGATAGATTCTTCAACTTTGAAAAGTTTTCTATTGAAAATTCGATAAGCTTTGCTATGTAATGAGTACCCAACAAATATCCCATCATCATATTTAGGTTCAAATTTATTCCGGGATTCTTTTCCATTGTTCAGTACGTAGCAAGTACACCCAAAAGTTTTGAAGTGTGAAATAGAAGGCTTTCTGCCCTTCCACATCTCATAAGGTGTTTTCATGGTAAGTTTATTTATAAGAGTTCTGTTCTGAACATAGCATGCGGTAGACACCGCTTCAGCCCATAGATTGAGAGGAAGCTTTGCCCCTGCTAACATTGATCTGCCAGCCTCGACTAAAGTGTGATTCTTGCGCTCAGCTACCCCATTTTGTTGTGGAGTTATGGGCGCAGAGAAGTCATGCTGAATGCCCTGTTCAGAACAATATGACCTCATATCCAAGAAATCAAATTCTGTACCATGATCACTCCTAATGCATTTAATGCTCAGTCCTTGTGAATTGCTTATCCAGTTGAAGAGATCGACAAGTTGTTCAAAGGTTTGATCCTTAGATTTCAGGAACAACACCCATGTGTATCTGGTGAAGTCATCGATGACTACTAGGGTGTATCTCGCACTAGCAAGTGAAGAAATAGAAATGGGACCACATAGGTCCATGTGAAGAAGTTGTAAAGGAGCAATTATTGAATTAACTGTTTTGCTCTTAAAACTATGTTTGGTCTGTTTGCCAAGTTGGCATTCTCGACAGAGAGTGTCTCTGGAGTATTTGTGTTTAGGCAAACCAGTGACCAAATCAAGTGACACTAATTTAGACAAGGTCTTAAAATTAAATGTGTGCAACGCTTGTGCCATAGCCAACTATCTTCATGTGATGCTGAAGTGAGGAAGCATACAGGGTCAAAAGAATTGTTTCTCAAGACCACAGGATATATGTCCTCATCTCTTGATCCGGATAACTTAATATCTCCGGATAAGTTATCTCTAACTGTGCAGGTGTTTGACAAAAAGGAAACTGTGAATCCTTTGTCACATAAATTACTGACACTCAGCAGATTATGCTTCAAACCTTCGACTAATGTAACCTTAGTAATTGATACACAGCCGTTGGTTAAAGTGCCATACCCCACAATCTTACCTTTACTATTGTCACCATATGTTACGGATGGGCCTCGTTTGTCAGTAACATCCACGAGCAGAGACTTATCACCCGTCATATGTCCGGAGCATCCGCTATCAAGTATCCACTTGCTTTGATTGATCTTTGACTTCAAGTGAGATGACAATGAATTCCATAGATGTTCCTGCAAGACAACAGATTACATTTTTGGTGCCCAAACTTGTTTTGGGCGGTTAGGAGAAACAACAACAGTGTCAACTATTCCGGATTTTATGTTTTTAGGAACTTTAACTTTCCAAGTTGACTTAGCTTTTTCCATCCTAGTTGCTTCTTCAACTTGGGTTTTCTTAGGTGAAATACTCCGAGGAGTTTTAGATTTAGCTTTCCGAGAAGAATCCTTTTTGACAACCGGATTTTTATTGATTGAAAAATGATTACATAACCAGTCATCAGATAGACTCCAACACTCATAGTAATAATGACCTATTTCGCGACATATCAAACAGACACTGTGATGAGGAGTTACAACAGGGGATACAGGTTTCTTAGGTTTTGCAGGTTTTCTACTCTGTTCCCTATGGCCTAATCCTTTACGAACGGGTGACGCGCTCTTGGCCCTGGATGCGTCAGCCTTAGCCTTTCCTTTGTTTATGGGTGCTGCAGTTTCGGCTTTAACTGCAGCAGCCTTCCCGTCATCGATTGGTACGGGTGGTACTACTTCGGGATTAGCAATAACAGCCTCAGTTCCACAATCATAAACTATGGTGCCACCTGAAACAAAACCATCCAATGGTTTATATGTACTAACAGGATATAGGTTGGTTAGTTTTGGAGTGTAGTCCGGAGGGCACTCAGTAGCTGGAGCAGTGGAAGTGGATTCGGATCCTAGGCCAGGTTTGACTCGGATATTGTCAGGATCAGTTCTAAATGTAGAGGCTATTTCTGTAAGGACCCGTATTTAAGGGGCCTTAGAGATAGCCTTGAGTTAGAGACCTTATTTTAACAAATGAATATCAACACAATGATGTGCTCATCAAATGGAGAATTCTGATTGTACTTGGACTAAATTTGGGATTTGAGGCCCTGAGGGGTATTTTCGGGATTTCACAAATAATTTTATATTCCCTTTTAAATTACCTGGGTTTGTATTTTGAGCTTTGGGCCTCCCTTCAAGGGAAAAACCCAATATGAGAGAGAGTGGGCTGTTTTGCCTTTCTTCTTGGGTTTACTTAACCATTAGGCTGCATTTGGTCTTGGGCTTTTATTAAAAACAAAATAATAAAAAGAATAAAATAAGAGAAAAGAAAAGGAAAACCAAACCCTACCTTCCCTGCAGCCGTCACACATACACACGCCCAGAGAGAGAGAGAGAGGGAGACGATCCAGAGTGGAGGAGTTTTTGACGATCAAGGATTTCCTATAGACGACGGGAGGCCGGAGGCATTGAGGTAGCAAGGATACAGATCGCTCCGTTCTTTTCCCCAATTCTTTTTCTGCAATACGAGGTAGGGATTTCAAGTTTTGTCTCTTTGCCGTCTCTCTCTTACAGATTTCTAGAAAACAAAATTTATGTGATGATCTGGGATGTTGAAAAGAGACTTCTAATATATATTGAGTTTCTAAATTCCACCTTGAGCCTATGGATGATCTGGGGTTTTTGTCTGAGTCTTCTAAATTTCTGAATTCCTGTGTGAGATTATTTATACTTTTGGGTTAGGGGTCATTTGTATACCCATTGTCTTGAGATTATTTAGATGAAAAGTTTTGGGAAAACCCTATATTTGGTTTGGCTAAGGCCTCTGGTATTGGGAAATCAACTGAGAGTGAGGCCAGAGTTGGATTTAGACCCTGTTTATGGACTTAGAACCCCAATAACTTCTAAACTAAAACGAATTCGAGGTTGCTCCTTTAGGGAAAAATGATTAGAATGACAAAAGGAAGGTTTTGGAGCCTGCACGTGAGAATGCCTTTTTCACTTGCAGATTCATTCTTGCTCCAAATTGCCCCAAATTTTAGGTGGAGCTTCCTTAGAGGCATAGGAGTTGAAATACCCCTGCACGTGAGAATGACCTTTTCACGTGCAACCTTATTTTTGGCTAAAAATCGTCCCTGAACCTTCTGGGATGGTTAGAATGATGTTCTGAGTTAATTTGCCTCTGCCCGTGACAATAGGTTGTCACGTGCAGCTTGTTTTGGGCTCCCCTTGAGGTGGATAAGCTTCCTTTGAAAGGTTGTTTATGATCCAGACTATGAGTGTGAGAAATGTGTGGACTTTAGGGACCAGGAGGAGTTAGATAATGTTATATGAAATGATGTAATTGTTCTGAGACTATCTTGTTGTTTTACATTCGAGTTAAGTTTTTTGTATGCTAAATGAGTTGCATGTTTGTACTGTGTTTGTTGAATTATGTTTGTTGAGTTGTATATGTTGAAATGTGTATGTTGAGGACCCCAGAAACGCGGGGAGTTGAGATGAGAACCCCAAAAACGCAGGGATTGAGTTGAGTATGGGACAGTCATTATACTGTACCCCTTGAGATGAGATTCACATTTGCCTGGTGTGGCATGTCACGTCGCCGTGGTGGCGGGGTGTCCTCTGCTCTCCTGTACAGGCAGAGGTATGAGATGTGTTTACTGGTGATGGTTGTTGTTTTAGCTTATGTCACTACACGAGCACATGCATCCACTTGACATGCATAGTTTTAGAGTGGGACGGGACTGGGGAGACTTGATCCCTACTGAGCTGTGGTGTGCTCACCCCTCCTATGAACTGTTCTTTGCAGGACCTAGCAGGCGATAGGCGGAAGAGCTGAGTTGGTAGGCCGCTGGGGCTGTATGGCCTTATATATATGTATACATTTGGTTATTTCGTTGTATTTGAGATTCTATTTGAACTGTGTACCCTGGTTTTATTATTGGGAGCTTGTTCCCTAGTGGGTTGTAAAAGGGCTGGAAGCCTCTAAGCAATGTAATTGATGTATTGTGTTGTGAATACCGTATGTATATATATTGTGGTGGTGTGCTTGGCATGGAAACAAGTATATGCCCCTTGGCATGTTGACTTGTGATACAGGGATAGGACAGCACCCGCGGTAGGTGTCCTCACTTCGGTGTTTACACCGAACCCTTGACCCTTCGGGTGCGGGCATGGGCAGTCAGTACCCATTTCCAGGGGGAAGGAAACTTGGGGCGTGACATTATGGTATCAGAGCCCAAGTTCATGGTTTAGTGGACTTAGGATAGTAGGGAGGGATAATTGCTTCTGAGACTCTTAGGAGGCTGTATAGGATACGCCTGATCACCGTGGTTCTATTTGGTTTTCTGGGGTACACTAAGGGGTAGTTAGACCAAGGAGTAGGGCATTTGCATTTGGGATGGGGTGCATACATGCATCGGCATTAGGGCACTAGCTTAATCATAATATGAGTGTCATGATTTGAAATGAGTAACTAATTTGAAATGAGCATACAAAGAATTGAAATGTGAATACTGTGGAAAGTGTTGAGACATGCTAGATTTGAGAAACTATGATGTGTTGAAAATTTAAAAGTATAAGATTGTAATATGTATGTTGAGAACCTGTGAACATGATGTGTATGCTTATGAGATGTTGTTTGAGTACCTCATGGTCCTAAAGGTGAGGGTGTGCTAAGCTTGAGAGATATTGATTCCAACTCCACTTGTTTTTGAAATGTGTAGACAATGCCTCCTAGGAGAATTACCCGGGCTACCCCAGCTGCAGAGGATGAGTCTTTTGCACGTGCTGGACAAGAGGGAAGGCAGCAAACGGAGGGCGATGATCCCATGGAGCGGATCATGGCCCAAGTTAGGGCCTTGAGTGAGAATGTACAAGGCATGCGAGAGGATCTCAGGGGAGAGATCCGAGATGAGATTAGGCGGGAGATGATGGCACAGCAGACAGTGCTACCTTCTCTACCCCATGAGACAGAGCCTCCACGTAGACAAGAGATACCGATGAGAAGGGAGGAGGAAGATGTGGTGACCCGGTTCCGGAAGGAACAGCCACCGAGGTTCAAGGGAGGAGCTGATCCTCTAGCGACGAGCATTGGGCTGCGACAGTTGAGCACGTGTTCTCCTTTCTCCAACCCCGGGAGGAGGATAAAGTGAGGTTAGCGATCAGGCAGTTGGAAGAGGAAGCCTTAGAGTGGTGGCTCAGCATTTCAGGTTGCCGGGACATGCAGACCTTGTCATGGGAGGAGTTCTTTCAGTTGTTCCATGAGGAGTACTTCCCAGAGTCCTTGCGGTGGCAGAAACGGGAGGAGTTCAGTGGTTTGAAACAAGGATCACGCACTGTGTCTGAGTATGAGCATGAATTCCGAGGACTAAGCCGGTTTGCCCCTGAGGCAATCTCTAGAGAGGACCTGAAGGCCCATAAGTTTACTATGGGACTCAGGCCTGCCATGAAGCAGAGGGTGGAAATGCTGCGGCTGAGGACCTATGCTGAGGTCGTGGAGACAACTAAGATTGTGGAAAGAGGACTGGAGGAGGGTAAACAGGCTCATCAGGAGTGGCAAGCACAGAGTACGCGCGATAAGCAGGGAGACTCCAAGAGACCGAGAGTTGAGCTTAGAGGTAGCAGTTTCCCCAGGGACAAGGGCCAATCACCAATGGCTCCACCAAAGTCCCATTATTCTGGAGGACCGGGGAACTCAGCTGGAGGTTTCCCACGTGAGTGTACTTGTTGTGGCCAAACTGGACACATGAAACGTGAGTGTCCCAAGCAGCACCTACAGTGCCATAGCTGTGGGAAGACAGGACACCTTAGTACGGTGTGTTTCAGTAAGGGGAACAATCGGGGAGCTAGTGGATTCGCGTCAGGAGGGAGGAGTGAGACCCACTTTTGGGCCCCAACTCCGAGGCCAGCACGTTCATGGCAAGCGAGTCAGGCTGGTTCTACTCATGCAAGGCCACAGGGAGAGAAGCAACCACAAGGCGATTCAGAGAATCGTCCAAGTGGACATCAAACAGGGATCAAAGGACAAACAAGAGAGGCTAGTAGCAAGGCAAACCATGGCAGAGTATTTGCACTTACTTCAGCACCATCCGAGCGGGAAGAGTTGCCATTATCCTCCGAGGAAGGCGAAGCCGGACCTTCGGTGGTTCGAGGTATTGTTTTGATATCTCGCACTATAGTTACTGTCTTGTTTGATACCGGAGCTTCGTGCTCCTTGATTGCTAAGTCCTTGGTTGAGAGCCTTGGACTTGATTATGTGAGGGCAGATAGGCCCCTGAGTGTTGAGTCACCTGTGGGAGGTGCATCGACAATAAACCGAGTGTGTCGTGAGTGTATGCTTACGATAGGAGATGTTGAGGTCACATTTGATTTGTATGTGATGCCCATGAGGACCTTTGATTTGATTTTAGGGATGGACTGGTTAATGGCCTTCCAGGCTAAGATTGACTGTTATAGACGGCGGGTGTCATTTATTTCACCCACAGGATTACTCTGTACCCTAGTGGGGGAATGGGATGAGAATGCCGGGAGGGCTGGACTGACGAGAGGGCTATGGGGTAGTGTTACCCATAGACTTGCTACACTTACTTTTGAGGAGGAAGGTAATACTGAAAAGTGAGTGTGGCCAGTTGTTGTTGAGAATTTTCAGGATGTGTTTCCTGGGGAGTTACTGGAGTTGCCTCCACACAGGAGTGTTGAGTTCACAATCGAGTTATTGCCAGGGGTGGGACCTATCTCACAAGTGGCATACCGGATGGGACCTGCCGAGTTGAGGGAGCTTCAAAAGCAAATAAAGGAGCTGGGAGATAAAAGTTTCATTCGCCCAAGTACATCACCTTGGGGTGCACTAGTCTTGTTTGCTAAAAAGGCAGACGGTTCATTATGACTCTGCATTGATTATCAAAAGCTGAACCAAGTGACAGTAAAAAACAATACCCTTTCGAAAGGTTGATGATCTGTTTGACCGGTGAGTGGGGCATAGTGGTTTCAAAGATTGATTTGCGTTGGGTATCATCGGATGAGGAGTCGGGAAGCGAGGATATTCCTAAGGCGCACTGAGTGTAGATATGGGCAGCATGAGTGGTTAGTGATGCACCGGGCTCACGAATCACTGGCCGGTGTTCATGCATGATGAATCAGGTATTTGCCCCGTACCTAATTCTTTGTGGTGGTATTTATTGATGACATCCTTGTATACTCGAAAGGACCCGAGAGGGCTTCATGAAGACATTTGACGTGGTGTTACGGACGCTCTGAGACCAGCTAGAGCATGAGGGCATGAGGAGCAAGTGTAACACGGATCTGGTCATTCACTTGGGCATGTGGTATCTGCAGGGAGTTAGAGTGGTTGACAAGATTGATGTATCATCTTAGAAAGGCCTGAAATGTTTAAGATCCGTGATTTATTTGAGTGCAGCGAGATATTACGCATTTCGTGGAAAAGTTCTCTCGGTTATGACTTAGATGACGACCACGACCACGAGTTAAGGTAGGTGGACGGAGACAAGAAGTGTCAGCAGGCTTTTGAGGGAATTGAAGACTCATTTGACTACTGCGCCGGTTTGTAATTACACCCACCGGATGGGTGCACTTCTGGTGTACGTGATGCGTCCCGAAGTTGGATTGGGGTGTGTTACGATGCGAGAACACAAGTCATAACTTATGGCTCACGACGGCTTAAGCAGCGAGCGGGGTGCCCAACACATGATCAGAATTACTTGTGTTATCTTTGCACTTGAAGTCGTGGCGAAATTACATCTTTGGGGAGAAATTAGTGGTATACACCAACCACAAGAGCGACGTACATCTTCACCAGGAGGGATCCAGATTTGAGACGAGGAGATGGGTGGAGTACTTGTAGTGTTTGACTTTCACTCTCCTTACACACCCAGCAAGGGGAATGTAGTTGCAGTTGTAACCGGGTGGAAGGAAAAAATTTAAGGTTTCCATGAGAGCATGGAAATGATGGAACAAGTAATAATCCTGCAGGTGCGTACCCTGATTTTAGCGGTGGGAAGCAATCCTATGTTGTAGCTTTGTAATGCCGAGTTATACCAGCGTGTCTTTGAGGGACAGTTGGGGGATGGATGGGAAGTGATTCGGCCAGGTGAGGCCGATGAACCGGAGGGAATGGACAAGGAACCGAGCATGGTGAGATTTGAGCATAGTGACATCCTCCTTACGCGAGGATGTGATGGGGAGTTTAAGTATTCCGTTGGTTATGCGTCCAGGAGGGACTAAGATGTACAAAGCCGTACGAGCACAGTCAGGTGGTCAGGACCAAGAGGTGTATAGCGAGTTTGTTCCGGGTGCCTTACTTGTCAGCAAGTAAGAGAAAGACCAATGACTCTTAGTAGCTTGTGACAATTGCACGTAGCTGGAATGAGAAGTGGACATATTACCATGGATTTTGTGACAGGACTTCCCACCCTTCAGGAGGAAGGATATGATTTAGTGCATTGTGGACCAATTATTAATCCGGCCCATTTCTTAATGATCTATATCTAGACTCCGTGGAACGTTGAGCCAATCGGGATGGATTGTGCGATTTCAATGGAGTGCTTTTATGCAAGTTTCGACGGAGATGCATTCACTTCTCGGTTTTGGAATGGTTTGCAAGGGCATTGATGCGTTTTAATCTTAGTCTTTTCCATCGTGAGGCCGATGGTTAGTCAAGAGGACCATTAAAACGTTGGAAGACCTGTTGAGAGCTTGTGTGCTTGATTTTGGGGATCATGGGCTTCTACTTCCTTTGGTAGAGTTTTGCTATTTGTGGTTGCCGGTATTGGGATGGCGTTTGAGGCATTGTATAGGCGGACCTTGTCGGTCTCCATTGTGTGGGCGGGGAATTGGAGAGGTAGCTATGTTGGGACCTCAATTGGTCCAAGAGGCTACAGCGAAAGTCCGGCCCATTAGCAGCGCACTTGCTACCGGAGTAGGCAAAAAATCTTATGCGGATCGCCCCCTTGAACCATTGGAGTTTTTGGTTGGAGACCACGTGTTTCTTCGTGTTTCTCCATGGAGAGGCATAGAGATTTGAAGGGATCGAGGTTATCTCCACGATACATTGGACCGTTCGGGTGCACCGAAAGCGAGTTGGACCCGGGTGTGCATAGGTTGGCATTACCTCCCGGTTGAGCAGAGTTCATGATGTTTCCTATGTATCCCAACTGCGGGAATACCATCCGGATCCCACACATGTGCTAGATTGGAGTACCCTGATATCGGGGGAGGATGGACGATTGTTGAGGCACCAATCCGTATTTTGGATAGAGCATGGAAGCAATACGAGGTAAGACTATTCCGTTGGTTCGGTGTTGTGGGAAACACCGAGGTATGGAGGAAGAGACTTGGGAACGTGAGGCCTAGATGCGTGCTCACTTCTCCTGACTTCGTTCGGGGACCTAACAACCTTGAAGGGGGAGGAAGGCAAACATCAACATAGGCGAGGTACTTGCCCAATCGTTGTTTGATGCGTGTATTGATTTGTGTTAGTGGTCTATTCATTGGTTGTGATTATTGTTTCCTTTCATTTTGTTTTTTCTTTTCGGGCACGAAAAGTCTTTAAGGGGGAGAGGATGTAAGACCCGATTTGGGCGGGCTTAGAGATAGCCATGAGTTGTAGACCTTATTTTAACAAATGAATATCGAGACAATGATGATCATCAAATGGAGAATTTGACCGTGACTGGACTAAATTTGGGATTTGAGGCCCCTGAGGGTATTTTCGGATTTTACAAATAATTTTATATTCCCTTTTAAATTACTTGGGTTTGTATTTTGAGGCTTTGGGCCTCCTTTCATGGACAAACCAATATGAGAGAGAAAGAGGGTTTTTGCCTTTCTTCTTGGGTTTATTAACATTTGTTTGCATTTGGTCTTGGGCTTATATTAAACAAAATAATAAAAAAGAATAAAATAAGAGAAAAGAAAAGGAAAACCAAACCCTACCTTCCCTGCGCCCGTCACACACACACACGCCAAAGAGAGAGAGAGAGAGAGAGAGGGAGACGATCCAGAGTGGAGGAGTTTTGACGATCAAGGATTTCCCACGACAACGGGAGGCCGGAGGCATTGAGGTAGCAAGGATCTGGTCCTTCCGTTCTTTTTCCCAATTCTTTTTCCTAATACGAGGTAGGGATTTCAAGTTTTGTCTCTTTGCGTCTCTCTCTTGGCGATTTCTAGAAAACAAAATTTATGTGATTATCCGGGATGTTGAAAAGAGACTTTTAATATATATTGAGTTTCTAAATTCCACCTTGAGCCCATGGATGATCCAGGTTTTTGTCCGAGTCTTCTAAATTTTCGAATTCCCGTGTGAGATTATTTATACTTTGTGTTAGGTCATTTGTATACCCATTGTCTTGAGATTATTTAGATGAAAAGTTTTGGGAAAACCCGGATTTGGTTTTAGCTAAGGCCTCGTGTATTGGGAAATCAAATGAGAGTGAGGCCGAGTTGGATTTAGACCTTTGTTTATGGACTTAGAACCCCAATAACTTCTAAACTAAAACGAATTTGAGGTTGGTCCTTTAGGGAAAAATGATTAGAATGACAAAAGGAAAGTTTTGGAGCTTGCACGTGAGAATGCCTTTTTCACTCTAAGATTCATTCTTGCTCTAAATTGCCCCAAATTTTAGGTGGAGCTTCTTGAGGCATAGGAGTTGAAATACCCCCGCATGTGAGAATGACCTTTTCATGTGCAACCTTATTTTTGGCTAAAAATCGTCCCGAACCTTCCGGGGATGGTTGTAATGATGTTACGAGTTAATTTGCCTCCCCGTGACAATAGAGTTGTCACGTGCAGTTTGTTTTGGCTCCCCTTGAGGTGGATAAGCTTCCTTTGAAAGGTTGTTTATGATCCAGGACTATGAGTGTGAGAAATGTGTGGACTTTAGGGACAGGAGGAGTTAGATAATGTTATATGAAACGATGTAATTGTTCTGAGACTATCTTTGTTTTACATTCGAGTTGAGTTTTTTGTATGCTAAATGAGTTACATGTTTGTACCGTGTTTGTTGAATTATGTTTGTTGAGTTGTATATGTTGAAATGTGTATGTTGAGGACCCCTAAACGCGGGGAGTTGGGATGAGAACCCCAAATGCGGGGATTGAGTTAGTATGGGACCGATCATTATATTGTACCCCTTGAGACGAGATTCACATTTGCCCGGTGTGTGGCATGTCACGTCGCCGTGGTGGCGGGGTGTCCTTACTCTCATGTACAGCAGAGGTATGAGGTGTGTTTACCGGTGATGGTTGTTGTTTTAGCATGTGTCACTACACGAGCACATGTATCCACTTGACATGCATAGTTTTAGAGTGGGACCAGGACTAGGGAGACTTGATCCCATCGAAACGGTGGTGTGCTCACCCCTCCTATGAACTGTTTTTGCAGGACTAGCAGGCGATAGGCGGAAGAGCCGAGTTGGTAGGCCGTTAGGCTGTATGGCCCTATATATACGTATACATTTGGTTATTTCGTTGTATTTGAGATTCTGTTTGAACTGTACCCGGGATTTTATTATTGGGAGCTTGTTCCCTAGTGGGTTGTAAAAGGGCCGAAGCTTTAAGCAATGTAATTGATGTATTGTGTTGTGAATACCGTATGTATGTATATTGTGGTGGTGTGCTTGGCATGGAAAGCGTACATGCCCCTTGGCATGTTGACTTGTGATACGGGATAGACACACCCGCGTAAAGGTGTCCTCACTTCGGTGTTTACACCGAACCCCTCCTTGACCCTTCGGGTGCGGGCATGGGCAATCAATACCCATTTCCGGGGGAAGGAAACTTGGGGCGTGACAATTTCTCCGGATTTTAGCCATTTACGATTTATTTCCTTTCCTTCTCAAGTTCAATCTCGAGTCTTTTTAAGATTTACATTCATGCCCGTGAGGTTGGTATTCGAAGAGTGATTCTCAGCTCTTAGGTCGTGATACCAAAACCTCCCCTGCTTTCGGTAGTCACTATGTCCTTTTCAAGTTTAGAAACAATGTGTTCTAGGCGCTTAGTCTAACCACTCATATCTTGATACATTTGAGTAATTATTAATCTCTCATTCTTTTCATCATCACGTTCCTTAGTAAGAGATTCAATTTACTCAAGAGCTCGGAGATAGAAGGTACCTCGGCGTTTCCATGAGGCGGACGTTCGCACTTTTCCGTTGGTTCGTTGTTTGAAGATTCCTCTTCTTCTTCCGAGCCACGTTGTATTTTGAGAGGAACGCCTTCCTCTTCATTTTGTCTGTTTTACGAGGTGGAGCATTGGGGTTTAACCTTGTCATCCTTGTCATCCATCTTGGGTTTGGATCTGCCTGCTCTTTGGCCCAATGACCATGTTTCTGCAATTGTGTGCTCTTGGGATGTCCACTCCGACCGCTCCTTCCTTCGAGGGGATTAGGAAGAACCTCTTCTCGAATCCTTTTCTACCTTTCCGTAGAAATCGTGTGAATGATTTCACCAGGAGTGCTATTTCTTCTTCCATGTCCGAGTCGAGTTTTCTCGACTCTTCCGTATCATCCTCCGTCGGCATGCTTGGTCCAGGCCGTAGCCTTAAGAGCTACCCCTTTTCTTTCCGAGTATCTTCTCGTCTCGCTCAGTGTATTTGAATCTGACCTCATGAGTCCGTAGCTCTCCATATAGCTCTTCAGGGGAGCATCTTGCGCTTGTCTTTGGATTGCATCCTGGAGCTACTTGGAGTAGTAACGTATCCAGGCAAGGAATGAAAGAACTTGTCATTTATTTGGAATCGAGTGTAAGTGCTCATTGACGCCACAATTTGGATGAGCTTGCCGAATCGCCGATAAATGCTCTCCGAGATTCGCAGGTTTGTGGTTGAAGCTCTCAAAGTTCTCGTCGAGAGCGCAAAATGACGTTCGCATCCTGGGGACCGACTTCCTTCATATGTAATAGTCAATTTGTCCCACACGCCTCTCATGCGTGCAGCCCGACGTCCGTGGAAAAGCCTCCGAATCCAAGGACAATGTCACATAAGCTAGAGCTTTTTACCTTTGGCGTATTGCCAAGCTCTTTCATCGTGAGTGAGTTCAAACATCGTCTTTGGCCTCCTAACCCCATTTTCTCCGATGGTCATCGAAATGGGAAGCTCCCCGATGAAGACAAGGCCACATTAGATTATCATGACAAGGTCATGAACATCTTCATGCGAGCTTTCCACCGGGAGAAAAGCTCTGGTGTGAACTTTGGCGGTTTGCTTAAAGTGTAGCCCGAACTCCGTGGTTGAGGAGCGACGACAGCAGGCCAGGTTGAGGTGGATCAACATTTTCACCGCCGTCTTCAGTTTGGAAGGGGCTCTTGAACTCCCCCGGAGTTAAGGCGGGTATTAATAGCATGTCGCTTTCTTCGGCCATTGTTAAGTCGAGAGGGAGTGAGGGATCTCTATGAGCAGGTAACTTGCTCCGATACCACTTGTTGGTCCCTGAGAGCTTCAAAGGGGGTGAATAAAGGTTCTTTGAAAATTCTTTCTCTCTCTTAATAGCTTAGACACTCACTCGGTTAAACGGATAAAATCGGTGCGAAGATTAACCAGGTAGTGGAAGTATGTTGCTTTATTATCTCAAGATAATTACAACAAAGCAAAACAAGCTATTAGCCGACATGACACAACACTTCGTTATAGTTACACACACTTGGTAGTGGAATCTCGTGTTTGGCTCTTTTACAAGATATACGCTTATGAGTGTATAAGTACAAGTAAGCACGCGCGTTCTTTTACTTTGCTTCGTGCATATATATGTACATCCTAGGAATCTATCTTGGAACCGCATTTTCCGAGCAAGTAGGGAGCATTGAAGTTCTTCATCGAAAAATGTCAAGCTTTAATCTGCGGATGTGGAGCTGAAATATTGGAAGCATAAGTTGTAATGAATTCTTTGCTTGATTCAATTGTATTTGAGACCCATAACACATCTCCGTGAGTTTCACGTGTCGACAATTTAGGTATTCAATGAGTTTGTCTTACAACGGGACGTAGCAAGTCGCAGCATTAATTGCGGCTTGGAGAGACGAAGCGTCGTCTTCGTGGTCCGTTGCAAGGTTCCTCACTCCGCATGAACGAAGCTCGGACCCACCTCCGTATCGGTGATTACTTACTCCGTATTTAATGAAGTCTTGGAATCCTTATTCCGTGTCGGCACTTCCTTACCCGCATGAGTAGTGGTTCGGAGAGCTTACTCCACATTAGCGCTTCCTTACTCCGTATGAGTAATGGTTCGGATTCCTTATTCCGCATTTGATGTCCTTACTCCGCAATGAAGTCCTTACTCCGCCGAATGATGTGACTCGGATTTCTTCATCCGTGTCTTCTTTTCCTTAGTCTCATTGGAGTGACAACTTCGATTCTTTCTCTCTCACAAGTCTCTTTTACCGTGCAAGATGTAGACTCGGGAACTTACTCCGCATTAATTGACATAATCTTGTTAAGTGTAAGATGCGGGTTCCTAGTCGTTTTGTCAAGTGTTTAATCAGCACTAAGGGTCCTTACTCCGGATGATGACTTGGTTATATACCAAGTGAATGACGACACTCATGATGATCCGGATCGAGATTATGTATCCCGTCCTCAGCTTTGTCCTCACATGAGTAGGTCCGGATTTAGAGTTAACTCATCTACACGTACTTAATGGTAAACATGAAACATCTCGAGTCAAATTACAGGGTTTGTTCCGCATTATCCAAATTCTTGGTTTGATCCAACAATCATAGGTTTCAGAAATTAGAAATATCGGTGTATTCAAAGATTTTTGTTCCGATACTATCATCTCATGTTATAGTGGGGCTACGAGAAATGGTTGTCATTCTCAATCTCCTACCTATTTCCTATTTTTTCCAATACAATAAACTAAAAAAAATAGACAACAAAATTCCGACCAATATCGATATAAAATATTCAATAAAAAAAATAATGAGGTGTTTTTACTGCTTTGGCCTCGTAAAACGAAATAGTTCCGATGAATTTTATATGAATCGAAAAGGAATGGGAAATCGAACAAAGAGCACAATAAAAGGAAAAGGAATAGGATTTTAAAATATATGATACCGTATAAGAATTGAGTCTATATAACATTTTAATAATCTATAGAAATTAGGTGATAAACGAGAGAATAGGTTTGATCATTTTTGTTTTTTAATCTTCAAAACCCGTTGGGCATATCGGCATATCGTATTAAATATTAAAATGAATCAAGAAAAATAAAAAGTACCGAAATCAAGAAAACATTCCTTGGAAAACATATCAAGAAAAACAAGAAAAATTAGTAGGTCTAATAAATAAAGTTTATTAAGTTTTCATAGAAAATAAAGTCTTTATTCACATTCTATCCCTTATATCTTTAGTATTTGTAGTATTTTTTACCTGGTGGAGCTCTCTCTCTCTCTCTCTCTCCATGAGATTCATAGTTGCATTATTTATAACTTCCTTGTTCGTAGACAAAGCGATTCGGAATTGTCTTTCATTCCAAGGCATAACTTGTATCCATGCGCTTCCACTTCGCCAGAGTTCGCTCCCGAAATATAGCCATCCCTACCCCCTCATGGCAATCCCAGGAGCCTCTTATCCATTCTCATTCGATCACGACGGGGGAGCAGCAAGTCAAAATAGAAAAACTCATACACATTGGGTTTAGGGATAATCAGGCTTGAACTGATGACTTCCACCACGTCAAGGTGACATTCTACCACTGAGTTATATCCCTGCCCCCATCGAGAAATAGAACTGACTAATCCTAAGCTAAGTTAAAGGGTCGAGAAACTCAATGCCACAGTTACCTATAGTTAGGCCTTCTTTTCGTATTCGTAATAGTGTGAAAAGAAAAGAATGGTAAAAGAAAAATTATGAGTCAATTGTTAAGCTTTCTTATCGAAAATAGGATTGACTACGGATTCGAGCCATAGCACGTGGTTTCATAAAACCGTACGATTTTATCGATCGAAATCAAGCAGAATTTACATGAAGAAGATTTGGCTCAGCATGTTCTATTCGATATGGGTAGGAGAAGAACCCAACTCGGTATTCTTAAATTGATCCTCATGCCTAAATCCAAAATTAAAAATGACAAATTGTACCCTCTCCCCTCCCTCCCTCCACAGTCTTCCTATCATGCCCCCCCCCAAACAAATTGCTGGTATAATAGATCTAGCAATGCGTTCTCCAGCAAACGTTACTCTCACCATCAGATCTAGCAACATGTTCCCAAAAAGATAAAGGAGATAGGGATTTGTTGCAGGTGTATTTGATTGCCACTATTGTTGAACAATTTCACCGCCTACACTTCAGGGTGCATTAGGAAAAATAAAATTGAAGTAAAAATATAAATGATCTAGCATTGAAATATCACTAGATAAAACAGTATTGTAACAAACTAAAAATATCTTTAACTAACCAATTTAGCTAATGAAGATTAGCGATGCTCTAAGTCCGTGCCAAAAACACTCTTTCCATTCAAGTTCTTACTCGTGACGAATAACGATAAGAAGAAAAAAGGTGATTTAAAAAGAAGAACAATATGTACTTAATACCATGAAAATTTTGATTTGTAATTAATTGTTTTTTATTGAATCAGTAGAGTATAAAATTATACGAGAAGATTTCCTATTTTATAAGATTGTCATGTTACAAATCAGGAATACAAATTATTCCAATCTATAAAATACACAAAATATTCTACAAATAATTAAGAAACTGATCTTAAAATAATAATATTATTAAATTAACACAAAGTCAACTTTCCTAAGAGTGTCATGCCTTAAGTAAAATTTATCATAACATGTAAACTTGAACTTAGACCTTGATAGACTCCTACACCTTCCTTATTAGTCTTGAATTTAGAGTCTAAAGACTAAGACTAGGTTATATTAGTAGCCATCAACGTTCAATATTACAATGTCTTCAAATATTTACATAAAAAGGAATTTGTATTTAAAAACTATTGTTTATAGTAAATTAAAAAAATTTGTCAATCCCATATCGAAATTAAAACCAATTGATGTGGTTTTGTTTAATAAATTTCAAGAAATACTACCAACAAAAAATAATTTTTACTTTTTATTATAAGAATATTTTTTTTAAAATTAATTATTTAAATTCTCTTATTTTTTTATACTTATATTTAATTTTATTTTAAAAATTAATTTCTTAAAAAACTTATCTCAAAGCAGTTATCTAAACTTTTTTTTTTTTTAAATCAAAATATTCAAACGATATTTAGGCTCATTTGGTATGCGGGAATAAAATTGGAGGGAATGAAATCATTAAGGGAATGAAATTGATATGAGAAATGGAATAAATTTTTTGATTATCTTGCCTGTGTTTGATATACAAGATTAAGCAAGGTAATGTATTAAGAAAATTATTAAAATATCCTCAAGTTTTTATTTTTATTTTATTTTAATTTCTGCTTCTCAACTCATCGTCTTCACGTTGTGTCGTCTTGACTGGCGACAGGAGGGTGGGGCCGGATCTCGGGCGACGACGTGGGCACTTGGGTTTGGGCGGCCGGGGCTGGTTCGGCGAAGGAGGGAGGTGCTTGGACTTGGGCGCGCGACGGGAGAGGGGAGGGTGCCTGGGGAGCGCAATGGGGAGGGGGACGAGCGACAGGGATTGGGGGGCGTTGCTGGGCGACGGGTGGTGTTGGCAATGGGATAGAAGGGGGTGCTAGGAACAGGTAATGAGAAAAAAAAAAGGACAAAATAATAAAAAAAAAGTTTCCTTACGAGGTGAGAGAACTTTTGTAAAACTGAAATAGGAGAGAATCAATTTGAGGGTATAAGAGCATGTTTGGCAGAAGTTGTTTTCCGCTGTATTATGTATTTGAATTCCGAAAATGGTGATGTAGTGTTGTTTGGCGAATGTTTTTAAAATTTAAATTCAAACTTTTTACTGTTTAAATGATACCTAAAGCCGGCTTTTTGAAAACACCAAATCGGTGTTTTCCGTATTTTGTTCTCTGTTTTCAGTAGACGCGGTGGCATCTTTGTAATTATATGTCGGTCACGATAACACAACGCAATGCCGGCCTCTGCACAATCACAACACGATCTCCTTCACCATCGATTTCCCTAAAAAAATGATCTTCTTCATTGAATCCCTGCAAAAATCCTCTCTGAATCTCTCATAAATCCCTTTCCATTCAGGCGCATCCATTGTCAGTCAACATCTTCACCGAAAATGGCCTCCCAACCCATTCGCGAAGAATTTGAGAGAGGCGATCGAAGTGTACCCAGGTCTGCATCCCTGCAAAAACATGTTTGGCTCCAACCACGGTCAACCTCTCCATCTCCGACCGAAGCTAGCTATTTTGAAACCCAGATATGCATCCAGATCTGAAAATTTGGAGATTTTTCCCCTGAATTTGTTGTCAAATTTAGGCTATTTTCTCTGACCTAAGGTTGTTGTCGACATTGGTCGAATTTTGGTGTGGGGGATGGTTGACGACAGCGCGCAGGGGGGTGTCTGCTTCTGCGTTAGGGAGGCTCGATAGAAGCAAGGAGAGAGAGAGAGAGAGGGGGTCAGCTTCCGCGTGCAGGGGGTCAGCCTAGGGGGTGGGGGTGAGTGGCAACGTCTGCTTCTGCATCTGCGTTAGGGAGGCTCGACAGAAGCAGGGAGAGAGAGAGGGGGTCAGCTTCTGCGTAAGGAAGGGGATACCGTCTTGATCGGTACCGTAAATATCAATTCTGAAAATAACCACCAAACAAAAAATGTATAATGAATATTATAAAAAACAGTTTTAAAATATAATTTTTAAAAACTGCTTTTTAAAATAAAAAACTAAATATAAGACCAAAGCTTAATATTTTCACGAGTTAATTTTTTTTTCATGTATTGAAACCGAGAAAACAATGAAATTTGATTTTTTTTTTTCTTTACCGCCCACAAAACATGGCCTTATAGATTAGTGAGATAGGGTCTGGCACAGAACCTTAGACGGTCTAGAACAAATGGGAAGGCATTTCCCCAGGTCTTCAGGCGCCATCGGCCTGGGATCCCATCTGGTGTGGAAGAAGGCTCCTTCTCATCCTCGTCATTCACGCCTTATTCACCATTCCTTGTCACAGGCAAAACAACACCACCTAGACAAACCACCGCAAGACCACCCACAACATCAACACAACCCACTGCCTCCGCCTCCACCTCCGCCGTCTTCTAAATCCCCGGTCGGACTGGTCTCCCCCGCCCGAGTCCACAAACTCATTGCCTCCCAATCCGACCCTCTCCTCGCAAAAGAAATCTTTGACCTCGCCTCCAAGCACCCCGGTTTCCGACACTCCTACGCCTCGTACCACGCCCTCATCCTCAAGCTCGGTCAGTCCCGCCAATTCTCCCTGATGCGCCGCCTCCTCTCCCCGCCTCCGATCCGAACCGTACCAGGTCTGCCCGGATCTCTTAGCGAACGTCATTCAAATCTACGGCGACGCCGACCTCCCCCAAGAAGCTCTCAACACCTTCTACTCCGTGCTCCGGCCCGACTACAACTTCCAGCCCTCGCACCGGCACCTGAATCGCCTTCTCGAAGCTCTCGTCGCTCACCGGACCCTTCTCCGCACCGCTCTCGACGCCTTTGTTACCGCCGGCCGCTACGGGGTGAACCAGAACACCAAATCGTACAACATCTTGATGCGCGCTTTCTGTCTCAACGGGGACTTAAGTATTGCCTACCGGCTGTTCAACGAAATGTTCAAGAAAGATATTGTGCCGGATGTGGAGTCGTATCGCATCATGACGCAGGGTTTGTGCCGGAGGAGACAGGTGAATGGAGCTGTGGACTTGCTTGAAGACATGTTGAATAAAGGCTTTGTCCCGGATGCTCTGACGTATACGACTCTTTTGAATAGCCTGTGTAGGAAAACGAAGCTCAAGGAGGCCTACAAGCTTCTCTGTCGAATGAAGGTTAAAGGGTGCAACCCCGATATTGTTCACTATAACACAGTCATTTTGGGGTTTTGTAGAAAAGGGCGGGCATTGGAAGCTTGTAAAATCCTGAAGGATATGCCGGAGAATGGGTGCTTGCCGAACTTGGTGTCTTATAGGACGCTCGTGAGTGGGTTATGTGATCGGGGAATGCTTGAGGAGGCAAGCAGTTATATGCAGGAAATGATATCAAAGGGGTTTTCTCCACATTTTTCGGTGCTTCATGCTGTGGTAAAGGGCTTCTGTAGTGTGGGTAAGATTGAGGAGGCCTGTGGAATACTAGGCGAAATGTTGAAGCATGGGGAAGCTCCCCACATAGAGACTTGGTTGTTGCTTATACCTAGAATATGTGAGGATGATGAAATGGTTCAGACAAGGAGTGTTATGGAAAAGGTTTTGAAGGTGGAGTTAAAGCGGCACACGAGAATAGTCGAAGCAGGTGTTGGTCTAGAAGAATACGTGACTAACAAGATGCAGTCTAGATCAAAGAAAGGTTGGGCATAGTTTGACATTCGGCTGATTATTGATAGACCTGCGTAGTGCCTCCAGCCTGGATCACCTTCAGCCATCTAGGTATAAGTTGTTTATACGATCAGTTGTTTCATTGAATCTGTATTTTTATTTTTATTTTTTAACATCATTTCTATAGCTATTTGGTTGTATTTGCCTCTTCGGGAACGAGGAAGTTAACAGTCACCGTGAGTGCATTGATATATACATTTTTATGTTTACCTATGTGTTATGGTGTTTCTGTCAAGGAAAGTAAATATGTTAATGCATAAAATTAATGATTCCCTTGATTTATGCTCTGTCAAATCATTTCCATATAGGAATATATATTAGGATATAGATTAAATTTTAAGATCTCAAATTGATTTTTGTATCCAGTATATATGTATCCTTGTCATCAATAAAACATATAGAAAATAGACTCTTTTCATAGCACGAGAGCATGTTTGCTCCTGACAATTCAACTATAGTTTCTTTTTCTTTTCTCTTTTCAATCGTCATCTATAGCACTCTGATCAACTTCGAGTTGTGCTTGTCACCCAATTGTTGAATGAAGAAAATTACAGTACTTAGAGTCGTGCCATGATTATGGTCCTCAGCATAAAAAATAAAGGCGGCTTTATCAACGGTGCCATTCAAAAATCACTAGCTACATCCACCATGGAACTCCAACATTGGATGCGTTGCAACCATGGTTCACAATATCGGCCGAGATGTCCGTATCTCGGCTGCTTCAACCAGGTATCGGCCTGCGATATGGGATTTAGGATGATACAAAGAACTGCTCATCTCGTATGAGTTATTGGTCGAGATGTCACGTGGACGCCGGTATTAGACGTCACGCGACGCCAATATTTGACGTGTCTCGGCCGATATCGCGGCATTAACTCACGACACGTCGATGCAACGCCACTGACGCGCAGCGAGCAACGCTAGACGAGCCACGCTAGACAATCGATGACGCCACGACGCCGCACGGTCGTCGATGACTTCATGACGCCAGACGATCGATGATGCCACGATGCCGCACGATCGATGACGCCGTAAGAGCGGTGACTCCGCATGATCGACCCAGCACGTGACGATCGACGAGGCCAAATGAGCTACGCGACGACGCTAGGCGCCTCTTTTGCTAGCGACTGACAGTGACGCATCTCTTCCTCCTTTTGCCCAATGTGCACGACTCTACACGAACAAAGTACTACTGTATACGTAAATTAAGTATAATTCTATATATTAATTATTACTATAATAACTAATAATTAATTAGTATATTATTTAGTTAATTAAAAATTTAACTTTAAATTAAAATTTTGAATCACTTTAGTTAATTTAATCAAATAGATATTATTAAATTAATGTTAAAATTACTTTTATTTATAATTATGCATTTTAATTAATAATTACTACAAGTTATTCTTAGTATAACTTGATACTTTTATATTTAATTTGTTAAATGAATTAGTATAGCTTATTTATAAAACTAGCATTAATTTGTATATTAATTCATAATTAATAATTAATTGTATATTAATTAATAAAAATAACATGAATTAGTATATTAATTGATAACTAAAAATTAAAGTTTTAATTATAATTAAAATAGTTTAATATGTTTTATGTCTATTAATTTATATTTTATATCTTGTTTTTATATAAAAAATATTATTAACTAATTATTATATTTGTATAAATTATTTTGATCTATAATTATAATTTTTTTTATTTTAAGGTGTCAAATAAAATAAGTGCACTATAAATTTAACTTCAAATTATAATTTTTAATGCATTTAGTTAATTTAAGTAAATAGATATTATTAAATTAATATTAAGTGTTATTTTTATTTATAATTATATATCTTAATTAATAATTACTTATTCTATTATTAAATAAATATTATAAAAGTTAAATGTCAATTAAAATTTCATGTGTTATATTATAAATCATAAAAATGTAATAATATATTTATTTTAATACTTCAATAATGCGCTAGTGCTTTTTTTACAATAATAACTCATATTATATTATTTAAATCATATATTTATATTATTTAATGATTCAAATGTGATTGACTGAATTCTTCTAATTTTTCTATAATTTTTAAAAAATTAATTAAATATTATTTCATACCTAAAGTTGTATCTCACCTAAGATGCAATGCGACATCCGCGACCGCGACGTGATGACTGCCGCGACCACGACTGCGAACCATTGTTGCAATAATCTTGTGAAATCATGGCTTCTCAATTCAATTTCACATGACATTGGAGCAAGTGTGATATACAATAAGTTAGCGCATGAAATTTGGGTAGACTTGAAGAAGCGGTTTTCATGCATCAATAGTGTTCATCTCTTCCACGTTAAAGAAGCAATCCATGATTGCAAACAGGACAATATGACCATTGGTGCTTATTATACCAACCTCAATGGTCTTTGGGATGAACGAGATGCATTGTGCTTTATCTCAACCTACACCTGCGGTACTATCAAAGAGGTTTGGCAGTTTCAACAAAGTCAAAAGACTATGAAGTTTCTTATGGGTCTTAATGTTGCTGTTCGGGGACAGATCTTACTCATGGATCCACTTCCTACCGTCAACAAGACTTATTCTCTCATTCTCCAAGATGAGAGACAACGAGTTGTGTCAAAGGGCAAGCACCCATGTCTGACATTACGGCCTTTGCCATAAGGACCAACTCACGAAATTTTGGGAACAAATTCACGCTCAAAAAATCCTCATTTGAAATGTGAACTTTGTGACAAATTTGGGCACACCTCAAAGACTTGTCGAGCACATCATAAATGTGACTATTGTAGTTGGAATGGTCACACTATTGATGTATGACGTAAATTGCAAAAGAAGAATATCGTTACCAACATTCATGTCAGGGATCTTACCTCTAAGACTTATCATGGCAACACTAGTGGGAATGCAGCCACATCTTCCACCTCTTTCAACCTCATAATAGAACAATATTAGAATCTCATGACCCTCCTTAATGGCAAGAAGGCCATGGCTAATAACGTTGGTAGTGCATCCGCTATGAATGATGTCTCAGGTATACCCTTTTGTGCTTCTTTTTTTGGTAAAGAATTGTGTTGGATACTTGACATTGGAGCCATGGATTACATGATTTGCTCTCTTGACTTGTTGACTACCACTTCTCAAGTTAACAAGCGAACCGTACATCTTCCCAATGGAGCGAAGGCTACCGTCATACACACAAAGAAGCATTTGTTTTGGTGCTTTTACATTACATGATGTACTTTGTGTTCCATCCTTTAAATTAAACCTGATCTTTGTTAGCAAACTTGTTCAAACCTGCTCTATTTACCAATGATACTTGTATGTTTAAGGACCAATAGTCGAGAAAGATGATTGGGATGGGAACTGAACGAGGTGAACTTTACTACCTTGATGCTCCGAAGCATAACAAATGCAACTCCCTCACTGTAGCAGTCTCCCATTCCTCGAGGCTTTGGCATCAATGCCTTAGTCATCCCTCCAATAAGTGTCTTTGTTTGCTTTCTCAATATGTTAAAGACCTATTTTTTAATGATATTGATGATAGCTTAATTTGACTATTAGCTAAACAAACTCGATCTCAATTTCCATTAAGTTCTATCAAAACTCATGCTCCATTTAAATTAATTCACGTAGATATATGAGGAGGGTACCATGTTCCTACCAACACTGGGGCATGATACTTTCTCACCACCGTTAATGATCATACTCAATGTATGTGGGTCTATTTGATGCATCATAAATTAGACACCCCTGCATATATCACCACCTTTGTTAATTTGGTCGAGACACAATTTTCCTTGAAAGTTAAGGTTCTTCGTAGTGATAATGGTTCCTAATTCATAATGACAAAAAAATGGAGTTACTGAACGCAAACATCACCATCTTCTCAATGTGTCATACACCTTATTATTTCAAGCTAATCTTCCAAAACAATTTTGGGGAGATAGTTTCCACCTATCTCATCAACTGAACCCCCACCTTAGTACTTCACGACCAAACCCCTTTTGAGATACTTTTCCATCAATCACTCACCTATGATCATTTACGTGTTTTTGGGTGTTTGTGTTTTTGCGTCTACATACCACCATCGCCTCACCAAATTTGATGTTCAGGCCACACATTGTCTCTTTCTTGGGTATCCATATGGTCAAAAAGGCTATCAAGTTTATGATCTCTCCACCTGGTAAAATCTTTGTCTCCTGGGATGTCTCTTTCCATGAAACCATTTTCCCTTTCCCCCTCTCGCCAATTCCCTTCGGTGCTTCCTTCTACTCCATCCTCACCATATGATGATGACATCCATAGTCCTCCTTCGTTTCCCTGTCCCCCCATGGACTCTCTCCACAGAACCTATCTCTGTGGGCTTTCCCTTGTCTTCCATTTCTTCTCCCGCCATCCAACTTCCGCATACACGGCCGACATGCCCTACACGAGCTCCTGCTATCTCTCGTGAGTATCATGTTGGTACTCCTCTTCCTTCACCAACTGATTCCTCATCTACCTCGGCGTTGATTGGACCTTCAGGTATTCCTCACCCTTTTTTTGCTATGCCTTCCTATGATAAACTATGACCCCAACACCATGCTTTCACCATTTCTCTTTCAGGTACAAGAGAACCATGTTCCTTTGCACATGTAGTTTGTGATCCTAAGTGGCGCCTTGCCATGCACCACGAGCTTGCTTCTTTCCAGGCTAATAACACATGGTCTCTTCATCCCTTACCTATTAGGAAGACACTGGTTGGAAGCAAATGGGTGTATAAGATCAAATTCAACCCTGATGGTACTATTGAGTGTTATGAAACTCGCTTAGTCGCCAAAGGGTATAATCAAATTGAAGGTGTCGATTACCGTGAGACCTTTGCTCCAGTGGCCAAGCTTGTCACTGTTTGCCTTCTACTTATTGTGGCTTTAACTCAAAATTGGCATCTGTTATGGGGGTTTTTCAAACCTATTTTAGTGTCAAATGAAAGGGATTTTATGAGAAAAGATCACATTTTTAACTTCATTTTGATGTATTTGATTTATAAATGCACTAACCCCCTAACATAGCAATTGTAGATCCTTTGTATGGTTTTTGGATGTTTCTGAATGAATAATAGGTCAAGTACAATGATCAAAGAAAGAAGAAAGGCGTGGAAAACAATCTGCACTGCGGTCAACTGAAATTTGAAATGACCAAAAAGAAATGACTCAACCACGAGCAATTTCTGCACGACGTATTCTGCGGATCCACATAATTCTTTCAGATGCCACCTATACAGCTTAAATCTCTTCATTAAAGGATCTGACAACTCTCCATCAACCATTTTGAGAGGGAAACAACTTCAAATTAATGGAGGGAATGGTTATTGACGGTTGGGTGGATCTCACACGCAGGAATGGGTTCTAAAAGGGGGAAATTGATGTATTTTAGGGGTATCGTTGAAGGAGAGAGGGAGAGAGGAATCCTTTGGGATTTCACGGCAAGAACAATTGTTTTATTTATTACTATGGTAGCTTAAACCTCCATGGGAGGAGGATGGATATTGATGTAAGCTTTTAAGTTCCTTTCTTTTGGTATGTTAATTTAAATTCCCTTATTTGTTTATCAAGTCTCTTGAATTTACATGTGAGAATTAGGTTTAGCCATCTTAATTCTTGTTTAAGGTTACTCAATTATGGATCGAAAGAAGACGTTGATAACCGGATAGTTAAGAGATTTGACTTGTAAAGATTATAATTTGGAAGGCCAGGAATCTTGCTTGTAACCTAGTTAGGATTGGTGTGATGTCAATCTACACTCAAACAACTTGAGCACTTAATGGGTTGCCTGTCCCCCAAGCTAGGTATACACACGGCTAGATCCCTCGAAAGAGGCTAGTTCATGCAAGGGTGTTGGGTTTTAGATAAAAGGGGAAAGTTTGAATTAATATGCTTTAAGAACTTGGAATAAATAAATTACATCAATTGAAATCCAATTCCCTATTTCTCCTATAAGATCATTTATATTTGCTTGTTATTTAATTTACTACTTCAAATTGCTAATTATTACAAAACCAATCTTCAAATTACATCATGGAGTTACAAAATCAACTTTACACTTGATCACCTTCCCTGTGGGTTCGACATGAGTCCACTTTATTACTTGTAACGATCCGTACGCTATGAAATTGCTAACAACATCTTCACCAACTTGATGTTAATAATGCTTTTTTGCATGGCGATCTTGATGAAGATGTTAACATATCTTTGCCTCCTGATTTTGCATTTAAAAGGGAAGACACGTGTTTGCAAACTTCACAAATCATTATATGATCTTAAGCAAGCTTTACGTCAATGGTTTATCAAACTTTCAACTGCTCTCAAACAAGTCGGTTATCGATAATCCAAAGTTGATTATTCATTATTTGTCCGATCCCAAGGTGGTAAATTCACTGCTCTTCTTATTTATGTAGATATTATTTTGGTAGGAAATAATCTGCAAGATATTGAAGACACCAAGTCTTTTTTAAAGGATTAATTTAAATTGAAAGATCTTTGCTAATTGAAATATTTCTTAGGTATAAAAGTTGCTCGATCTAATAAGGGCATTGTTGTTTTTCAACAAAAGTATGCTCTTGAAATCCTTGAAGATGCTGGATACCTTGGTGCAAAACCAGCAACTTTTTTCCCATGGAACAACTTGTCCGTGGTGCATTTGATGGTGACTATATCGGTGATCCTTCTTCATATCGAAGACTTGTTGGGTGGCTAATTTATTTGACCATCACACGACCAGACTTAATATATGCCATTCATATCCTAAGTCAATTTATGGATACGCCACAAGTTCTACATTTAGAAGCGGCTCATCGTGTCTTGCGATATGTCAAACACACGCCGGGCCAAGGAATTTTTCTTCTTACTACTAGTTCACTCCAATTAAATGGCTATTGTGATACAGATTGAGCTAAATGTCGCGATACTCGACAATCATTCTTGGATATTGCATATTCCTTGGAAAATCATTAATTTCTTAGAAAACAAAAAAGATAAACTATGGTATCGTGATCTAATGCGGGCTTAGTATTAATCCATGACAACAACTTCTTGTGAGATTACTTGGTTTAACTACATTCTACAAGATTTAGGCATTAAACATTCATGCCCTGCCAATCTATTTTGTAACAATCAAGCAAAGCACTCCATATTGATTCAAATCCTTCCATGAATGGATAAAACATATAGAAATTGATTGTCATCTTATACGAGAAAAGATTCAAGAAAGGATAATCAAAACAACTCACATATCCACATTGCATCAACCTACGACATGTTCACAAAGCCACTGAGAGCCTCGCAGCTTCGACTTTAATTGGCAAGTTGGAAATTATTAACATCCATTCCAAACTTGAGAGGGAGTGTTAAGGAAAGTAAATATGTATAAAATAAGTGATTCTCTTGATTTATGCTTTGTCAAATTATTTCCTTTTATATAGGAATGTATATTAGGATATAAATTTAAGTTTAAGATCTCAAATTGATCTTTGTATTCTGTATATATATATATATATCCTTTTCATCAATGAAACATATAGAAAATATAGACTTTTTTCAGATTCCACTTTTAAATCATTTCCTCTTTCCATTTTATTTAAATAGTATTAGAGCATGTAGCGAAGCATCCGCAAAGAGGGGAAATATATACCATACAAAAATAAAAATAAAATTTCATGTTCAAGCTTATGCTCAGATTTTTTTGATCCATAAAAGCATTTCTAACCCATCGCCTATAACAAAAGCTATAGCGGAAATATGGCTGAAATTGCTTTCCAATGGTTTAGGTATACCATTAGCAAAAGTAAAAATAAAAGCTAAATATAGCTTTTGTTTTTGCTTTAACTGATCTTACTTGTCACGCCCCAGCTTTTCGGCCCGCAGAAACCGGGTAATGAAATCCCAAGCCCGCACCCGAAGGAACAAGAGGTTGGTGAGAACACCGAGAAAGGGACCTTAGCATGGGTGCCGTCCTTAAAACCATATCACATATATACAGAAATCTCATTTCAAATCACAATACAAACACACATACATACATGTTTTTCCCCCCACGGGGTTACATCATAGTTTTTCTAATCCAACAAAACAAACAAACACACACAAGTTCTCCACTTCTGGTGAACCTCCTAACTCCTGTAAGCACCCGAAACAAACAAAAGCAACCACAACAGGAGGGGTGAGCAATCACAGCTCAGTAGGGATCCTATCACTCTACCCCCCCCCCCCCCCCCACTCAATACATGTTCAAAGCATAACCATATAGATAACAAATGTCAGGACGCAGCTGAAAGAAACTAAAATCAGGAAATAGATTCCTTGTTTTTAACCTCTCACTCTCTAGACAACTCTCACAATGTACTGGTGCCATCACTGAGTGCCAAGGGATAGGTATTCCAATCTGATACCGCCGCTTTGTGGGACACGACGCTCAACCACCTCGGGTTGAGAGGACTTTCGATATCATGAAACACCTTCCTGAGAACAAATAGACTCGACACCAGCATAACATCTCGGGTTCTCTACCACTTGTCATCGAAGCCTCACAACATCCCATCAATACAACATTACACCAGGACATCCTCTCCTCAACAGACTCGAGTATGTTTCTCCACAATCAAAAATAAAATTAGCAACAAATCACATCAACAGGATAGCCTATCTTATCCACACAAGGACCCAAAGATATTCACCACAACCCTAAATAGGATCCACATCACCTCAGGACACAGCATCCATGATCCTTCACAAGATCATATCAACTCCACAAGCTCATCAGGCCTTAACCTCACCCAACAGGGTACATCACAAACCAAGGGGGGCTTTAGCCACTTATCAATCCACGTAAGGGTACATCTGCACTGAGCTCAACTAAGCTCAAACTCAACTACCGAATATGCCACCGGGCACAATTGACATCTTACATGGACTCAAGAGTCCCACATATCACAGAGATCTCACACACGGGCATACAAACGAGCATAAGATATCACAAATGGACCCAAAGGTCCCACATAATACACGTATGTATACGAGCTAACCATAACCATAACAGTCAACATACTATGAGGCTCTCACAAGTCGACCACCCTCACCGCCCCTTTGACACCTTAGCCCTCATGACCCAAACCATAGCATCAAACCAACCACGATGGTTACGTCACACAACCATCGTGGTACATAGTATTGCCTCACTAGGCTCAAGATTACCTCTCATACATAGTATTTCCTCTCAAGAACAAGATGACCTCTCAAGCATAGTATTGCCCCTCGTGCACAACATTTGCATCTTAAGCATAATATTTTATATTACCTCTCAGGTACATTGCATCTCAGATACATTACTATATTACCTCTCAGGTACATCACTATATTACCTCTCGGGCATCGTATTGCCCCTCGGGCACAACATTGCCTCTCAGGCACAATATTTTATATTACCACTCGTGCACATTGCATCTTAGATACAATATTACCTCAGGCCCCGCCTTAACTCTCGTGTACGGATTACCTCAAGCAATGCCTTAACTCTCAGGTACATGACTATATTACCTCTCAGGTACAATAGCCTCTTAGGCTTTAAACACCTCTCACTTCCCAGGCCCTTAATAATAGCCTCCTAGGTTTACCAAGGTAACTTCACAAGTCCACATGACCATCCGAGTTCATAACTCTATCCTCATGTCTTGACCAAGAGAGAGGATTTTCGCAGAAACTTTTTTCTTGAAATAAAAAGTCCCGGCATTGGCTCCTCATACCATAACCGAGATAATTTGATTTTTTGGGGATTTTTCTCAAAGGTTTAACCTCACTTTCCAAAAAGTTACCACTATGAAAAATCGCATATTTCCAGGATTTTACAATAAATCCCATTTTTTACATTTTGAAGGAGTAAGAATTTGATTTTCTAGTATTTTTTTTGAATCCAAATGGGGGGTATTTCACTATTTACATTGTAACTTACATATAATACTTAAATGTGGAGAGACTTAATGGTTACAATGTAAATGGGTCCAGGCACCCTGGCAACATACACTGGTAACTGCACTGTCTAACTGCTTGAGACACCCCGCTCAAGACACCTTGCTCGAAGTCGCTAGACACTCTAAGCTCGAGCAACATGCTCGAGGCTCCCTCGCTCAACACTTTGCTCGAAGCTCGCTTGAAGCTAGCCTTGAGCAGTTCCCCAGTCGTGAACTGTCGACTGCGTTCTTCCCGATTTCGTCCCAAAACCCAATTCTACCCATTAAATCTCCATTTTAAAGCACTAATTCATCCCACAAATGCCTTTCTAATTCATATTAGCCATCTTAAGCAACCAAAACAACATCAATTCATACCAAAACAACAAAAATCGAGTTTCTCAAACTCTAGGGTTCATACTTCAATTCCGTGAATTGGGAGTTAAATTACATGTTTTAGCTACTCTAGCAAGCATAATCAACGACATAGGTGTGAGAAGAATGAATCTCTACCTCGACTTTGGTCGATTTGAGCTCCGGATCGTCAATTTCGCTTTCTCCATTCTCTTTCTCTCTCCTCTCCTCTTTCTCTCTCTAGAAAGGCAAGCACGTATGACACTTACGGATTTGTGTTTTCACTGCCCTATTTATACTTTCCCACATTTAATTCATTAAAATATCAAAATTACCCTCACAGGGTCCCGACTCCAAATCAAGCCCAATTACTGTCAAAACGCTCCGTTTGACGCGTACATCACTGTACTGAGATTTGTTTTTCCAAATAATAACACAAATACAAAGTCACCTGACCACACCACAAAAATCCCAAAATTAGCCTTTTGGGGCTCCGACTCCGAATCGGGCCCACTCACAGTCAAAATGCTCTATTCGATGCATACGTCGTCGTACTGATATTCACATCCCTCGATGTGCACTCCATCACATGGTTAACTGCCGGAACCCCAAACATGGTTCATTACACTACCAAGTCAGCAAATATGATAAAATTACTCATGAGTCCATTCCTCTTGTCTTGATCCCTCTTCCTCCCCCGTCCCTGTCTCCATCCCTCCCCCTCGCTTGTCCCTGTTTCCAGCTCTCCCGCTCACCTGTCCCTCTCTCGCTCTCTCTCCCGTGTCCGGCGTCAACTTCCGACGAAGGGTGAGACGACGAAGACAACAAAGACGACGACAGTCGGCTTGAGCTGAAGGGTGTGGATCGAGAGGGGCGACATAGCGCAGATCTAGCATCTTCATCGTCTGCGAAGGCCGAGGAGCCGCGGTTTCTTAGGCCTCGTTGCCTTAAGAGTTGCGGCCGCCGTCGAGGATGAGGGGTTGTTGGGGTATTCCGATGGATTCATCGGTCCTGCGTCGGTCCCCTCATCTCGACGAAAAACAAGAAAATTGGTGCCGATGAGATCTGCTTGTTGTTGTTGAACATGATCTCAAACGAGAAACCCTAAGACGGCTGGCTTTCTCTTGACATTTGGGAATATGTATGGTAGGAGTAGATTGGAAAAATTAATTATTAAGCAAAAAAATAAATGGTGTACCATTGGAGTGTCATTAGGTAAAGTCTCACTATAACAAGTTAAATATAACTTTAACTAATTAAATTTAACTAGAATGATCAGAGATGCTCTTTAACTATTTATGTTGTAATTGTTAAAGACCCATTAACCCGAGATTGTGACTTTCTTTCCTCGTTATTTTTTTGAAATGGGACACGTACGAAAGAATAGAGGATCATGTACGAAATTTTACAACCAATGTCATTGGATGGTCAGTTGGTGACTCTTTTGTATCAAATATATTTGCTTGGCTTTTGTCCTTTGTAGTAACGTCCATTGTATAACTTGTATTATCGTAGCTACGCAAGCACAATTTGATAGCATAGTATATGCACTATACTTGGCATCTTTTTTTTTTCCCAGAATTAATTTATCTTTTCTAACCTCTCAGTTTTGGCAGCCATATTGAATTGATAGCAACAAATTTTGTTGGAAGGGCTTTTTCTTAAAGAAGACATTTACCCTCAGTGGCAATTTTGCAACTGCAGGCATTAGGCACAGTGAGTTTTTTTCCTGAACTGCAATTGTCTGGATTTTTAAAGACCCATAGACTATGACTTAGTTTGGTAATGCTATGCTTTTAGAAGAAGCTGCTTTTAGTCTGTACTTTTAAAATAAGTCGTTGTTAAAATAAGGAGGTGAGTGTTTGGTAAAATATAATTTTAAAAGTGCTTTAAATTTTAAAAGCAGATGATAAGTGTTTGGTAAATTTTTTTAAAAAGTGTTGTAAAGATTTAAAAGATAAAAATATCCTTGATATATTTTAATTTCAAATAAGAAAAATAACACAATCATCAAGTGTTCGTGCAATGACAGTGTCACACAAGTGGTATCGCAGTATTGATAACAGCATATAAAACAACAGTTTTTCTCTTTTGTGAATTTATCAAAAAGCTTGTTGGATTGCTGAGAGGCTTTGAAGAACACAACCCAGCTGCTTCTCTTACGTCTATTTTAGTTCAAAGCAACAATTTTTATTAAAAAAAAAAACAAAAACAAACAAATAATTACCTGAGGTTACTATACTAGATCTCATTCGGATGGACTCGAAGAAGCCCTATGCTCAAACTATAAAACCAAACAAGAATCGCAGAGGAAGCGAATTCGAATAGCCGTCAAATTTCAGGAAGAACCAATGGGGATTAGGGTACTACAAACCGACAAGAATCGAGAATCCGATCGGACAGGAGAGCTTAGGTTTTGATTTGGGGACCTGGAAATAGTAGATTCGGTAACCTGGTAAACGTGGGCTTCTCTTCGAGGGCGACAGGGCGATGGATAAAGAAGCGTTGATGAGGGTGACGGATGAAGGATCGAAGCGCTGATGAGGGCGAAGGGGCGACGGACGAGGCATCGAAAGAGATATGATTGGTATTTTATTTTTTAAAAACTGCTTACTGAAACAGCAGCTTTTAGAAGCAACCGTCAAATTGCTTCTGCTTTTGAGCCAAAAAAAGTAAAAATTTATTTTATAAGTACTTTTTTTTTAAAATATCAAATACTTTTTACTGCTTTTGCTTATTTTATAAGCGAAGCACCCTCCCAACAAAGAATGCCAAACTGACCCTATGGCCATTCTAAGGCTTTATAGTTTCTTGTTAATGCAGGAAATGAAACTTTAACTTTGGTATGGCTCAGTGTTCCTTCTTGCGATTTGTCTGATGAGACTGGCATTTATTTTGTATTGGCTGCCTCTAAAAACTATGGGAAGTGGCTTATAAATTTTCTTTGGATCTGACTAGTAATGTTAGACCAGCATCACACGCCTTGGAATAGCCTAGCGATTAAGCCTAACCCAGGGCCACTTATAACTTGGTCACTGGATATGAATATTTTAAAATTAGAAGACTGAAAGAATAATAGAGGCAAGTGAAATTGTACTTAATAAAAATTTACTGTTTCATATAGTTGATTTCAAATAATTAGAAGAAAATCTCTGTTCTGTTCTCCTCATTGGGGTGCAATCCTAATTCATAAATGAAAGGTACTGCAGAAAGCAACACCTACCCCAACTTATTCCTTCAATACCGATAGATAAAAACCTTCTGGAAACATATTCCATACTCTAGTTGATAACGGTAAATACAAAATTGCTACGAGGAAAACATCCAAACAATGAAAAATCTCACTAGGTGTTTACTGATCCGGCAAAGTAGAGTTTAAACAAAGCATTTGTTTATAATTAAATTAAATTAACTATTCATAATTACAATAGAATGAGATTGACTATATACATTTATATTTAATTTAATACATATATGCTTTTCTTTCAAATAATTTTATCTGTCACTATTTTTTATTTCAAATTTAATAATTTCAATGCAAACAAAACACACACACACATATATATATAACATTCGATGACATGCAGCTAAACAATTACAAATCTCACTAGCTTTTTATTTATACAAATTTAGAAGTCAGCGCTATACTGATATTTAAACGAAATAAATATTTAAGCTTGACAATAGACGGGAGAAGGTTTTATTGCAGTCCAGAATGTAAAATGGAAAAACAATAATAAATACACACTTAATATCTATATTTCCCCAATTTATAAAAATTGATCTCCCCATCTCTCTATAGATGTGTGCCAGGCCAACAATAAATTTACGTACTCTTCACAAGGTCTACCAATGAAGCTTTTAACATAATATAGAAACAATATACAAGTCTACCAAATCGACAAACTCCACCCGTTCTTCCTCAAAAAATTATGTCACACTTAAGTAGAACAACAACTTCTCTGGTTTGTAGCAGACATTTCCCCGATTTTGATTGTGGTGCCCTGACCAGGACCTGTGGTAACTGCTGCCTGTGTTGCCAGGGCCTTCTTGCTTATAATGTGGTAAATATCAAGCAATATTACCTGGAAGGCCTTTTCGACATTGAGAGCTTCAAGGGCTGATGTTTCGAGGAATGAGAGTTCTTCCTTTTCAGCCAGCATATGGGCATCGTCTTCTGGGACTGCTCTTAAATGGTTCAGGTCAGCCTTATTCCCGGCCAACATTATGACAATGTTTGAATCAGCATGGTCCCTCAATTCTGAAAGCCACCTTTGGACGTTGTCAAAGGTTTGCCTCTTGGTTATGTCATAAACCAAAAGGGCACCAACAGCACCTCTATAATATGCACTGGTGATGGCACGATATCTCTCCTGACCAGCTGTATCCCATATTTGGGCCTTAACTGTCTTACCCTCTACCTGCACCAAACAACATAATTGGCACTAACTAACTTCACCAATTTTCTTTCTTTACTACATCTCATTCTTGCCAGTTGTTTTCAGATTTTAAGGGATATCATGTCACTCAGGGTTCTCAGAAACATAAGCAGATGCAGCAATTGAAGAGAAAGGACGTGATATGAAACTACATGAGAAAGCTTCACCTATATTATAGTTCACAAAAATATATCTACATAACCTATGATTATCAAGACTTTGGTCACTTGACACACAATTCAATTTGCTTACTAATTCTTAAGGTAACATAACAGGGAAATAAATTGCAAAAATGCTGGATATCCAAACAACACATTCATGTTTTGGATCAAATAATAATAATTTTTAAAAAACCTGCAGGGTCCTGGTGGCGAATTCGACGCCGATGGTGGATTTAGATTCTAAGCAGAACTCATTTCGCGTAAACCTGGAAAGAATGTTGGATTTCCCCACACCAGAATCCCCGATCAAAACTATCTTGAAGAGATAATCGTATTCCGAATCCACCTTATACGCCATTGACTCTGCTTCTCGTTATCCCCGAAAAACCTACGGACCCACATTATCATTGTCATTCAATTATGTTCATAAGAATCCAAAGAGGCTATGGAAAAAAAGGCTTGAAAAGCAGAGCATTGATCATACCAATGAAGGACTTGGGTAGAGAGAAGTCGCTGGCAGAGCCCTCGAGGAGTAACTGAATAACCGATGAAATCGGATTTTATGTGGCCTCAGATTTTGTTTTTTCTCTTTTTTCGTTGCAGAGGAGTAGTATATATACGTACCTGAAATGATAACGTAACGTCTGGACAACTCAAATCTGAATTGTTATATATATATATATATAAACCACTAAAACCAGGGATCGTGGCCTCGTGCAATGAATCGGAGCGGGTGTGATTTGCTAGTAATGCATGTCCCCGGCTTTTTTACTTTTGGTATGGGGGCTCTCTTTAAGGATGAAAAAAGAATTTGGAAATTTATTATAAACATATTTCATTAAACGATGTCGATGGTCAAAACTATTTACCTCTCACTTAATTTTTAAAAAAGTATTGACTATTTTTTATAAATAAAAGTAATTTATCAGACTAATCTGCGCATTTGAAAACAAACCAATCTGCACTTGAAATGTCACACAATTTAGGCTGGATCGGTTTTTGATCTTGTGGGACTTTTACTTGACTACCTTTTTGGTTTTTATCATTCTCAATTTTGCTGTAAGGTGCATCATCGTTTGTGGCCTTTTTGTAGTCAAGGACAGTTGGTTCCAACGACTGGATTTGTGTAGGCTAGTGTCACACTTAGAGAATTTTGTACCACACTTGTCATGTGGGGACTTGTATACTATCATACAAGATGTTTCTTGGTGCCAGATAGGGCATAAACACGTCATCAAAGACCTTGTAATAGATTAGATGTCTCTTGATGCGTGAGAGGTAGTGTTAGGCCATCGTATATGTTATATCACTTTGTATATCTTCTGGTGACAAAGATCAAATAGTGTTAACATCTATATGTAGAGCAAGGCTCTATAGGATAGTTTCAATACTGTAAAGCTTTCCTTATATCAATACAAGAGATCATTTTCTCATAGAGCTTCCGCGTGTGTCTTTTCTATTGCGTGTGTGATTGCTTACAGGTTCCGAGATCGAAGGAGACGATCTGGCTAAAGATCCAGGATCAAAGGAGTTGATCCGATTGAAAACAGACTGAACATAGTGGACCGAGATACAAGGGAAACTAGGTGCTGCACGGGTGGTGTGCCGAGGATAAATCCGGCCCCGTGACAAGTGGTATCAGTGTAGTGATCAAATAGGAGGTGTCAAACCTTGTTCAAGCTTGTTAGCCAAGAAACTATCCATTTTGAAGCAAGTATGATGTCGAGTCCAGGAACAAGTTCGATAGTCATAAGTGGTGACCACGATATGGGGGGGGGGGGGGGAAGGAGCGCACCACAAAGGAGTCAAGGAGAGACAAGTCATGTACGAGGGAGAGATGCCCGTTGGAAGGTTGACTATCCAAATTGGAGTTGGCATTGATAGACCAGATGGAGGCCGTCGAGCAGCACTGTGAAGCCATAAAAAGAATCGAGTTGGGAGACTGCAATATGTTCGGGAAGATGCAAGGGCTACTCAACTGTATTGTAGATGCCTCAAAGCTCAGTTCAATAACTTGATGGCAAATCTCTCAGCGCAGATCCTAGCGATGCAGGAAATCAAAGAGGTCAAGGCTAATTGGTCTCTTTGAAAAATGGCAGTTACACAAGGTGGAGTTAGTAGCTAATCCTTTTTTAAGGTGAAAGTGCCGAAACCAAAACCTATGGTGGGTCATGGAGTGCAAGGGAATTAGACAATTTCCTTTGGACATTGGAGCAATACTTCGGTGCGATGGATATCATCGAAGATGCTAGGAAGATCAAGACCACGCCTTTACACACAGTAGATTCATCTATGGTATGGTTGCGGCGAAAGCGTGCCAACATGGAGTGCGGTACGTATGTTATTTCTTGTTAGAAAAATTTCAAGAAGGAAATCAAAGCCTAGTTCTATCCCAAGAATGCGAAGGATGAATCCAGAGTGAAGCTTAGGTGCCTTGTTCAGAAAGACACGATGAGTGAATACATTTGGGAGTACTCTGAGTTGATGTTGGAGATCCAAAATATGTCCCCGAAGGATTCCTTATTTGCCTTTATGGATGGATTGCAAACATGGGCGAAGCTTGAGTTAAAATGAAGAAATGTACAAGACCTTGCTTCAGCTATGGCAAAGGCTAAATCTCTAACTGAGTATAAGTCAGAAAGGAAAAAGACATTGAGGGCTACCTCAACTTCATTGCCAAAGAAGAATTGAAAGTTCAGCAAGGATAGACATGGGGGGAGATGGTCCAAACCGATGGAAGGAGAGAACCTCTAACTCATCTAAGGACTATCGGTATAAAACTAATCCCAATAGTTCCAAGGGTGGGGAGAGGCCATAATTCTCTTGTTTCCTTTGCGAAGGACCCTATAAGGCGTTCAAGTGTCCAAAGAGGTCGAAGCTAACAATGATGATCAAGGAAGAAGATAATAGAGAAGCAAGTGATCCACATCTTGGTTCCTTGCAACTTTTGAATGTAATCAAGGCGAAGGTAGAAGTACCCAAGTCAGGAAGGAAAGGAAAAATGTACATGATTACTAAATCAGGAGGTCGTGAAACAAGAGCCTTGGTGGACATAAGGGCAACAAACAACTTTATTGAGCTGAAGGAAGCTCGACGCATGGGGATAGGTTTTAAGGAAGAGAAGGGCAGGCTAAAGACAATGAACTCTAAGCCGAGTCCGATACATGGCATGGCTCAAGGTTTTGAGCTTTGCATTGGGGAGTGGAGGGGCAAGGTTAATCTCTTTGTAGTCTCGATAGATAACTACCCAATAGTTCTTGGAATGGAGTTCCTTGATCAAGTTCGAGCCATTCCAATTCCTAGTACCAATACAATCTGTATCATGGATGAAGGTAAGACATGCATGGTGTCAATGATGAGGGAGGAAGAGTTGAAGGCAAAGACTCTTTCTGCTATGCAACTGTTGAAAGGGATAAAACGATAGGAGCCAACCTTTATCGCAACTCTCAAGGAGGAAGAGAGCGTGGAAGTTGGGGATGAGGCTCTAATTGAGGTGAAGATGGTCCTTAAAGAGTTTAAGGATATAATGCATGCTGAACTCCCCAAACAACTTCTGCGAAAAGGGAAGTGGACCATGTAATAAAGCTGGAGAAAGGTGTGAGATCCCCGTAGTGGTGCCCAATCACATGGCACAAACGAAGTTAGAGGAATTTCGGAAGCAACTCAAAGAGCTCTTGGATGTTGGATTTATTCAACCATCCAAAGTGCCTTTTAGAGCACTGGTGTTGTTTCAGAAAAAGCAAGATGGGGCGTTACGACCTTGCATCGACTATCGAGCGTTGAATAAGCTCACGGTGAAGAACAAGTATCCAATTCCACTCATTTCAGACTTGTTCGACCAGCTGGGAAATGTGAGATGGTTCTCGAAGCTGGACTTGAGGTCGGGATATTGGCAAGTACGAATAGCCGAAGGAGATGAGCGAAAGATAGCATATGTCACAAGATATGGATCATATGAATTCTTAGTGATGCCTTTTGGTCTCACAAATGCTCTGCTACATTCTATACATTGATGAATAGAGTCTTCCAGTCATTCCTGGATAGATTCGTTGTAGTGTACCTCGATGACATAATGATATATAGCAATTCATTGGGGGAACATCAAGAACACTTACGGCAAGTCTTTCAAGTACTACAAGAGAATCAACTATATGTGAAGAAGGAGAAATGCGGCTTTGGCCGAAATGAGGTGTCATTCCTTGGTCATGTTATTAGTGGAGGGAATTTTTAGATGGACGGGAAGAAAGTTCGAGCCATCCAAGAATAGGAGACGCCTAGGAGAGTTCTTGAATTGCGATCATTCCTTAGATTGGTGAACTACTATAAAAGATTCATTCATGGTTATTCACACATTGCCGCTCCCTTAATGGCGTTATTGAAGAATAACAAGCGCTGGGTGTGGGGCGAGACTTGCCGTGAGGCCTCCGAGGGAGTCAAGTGGATGGTGATGGCAAACCATTCATGGCATTATCAGATCACAAGAAGGCGTATAAGGTAAATACAGATGATTCTGATTTTTCCATTGGTGGTGTTCTTATATAGGAAGGACATCCAATTGCCTATGAGAGTTGGAAGCTCAATGACATCGAGCGAAGGTACGAGGTGCATGAGAAGGAAATGATGGCTATCATGCATTGTCTGAAGACATGGAGGCATTACTTGAATTGGTGAAAAGTTCATGGTAAAGATGGATAAAATTGCAATGAGTTACTCCCTTACTTAAAGGAACCTAACTCCAAAGCAAGCAAGGTGGTAAGGATTCCTAACGGAATTCGATTTTGTGTCGGAGTACAAACCAGGCACGACAAATGTGGTGGCAGATGCATTAAATAGAAAAGCAGAACTTGCGGCCATCAGTCAACTATAATTCCCTTACTTTTGAGGTTAAAGAAAGGGATAGAGCATATGACACATTGGCCAAATACTTAGTGGAGTGCGTCAAGGCTAGGAAGACACGCAGATTCTGGATAAAGGATGAGTTGCTCTACAAGCGAGGGGAGCGTGTTTTTGTTCCGAAGTGGGGAAATCTTCGAAAAGAGATTTAGAAAGAGTGTCACAACTCGAAATGGGCGGGACATCCTGGAATCAACCATACATTGGCGTTGGTGGAGAGAACCTAGTACTGGCCTCAAATGGGTGAGGACGTCCAAGTGTACGTGAGGACTTGTCTTGTGTGCCAACAAGACAAAGTGGAGAATCGATGTAACGCCCCCAAATTCGGGACCTCCAAACCGGGTGTGTTAGCGGAAATTAAATATATAAATTTCAAACTATTACTTATTTTGTCAAACAAACCATTAATTATTACAAAGTTCAATGCAAGATCTTTAAGGTTTAGGGGTTTAGAGACTAAGTGTCCTTAACCCATTATTACATAACAAGCACACGAGCAATCAAACTTATAAATCTTTAAAATTCCACACAACTTTATTTCCAAGTACTTCTCAACTCCTTATCTTAGTTTCTCCCTTCCTTTAATTACCTAGGGTTGGAAAAGAAATCATAAAAAGGGTGAACTCAAATAGCTCAGTAAGGGTAAACATAAGTGGGTAAAGAAAATCATGAAGATATCGAACATAGGAAATACCATATCACATTTGCACATCATACATGATCAACATTTCACAAGGGAATCATGACATGGAAGATTATGTTTGGACATCGTATCATAACATCATGATCCAGGTTAACTACCCAGATACCATATCATAACATAACATATTATCAGCTGGATTGACACTCTCCAGTGATGTTCTTTACCCAATGTATTGGAAGTCTTTCTGTAACCACCCATCATAAACTTACTTTGTCCAAACATAAGAGGTTATAACAACTTTAACATACGTAACATGAGACATATCATAGAATTCCAATAAAACATTCAAGGTTAACAAGTGTTGGATCAAGCCCAGAATTTGGATCATGCTGATAAAGCCCTATATAATTTGATTTGAGATCCTTTGTGTTTCTTTGATCATTGCAGAAGATATGTTATTAATCTGGAGATACACTCGTGAGAGCAAAGCTAAGGACAGGATACATAATCCTGATCCGGACAAGAGTGAGTGTCGTCAAACACTTGGTAAATAACCAAGTCACTAATACATACGAATAAGGAACATTTGTGCGGATTACGGATTACGGAATCTGCTCTTAATATCTTAAACGGACTAAGTCAAACTGATGCGGAGTAAGAATCTTGGTCTACAAGGTTGCACGAAGTAAAAGAGTCGACACGAAGCTAAAAAGTTAAGTCTTCCACTCAAGTGAACTATAGTAAAGAAGACACGGAGTAAGGCATCCGAGTCTTCCATACATATGGAGTAAGGAAGTACTGATGCGAAATAAGGACCCGAGTCTTTATTCGCACGGAGTAAGGAAACCAGATGCGGAGTAAGGAATCCGGACCACTCACTCATGCGGAGTAAGGATGCGCTAGTCTGGAGTAAGCCATCCGATCCTTTAGACTCGCACGGAGCAAGGAACTTACATACGGAGTAAGGAACTTACATGCGGAGTAAAGAAGCGCTGATACGGAATAAGCACTCCGACCTTCTCATTCACACGGAGTAAGGAAGCGTTGACACATACTAAGGATTCCAGTACCAAATAGATACGGAGTAAGCAATCACTGACACGGAGTAAGGTTCCGAGCTTCATTAGCAATAGAGTAAGGAAAATTACACCGGACCAAGGAGATGCTACTTCAACTAACCGCATTTAAAGTTATTAGCTCGTGGTGTCCCGATGTAAGACAAACTCGTTGAGAACCTGAAGAATCTTACATGTGGATCACCCGGATATGTGGGCACAACTTGAATTACACTTGGGAACTCACAAAGGCACTTATACTCTTCAAACCCAAGATCTTGAGCTCCACAAACCGCAGGAGTCAAGGCAGAGAGATTATCGAGGAATAGTTAGTGCTGAACACATTCCGGAATGTAATGACCCGTGTGTAAGAGGTTAACCACAAACACCTTGGATGTTGGTGCACAAGTTTGAGGTAAGAGATGAGCCCAAGAGGGGACTTTTGGGAGGTGCATGTGACAAGTGATAATGTGCATTTGACAAGTGATAATGTGCATTTATGCCCTAGGAAGATGATATGCATATACATGCGATTTTAAGCTGTTTTGGTAGATCTTGGAGCTCACTTTTGATATGGTAGATGGCCTCAAACAATTGGCGTGCAAGAACAAAAGTTGCTTAGAATGAGGTCCTCCACCTACCACAGAAATTTCAGAGCATTTGGAGCTGCACGTGAATTCACCCATTTCACGTGCAAGCATATTTTTGCTTCTCAGGCCTCTACAAGATGCAAAGAGGCTTGGGGTAAAGTTTGAGTGCTTTTGGAGCTGCACGCCAATTGGGGAATTGGCGTTCAAATTGGCGTGCAGACATGTTTTTGCATGGTTACCTTAGTTTTGTTATTCTAATCATCTTTTCCCAAAGGACCATGTTGGGATTATGGATATTTTATCGAGTATCGATGCGAAAATGTTGCAACTTGTGTAATCAAAACTACGTCATTTTGATTCTGGGATTCACTTAATCAAAACTACGTCGTTTTGATGTTGTGTTGTCTATATAAGGATGAAGAGCCCTCTGTTTTAGGTTTAGGGTTTGTTGCTCCACCAGCCGTCGCAGAGAGAGAGAGAGAGAGAGAGAGAGAGAGAGAGAGAGAGAGAGAGAGAGGGAGGGAGAGCTGCTGGCTTGCTGCCGGAGCATCTTGCGTGGGGAGGACGGCGTCTAGCGTGGGAGCAAGAGCAGGAGGACGTTTCCAAGGTAGGGGTTCTGTCTCACCTGATCTATTCTGGGGTTAGGCCCTGTGTAGAGGATTTATAGAGCTTCTACTGTTATTGTTATACTATCTATATGTAAATTCATATAGGTGTGACCTCCTATATGAATGTTGGCCTTCAGTGGCAAGTATGGGTTGAGATTAGGCCTGTGTGGCACTGCACACTAAGTGTTTGATATTATGCCTGTGAGGCCATGCATGTTATGCGATTGATGTTATGCCAGCGTGGTTATGCCTGAATGGTGTTTGATGTAATGTCTGTGAGGATATACATGCTAAGTGTTTGATGTTATACCAGGGTGGACATGCATGTTAAGTGTTTGTTGTTATGCCTGAATAACTGAGATATATGTTAAATGTTTGTTGTTGTTTGTGGAGCCTAAGAAGCCTGAGAGGCTGAGGCAATGCTTGTGTACCTGTGGAGCCTGAGAGGCTGAGTTGATGTCAGTGAGATTGAATGTGGAGCCTAAGAGGCTGAGTTAATGTCAGTGAGACTGACTGTGGAAACTATGCCTGAGAGGCGGTTAAATCATTGGCCTAAAGAGGCGGTTAAATCACTTGTGGCTTGCGTGGTAGAGAATTGTAACTACTGGTGTGGTTTGTTATTGTCTGTTGAAATGATTGTAACACGACACTGCACTTGTACACATGGCATGTAGATGCTAGGAGCATGGGATGGGTTGGGGAGACTTGATCCCTACTGAGCTGTAGATGCTCAACTGTAAGGACCCGTACCTTGAGTTAGTCACGGTTAGTCACGTTTTGCCTTCCGAGTAGAGTTTTTCTAGATTTTGACCTAGTGAATGGGCTCAAATGAATTCACGTGCAAAAGGAAAGATGCTTAGAATGATGTCCTCTATCTACCACGAAGTTTCAGGCCAAACGGACGTGTATGTGAGGTGCACGTGATATGGGTCCAATTCACGTGCAAGTGTGGTTGTCTTCAAATGATGCAAGGAGGCTAGGGGTGAAGTTTGAGAGCATTTGGAGTCCATTTGGAGTTGCACGTGAATTGGGAATTCACGTGCAAATTGGCGTGCGACCATATTTTTGCATGGTTCCCTTGGTTTTGACATTCTAATGATCTTTCTCCAAAGGACCATGTTGAAATTCCGAGTATTTTGGCCTATATGGGTGCGGAAAGGTGCTAACTTGTGTGATCAAAACTACGTCGTTTTGATCCTGGGTTTACTTAATCAAAACTACGTTGTTTTGATGTGGGTAGTGTCTATATAAGGAGGGCTTGAGTTTGAGTTTAGGGTTCTTGTGTTCTTCCTTGCTGCAGTGCTGCCAAGGAGAGAGAGAGAGAGAGAGAGAGAGAGAGAGGGGTCTCCTGGGCCGTTGCCGTGGTGGTTCGCGTCGTGGGGAGTCGTCTAGCGTGGAGGTTAGGACAAAAGCCTGAGGTAGGGATTCATGTCCTTCCAAACTCTCCTCTGTTTTAGGATATTCACCTATATATATATATGTAAATCCATATAGGTGTGATCTCCTATATGGATGTTGGCCTTCAGGTGGCATGTTCCGTTGATTTGATGTTGAATTTGGCCTGAGGATTTTCCTGGGTTTGTTTATGCACACTATGTGTTTGATGAAATGTCTAAGAGGTCTGCACACTATGTGTTTGATAAAATGTCTGTGAGGCCTGCATGCCATGTATTCAATATAATGCCTGTGAGACCTTGTATATGAGTGCTTGATGATATACCTGTGTGACTGGTGTGTACCAGGTGTTTGATTTGTATTTGATTTTTAGCCTATGAGGCTGATGTGTGTGATCGGTATCCGACCATGTTGGTCCTTCGAGATAAAGTGTAAATGCTTTGTCTGAGTTTACATGTTGAGATGTAATGCTATCTTGTTCGTTGATCTGTTTGAGACGAGAGCCGAGATATGGGCCAGGCACAATAGCTGGACCCCTTTTGAGATTTGGCCAGGACGTGGTCCTGAGTCTCGGTGTAGCACTCACGACGGTGGGCTAAGTCTACACCCATTCCTGAGGGTAGATATGGCGCCCGAGGAGGTGGTTGACCATATCCGACTCGGGTGGAAAATGTTGCATTGGTGTCCATGCAACATTCGCCTGAATGTGGTATGTCATGTCGCCGTGGTGGCGGGGTGTCCTCTCGCCCTTCGGTGCGGGTTCGGGTAAAGAGTGTTTATTGGGTGATGTTTGCTGCGTTAGCCTTAGGCACAACACGAGCACAAGCATACACATATCATGCATGTTGTACAACGGGACGGGTCTGGGGAGACGGGATCCCTACCGAGCCGTGGTTTGCTCACCCCTCCTATAAACTGTTCTTTTGCGGGGTTTAGCAAAGGGTAGGTGAAGGCCGAGGAGCTAGGCCCCCGAGGGCCGAAAGCTTCATATTATCTCCTTTGTTGTACTCTGGTTTTATGTGTTTGGATTTTGGTTTGGTTTTATTGATGGCTTCATAGGGGTTTTTCCCCGACTGGGTTGTAATGAACATTTAGTCTTTGAAATGAAATAAAATGAGATGTTGTTATTCAATTTGTGTTTGTGTGCATGGTTTGGGAACAGGAGCATGCCCCTTGGCATGTTAGCCTGATTGTGCGGGTTTGGGACAAGACCCGTGCTAGAAGTCCTTTTAAGGTGCTTGCACCAACCCCTTGTCCCTTCGGGTGCGGGCATGGGCGATCCACTACTCATTTCCAAGTGGAAGGAAATTGGGGCGTGACAATATGGTATCGAGCGATAGTTCATGGTCTAGTGGACCTAGGATAGTGGGGAGGCCTGGGCCGCTTCGAGACTCTTGGGAGGCGGTATAGGACACGCCTGATCAACGTGGTCCTATCCTGGTTTTCTTGGGGTGTACTCAGGGGTAGTTAGACCAAGGAGTAGGGCACTTGCATTTGGGTTGAGGGTGCATACATGCATTGGCATTAGAGCACTAGTTTAATTTCAGGATGAGCATTGTGATTGGACATGCTATGTTCTTTGAAACTTGTTCTTGTGAAATTCGGTGATTTTCTCGTGAGACTTGTTGCTATGAATTGTTGCTGTGTACTTCTGTGATTTTCCTGTGTGTTTAAATGTAAAATGTTGCTTGAGTACCTCATGGCCCATGGGGATGAGGGTGTGTAGAGCTTGAGAGAAGCCGATCCTAGTTTGGTTTAAATTATGTAGACGATGCCTCCTAGGAAAGTAACCCGAGCTACTCCAGTGTAGAAGATGAATCTTACGCCCGTCTTGGAGAGGGAAGAGGACAGCGTGTAGAGGGCGATGATCCCCTCGGAGCGGATCATGGCCCAAGTCCGGGCCCTAAGTGAGAACGTGCAAGGCATGCGTGAGGACCTCAGGGGGAGAGATCCTAAACGAGGTGCGTCAGGAGATGATGGCACGACAGGCGGTGCCACCCCCTCCACCCCGTGAGGCGGAACCTCCGTGTAGGCGGGAAGTGCCGGTGAGGCGGGAAGAGGGAGACGTGTTGGACGCAGGTTCCGAAAGGAACATCCACCAAGGTTCAAGGGAGGAGCTGAACCTCTAGGAGCGGAGCACCGGCTGCGGCGGATCGAGCATGTGTTCTCCTTTCTTCGACCCAGGGAGGAAGACAAAGTGAGACTAGCGATCCGGCGGTTGGAGGAGGAAGCCTTGGAATGGTGGCTTAGCATCTCAGGAAGCCGGGATATGGAGACCATGGCCTGGAATGAGTTCCTCCAGTTGTTCCATGAGGAGTTCTTTCCAGAGTCATTGCGGTGGCGAAGCGGGAGGAGTTCGGCGGCTTGAAGCGGGGATCGCGCTCGATAGCGAGTATGAGCGAGATTTTCGGGGGCTGAGTCGGTTTGCTCCGAAGCAATATCAAGGGAGGACCTGAAGGCCCATAAGTTTACCATGGGTCTCAAACCTGCCCTGAAGCAAAGGGTGGAGATGCTGCGACCGAAGACCTATGCCGAAGTCGTGGACACCGCCAAGATTGTTGAGAGAGGATTAGAGGAGGGAAGACAGGCTCACCAGGAGCGGATGGGGCGAGCGCGCGCGCGACAAGCACGGTGATACCAAGAGGCGAAGGTTGAGTCCGGGAGTGGGACTTTTCCCAAGGATGGGGGCCAAGCTTCAATGGCTCCGCCCAGATCCCGTTACTTTGGAGGACAGGGGAGTCTTGCTGGGAACTTCCCAAGCGGGTGTACCTGTTGTGGCATGTCAGGGCACGTCAAACGTGAGTGCCCCAAGCAAGACTTGACGTGTCATAGTTGTGGGAAGGTGGGACACATCAGCAAGGTGTGTTTCGGCAAGGGGAACGGCCAGGGGAGCCGGAAGCTTAGCACAAGGAGCAGGGGTGGAACCCAATTTCAGGCCCCGCCCCAAAGCCAAGACATTCGTGGCAGGCCGGTCAGGCTGGTTCCGGTCACACTAGGCCACGGGGGGAGAGGCAACCACAAGGAGGATCGGAGGGGCGTCCCGGTGGACTCAGGCGGGAGCAAAAGGGAAGGCAAGTGAGGCCGGTGGTGGGGCAAGCCAAGGCAGAGTGTTCGCGCTTACCTCAACACCAGTGAAATGGAGGATTTACCATCACCCTCCGAGGAAGGTGGAGCTGGACCTTCGGTGGTTCGAGGTACTATTCTAATATCCCGCACCGTTGTTCTTTGCATTGTTTGATACCGGAGCTTCGTGCTCCCCGATTGCTAAGTCCTTGGTGGAGAGCCTTGGACTTGATTGTGTGGAGGCCGATAGACCTCCGAGGGTCGAGTCCCCAATGGGAGGAGTGGAGTTGATCCACCAAATGTGTCGAGAGTGTGCGCTTACGATAGGAGAGGTTGACCTCTCATTTGATTTGTACGTAATGCCCATGAGGACCTTTAGTTTGATTCCGGGGATGGATCGGTTGATGGCCTTTCAGGCTAAGATTGACTCGCTATAGGCGACGAGTATCGTTTACTACACCCACAAGGGTCTTCCCGTATCCTAGTGGGTGAATGGGATAGGGATCTGGGGAGAGCTGGACCGACGAGGGAGCTATGGGGCAATATTACCCATAGGCTTGCCACCCTAACCTTTGAGGAGGAAGGTAACTTGGAGAAAAGGGTGTGGCCAGATGTAGTCGAGAATTTCCAGGATGTCTTTCCTGGGGAGTTGTTGGAGTTGCCTCCACACGAAGTGTCGAGTTCACGATTGAACTGTTGCCGGGGGTGGGACCCATCTCACTAGTAGCATACCGGATGGGACCTGCTTGAGTTGCGGGAGCTTCGAAGCGAGATAAAGGAACCGGGAGATAAAGGTTTTATCCGTCCTAGTACCTCACCATGGGGTGCACCGGTCTTGTTTGCTAAGAAGGCCGATGGTTCGTTGCGACTTTGCATTGATTATCGGAAGTTTGAATCAAGTAACGGTAAAGAACAAGTACCCTTTGCCGCGGATTGATGACTTATTCGACAATGAGTGGAGCACGGTGGTTCTCAAAAATCGATCTGCGTTCGGGATATCACCAATTGAGGGTCAGGAGCGAGGACATCCCTAAGACGGCGTTCAGGTGCGGTACGGACACTATGAGTGGTTAGTGATGCCTTTTGGGCTCACGAACGCACTGCTGTGTTCATGCATCTAATGAATCGGTATTTGCCCCATACCTGGATTCCTTCGTGGTGGTATTCATTGACGACATCCTTGTGTACTCCAAAACCCAAGCCGAGCATGAGGAGCACTTGGCCGTGGTGCTACAGGCACTACGAGATCATCACTTGTATGCTAAATTTAGCAAGTGTGACTTCCGGATGCGAGAGGTGCATTTTCTTGGGCATGTAGTATCTGCCGAAGGAGTTAGAGTGGACCCAACCAAGATTGAGTCCGTAGCATCTTGGAAGAGGCCCACAAATGTTTTTGAGATCCGGAGTTTCTTGGGTCCGCAGGGGGTATTACCGGCGTTTTGTGGAAGGGTTTTCTCGGTTGGCGCACCTATGACAGCTCTTACACGGAAGGGAGCCAAATTCGAGTGGACGGACAAGTGCCAGGCAGGCATTCGAGGAGTTGAAGACTCGCTTAACTACTGCACCGGTGTTGAGTCTACCGCAGGAGGGAGTGCCATTCGAGGTGTATTGTGATGCGTCTCGCGTTGGACTGGGGTGTGTTCGATGCAAGAGCGCCAAGTCATAGCATATGGCTCGCGACACTTGAAGTCCCATGAGCAAAACTACCCAACACACGACCTGGAGTTAGCAGCGATTATTTTTGCCCTGAAGTCTTGGCGACATTACCTGTTGGGAGAGAAATTTGTGGTATATACCGACCACAAAAGCCTACGATATATCTTCACCCAGAGAGACCTAAATTTGCGCCAACGGAGGTGGGTCGAGTACCTGCAAATGTTTGACTTCACGCTCTCCTACACGCCTGGAAAGGGAAATTTAGTAGCCGACGCGCTAAGTAGAAAGGGAAAAGCTGAGGTTTCCATGAGAGAATGGAAAATGATGGAGCGGTTAGCGATGCTTCGGTGCAACCTGCTTTCGGCGATGATGGAGCTATCCCGTGTCCTCTCACCGTGATACGAGTTGTATCAGCGTGTCCGTGAGGGACAGTTAGGCGACATGGATCGTGAGGTGATCCGGGCCCAGGATAGAGGCCGGAGAGCTGTCGAGAGGACTGGACAGAAGGAGTTGAGCATGAGCTGAAATTTCGAGGGCGTCGATAGTACCACCTCCCTTGCGTGAGGATGTCTTGAGGGAATTTCATCATTCCCGTTTGGCTGTACATCCAGGAGGAACTAAGATGTATCATGCCGTTCGCGCACGCATTCTGGTGGCCGGGGCTGAAACGGAGTGTAGCGAGTTTGTTTCCAGGTGCCTTACCTGCGGCAAGTGAAGGCGAACACCAACGACCCCTGGTCAATTGCGGCCTTTACCTGTAGCGAGTGGAAGTGGGAGCATATTACCATGGACTTCGTGACGGGACTTCCTACAACTTCGGGAGAAAGGACATGATTTGGGTCATAGTGGACCGCTTAACTAAGTCAGCCCATTTCTTGGCAATTCGAGAGCGCGACTCTATCGGCACGTTAAGCCGGTTGTATGTTGATGAAATTGTCCGCTTGCACGGAGTACCCTTGTCTATTGTTTCAGACGGGGATGCGCGGTTTACATCCCGGTTTTGGGGAGGTCTGCAGGAAGCATTGGGAACCCGACTTAATTTGAGTACCGCATTCCATCCTGAGATCGATGGTCAGTCCGAGAGGACCATTCAAACATTGGAAGACTTGTTGAGGGCTTGTGTACTCGATTTTGGAGGATCATGGGCTTCCCACCTTCCTCCTGGTGGAGTTTGCCTATAATAACGATTACCGGTCTTCGATTGGGATGGCCCCGTTTGAGGCATTGTATGGCCGACCGTGTCGGTCTCCATTATGTTGGGCGAGAAGCTGGAGAGGCAGCTATGTTAGGACCCCAATTGGTCCAGGAGGCTACGGCAAAAGTTCGGTGATTCGGCAATGCCTTCTTACGACCCCGAAGCGGACGAAGTCTTATGCGGATCGCCGACGCCGACCGTTGGAGTTTTTGGTGGGAGACCACGTATTCCTTCGTGTTTCTCCACGGAGAGGGCATAAGAGATTTGGGACTGGGTCCAAGTTGTCCCCTCGGTACATTGGACCGTTCGAGATTTTGAGCGAGTTGGACCTGTTGCTTATAGGTTGGCATTACCACCTAGTTTGAGCGAGTTCATAATGTTTTCCATGTATCCCGATTGCGGAAATATCATCCAGATCCCACACACGTGCTAGATTGGGGTACCCTGGATCTTGGAGAGGATGTGTCTGTTGTCGAGGCCCCCATCCGTATTGTAGATAGGCGCGAGAAGCATGCGAGGTAAGACTATTCCGTTGGTTCGGGTGTTGTGGCAACACCGAGGGCCGGAGGAAGAGACCTGGGAACGTGAGACGAGATGCGTGCTCATTATCCTAATCTGTTCGAGGACGAACAACTCGAAGGAGGGGAGGAGGGCAAGCATCAAACTTCAACATAATCAGGTACTTGCCCAACTAGTTATGACCATATGGAGTGTATAAATGTGTGAAATAATTTGTGATTTGTTGTGTATTAATTTATGCTTGTGCTAGAGGGTGTTAGAGGCCTATGCTTTGGTTGTGATTGTTTTCTTTCATTCCACCTTTTCTTTTCGAGGACGAAAAGTCTTAAGGGGGAGAGGATGTAAGGACCCGTACCTTGAGTTAGTCACGATTAGTCACGGTTTGCCTTCCGAGTAGAGTTTTTCTAGATTTTGACCTAGTGAATGGGCTCAAATGAATTCACGTGCAAAAGGAAAGATGCTTAGAATGATGTCCTCTATCTACCACAGAAGTTTCAGGCCAAACGGACGTGTATGTGAGGTGCACGTGATATGGGTCCAATTCACGTGCAAGTGTGGTTGTCTTCTAAATGATGCAAGGAGGCTAGGGGTGAAGTTTGAGAGCATTTGGAGTCCATTTGGAGTTGCACGTGAATTGGGAATTCACGTGCAAATTGGCGTGCAGCCATATTTTTGCATGGTTCCCTTGGTTTTGACATTCTAATGATCTTTCTCCAAAGGACCATGTTGAAATTCCAGTATTTTGGCCTATATGGGTGCGGAAAGGTGCTAACTTGTGTGATCAAAACTACGTCGTTTTGATCCTGGGTTTACTTAATCAAAACTACGTCGTTTTGATGTGGGTAGTGTCTATATAAGGAGGGCTTGAGTTTGAGTTTAGGGTTCTTGTGTTCTTCCTTGCTGCAGCTGCCGCCGAGAGAGAGAGAGAGAGAGAGAGAGAGAGAGAGGGTCTCCGGGCGTTGCCGTGGTGGTTCGCGTCGTGGGGAGCTTCTAGCGTGGAGGTTAGGACAAAAGCCTGAGGTAGGGATTCATGTCCTTCCAAACTCTCCTCTGTTTTAGGATATTCACCTATATATATATATGTAAATCCATATAGGTGTGATCTCCTATATGGATGTTGGCCTTCAGTGGCATGTTCCGTTGATTTGATGTTGAATTTGGCCTGAGGATTTTCTGGGTTTGTTTATGCACACTATGTGTTTGATGAAATGTCTAAGAGGTCTGCACACTATGTGTTTGATAAAATGTCTGTGAGGCCTGCATGCCATGTATTCAATATAATGCCTGTGAGACCTTGTATATGAGTGCTTGATGATATACCTGTGTGACTGGTGTGTACCGTGTTTGATTTGTATTTGATTTTTAGCCTATGAGGCTGATGTGTGTGACTGGTATCTGACCATGTTGGTCCTTCTGAGATAAAGTGTAAATGCTTGTCTTGAGTTTACATGTTGAGATGTAATGCTATCTTGTTCGTTGATCTGTTTGAGACCGAGCCGAGATATGGGCCAGGCACAATAGCTGGACCCCTTTGAGATTTGGCCAGGACGTGGTCCTGAGTCTCGGTGTAGCACTCACGACGGTGGGCTAAGTCTACACCCATTCCTGAGGGTAGATATGGCGCCCGAGGAGGTGGTTGACCATATCGACTCGGGTGGAAAATGTTGCATTGGTGTCCATGCAACATTCGCCTGAATGTGGTATGTCATGTCGCCGTGGTGGCGGGGTGTCCTCTGCCCTTCGGTGCGGGTTCGGGTAAAGAGTGTTTCTTGGGTGATGTTTGCTGCGTTAGCCTTAGGCACAACACGAGCACAAGCATACACATATCATGCATGTTGTACGACGGGACGGGTCCGGGGGAGACGGGATCCCTACGAGCCGTGGTTTGCTCACCCCTCCTATAAACTGTTCTTTTGCGGGGTTTAGCAGGCGGTAGGTGAAGGCTGAGGAGCTAGGCCCCTGAGGCTGAAAGCTTCATATTATCTCCTTTGTTGTACTCTGGTTTTATGTGTTTGGATTTTGGTTTGGTTTTATTGATGGCTTCATAGGGGTTTTTCCCCGACTGGGTTGTAATGAACATTTAGTCTTTGAAATGAAATAAAATGAGATGTTGTTATTCAATTTGTGTTTGTGTGCATGGTTTGGGAACAGGGAGCATGCCCCTTGGCATGTTAGCTTGATTGTGCGGGTTTGGGACAGCACCCGTGCTAGAAGTCCTTTTAAGGTGCTTGCACCAACCCCTTGTCCCTTCGGGTGCGGGCATGGGCAGTCACTACTCATTTCCAAGTGGAAGGAAATTGGGGCGTGACATCAACCCTCCTACTGTGGTGTGTTTTCTTGCAGGAACCTACAGGCGTTAGGTGGGAACACCAAGGTGGAAGAGTTCTGTTTTGTGGCTTTGTTTTGTGTTATTTGCATTATGTAATTTTGTTGAGGCATTGTAACCCCAGCGGGGAGATATTGTAATGAAGTTTGAAACATAATAAAGGCATATGGTTTCAATTAAATAATTGTGTGATTTTAGTTTTTGAAGTGTATGTTGTGTTCCACCCCCTTTATCCAAACCCGGGTAAAGGGAGGGTCACGTTCCGGTCTCCTCGGGTTGGAAAACCGGGGCGTGACAATATGGTATCAGAGCGTGGTCTAGTTGGCCTAGGGTAGTGGGCGGACCTGGTTATCCTAAGTCCTTTGGAGGAGCCTGGAGGGACATGCCTGATCAACATGGTCCTCTTTGAGCCTCCAAGGTGTACTTGGGATAGTCCAGACCTGAGGTAGGATTTGCATGCATTGGCATTAGGGCACTAGTTGCATTTCTTTGTGAATGGGTGCAGAAGCTGTGGAAAATGTGAATGGTGTGATAAGGTGTGAAATGTGCAACTCTGATTTTATTTGAAGTACCTTGAGCATGACTATAAGGAAAGGTCCTTGTTTATGTGAACTGTGTGCAATGTTGATTGGTGCAATGTGTAAAATGTGTGTGATGCCATGTACTACTTGACTTGATAGTGGGGTAGAGGTAGTGAGACCCGATAATTGTCGAACGTGTTCTAACGTTTGTGCTTCTTACTTCCAGTAAGAATGCCACCGAGGAGAGTGACACGTGCGTCCGGGCGATGGGCGATGAGTCATCTGCCCATGAGGGCCCGGGTGCGGGGCGATCCGTTGGAGGACATGCGCCGTTCTTGGCGCAGTGCGAGAAGGCATCCCGCTGGAAGTCCTAGAGGCGAGGGAGGGTATCCAGGCAAGAGGTACGGGAGGAGGTGCGCCGCGAGATGGCAGCCCGGCGGTGGTGCCACCACCACCACCACCACCAGTGGGGGAGCTACCCCAGGAGCGTGAGGGTTCGCTGAGTGTTATACCGATCCGTGCAAAGGATAACGTGGTGACACGGTTCCGAAAGGAATAACCTCCGCGATTCAGAGGGGAGGAGGACCCAGTGTTAGCTGAGCACTGGCTGAGGCAGATCGAACATGTGTTTTCCTTTCTCCTACCCCGGGAGGAGGATAAGGTGAGGCTGGCCATTCGGCGGCTAGAGGGGAATGCTCGGAGAGTGGTGGCGAGTGTCGCGGGGAGCCGTGCGGTACGGTTTATCTTTGTGGGAGGAGTTCTTGCAACTCTTCCACGATGAGTTTTTCCCTGAGTCCTTGAGATGGCAGAAGAGAGAAGAATTTGGCAGCCTAAAGCAAGGATCAAAGATGGTGCCCGAGTATGAGCGGGAGTTCCGGAGCCTGAGTAGATTTACCCCCGAGACTGTGGCAAAAGAGGACCTGAAAGCCCACAAGTTCACCTTGGGTCTCAGGCCAGCTCTTAGGCAGAGGGTGGCGATTTTGCGTTTGAGGACCTATGCTGAGGTTGTTGAGACAGCGCGCATAGCTGAGAGGGAACTGGATGATGGGAGGCAGGTTCACCAGGGTCGCCAGTTGCAAGGTGGGTCTGAACGCGATTCTGGGTCCAAGAGGCCCAAGACTGAGGAGAGAGATAATAGTTCTTTCCGCAGCCGGGGTCTACCATCTGTGAACCCAGGGAGGTTCACCCTTGGCGGTAGTGGGCAGGGAGGTTCAGCAGGAGGTTCCCCCAGCGGTTGTCTTTGTTGTGGGGGGCAAGGTCACTTCAAGAGGGAATGTCCCAAGAAGGACTGGCGGTGTAACAAATGTGGGCGAGAGGGCCACTTGAGCCGGGTGTGCAGGACTGGCAACAGGGGAGCAGGAGGTGTGGCATCCAGCATGAGGAGCGATGCTAGTTTCCGCGCTCCAGTGGAGAGGCCAGCCCGTCAATGGCAGGCTAGCCATGCGGGATCTAGCCAGACCCAACCTCAGGGGAGGCAAGAGCGTCAGCAGACTGAAGCTGGAGGCAGCCATGGCGGGAAGCGCCCAGTGAGTGAGCCGACCAGTGGCACAGGCCAAGGGAGGGTGTTTGCGCTGGAGGCGACATACCAGAAGGAGGCTGAGCTACCACCCCCACCGGCTGAGGGTGGAGCAGGACTATCGATGGTCAGAGGTACCCTTTTGATCTCCCGTACATTAGCTTCTGTTCTTTTCGATACGGGTGCATCGTGTTCTTTTGTTGTTGAGCTTGTGATAGATAGCTTGGGGTTAGCTTGTGTGGAGGCAGCGAAGCCCCTAGTTGTTGAGTCTCCAGTGGGGGGTATGATTGAGGTACGGCGTGTGTGTCGTGACTGTGTGTTAACCATAGGAGAGGTGGAGCTGAGTTTTGACTTGCATGTAATGCCTTTAAGGACGTTTGACCTGATCTTGGGTATGGATTGGCTTGTGGCTTTCCAGGCCAAGATAGACTGTTATCGGCAGCGCGTATCCTTCGTTACACCTGCAGGGATCTCTTGCACCCTGCAGGGGGAGTGGGACTGTGAGGCGAGTCGGGCGGGGCCGGTGTTAGACCAGTGGGGTGCCATTACCCACAGGTTGGCAGCCCTGACCTTTGTTGAGGAGGGGAAAGTGGAAAAGAGAGTGTGGCCAGCAGTTGTTGACCAATTTCAGGATGTCTTTTCTGACCAGTTGAGGAGTTTACCTCCTGAGAGGAGTGTAGAGTTCACCATTGAGTTGGTACCGGGGACTGGCCCAATCTCCCTAGTAGCGTATCGTATGGGGCCAGCCGAGCTGAGGGAGCTACAGAGGCAAATAGAAGAGTTGGTGGACCAGGGGTATATCAGATTAAGTACCTCACCCTGGGGTGCTCCGGTGCTCTTTGCAAAGAAGGCAGACGGCACGCTTCGCCTCTGCATAGATTACAGGAAGCTGAATTTGGTGACTGTGAAGAACAAGTATCCGTTGCCTCGGATCGATGACCTGTTTGACCAGTTGAGTGGAGCCTGGTGGTTTTCCAAGATAGATCTACGGTTGGGGTATCATTAGTTGAGGGTTAGGGAGGAAGACATCCCTAAGACGGCTTTTCGGTGCAGGTATGGGCACTATGAGTGGATAGTGATGCCTTTTGGGCTCACTAATGCGCCAGCGGTGTTCATGCATTTGATGAACCAGGTCTTTGCTCCATACTTGGATTCGTTTGTGGTGGTGTTTATTGATGATATCTTGGTGTATTCCAAGACCGAGAGGGAGCATGTGGAGCATTTGGCAACCGTGTTGCAAACCTTGAGGGACCAGCAGCTATTTGCCAAGTTTAGCAAGTGTGAGTTTTGGCTGCAGGTGGTTGACTTTCTTGGCCATGTGGTGTCAACTGAAGGGGTTAGAGTGGAGCCAGCCAAGATTGAGGTGGTATCATCATGGGAGAGACCAACCAATGTTTTCGAGATTCGTAGTTTTCTTGGCTTGGCAGGCTATTATCGCCATTTTGTAGAGGGGTTCTCCCGTTTGGTGGCTCCTATGACGGCATTGACTAGGAAAGGAGTGAAATTTGAGTGGACGGACAAGTGCCAGCAGGCGTTTGAGACTCTCAAAACCCGTTTGACCACTGCACCGGTGTTGAGGTTACCTTGGGAGGATATCCCATATGAGGTGTATTGTAATGCGTCCAGGGTTGGTTTGGGGTGTATGCTTATGCAGGAGCACAATGTGGTAGCTTATGGGTCGAGGCAGCTGAAGCCTCATGAGCAGAATTATCCTACTCATGATCTTGAGTTGGCGGCTGTCATCTTTGCCTTGAAGAGTTGGCAACATTACCTTTTGGGGGAGAAGTTCATGGTGTTCTCAGATCACAAGAGCCTTCGGTACATCTTCACTCAGAAGGACTTGAATTTGAGGCAGAGGAGATAGGTGGAGTATTTCCAGACCTTTGACTGTACTCTTGCCTATACCCCGGGCAAGGGTAATGTTGTGGCTGACGCGTTGAGTAGAAAAGGGAAAGCTGAGGTGGCCATGAGAGAGTGGAAGCTGATGGAGCAATTGGCGATGTTGCAACTGCAGTCTATTGTTCGTGATGGTGGGACAGTCCTGAGTCCTTTGGTGGTTGTGCCTGAGTTGTACCAGCGCGTCCGGGAGGGACAGTTGGGTGACATTGAGTGTGAGGTTCTCCGTGCCCGTATTGAGGCTGGTGAGCTATTTGAGGGCTGGACAGAGGGTCCTGAGCATGAGTTGTCTTTTCAGGGGCGGTTAGTAATGGCTTCTTCTCTCAGGGATGAGGTAATGCGGGAGTTTCACCAGTCTAGAGTTGTTGTGCATCCAGGGGGTACGAAGATGTACCATGCGATTCGGGGACATTTTTGGTGGCCTGGGATGAAACGCGATATGGCTGCCTTTGTTTCGCGGTGCCTCACGTGTCAGCAGGTGAAGGCTGAGCATCAGCGGCCGGCGGGTATGTTACAGCCATTGCCCATAGCAGAGTGGAAATGGGACCACATAGCGATGGATTTTGTGACTGGTCTTCCACCCACCACAGGGAGGAAAGATATGATTTGGGTGATTGTGGATCGACTCACAAAGTCGGCTCATTTCCTGGCTATTCGCGAGCAGGACTCTATCGGGACCTTGAGTCATCTATACATGAACGAGATTGTGAGACTGCATGGAGTACCATCGTCGGTTGTCTCTGACCGGGATTCGAGGTTCACTTCCCATTTTTGGGCAGGTTTACAAGAGGCTATGGGGACCAAACTTTAGTTGAGTACAGCCTTTCACCCTGAGACTGACGGCCAGACAGAGAGGACGAATCAGACTTTGGAGGACATGTTATGGGCCTATGTGTTAGATTTTGGGGGTTCGTGGGCAACTCACCTTCCTTTGGTGGAGTTTGCCTACAATAACAGTTATCGGGCATCCATTGGGATGGCTCCTTTTGAGGCGTTGTATGGGCGGCCATGTCGATCACCTTTGTGTTGGACCGAAGTGGGGGAGACAGCTCTCTTGGGACCACAGATGGTTCAAGAGGCTACCGAGAAGGTTAAGTTGATTCGTCAGCGGTTGTTATCAGCTCAGAGTCGGCAGAAATCTTATGCGGATCAGCAGCGGCGACCTTTGGAGTTTTCTGTTGGTGATCATGTGTTCCTTCGTGTCTCTCCACGTCGTGGACATCGACGGTTTGGGCGAGGTTCCAAGCTATCTCTCCGATTTATTGGTCCTTTTGAGATTCTGGATCGTGTGGGGCCCGTGGCCTACCGGTTAGCGTTACCACCGTGGCTGGGTCGAGTGCACAACGTGTTTCACGTGTCCCAGTTGAGGAAGTATCAACCTGACCCCACTCATGTGATCGATTGGGGGACATTGGATGTTGAGGATGACATGTCCATTGTTGAGGCCCCTATCCGTATACTCGACCGGCGGGAGAAACTTTTGCGTGGTCGTGCTATTCCTTTGGTTCGCGTGTTGTGGCAGCACCGTGGCATTGAGGAGGAGACTTGGGAGCGTGAGTCCTTGAAGCGGGAGCAGCATCCCGAGTTGTTCGAGGACGAACAATCTTAAGAGTGGGAGGTGGCTGTTGGCCAAGGGATAGTGATGTGTTTTCTTGTATTAGTTGTGTATGATTTGGTGTATTTGTATTGTCTTTTAGACATGTGTTCATATTTGTGATGTGTTTTGAGATGTGTATTTGTGACATGCGGATATGTGTTATATGCATTATTGTGATGCATGTGGTTATGGATTATGGTGGTACCTTGTTATGTGCTGTTATGTGCTGTGCGCGGTGTATGACCCATTTGGGTGTTGTGGCTCGCCGTGTGGCAAATGGGTAGCTTGTGTTGGTTTTCCTTGCATATTGTTTATTTTCGAGGACGAAAAGTCTTAAGGGGGAGAGCATGTAATGACCCGTGTGTAAGAGGTTAACCACAAACACCTTGGATGTTGGTGCACAAGTTTGAGGTAAGAGATGAGCCCAAGAGGGGACTTTTGAGAGGTGCATCTGACAAGTGATAACGTGCATTTATGCCCTAGGAAGATGCTATGCATATACATGCGGTTTTAAGCTGTTTTGGCAGATCTTGGAGCTCAGTTTTGATATGGTAGATGACCTCAAACAATTGGCATGCAAGAACAAAAGTTGCTTAGAATGAGGTCCTCTACCTACCATAGAAATTTCAGAGCAGTTGGAGCTGCACGTGAATTCACCCATTTCACGTGCAAGCATATTTTTGCTTCTCAGGCCTCTACAAGATGCAAAGGGGCTTGGGGTAAAGTTTGAGTGCTTTTGGAGCTGCACGCCAATTGGGGAATTGGCATTCAAATTGGCGTGCAGACATGTTTTTGCATGGTTACCTTAGTTTTGTTATTCTAATCATCTTTTCCCAAAGGACCATGTTGGAATTATGGATATTTTGTTGAGTATGGATGCGAAAAGGTTGCAACTTGTGTAATCAAAACTACGTCGTTTTGATGCTGGGATTCACTTAATCAAAACTACGTCGTTTTGATGTTGTGTTGTCTATATAAGGATGAAGAGCCCTCTGTTTTAGGTTTAGGGTTTGTTGCTCCACCAGCCGTCGCAGAGAGAGAGAGGGAGGGAGGGAGAGCTGCTGGCTTGCTACCGGAGCATCTTGCGTGGGGAGGACGGCGTCTAGCGTGGGAGCAAGAGCAGGAGGACGTTTCCAAGGTAGGGGTTCTGTCTCACCTGATCTGTTCTGGGGTTAGGCCATGTGTAGAGGATTTATAGAGCTTCTAGTGTTATTGTTATACTATCTATATGTAAGTTCATATAGGTATGACCTCCTATATGAATGTTGGCCTTCAGTGGCAAGTATGGGTTGAGATTAGGCCTGTGTGGCACTGCACACTAAGTGTTTGATATTATGCCTGTGAGGCCATGCATGTTATGCGATTGATGTTATGCCAGCGTAGTTATGCCTGAATGGTGTTTGATGTAATGTCTGTGAGGATATGCATGCTAGGTGTTTGATGTTATACCAGGGTGGACATGCATGTTAAGTGTTTGTTGTTATGCCTGAATAACTGAGATATATGTTAAATGTTTGTTGTTGTCTATGGAGCCTAAGAAGCCTGAGAGGCTGAGGCAATGCTTGTGTACCTGTGGAGCCTGAGAGGCTGAGTTAATGTCAGTGTGACTGATTGTGGAAACTATGCCTGAGAGGCGGTTATATCATTGGCTTGAAGAGGCGGTTAAATCATTTGTGGCTTGTGTGGTAGAGAATTGTAACTACTGGTGTGGTTTGTTATTGTCTGTTGAAATGATTGTAACACGACACTGCACTTGTACACATGGCATGTAGATGCTAGGAGCATGGGATGGGTTGGGGAGACTTGATCCCTACTGAGCTGTGAATGCTCACCCCTCCTACTGTGGTGTGTTTTCTTGCAGGAACCTACAGGCATTAGGTGGGAACACCAAGGTGGAAGAGTTCTGTTTTGTGGCTTTGTTTTGTGTTATTTGCATTATGTAATTTTGTTGAGGCATTGTAACCCCAGCGGAGAGATATTGTAATGAAGTTTGAAACATAATAAAGGCATATGTTTTCAATTAAATAATTGTGTGATTTTGGCTTCTGAAGTGTATGTTGTGTTCCACCCCCTTTATCCAAACCCGGGTAAAGGGAGGGTCATGTTCCGGTCTCCTCGGGTTGGAAAACCGGGGCGTGACACGGAGCTACAAGTTCCAAGGTTGTCTTTTAGGAATGTTTTTGTATAAATATTCATACTTGTATATTTGAAATGGAGTGTGAGCGAGCCTAAATCAATCCTGTGTATGCACAAGAGTTCAAAGACACAATATAGGCTAGTGTATGAATCCTTTTGTAAATAGAGTGTAAGAGAGCCTTGCTTCTATTTTGTTGTATTTATCTTTTGATAATAAAACAAAATACTTCCACTATCTGGTTATCTTCCGCAGTGATTCTATCACTTAACTAGATAAGTGTTTGTGTCATAAGAGAATATAAAGAGTTTCGATAAGAGCCTATTCACCCCCCCTCTAGGCTCCAAGGGACCATCAAGTGGTGTCAGAGCAAGTTCTATTTGTTCTAAGTAGAGATCCCACTCTTTCACTCTCAGCAATGGCCGAAGAAAGTTGTATGCTATTCAACACTCACCTTAACTCCGGAGGTGCACAAGAGCCCATTCCGAATCGAAGCAGCAGTGAAAACGTCGACCCACCTCAACCTGCTGCTGCCTCCACTGCTCAGCCATGGAGTTCTAGTTTTACTCTGACAAACCGCCCAAATTCACACCTGAGCTTTTCTCCCAGTGGAAAGCTCGCATGAAGATGTTCATGGTATGCCATGACTATCTCATGTGGCCCTGTCTTCATCAGGAGATTCCAATTCCGATGACTATCGGAGAACATGGAGTTAGAAGGCCAAAGACGGATGCCGAAGTTACCAACGATGAAAGAGTCTGGCAGTGCGCTAGCGAAAAGGCTCTAGCTTACGTTACATCGTCTTTGGATTCTGAGGCTTTCACGGACGTCCAGGGCTGCACGTCAGCAAAAGCTGTCTGGGATAAACTGACAATCCTCTATGAGGGAAGTCAGTCCCAGATGCAAAACGTGATATGTGCTCTCAGACAGAACTTTGAGAGTTTCAATCACAAACCTGACGAATCCCTTGAGAGTATCTATCGGAGATTCGGCAAGCTCATTCTAGAGCTAAAAATTGTCAATGAATACTACACTCAGTCTCAAATCAATGACAAGTTCTTTCGATCCTTGCCGGATCGCTACTACTCCAAGCAGCTCCAGATGCAAGCTGACAAAAACTGGCCGTTTACTGCCCTTGAAGAAATATACGGAGAGCTTCGGACTCATGAGGTCAGATTCAGATACACTGACCGTGATGAGAAAATAGCTCGGAAAGAAAAAGGGGTAGCTCTCAAAGCTACGGAATGCACCAGTAATCATCAAGAGGATGATACGAATGAGTCAGAGAATTCTAACTCAGACGCAGAAGAGGAAATAGCTCTTCTTGTTAAATCCTTTGAACGATTCCTTTGGAAAGGTAGAAAAGGATTCAGAAGAGGCTCCTCATCATCCAGAAGGAAGGAACGATCGGAGTCGAGCTCCCAAGAATGCTTTAATTGTGGGAAACCCAGTCACTGGGCCAAGGAATGTAGATCCAAAACTAAGACAGCAGAGAAAAGTGACAAGGTCACTCCTCGACATACCACCTCTGACAACAGCAAGAACAAGAGGAAGTCGTTAGTGACAAAGTACATCAGTGGCTCGGAAGAAGAGGAGGAATCCTCGGATGATGAGCCAACTCTTAAGCCGAACGTCTGCCTCATGGCAAATACTGAGGTACCTTCTATCTCTGAACTCATGAGTAAAATAGAATCTCTTATTACTGAACATGATCATGAAAAAAATGAGAGACTAATAATTACTCAAATGTACAAAGATATGGAAAGTCAGAATAAACGTCTTGAATTTACTATTACTAGACTTGAAAAGGACGTAGCTGACTTCAGAGGAAAAGAAGCTTGGTATCACGATCTAAGGGCTGAAAATCATCTGCTAAATACCAATCTCTCAGGCCTAAAAGTTATTGTAAAAAGACTCGAGAATGAACTTGAACAGGAAAAGGAAATAAACCGTAAGTGGCTTAAATCCGGGGAAATAGCCTCTTCATTTAGGACTGATCTAGATAATATTCGAGTCAAACCTGGCCATAGGCTCCGAATCATCAACCTCCAATGCTCAAGTTACTAAGTGTCCTCCAGATTTCACTCCAAAACTAACCAACTTATATCCTGTTAGTACGTCTAAACCATTGGATGGTTTCATTTCAGGTGGCACCATAGTTTATAACTGTGGAGTTGAGGCTGTTACTGCACTTCCCGAAGCAGTAGCACCGGTAACTAATGATGAAGGGAAGGATGCTGCAGTTAAAGCCAAAACTGTAGCACCCAAAAAGAAAGGAAAGGCAAAGGCTGATGCATCTAGGGCCAAGAGTGCGTCACCCAAACGCAATGGATTAGGCCACAGGGAACTGATTAGAAAGTCTGTAAAATCTAAGAGACATGTATCCCCTGTTTGTACTCCGCATTATAGTGTTTGTTCCATCTGTAGGGAAATAGGTCATTATCACTATGAATGTTGGAGTTTATCTGATAACTGGCTTTGTAATCAAATTCGTACCAATAAAGATCAGTTCAATAAAAAGGGTTATTCGAGCAAAACAAAATCTAAACCTCAAAGGAGTGTCTCTCCCAAGATAACCCACATAAAAGAAGCAGCTGAAACTAACAAATTAAAGTCAACTTGGAAAGCTAAAAGTCCTAACAAAGTCAAATCCGGAACTGTTGACATTAATGTTGTTCTTTCTAACCGCCCGAAACAAGTTTGGGCACCAAAAGTGTAAACTGTTGTCTTTCAGGAGCATCTCTGGAATGTACTGCTGGATCACTTGAAGTTAAAGATCAATCAAAGCAAGTAGATCCTCGATAGTGGATGCTCCGGACATATGACGGGTGATCAGACTCTGCTTGTAGAAATTAATGAAAAACGAGGTCCATCCGTTTCATATGGCGACAACAGCAAAGGAAAGACTGTCGGGTATGGCACTTTAACCAACGGCTGTGTATCAATCACTAGAGTTGCACTAGTCGAAGGTTTGAAGCATAATTTGCTAAGTGTCGGTAATTTATGTGACAAAGGATTTATCTGTTTCCTTTATGTCCAACACGTACGGTGAGGGAAAACTTATCCAGGAGATGTTAAGTTATCCAGGATCAAGAGATGGGGACATATACTCAGTGGTCTTAAGAAATAATTCTTCTGACCATGTATGCTTCCTCACTAAAGCTTCAGATGAAGATAGTTGGTTATGGCACAAGCGATGCGCACATATAAACTTTTAAGACACCTGTCTAAGTTAGCATCACTTGATCTTGTCACCGGTCTACCTAAACTCAAATACTCCAAAGACACTCTCTGTCGAGAATGCCAACTTGGCAAACAGACCAAACATAGCTTTAAGAGCAAATCGGTTAATTCAATATCGCTCCCCCGAACCTTCTTTGTTCTTTTTCCCTTCCTTGGGGGGGTGGAGATATACCCTTGTGGTTATCGATGATTTCACCAGATACACATGGGTGATGTTCCTGAAATCAAAGGATCAAACTTTTGAGCATCTTGTAGATCTTTTCAACTGGATAAGCAACTCACAAGGACCGAGCATAAAGTGCATCAGGAGTGATCATGGTATAGAATTTAATTTTTCAGATATGAGATCATATTGTTCCCAACAGGGCATTCAACGACGACTTCTCTGCGCCCAAAACTCCACAACAAAATGGGGTAGGCGAGCGTAAGAATCGTACTTTAGTCGAGGCCGGCAGATCTATGTTAGCGAGGGCAGCACTTCCTCTCGGTCTATGGGTTGAGTGTGTCCACCGCCTGCTATGTTCGAAACGAACTCTAATTAATAAATCTACCATGAAAACACCCTCCGAGATGTGGAGAGGACGAAAGCCTTCAATTTCACATTTCGAGCTTTTGGGTGTACTTGCTATATATTGATAAATGGCAAAGAAACCCGGAATAAATTTGAACCAAAATCTGATGATGGGATTTTTGTTGGGTACTCATTACATAGCAAGGCTTATCGGGTCTTCAATAGAAAACTTTTTAAAGTTGAAGAATCTATCCATGTGACCTTTGATGAAACTAATCTTGATTGGTCAAAAGTTGCTTCTTCAAGATCAAATGTACAGGTCCCGGACAGCAACATCGACTATTTGAAGTTTATAAATGTTCTTGTTACACATTCTGACCAACCATGTTTCATCAGCGAGGCACAAAGAAATTATATGGATGATACTACGGATGATTCGGACTCAGGACTACTATTAAGCTCCGGACATACTCCTTCGGATACCCAAAATTCCGGAGCACCTTCAAGCCCGTCCGGACCAATTAACACTGAAAGAAACTGTGTTGAAGAACCACCTAGTTCTACCGTACCTTCTAATACAGAAACATCTGGTCCGGAAGAAGCTCAACCAGCAGATATACCTGAACCACCTAATCTGGCAGAGCTTCAAATTATTCAAGATCAACCATCACATGCACAAAATTATAGATGGACACAAAACCATCCCTCAGATCAAGTGATTGGTGATCCTACTGCTGGTGTAAGAACAAGAGCAGCCACTTTCAACATGTGTCTTTACTCGTGTTTTCTATCTCAAATAGAACCAAAAGTGGTAGATGAAGCTCTTCAGGATTCGAATTGGATAGAAGCTGTGCAAGAAGAGCTTAATCAATTTAAGAGAAATAATGTGTGGACTCTAGTACAAAGGCCTAAGTCTCAGCAAGTCATTGGAGTTAAATGGATGTTTCGGAACAAGCTTGATACGGATGAAATTGTAATCCGGAACAAAGCCAGACTGGTAGCCAAAGGATATCGTCAAGAAGAAGGAATAGACTATGATGAGACCTTTGCTCCGGTAGCAAGACTTGAGGCAATCCAAATGTTTCTGGCGTATGCTTCATATGAAAACTCCATAGTTTATCAAATGGACGTCAAGAGCGCATTCCTGAATGGAGATCTTCAAGAGGAGGTGTACGTTGAACAACCTCTCGGTTTCATTGAACCTAAGGCAGGACATCTAGTCTACAAGCTTCGGAAAGCTTTACATGGTTTGAAGCAAGCTCCAAGAGCCTGGTACGACACACTGTCAGAATTCCTACTTGCTCACAACTTCCAAAAAGGGAAGATAGACACCACCTTATTTCTACGAAAAGAGAAAGGACACACTCTAATCGTACAGATATATGTGGATGATATCATTTTTGGATCAACAAATCCGAAGCTTTGTGAAGAGTTTGCAAAGTTGATGACAGGCAAGTTTGAGATGAGCATGATGGGAGAACTGTCCTACTTCCTTGGAATAGAAGTTAAACAATTAAAGGAAGGAATCTTCATTAATCAAGCTAAGTACACTCGCGATCTTATTAAGAAGTTTGGTATGGAAGGTTCATCTCCCGTCAAAACTCCCATGCCTGTCAGTGCCAAGTTAGATCCTGATGTGGACGGCATATTAGTAAATGTGACTGACCACAAAGGGATGATAGGATCCTTGCTATATCTTACAGCAAGTCGCCCAGACATTATGTTTGCAACTTGCATCTGTGCACAATATCAGGCGAATCCCAAGAAGTCACATATGCTCCATGTTAAACGGATATTAAGGTATCTCAAGGGACCGATGAATTTGGGACTCTGGTACCCAAAGGAGTCCAACTTCACCTTATCCGGATACTCTGATGCTGACTTCGCTGGGTGTCGCATCGACAGGAAAAGTACAAGTGGTACGTGTCAGTTTCTTGGAAATAGATTAATTTCATGGTTCAGTAAGAAGCAGAATTCCGTATCAACCTCTACTGCTGAGGCGGAATATATAGCTGCTGGGAGTTGTTGTGCACAGCTACTCTGGATGCAAAGTCAACTTACTGACTACGGTTTCAACATGTCATCTATTCCACTCTACTGCGACAACACTAGCGCAATTGCTATAAGCAACAATCCTGTCATGCACCCTAAGACGAAGCATATTGAGGTTAGGTATCACTTCATACGCGACCATGTTCTCAAAAGTCACATCTCACTGGAACATGTTGCTATCGAAGATCAACTGCGACATATTTACAAAGCCTCTACCTGATGCAAGATTCTCTGAACTACTCTTCCAATTAGGTATGCTCGACTTCTCTGCATAGTTTCACATTTAAATTACCCAATAGTATACTTACTGTCAGGACATGCATTGTGCTTTTATTGATAGTAGTAGATACATACTGATCTTAATGATGATCATACTTACTGTCTAATATGCTTCATGCTTCTGATATTGATAGCAACTTCATACATGGGAGGATGCTTGCGTTTCCCGACTGAAGTCGTTTAAGCAAACATGATTAAAGTTTATCTGATTAACCTCATTCTGGTTTCATGATCTTAATTTCCACTTATCACCACATGACAAATGCTTGTTCATTTAGATTACTCTATTAACATGTATAGTTGAAGAAATGAAATAGGTTAGCTCGGAATGCCTGGAGGATGAATACACAATCGCAGTCTGATCAGCTTCTGAAGTATAGTTTCCTATAAAGATAGAAAGTGCTGAATTTCTTTAAGCAGGAAAGGTCTACCGAGAGGATTGCACAATCTACGGGGGAGAAAATGCTTTATAAATTATTCGAGTAATACCACCCGTATATGTCTCATGACCTCTTTCCTGACTGTCTATTCGAGGGGGAGCCTTTCATTGAGAGGATTGAATGATCTATGGGGGAGCCTAAGCTTCATCTATTACCTCAGTAATAACTCCCTAATATGTCTCAGATACTCCCTCCTCTAAACCTTTACTTGGGCTGACTGGACATGCGTTATTGAAACAAATTGCGGCATGCTTGGATGTATTCTTTTTTTCTTCAACCATGCATTTTAATCGGATAATCAACTGCTTGCTTTTGACATGTGTTCACTTCCTCATTTTTCACTCATGAATCCTAGTTTGGTCAAATCATATGATTTTTAATTAATCTTAGCTACATCGTTTAGTAGGACGGTTTCGCTATGTTGACCTATATGAACTTGTGTATTTATTATCTGACATATGCCCTGATTCAGTCACATTGATCATTCTCTAGTATGTATATGTCTATTTCATTCTTTGTAATGCATAAGTTCTACTGCTCATTAGTTCGGATTATATAGCTCTTCACTGACTATTCTTAACTATCTGTACTAATCCTTACCTGTTAAGCTTTTGTACTTTCATCTTATTTTTGTGAAGCTACAGGTTCAGATTTTCTTTGCACCCTTATCGATAAATCCAGTCCATAGTCTTGGATTTGAAGTGATCCAGTCCATAGTCTTGGATTTGAAGTGTTGTGGTACTTCTCTTCTCTTCGACTTATTGACAGCAAAGGAATATACTTTTCTCTCACCGCACTCTGTTACTACGTACATGGTCTACTTTTCATCTGGATACTCGTTACTTGACTATCGCTGATTCCAGATGATTGTCGGTTCATTCCTCCGGACTCCTGACACTATCAAATTGCGATAATCCATGTCTTATTTTATATCGCGTGCTTTTGAGGAGGAATAATGATAATTCATTAAATGCATGTCTCGGGATGCACACACTTCTCCTGGAAGGCAAACAGCTGTTATCCTTACTTGGTCATGCAGTCTCCACGTCATCTTTTAATTCGGAGGCACACCAATATCAAGATTAATGACATCAGCCTGTCAAGCGGTCTACTGTTTCACTCGCCAAATTCCTAGACCCGCTGACATTCACGGACTCGGTCTTATATATTCTGGTCATTCTTACGAAGCACGAGTGTTACCCTTTTCAAATCCCTAAAACTCTCGTTGCTCCTTCAATCCCTAAGACCTCGCCTTCCCTCTCGCCCTTCAACTTTCATCTACAATGGCACCCAGAACCTCTCTTTCTGGCGTCAATCCCGGCCATCTGGTCAATTGGAGCGCTGTCTCCAACCCTCCGGACTGGTTTTTCCATATTCGCCCTCTTCTAGAAGCCTCTCACATACTCGATTTGATCTCCAATCCTGTCGATCTTCTTATAGACGACATTCTCGAGTATTACCAACAGATCCGCTGTACCACCGACTCCATTATCTCCTATGTTCGCGGTGAATCCATCCTCATTGCCCCCGACGTTCTCCGCGCTGCTCTCCATCTTCCCCCCGGTGAACCACAGCACCCCGATGCCGATCCCATGGCGGCTTCTATGGGTTGCACCTATAAAGGCAAGGAATGCAAGGTGAAGTCCTTCCAAGGTCACTATCGTTGTATGGCAGTCATACTGAGTCGATGTTTACTGGCTCGCACTTCCGCTCTGGACTCTGTTTCGTACGATCTTCTTCTAGCCATGTACGGCGTTTTCGAAGCTTTTCCGATGGACTGTGGGACGTTTTTGTTCCGACTGCTACAGACTGGACCCAAGAACCTTTCCTTCGGGCGCATCCTAAGCATTGTCTTCTGGCATCTTCATCCGGACCATTTCGCCCGCTCTGACGTTGTTCCCTTTCCTACGGCTTATTATCTTCGTTATATTACGCCTGATGGGAACATGACGGCCCGCCGTCCTTTTGCACCTCTCCGCCTTCTCCCTGCCACGGAACAACAAGGCAGTTCTGTTGGTGACCCCTCCGACAGCCATGCCCCTGACGTCAGCTCTGCTCCCCGATCCTCTCGGATTCGGTCCGTTGCTGCACCCTCCATTTCTCGGGCCTCCCGAGACAGGCGTCCGTGCCGAACCCTCCGAGGTTGCGGGGCCATCTCGACCACAAGTGTCCCTAGAGCTGTTTCCTCGGCCCCTTCTGTCGCGGATGTCCCCACTCCCCTCCACTTCCGTTGTTCTGCCGCGGTTGATACCGCCGTTCTTGCGCAATTGCTGATGTCCCGGACTCTATTCCGGAAGCTCCTTTGCCTCCCCTACCTCAACCCCGATATTACCTTGACCATCTCTCCGCCGACACCTTAACGGACCTTTGGCTCCGTTTCAGCCTTGCCCACACCGCCTCCATTTTTGACACCGATCTCCGGGTGTTTTACACTCGCCATACTCAATCCCCGGAGACCATGATCATCTGGAATTTGGACCAAGGCTTTCTTACGCCGGCCTCCATTTCAGATGTGCCGTTCCTTAACCCCTCCAGCCCGGTCCATGCCGCACAGAGTCCTTCCCCTGCTAAGGCTGGACCTTCTTCTCCTGTTGTTGACATTCACGTTGTTGACCTATCTGGTCAAAGCGGGTCCGCTGCTCCGGATGCCTCTGCTTCTCCGGATGCCCCTTCTGCTGCTGCTGCTGATACTCCTGCGGACTCCTCTGCCCAGCGCACTCCTGCTCCTGTTCATGCGGGGGAGTCCTCCAAAGCTCCAGAGTTGGCCCTTGGGCATGCTTCTTTTGGCATGGTCCACTCCGACGCTATGCTCTCTGCCCAGCTGGACCGCCACGCCCAAGCTCAAAGCGCCCAAATACCCGCCATCGCCGCCAAGGTTGATGCTCTTGGCGCCCAACTCCTCTCCGCCCTCACTGACTCCTCCACCTCCATGGAACAGAAGATGGACCTAGTCGCCTCGTCCGTGCACTCCTTGTCTACCTCCTTCGCGGACCTGGCGCACACGATGGCTCGCCCTCCCGTTGCTCCACGGCGATCTGCCAAACCGGGGGAGAGAGTGTCATCTGATCCTTCTGCTCCTGCTCCTCCTGCATCACATACCTCCACTCGTGCTAAGAAGCAGCCTGCCTCTTCATTGCTTCCGGGAGTTCAAATCCCCAAACGTAGCCGCTTCTCTCAGCCAAGCTCCTCGACTTCAGCTCTTCCTCCATCCTCTCCATCCACAACTGACACCTTCCTCCCATCATACGCGGCGTGTGACCCTCTTGATGCGGACGGAAGCGTGCGTAAGGCAATGATGTCCTATCTTGCGTCTTCTCGAGAGAAGATGTCTCTCTGACCTGTACCCCTTCTCCCCGGACGACATTCGGACCCTTTGTTTGGAGAAAGGCCTCTTTACAATAGACGACATTCACAACTTCTCTAGGGCTGCTAAAATGGAGATGAGGCTGTTTCCATCTCTGTACAAGGACGACCACTTGTTTGAAGTTCTGCCGTGCTGGAATGAGGGTTATCTTCCCAGTATAGATATCATTCAGTCCTTTATCGACGGAACTGCTGTGGATAGCAAGCCATGGAGAACTCTCTCAACTATCCTCATTCCGTACCGGATCATGTCGCCACATTTCATGATGGTCGTCTTCATGATTCGGTCCAAACAGATGATTCGATTGATTCTCATCAGATTGTAGAGCAGTATATAAGAAAGAATCAATGGGAACCACTGTGTCTCAGGTTGACTGAAGCTGTGAAGAAAGCCGGATTATATGAAAAGTTGGGCATCACTCCTTTGAGACCAACTAAGAAGCTGAAGGCGACATTCTAGGACAAGAAGCAAGTGCCACAACAGCCAGATGGAGATAGCTGCGGGGCCTTTATCTGTTACTTCATCAAGTCATTCTTAAGTGTGGACAAATCTTGGAGCCAACACACCACTTATACGAAGAAGCAGACAATGGAGCTTAGAGAGAAAGCAGCAACAATGATCTTCAAGTATAGTAAGCCTTATGTGCCTTAATGAAAATCTTGTATAAAGGCTAAATTGTATTCTGTTGCTGATAAATGAAAATGGTTATGATGTGTATTCTGTATGTTATCTTTTTGCGCTGCTCACCAGATCAGATTACAAAGGGTTTGGACATATCCATAATTGGGGGAGATTGTTGGATCAAGCCCAGAATTTGGATCATGCTGATAAAGCCCTATATAATTTGATTTGAGATCCTTTGTGTTTCTTTGATCATTGTAGAAGATATGTTATTAATCCGGAGATACACTCGTGAGAGCAAAGCTAAGGACAGGATACATAATCCTGATCCGGACAAGAGTGAGTGTCGTCAAACACTTGGTAAATAACCAAGTCACCAATACATACGAAATAAGGAACATTCGTGCGGACTAAGAACTTAAAAGCTACAGATTACGGAATCTGCTCTTAATATCTCAAACGGACTAAGTCAAACTAATGCGGAGTAAGAATCTTGGTCTACAAGGTCGCACGAAGTAAAAGAGTCGACACGGAGCTAAAAAGTTAAGTCTTCCACTCAAGTGAACTATAGTAAAGAAGACACGGAGTAAGGCATCCGAGTCTTCCATACATACGGTGTAAGGAAGTACTGATGCGGAATAAGGACCTGAGTCTTTATTCGCACGGAGTAAGGAAACCAGATGCAGAGTAAGGAATCCGGACCACTCACTCATGCAGAGTAAGGATGTGCTAGTCTGGAGTAAGCCATCCGATCCTTTAGACTCGCACGGAGTAAGGAACTTACATGTGGAGTAAGGAAGCGTTGATACGGAATAAGCACTCCGACCTTCTCATTCACACGGAGTAAGGAAACGCTGACACGGACTAAAGATTCCAGTACCAAATAGATACGGAGTAAGCAACCACTGACACGGAGTAAGGTTCCGAGCTTCATTAGCAACGGAGTAAGGAAAATTACACCGGACCAAAAAGATGCTACTTCAACTAACCGCATTTAAAGTTATCAGCTCGTGGTGTCCCGATGTAAGACAAACTCATTGAGAACTTGAAGAATCTTACACGTGGATCACCCGGATATGTGGACACAACTTTAATTACACTTGGGAACTCACAAAGGCACTTATACTCTTCAAACCCAAGATCTTGAGCTTCACAAACCGCAGCAATCAAGGCAGAGAGATTATCGAGGAATAATTAGTGCTGAACACATTCTGGAACTACAAGTTCCAAGGTTGTCTTTTAGGAATGTTTTTGTATAAATATTCATACTTGTATATTTGAAATGGAGTGTGAGCGAGCCTAAATCAATCCTGTGTATGCACAAGAGTTCAAAGACACAATATAGGCTAGTGTGTGAATCCTTTTGTAAACAGAGTGTAAGAGAGTCTTGCTTCTATTTTGTTGTATTTATCTTTTGATAATAAAACAAAATACTCCACTATCTTGTTATCTTCCACAGTGATTCTATCACTTAACTAGATAAGTGTTTGTGTCATAAGAGAATATAAAGAGTTTCGATAAGAGCCTATTCACCCCCCCCCCCCCTCTAGGCTCCAAGGGACCATCAACAAGGATAACCACGAATAGCAAAATGGTTATCTACTCCAATCGATAGCATAGATTACCAAGATAGAGATTAAAAAGAGACTAATGTTCTCAACAATAAAAATGAAATTGGGAGAATAAGAAACATAAAACTCTTACATTAATAAGTTCAAATAAAATAAGATAAAGAGGAAAAAAAATGTGAGAAGGAAGAAAAGAAAAACCCTTACGATCCATTTGTCATTCTCCGCGTTCTAAACCTTGAAAATCAAAACATTAAATTAATATTTTCGTCTTTCCATTCTAATACCATAATAATTATGTATGTATATATTTATAGGTGACAATGCCAACCATATAGTAATAAATACATATGAGGTGGTATAACCAACCTTATTAATAACATATGTGAGGTGGTAAAACCGATCATATAAATAATCTATAAGAGGTGGTAAAACCAACCATGTAAATCATATATATAAGGTGGTAAAACCAACTATGAATATAGTATATATGAGGTGGTAAAACCAACCATATAGATCTATATAATAAATGATAAGTAACTTCAAAATTTCCAAATCTTGAGTATTACCTTTCGTAGATTTTCGAAGTTTGGTAAGTACCAAAAACAAAAAGGGTTTGAGTAGAGTATTTGGGGTGTTAAGAGTTCTTAAGGGAGTGTTTGTAAAGGGAATTTCGTGATATGGCTTGAGGGAACTTGTGCATTAAGAGGGGAGGCAAAACACTCCTTATATAGGGCAAGGGTGGGGGTAGGTGGTCGGTATGATAGGTGAAACTTTTGTCCTTAATACCTTATTTTCTTCCCTAATTTTTTAATTTTAAAATCATTTGATTCTTATCCCATTATTATCTACCACGTGGCCCCTTTGTTTCTCCCATTTTTGATTTTTTTTTGGATTTGTTTGCTTTGAAGGTTTTTTTGGTCACAAAAGTCACATGGGTGTATAGCCTACTATTTTGACTATAACTTTCTAGATTCTTTATTAAATTAAATAATACCAATTGGGATGAATTCCTAACTTAATTATCTACATTTTGAGACCAACTTCAAGTCTATTGGACTTGCATATCAAAAGTTATTGGGTTTTGAAGTGAGATTAGAAATTCTGGGCGTGCTACTAGACCTTTGTGCACTGTTTAAATTGTTTCTCCTAATAGGATGATCAAATGAGTTAGAAATTTTAACCAAAGGTATATAACGAATTTTGAAACACGTATTAAAAATATCAAGTCATTTGGAGCTAGAAAAACAAAGTTATAAATTTTCAAAGATAACTTCCAGAACTGCGCTAGTCTATCCTTTCTAAGCATAACTATTGTTATGGAGTATTAATAAAAAATATTTTAACTACTTTTCTTTGACATTCTAAATTTAAATATATGATGTATTTTTACTAAATAATACTAAATTAGTATATATCCATAAACTAATCTATTTAAAATAATTAATCAATACTATTTAACGTAAATTTCGTCTCATATAGTAGCCATTTCGGGTTGTATGTTTGCCCTAGAGCTAGATCCTATATTCTCACTACTTCCTATACTTATAATCCTCTTCCTTTCTATAAACTTCATCACACCATTCATTTGATATTTATCTCATGAAACTATTCCAATAGTTATGGCTAGTTACTATTTTATCGACTAGTTAACTATTTTCTCTTATTTATTTCTATGAGATTCTTTACAATTATAGTAACTATTAAAATTTGCGGGTTTTACAATCGACAACTAGCAGGGTTATTAGAACCACTGCCTACTCCAGAAAGACCATGGGAAAGTGTTTTAATGGATTTCATTGTTTGTCTTCCAAAGTCAGAAGGTTGTAGCACGATCATTGTGGTGGACGATCGATTCTCGAAGTATATAGTCTTTGTTGCAGCTCCAAAGGATTGTATAGCAGATGACACAACTTGATTAATTTTCAAGCATGTGGTGAAATACTGAGGGTATTCAAAAGTCGATTATGAGTGACAAAGACTCCTGATTCACAAGAAGACTTTAAACTGAATTATTCCATATCATGGGATCAAACTTGAATTTCTCAACAAGTTTTCACCCTCAGACAGACGGGTAGACAAAACATGTCAATGGGCAGTTGGAGATATACTTGAGGCACTATGTGAGTGCTAATTAGGGAGATTGGGAGAAGTTGCTGGACATAGCCCAATTCTCATATAATTTACAAAAAAGCGAGTCGGCGAACGTAAGTCCATTCAAGCTTGCTACAGGATAACAACCGATGACGCCAATTTCTTTCACCATTGGCTATACAGGAAGGCGTCCTGCAGCGTACAAGTTTACAAAGGGGTGGCATGAACAGACTGATCTTGCCAAAGCTTACTTGCACAAAGCAGCTAAGAAAATAAAGAAGTTTGCGGATCAGAATTGGCAGTTTGTCGATGTAACACCCCCAAATTTGGGACCTCCAAACCGGGTGCGTTAGCAGAAATTAAATATACAAATTTTATATCAATTTCAAACTATTACTTATTTCATCAACCAAATCATTAATTATTACAAATTTCAATCCAAGATCTTTAAGGTTTAGGGGTTTAAAGACTAAGTGTTCTTAACCCATTATTACATAACAAAGCACACAAGCAAACAAATTTAATAAATCTTTAAAATTTCACACAACTTTATTTCCAAGCACTTCTCGACTCCTTATCCTAGTTTCTCCATTCCTTTAATTACCTGGGGTTGGAAAAGAAATTATAAAAAGGGTGAGCTCAAATAGCCCAGTAAGGGTAAACATAAGTGGGTAAGGAAAATCATGAAGATATCAAACATAGAAAATACCATATAACATTTGCACATCATACATGATCAACATTTCACAAGGGAATCATAACATGGAAGATTATGTTTGGACATCGCATCATAACATTATGATCTAGGTTAACTACCCAAATACCATAACATAACATAACATATTATCAACTGGATTGACACTCTCCAGTGATGTTCTTTACCCAATGCATTGGAGGTCTTTCTGGAACCACCCATCATAACTTACATTGTCCAACATAAGAGGTTGTAACAACTTTAACAAACATGAAACAAATCATGGAATTTCAATAAAACATTCAAGGTTAGCAAGGATAACCACGAATATTAAAATGGTTATCTACCCCAATCAATAACATAGATTATCAAGAGAGAGATTTGAAAACAACTAATGTTCTCAACAATAAAATCGAATGATAAGAAATATAAAACTCTCATAGTAATAATTTCATAGAAATAAAAGGGAAAAACAAGATAAAGAGGAAGAGAAAAGTGGAGATGAAGAAAAGAAAACCCTTACAATAATAATAAAATATAGACTATAATGAAAAAGAAAAGGGGGATGAGAAAAATCCTTACAATCGCTTGTCGTTCTCCGCGTTCTAAACCTTAAAATATCAAAACACTAAATTAGCGTTAATGCTTGAAAAGTTCAATATCACATCATTATATATATATGTCCATTATATATATATATATCATACTTTAACTTATATCTTTTAATAGGCATACCGTGTTTGTGGGGTTGAATATTAATTTGGGTTCCCACTTCTATTGTTGTTCCATCTCCTATTTCGATCCCATGCATCGTAAGCCTTGAGTTGTGCACTAACTATGTTATATGCTTTGAGAGTTTTTGAATAAGATTTACTCTTTGTATTGGGTGAACGGAAAAGACATTCGATAAGCTTATTTTTCCTACGTGTCTTCCACCTTAACCATGAGAGGATATTAGACATGGGTCTAAAGGGAAGATCTAGAGGAGATAAGGATGGGGATAGCTGTGAGGTTGAAGCATGAACAATTGGGGTTGCAGAAGAAGAAGGGCGATTGTCGGGGGAATTCATTTTGGAAGTCGTTCCTTACGATCCTCCGCTATCTAGAACCTTAAAAATAAAAATAAAAACATAAGTTAATATTCTCATCTTTTCACTTGAATTATAGAATGACAATGCTATGATAAAATACTATAATTTAAAATAATTACACAGATATGTATATGAGGTGGCAAGGCCAACCATGTATGTATATACGAGGTCGTACAACCAATCATATAAATAACATATGTAAGGTGGTAAAACCAACCATGAATATAGTATATATTAGGTGGTAAAACCAACCATATAGATCTACATAATAAATAAGAGTAACTTCAAATTTTCAAAATCTTGAGTATTACCTTTCGTAGAACTTCGACGCTCGGTAAGTTCCAAAAAAGAAAAGAGGGTTTGAGTAGAGTATTTGGGGTGTTAAGAGGGCTTAAGGGAGTGTTTTTAGAGGGAATTTTATGGTGTGTCTTGAGGGATTTGTGCATTAAGAGGAGAGGCAAGACACTCCTTATATAGGCAAGGATGGTGGTAGGTGTATAGTGTGAAAGTAGTGTATGAATTTGACTTTGGCATTAAATTAAATTATGTAAAATATATATAATACTTTATTTTCCTACTATTATCCTTTCTTAAAATGTGGGTATCTCCTCCTACCATTTTAAAAATGTTTTAAGACTTTTCAACCTAGAAGGTTCCTTTGGCATCAAAAGTCCACATTGGTGTACTCCCTACTAATTCAATTATAACATTTTTAATTTTATAGTTTTTGACAAACGGCCAATTGTATTGCATTACTGACTCAAATATCTACAAATGGGTATCAATTGTATAATTTTTACATATGTATAACAAAAGTTATTGAATTTTAAAGTCATACTAAAATGTTTACCCGTTCATACTGAACCTATGTGCAGTATTTTAACTTCTGGAATTGATTGGCTCCATATTAAATTCTGAAATTTATACACGTTTTAACTAAGTCATAACTGAACAAATGGGATTTGGTTTCATGTCAATTGGATCTGTATAATTCAAGTTATGGATTTTTGAATGGGACCTCCAGAATCTGCCTCATTCAAATTTTTGGGCCTTACCTATGTTTTATACTTTTGGTAAAGTTAAGGCTTGTAATACTTACTTACCCATAGTAATTTGGTTTAAGAAACTAAATGACATAATATATAGCATCTAAACTTTTTATGACGTATAAGAAATTATTTTATTTTTATAACGTATTTAATATTAACGCGGATAAAATAATATAATTGCATAATCAATAAACAATAAAGTAAGATAACATTATAGCATAAAATATTATAAATCTAAACATAAACATTAATATCATATTCTATGGCCTTCGTAAAATTTCTTGAATTGTATTAGCGTATGTGCGTAGGACGTGTTGTGCTTCGGCAGTAGAGCTGCACAACCCTTCGGCTAACATTGTCGTAGTTGTCGCACGAATAACCTCAAACTTCTCCTTGTGTCTTGTCGCATTATATTGCAGCCATTGGACATGAGCATTTAGCTCATCTACAGCAAAGCATAGCTTTGTAACTTCAAGTCGTATTGTTCGCCGATCTTCATCTCGTACACTATTCTCGGATGGTGGTACTTGAGAACTTGATGTCATAACTCTTATTATTCTTCTTCTTACTTCTATACTCTCTTATAAATAAAATCTAATACTTATACCTATTTATGGAAGTCCAAACGGATACTATTCATAACGGCTAGTTACTATTCTAACGGCTACTTACTAGTCACATGCTATTTGAATAACTATATTGAGTGCTTATTTTTATCGTGATAATATCTAAAATATCTTTTCTAACTATTATTAATAATGACATTATTATTATTTTATTATTATTACTCTTTAAGGAAGAACTTTAAATAGCTAAAAATTTTGCGGGTCTTACAGTCGAGTTCGAGGAAGGTGTCATGGTGATGTTAAAGAACCTTCTACGGTAAACTAGGATGTTCAAGAAGTTACACAAAGGTTTGGTGTGCTGGTACGAAGGACCTTTTCATGTACTCAAACAAGTAGGATAGGTATCGTACAAGCTCAAAGTCCTAGCATATTTACAAAGACATCCGGGTGTTTCACATGAGTCTACTCAAACCCTATCATGCTAATGAAGATACTGGTAGGCGACAAGTAATGAGAGCCCCGCTTACAACTAACATGAGTCATGACAAGTATATTGAGATGATACATTCTCAGAGTTTTGTGCCAAGAAGAGGTGTAGTACCAGGTTATGTGGAGTACTACATAAAGTGGAAGGACAGACCCGATGAAGAGGCGAGTTAGGAAAAGAAAGAGGACTTGTGGCAGTTTCCCGAAGAGATTAAGGCATATAATGCAAGTGTCACATCAAGGGAGCTGCAAAGTTGAGTGGAGGAAATGTAGAGAAAGGCTTTATAGAATAGTTTCAATACTATAAAGCTTTACTTAAATCAATACAAGAGATCATTTTCTCACAGAGCTGCCGCGTTGTCTTTTCTATTGTGTGTGTGATTGCTTATAGGTTCCGGGATCGAAGTAGTCGATCTAATTGAAGAGAGACTGAACTTAGTGGACTGAGATACAAAGGAAACTAAGTGTCGCATGGGTGGTGTGTCGAGGATAAATTCAGTCCCGTGACACTGGCTCATCTAATATTTGATTCGTGTAGTTAAAAACATTTTTATTTATTTATTTTAATTTTTTTTATTTTTTAAAGTATACACTACTTAGTATTCTAATTTTTTATTTATTTAAATAAATTGTTTTATCTCACACAGACATACATATATAGAGGGGTGATAAATAGAAAATGAAAGTAGCACCCTTAAAGAATGTAGTTCCTTTTCTAACCCTCATATCTCATTTAAAGAAATCTATTTGTTGTAATTAAATATCTTGTTTTCCAAAATACCCCTATCGAAAAACCTCTCATTTTCTCGAACACAGCACGACACACCCTAATTCCCGTAACCCTTCCCTTCCTCCCACTACATCAACACAGCACCCCTCTCTCTTTCCACTCCCTCTCGCTACAGCCTCGTTATACCTAATTTTTTGACCGACACAATAGGCATATCCGATTTGTTATACTCAACCTCTAAAACACCAGTAGTTTAAAACTCTTTAATAGTTGTTAGTTAATAATCTATTAAATGCCTTCAAATGGAGAAGTTCTGGGAGAGTGAAATATTTGTAAACTAAAAGTCATACATTAATTTGTTGGTAGTACAAGAAAATTTCCAACAATCTAAAACCACACAGGTGTCGGCGTATTAAAATTTTCAGCAATCTAACTTCCAACAATCTAATACCACAGTAGTATTAAATTACCAGTAATCTAATACCAAAAAAGAGGGAGGGGCGTGTCGCGTTTGAGAAAATAAGAGGTTTTTTGATAGGGGCATTTTGGAAAATCAGATATTTAATTACAGCCTTTAGCTTTTTAATAAGAGTGTGTTTGGTGATTGAATTTTAAAATAGTTTTATGTTTTTTTAATACATAAAACACTTCATTTTTTTTGGTATCTAATTTTAGATTTAGTTTTCAAGAACAACTTGTTTTCAAATGCAAGAAACAAAATATATCTTTTTGATGTTTTTATTTTTTGTAAATAATTGTTCATACTCGCATAACAACAAATTAGCTAAAATTTAGTTAAAAAATCATTTTAAAAAAAATAAATATTTTTCACAACCCTAAATAATAAGTCTATTTTTTAGCTATTTTAATAAAAAAATATTTTTAGCGTTGCATCAAGTACTATCCCTGGACATTGCTTCTCTCCTCCAATTATGCTATGGGATTAGGGCTGGCCTTGAGATTTAGGAGGCCCAAGACGATCATTAAAATGAGGCCTTCTAAAGATTTTGTTTTGAATCTCTATTAATCATGTTTTTTCTTGTATTTAACCCTTTCATGTTTTTCTACCAAAAGTATAAAGGTACTAACCCAATTTGGATGAAAATATGGGAGCATTTGAAGTAAATTAGGAGTTTTGAAAAGCATCACACCGAAGTGTGACCAAGAAGTTGGGGTTCTTGTCATATAAAGTAAATATGAACCTCAGTTACTTTTTTATCCAGTTATCAATGTGGCAATTTTTGGAGAACTAGGTTGAGCAAAAAAAAAAGAGCGCCAGTAACTTTCCATTTGAAAGGATGAGGATAAGAATTTAAAGTAAATGCTATGAATGGTGGGGATTAAACTAATGTCCAACACATCGCTTTTGAAACAATAGAAACCTTAAAAGCTATTGCTGAGACAACTGGATCTCTAAGCCATTTTGAAATTCTTTCCTCTCTATGAGATGGGGTCCCCATTTTGGGTTAATTTTTTGGGGCCCAAAGCATAGGCCTTGGTTGCCTGCCATCAAGATTGGCCCTATATGTCATCACTGTCTAGGAAATCCAACAAATCTGTGATTGTTGCTCCTGATAGATCTGAAGACACATGAAATCATCTCCGACCACCTAAGCAACCATTGGTGAAGACTGAATCTCTACGTCTTTGGAGAGAATTGACCGTTTGAGGTGGTAAGGGCTCGACGGGGTTAGATCTGGTGTCTAGTTGAATCGCATGCATCATTAGGGCAACAAAGGCTCCCCAATTTGAAGCCAAATTAGTGCCTCAACTCATCGCACGAGCAAAGTCATGAGGGCCTGTAAAGACTCGTATTTGGGTAGTGTTGAGAGATAGCCATTCTATTGGAATGCAACTATCTGGACGGTAGTGTAGATGTGAGCATTTTGATAGTACTTGGGCCCGATTCCGAGTTGGGGCCCCAAGTGGCCCAATTATTGACTTTGTTGGGGTTTATTGGTTGACCTTGCATTTGAGCGGTCATTTGAGTGTGATAATATCTTAATAGTGTTGGCCTCGTCATTTCGAGCGTTTTGACTGTAATTTAACTCAATTTATAGTTCGAGACCTTAGAGGTCAATTATTATGTTGGAAGGTCAATTATTGACTGGATCAATTAGCGGTTAATGATTGGCAGAAATATAAATAGAATAAAAAGAAAGAGCTTTCACTTTACGCTATCACATTTGTGTGTTTGAGAGAGAGCTTGGAAGCTTGAAGCCTTGGCAATTTGGGGCGATTTGGGTTTGTGGAACTCAAAAAATCACTCCAGGTAGGTATCCTTGAACTTCTTATCTTGATTCCGTCTTTGGTATGCACGAATTTGTCATGATTTATGGAATTAAGCGTGAACCCTAAGTTTTAGGGGAAATCTAATTTTGGGTTAGATCTAAGAGTTTAGCATAAGATCTGTGGTTAAGAATTGATTTATATCAGTTTGGATATGTGTTTCTGTGATCTGGGGTTGCTTAACTGCGTATTCCATGAGGGTTGAGAAGTCAACCATGGAAATCCTGATTTAGATATAGATTTATGGAAATCTGCAATTATGTGCGCATTTCTATTGTTACTGTATGATTTCGAGGCGTTCAGGATGCATTTTGAGGTAGATATTATAATCTATTGCATAAAACATGTGTTTGTGAGCGTCTGGGGGTTGTTGGGTTGATTCCGGACGAAGAATAGGCAAAAACAACGATGAACAGTACCCTGTGTCATCACTGATTTTTGTCCGGGCCCGTTTGGGGTGGGCTCAAACTAAACCAATGGTGAGAAATTTAGAGTCGCCACCAACTGTTTTTGGGGTACAGTTGGATATGCTGTACTTTGAGTAGTCTAAGGTGTGGTCTACGTTATCAGAGAAGGATTCGGGAGTTGGTTACGTGCAGGGAAGGATTAGCACCCCTACAACGCCCTTTCGGTATTTATTTGAAAGAGGAGGTTTCCTATTTGTTTTTACTGCTGTGATTGGGTTGGGTTTCCTAGAAAGTCTATGCTTTTTAGTTAGCTAAGTTATTTGTTAAAGTTATGGTTAAAATTGATTTATCCTAAATTTCTAAAGGGAATCCTAAAAGTTTTGGTTTTTTGCTTGAACTGGAAAATGAAATCTTTTTGGTTTTTTGGTTTTTTTTTGTTTTTTTTTTTGTTTTGGAAATTGAAGTCCTAATTTTTTGGTTTTTGGTTTGAAAGCGTGAAAACATTTTTTTTGTTTTTGTTTTTGGAAAACACATTTTTTGACAGAATTGAAACTAAATCTACACATGCATATTTGGGTTTTTAACTATGGTACACATATCAAAACAAATGTGAAATGTTTGCATGTGGCATTCACAAAAAAATGACAAAAATTAAAACCACTCTCTTTTTTCTTCTTTCTTTTTTTTTTTTTTTCTTTTTCATATCTCTCCTTTTTTTGTCTCTCTTTGCTATTTTTTTTACTATTCTTTACATATTACAACATATAACATATACAAAAAGGGAAATACAAAGAAAATATAACAGATACAAACAACATAAAAAGGTAAATACAAGAAAAATACAACACATACCAACAACAGAAAAGGGAAAAACAATACAAGAAAATACTAAGAATTACATCAAATAGAAATAGAAATAAGCTAAAAAGTAATAAAGAAACAAATACAAAATAACTTAACCAACTTTGGCTTGGATGGGGCTTCAACACGGGGCTTCCGTCCGCGGCGATAACCGCCTTTTCGCAAATAGAACCAACAAATCTGATAGCGAGACTTGTGAAAAAGATTTCCTGTTATTTGGAGGCTAGAGTGATATTTTTATTTTGGGGTAAAGATTTTTTTTTTGGAGCTGGCAATAAGCAAAGTGGGCACGAGAAACAGGGGAATGAAAAAGAATTGGGTTTTTATTTTTTTATTTTTCTGATGGAAACGTAAGAAAAAAGGGGGCAGACTGGAGTTGTTTTTTTTGTTTTTCTTTTGCTGGGAAAAAGAGGGCTGAAACGAAATAATAGGGAAAGAGGAGTTAGAAAGGATGAGCGATTTTGATTTTCAGAATGGCAGAAAGCTATCCAGGCGTTCTTTTTTTTTTTGGGTTTAGGGAGTTGGGTGTGAAAATGGCAGAAGAGCTTTTCGTTTTTTTCTTTTATAGAACGTCCTTTCTCTTTTAATCGCGTGGACAGAAGGCTGGATTTAAAGGGGTTGGCTGCATCTCATTAATTACTGCATTTAATGCTTTGTCGGGTGTATTATTAATCCCAAGTATTATTAATTTCTAGATTCTATGCTTTGTCGGGTGGACTGTCGACCTATGATTGCCTTTTTTGGTTTTTTATTGCACATGTGACTGATAGGCGTTGAAAAGCATCTTTGACACAAAATGACCAGCTAATAAAACACGTCCCGTGAGCAATCAATGAGAGAGCCAGCGAGAGAGGCCAAATAACGAAGGTCTGAGGTCAAAGGGTCAGAGTGTCGGTAGTGTCAGTAGGTTGAAGTGTCGGCAGGGTCGAAGGTCGGTGAGTCAAAGGTCAACGGTCAACAGGTCGAAGTGTCAGCAAGTCGAAGGTCAACGGTTAACGAGTCGAAGGGCTAAGGGTCGAAGGTCAAGGGTCGACCCTCGAAGGTTAATCCTCGAAGACTTGAAGGCTACATCAGTCGAAGACAGGCTTCGAGGCTTCAAGTCTATGAGTCTTCGAGTTGTTTTTTTTTTTTTTTTTTTTTTTAATACTTTTAATTACCTTTTTACGCCCACCCAAAATGCAAAAATGGATGACCTTTCGGGGATTGTTTAGGAGGACCCATATTCGCCTAAATAGATATTTCGGACTATTTCTCACATGCACATTTTCGGGCAGTTTGACCAGGGGCATTGACTGTCTTTCGGTGAGTTTGACTTTTTCCAACGATAATTGTTTTGGCCATAACTTCTTCGTTTTACGTCAGAATTAAGTGCGGTCAAGTGCGTTAATCTCCAAATTTCACCATCTATCACTTGATGTTGGCCTTAGAGCATTTTAGGGACTTGCAACAGTGGTCCTCAAATTTTGGCTTCCTTGTTCTTGTCATAGCGTATCCATCACGTGCAAACTAAAATTTAACATCGGCGCCAAACCTGGGATTGACTCCTTGATAGTGGGGAATCCTTGAGGACCTATTCAACAAGGTATATGGCATTGGTAGATAACTATATACAAATTGGGTTAGTATGTCCAACCCGGACAAAATGGGGTCTAACAGCTGCCCCTCTGTGCATTGTTTGTATACAAACAACGTACAAAGATAAAAGGGAGTCATTTTGGACGGGTTGGAGCACTTACCTAACTTACTTTGCTTGGAGGAAGAGTAAAATGCGATGGTTGGGTCTGTCCCCGAGAGTGAAAAGGGGCTTCTCAGGCTGGTGGACTTGGATATAATTTTGATCAGGCATCTAAGGCCTAACGGAAATAGAAAAAAAGGCAAGCAAGGCCAATAGAAATGGAAAAGGCAAGCTTGGCCTAACAGAAATGAAAAAGGCAAGCAAGGCCTAACAGAAATGGAAAAGGCAAGCAAGGCCTAACAGGATTTGAAAAGGTTTGCAAAGGCAAGAAGATTACCGCCTATAATGTAAAGATACTGGAAATTGAAAGCCTTTAGCAACGTAAAACATTGAAAGCCTATAACAACATAATAGGCTTGAACTGAAAATGAAAAGCCAACAGCAACGATAAGCTTGAACTGAAAAATGAAAATCCCACAACGACGATAGGCTTGTACTGAAAAATGGAAAGCCCACAGCAACAATAGGCTTGAACTGAAAAGACTTCATGGAGGCAAGAAGATTGCTTGCCTACAATGCGTTGCAGAGGCCAGAAGATTACCACCTAGGATGCAAAGATATTGGAAATTAAAAGCCTACAGCAACGTAATAGGCTTGAACTGAAAATGGAAAAGCCCACCGCAATGATAGGCTTGAACTGAAAATGGAAAGCCCATAGCAACGATAGGCTTGAATTGAAAATGAAAAGCCCACAACAACGATAAGCCTGAACTGAAAAATGGAAAGCCTACAGCAACGACAGGCTTGAACTGAAAAGACTTGTTGGAGACATCAATTGGTATTTGAGGGAGATACTTTGGGGAATTTGTGAGCTTGGGAGGCCACCAAGTCTGGGCTCCCTCTACGAGTTCACTCGAGGAGATCGCTCTACGAGGTGACCCAAAAAGGAGGGGAAGTTTGTTCGAGTGTCAAGTGTAAAAAGGGTGCTTTTAGAGCTTGGAGAAATTGTAACGAAAGTCTGATAACGTGCATTTATGTCGTTATCCTATGCCTTATATAGGGTGTTTTAGCGTATGTTTTGTACCTATTTGCATGTTATTTTACACATATTTGCTCTAACCCCTAGGAAGACCCTGTTTGGTGTATAGTGGTGCTTTTTGAGTGTTTTTAACAGATTTTGGAGCAACCTTTTCCCACACACTTTGGCTAGATCCCTCCATCAACTCGAGAGGAAGCTATAGGAAGAAGATGGAAGCAAAATGAAGGCAAAATCAAGGTGCACGTGAAAAGCTTTCTCACGTGCATTCTCACGTGCAAGGATTTTATTGCATGGATGCCTTCTACAACTCAAGAGGAAGCTTTGGAGCAAATTTGAGTCAAATTGGAGCTGCACGTGAAAAGGGTCTTCTCACGTGCATTCTCACGTGCAAGCATTTTTAAGCTCCAAATGATGTGTTTTGTTGTTTTAATCATTTTCCTCTAAAGAACTGGGGTCAAATTTGGTGTAGTTTGAGTTTTATTTCGCCTAGAACGTCGACTAGTGTCACTAACCAAAACGACGTCGTTTTGGCTGCGACCACATTTATAATTAGGGCACACCTTTTGTAACCCTAATTTGGCCCACTAAAACCTATAAATAGGGGTCTTTGGAGGCATTGGATATCATCTTGAGTGGGAGAATCTGATCTGAGTTCTGAAAAGAACTGTAGCCGTTGCTAAAAGATCGGATTGTCCTTGGCAAGGAGTGATTTTGGGCAGCAGACGCCGGAGTCTTTGGAGGCGGGAGTCCTGGTTCATCTTGGGGTCTTTCTTTATTGTCCTGGTACCGTAATCATGTTCTTTCTTATAATTGTTATTGCTTTCGTCATGATTATGGAGTAGTTTTGTTAGTCTAGGGGAGCAATGTAGCCCCCAATAAATTGTATTCAGTTTGGTTATGGTTGTTCAATAAAATAGAATTCAGTTCTTGTTTAATTCACTTGCTTGTATGGAAATGCCTAGTTTATGCATAATTAGGTAATCTTAGCTCTTGTCTAGGGTGGAACACTAGTGAATTAGATTTAATATTGCATGATGGACCAAGTCTGCAACTATTAGATTGTTTATCTACCTTGATCACTTTTATTCACATGGGCCAAATGGGATAAAAGCCTTAAATCTATCTTAGCATGGACCAAATGTAAGATAGGTAGGAGATAATCAACATGAACCTGAACTAGAACATAAATCAAGAACAAGAGCCATAACCAGACTATTACAATCGATTGGGTGGTAAACATTGTGACCCTAGATCCTTAATCACTGAAATTTCTATACCAATAGCTTGCCAACTTTCTGATTTAATCACCTTTCGATCACATTAGTTGTCCAACAAAAATCAATTATCCAGACATAAAATCAACTTGTTAGCTTAGTGCTTGCTGCTTAATAGCATTAGCTACCTCCTTGTGGGTTCGACAACCGGAGTCTTAATACTCCATTTTACTACTTGACCAGTGCACTTGCTGCAAAACCTTCAGACATAATTTATGCGGGTCAAAGTCTTGTAGAGTTTGAACAAAGGAAGCTAGTAAGGTTTGATGAGAAGCTTGCTGTGGAAGAGTTCTTGGGATCTTCAGAGGTGATGACATTCTTAAAATTGCAGAAAATGATGAATGTATGCATGGTATGCAATGTGGTGTATGCGGGGATGCATAATGAAATGTAGTGCGAATGACCCAATATGGGTTGGGGTTCATCTCCATGCTGCTGGAGATTTAGGCTAACATCCGACTTGTTGGGGAACTCTTTTCTCTCTGGCTAGGGAGTCCACTCTATCTTTGTTGGGGAACTCTCCTTTTTTTGTGGATGAAGGGCCTGTTTGGTTAACTTCGCCATATTGAGCAGCTTGACTTGACAACTTCGCTGAGGATATTGATATTTTGTGGAGATATTGGTACTCTGAGTTGGGAGACTTAACTTGTTTGGGGATTTTGAGCTTGACCCTGCCCACAAGGCAATGCCAAAGGAGCCTACTAGGGATTTAAAATATTCTAATTAAATGTGAAATGAAGATGATAAAACCTTATTCAGGATATAAAACGAGATTTTTGTTGGTTTAATTCCATAAAACATATTTATATCATGAAAAGTGCCCATTGTCATAATCTGATAAACAAAATTACAAGTTTTTAAAAGCATAATATACAAATTTGATTCGAGTGTGCCTTAGGTTTGACCAAGTCTTCCACCGTTTGCAGCTGTTGTTTTTAGATGGTGTTGTTTCCATGGTTTGCAACAGACCCCGTTTTATGTGGTCTTCATCCTTCGAGATTCTGACTGATTTCACCCTTCAGGATTTGTTTTTGGCTTTGTATTTTACCCTTAGTGCCCTTTTAGGTTTTCACCAAGTCCGCCTTTGTTTGCTTCTTTGTCCTTTGTTGGGCTTTGCATTTTACCCTTGGTGCCCTTTTAGGTTTTCACCAAGTCCGCTCATTGCTGTCATGCTTATTCATTCCATGTCTAGGAAAAAGGATTAGACAACTCCCCATTTAGACAGGAGAATTAAGCATAGAACTTTTTTACTGCATCGTTATTCACTGGGTTAGGGAGCTCATCACCATCCATTCTGGCAAGGATTAAGGCACCTCCCAAGAATGCTTTCTTCACCACATATGGGCCTTCATAATTGAGAGTCCACTTGCCTCTATGGTCATGTTGAATTGGTAAGATCTTCTTGAGGACGAGGTCACTTGCTTAAAAGTTTCTGGGCTTCACCTGTTTATTGTAGTTGTTCATCATTCTCTGTTGATATAGCTGTCCTCTGCAAATAGCTATCAAGCGTTTGCCTTCGATTAAGTTCAACTGCTTATAACGACTTTGGGCCCATTATGCTTCTTTGAGCTGAGTATCTTTGAGAATTCGGAGGGAGGGTATCTCCACTTCGATAAGTAAGAATGCTTTCATACCATAAACCAAAGAAAATGGAGTTGCCCCAGTTGATGTTCGTACCGAGGTACGATAGGCATGCAAGGCAAATGGTAGCTTCTCACACCAATCTTTGTATGTTTCTATCATCTTTCTGATAATGTTCTTGATGTTCTTATTAGCTGCTTCAACTGCTCCATTCATCTTGGGACGATAGGGGGTCGAGTTGCGGTGTTGGATTTTGTATGTTTCGCACAACTTACCAATCATCCGACTATTCAGATTGGCGGCATTGTTTGTGATGATCTGCCATGGAAGCCCATAGCAACATATGATGTTATTCCGCAGAAATTTAAGCACCACGACTTGTGTGACATTAGCATAGGATGTTGCTTCCACCCACTTGGTGAAATAATTGAAAATGGCGTTTGTCGCACACACACTCCAAATAAAATTTAAACTAAGTATAGCTAGTGGCTTAACCTAGATCGTTCTCTACCGGAGGACTTATAAAATTCAATTCAATCTATTTAATTATCTATTTAATAAAAACTAATGAAAAAGAATACATATCAAATTGGGGGGATTTTTGATTGAATGAAAACTAATTAAAGCAAAGAATTTTAACTAAGAAAATCAATTAATCAAAGATGTAACCAGTTTAACTTCACACCTGAATGCTGTTTATCACTATCCCAAAAGATTAATTAGATAAATTATGGCCTCATAATTCAAATGCATCAAGACACCATGAATACAATCAAATTATGAATTTATTCTAACCAGAATAATTATGAATTAATTCTCAAAAGACTGCTCGTTCCCTACGAAACAAATCTTCCCACTCAGATAGAATAATAACGCACGATAAATTGCTAAATCAATACTTAACTGAGATATTAAATCAATAAATCAAAGAGATAAAGAATTAAATCATAGCACATAAATACCGAATTAAATATTAAAACATGAATTCAAAACAAGCATTCAAAGTGTTGCGCTAAACCGATTACAAAATACTTACCCCTCCATGAGTTGGAAAATCACAAATCTGTTTGGAAAATTAAAACAGCAGAATTAGAACAGAATTAAGAAAAATAGGCCGCAAAAAATTAAATATCCAGTCTTGAACTTGATCTGAATCTTCAATGCTTGTTGCGCTATCTCTTTTCCAATTACTGCTCGAAAAACTGCTGCACTATGAAGGGCTAGGTGGCACTACACGTGGGATGGAAAGGTGATGAGCTGGAGGCAGACGGGTCGGGCTAATGGGTGCTGCGCTCGCGCGGGAGATGAATGGAGACCTGGCGCTAGCGTGGACTTGCTTACGCGATGCGGGAGGAAGAGTTAATGATGCTGCAGTGCTGGGTCTTCCCCTTGCAATATGATGAAGACGGCATGCACTGCATGGGTCTCTTACTGCGTTCGGGTGAAGACGGTGCTAGCGTGATTGAAGAGATGGGCTGAAGATGGCTGTGGCATCGGGTGAGATGGTGATGGGCTTAAAAGACCCAACAAATTAAGTTGCCAATTCACGGACCCCACTCCTTAAGCCTTCTTCTTTCCAAATTTTCTTTTCTTGCTTTGCCTTCACGCCACCACCATACAATTACTTCTTTCCCTTTTATTTTTTCACAATCTCACACATAAAATCTTCCTTGTGAATTCCATGCATAGTGGGCCCAACCCTTTGATTAATTCTCCTTTCTCCCACACGTAATGGCCACACCATATCCTTCCTATTTTCACAAAAGACAATACCAAGATTAAATACAATATCAATACTATTCAATATATTAACCCACCAAAATTAAAATTAACAATTAATTAACACTCATAATTTAATTAACCAAAATATCACTTAGTAAAATTACCAATTAAGCCCAAAGAAATAATATTAAAATTGAAATAAACAATTTAACATTAAAAACCGCCAAAATTAATATTAAATCTATAAAAGTGAATAAAACATTAAATAATTGAAATTGGGGGAAACTACTATAAAAATGCATTAATTCAACAAAATATTCAATTAAAGCCCATAAATTACATGCAAATTTAATGACAAATTATGCAGTTATCAATAATCAATGGGCACTAAGATGAAGCGGTGACCATTGGATGCTTTCGGAGATATTGGTCCCATTGCGTCGATACCCCAAAGCGAGAATGGCCATGAGGAAACCATCGAATGCAGCTTGGATGGAGGTACTTGGATCTTATCGTCATAAATTTGACACTTGAGGCATTTGCGCACATATTCAATACAATCTTTTTTTCATGGTTACCCAATAATAGCCCATTCGCATGATTTTTTTTGTTAATGCATGTCCATTTGCATGTGAACCGCATTCTCCTTCGTGCACTTCTTTCATTATCTGTTTCGACTCTTCTTTTGCCACACAATGCAGTAATACCATGTCATGATTTTGCTTAATTACCTTTTTACTCCCACTCAAAATGCAAAAATGGATGACCTTTTGGGGATTGTTTGGGAGGACCCGTATTCGCCTAAATAAATATATTTTAGACTATTTCTCACATGCACATTTTCGGGCAGTTTGAACAGGGGCATTGATCGTCTTTTGGCGAGTTTGGCTTTTTCCAACGATAATTATTTTGGCCATAACTTCTTCGTTTTACGTCAGAATTAAGTGCGGTCAAGTGCGTTAGTCTCCAAATTTCACCCTCTATCACTGATGTTGGCCTTGGGGCACTTTAGGGACTTGCAACAGTGGTCCTCAATTTTTGGCTTCCCTGTTCTTGTCATAGCATATCCATCACATGCAAATTGGAATTTAAGATCGGCGCTAAACCTGGGATTGACTCCTTGATAGTGGGGAATCCTTGAGGACCTGTTCAACAAGGTATATGGCATTGGTAGACAATTATATACAAATGCGGTTAATATGTCCAACCTAGACAAAATGGGGTCTAACACCTTGGGCAAACTATTGGGTTGAAAGGACGAAGACCCGAAGATTTGGGTCGAAGGGTCAAAGATTTTAGGTCGTAGGGTCATAGGGTCGAAGATCTGTAGTCCTAGGGTGGAAGATCTGTAGATTTATAGTCGTAAGGTCGAAGATCCATAGATCGTAGTCGTAGGGTCGAAGATCCGTAGTCGAAGGTCAAAGGTCACAGCTTTGAGTCTTCGAGGCCGTAATTCCGTAGCTACGAGTCGCAGTCCCGCAGCTACGAGTCGCAGTTCCGTAGGTTTGAGCCAGTGCAACTACACTGGACTGGACCCATTTACATTGTAACCTTTAAGTCTCTCTACATGTAAGTATTATATATAAGTTATAATGTAAATAACAAAATCAGGAAGCTAAATCAGGTGACTATGAAGAACAAGTATCCATTGCCGAGGATCTATGATTTGTTCGATCAGTTTTGAGGTGCGAGAGGGTTTTCCAAGATAGACTTGAGATCTGGATACCATCAGTTGAGGGTTAGGGAGGCAGATATCCCTAAGACCGCATTTAGTTGTCGTTATGGGCATTATGAGTGGCTTGTGATGCCGTTTGGGCTCACAAATGCTCCAGCAGTGTTTTATGGGATTGATAAACTAGGTGTTTGCTCCATATTTAGATATGTTCGTTGTGGTGTTCGTCGACGATATTTTGGTCTATTCAACAACCAAGAGGGAGCATGAGGAGCATTTACGGGTTGTGTTGCAGACCTTGCGAGAGCACCGGCTGTACGCGAAGTTCACAAAACGTGACTTCTGGTTACAACAAGTGAACTTCTTGGGGCATGTGGTATCTTTGGAGGGTATCACAGTGGATCCTGAGAAGATCGAGGCAGTTATATCGTGGAGGAGGCCCACGAATGTGTTTGAGACTCGTAGCTTCCTTGATTTGGCAGGCTATTATCGGAGATTTGTGGAGGATTTTTCCAGGTTAGCAGCTCCTATGACACACCTGACCAGGAAGGGAGTTCCTTTTGTTTGGTCTGATGCATGTGAGAGTTCTTTTAGGGAGTTGAAGGTACGATTGACCTCAACACCTATCCTGATTCTTCCATAAGAGGGTGTGCCTTTCGAGGTATATTGTGATGCTTGGTTGTGTTGATGCAGACTCGGCAGGTGATTGCTTATGGGTCTAGACAGTTGAGACTACATGAGCAGAACTATCCCACGCACGATTTGGAGTTAGCTACAGTGATCTTTGCTCTAAAGAGCTGGCAGCATTATCTCCTTGGGGAGAAATTTGTGGTATATACAGACCACAAGAGCTTGCAGTATATCTTTTCTCAGAGAGACCTGAATCTTAGGCAGAGGCGGTGGGTGGAGTACCTGTAGCAGTTTCAGTTTGATTTGCTATATACCCCTGGTAAGGGTAATATGGTGGTAGATGCTCAGAGTAGAAAGAGCAAGGCCGTGGTTGCCCATTGTGCCATTAAGGAATGGGAAATGATGGACCAGTTGGCAACGATGAGGTTGCAGATGATGACTAGTGATGGGCGAGGGATGCCTAGTGTTGTTGTAGCAGTCGCAAAGTTATAGCACAGGATCATAGAAGATCAGCTGGGGGACGTTGATTGTGAGGTCATCAGGGACAAAATTCAGACTGGGCAGGCATCTTCTGATTGGACTGAGGATGCAGAGCATGTACTATGGTATACAGGTAGACTGATAGTTCCCACTTCTCTTCAGGAGGAGATTCTTCGAGAATTTCACCAGTCATGGTTAGTTATACATCCTGGTGGGACCAAGATATACCATGTCGTGAGGAGGCAGTATTGGTGGCTAGGCCTGAAGAAGGCCGTTGATGATTTTGTGAGGAGGTGTTTAACCTGTCAGCAGGTCAAGGCAGAGCACCTGAGATCAGCTGTTGAGTTGCAGTCATTGCCAGTGCCAGAGTGGAAATAGGACCATGTAACTATGGATTTTGTCACTGGACTTCCTCGTTCCAGGGGACATGACACTATATGGGTTATTATGGACCGATTAAAAATCAGCGCATTTTATCCCGATTCGGGATACAGACCCAGGTGAGGACTTTGGGACAGAGGTATCTTGATGTGATTGTGCGGTTGCATGGAGTCCCATTGTCTATTGTATCTGATCAGGATGCTAGGTTCACCTCTTAGTTTTAGAGACAGTTGCAGCGAGCTTTGGGTACTAGGGTGAACCTGAGTACAACCTTTCATCTGCAGTCGGATGGTCAGTCAGAGGGGACGATTCAGACGCTCGAGGATATGTTGCGTGCTTGTGTCCTAGATTTTGGAGGTTGTTGGGAGATTCACCTTCCTTTGGTGGAGTTCTCTTACAACAACAATTATCAGGCCACGATTGGGATGGCTCCGTATGAGGCGCTATTTGGGCGGCCTTGTAGGTCACCTTTGTGTTGGGCATAGACAGGAGAGATAGCAGTTTTCGGTCCCGATATAGTTCGAGAAACCATGGAGATAGTGCAGTTGATTCGACAGCGTATGTTGATAGCACAAAGTAGGCAGAAGTCCTACGCGGACCAGAGGCGTCGACCTTTGCAGTTTGAGGTGAGAGACCGTGTATTTTTACAAGTTTCGCCGCGTCGAGGGCATCGTAGGTTTGGATGTGGATCCAAACTCTCCCCTCATTTTGTGGGGTCATTTGAGATTGTTGTCACTGTGGGCGCAGTAGCTTATCGGTTAGCTTTGCCACCGGAGTTGGTGCGAGTACATGATGTCTTTCATGTGTCTTAGTTGAGACGGTATCACCCAGATCCTTCTCATGTGTTAGATTATCGCGAGATAGACATGGCTGATGATGGTGCCGTTGTTGAGATCCCGGCACAGATTTTGGACAGATGGGAGCAAGTCTTGCGGGCAAGACTGTTAGGCGGGGCAAGACTGTCACGCCCCCGAATTCCAGGGAACCCGGAACCGGGTACATGACTTCCCCTTGCCCACACCCGATAGGTCAAGGGGTTAGTGACTAGCACCAATGGAGACTACACCGTGGGTGCTGTCTCAAATATGCAACCCTATACAGTCATACATCAAGGGTAATCCTGTACTTTCCCATATATCATCATGCATACAATGAGTCAAACAGTCATACAGACATCACATCATACACTATGCAAATACAAGTTCACGAACCCAAGTCTAGGATATAATACAAACAATACAGAATACAGCACTGTATCGTACATCAGAGTAGTGGGCGTCCTCCTGGAAGAGAGTCCTCCATTAGTCTCGGGTCACACCTGAAAAGGGGTAAACAACAAGTGGGGGTGAGCGACAAGCTCAGTAGGTGACCCCAACACTCCACATCATGCAACACATATAAGTCTATACTATATGCTCAGTGTACTCGTGCACCGTGTAGTGTGCACAATCATCAGGACTCAGCCTGCAAACAAACATCAGGACTCAGTCTACTCACACAGGACAACTTGTCCACGATCCTCCATGGGATCCCAGCTCAGGGCACTCAGCCCTAGCTCCACGAGCTCAACGGCTCAACTCAGGCCTTAGCCTGTCCACAGCGCAATATGCCCGGCCCCAGTCGCCACACAGGCCTCCCATCGGTGCATATGCCTGCCACGTCAACCACATAGCACCATCGGTGTATCACGGTGAGAACCCAAACAAGTCACGGAGTCCATGCCCCAATACCTCACACCAACATACTAACATTAGTATGGCATGTTATTCTCAACATTTTCTTTAAAACTGTAGCCAGTCTTCACAAGTAAATCCTCAATCCTTGATTTATGAAGGAAGTACCCATAGCAGCTATTTTCTTGAAATCAAAAGTACCGGCATTGGGCTCCCATATCATAAATAAGATAATCTGATTTTTGGGGATTTTTTCTAAGATGTCTAACCCCACTTTCCAAAAATTCACCACTACGAACTTTTGGGTTTTTCTGAGATTTTACACTAAATCCCAATTTTCACATTTTGAAAGAGTGGAATTAATTTTTCTAGTATTTTTCTTTGAATCCAAATGGGGGGTATTTCGTTATTTACATTGTAACTTAAGTATAATACTTGACATAATGGTTACAATGTAAATGTCAAGTGCAGTGCACTACTGCGGAATACTGCTGCTGATCACTGCTGCGGAATGGATGCTATGGATCACTGCTGCGGAGCGAAGCTACGGATCACTGCTGTTGATCCGGACTAACTACTCCGGACTACTGATCCGGACTAACTGCTCCGGACTACTGATCCAGACTAACTACTCCGGACTACTGATCCGGACTAACGAAGCTGCTGACTCCATAGTTGCTGACTCCACAGCTGCTGACTCCATAGCTGCTGACTACAAAGCTGCTGACTCCACAGCTGCTGACTACAAAGTTGTTGACCACGAAGCTGCTGACTACGAACTTCGACCCTGCAGTTCGCCCAGGGTACTGTTCATCATCGTTTTTGGCCTGTTCTTCGTCTGGAAGCAACCCAGTGACCCCTAGACGCTCATAAACACATGTTTACGCAATAAACTGTAATATTTACCTCAAAACGCATCCTAAACGCCTCTAATTCGCACGATAACAGCAGAAATACACACAAATCATATATTCATCTAGATCTAAATCTAGACCTCCATGGTTGACTTCTCAACCCTCATAAAATACACACTCATACAACCACAGATCACATATTCAAAGATAGGATCGAGATAAGACAGTTAAGGACACCTACCTAGAAGTTTATTTGCGATCCACGAGCTCCAATCACCCCAAAATCGCCAAGAAAGCTCTTCACGCTCTTCACCTTCTCTCTCTCTCTCTCTTGCTCAAACACGCATACACCAATAATTGGCAATTAAAGAGATAAGGCAGTTCTTAATTATATATATACTGTTGCCAATAATTGGCCTCCCAGTAATAATTGACCCGAACGTAATAATTGACCTCCCGAGGTCACGAACTCCAAATTGAGCCCAATTACTGTCAAAACGCTCGAAATGACGAGCACAACACTGTTCAGATATTATTACACTCAAATGACTGCTCAAACGCAAAGTCAACCAATAAACCCCAAAAAGTCAACAATCGGGTCAAACGGGACCCCGACTCGAAATCGGGCCCAAGTACAGTCAAAATGCTCACATCGACGACTACACTACCATCCAGATGGTTGCATTCCCATAGAATGGCTATCTCTCAAAACTACCCAAATACAAGTCTTTACATCCTCCCCACCTTAGGACTTTTCATCCTCGAAAATAAAACACATGCCCAAAGGGCATAGCAAAATCCAAGCTCAAGCGCCGCACAACAACAAGACACAAAATATGATCATCAACATGATCACCAACCACACAGGTGCAATACAACTCACAACAAGCCAAAAAGGCTCACAAGATGCCAGGATGCCAACAATCAACAAGCTACACCACATCTCAAACAACATATGCAAAACAAATGCATAAAACATAACTCATACCTCAGGGAAGGTCCTCACATCCTCCCCACCTCAGGACTGATCGTCCTCGAACAGCTCAGGATGAAGAACCCGCATCTGGCTCTCTTTCTCCCAAGTTTGCTCCTCCATGCCTCGGTGTCGCCATAACACCTGAACTAGTGGGATCGTCTTGCCCCGCAAGACCTGGTCCCGCCTATCCAAAATCTGTGCCGGCAGCTCAACAACGGCACCATCATCATCCAAGTCTATCTCGCGATAGTCCAACACATGAGAAGGATCAGGGTGATACCGCCTCAACTGAGACACATGAAACACATCATGTACTCGCGCCAACTCTGGTGGCAAAGCCAATCGGTAAGCCACTGTGCCCACGGTGGCAACAATCTCAAACGGCCCCACAAAACGAGGGGAAAGTTTGGATCCATGTCCAAACCTCCGATGCCCTCGACACGGTGAAACCCGCAAAAATACACGGTCACCCACCCCAAACTGCAAAGGTCGACGCCTCTGGTCTGCGTAGGACTTCTGCCTACTCTGTGCTGTCAGCATACGCTGACCAATCAATTGCACTATCTCCATGGTTTCTCGAACCATATCGGGACCGAGAACTGCTGTCTCTCCAGTCTGTGCCCAACACAAGGGTGATCTACACGGCCGCCCATACAGCGCCTCATACGGAGCCATCCCAATCGTGGCCTGATAACTGTTGTTATAAGAGAACTCCACCAAAGGAAGGTGAGTCTCCCAACAACCTCCAAAATCTAGGACACAGGCACGCAACATATCCTCGAGCGTCTAAATCGTCCGCTCCGACTGACCATCCGTCTGCGGATGAAAGGCTGTACTGAGGTTCACCCTAGTACCCAAAGCTCGCTGCAGCTGTCTCCAAAACTGAGATGTAAACCTCGCATCCCGATCAGATACAATAGACAATGGGACTCCATGCAACCGCACAATAACATCAATATACCTCTGTCCCAAAGTCCACACTGGGTCTGTCTCTCGGATTGGAATAAAATGCGCCGATTTGGTCAACCGGTCCACAATAACCCATATAGTGTCGTGTCCCCTGGAACGAGGAAGTCCAGTGACAAAATCTATGGTCACATGGTCCCATTTCCACTCTGGCACTGGCAATGACTGCAACTCACCAGTTGATCTCAGGTGCTCTGCCTTGACCAGCTGACAGGTCAAACATCTCCTCACAAAATCAGCAACGGCCTTCTTCAGGCCTGGCCACCAAAACTGCCTCCTCACGGCATGGTACATCTTGGTCCCCCCAGGATGTTCAGCTAACCTCGACTGGTGAAATTCCCGAAGAACCTCCTCCTGAAGAGAAGTGGGAACTATCAGGCGACCCCTATACCTCAATATATGCTCAACATCCTCAGTCCAATCAGAAGATGCCTACCCAGTCTGAATCTTGTTGCGGATGACCTCACAATCAACGTCCCCCAGCTGATCCTCTATGATCTTGTGCTGCATCTCTGGGGACTGCTATAACAACACTGAGGGTCCCTCGCCCCTTGCTGGTCACTATCTGTAACCTCATCACTGCCAACTGACCCATCATCTCCCATTCCTTAATGGCACAATGGGCCACCACGGCCCTGCTCTTCCTACTCAGAGCATCTGCCACCACATTACCCTTCCCAGGGTTGTACATCATATCAAACTCAAACTGCTGCAGGTACTCCACCCACCGCCTCTGCCTAAGGTTCAGGTTTCACTGAGAAAAGATATACTGCAAGCTCTTGTGGTCCGTATACACCACAAACTTCTCCCCAAGGAGATAATGCTGCCAGCTCTTAAGTGCAAAGATCACTGCAGCCAACTCCAAATCATGCGTGGGATAGTTCTGCTCATGTGGTCTCAACTGCCTAGATCCATAAGCAATCACCTGCCGAGCCTGCATTAGCACACAACCAAGCCCCACCCTAGAGGCATCACAATACACCTCAAAAGGCACACCCTCATGTGGGAGAATCAAGATGGGTGCTGAGGTCAATCGTGCTTTCAGCTCCATGAAAGCACTCTCACACGCATCAGACCAAACAAAAGGAACTCCCTTCCTGGTCAGGTGTGTCATAGGAGCTGCCAACCTGGAAAAATCCTCCACGAACCTCCGATAGTAGCCTGCCAAACCAAGGAAGCTACGAATGTCAAACACATTCGTGGGCCTCTTCCACGACATGACTGCCTCAATCTTCTCAGGATCCACTGTGATACCCTCCGAAGATACCACATGCCCCAAGAAGTGCACCTGTTGCAACCAGAAGTCACATTTCGTGAACTTCGCGTACAACCAATGCTCTCGCAAGGTCTGCAACACAACCTGCAAATGCTCCTCATGCTCCCTCTTGGTCGCTGAATAGACCAAAATATCGTCGATGAACACTACAACGAACATATCTAAATACGGAGCAAATACCTGGTTTATCAATCCCATAAACACTGCTGGAGCATTCGTGAGCCCAAACGGCATCACAAGCCACTCATAATGCCCGTAGCGACAACTAAACGCGGTCTTAGGGATATCTGCCTCCCTAACCCTCAACTGATGGTATCCGGATCTCAAGTCTATCTTGGAAAACCACCTCGCACCGTGAAACCGATCGAACAGATCATCGATCCTCGGCAATGGATACATGTTCTTCACAGTCACCTGGTTCAGCTTCTGGTAGTCTATACATAGCCGAAGTGAACCATCCGCCTTCTTGGCAAACAACACGGGAGCGCCCCACGGTGAGCTACTCCGCCTGATAAAGCCTCGTGCCAATAGGTCATCTATCTGTCTCTTGAGCTCTCTAAGCTCTGTTGGTGCCATCCTGTAGGCCGCTAACCTGATCGGTGTTGTCCCTGGCAACAACTCGATCGAAAACTCTACCTCCCTCACGGGTGGCAAACTGACCAAGCCCTCGGGAAACACATCCGGGAACTGATCTACGATGGGTGGCAAAACAGCCTTCCCCTCTCTCCTCCTGTCAACCAACGTCAAGCTGGCTAACTGGTGGGTCACATCACCCCACCCATGCCTCAAAGGTCCTAACCTGCATGCCTCCTCGGTCCACTCACCCACAAAGACACCCCGCGTGCCCTCTGGCGTGAGGAACGTCATGCGCCGTCGAAAACAATCAATCTTGGCCTCCACGCAAACCAACCAGTCCATACCCAGGATAACATCAAAATCATCTAACTCCATGACATACAAATCACACATCAGGTTAACACCCCCAAGTGTTACCTGACAAGCACGACAGATACTTTCAAGTATCACAAGTCCACCCAAAAGTGAAGCAACCACCAGAGACTGACTAACTGTCTCCTGGTCCAACTCTAACCCAACCACCGTAGCATATGAAATAAAAGAATAGGTAGCACCAGTATCAATCAAAAATGAACAGATAGTATGAGAAATGATAATAGTACCCCTCACCACTGAAGGTCCTGCTCCTGCCTCGTCCACTGGAGGAACCTCTGCCTCTCTGTTGGTAAGGGCAAACGTCCTCCCTCGTGGCCCACTGCCACTAGCCTGGCCCATTGGGGCCTTGCCCCGCTGATCAACATGACCCTGTGCCTCCCGCTGAGGCTGCTGCACCGCAGGTCGCATCTGTGTGCTCTGTGCCGGCGGCACTGACCTCTGAGACGGAGCCCCACTCCTCTGTCCCTGATCTCTCGGACGAGGGCCTACACTACTGGTCAAACTAAGGGTAACACATTCCCTAGCTCCATGTCCCACCTTCCCGCATCGGAAGCATGTCATCTTTTTTCTTGGGCAGTCTCTCGAGACATGCCCGGTCAAACCACAACTCCAACAGGTACCTAGCCTCCTGCTGGCTGAACTCTCATGGGGTCCCACCACCTGGATGGAAACCCTCTGCACCTGCCTCCTCTCAGGCTGAGCGGCACTGCTCTCCCCACTCTGCCTCTTCTTGCTCGGACCTGCCAAACCGCCCGGCCTCTGGGCTCTCGCCTGATCCTGACCTCGCTCAATAATGAGCGCCTTGTCGACCGCCTCCCGGTAGCTGGTCAACTGCATCGGTTCCAGCTGTCTTTTCAGAGATGGTCTCAAGCCTTGAATGAAGTCCTGCATCTTCCGGCCTTCCTTTTCCCAAGCCTCCAAAGCAAACCACCCCAAATCTGTGAAGGCCTGCACATACTCCCCCACAGTCATGCTACCCTGTACAAGCTCATAATACTCTCTCCGTCAAGCATACTGTATCGAGCTGGGAAAATACTCCCCAAAGAAGCGCTCAACAAACTCTCTCCAACTCATCTGACTGCCATGGACAGCTCTAGTGGATTCCCACCATCTGCGTGGGATACCCAACAGATAGTGCGTCGCCACGCGCACTCTCTCCTTATCTGGCACCCCAATCATATCAAAGATATCCTCTGTCCACCTAATCCAGTCCTCGGCTGCCTCTGGCCGCGAACCATCCTCAAAAGTCCTGGGTGCATGTTTCAAAAACTGCGCAGCCCAGTCCACTCCTCGTCGTGCTGGCTCTATCACAACCTCCTGCTGGTGCACATCCTGCACCACCCTCGCCTCCTGCTGCTGAGGCTGTGGTGGCTGCTGAGGCTGTTGTTGCCTCTTTAGCTCATCCACCACTCTAGCCATATCCCTCATCGAGCCCTGCATACCCTGCATGGCCTCCTGCAACTGAATCAACACCTGAGCCAAATCAGGTCCCACAACGGGAGCTGACGATCTCTGCTGCGGGCTCTGCTGCCCCTGGTGCCCCGACTCTATCGTGGGCTCCTCTACCGGGCCTTGGCCTCGGACAACCCTCCTCGGTGGTGCCATCACACTGGCTATAACAACAAACAACAAACGATCAACACTAGCACTACTAACACAAATAGCCATCAAAGGCACATTCGACACGTAGGTTCTCACCACATGACCCGTAGGTCCATACCATGCATATAACATCGTGTCCCCCATTAGGGTACACCACACCCAGTCCTGGCTCTCACGGCCACGTGCTATCCTGGCACCAAATGCAATCATATCACAAACAAAGACAATCTAGTGCCCTATATGCACACAATCATACCACTAGAAATGCACCCCATCCCCATGTATGCCCCTAGGATGATCTAACTAACACCAAAATAACCTAGAATACATGTAAGGACTGCGTTGATCAGGCGCCCTCCCTACAGTTTTCCAAGTCACATGGAATCAATTAACCACCCCTCACTAACCTAGGTCCGCTAGACCATGCTCTGATACCAACTTGTCACGCTCCCGAATTCCAGGGAACCCGGAACCGGGTACATGACTTCCCCTTGCCCGCACCCGATAGGTCAAGGGGTTGGTGACTAGCACCAATGGAGACTACACTGCGGGTGCTGTCTCAAATATGCAACCCTGTACAGTCATACATCAAGGGTAATCCTATACTTTCCCATATATCATCATGCATACAATGAGTCAAACAGTCATACAAACATCACATCATACAGTATGAAAATACAAGTTCACGAACCCAAGTCCGGGATATAATACAAACAATACAGAATACAGCACTGTATCATACATCAGAGTAGTGGGCATCCTCCTGGAAGAAAGTCCTCCACTAGTCTCGGGTCACACCTGAAAAGGGGTAAATAACAAGTAGGGGTGAGCGACAAGCTCAGTAGGTGACCCCAACACTCCACATCATGCAACATATATAAGTCTATACTATATGCTCAGTGTACTCATGCACCGTGTAGTGTGCACAATCATCAAGACTCATCCTGCAAACAAACATCAGGACTCAGCCTGCTCACATAGGACAACTTGTCTACGATCCTCCATGGGATCCCAGCTCAGGGCACTCAGCCCTAGCTCCACGAGCTCAACGGCTCAACTCAGGCCTTAGCCTGTCCACATCGCAATATGCCCGGCCACAATCGCCACACAGGCTTGCCATCGGTGCATATGCCTGCCACGTCAACCACATAGCACCATCGGTACATCACGGTGAGAACCCAAACAAGTCACGGAGTCCATGCCCCAATACCTCACACCAACATACTAACATTAGTATGGCACGTCATTTTCAACATTTCCTTTAAAACTGTAGCCAGTCTTCACAAGTAAATCCTCAATCCTTGATTTATGAAGGAAGTACCCATAGCAGCTATTTTCTTGAAATCAAAAGTCCCGGCATTGGGTTCCCATATCATAAATAAGATAATCTGATTTTTGGGGATTTTTTTGAGATGTCTAACCCTACTTTCCAAAAATTCACCATTACGAACTTTTGGGTTTTTCCGAGATTTTACACTAAATCCCAATTTTCACATTTTGAAAGAGTGGGAATTAATTTTTCTAGTATTTTTCTTTGAATCCATATGGGGGGTATTTCGTTATTTACATTGTAACTTAAGTATAATACTTGACATAATTGTTATAATGTAAATGTCCAGTGCAGTGCACTACTGCGGAACACTGCTGCTGATCACTTCTGTGGAATGGATGCTACGGATCACTGCTGCAGAGCGAAGCTACGGATCACTGCTGCTGATCCGGACTACTGATCCGGACTAACTACTCCGGACTACTGATCCGGACTAACTGCTCCGAACTACTGATCCGGACTAACAAAGTTGCTGACTCCATAACTGTTGACTCCACAGTTGCTGACTACGAAGCTGCTGACTCTATAGCTGCTGACTCCATAGCTGCTGACTACAAAGCTGCTGACCACGAAGCTGCTGACTACGAACTTCGACCCTGCAGTTCGCCCAGGGTACTGTTCATCATCGTTTTTGGCCTGTTCTTCGTCTGGAAGCAACCCAGTGACCCCCAGACGCTCATAAACACATGTTTACGCAATAAACTCCAATATTTACCTCAAAACGCGTCCTAAACACCTCTAATTCGCACGATAACAGCAGAAATACACACAAATCATATATTCATCTAGATCTAAATCTAGACCTCCATGGTTGACTTCTCAACCCTCATAAAATACACACTCATACAACTACAGATCACATATTCAAAGATAGGATCGAGATAAGACAGTTAAGGACACCTACCTAGAAGTTTATTTGTGATCCAAGAGCTCCAATCGCCCCAAAATCGCCAAGAAAGATATTTATGCTCTTCACCTTCTCTCTCTCTCTCTCTCTTGATCAAACACACACGCACCAATAATTGGCAATTAAAGAGATAAGGCAGTTCTTAATTATATATATACTGTTGCCAATAATTGGCCTCCCAGCAATAATTGACCCGAACGTAATAATTGACCTCCCGAGGTCACAAACTCCAAATTGAGCCCAATTACTGTCAAAACGCTCGAAATGACGAGCACAACACTGTTCAGATATTATTACACTCAAATGACTGCTCAAACGCAAAGTCAACCAATAAACCCCGAAAAGTCAATAATCGAGTCAAATGGGACCCCGACTCGAAATCGGGCCCAAGTACAGTCAAAATGCTCACATGAACGACTACACAACCATCCAGATGGTTGCATTTCCATAGAATGGCTATCTCTCAAAACTACCTAAATACGAGTCTTTACAAAGACGATCTCATTGGTCCGGGTGTTATGGCGACACCGAGGCATGGAGGAGCAGACTTGGGAGAAAGAGAGCTAGATGCGGGTTCTTTATCCTGAGCTGTTCAAGGACGATCAGTCTTGAGGTGGGGAGGATATGAGGGCTTTCCCTGAGGTATGAGTTATGTTTTATGCATTTTGTTCTGCTCAAGTAGAGCTTCAAGCAGAGTGTCGAGCAGAGCATCAAGCAGAGAGCTTCGAGCAAGAGTGTCGAGTAGAGTAGTGTAGTGTCGAGCATAGTTTCGAGCAGGGTGTCTCGAGCAATTAGGCAGTGCAATTCTGGTGCAGTTCCAATTTCACTAGACTGGATCATTTACGTTGTAACCATTATGCCTCAAGTATTATACTTAAGTTACAATGTAAATAATGAAATACCCCCCATTTGGATTCAAAGAAAAATACTAGAAAATTAAATTCCCACTCTTTCAAAATGTGATTTTTGGGAATTAGTACTGAATTCCGGAAAATCCAGTTTTTGGTCCGAGGTGACCATTTGCGCACCTAGGTGAGACCTCTCAGAAAAATCCCCAAAAATTAGATTATCTTCATTAAGATATGGGGAGCCAATGCCGGGACTTTTTGTGTCAAGAAAATAAGTTCTACGAAAATTCTCTCTCTGAGTCAAGACTTGAGGATAGAGTTGTGAAGATTGACCTCTGTTACATAGAGGGTATATGAACCCTAGTGGTCATGTAGGCCTGCAAGGCTACCTTGTTAAGCCTAGGAGGCTACTATTGAGGGCCTGGGAGGTGAGAGGTGTTCAGAGCCTTAGAGGCTACTGTGCCTGAGAGGTAATACTGCCTGAGAGGTAATACATTAATGTACCTGAGAGGTAATACTGTACCTGAGAGTTAAGGCGGGGCCTAAGGTAATACTGTACCTGAGAGGTAATGTACCTTAGAGGTAATAAAATATTGTGCCTGAGAGGCAATGTTGTGCCCGAGGGCAATACGATGCCTGAGAGGCCATACTATGCCTGAGAGGCAATATTGTGCCTGAGAGGAAACGTTGTGCCTGAGAGGCCATAATATGCCTGAGAGGTAATAAGAGGTAATATAATACTGTACCTGAGAGGTAATAGAGTAATGTATCTGAGATGCAATGTACCTGAGAGGTAATATAAAATATTATGCCTAAGATGCAATGTTGTGCCCGAGGAGGCAATACTATGCTTGAGAGGTCATACTGTTCCTAAGAGGAAATACTGTGTATGAGAGGTAAGACTGAGCCTAGTGAGGCTGTGTAATGAAACTATCGTGGCTGGTTTAATGTTATGGATTGAGTCATGAGGGCTATGGTGTCAAAGGAGTGGTGAGGGTGGCTGACACTGTGAGAGCCTCATGGTATGTTGACGGTTAGGGTTATGGTTAGCTTGTATACTTATGTGTACTGTATGGGACCTTTGGGTCTGTTGTGATATGCTATGCTCGCTTGTATGCCCGTGTGTGAGTCTATGTGACATGTGGGACTCTTATGTCCATGTGAGATATTAATTGTGCCCGGTGACATATTCGGTAGTTGAGTTTGAGCTGAGTTGAGCTTAGTGCGGATGTACCATTACGTGGATGTGATAGGTGGCTAAGGCCCCTCAGTTTGTGATGTACCCTGTTGGGTGAGGCTATGACCTGATGAGCTTGTCGAGTTGATATGATCTTGTGAAGGATCATGGAGGCTGTGCCCTGAGGTGATGTGGATCCTGTTTAGGGTTGTGGTGAATATGCTAAGTCCTTGTGTGGATAGGATAGGCTATCCTGCTGATGTGATTTGTTGATAATCCTATTTTGGATTGTGGGGAAATATACCGAGTCCTAATGAGGAGAGGTTGTCCTAGTGTAATGTTGTATTGATGGGATTTTGTGAGGCTTCTGATGACAAGTGGTAGAGACCCCTGAGATGTTATGCTGGTGTTAGAGTCTGTTTGTCCTCAGGAAGGTGTTCTATGATATTAAAAGTCCTCTCAATCCGAGGTGGTTGAGTGGCGTGTCCCGCAGAGCGGCGATATCAGATTGGAATATCTATTCCTTGGCACTCAGTGATGGCACCAGTACGTTGTGAGAGCTGTCTGGAGAGTTGGAGGTTAAAAATAAGGAATCTGTTCCCTGATTTTAGTTTGCTTCAGGCTGTGTCCTGACATTTGTTGTTTGTATGGTTATGCTTTGAGCATGTATTGAGTGGAGGGTGTAGAGTGATAGAATCCCTACTGAGCTGTGGTTGCTCACCCCTCCTGTTGTGTTTGTTTTTGTTTGTTTCAGGTGCTTACAGGAGCTAGGAGGTTCACCAGATGTGGAGAACTTGTGTGTGTTTATTTGTTTTATTGGACTATGAAAATTATGGTGTAACCCTGTGGGGGAAAGAACATATATATATGGGTGTTTGTATTGTGATTTGAAATGAGATTTCTATATGTGTGTGATATGGTTTTAGGGACAGCACCGGTGCTAAGGTCTCTTTCTCGGTGTTCTCACCAACCCCTTGTCCCTTCGGGTGCAGGCATGGGCATTCACTACCCGGTTTCTGCAGGCCGAAAAGCCGAGGCGTGACAGTCAAGCCATTGAGCTCGTGAGCTGTTGAGCACGTGAAGCTAGGCTGAGTGCCCTGAGTTGAGATCCTGTTGAGGATTATGTTGAGCCATTGAGTTCGTGAGCCGTTGAGCTTGTGGAGCTAGGGCTAAGTGCCCTGAGCTAGGATCTCATGGAGGATCGTGGACAAGCTGTCTTGTGTGGGTAGGTTGGGTCCTGATGTTTGTTTGTAGGCTATGTCCTAATGATTGTGCACACTATATGGTGCACTAGTACACTGAGCATATAGTATAGACTTGTATGTTTGCATGATGTGGAGTTTTGGGGTCACCTACTGAGCTTGTCACTTACCCCTACTTGTTGTTTACCTTTTTTAGGTGTAACCCGAGACTAGTGGAGGACTTTCTTCTAGGAGGACGTGCCCACTACTTTGATGCATGATACAGTACTGTATTCTGTATTGTTTTGTATTATATCCCGGACATGGGTCCGTGGACAGTTGTATTTGCATACTGTTTGTCATATGATGTTTGTATGACTATTTGACATATTATATGCATGTTGATGTATGGGAAAGTGCATGATTACCCTTGATGTATGACTGTACAGGGTTGCATATTTGAGATAACACCCGCGGTGTAGTCTCTATTGGTGCGGGCAAGGGAAAGTCATGTTCCTGGTTCTGGATAGCCTGAAATTCGGGGGCGTGAGAGAGCCTCCTCCTCCGCCGCCACCACTCTTGTACTATTATTGTTGTATGGGAAGAAATAGGGTTAGAGTATTTGTAAGTGGTGGCACGATAGGCATTACTATAATCGTGATCTACTTGTTTGACTATAACGATTCTAATCCCTATAATGACGACAACGCTAGAGATCTTGTCCCCCAACACCAATTGCGACTAGACCTCATCGTCTTCCAGCACAAAACTACAAATAAAGAGGGACAAATATGTGATTAGAGTTAGGCATTAAATGGCACGTCCTCAAATTCAATTATCAGAATCTAGACACGTGACTTCCCCATGCTTATACCTGAATGGTCAAGGGGTTGGTAACTAGCACTTAATAGAGACTATAAAGCAGGTGCTGTCTCAAATCACCTAGTATAGTCACACAACAAGCGTATAACTATACAATCCCAATGACGAGAAACAACCATAGGATTTGTAAAACAAGTCAAATCATTATTTATATATGCATCACTGTTAAATATCTGTTTACAAGATTCATGAATCCATGTTTGGGAAATCAAAACCAAATCAATACACCACATGTTCATTACAACACACCAAAGGAAATCACAACAAAAGTAAAGGTTAACTGATCTTCCAAATTTTTTTTGACATCCTTTAGCACTTACAAAAGGATTAACAACATAAGTGTGAGTTTACAATCTCAATAGATGGTTATCAATCCACATCCCCCTCCGAGGTTAACCCTATCCAATACTATGTGCAAAGTGCATATGTGCGAGTATAGTGACCAACTTATGCTCAAGAAACAATTAACATATACAATCATAAATCATATCATAATCATTTCATGCCTTATGCCTCATTATAATATCATAAATTACACCACATTAAAACTCATATCATCATTACAACATAGTTCATATCATAACACATTACACTAACACATAACACCTCATAGAACATATTAAACAATTCATATTCGCACTTTACCGTGTTTATTGTGCTTTACCTCACTAATGTTCTTGATCGGATCCATCATACCTTTTTGCCTTTACCAGATCATTGTCCTTTATCGGACCACAAGCTGCTCATCCCTTATTGGACTTATCATATCAAATTTTCCCTTTTTGGACCTTTGTCCTTTACCGGACCAAAAACTCATTAGAAAGTTGCTCCACAATTTCATATCAAGTAAACAACACAAACTTACAACCATCATACCAACAATATATGTACAAACTCAGTATATCAAACTAAGGAGTCACATAAGAGTCTAATTTCATCACAAACAATATAAAGGAATCAGAAAGAACATACTAAGTAGAACCCACTACACGTGGATGCATGTGGCACTGCATGTGGCAACCATCGCCACGTGCACGTGCCACTTGTTGCCTTGTGTACACTATCTCCCCATCACGTGCACAGACTGTGCACATGGTGTTGCACATAGCACCCCTTAATAACATGCACATACCATGAATACTACACTGCCCTCCTCTGGCCTCGCCGCCACATCATCATCTACTTCTCGCTACGTCCATGCTTTATTTATTCGCCCTCTGTCACTAAACCTCGATTTCTAAATCTTCATCGTAAACTTGAACATCAAACATTATTACCTAGGTTTCCTATCTCAATTATATGCATAATAGGTTATTCAATGCTCAATCCCTAGGTTTCCATTCTTTATATCTCTATCTCAATTATATATAATCATCGTTCGTTCTATGTTCAGTCATGTTCAACCTAAATCTTATCTTTGTTAGATGTAATCAAGTTCTACGAAAGTTATAGAAAGAAAAAACCACCTACCTCAAACACGTATGAATCAGCTACACTTGCTGGAATGCCCAGAATATCTTATATCTTCAAACTTTAACCTTTTCCTCTCTCTCCTCTTTTGCTAGGACGACTATAGCTCTCCCAACGTGAAGGATCATCCACCAATACCCTAGGATGACATCCCTATTTATAAAAACAATCTCTCCCTCTTCTAGAGTCCTAATCCTATCTTAATTCTATTATAATATTAATTTTTGCTTATTAAGTAATCTTTTTTATCAGGTTTCTTAATCCCACTATACCTTTGCTTTTTTATCCACCAAGCAACTCTTTTTAAGCTAAGAGAAATACCAAAAAAACTCTTAGTTAATTAAATCCCAAATTTCCTTTTAATATTAATAATATTAAATCATAAAATAGCTAAATTGACTAATTAGCTATCTAATTCGTCACTATATATTATTATAATATCCATGGGTAATTTAGACTCCAAATAAACCTCAATTATATTAAAAATATTTGTGTTTTCAGCCACATCATTAAAATGATGTCTCTAATCTCAAATACGGGTTATTTACGTCAATTACAGACTACTTACCATACTACTTCAAATATAGGTTATTACATTAAAAAAATAAAATAAAGAAATACTAATAAAATAGTATTTAGCTTTAAAAACTGACCGGCTAAATTTATCTAACATTTAGCTAAAAAGCATAGCAAGGAAGAGTCCATTATAAGGTTGCTTTTCCACGTTTGAATTATTTTTATCTAAATTTAACTAATAACCAGGAATGACCTTAAAAGTTTGTTAGTAGTATCATGCCAAATTCTTCTTTCAGTCCAACCCAAAACAAAATGATTGAATGATGCATATTCTAGTGTTTGCCATGGAATTATAGCAAGGCTCGAAATTTTAAATATTAAGTTGTAATATGTTTGGTTATTTTATTTTCTCAAAATATAGTAACTCTTTTCAGGTAAAAATATTGAAAACTAAAAACAACATGATGGATAAATCTCATAATCTAAATCAAAACCTTATGTCAAATCATCAAGAATCAAAACAAATCGAAGTGTACCTGATTCAGCCATGATTGTAGATGGATGATCTTAAGCCTGCTGCAGTATCAGAATGTTACGTGGGATATGAGAACAAACCATTATTTATAAAAAAGTTATTTTTATTAATTTATTTTTAATTATACTCATTAATGATTATGGTAGTTCTATTATTAATGTACAATAATGCACATATAACGTTAGGTTAAAAATAACTTTATTGAAAATGAGAAAAGAAAGCAGAGTAACAAAAACGTACAAACAATATTTGTTTTCTACTGTTTTAATTTCAAATGTGCCAAAACAATACAAAACAATTTGTTTACAAAACGTGTTTAAAAATAAAATGCAAAAATAATGCCAGGTTGTACTGATTACTTCCATAAGTTTAGTGTTATTTTTAAATATTGATACCAGACTTTCAAATTTAAAATCTGTATACAATTTTTTCATTTCAATAAATAAATAAATAACCAAACGCCGGCTAGTTTATTGAATAGAAAGAGCACTAATTTTTTTTTTAAACAACGTCCAGGGCCCAAAATTGAAAGTGCACTAATTTGGTTCGGTTTCGCCTCATTTTGTTTTCGAAAAAGCATTAATTTTGGTCTTTTAAATAAAATAATATTTTATTTAAATCATGATTAAATTAATTATTTTAAAAAATAATTTTTTAATACCTTTTATTTTTATATTTAAAATCATGAAATAATAAAAATCGTGCTTCTACCCCACGTAGATTTGAAATTGAGATTTAGATCCCCGTTTAAGTTTGATGTACCAAACACGTTTATATGGAATTCACATTTTTTCCGTTCTCAAATACAAAATCACCGATGGAGAATGGTGTACCAAAGACGGCCTTACTTTCCATTCGGTCCCGCGAATAATTTCAAAACGGGTTCCGCCAGTGGCAGCCTACCACTTAATCACGATCCAATCTTTGATTAAAACAGAAGAGGGTGAGAAGCTTCTGACAACTGTGAGGGGGGCCACCATTTATTCCGACCCAAAAAAGCCTTTGCGTGGGATGACAATAATATAATGAGAATTGCACGTGCGAATGATCATTATTTCACCCTACCAATTACCAAACTCTAATTTGTTGTAGTCTCCCGGCTTTTCTCTGGTGATAATGTGGTTATAACGTAGATAAGCATAACCACTTTTCCGGGCTAGTAAGATTTGAGCCATGTACGGATACGGATACGAGATTTTCCTCATCAGCAGCATCGGTTATCTTAATTACAGGATCTAAAAAGTTCAATCAGGAGGAATCGAGATTTAAAGTATAATTTATATTTAAAAATTATTATTTAAAACTATAATTAGTAGGATGAATTCGAAATATAAGTGATAAAAGTAATTATTAAATTAAAAGCTCATATATAAATACAATAAAATTTATATCTACATATTAAACTATCAATTTTTATTTATATTATTAATTATAGTAACAATATAACATTTAAAAACATATATTATTGTTAAAATTATAAATTAATTTTTAATTCTTTGCTACTATCATAGGTTAGGCCAAGATGAGATGAGGCCTGAAAGTCCTAATTTTAATATAATATTTAGGGGCCCAAGACTCATGTTTCACTTGCCTGACCTTGATACCAGCACTGACGATTAGTACCATTTAAGTTAAAATTAATAACATAAAAACATAAAAAACTCATCAAATTATTTTATAATCAAATTAGATAACTTTTTAAAATCATATAATTTATTTATTACTATTTTAGTTAGCAATATATTTATCACAAATAATATAAGATAATAAATTATATTACTAATTAACTTTAATTATAATTATATATAAAATATATAATTAAAATTAAAATTTAATATATATAAATTATATATATTAATTTTTTTTAAATTTAGGGGGGGTCATGGCTCCTGCCGGCCCCCCTAAATCCTTCTCTGGTTACACTATCTCTGTCGTTGAATTGGTATGAATAAAAAATTTTAGAAAATAATAATATCAATCTAACGGTAATATGAAAATGTTTTTGTACGAATTACATATAAAATTTACTTGTAGTATTACTCTAAATAAAAATATGTTCTGTGTAATTTTTATTTTAAAATCTTATTGTTGTAAATGCATTGGATTTAATTTTATTTTTAAATATATTTTCATTTAAACTATATATTATTTAAAAGTATTCTTTCTATATGGAGTTGGGTCGTCAAAGGAGAAAAGTGCAGTAGCGAAAGAGGCCAATCAAAATAATTGAAGGCAAGAAGACCCAAGCAAACGTTCACCCGACGTGAAGGCGAGGTGGGGCTCACCTCCGGCTGACTAAACGCGTTCGTCCGCCGTCCTCTTTTTTGTTTCCACCCCCCTACTGTGTCTAGAAGGCGAGCACCATTCAACTTCAATAGAAAAAGAGGACCAACCCATCCAGACGCACAACCACTAATTTAATATCCAGCTGAGCTGCCAACATTCCTCGCGTTGGGCAAACAAACATGAAACACCCACAACACAACACACACAAGCAACGTGGTCTGTCAACAATAATGAGCCACCCCGAGAAACACCATGTCCATGTCGTCTCTGCAATTGTTCTAGTTTTGATGGTCCTCGCAGTCCATGAGTGCCGCGGAGCTGCAGCTGCCCGGCCCATAAGCGAACAGGGTAAGTAAGAAAGAAGTCGGATCTGCTACCTGTGTTCTTGATGCCCTGTTTCGATTGTCGGAATAAATAATGGATTTTGTGGGTTATATTTGACAGGTTATTCGAAGATCTTCGCAGTCCTGGGAATGGCGTGTGAGTGCTGTGATGGGGTGGGACAGTGCAGGAGCAACTGGGAAGGTACTTGCCCGAACCTCCAGTGTCTTCCCTGGAAGTCTCACCCTCACTGATTGTGATTCACACATACATGGATAATGGATTATATGCAATTTTGTGAATTTTGATCATCCATTGTTCGATCCTATGTAGCTTTTGTGTCACACGATTGGGACTTGGATTCGATCTAGTTTACTGAGTCTCTCCTATTTTGGTTGTAATTATTATTATTATTATTATTATTATAGCAGAGGAGGTGAAATATCTTTGAAGATGTTACTAGTCTAGTCCTCTACGGCTCTTCTAAGTTTAAACAGCCCTTTTTTTAATGCCATTTATACATTTTCTTTTTAAAAATTTGTTCTCTTAAAGATGAGTAGGCGGCAGAGAGGACCAAACCCGAGTGGGAGATCGAAAGCCAACAACCATTTTTCTTTCATTCATTAAGCTTTCTTCTCTCTCGCCAATCCGACCAAGCAAGCAAACTATTGATAAATAATTCTTAGCCGAGGAAGCCTAGATAATTAACAAAATAAGCTCAAAGTTTCGTAGTAATTACCTTTTTTTTCTTTATTTAACTGGTTTAAAATTTGTGGTCATTAATTTATTCTAAAATCAATGGCTAAAATTAGGAGTGAAATTGGTCGGATTATTTTTTTAAATTAAATTGGTATTTTTTTGATTTTGACAAAATAGAACTGATTTTTTTTGAAAAAATCAAACCGACGATTTACTATTTGATTTTGTTTGAACCGATAATTCCAAAGATTTTTAGTTGGATCATGATGGATGTGATTTAATATTTTTGAGCTTTTGATATTTTGTAAAACAAATAAGGTGTGTGATTGTAATATATATATATATATATATATATATATATATATATAATTAGTTTACAAATTGTAGTCATTTATTTGAAAATCAATGTTGAAAAATGAGATGGTTGTAATTTCATATTTAATTTAAACTCAAAGACATCTCATTGGCTTGGTTAAAATTTTGTACTACCCCATTCCAATTTTATTACTTTTGTTTATCAAACTCTTCCTTCAAAATAACATATATTTAAGTCTTAAAATAATGTAATTAAAACAGGGTTCAGCGTATTTATTTCATTACTTTTCATTTTCCCTTATTACTATTGTATGTTGCGTCGTATATTAAATGATATATAGAAGGAAAATGTAGGCGGCTTTTGCTGTTCTTTGCGTTAGTAATTCGTTCATCAACCCGGAATGCCACTCCACGACTTACTACCTCTAGAATTCGACTTTTAGATTTCTCCGATCACCAAAACGAACCTCCCAACATCTCCAAACACCAACATGGAAATGCAATAGTAATACACACAAAATATACCATTTTGAGCCAACATTCATATGCCAAATTACAAGTATATGAATTTTTATATGTATATATATATATCCCAACCACGAAATTCAAACTTAAAATTATGATTTAATCCTCTAATTACTACAAACAAATGAGATGGAGACAAAGGTACAAATTCATTGTCCTCCAAGCTCCAACTCTCTCTCTCTCTCAAGAACACAACAAGAAGACACGACAGCTAATGAAATTTAGGTTAGGGTTACTACATCACATCCCCTCCTATTTATACTTTCTATTATTTATTTGATTAAAAATATAATATCACAAAAATAACATTTCAGGTATTGAACTTATCATGCCTCTAAATTCTGAAACTCACAGAACTAGGAACGCAACTTTCCCACACCAACTCCAGGAGTCGTGAGATTGATGATTGGTCCAACCTGTACAAAACTACAGCAGGGGTAGATCTATACACTAACGTGAAAAATTCAAAATTTAATAAATGGGTATACCAATTCAATCAATCCACACAAATGTCCATCACACTAAACAATTCACAAAATAGTACCAACAATCTGGTTCATACAACTGCCACGGACCCCAGGTCTGAAAAATAAATTAATAAAATAATTAACATGGTCTATGGGAAATCCTACATAAAGATGTCCCGTCTAACACTGCTATAGCTCCAATAGTTATTCTCTACAACCTGTAGAAAATATAAATAAAGTAGGGTGAGCACGCGTGCCCAGTAGGTGATCCACTTCTCCACTATTCTATTACATAAATTCCTACGTCTATATGAATCGTGTATGCTTGTGCCGGTGTAGTGTCACATTATATCTTGGTTAGATTACCTCAACCTCAAAATTAAAACATCACATCACAACACATCCACAATGGTCCACTCTAACAATTCACCCATTGGCTGAATTCCCATCACTAGCTCCAAGTACCCCCAATCAACCCTCGATAGCCATACGTGGGACTTGCGGTGTCCTCTATGACAACCAGCCACATATGGGACCTGGGTTACCTGCCACATAGGGGACCTACGGCCTCTTGCCAGCCCTACGCGGGACCCATAGTTAACCCAACAAATTCCTCCACTAATTCCCTATGCAGACAACAAGTAGTCATTCCAATAACCAGCATCATATCATGCGATTTATTTAAATCATTAAACCAACGATGCCACAACTTATAATTAAATCACTACCAATCCAAATCTCGAATAAAAAAAACATTTAAAATGATGAATGGAATCAAGTTAAATAACCATCAACCAACGTTTGGTTGATAAATATTAGTCTCATGTATTTATATATATATATATATATATATATATGTATGTATTTTAAAATGTATAGAATGTATGTATTTTAAAAGGAAGAAACCGGCACCCAAAGGGCCGGTCCAGCCCACTAGGGCTGGCGATCGCCCAGGGCTGAACGGCGTGGGGCCACCGCCCCACTTCCCCTTTCCTTTGCGCTAACCGGGGCGCGTGGGACTAACCCAGGGGGGAACGGCACTGTCGTCGCCGTCCCCTCCCCTTCCCTTTCCAAGCCAGCAAGCAGGCGCGTTGGGTTTGCGACGGCGGTGCTCGAGTCACGCGGCGCGCTCCACCTTGCACGCCGACGAGCGTACAGGTCGACCGTTGTCCCTTTTTTTTCCCACGTCTGTGCTAGGGGGCGCGGCGCTCGAGGCGCACCTGGGCATGCGACCGCTGCGCCGGACACGTGCACCCTCGCCCGTCTGAGTCATCATCTTCAGCATCACGCCCTCCTCGAAACCAACGCCCGGACGACGCCCTTCTTCCAACAGTACGACACGTTGCCCCTCCTCGAAACCAACGCCCAACCACGAGCCACAACACGACGTGGTTGCCGAGTGCCCAACCAAAAGAAAACTAAACATATTCAACTCTTCATGTATATATGTATATTAGCAGGTATATACATGCAACGATCCACGAACATCAATACCAATTTCAATAATCTGTGTTCATACGAGATTGTAATGAATAAACAAGGATCACCTACTTGAATTTTTATTTCAAGGAATTTGCTACACGCAATTTCTTCAAGTCCTGTGCTCCACCCTCACCAAGTTCTGTGCACAACGAACGTAGGGTTTCCATTCTACATCCCACCTCTATTTATACTCCTCAAGTAATAATAATAATAATAATAATAATAATAATAATAATAATAATAATAATAATAATAATAATAATAATAATAATAATAATAATAGTATTATGATTAATTATGGGGTTAATAAGAATAACCCTAATAATTATGATAATAAGAACAATAACTCATTACATAAAATCTAAATATTAAAATACTTACATTAATACTAATTCCATAATAACAATAATAAACTCATTAGTTGCGTCAAATAATAATAATAATCATAACATTAATTATTATTATTATACTAATAACCTAGTACTTAAAAGATTATATTAATAAGATTAACTTCATAATTTATAGTAAACTCAAACCATTAAAACAGATATTCTAAACTCTATTCGGGCCTAACTTTTAACCTCACACAGGTACGGGTCTTCACGGAACTCAGAATTAGATCCAACTACTATCAAAACGCTCCTTTTGATAAATATATTGCCATGCAGATATTCTCTTTCACAAATATCATCCCAAATTGGAAAAACTACTCGAAATAGCACAAGCCCACAAAAATAGCCTTTTTGGGCCTTCGTCTCCAAATCGGACTCACTCACGATCCAACATCTCTGCTCGACACACAGACGTCATACTGATATTTGTTCCTCAAAACACTCACCGCATTATAAGACTAACTCTTCTACTTCTAAACACGAGTCATTACAAATACACTATTTCGTTATACAAAGAGAATTGATATTCTCTTGTTGTTTAATTCGGAATTCTTGAATGAATCAAGTGTTTATAACTATTTTAGATATAATTTATTATAAATTCTAATTCATAATTGGATTATGAATTGATCGCTTATTGGAGAATTAATTATAACACATAAACAACTGTTGGATCAAACCCAGAATTTGGATAATGTTGATAAAGCCTTATGTAATTTGATCTGAGATCTTTTGTGTTTATTTGATCATTGCAGAAGATATGTTACTAATCCAGAGATGCACTCGTGAGAGCAAAGCTAAGGACAGGATACATAATCTTGATCCGGACAAGAGTGAGTGTCGTCAAACACTTGGTAAATAACCAAGTCACAAATATATACGGAATAAGGAACATTCGTACGGACTAAGAACTTAAAGGATAAGTGCGGAGTAAGGAAACCAGATGCGGAGTAAGGAATCCGGATATCTTACTCGCCCGGAGTAAGGAACTTACATACGATAAGGAACTTACATACGGAGTAAGGAACTTACATGCGGAGTAAGAAAGCGGCGACACGGAATAAGTCATCGGACTTTTCAAGACTCGCCCGGAGTAAGGAACTTACATACGGAGTAAGGAACTTACATACGGAGTAAGGAACTTACATGCGGAGTAAGAAAGCGCTGACACGGAATAAGTCATCAGACTTTTCAAGACTCGCCCGGAGTAAGGAACTTACATACGGAGTAAGGAACTTACATACGGAGTAAGGAACTTACATGCGGAGTAAGAAAGCGCTAACACGGAATAAGTCATCAGACTTTTCAAGACTTGCCCGGAGTAAGGAACTTACATACGGAGTAAGGAACTTACATACGGAGTAAGGAACTTACATGCGGAGTAAGGAAGACCGACACGGACTAAGGATTCCAGGACTAAATAGATACGGAGTAAGCAACCACCGACACGGAGTAAGGTTCCGAGCTTCATTAGCTACGGAGTAAGGAAAATTACACCGGACCAAGAAGATACTGCTTCAACTTAACCGCATTTAAAGTTATCAGCTCGTGGCATCCCGATGTAAGACGAATTTATTGAGAACCTGAAGAATCTTACACGTGGATCATCCGGATATGTGGACACAACCTTAATTGTAATTGGGAACTCACAAACGCACTTATACTCTTCGAACCCAAGATCTTGAGCTCCACAAACCGCAGCAGTCAAGGCAGAGAGATTACCGAGGGATAGTTAGTGCTGAACGCATTCCGGAACTACAAGTTCCAAGGTTGTCTCTTAGGAATGTTTTGTATAAATATTCATACTTGTACATTAAACAAAAAGGTGAAAAAGCAAATGTGCATTAGAAAAGAATAGACTAATTCTGTGTATGCACAAGAGTTTTCATCTTTGGAGATAGAAGTTGGCTAGTGTGTGAGTTCATTTGTAAACAAAGTGTAAGAGAGTCTTGCTCCTATTTTGTTGTATTTATCTTGTGATAATAAAACAAAATACTTCCACTATCTGGTTATCTTCCGCAATGATTCTATCACTTAACTAGATAAGTGTTTGTGTCTTGAGAGAAAGAAAAGAGTTTTAATAAGAGCCTATTCACCCCCCCCTTAGGCTCCAAGGGACCATCAAGTGGTATCAGGGCAAGTTCTATTTTGTTCTAAGTAGAGATCTCACTCTTTCAATCTCAGAAATGGCCGAAGAGAGCAGTATGCTGTTCAACACTCGCCTTAACTCCGGAGGTGCACAGGAGCCCATCCCGAATCGAAGCAACAGTGAAAATGTCGACCCACCTCAACCTGCTGCTGCTGCCGCTTCTCAACCACGGAGTTCTGGCTTTACTTTAACGAAACCGCCCAAATTCACACCTGAGCTTTTCTCCCAGTGGAAAGCTCGCATGAAGATGTTTATGGTTTGCCATGATCATCTTATGTGGCCATGTCTTCATCAGGAGATTCCAATTCCGATGACGATCGGAGAAAATGGAGTTAGGAGGCCAAAGACAGATCTTGAACTTACCAACGATGAAAGAGCCTGGCGGTGCGCTAGTGAAAAGGCTCGGCTTATGTTACATCGTCCTTGGATTCCGAGGCTTTCACGACGTCCAGGGCTGCACGACAAAGAAAAGTCGTTTGGGACAAACTAACAATCCTCTATGAGGGGAGTCGGTCCCAAATGTAGAATGTGATCTGCACTCTCGAGACGTAACTTTGAGAGTTTTAATCATAAACCGGGCAAATCACTCGAAAGCATCTATCGGAGATTTGGCAAGCTCATTCTTGAGTCAAGACATCAATGAGCACTATTCTTAATCCCAGATCAATGACAAGTTCTTTTGCTCCTTGCCGGATTGCTACTACTCCAAACAACTCCAGATGCAATCGACAAAAACTGGCGATATGTTCCCCTTAAAGAACCGTATGGAGAGTTGCGGACTCACGAAGTCAGGTTTAAGTACTCGACGGGGATGAGAAAATAGCTCGGAAAGAAAAGGGGTAGCTCTCAAAGCTACGGAATGTCTAAACATACCGAGGAATGATGATACGGACGTGTTCGAGAATTCGATTCGACGAGGAGGAGGAGATAGCCCTTCTTGTCAAATCCTTTGAGCGATTCCTATGGAAAAGCGAAAAGGGGTTCAAAAGACGCTCATCATCATCATTCCAAAGGAAGGAGCGACCGGAGTCCAGTTCCCAGGAATGCTTCAAATGTGGGAAAACCGGTCACTGGGCCAAGGAATGCAGGTCCAAATCAAAAATGGCCGAGAAAAGTGACAAGGTAACTCCTCGCCGCTCCACCTCGGACAACAACAAGAGCAAGAGGGAAGGCGCTCATGACAAAATACATGAGTGGCTCGGAAGAAGAGGAGGAATCCTCGGATGATGAGCCGACCACTAAGCCAAACGTCCGCCTCATGGCAAATACTTGAGGTACCTTCTATCTCGAGCTCCTGAGTAAATTAGAATCTCTTACTACCGCATGTGATCATGAAAAGAATGAGAGACTAATAATTACTCAAATGTACAAAGATATGGAAAATCAGAATAAACGTCTTGAATTTACTATTAATAGACTGGAAAAGAACATCACTGACTTCAGAGGAAAAGAAGCTTGGTATCACGATCTAAGAGCTGAAAATCATTTGTTAAATACCAATCTCTCAGGCCTAAAAGTTATAGTAAAAAGACTCGAAAATGAACTGGAACAGGAAAAGGAAATAAATCGTAAGTGGCTAAAATCCGGGGAAATAGCCTCCACCTTTAGGATTGATCCTGACGACATCCGAGTCAAACCTGGCCTAGGTTCCGAACCATCAACTTCCATAGCTCAAGCTACTGAGTGTCCTTCGGATTTCACTCCTAAACTAACCAACTTATATCCTGTTAGTACATCTAAACCGTTGGATGGTTTCATTCCAGGTGGCACCATAGTTTACGACTGTGGAGTCGAGGCTGTTACTGCACTTTCCGAACCAGTAGTACCCGTAACTAAAGATGAAGGGAAGGCTGCTGCAGTTAAAGCCAAAACTCGTAGCACCCAAAAAGAAAGACAAGGCTAAGGCTGACGCATTTAGGGCCAAGAGCGCGTCACCCAAACGCAATGGATTAGGCCACAGGGAACAGAGTAGAAAGTCTGTAAAATCTAAGAGACCTGTATCCCCTGTTTGTACTTCACATTATAGTGTCTGTTCCATCTGTAGGGAAATGGGTCATTATCACTATGAATGTTGGAGTCTATCTGATAGCGGGCTTTGTAATCAATTTCAATCCAATAAAGATCGGTTTTATCAAAGGGGTTCTTCGAGCAAAACAAAATCTAAATCTAAAAGGAGTGTCTCTCCAAAGAAAACCCAAATAAAAGAAGCGATTGAAACTAACAAGTTAATGTCAACATGGAAAGCTAAGAGTCCAAGCAAAATCAAATCCGTAAATGTTGACAATATCGTTGCTCTCTCTAACCGCCTGAAACAAGTTTGGGCACCAAAAGTGTAAAGTGTTGTCTTTCAGGAGCATCTCTGGGAATGCATTGCCGGATCACTTGAAGTTAAAGATCAATAAAAGCAAGTGGATCCTTGATAGTGGATGCTCCGGACATATGACGGGTGATCGGACTCGCTTGTAGAAGTTAATGATAAACAAGGTCCATCCGTTTCATATGACGACAACAAAGAAAGGTAAGACTGTCGGGTATGGCACTTTCACTAACGGCCGTGTATCAATCACTAAAGTTGCACTAGTCGAAGGTTTAAAGCATAATTTTCTAAGTGTCGGTAATTTATGTGACAAAGGATTTATTGTTTCCTTTTTGTCCAACACCTGTACGAGAAGAGAAAACTTATCCCAGGAGATGTTAAGTTATCCGGATCAAGAGATGGGGACATATACTCGGTGGTCTTAAGAAATAATTCTTCTGACCCTGTATGCTTCCTCACGAAAGCATCAGATGAAGATAGTTGGCTATGGCACAAGCGGTGCGCACATTTAAACTTTAAGACTTTGTCTAAATTAGCGTCACTTGATCTTGTCACCTGGTCTACCCAAACTCAAGTTCTCCAGGAGACTCTCTCTGTCGAGAATGCCAACTTGGCAAACAGACCAAACACAGCTTTAAGAGCAAATCGGTTAACTCAATAATCGCTCCTCTACAACTTCTTCATATGGACCTCTGTGGTCCTATATTTGTTCCATCACTAGTCAGTGCGAGATATACCCTTGTGGTTATCGATGATTTCACCAGATACACATGGGTGATGTTCCTGAAATCAAAGGATCAAACTTTTGAGCATCTAGTAGATCTCTTCAACTGGATAAGCAACTCACAAGGACCGAGCATTAAATGCATTAGGAGTGATCATGGTACGGAATTTGATTTTTCGGAAATGAGATCATATTGTTCCGAACAGGGCATACAAAGATGACTTCTCTGCTCCCGAACCCCACAACAAAATGGGGTAGCCGAGCGCAAGAATCGTACTTTAGTTGAAGCTGGTAGATCTATGTTAGCAGGGGCAACGCTTCCTCTCGCCTATGGGCAAGCTGTGTCCATCGCTATGTTCAAACAGAACTCTAATAAATAAATCTACCATGAAAACACCCTATGAGATGTGGAGAGGATGAAAACCTTCAATTTCACATTTCAAGCTTTTGGGTGTACTTGCTATATACTTGATAAATGGCAAAGAGACCCGGAATAAATTTGAACCAAAATCGATGATGGGATTTTTGTCGGGTACTCATTGCATAGCAAGGCTTATCGGGTCTTCAATAGAAAACTTTTTAAAGTTGAAGAATCTATCCATGTGACTTTTGATGAAGCTAATCTTGATTGGTCAAAAGTCGGTTCTTCAAATTCTAATATGCAGGTCATGGACAGCAACGTCGATTATTCGAAGTTTATGAATGTTCCTGTTACACATCCTGACCAACCTCGTGGCATCAGCGAAACACAACGAAATTTTATGGATGATGCCACAGATGACTCTGACTCCGGACTACCATTTAGCTCCTGGATATACTCCTATGGACACCCAAAATTCCGGAGCACCTTCAAGTCCGTCCGGACTAGTTAACACTGGAAGATACAGTATTGAAGAACCATCTAGTTCAACCATACCTCTCAATATGGAAACATCTAGTCCGGACGAAGCTCAACCAGCCGATACAACTGAACCACCCAATCTGGAAGAGCTTCAAATTTTTCAAGATCATCCAACACATGCACAGAATTATAGATGGACTCGAAACCATCCTTCAGATCAAGTGATTGGTGATCCTACTGTTGGTGTAAGAACAAGAGCAGCCACCTCCAACATAAGTCTTTACTCGTGTTTTCTATCTCAAATAGAACCAAAGGTGGTAGATGAAGCTCTTCAAGATTCGAATTGGATAGAAGCCATGCAAGAAGAGCTGAATCGGTTTTAAGAGAAATAATGTGTGGACCTTAGTACCAAGGCCTAAGTCTCGGCAAGTTATTGGCGTTAAATGGGTGTTCCGGAACAAGCTTGATACGGATGGAATAATGATCCTGAACAAAGCGATGGTAGCCAATGGATATCGTCAAGAAGAAGGAATAGATTATGATGAAACCTTTGCTCCGGTAGCAAGACTTGAGGCAATCCGAATGTTTCGGCGTATGCTTCATATGAAAACTTCATAGTTTATCAAATGGATGTCAAGAGCGCATTCCTGAATGGAGACCTTCAAGAGGAGGTGTATGTTGAACAACCTCCCGGCTTCATTGAACCTAAGGCGGGACATCTTGTCTACAAACTTCAAAAGCTCTATATGGTTTGAAGCAAGCTCCAAGAGCCGTAACGACACACTGTCAGAATTCCTACTTGCTCATAACTTCCAAAAGGGGAAGATTGACACCACCCTATTTCTACGAAAAGAGAAAGGACACACTTTGATCGTACAAATATACGTGGATGATATCATTTTCGGATCAACGAATCCGAAGCTTTGTGAAGAGTTTGCTAAGTTGATGACAGGCAAGTTTGAAATGAGCATGATGGGAGAACCGTCCTACTTCCTTGGAATAGAAGTTAAACAATTAAAGGAAGGAATCTTCATTAATCGAGGCTAAGTACACTCGCGATCTTATTAAGAAGTTTGGTATGGAAGGTTCATCTCCTGTCAAAACTCCCATGCCTGGTGCCAAGTTAGATCCGGATGTGGACGGCATATCAGTAAATGTGACTGACTACAGAGGGATGATCGGATCCTTGCTGTATCTTACGGCAAGTCGCCCAGACATTATGTTTGCAACCTGCATCTGTGCACGATACCAGGCGAATCCCAAGGAGTCACATATGCTTCATGTAAAACGGATATTAAGGTATCTCAAGGGAACGATGAATTTGGGACTCGGTACCCAAAGGAGTCCAACTTCACCTTATCCAGGATACTCGATGCCGACTTCGCTGGATGTCGCATCGACGAAAAAGCACAAGCGGTACGTGTCGGTTTCTAGGAAATAGATTGATCTCATGGTTCAATGAAGAAAGCAATTCCGTATCAACCTCTACCGGCGAGGTGGAATATATAGCTGCTCAAGGCAATTCGGGGCAATTAGAAGTTGCTACAGCGCACTGCTACTTTGGATGCAAAGTCAACTTACATACGGAGTAAGGAACTTACATGCGGAGTAAGAAAGCGCCACACGAATAAGTCATCAGACTTTTCAAGACTCGCCCGGAGTAAGGAACTTACATACGGAGTAAGGAACTTACATACGGAGTAAGGAACTTACATGCGGAGTAAGAAAGCGCTGACACGGAATAAGTCATCAGACTTTTCAAGACTCGCCCGGAGTAAGGAACTTACATACAGAGTAAGGAACTTACATACGGAGTAAGGAACTTACATGCGGAGTAAGGAAGCACTGACACGGACTAAGGATTCCAGTACTAAATAGATACGGAGTAAGCAACCATTGACACGGAGTAAGGTTCCGAGCTTCATTAGCTACGGAGTAAGGAAAATTACACCGGACCAAGAAGATACTGCTTCGACTCAACCGCATTTAAAGTTATCAGCTCGTGGCATCCCGATGTAAGACGAATTTATTGAGAACCTGAAGAATCTTACACGTGGATCATCCAGGATATGTGGACACAACCTTAATTGTAATTGGGAACTCACAAACGCACTTATACTCTTCGAACCCAAGATCTTGAGCTCTACAAACCGCAGCAGTCAAGGCAGAGAGATTACCGAGGGATAGTTAGTGTTGAACGCATTCCGGAACTACAAGTTCCAAGGTTGTCTCTTAGGAATGTTTTGTATAAATATTCATACTTGTACATTAAACAAAAAGGTGAAAAAGCGAATGTGCGTTAGAAAAGAATAGACTAATTATGTGTATGCACAAGAGTTTTCATCTTTGGAGATAGAAGTTGGCTAGTGTGTGAGTTCATTTGTAAACAGAGTGTAAGAGAGTCTTGCTCCTATTTTGTTGTATTTATCTTGTGATAATAAAACAAAATACTTCCACTATCCTGGTTATCTTCCTAGTTGATTCTATCACTTAACTAGATAAGTGTTTGTGTCTTGAGAGAAAGAAAAGAGTTTTAATAAGAGCCTATTCACCCCCCCCCCCTTTAGGCTCCAAGGGACCATCAACAACGATATAATTATAGAAGTTACACAGAATCTATAAATACTCGTCTCTAATTATAAATATTATAGTGGGCGATCATATCACATGACAATTTGTGTAATTTTAGAGTGTAATTTTAGTTTCTGATTGTGGCTTGGACTAAAATTAATAAATAATAATTTAATTAATTAATAAAATTAATTAATTAAATATTATTTACTTGACCTTTGATTAAGTAGGTCCATTTAGTTCTTTTATCTAGCATCGTTTATTCTTGTATGTAGTATTGGATCATTGAGAGATAATTTTCTGGTTGTGTTTAAGAACCGATATATTAACAATTAACATGTGTTTATATATATATATATATATATATATATATTTAAGAGTTAAATATATATTACGTGTTTATATATTTAATTAAATTAAATAAGCAATAATAAATATTTTTATTCATTTAATGTGATTAAATAAATAATTATATTATTTATTTATTTGATAAATAAATAATTATATTATTTATTTATTTGATAAATAAATAATTTAAAATATTTATTTAATTAGCTTTAATGTGTAATAATTATATTATTTAAGAAGTTTAAATAATTATGAATATTATATATTATTATTATTATTTAACTGAAGGGCGTATGTGTGATAGTACAAAAGTTACTCTAAGTCTATAAATAGATGCATAACCTCCTAGGTTAAAGTGGGTGTGAAATCGTAGACAATCAAGAGAGAGAGAGAGAGAGAGGAGAGAGGTAACATAATGACGGGCTCTTGTAAAGGTGGTGTTCCTGTTCTTTGATTCAAGTGTGTCACAACTCCGTACTCCTTGACAATGTAAATATTAGACAAAGCTAAGTGGTTATTGCATCTAGGAGGCTAAGAGGGCAATTAAAGGTTAATCGTGACTTGGTCCTTAAAAGGAAAATAAGAAGGTTCTTGCTTTACTGTTCTTGAGGTTGGTTTTTTCTTTATCCTCTTCGCTAAATTAAATTAATTGATTCATGTTTGGATCTTGGTGTTTGTTTGCTAGAATTAAAATTTTTGGAAATCACTACCATCAACGCAGAGAGAGAGAGAGAGAGAGAGAGAGAGAGAGAGAGAGAGAGAGAGAGAGAGAGAGAGTGACAGAGAGAGAGTGGGAGTAGGGGTGGCAACTTTGCCTCGCCTCGCCTGACCCGTTCCAACTCGGGCCGCCCCGACCCAATTTGCCCCGACCCAACATGCCATCGGGTTGGGCTCGAGTCTTGTTAGATCTATCTCGACCCGGTACTTTAAAGCAAAAGTAAGCTTAAAAGCATTGACCTGAACCGACCTGATCCGACCCAAAGTGCCCAAAATTGCGGGTTGGGGTGGGTTTGGGCCAGCTTATAAATTTTTGGGTCGGGTTTGGGTCAGGCAATGCCCGTGCCTGACTCGACTCGTTGACATGCTTAAGTGGGAGGGGAGGGAGGTTGGGAGTGTGACGCTATGGTGCAAGGTGAAGCGAAGCGTAATTTGGTTTTAATCTAATGTAAGACAAGGTATGGATTCATATTTGATATTCCCAAGATCTAAGCTAGATCAAATAGGTATATGGGTTTGTATACAAAGAGGGGAGTGAATCTGTATACTTAAAACTATTTCCTTTTAGTTTTAAGAGTAGTGTAATACTAGAGGTATTCTATAGATGTAGTTGGTGTTTAGGATAGTATATTATTGTCTCATGCAATATTAGTTAACAGCAGGTATGTATGGGAAGAAAAAGACAAAGACACATGGATTACGTGGTTCGATCGAAGTGATCTGCTCCACGGTGGTGAGGGTGAGCCTACACCGAGTCTAATCCACTATATACTTTCAGTACGGAAGGGTCTAGCCCTTGTTACAATAGGATTAATTCTCTTTTCTTTTAAATGCAAATACAAAACAGTATTACTCCAGTACTTACTCACTGTGAAGAACTATCTAGTGTAATCTACTCTTGCGCATTCTACTCTTTGCACTTTTTAACCTTCAACTACTCCTTTGCCGAACTTACACATTGTTCGTCGAATGTATAAGAAAAAAGAATAGATTAATTCACTGTTATCTTGCTTTTTATCTTCCTCTCTCTCTGTGTATGCTGAATGAACTACTCTGCATCTCTCTTGTATCGCTACAGATACATTTCTTGTCTTCTGCGATATTCCGACGCTTGCCTTAAGATAAGGCATATCCCTTGCTTTTATAGGTCGGCCTCAGTAAGAAATCCTTCTGCTAGGATTAAGCAAGTTTCACCTTTGGATCTTCACCGTTGAAACATGTTATGCTAGCCTCAGATGACGTTCACGTGTTTCCCAGCACTTAGCGTGCTCAGAGATTCCGTCTGAGTGATAACTTACTTAAATGTGGTCTTCAGTGCATTTTACATCTTCGACTAGCCACAACCTCGTAGATATATATGCCTAGTAGCTTCACTGTTACTTCAAGCTACCTTCGAGTCTTTAGCTACGAATCTTCGAGTTTGAGCCTTTGAACCTTGAGAATTGATCTTCCAATTCTTCTGCTCTATGGCTTCAAAGCTAGGTTAGAACCGGTGCTCAACTGACGTCTCACTTTACGAGCCTTTTAACTCTACGAGTTTTTAGTTTCGCGTTAGTTACAATTGCACTCTTCCTTGGCTAATTATCTGTTCACCTCAACGGGTCTACTAATCTTCGACCCTGCGAGCTTCGACTTGTGAACTTCGACTCTGCAGCATTATTACTCAATACTCGATGAGTCTTTGAGCCTGCAAGTCTTTGAGTCTCCGAGACGCAGCTTTACACCTGCGGTCTTTGAATCTTCAACCTTGTGGATCTACGAGTTTGCGACCTTGTATACCTTCAGTGGTGTTTCGAGCCTACTGGCCTGATGATCTTCAACCCAGCACCTTCGAGTCATCTGATCTTCAACCCATTAATCTACGAGTCTTCGACCCAGATCTTCGACATTGGTAAGTATATAGTTAGACTCGCTTTACGAGCTCACTCTAAGAGATTACTCTATGAAGTTATCCAACCCAGTACAGATCTTCGACCCAGCGTCTACCCACTTCCGTATAATCTTGACAACAATAACAACCAATAATATCATGGGAACAACAATATTCCAATACTGTTTCCATCTATCTAAGATGGTTTCAAGCAATTTTGCCATATTTTTAGATGAGATTTATTTATTGGGTTTTATATATATATATATATATATAACATGATATATATGAATGTTGATTTGGGATTTATAAAACACATTTATATTTGTACCAGTGTCAATTCACCCTGTTCGAGCGAATTTAGAATTTTTTTTTTTGAGTATTAGAGGGGATTAGATCAATGTCCTAACTTTAAACACACTAGAGGAGTCTTGAGAGTGGTTTGGGTTGAAAACTTAGTGGTTAATCTTAGAGACATACTTTACCTTATATTGAATTATGATATGAATTATATGTTGTGTAGTTTGTCTAAGAGCATTCACAGTGGAATAACCAAATGTTTCAATAAATTTGTCTACATGAAACAATATTAGCCATAGATTTAACTCGAGATTTGTGTTTTAACTAATTTTTTTATTAAATATCAAACTTTGAGGCACCAGGTAGCCAATTTTCGCTACCCGGTGCCTCAAAGTTTGGAATTTTAACAAAAATTTATATTGAAGTACAAATCTCGAGTCAAATTTGTGGTCAATATTACTCCATGTAATCAAATTTATTGAATTATTTAGCTATTTCACTATGAATGCTCTAAGGATACTGTTGGGAAAAACATGATTTGGTGAAGCTCTCATGAATTTATTTAAGTCTGGCAACTCGAAGATCCGAAGAGTTGAAGTCTTAAGGGCAGAGTTTGGACTCTATGTGTATTCATGTTAGCAGTCTCGAAGGCCCGGAGGTTCATAGGGCCAAAAAGTTGAATCTACGTTGGCTGACTCGAAGACCCAAAGGTTCAAAGGGTCAGAGAGTTGAAGTCAAGAGAACAGAACATACATTGCGCGTTAACGTATGAGCTGACTCAAAGACTCGAAAGTCATAGAGTCGAAGGGTGAAAGACAATGAAACAATGGAAACTAACAGAACATAAAATAAAACTAAGACTCAAAGTCGAAGAGTTGAAGATAGTTGATTAGAAGAAACAGTTAGTATATAAGATAAAGCTGAGACTTGTAGACTCAAAAAGTCGTAGAGTCAAAAGGTCGAAGACAATGGAACAATGGAAACTGACAGAACATAAAATAAAACTAAGACTTAAAGACTTGAAGACTCGAATATAGTTGATTAGAAGAAATTATCAATATATAAAATAAAGCTCGAAAGTCGAAGAGTCGAAGACTTAAAGAGTTAAAAACTTAGCTCGTAAGATACTCTAATCGCCTAAGCAAAATAAGCAAAGAGTCGAAGACTCATCTTACATTCTTAGACCCGAAGAACCGAAGGGTCATAGAATATCTTAGCCACTTTAAGCAAACTAAGAGACTCAAAGACTCAAAGGCTCAACAGAACAGAGTTGAACTGGGAAGATTCATATTTGGGTAGGAATGAGAGATTGCCATTTGATGGCGAAGCTGCTGACTACAGTTGCTGATTACGAAGCTGTCGACTGTGAACTTCGACCCTAAACTTCGCCCAGGGGTACTGTTCATCATTGTTTTTGCTTGTTTTTTTTTTCTAGAATCAACCTGGTAACCCTCATGCACTCACAAACACACATTTTACTCAACAGACTTCAAAATTACATACCCAAACTGATATAAATTAGTTATTAACTATAGATCTTATGCTAAATCATTAGATCTAACCCAAAATTGGGTTTTCCCCAAAACATAAGGTTCATACTCAATTTCATAAATCATGATAAATTCGTGCATATTCAAAGACAAGATCGAACTAAGAGGTTCAAGGACACCTACCTGGAGTGATTCTTTGAGCTCCACGAACCCTACTCCTTCCAAATGTGAAAATTGGGATTTAGTGCAAAATCTTGAAAAAATTCAATTTTTCGTAGAGGTGACTTTTGGAAAGTGGGGTTAGATATCTTAGAAAAATTCTCAAAAATCAGATTATCTTAGTTATGATATGATGACCCAATGTCGGGACTTTTGATTGCAAGAAAATAACTGCTATGAGCATCTTCTTCCTTAGTCAAGGCATGAGGATCAATATGTGAAGACTGACCTCAACTATAAAGGGAGTGTTGTGAACCTTAATGCCATACTGGTATTAGTATGTTGGTGTGCAGATTTGAGGCTTAGACTCCATGACTTGTTTGTATTCTCATTGTGAGGTATAGGTGATACTATCTGGTTGATGTAACAGGCTAAGGCTTGGGTTGAGTCGTTGAGCTCATGAGCCGTTGAGCTCATGGAGCTAGGGCTGAGTTGTCACGCCCCGAATTTTCAACCCGAGGAAATCGGTTCGTGAGTCCCCTTTACCCACGCTGTGGATAAGGAGTTGAAGTGAAATAACTACGGATAGGGTCACAATCCACATCAGAAATTCACCAAGGCAAAACAAATGACTTTATTAGATTTGAAACTCGTCAACAAAGCAAGCATGCCTTTATTACATTCTTACAATTTAGTCTCCTTTACAACATCTCCCCACTGGGGTTATACGACCTCACAAAAATAACATAATACAAATAACATTAAACAAGCCACAAAACAAAACTGTCTTCCACCTTGGTGTTCCCACCAAACGCCTGTAGGTTCCTGAAAGAAAACACATTACGGTAGGAGGGGTGAGCAACCATAGCTTAGTAGGGATCGTGTCTCCCAACCCATCCCATGCTCCTAGCATCTACATGAGGACGTGCACAAGTGCAGTGTCGTGGCAATAAGATAGAAGCAGTTTTTAATCCAGTCAAGCGCCAACACATAAGTCACAGAACAAGAACAACTTTTGCCACAACCACACAGGCTAACATGTAAAGACTCGTAATTGGGTAGTTTTGAGAGATAGTTATTCTATGGGAATGTAACTATCTGGACGGTAGTGTAGTCGTCGTTGTGAGCATTTTGACTGTACTTGGGCCCGATTTCGAGTCGGGGCCCCTTTTGACCCGATTGTTGACTTTTCGGGGTTTATTGGTTGACTTTGCATTTGGGCGGTCATTTGGGTGTAATAATATCTGTTTAGTGTTGTGCTCGTCATTTCGAGCGTTTTGACTGTAGTTTGACTCAATTTGGAGTTCGGGGCCTTAGAGGTAAATTTTTGTGTTGGGATGTCAATTATTGACTGGGTCAACGGTTGACTAGGTCAGTTGACTGGCAGAAATATAAATAGCAGAAAAAAAGGAAGAAGCTTTCACTTTACGTTTCACGTTTGTGCGTTGAGAGAGAGAGAGCTTGAGAGAGCTTGGAGGCTTTGGCGATTTGGGGCGATTTGGGTTCGTGGAGCTCAAAGATTCACTTCAAATAGGTGTCCTTGAACTTCTTATATCTCTCTTGTTTTGGATCTACACAAATTTATCATGATTTATGAAATTGAGCAGGAACCCTAGAATTTGGGGAAAACCAATTTTGGGTTAGATCTAATGGTTTAGCATAAGATTTGTGGTTAAGAACTATTTTATATCATTGTGGATATATGTTTCTGTGATTTTGGGGTTGATTAATTGTGTTTTTCATGAGGGTTGATAAGTCAACCATGAAATTTTGGGTTTAGATCTAGAGTTCTGGAATTTTATACGTGTTTCTGTTGTTTCTGCGCGATTTAGAGGCGTTCTGGACGCATTTTAAGGTAAATATTGAAGTCTGTTGCATAGAATGCGTGTTTGTGCGTGTCTGGGGGTTGCTGGGTTGATTCCAGGTGAAAAACAGGCAAAAACGACGATGAACAGTACCCAGGGCGCGTTACTGGGTCGAACTGACGAAAATCCGAAGTTCTGGGTCGAAGGGTCGAAGATCCAGGGTCGTAGGGTCGTAGTTCATAGACCCGTAGTTCGTAGCTCGAAGGTTCGTAGTTCGTAGCCTCGTGGCCTCGTAGTTCGAAGTTCGTAGACTCATAGTTCGTAGACCCGTAGTTCATAGTCGAAGGGTCGAAGTTCGTAGCCTCGTAGGTCGAAGGTCGTAGCCTCGCTTCGAGTCTTCGAGGCGCGTTGCAGCTCCGCATTCTCAGCTACGAGTCGCAGGTTCTACGAGTCGCAGCTCCTGCAGTGTAACTAGACACTGTACAGCACTGGACTGGACCTATTTACATTGCTACCTATACCCAAAGTATGACACTTAAGTTATAATGTAAATAATGAAATACCCCCATTTGGATTCAAAGAAAAATACTAGAAAAATTAATTTCTACTATTTCAAAATGTGAAAATTGGGATTTAGTGTAAAATCTCGGAAAAACCCAAAAGTTCGTAGTGGTGAATTTTTGGAAAGTAGGGTTAGACATCTCAGAAAAATCCTCAAAAATCAGATTATCTTAGTTATGATATGGGAACCCAATGCCGGGACTTTTGATTTCAAGAAAATAGCTGCTATGGGTACTTCCTTCATAAATCAAGGATTGAGGATTTACTTGTGAAGACTGGCTACAGTTCCAAAGGAAATGTTGAGAATGATTTGCCATACTCATGTTAGTATATTGGTGTGAGGTATTGGGGCATGAACTCCGTGACTTGTTTGGGTTCTCACTGTGACGCACCGATGGTGCTATGTGGTTGACGTGGCAGGCATATGCACCGATGGCAGGCCTGTGTGGCAACTGTGGCCGGGCATATTGCGCTGTGGACAGGCTAAGGCCTGAGTTGATCCGTTGAGCTCGTGGAGCTAGGGCTGAGTGCCCTGAGCTGGGATCCCATGGAGGATCGTGGACAAGTTGTCCTGTGTGGGCAGGCTGAGTCCTGATGTTTGTTTGCAGGCTGAGTCTTGATGATTGTGCACACTACACGGTGCACGAGTACACTGAGCATATAGTATAGACATAAATGTGTTGCATGATGTGGAGTTTTTGGGGTCACCTACTGAGCTTGTCGCTCACCCCTACTTGTTGTTTACCCTTTTCAGGTGTGACCCGAGACTAGTGGAGGACTTTCTTCTGGGAAGACGCCCACTACTCTGATGTATGATACAGTTATATTCTGTATTATTTTATGTGATATCCCGGACATGGGTCCGTGGACAGTTGTATTTGCATACTGTATGATGTGATGTCTGTATGACTGTTTGACTCATTGTATTATAAGGGAAAGTACAGGATTACCCCTGATGTATGACTGTACAGGGTTGCATATTTGAGACAGCACCCGCGGTGTGGTCTTCATTGGTGCTAGTCACCAACCCCTTGACCTATCGGGTGCGGGCAAGGGGAAGTCATGTACCCGGTTCTGGGTTCCCTGGAATTCGGGGGCGTGACATAACGTATCCACAGCCACACAGGCTAACATAAACAGTCCCGGGCTTCCACGGCCACCGGGTTCCCAAATAGTTTCGGGCTTCCACAGCCACCGGGTTCTAAAATAGTCCTGGGCTTCCACAGCCACCAAGTTCCAAAACGAACACACAACATACTTAGCCACACAGGCAAAACATCAAACACTAAACATGCACAGCCACACAGGCATAACATCGAACACATAGCGTGCACATATTCACAGGCTCTCAAACTTAGTCACACAGACATAAAACCAAACATATAGCATGCACACATTCATAGGCTCACAAACTCAGCCACACAGGCATAAAAACAAACACCTAGCATGCGTAATCCCTAGCCTCACGGCCATATATACAAATATCCAAGCAAAATACGCCATTGAAGGCCAACATCCATATTGGAGGTCACACCTATATGGATTTACACACACACACACACACATATATATATATATATAACAGACTGCCTATCACAAAGCCAAAACCCTGGGATAAGGGGTTGAAGTGAAATAACTCCGGACAGGATCACAACCCACATCAGAAATTCACCAAGGTAAAACAAATGACTTTATTAGATTTGAAACACGTCAACAAAGCAAGCATGCCTTTATTACATTATTACAATTTAGTCTCCTTTACAACATCTCCCCACTGGGGTTACAAGGCCTCACAAAAACAACATAATACAAATAACATTAAATAAGCCACAAAATAGAATTGCCTTCCACCTTGATGTTCCCACCTAATGCCTGTAGGTTCCTGAAAGAAAACACATTACAGTAGGAGGGGTGAGCAACCACAGCTCAGTAGGGATCACGTCTCGCCAACCTATCCCATGCTCTTAGCATCTACATGAGGACGTGCACAAGTGCAGTGTCGTGACAATAAGATATAAGCAGTTTTTAATCTAGTCAAGCGCCAACACATAAGTCACAGAACAAGAACAACTTTTGCGACAACCAGACTGGCTAACATAAACAGTCCCGGGCTTCCACAGCCACCGGGTTCCCAAAATAGTCCCGGGCTTCCATAGGCACTGGGTTTCAAAACAGTCCCGGGCTTCCACAGCCACCGGGTTCCAAAATAGACCCGGGCTTCCACAGCCACCGGGTTCCAAAACAAACACACAACACACTTAGCCACATAGATAAAACGTCAAACACTAAACTTGCACAGCCTCACAGGCATAACATCGAACACATAGCGTGCACACATTCACAGGCTCTCAAACTTAGTCACACAAACATAAAATGAAACACATAGCATGCACACATTCACAGGCTCACAAGAACTCTCTCTCTTTCCCTCTCTCTCTCTCTCTCTCGACGGCTGCAGCGCTCAAGAACTCTCTCTTTCCCTCTCTCTCTCTCTCTCTCTCTCTCTCTCTCTCTCTCTCTCTCTCTCTCTGCGACGGCTGACAACAAAAACCCTAAACCTAAAACAAAGAGAGCTCCTCCTTATATAGACCTCACTTATCAAAACAACGTAGTTTTAATAAATGAAATCCCATCATCAAAATGACGTAGTTTTGATAAATGAAATCCCACCATCAAAACGACATAGTTTTGATAAATGAAACACACCATCAAAACGACGTAGTTTTGATAAATGAAACACACCATCAAAACGACATAGTTTTGATAAATGAAACACACCATCAAAGACTCGTAGAACACTGCCTCGAAGATCACCGCCTCGGAGCCTCAAAGATCGCTGGAAACACGGCCTCGAAGATCAAACCTTCAACCCTCAAACCTTCGAACTTCGACCCTCAGACCTTTGGCCCTCGGTCTTCGACCTTCGACCCTCGGTCTTCGACCCTACGACACAAATCTTCGGGTCTTCCACCTTTCGACCCAAGCGTTCGCCCAGGGTACTGTTCATCTTCGTTCTAGCTTGTTCTTCCCAAAATACGGGTTGTTACATCCTCTCCCCCTTAAGACTTTTCGTCCTCAAAAAGAAACTACATGCCGCTAGGACCGCGAGGAATAACAAACACATGCAACCCACTATACAAAACGCAAGCCACAACAAACAAATAGATCATACACCACACACAGCACATCACAGGACATATGTCCACAAACTCAATAAGGCACCACCATAACGCATGTCACAAATACACATTCTAAATACAGATTAATGTCTAAAAAGGATAATACACAACACATAAACAACTAGCACAGAAAATCACATCACTATCTCTTGGCCAACAGCCACCTCCCACCCTCAAGCTTGTTCGTCCTCGAACAACTCCGGGTGCTGCTCACACATCATGGGCTCACGTTCCCATGTCTCCTCCTCAATGCCACGGTGCTGCCACAGCACGCGAACCAAAGGAATAGCATGATCACGCAAAAGCTTCTCCCACCGATCTAGTAAACGAATAAGGGCCTCAACAACGGACATGTTATCCTTAATATCTAATGTCCCCCAATCGATCACATGAGTGGGATTAGGATAATACTTTCTCAATTGGGACACATGGAACACATTGTGCACCCGACTCAATCGCAGTGGCAATGCTAACCGGTAGGCCACTGGTCCCACACGATCCATAACCTTAAAAGGACCAATAAACAGCGGAGATAACTTGGAACCTCTCCCAAATCGCCGATGTCCACGACGTGGGGAAACACGGAGAAACACATGTTCTCCCACAGAAAACTCCAAAGGTCGCCGCTGCTGATCTGCATAAGATTTCTGTCGACTCTGAGCTGACAACAAGTGCTGACGAATCAACTAGACCTTCTCCGTAGCCTCCTGAACCAATTGTGGCCCCAAAAGAGCTGCCTCTCTGACATCGGTCCAACATAAAGGTGATCGGCACGGTCTGCCATACAACGCCTCAAAAGGAGCCATCCCAATGGAGGCCTGATAATTGTTGTTGTAGGCAAACTCCACCAAAGGAAGGTGAGTTGCCCACGAACCCCCAAAATCTAGCACACAGGCCTCAGCATGTCCTCCAATGTCTGATTCGTCCTCTCTATCTGACCATCAGTCTCAGAGTGAAAGGTTGTACTTAAGTGCAGTTTTGTCCCCATAACCTCCTGCAAGCCTACCCATAAACGGGAAGTGAGCCGCGAATCTCTGTCAGACACAATCGACGATGGTACTCCATGCAGTCTCACAACCTCGTTCACATATAGCTGGCTCAATGCCCCAATGGAGTCCCACTCTCGAACGGCAAGAAAATGGGCCGACTTCATTAGTCGATCCATAAACACCCATATCATGTCTTTCCTCCCAGTGGTGGGTGGAAGACCCGTCACAAAGTCCATCGCTTTGTGGTCCCACTTCCACTCCGCGATCGGCAATGGTTGTAACATACTCGCTGGCCGCTGGTGCTCAGCCTTCACCTGCTAACACGTGAGGCACCTCAAAACAAAAGCAGCTACATCACGTTTTATCCCAAGCCACCAAAAACGCCCCCGAAGTGCATGATACATCTTCGTGCCCCCTGGATGCATAGCAACTCTAGACTGATGAAACTCCCTTATCACCTCATCTCTGAGAGAAGAAGCCACTACTAGCCGCCCCTAAAAGGACAACTCATGCTCAGGACCCTCTGCCCAATCCTCAGATAGCTCACCAGCCTCAATACGGGCACGAAGAACCTCACACTCAATATCCCCCAATTGTCCCTCCCGAACTCGCTGGTACAACTCAGGTACAACAATAATAGGACTTAGCATTGTGCTACCATCACGGGCAATAGGCTGCAACTACAACATCGCCAACTGCTCCATAAGCTTCAACTCTCTCACTGCCACCTCAGCTTTTCCTTTCCTGTTCAACGCGTCAACTACAACATTGCCCTTGCCCGGGGTATAAGCAAGAGTAAAGTCAAAGGTCTACAAATACTCCACCCATCTCCTCTGTCTCAGATTCAAGTCCTTCTGAGTAAAGATGTACTGAAGGCTCTTGTGATCTGAGAACACCACGAACTTTTCCCCCAAGAGATAATGCTGCCAACTATTCAAGGTAAAAATGACAGCTGCCAACTCAAGATTGTGAGTAGGGTAATTCTGCTCATGAGGTTTCAACTGTCTCGACCCATAAGCTACCATACTGTGCTCCTGCATAAGCACACACCCCAAACCAATCCTGTACGCATCATAATACACCTCATATGGGATATCCTCCCTAGGTAACCTCAACACAGGTGCGGTGGTCAAACGGGTTTTGAGAGCCTCAAACGCCTGTTGACACTTGTCAGTCCACTCAAACTTCACTCGCTTCTGAGTCAACGCCGTCATAGGAGCCGCTAAACGGGAGAACCCCTCTACAAAACGACGATAATATCCCGCCAAGCCAAGGAAACTACGAACCTCGAAAACATTGGTTGGCCTCTCCCACGATGATACAACCTCAATCTTTGCTGGGTCCACTCTAACCCCCTCAGCTGACACTACATGGCCAAGAAAATGAACCTCCTGCATTCAAAACTCACATTTGCTAAACTTAGCAAACAACTACTGGTCCCTCAAGGTTTGCAACACTGTTCCCAAATGCCTCCACATGCTCCCTCTCCATCTTGGAATACACCAAAATATCGTCAATGAACACAACTGCAAAAGAATCCAAGTACGGAGCAAAAACTTGGTTTATAAGATGCATGAATACTGCTGGTGCATTAGTGAGCCCAAAGGGCATCACTACCCACTCATAATGCCTATACCTGCACCGAAAAGTAGTCTTAGGGATGTCCTCCTCTCTAACCCTTAACTAGTGATACCCCGATCGCAGATCTATCTTGGAAAACCACTGGGGCCCACTCAATTGGTCAAACAAGTCATCTATCCGAGGCAATGGATACTTGTTCTTCACAGTTACCAAGTTCAGCTTCCTGTAGTCAATGCAAAGACGAAGCGTACCATCGGCCTTCTTTGCAAAGAGCACTGGAGCACCTTAAGGTAAGATACTCGGCCTGATATATCCCTGGTTCACCAACTCCTCTATCTGCCTTTGAAGCTCCCTCAACTCAACTGGTCCCATACGATAAGCCACTTGGGAGATTGGACCCGTCCCCGGTACCAATTCAATAGTGAACTCCACACTCCTCTTAGGTGGTAAACTCCTCAACTCTTCAAGAAAGATATCCTGAAATTGGTCAACAACCGCTGGCCACACCCATTTTTCTACTTTCCCCTCCTCAACAAAAGTTAGGGCTGCCAACCTATGGGTAATGGCACCCCACTGGTCCAGCACTGGCCCAGCTCGACTCGCCTCATAGTCCCACTCCCCCTGCAGGGTGCATGAAGTCCCTGCAGGTATCACGAAGGATACACGCCGCTGATAACAATCTATCTTGGCCTGGAAAGCCATAAGCCAATCCATACCCAAGATTAGGTCAAATGTACGCTAGGGCATCACGTACAAATCGAAACTAAGCTGCACATCCCCTATAGTTAACACAGTCACGACATATGCACCGCACCTCAATCATACCCCCCACCAGAGACTCCACTGCTAGGGGTCTCTCTGCCTCAACACATGCGAATTCCAACCCCTCAATCAGAAGTTCAGTATCACGCCCCGGATTTCTGACCCGGGGAAACCGGTACGTGACTCCCCATTCACCCACACGGAGGGCAAAGGGGTTGGATTACTAGATGCCAGACAAGCAAAACTAACAATTACAATAAACAAACAAGCCACATCTTTATTTAATTTCAAACATCAAAGGGGTCACAAACCAACCATGTTCCATACTACAATTCAATCCCTTAGTACATTCCCCCCCTGGGGTTACATAAATTATAAAATTACATTACTGAAGTGAACAATAAATGAAGATAGTCTTCCACCTTGGTGTATCCACCTAACGCCTGTAAGTCCCTGGAAAACAAGCAAACACAGTAGGAGGGGTGAGCAACCACAGCTCAGTAGGGATCCAGTCTCCCCAACCCTTCCCATGTTCCTAGCGGCTACATGCATGTGCACAGGTGTAGTGACATGGCAGTATTAAGAAAATAAAGCATTCCACACAAACAGGTGTAACCTCAGTCCCAGCCACACTAGCTAACAAACCACATCTCAAGCAAGTAATTTAACCGCCTCTTCAGGCCACTGATTTAACCGCCGCCCAGGCAAAGTAATTTAACCGCCTCTTCAGGCCACTGGTTTAACCGCCTCTCAGGCAAAGTAATTTAACCGTCTCTTCAGGCCAGATACCACAGTCATGCACACAACATACACCACGGTCACTCAAGCATAAAACCAAACACTTGGTGTGCACCCATTCACAAGTGCACAAACCCAGCCATTCAGGCAATAGAACAAACACCCAGCATGCATACATACACCAAATCACAAGTCCAACGACATAGGCATATTATCAAACATGTACTAGGCATATACACACAACAATATTCACACAGGCATTTCATCGAACATGTAACATGCACTGACCATCCAACAACAAAATCACACCAAAATGCCATTGAAGGCCAACATCCATATAGGAGATCACACCTATATGGATTTATATATATAAATAATAGCAGGTATAGACCGAATTCTACCTAAGAACCCTAGGATAAAGAGGGATTAGCAAGAACAGAACCCCTACCTCAAGTAAAACACAACAACACAGCAATATTCTGTTCTCACGCCGAACGCTGTCCACCCACGAGACACCGACCACCCACGCAAAACGCCCGACAGCAACCAGGAGCTCTCCTTCCCTCTCTCTCTCTCTTTGCGACGGCTGGTGGAGCAACAAACCCTAAACCTAAAACAGAGGGGCTTCTCCTCCTTATATAGACAACACAACATCAAAACGACGTAGTTTTGATTAAGTGAATCCCAGCATCAAAACGATGTAGTTTTGATGGAACAAGCTATGACCTTCCCACATCCATACACACCAAAATACTCACTATTTGAACTTGGTCCTTTAGGAAGAAATCATCAGCAAAACAAAAGGAAGACAACCATGCAAAAACATGCCTGCACGCGAAAAGCCCATCTCACGTGCATTCTCACGTGCAGCTCCAAATGGCCTAGAATTTTTCCACAAGCCTTAGAACAACATCAGGAAGGCTCCCATGCAAAAATATCACTGCACGTGAAAAGCCATTCTCACGTGCACTTCTTATTGGGCTCAAACTTTGCCTCTTGCTTGTTCATCAACATACAAGATGATTTAGCCAAAGTGTGTGGAAAGAAAAAACCCTTAAAACCCAACAATTTCCGCTCAAAAGGCCACCCGCAAGCACGGGTCATTACATCCTCTCCCCCCTTAAGACTTTTCGTCCTCGAAAAGAAACAAAATGCAAAGAAAACAAACACAAGCTACCCATTTGCCGCACGGCAAGCCACAACACCCAAATGGGTCATACACCGCACACAGCACACAATTGCACATAACAATGCCATCAGTCATACACCGCACACAGCACACAATAGCACATAACAATGCCATCACAGTCCATAACCACATACACATGTCACAAATACCAATTTCAAACTCATTGCAAATATAAACACATGTCTACAAGGACAATACACACCAAATCATAAACAAGAAAACAAGTTACTATCATTGGCCAACAGCCACCTCCCACCCTTAAGATTGGTCGTCCGCGAACAACTCTGGATGCTGCTCCCGCATCAAGGACTCACGCTCCCAAGTCTCCTCCTCAATGCCACGGTGCTGCCACAGCACGCGAACCAAAGGAATAACACGACCACGCAAAAGTTTCTCCCGCCGGTCGAGTATACGGATAGGGGCCTCAACAATGGACATGTCATCCTCAACATCCAATGTCCCCCAATCGATCACATGGGTGGGGTCAGGGTGATACTTCCTCAACTGGGACACGTGAAACACGTTGTGCACTCGACTTAGCCGCGGTGGTAACGCTAACCAGTAGGCCACGGGCCCCACACGAGCCAGAATCTCAAAGGGACCAATAAACCGCGGAGATAGCTTGGAACCTCGCCCAAACCGTCGATGTTCACGACGTGGAGAAACACGAAGAAACACATGATCACCAATAGAAAACTCCAAAGGTCGCCGCCGCTGATCCGCATAAGATTTCTTCCGACTCTGAGCTGATAACAAACACTGACGAATCAACTTAACCTTCTCGGTAGCCTCTTGAATCGTCTGTGGTCCCAAGAGAGTGGCCTCTCCTACCTCAGTCCAACACAACGGTGATCGGCACGGTCTGCCATACAACGCCTCAAAAGGAGCCATCCCCATGGACGCCTGAAAACTGTTGTTGTAGGCAAACTCCACCAAAGGAAGGTGAGTTGCCCACGAACCCCCGAAATCTAACACACAGGCCCGCAACATGTCCTTCAAGGTCTGATTCGTCCTCTCCGTCTGGCCATCACTCACGGGGTGAAAGGCCGTACTCAAGTTAAGTTTTGTTCCCATAGCCTCCTGCAAGCCTTCCCAAAAACGAGAAGTGAACCTCGAGTCTCTGTCGGACACAATCGACGATGGCACCCCATGCAGTCGCACAATCTCATTCACATACAGCTGACTCAAAACCCTGATGGAATCCCGCTCGTGGACAGCTAGAAAATGGGCCAACTTGGTGAGTCGATCCACAATCACCCAAATCATATCCTTCCTCCCAGTGGTGGGCGGAAGCCCGAGTCACAAAGTCCATCACGATGTGGTCCCACTTCCACTCCGCTATTGGCAACGGCCAGAACATGCGGCTGGCCGCCGATGCTCGGCTTTTTACTTGTTGACAAGTAAGGCACTTCGAAACGAAAGCAGCGACGTCACGTTTCATCTCAGGCCACCAGAAATGCCCCCGAAGCGCATGGTACATCTTCGTGCCCCCTGGATGCACAGCAACTCTAGAGTGATCAAACTCCCTCATCACCTCATCCCTGAGAGAAGAAGCTACTACCAAACGCCCTTGAAAAGACAACTCATGCTCAGGACCCTCTGCCCAGTCCTCCGATAGTTCGCCAGCCTCAATACGGGCACAGAGAACCTCACACTCAATATCACCCAACTGTCCCTCCTGGACTCGCTGATACAACTCAGGTATAACCACCATAGGACCCAGCACTGTCCTACCATCATTAGCCACAGGCTGCAACTGCAACATGGCCAACTGCTTCATCAGCTTCCACTCCCTCACGGCCACCTCAACCTTCCCTTTCCTGCTTAACGCATCATCCACAACATTGCCCTTGCCTGGGGTATAGGCAAGGGTAAAGTCAAAGGTCTGCAGATACTCCACCCATCTCCTCTGTCTCAGATTCAAGTCCTTCTGAGTAAAGATGTACTAAAGGCTCTTGTGATCCGAGAACACTACAAACTTCTCCCCCAAGAGGTAGTGCTGCCAACTCTTCAGGGCGAAGATTACAGCCGCCAACTCAAGGTCATGGGTAGGATAATTCTGCTCGTGAGGCTTCAACTGCCTCGATCCATAGGCTACCACACTGTGCTCCTGCATAAGCACACACCCCAAACCAACCCTGGACGCATCGCAAAATACCTCATACGGAATATCCTCCCTAGGCAACCTCAACACAGGTGCAGTGGTCAAACGGATTTTGAGAGTCTCAAACGCCTGTTGGCACTTGTCCGTCCACTCAAACTTCACTCCTTTCCTAGTCAATGACGTCATAGGAGCCGCTAAATGGGAGAACCCCTCTACAAAACGACGATAGTACCCCGCCAAGCCAAGAAAGCTACGGATCTCAAAAACATTGGTTGGCCTCGCCCACGATGCCACAGCCTCAATCTTGGCTGGGTCCACCCTAACTCCCTTAGCTGACACCATATGGCCAAGAAAGTGAACCTCCTGCAGCCAAAACTCACACTTGCTAAACTTAGCAAACAGCTGCTGGTCCCTCAAGGTTTGCAACATTGTTGCCAAATGCTCCACATGCTCCCTCTCGGTCTTGGAATACACCAAGATATCATCAATAAACACCACCACAAACGAATCCAAGTATGGAGCAAAGACTTGGTTCATCAAATGCATGAACACCGCTGGCGCATTAGTGAGCCCGAAAGGCATCACTACCCACTCATAATGCCCATACTTGCACCGAAAAGCCGTCTTAGGGATGTCCTCCTCCCTAACCCTGAGCTGGTGATACCCCGACCGTAAATCGATCTTGGAAAACCATTGGGCCCCACTCAATTGGTCAAACAGGTCATCTATCCGAGGCAACGGATACTTGTTCTTCACAGTCACTGAATTCAGTTTCCTGTAGTCGATGCAGAGACGAAGCGTGCCATCTGCCTTCTTAGCAAAGAGCACCGGAGCACCCCAAGGTGAGGTACTCGGTCTGATATACCCCTGGCCCACCAACTCCTCGATTTACCTCTAAAGCTCCCTCAACGCGGCTGGCCCCATACGATACGCTACTTGGGAAATCGGACCCATCCCCGGCACCAACTCAATGGTGAACTCCACACTCCTCTTAGGTGGCAAACTCCTCAACTCTTCAGGAAAAACATCCTGAAATTGGTCCACAACAGCGGGCCACACCCTCTTTTCCACCTTCCCTTCCTCAGCAAAGGTCAGGGCTGCCAACCTGTGGGTAATGACACCCCACTGGTCTAACACTGGCCCGACTCGACTCGCCTCACGATCCCACTCCCCTTGCAGGGTACAAGAGATCCCCGCGGGTGACACGAAGGATACGCGCCGCCGATAACAGTCTATCATGGCCTGGAAAGCCATAAGCCAATCCATACCCAAGATCAGGTCAAAAATACGCAAAGGCATTACATGCAGGTCGAAGCTCAGTTCCACATCACCCATGGTTAACACACAATCGCGGCAAACGTGTCGCACCTCAATCATACCTCCCACCGGAGACTCTACAACTAAGGGCCTCTCCGCCTCAACACACGTTAACCCCAAGCCCTCAACTATAAGCTCAGCAATAAAAGAACACGATGCACCCGTATCGAAAAGAACAGAAGCAAGCATGCGGGAGATCAAAAGAGTACCTCTAACCACCGATGGTCCTACTCCCTCCTCTGCCGGCGAAGGTGGTAGCTCAGCCTCCTCCTGGGGTGTTGCATTCAGTGCAAACACCCTCCCTTGGCCCGTGCCACTGGTCGGCTCCCGCCCCGACTGCCTCTAGTATCTGCCTGTTGTCCCTCTGGCCTCCCCTGAGGTTGGGTCTGACTGGATCCTACCTGGCTGGCCTGCCACTAACGAGCTGGTCTCTCAGCTAATGCATGGAAGCTAGCATCACTCCTCACGTTAGATACCACGCCCCCCGCTACCCTGTTGCCACTCCTGCAAACCCGGTGCAAATGGCCCTCTCGTCCACAGTTGTTGCATCGCCAGTCCTTCTTGGGGCACTCTCCCTTGAAGTGACCCAGCTCTGACCACCCTGTCTTCTGCCGCCAAAGGTGAACCTCCTGGGGTTCACAGATGTCTGACCCTGACTGCGAAAAGAATTGCTATCTCTCTCCTCCGTCTTGAGTCTCTTGGGCCCTGCATCTCGATCAGGCCCACTCTGCAACTGGCGACCCTAATGGGCCTGCCTCCCATCATCCAGCTCTCTCTCGGCTATACGGGCTGTCTCCATAACCTCAGCATAGGTCCTCAAGCGTAGAATTGCCACCCTCTGCCTAAGGGCTGGTCTAAGGCCCAAGGTGAACTTGTAGGCCTTCAGGTCCTCCCTTGCCACAGTCTCAGGAGCAAACCTACTCAAGCTCCGGAACTCCCGCTCATACTCAGGTACTATCCTGGATCCCTGCTTCAGGCTGCCGAATTCCTCCCTCTTCTGCCATCTCACTGATTCCGAGAAGAACTCATCATGGAAGAGTTGCAAGAACCCCTCCCAAAGCATGAGTTGCACCGCACGGCTCCCCGCGACACTCGTCCACCACTCCAAAGCATCCCCCTCCAGCTAGCGAATGGCCAGTCGCACCTTATCCTCCTCCCGGGGCTGGAGAAAGGAGAACACATGCTCGATCTGCCTCAACCACTGCTCAGCTATCACGGGATCACCTTCCCCCTTGAATCGCGGAGGTTGTTCCTTTCGAAACCGTGTCACCACGTCATCCTCTGCACGAGTCGGTACACCACCCAGCAAACTCTCACGCTCACGAGGCAGCTCCCCTACTGGTGGTGGTGGTGGCACCACCTGCTGTGCTACCATCTCACGGCGCACCTCCTCCCGAACCTCCTGCCGGATTCCCACCCGTAGCTCTCGTACTTCCAGTCGGATGCCTTTTCGTAGCTGTGCCAGCAACAACGCGTGCCCTCTAACGGACTGTCCCGCACCCGGACCCTCATGGGCAGATGACTCATCAGCCACTGCCCCGGACGCACGTGTCTCTCTCTTTGGCGGCATTCTTACTACACGATGTAAGAAGCACAAACGTCAAAATGAATTTATAATCTATCGCGTCACTACCTCTACCCCACTGATTAATTCCTCTATCACATGACATTACACACATACATTGTATCAGTCACATTTAACAGTTCGGTACGCATTGCCAAACAAATCAGAGTTGCACATTTCACACTTAATCATGTTATCCACAATTTCCACAGTTTAGCACCCATTCACTGCAAATGCAACTAGTGCCCTAATGTCAATGCATGCAAATCCTACCACAAGACTGGACTACCCTAAGTACACCTTGGAGGCTCAAAGAGGACCATGTTGATCAAGCATGTCCCTCCAGGCTCCTCCAAAGGACTTAGGATAACCAGGTCCGCCCACTACCCTAGGCCAACTAGACCATGCTCTGATACCATACTATCACGCCCCGGATTTTTGACTTGGGGAAACCGGTACGTGACTCCCCGTTTACCCACACGGAGGGCAAAGGGGTTGGATTACTAGATGCCACACAAGCAAAACTAACAATTACAATAAACAAACAAGCCACATCTTTATTTAATTTCAAACATCAAAGGGGTCACAAACCAACCATGTTCCATACTACAATTCAATCCCTTAGTACATTCCCCCCCTGGGGGTTATACAAATTATAAAATTACATTACTGAAGTGAACAATAAAATGAAGATAGTCTTCCACCTTGGTGTATGCACCTAATGCCTGTAAGTCCCTGGAAAACAAGCAAACACAGTAGGAGGGGTGAGCAACCACAGCTCAGTAGGGATCCAGTCTCCCCAACCCTTCCCATGTTCCTAGCGGCTACATGCATGTGCACAGGTGTAGTGACGTGGCAGTAGTAAGAAAATAAAGCATTCCACACAAACGGGCGTAATCTCAGCCCCAGCCACACTGGCTAACGAACTACATCTCAAGCAAGTAATTTAACCGCCTCTTCAGGCCATTGATTTAACCACCTCCCAGGTAAAGTAATTTAACCGCCTCTCAGGCAAAGTAATTTAACCGCCTCTTCAGGCCAGATACCACAGTCATGCACATAACATACACCACGGTCACTCAAGCATAAAACCAAACACTTGGTGTGCACCCGTTCACAAGTGCACAAACCCAGCCATTCAGGCAATAGAACAAACACCCAGCATGCATACATACACCAAATAACAAGTCCAGCAACACAGGCATATTATCAAACATGTACTAGGCATATACACACAGCAATATTCACACAGGCATTTCATCGAACATGTAACATGCACTGACCATCCAACAACAAAATCACACCAAAATGCCATTGAAGGCCAACATCTATATAGGAGATCACACCTATATGGATTTATATATATAAATAATAGCAGGTATAGACCGAATTCTACCTAAGAACCCTAGGATAAAGAGGGATTAGCAAGAACAGAACCCCTACCTCAAGTAAAACGCAACAACACAGCAATATTTTGTTCCCACACCGAACGCTGTCCGCCCACGAGACACCGACCACCCACGCAAGACGCCCGGCAGCAATCAGGAGCTCTCCTTCCCCCCCTCTCTCTCTCTCTCTCTCTATGACGGCTGGTGGAGCAACAAACCCTAAACCTAAAACAGAGGGGCTTCTCCTCCTTATATAGACAACACAACATCAAAACGATGTAATTTTGATTAAGTGAATCCCAGCATCAAAACGATGTAGTTTTGATGGAACAAGCTATGACCTTCCCACATTTATACACACCAAAAAGCTCACTATTTGAACTTGGTCTTTTAGGAAGAAATCATCAGCAAAACAAAAGGAAGACAACCATGCAAAAACATGCCTGCACGCGAAAAGCCCATCTCACGTGCATTCTCGCGTGCAGCTCCAAATGGCCTAGAATTTTTCCACAAGCCTTAGAACAACATCAGGAAGGCTCCCATGCAAAAATATCACTGCACGTGAAAAGCCATTCTCACGTGCATTCTCATGTGCACTCCTTATTGGGCTCAAACTTTGCCTCTTGCATGCTCATCAACATACAAGATGATTTAGCCAAAGTGTGTGGAAAGAAAAACCCCTTAAAACCCAACAATTTCCACTCAAAAGGCCACCTGCAAGCACGGGTCATTACATTCAGCAACTAACAAACAGGATGCACCCGTATCAAAACAGAAGTAAGCGTACAAGAGATCAAAAGGGTACCTCTAACCACTGATGGTACTGCTCCACCCTCCACCGGTGGAGGTGGTAGCTCAGCCTCCTCCTGGGGTGTTGCATTCAGTGCAAACACCCTCCCTTGGCCCGTGCCACTAGTCGGCTAACCCACTGGACGGTTCCCACCCTGTCTGCTTCCCGCATTAACCTGCTGTCGCTCCGGCCTCCCTTGAGGTCGGGTCTGGTTCGATCCTGCCTGACTAGCCTGCCATTGACGAGCTGGTCTCTTTATTGGTGCCTGGAAACTAGCATCACTCCTCATGCTGGTTGGCATGCCCCCAACTCCCCTATTGCCACTCCGGCAAACCCGGCTCAAATGGCCTTCTCTTCCATAGTTGTTGCATCGCCAGTCCTTCTTGGGACACTCCCTCCTGAAGTGGCCTTGCTCCCCATAGCAATGACAGCCATTGGGAGGACCCCCTACTGTCACCAAAGGTGAACCTCCCTAGGTTCACTGATGGTTGTCCCCGACTGTGGAAGGAACTGTTATCTCTCTCCTTAGTCTTGGGCCTCTTGGACCTTGAATCACGTTCAAACCCACCCTACAACTAGCAACCCTGATGGGCCTGCCTCCCATCATCCAACTCCCTCTCAGCTATACGAGTTGTCTCCACAACCTCAGCATAGGTCCTCAAACGCAGAATCGCCACCCTCTGCCTAAGGGCTAGCCTGAGACCCAATGTGAACTTGTGGGCCTTCAGGTCCTCCTTTGCCACAGTCTCGGGAGCAAACTTACTCAAACTCTGGAACTCCCGCTCATACTCGGGCACAGTCTTCGATCCCTGCCTCAAACTGCCAAATTCCTTCCTCTTTTGCCACCTTAATGACTCGGGGAAGAACTCGTCATGGAAGAGTTGCAAGAACTCCTCCCATAGCATGAACTACACCGCACGGTTCCCCACGACACTCAGCCACCACTCTAAAGCATTCCCTTCCAGCTACCGAATGGCCAGTCTCACCTTATCCTCCTCCCGGGGTAGGAGAAAGGAAAACACATGCTCGATCTGCCTCAACCAATGCTCAGCTACCACAGGATTCCCTTCTCCATTGAACCTTGGAGGTTGTTCCTTTCGGAACCTTATCACCACGTCATCCTCTACACGAATTGGTACGCCACCCAGTGAACTCTCACGCTCATGAGGTAACCCCCCCACTGGTGGTGGTGGTGGTGGCATCAACTGTTGTGCTGCCATTTCACGGCACACCTCCTCCCGAACCTCCTGCCGGATACCCTCCCTCAGCTCTCGGACTTCCAGTCGAATGCCCTTTCACAGCGCATGCCCTCCAGCAGACTGCCTCGCACCCGGGCCCTCATGGGCAGATGACTCATCAGCCACTGCCCCTGACGCACGTGTCGCTCTCCTCAGTGGCATTTTTACTACACGAAGTAAGAAAGACAACCGTCAAAACGCATTCATAATCTATCGCGTGTCACTACCTCTACCCCATCTATCCATTCTACCATCACATGGCATGTCACACATACATTACATCAATCCACATTATACGCATCTTATTCCACATTGCACACAGCTCAAACAAACAAGGACTTTTCCTTGTCATCATGCTCAAGGTATTCCAACAAAATTCATAGTTGCACATTTTAAACTTTATCACAGTTTAGCACACATAGACAACAAATGCAACTAGTGCCCTAATGCCAATGCATGCAAATGCTACCTCAGGTCTGGACTAGCCCAAGTACATCTTAGAGGCTCAAAGAGGACCATGTTGATCAGGCACGTCCCTCCAAGCTCCTCCAAAGGACTCAAGATAACCAGATCCGCCCACTACCCTAGGCCAACTAGATCATACTCTGATACCATATTGCCACACCCCGAATTTCCAACCCAAGGAAATCGGTTCGTGACTCCCCTTTACCCACGTTGTGGATAAGGGGTTGAAGTGAAATAACTCCGGACAGGGTCATAACCCACATCAGAAATTCACCAAGGCAAAACAAATGACTTTATTAGATTTGAAACACGTTAACAAAGCAAGCATGCCTTTATTACATTATTACAATTTAGTCTCCTTTACAACATCTCCCCATTGGGGTTACAAGGCCTCACAAAAATAACATAATACAAATAACATTAAATAAGCCACAAAACAAAACTTTCTTCCACCTTGGTGTTCCCACCTAACGCCTAAAAGAAAACATATTATAGTAGGAGGGGTGAGCAACCACAGCTCAGTAGGGATCATGTCTCCCTAACCCATCCCATGCTCCTAGCATCTACATGAGGACATGCACAAGTGCAGTGTCATGGTAATAAGATATAAGAAGTTTTTAACCCAGTCAAGCGCCAACACATAAGTCACAGAACAAGAACAACTTTTGCCACAACCACACAGGCAAACATAAATAGTCTCAGGCTTCCATAGCCACCGGGTTCCCAAAACAGTCCCGGGCTTCCACAGCTACCGGGTTCCAAAATAGTTCCGGGCTTCCAGAGCCATCGGGTTCCAAAACAGTCCCGGGCTTCCACAGCCACCGGGTTCCAAAACAAACACACATCATACTTATCCACAAAGGCAAAACATCAAACACTAAACATGCACAGCCTCACAGGCATAACATCGAACACATAGCGTGCACACATTCACAGGCTCTCAAACTTAGTCACACAGACATAAAACCAAACACATAGCATGCACACATTCATAGGCTCACAAACTCAGCCACACAGGCATAAAAACAAACACCTAGCATGCGTAATCCCCAGCCTCACAGGCATATATACAAATATCCAAGCAAAATACGCCATTGAAGACCAACATCCATATAGGAGGTCACACCTACATGGATTTACATATATATCCAGAATATACAACAGACTGCCTATCACAAGGCCAAAACCCTGGGATAGGTTCAAGGAGGAACAAAACCCCTACCTCGAAAGGTTCCTCCTTGCTCTTTCTCCCACGCTAGATGCCATCCACCCACGCGAATCACCCCAGCAGCAGTGCTCAAGAACTCTCTTTCTTTCCCTCTCTCTCTCTCTCTCTCTCTCTCTCTCTCTCTCTCTCTCTCTGCGACAACTGACAACAAAAACCCTAAACCTAAAACAAAGAGAGCTCCTCCTTATATAGACCTCACTTATCAAAACGACGTAGTTTTGATAAATGAAACACGCTATCAAAATGACATAGTTTTGATAAATGAAACACACTATCAAAACGATGTAGTTTTGATAAATGAAACACACCATCAAAACGACGTAGTTTTGATAAATGAAACACACCATCAAAGACTCGTAGAACACTGCCTCGAAGATCACCGCCTCGGAGCCTCGATGATCACTGGAAATGCGGCCTCGAAGATCAAACGTTCAATGCTCAAACCTTTGAACTTCGACCCTCAGAACTTCGGCCCTCGGTCTTTGACCTTTGACCCTCGGTCTTCGACCCATACTACACAAATCTTTGGGTCTTCCACCTTTTGACCCAAGCGTTCGCCCAAGGTACTGTTCATCTTCGTTCCAGCTTGTTCTTCCTAAAACACGGGTCATTACATGAGTGCCCTGAGCTGAGATCCTGTTGAGGATCGTGTTGGAGCTAGGGCTTAGTGCCCTGAGCTGGTATCCTATTGAGTATCATGGACAAGTTGTCCTGTGTGGGCAGGCTGGGTCTTGATGTTTATTTACAGGCTGAGTCCTGATGATTGTGCACACTACACAGTGCACGAGTACACAAAGCATATAGTATAGACTTGTATGTTTGCATGATGTGGAGTATTAGGGTCACCTACTTAGCTTGTCGCTCACGCCTACTTGTTTTTTCCCCTTTTCAGGTATGACCCGAGACTAGTGGAAGACTTTTTTCCAGGTGGACATGCCCACTACTCTAATGTATGATACAGTACTATATTATATATTTTTTTGTGTGATATCCTGGACAAGGGTCCATGGACAGTTGTATTACATACTGTTTGTCATATGATTGACTGTTTGACATATTGTATGCATGTTGATGTATTGGAAAGTATAGGATTACCCTTGATGTATGACTATACAGGGTTGCATAATTGAGGCAGCATTAGCGGTGTAGTCTCTATTGGTGCTAGTCACCAATCCCTTGACCTTTCGGGTGCGAGCAAGGGGAAGTTATGTTCCTGGTTCTGGGTACCCTAGAATTCATAGCCGAGAGACCCAGTAAAGGTTAAGTAACATTATACTTAGACTCGAAGATCCGAAGAGTAGAAGAGTTAAAGATTCAAATATCGAAGAGTCGGATATTGTAAGACTCATCCTAAACAAATACATGCTACGATTTAGACTCGAAGAACCGAAGAGTCGAAGACTTGTAGGATCTAACACTATTGAAGCTAGAGGCATCTCTTCATCAAACTATATGGCTTGACCCAAATCTTCAAGTCAACTACCTTTGAGGCACCTAATTTGTGATGAAAACCCGAATATAGGGTTATACATGAATGCAACAGTTAAGGAAAACAATAAAACATAACTAGCATGGCATCAAAGCATGTAAATTGTAACTATCATACAACAACAATTTAAACGAATAAAATAGATAAATAAATAAATAAGCGAATAAAAACCAAAAGAAATCCTCATAATCCTAATTCTAGGCCTAACTCTCTAAAAATCTCTCCAGCAGAGTCGCTAGCTGTCATTACTGGATTTTGTTCGGGGGAAACCCACTTTCAGGGTTGCGGTTCTCTCCGCTTTCACCCGAATGGTGATGATAAAGAAATAGGGTCACCACCAATTGTTTTTGGGGTACAATTAGTTACCTAAAAGATGGTCTACGTCGCCGGAGCTAAGTTTGGTTGTTTGTTACGTGCGGAGAAAGATTAGCACCCTCATAATGCCCTTTTTGCACCTATCTTAGGAGGAGGAGGTTTCTAATTTGTTTTAATTATTTGCTTAAAGGTGATGTCAAAAATGACCTAAAATTCTACTCTTTTTATTTTTCTAAATTTTTTTTGTTAAAGTTGAAATTAAATCCAATTATCCTAAAAAAATTCTAAAGGAGATCCTAAAAGTTAATGAGTTGAAAAACTAAAGAACAAATCTAAAAGATTAATTAAGTTCTAAATTATTTTTTGTTTGTTTGTGTGTGTGTTTTTTTATTTGTTTCTAAAATTTTTGTTGAAATTAAAATCCAAGTCAAATTTCCTTAAGAATCTAAAGGAAGCTTAAAAGTTAACTCATTTCATTTTATTTTTAAGTTCTTGGTTAAAGTTCAAATTTTAAATTAAGTTGTTTCCCACAAAGCTAAAAATAAATCTTAATAAGAGGACGTGGGAATTCTAAGTTAAATTCGGACAACAATAAAAATCATATAAGAGATTTAAAGAAAATATTTTGCCTTTGGAAAGACATCTATTAAAGAATCATATAGATTTTTTTGATTTTGCTTTCTTGTTGTTGTTCTTTTTTTCTTTTAAAAATTTAAAGAAAAGTCAAACCCTTTTTTCTTTTGTTTATCACAAAAACATTTTTATTAGCCAGAAATAAAGTAAAAAAAAGCAAAAGAAAGTATATAGAAGTATTGCGTGTGGTATCCACATATAAAATAAATGGCTTCTCTCTTTTTTTCTCTCTTTTTTGCTTTGGTTTTTTTTACTATTTGATTGATTGTTTACATTTTTACAAGTGGCTCAAGGCCATTACAATGAATGAAATACAACAGGATATACCTAAATACATGAGAACTAAGAAGACAACAAAATAATAATACATGCTAATGTGAACAGTGAGAGAGGAAAAGTTAAAAAGAAATATGCAAAACAAATGTTATGAAAATCAAACCAAGCCCCAAAACAATTTTAAGAAGGCATGAATTCAAAAACCAATTCGAAAAATAGAACACCAAGACCCAAAACAATTGAAAAAACATATAGGCAGATGAATTTGAAAAATAGTTCAGAAAAATAAAAATGTATAGCCAGAGACAGTCAAAATACCAATACCCGAAACACCAAAACGTCTTATGATTGCGTAGACCAAAACACTAAGACCCAGAGATCTAATTTGATAAAGACCAGAAATGCACCACTGGAAAAAATAAGTGTATAGCGAAAGCCAGATGACAAGCCCTATCATTTTGGCCAACTGTGGTCAAGATATTTTAACAAGAAAAAACCAGCATGGATAAACACCAATACTCCAAACATATATCCCACACAGGACAAAAAAAAAGAATGGGAAAAATTCCTCACTTACCACTAGCCAACCGTGACCTAGGTGTTTACAATGACATTCACCAACCTTGCTCTAAATTGGAGCAGAGAAGTGAAGGACAATGGGGGGGGGGGGGGGGGGGGGGGGGGGGGGGGGGGGGGGGGGGGGGGGGGGGGGGGGGGGGGGGGGGGGGGGGGGGGGGGGGGGGGGGGGGGGGGGGGGGGGGGGGGGGGGGGGGGGGGGGGGGGGGGGGGGGGGGGGGGGGGGGGGGGGGGGGGGGGGGGGGGGGGGGGGGGGGGGGGGGGGGGGGGGGGGGGGGGGGGGGGGGGGGGGGGGGGGGGGGGGGGGGGGGGGGGGGGGGGGGGGGGGGGGGGGGGGGGGGGGGGGGGGGGGGGGGGGGGGGGGGGGGGGGGGGGGGGGGGGGGGGGGGGGGGGGGGGGGGGGGGGGGGGGGGGGGGGGGGGGGGGGGGGGGGGGGGGGGGGGGGGGGGGGGGGGGGGGGGGGGGGGGGGGGGGGGGGGGGGGGGGGGGGGGGGGGGGGGGGGGGGGGGGGGGGGGGGGGGGGGGGGGGGGGGGGGGGGGGGGGGGGGGGGGGGGGGGGGGGGGGGGGGGGGGGGGGGGGGGGGGGGGGGGGGGGGGGGGGGGGGGGGGGGGGGGGGGGGGGGGGGGGGGGGGGGGGGGGGGGGGGGGGGGGGGGGGGGGGGGGGGGGGGGGGGGGGGGGGGGGGGGGGGGGGGGGGGGGGGGGGGGGGGGGGGGGGGGGGGGGGGGGGGGGGGGGGGGGGGGGGGGGGGGGGGGGGGGGGGGGGGGGGGGGGGGGGGGGGGGGGGGGGGGGGGGGGGGGGGGGGGGGGGGGGGGGGGGGGGGGGGGGGGGGGGGGGGGGGGGGGGGGGGGGGGGGGGGGGGGGGGGGGGGGGGGGGGGGGGGGGGGGGGGGGGGGGGGGGGGGGGGGGGGGGGGGGGGGGGGGGGGGGGGGGGGGGGGGGGGGGGGGGGGGGGGGGGGGGGGGGGGGGGGGGGGGGGGGGGGGGGGGGGGGGGGGGGGGGGGGGGGGGGGGGGGGGGGGGGGGGGGGGGGGGGGGGGGGGGGGGGGGGGGGGGGGGGGGGGGGGGGGGGGGGGGGGGGGGGGGGGGGGGGGGGGGGGGGGGGGGGGGGGGGGGGGGGGGGGGGGGGGGGGGGGGGGGGGGGGGGGGGGGGGGGGGGGGGGGGGGGGGGGGGGGGGGGGGGGGGGGGGGGGGGGGGGGGGGGGGGGGGGGGGGGGGGGGGGGGGGGGGGGGGGGGGGGGGGGGGGGGGGGGGGGGGGGGGGGGGGGGGGGGGGGGGGGGGGGGGGGGGGGGGGGGGGGGGGGGGGGGGGGGGGGGGGGGGGGGGGGGGGGGGGGGGGGGGGGGGGGGGGGGGGGGGGGGGGGGGGGGGGGGGGGGGGGGGGGGGGGGGGGGGGGGGGGGGGGGGGGGGGAGCTTAAATCCATCCTATCACTAGCCCAATGTGGCTGTCACGTTCAAACAAAAAAAAAAGACTGAAACCCAGGCAAAACATAGTTTCACAATAGAGATTCAACCGTAAACAGAAGTAACAAGCAGATCTCAATAGAAATAGCATATACAAAACATAAAATATGACGTAGAACCATACCAAATAAATCATAAATTGAATCAAACAGAGACCCAAAGCCAACCTCTCTTCAATCACCCCTTTCTTGCTTCCTTGGGTAAGTGGTGGGCCTAGTGGTGAAGTTGGGATGTGCAGAGCAATGCTGTGTGGTAGGGCAGGGCAGCGTCTCTTCAGTGGGGCAGCAATGAGGGAGGTGCATGCTATGGTTGAGATCGTCGGTGCCATGGACCGGTGTTTGGGGGGGGGGGGGGGGGGGCTAGTGGGTGTGGCAGCAACTTCGCGAAGGGATGACAAGTGACAAGCTGGCATGGTAGTGAAGCTCGTGCAGGAAGGAGGAAGGCTTCGTGGTCGATGACAGCCATCAACGAGGTGGGCTTAGGCTGGGATGTTGTGAAGGGATGAGAAATTGAGAGGAGATAATTATGGTTTTCTGAGTGGTCGACCGGGGATATGGTTTCCGGTCGGGGGACTCTCCATGGAAGGTTAGGGAGATGAGCGATCGTAGTCTTTGTGGCTAGGTATTTTTTATGAAATCATGAGAGCCCCCCTTTGGATTGATTGCATGTGGGGTTTATATAGAAAAGAGATTATAGGGTTTAGGTATGATTGGGTGTGGCATGGATAGGTGGTTTGGGTTGTGGCCAGCAAGGCATGGGGAGGCATGGCCAGACATGTAGAGAGAAAGAATGTTTCAGCAAGGTAGGGGAAAGGTGGGAAGGGAAAAGAGGAAGAAAGCCATACCACTGTAGGAGGGTCTGTGTGCTGCATCACTGTATCTCTGTGCTTGCACCTCTGCACCTAGGGAAGAAGAAGTAGTGTGAAAGAAATGAGACGAAGAGGGAGAAATCGAGAAGAGTTGACCGATTGGCTTTTCTTTTATCTTTGTTTTGTTTTTTTTTTGATTTTTTAATTTTTGTTTTTATTTTAATTTTGTACTAGGTTAAGCGAGAAGGAGAAAAGGACAATGGCTAGGGTTTTTAATTTTTTAATTGGGTATTTTTTAACCGATGTCTTTTAGGTTTTGGAGTCAATAAGGCAACTCGGGTTTCAAAAAATAATGAGAAAATTATTTTTGGATTCGAGACGTCACAACGAGTGACCCCATGTCATTTTTATTTGAAGATGAACTTTTTTTATGCAAGATCTGCACCGTGCACCTCGGAACTACCTTATTACAAGAAAATATATATTTTTGATTTTTTTTTTTAAAATGCTTCGGGCACGAATATATATATATTATCCAAATTCTCAAAACGATGAGTATAGTAAGAAAATGAAGTTCGTGACCTGATCCGGAGTACCATTTTGAAGGTCGATTGTCATTTGACCATCGTTAGCTATTCGAACACGATTTTAACTTCTTCGTTTGACCTTAGAATTGAGTGCGTTAGAAGGCATTAATATTCAAATTTTATTTTTTGTTACCCGGAATTGGCTCATTGCCATTTGAGAGCCTTTTTTTTAAACAAGTCATTGAAATTGTGCCTTTTGAATCAATGATCACGTCTCTTTAATTATTTGTACAAAATGGTTAACAAATAGAAAAGAAGTCTAAAGTAGAAAATGAATGTGTATGTCCAACCCGGACAAAATGGGGTCTAACAAATGGCAACATAGTAGTAGCTGGAAAAGGACAGATGTGGACTTGTATGTAATTGATAAGAACAAGACTCAAAGCTATCATATAACAAAGGTTGAAGAAAATGAACTATGGCATAAAAAACTAGCAATAAGACCCAAGTTGAGCATGTCGATCACTCTTACATCGACCAAGGTTGCATCGAACAAGCCTTCACATGACAATCCATCTCAGCAACATCCCCGCCAAGGCACTGCACCCTCAAACTCCCATTAACCGTAAAGACAAGAGTTCTTGCCCAAACGTACAAATAACTAACTCCTCAAATCCCCAAACACGGATCATTACATCCTCTCCCCCTTAAGACTTTTCGTCCTTAAAAAGAGACAATATGTCAAGTAGAATTGCGAAGAATAACACACACAACCCATTGCATAACCACATGCCGTAACCACAAATGGATCATAGATCGCACGCACATCACACATCACACAATAGGACTCATATCCACAACTCAATAACTAATTCTTCAGACCTTTGATTGGCTTATAAAATATACCATTTTGTAGATATTTCAACTAACTATCCAACAAAAGTATAAAAAAATTACATGTGGCAACATGCCACGTGCACACCTATTTTCTCATATTTATTTCTAACTCCGAAAAATCATAACTAATTCCAAAGAACTTCGATTAGCTTATAAAACTTACCCTTTTGTAGCTATTTGATTTTGCTATTCATAAAAAATATTATAAAGATTTTACGTAGCGATACGCCACATGCAACGATATGTGCACTGCTATGTGCGCACCTTGCATGTCCTGTTGCCCTGCTACATTCACCCCCAATGTGTTATTCCATGCTTCTTCAAGCTCCATGCCATCCATGTAGTTACCATTGAATTTGCTGACCTACTTGTGATTGAGCGATGTGTTGCTTAGTTCATGTATGATGTACCATAATTGACTTCCTAAACCTTAACTCAATTTCTAAGCCTAAAGGTTAGGTTTTTAAGTCTCAAGACATCATATCAATCAAGTTTTCATTCACCGATCATGAGTTATCAAGCTCTAACACAATTATTCCGATTAAGTCTACTGCTTTAAGCCCCATCATAGTTGCATGCAAAACTTGTTCCTTTAAGTTAAATCTTCAATCCAATCAACCTTAAATGTCTTTCTGTTGTTCCCTTGGTACTTTAGGAGTTTTTTTGGGAGCCTCAAAGTCGAAGGCTCGTAGATTGTTCACAAATGTTGCCAACAATTCCAAAGTGGGAGATTGTTGTTCCCATGGTACTTTGGTTGTCATTGTTGTCAACAAAATGCGAAAGCGGGAGGACGCAGAGTTGAAGATTCGTACTGGTTCAATAACTTCGTAGAGTGATCTCTCAGAGTGAGTTCGTAGAGGGAGTCTAACCATGTACTTACAAAGTCGAAGATCTGGGTCAAAGATCCGGAGACACGTAGAATCACAAGGTCGAAGATTAGATGACTGAAAGATATGCAGAGTCGAAAATCATTAGACCATCAAGCTTGAAGCATCACCGAAGGAACACAGGGTAGCAGACTCGTAAATCCACAGGATCGAAAATTCGAAGAACCAAGGTGTAATCAAGTGAAAAGTAGCGTTTCAAAGACTCAAAGACTTGCAAGCTCGACGACCCGTCGAGTGTCGAGTGGCAATGTTGTAAAGTCGAAGCCCGTAGGGTTGAAGCTCACAGGGTCAAAAATTAGAAGACCTGTTGTCGAGAATAGAGACCCGTTGATGTGAACAGATGATTAGCCAAGGTAGAATGAGGTTGTCACTGGCTCAAAAGTGGAGACATGAAGACTCGAAGACTCGTAGAGTGAAAGTTAGTTGATCACTTTTTTTAAACTAGATTCAAAGCTGAAGAGCAGAAGAATTGGAAGATCAATTTGAAGACCCAAGGCTCGAAGATTTAGACTTGAAAATTCGAAGGTGAAGACTAGGATGTAGTAGCATGTGTACTTAGAAAAGTAACAGCGAAGCTACGAGGCATACATCTTCAAGGATGTGGCTAGTCAAAGGAGCAAAACGCACTAAAGGATGCCATTTAAGTAAGTTATCACTTAGACAACGTTTTTGAGCACACTAAGTACTGGAAAACACGTGAACGTCATCTGAGGCTAGTTTCACCTGTTTCAACAATGAAGATCAAAAGGTGAAACATGCTTAACCGTAGCAGAAGGGTTTCTTCCTATGACTATCATATAAAAGCAAGGTAGATGCCATACTTCAAATAAACGTCAGAATATTAGAGAACACAAGAAAAGTATCTTATGCAATACAAAAAGACGATGCAGAGTAGTTTATATTGAATACATAGAGAGAGAGAGAGAGAGAGAGAGAGAGAGAAGATTGTAAGCAAGATAATAGTGAGTTACTCTAACTTCGTTTCTCATACATTCACGAATAGATTGTGAGTTTGCCAAAGGAGTGATTGAAGGTCAAGTAGTGCGAATGATTGAATACGCAAGAGCAGATTGTGCTAGACAGTTCTTCAGAGTGAGTGAGTATTAGAGTAATACTATTTTTGTATTTGTATTTAAGAGAAAAGAGAGTTGATCTTATTATAACAAGTGCTAGACCCTACTGTATTGAAAGCATATAGTGGATTGGACTTGGTATAGGTACACCCTCACCACCATGGAGTAGATCACATTGATTGAACCACGTAAACAGTGTATCTTCATCTTTTACTTCCCATATATACTTGCTATTAATCTGATATTGTATAAGACACTGAAATATCACCCAAAGAAGAACCACATCTATAGAATACCTTTAAGTATCATATTACTCTCAAAACTATAGGAAATAGTTTTAAGTATACAGATTCACCCCCCTCTCGATATACACACATATATACCCAGACGATCTTGCTTGGATCATGGGAATATCAATTGGTATCAAAGCTAAGTTCTCACTGGAGAAAGATCTATCACTCTGTGGAGAAGTGATCTCACAAATCGATATATTTGCGTTGCTGAGATCTGTGGCTTAACGACTTAGTGACCAAGCAGGAGTTCATTGGTATATTTTAAAGAAATGGAGATTGCTATTAGCAGACTGAGTATCAGCTCCAACTACACAAAAAGAGTGTCCATTTTTTATGGCACTAATTACAAGATGTGGAGGGCAGGAATGGAGACGGTGTTTATGCCCATGGGTATGGACGTTGAGTGGGTAATCAGTGATGGATACATAAAACCAGCCAAGAACAGAGAAGCTGAGTCCTCAGAAGAAAGAAGTTTGAGTCTTCAGAAGAACTGGAGGACACTGACAGCGAAGAGGGTGAAGATGAGGTTATTACCTACTTCACCAGAAAATTTAGAAGAGGTGGAGCAGGTAAGCAAGTTGGTGGAAAAGGGAAAGGAGGACTTTTCCTTAGATGTTTTAAATGTGGAAAACGGGGGCACTTTGCATCTCAATGCAAGGTGAAAGCTAATGACTCAGATGATGAAGCCTCAGATGAAGAGGATGCAAAATGGAAGAAAAAATCATACCGAAAAAGCACTTCCAAAAAGAAACCAGTAACTCCACAAAGGAATAAAGGCTCACACAAGACCTATATGAGCTGGATTTCAGAATTTGATGATGAAGACGAATGTTCATCAGATTATGCCTTTGTTGCTAAGATAGAGCTGGACAATGACAACACTACCTCAGAGGAGGAAGAGGCAATAGAAGAAAAAGAAGCAGATCTAGAGATGGAGCTCGAGTTTGCAACATAAAAGATCCACAAAAGAGGGTGCATGATCAAGCAACTCAAAGGAAAGCTCAAGCAAGCCAAGGGAAAGCTTCTAGAAGTCAAAGGAGATAAGGAAAAAGTGTTAGAGGACTCTAAGAAATTCTATGAGAAGATTGTTAGCATAAAGCTCAAATTAGAGGAGCAAATCAAGATATGTAATGACATTTTCATAAAACTCACCACTGGAGACACAACAATCCAGACACTTGAAGAAAAACTAGTAGGCCTTCAAAAGAAGATCTCAAAAGAAAAGGCTACTCAAGCCTCAACCTCTGAATGAATCCAGATCACATATCTCACAACACCATAGATTGCTCAAAAAACTAGGGCAACACTGCAGGAGGCTAGGAAGGAGAGCACGATACCGCAGACGACAAGGAAGGTCTTCAATCCAGATTTCCAAGATAATCTTAAGAAGACCACTGTCGTGACCCAGAACCATAAGAAAGGAAAGGGTGGTGTAAATGATGAGAAGATAGAGAGACATCCGATGGAGTCTAAGACTACTGGAGTAAGCAAATGCATTTAGAAATCTGAGCATTCTAAGAATGTGAAGAAATTTAATGCAAATGTCATTTCTACGAGTGTGCGGGTGCCCCTCAGGATAGAAGGTAAACCTGTGAAACCAACCATCAAGGCCAAGCTTATTTTGAAGAAGATCCCAGATGTTCAGAAGTTTAGCAACACTAGGTTTCAAGGTTACTGCTAGATTCTGTTGATGGAGGTATCCAGTACAAGCTTCTAAAATAGAGATGAAGACATCGAGAAAGAGCTTGTATCCTACAGAAATAAGGAAACTAGTAGGAAATTTCTATACTTACTGTTAGAACCAATGACATGATGAGAAGTCATGCTGGTGGAAGCCCAAGCCCATTACCACAAACAACAAGTTTGTTGTACTTGCAGACGTAGAGGTTTGTGATAAGTGTGGCAGTGAATGTCACAGTGCAAGGAAAGTACTTATTCCTGAGCAGAATAAGAAGAAGAACATTGTGAAGGTTCAAGAGAAAAGGAAAGAGAAAGCATCACAGAAGACTATGAAGGCTACGCCTCAGGGGGAGTACTTCAAGTCTAAAGTAAAACAAGTCTACATGGCTAAGGGAAAGGAAGTGGCTCATATTGTTGAGATTGCATTGAAGGCAAACATCAGGGACAAATAGTGGATCCTTGATAGTGCCTACTTAGGTCACATGACTAGTGATCTAAAGAAATTGTCAGATGTGAATAAAGACAAATCTGGCAAAGTAAAATTTGGCAACAATAGCTCTCTAAAAATTAAGGGGCTAGGATCTGCCAAATGGGGAAAGAATAAACTGAAGGATGTTCTACATATTGAGCAGATTGTCAACTGTGTGATGCAGGTCATGAAGTGACCTTCACAAAAACTGGTTGTCAAGTGAAGAGAGAAAACGACAACACAGTAGCAGTTGGAAGAAGGACAGATGGGGACTTGTATGTGATTGATGAAAACAAGACGCATAGCTGTCTTATAATGAAGGTAGAAGAGAATGAACTTTGGCATAGAAGACTGAGACACCTCAATCAGAAGAACATGAGGAGGCTTGTTAACTGCAAGGCCATCAAAGACATCCTAGACATGGTAAGCAAACCAGATTTCATTACATGGTAAAAGAGTATAGCTCAGAAGCAACTCGGGATATTGTACATACTGATTTGTGTGGACCAATGAGAAATAAGGGACTCAACGGTAAGAAATACTTCATCTCATTTGTGGATGACTTCACCAGAAGAACTTGTATTATGTATTTAAAGCATAAAATAGAAACTCTAGAGTGCTTCAAGAGGTACAGAAGAATGGCAGAGAATGAATGTGGTCAAAGGATTAAGACCTTAAAATTAGATTAGGGTATTGAGTTTACTAATAAGGCCTTTGAAAGGTATTTGAATAAATATGTGATTCGGCATCAATTATCAGCAACAAGAACTACACAACAAAACGGAGTTGTTGGAAGAAAGAATGGCGCTATCATTGAAATAGGCAGAACTCTACTGTTGGAAGCTAATTTTCATGTAAGGTTTTGGACAGAGGCAATAGGAACAACAATACACCTCTTAAACAGAGTAACACTAAGACCAAGGACAGACTGTACACCTTATGAATTATGGTGTGGGAAGAAGTCAACAACCAAGTACTTTAGAATATTTGGCAGTCCTTGCTTTGTGAAGATCAAGGAGCAAGGAAAAGGAAAGTTTCATGCCAGATCTGAGGAAGGAACATTTGTTGGGTACTCATTTCAGACAAAGGGCTATAGAGTATTTCTTCCAAGACTTGGAAAAGTGGTAACTTCAAGTGAAGTTAAGGTTGACGAGAACTGGAAGAAGGATGTGACTGAGGATGAAGACCCGAAATTAAAGAAGAGCAACCTCAGGATGAAAATAAGTCTGAGCATGAAGAAAATAAGAAAGATGAACTCAGAGAAGTCTAATGAAGAATAGAAAGAAAAGCCCAGCCCTGGAGGAGAATTAAGTAAGAAAACCAGGAGGGCATGGTGATAAAGCGTTTTTGTCGCACTAATGCTCTCAAAATAATTTTTATAAACCTAACTAACCTATAGAAGGGTAAGTCAGGGTCGATCCCACAGAGACACGGTTGGAAATCTATAAATTAATTGTGCTCCTATTGTCTACGCAAATAATGGTAGAGAAATTAAATAAAGAAAGAAAAATAATAAATTAAAATAAAACAATCCTAGAGAAAAGGGAAAATAAGGGAATAAAGGTCTAGGGGCTGAGGTTCACCATAATTACCAATCCTTAATTGTATGGTTTAATTAATTATTCCTATTAATTCTCTAACATGTGAAGGTAGCCGATCCTAATGTAACTGCCAACTGCTTTCGCGCAAATAGCAGTGTGCCTAACCCCAGTAACGGCCTACTCTTGTGACTCGCTGAAATAGGATCAAATCCATTAATAGGTGATCAACCATGATTACTCCTAGGATCACGGACTACTTTCGTGACAGGCAAGTCTTAGGTCTCATTCTATAGTTCCGATAATCGGGGTTCACCTTTCGGTCCTTCCCCTAATTATCCAAGACATGTAATAGGTTCGCGACGCCCAAACACAAATTTAATTAATAAAATGAAATCGTTTATGAAAAAGATAAGAAATAATTAAATAAAAACTCATACAATCAAGAAATTAGGATTAGGCTACCCCCAATCCCTAGGAAGAACGGATTATCCCATGAGAATTTGAATAAACATATTTATATATAAAATCATGAAATTGGGATTACAATGGGAGAAAAGAAGATGAACCAACCTGTCATGAAGGCATACAAACGATCCTCTCCCAAAACCAAAGTATTCACTATCCAAGATCACATAAAATTCTCCAAAATCAAAAAAGAAATCTAAAATCAAAGCTAAGGTTCTTGGGCCGCCAAGGACAGCTCCCCAATAGTTCAGAATCCCTAACTCTAACATAAACATGACCCTTATATATTCCCTCAATTATTACATTAAAATAATTAAAAAAAAATATAAAAGAAAAAGAAAAAAGAGATATGTCGTTGACACAGGCCATGGCCACCAAAAACCGTGGTCATGGCATCAATACGCTGGATATTTGTGAAGGTCGGCAGCCATTAATTTTGCAGCCATGACGAGAACTTCGTCATGAACAGTAAAAGACGCGGTCAGGCACTGCGTCACCATGGCCTGTGTAAAGTGCTTTTTAGCTGTTGACCCGCATAAATTATGTCTGAAGGTTTTGCAGCAAGTGCACTGGTCAAGTAATAGAATGGAGTATTAAGACTCCGGTTGTCGAACCCACAGGGAGGTAGCTAATGCTGTTAAGCAACAAGCACTAAGCTAACAAGTTGTTTTTATGTCTGGACAATTGATTTTTTTTGGACAAATAATGTGAACGAAAGGTGATTAAATCAGAAAGTTGGCAAGCTATTGGTATAGAAATTTCAGTGATTAAGGATCTAGGGTCACAATGTTTACCACCCAATCGATTGTAATAGTCTGGTTATGGCTCTTGTTCTTGATTGATGTTCTAGTTCACGTTCATGTTGATTATCTCCTACCTATCTTACATTTGGTCCATGCTAAGATAGATTTAAGGCTTTTATCCCATTTGGTCCATGTGAATAAAAGTGATCAAGGTAGATAAACAATCTAATAGTTGCAGACTTGGTCCATTATGCAATATTAAATCTAATTCACTAGTGTTCCACCCTAGACAAGGGCTAAGATTACCTAATTATGCATAAACTAGGCATTTCCATTCAAGCAAATGAATTAAACAAGAACTGAATTCTATTTTATTAAACAACCATAACCAAACTGACTACAATTTATTGGGGGCTACATTGCTCCCCTAGACTAACAAGACTACTCCATAATCATGACAAAAACAATAACAATCATAGGAAAGAACATGATTACGATGCCAGGACAAGAAAGGAAGACCCCAAGATGAACCAGGACTCCAGCCTCCAAAGACTCCGTCTGACTGCCCAAACTCACTCCTTGCCAAGGACAATCCGATCTTTTAGCAATGGCTATAGCTCTTTCCAGAACTCAGATCAGATTCTCCCACTCAAGATGATTTACAATGCCTCCAAAGACCCCTATTTATAGGTTTTAGTGGGCCAAATTAGGGTTACAAAAGGTGTGCCCTAATTATAAATGTGGTCGCAGCCAAAACGACGTCGTTTTGGTTAGTGACACTAATCGACGTTCTAGGCGAAATAAAACTCAAACTACACCAAATTTGACCCCAGTTCTTTAGAGGAAAATGATTAAACCAACAAAATACATCATTTGGAGCGCAAAAATGCTTGCACGTGAGAATGCACGTGAGAAGACCCTTTTCACGTGCAGCTCCAATTTGACTCAAATTTGCTCCAAAGCTTCCTCTTGAGTTGTAGAAGGCATCCATGTAATAAAATCCTTGCACGTGAGAATGCACGTGAGAAGGCTTTTCACGTGCACCTTGATTTTGCCTTCATTTTGCTTCCATCTTCTTCCTATAGCTTCCATGTGAGTTGATGGAGTGATCTAGCCAAAGTGTGTGGGAAAAGGTTGCTCCAAAACCTGCCAAAAACACTCAAAAAGTACCATTATACACCAAACAGGGTCTTCCTAGGGGTTAGAGCAAATATGTCGAAAATAACATGCAAATAGGTACAAAACATACGCTAAAACACCCTATATAAGGCATAGGATAACGGCATAAATGCACTTTATCAAATTCCCCCATACTTGAACCTTTGCTTGTCCTCAAGCAAAAAGAAATAAACACACAGTCAAACGGAAAAGAACGAATAAACTAACAAACAAGAGAGGCATGGTTTCCCAAGGCATACAATTCTATCATGATGAAGTAGATATTCCAATAGCTAAAAATGAATCATAAGTTAATCAAAACATGCCCTTACTATTAAGTCCAACAACCATGTAATATCGTTACTAACGGTTCGAGATAGAAGCAAACATGCCAGGATAAAATGAACTTAGCTCCCCCTGAAAGTCCTCACCAAGGTTAGAGCAGCCTCACTTAAATGTCACTTTCTTTTCTCTCCTCTCAGGCCCTACTATCAATGCCTAACAGCTAAGGATTTACTCTTACACCCACTACTAACTATTGATTAAGTTTTGCCACGTAAACATAAGAGATCCTCATTGTGCTCGTCAAGGAAAACACACCCTCTAGTCTACTTTTGGACCAACACTTGGAGCTAAAGATGGAAGCTCACACTTGTGAAACAAATTGCAAGACAAAACAACTTAGCCATTATGGCTGCAACACGAAAACAAAAACACATATAAATAGTAAGCCCTTGTGGCTTTTATTCTGGCAAACACTTTTTTTCTGTTTCTTTTTTTTTTCACACTTATTTTTAGTAATAACCTTACAAGGTTGCATTTTATGCTCTCCCTTGATAGATTATTCACTCTGCTATTGTCCTCACACAAGCCCCTTTTTTTTTGTTTTTTTTGTTTTGTTTTTTTTTAAAACAAGAAATGAGCGGAAATACTGGAATCACTAACATCATACACCAAACACTGAGCACAAACAGGTACTTCTTATGCCTAAGTAACTCCAACTATTAAATAGCTAGTAATGAATATTAAGAGCAAATTGATAACCCAATAACCCATAAAATACACTCAAAGGCAAGATAATGGTGCTCTCAAAAAGTATATGCCTATTCTGCACTCAACTTCAGGCTTTACAAAGCTCATCCTAACATAACATGCTCAGCTTACTATTCAAATGTCAGCTCCAAAATCATGGTGATATCATTCAACAAGTAAAGACATGCTCAACTAACTTATAACACACCTTAACAAGTGAAACATCTTTATCATAACAAGATACTAAGGTGGTCAGTATAGGCAACCAGAATTGTCATACCTTGGTAGCCATTGCACCTCACAGGCAAAACAAACATTCACAGCAAAAACATAAAATAAAATTAACGCATGCAGGCAAACAAACAAGCAACCGGTTCAAGGGAAATCCCCGGCAACGGCGCCAAAAACTTGACCCGTATAAATTGTGTCTATAGGTTTTGTAGCAAGTGCACTGGTCAAGTAATAAAATGGAGTATTAAGACTCCGGTTGTCGAACCCACAGGGAGGTAGCTAATTGTCACGGGGTCAGCCTTTATAGCAGCTTAACCCGTGCGGCACCTAGTTCCCACCCGTACGAAGGAACGCTAGGTCAGCCTAACTCGTCGCATTTGGATCGGAACCCATCGATCCGTGTAAAGCATTTGTGTAGGGAAGCGCAGCGGAAGATCGATTAAACGAAGGCAACAAACGATTGTATTGAATGCTTGAAAGCTTTACACATCACTCCCCTACATATAGATGTTAACACGTTTGGTGCGCCGAGACATCATATATGATCGAAATCTAAAATCTCTACAACTTACTCTATAAGCTAGCAACACTTTACAAAGGGGAAATACCCCAAAATGGCCTAGTGCTAGGGTAAGCCTCGGTCGTGACATTCTCCCCCACCCGATTTCGCAACGTCCTCGTTGCGCTTCGCTTCCTCGAACTCGTCGTCGCTTGATTAGCGTTCGGTTTCTTCCCGTACTCTTCATTCTCTTTGGAGATTGCCCCGGATCCTCTTCCTTCTCCCGATTGCCTCTTCAACTGGTGGGTTCTTCCATTGGACGTAGTACTCCACCCGGCTTGGTTCTACGCCCCTTTGGCACGACTCTACGAGATGGATTTTCTCATCTCTTTATCGTAGGTCTTTCCCGTGATGTTGTTGGTGTCCGCACCACCCGTGTCCGCTCGTATCTTCCAAGTCTTCGTGGTAAGGCTTGAGCAAACTAACGTGGAACACCGGATGCCTTTGTAAGCTAGTCGGGAGGTCCGGTTTGTATGAGACCTTCCCAACTCTCTCAAGTCTTTGAAAGGCCCCTCATTCGGCGCACCAAACCCTTGCAATTGTCCGAGTACTTTGGTTTGGCGCGGAAGGAGTTTGAGCATCACCTGTCTCCTTCCGGAATTCCAAGGGCCTCCTTTGTGATCCGCCCACTTCTTCATCTTCTTGCCGCTTTGTGCAAGTATGCCCTGGCCGATCCGTCTGTTCATGCCATCCTTTTGCAAACTTGAACGCCGCGGGGCTTTTCCGTGTACCCCGAGTGATGGAAGTGGGCGTCAATGGTTGCTGCCCGATTGCGAGTTCGAACGGACTCGTTCGTGGACTCGCTCTTTGCAAGTTATATGAGATTGGGCTTGTCCAACAACTTGGCCCAATCTCTTTGGTTGGCACTCACGTAGGCCTCGGTCTGACTCCAATAAGCCATTGACACGTTCGTTTGGCCGTCTTGTGGGTGGAAACTTGTTGAAAAGTTTAAGTCCGAACCCATTATCCGAAACTCGGTCCAAAACCGCCCGTGAATCGTGAGTCCCGATCGCTCACGATTGTCTTTGGAATGCCCCGCTTACCACGTACTTGAAGAATAGTCGGGCCGTGTCGTGGTGCGTCCTTCGGAGCTGGAATGAAAACTCCATACTTAGAGAATCGGTCGCTACCACAATGATCGTACCGCTCCTTCGGATCTTGGGAGACAAACAATGAAGTCCATCGAAACACTTTCCCAAGGTCTTTCGGAGTAGGCAAAGGTTCTAACGGTCCCGCCGATGCGATTCTCTATCTTGTCTTGTTGGCACACAAGACAAGTCCTCACGTACACTTGAACGTCCTCGTAAAGTTGAGGCCATAGTAGCTCCTTTCCACCAACGCCAAGGTACGATCGACCCGGATGGCCAGCCCACCGCGAGTCGTGACATTCTTTTGAGGATGTCTCCCTCAAACTTCCCCATTTGAACGTACACCCGTTCCCCTGAGTATGGAGCAGTCGTCCCTTAGCCAAAATCGCCGCGTCTTCCCGGCTTTGACGCATTCCACCAAGGACTTGGCTAATGGGTCAGCTCCTTCCTTCCTTTAATTGTCTACCAGGGGGAGTTGTGGTTGGCTAATGGCTGCAAGTTCCGCCTTGACTTAGTGCATCAGCCACCACATTATTTGTGCCCGGTTTGTACTCGAGCACAAAGTCAAATCCGTAGAAGTCCTTGCCACCGTGCTTGCTTTGGAGTTAAGTTCCTTTGAGTTAGAAAATAACTCGTAGCAATGTTGTCCGTCTTCACCACGAACTTGGACCCTAACAAGTAAGCCTCCACACCCGAAGGCAAGCATAACTGCCGTCATCTCCTTTTCATGCACCGCGTACCTCCGTTCGGTGCCATTAAGTTTCCGGCCGATGCTACGGGATGCCCCTCCCGCATTAGAACTCCACCGATGGCAAAGCGAAGCATCCGTGTGAACTTCATAAGGCTTTGTATGGTCCGGCGTGTCATCACCGGTCCGTTTGTCACGGCTTGCTTCAACTTCTCAAAGCCTCTCGGCAAGCATCATCCCACACCCAAGTCTTGTTCTTCTTTAATAGTTCCAGTCAAGGGTGCGGCAAGTGGGAATAGCCGCGGATGAATCTTCTATAGTAGTTAACCAAGCCAAGGAAGGAACGCATTTCGGGGACTTTCTTGGGCGTCTCCCATTCCTTGATGGCAACACTTTCTGTTATCCATCTTTAACTTGCCGCCGCCAATGAGTGACCCAAGAAGGGCACCTCCTTCTTGCAAAGTCACATTTCTCCTTCTTCACAAAGAGTTGGTTCTCCCTTAAGATTTGGAAAACCCGCCGTAGGTGTGCCTTGTGTTCCTCCAACGTTTTGCTATAGACGACAATGTCGTCAAGGTACACCACGACGAATCTATCCAAGTATGGTTGGAAGATCCGGTTCATCAACGTTGAATGTGGCGGGGCGTTTGTGAGGCCAAAGGGCATCACCAAGAACTCGTAAGAGCCGTATCTTGTGCGCTGCCGTCTTTGCCTCATCACCTTGGCTATCCGCACTTGCCAATATCCCGACCGCAAGTCTAGCTTTGAGAACCATCTCGCGGCGCCAAGTTGATCAAAGAGGTCGGATATAAGTGGGATGGGGTAGGTTTTCACCGTTATCTTGTTTAGCGCCTTAGTCAATGCTGCCGCATCGACCCATCGTCTTCTTTTGGAACAACACCGGTGCTCCAAATGGCGCTTTGGATGGCCGAATGAATCCGGCATCCAACAAGTCTTTCAATTGCTTCGGTTCCTCCAACTCCGGTGGTGCCATCCGATAGGGCACCGCGAAGGCCTTGCACCGGCCTCTAACTCGATCTTGTGGTCCACCTCCCGCTTCGGCGGAGTGTTGGGGAGTTCGGGTGGCATAACGTCCCCAAACTCTTCAAGGACCGTCTTCACTCGGTGGGGGCTCCTCCCCCCTTGGGCCTTCTTCCTTCACCTGGCAATGAAGGTTGGCTCCTGTCGTCTCAACTCCTTTGAGTTGGAGCGCCGAAAGAGACTTGCCGAGCTCTTCCTCCCGCATTCCTTCACCGTGCACGTTTTCCCCTCGTCCATGATGCACATGTGTTGGTGCTGGATTGGAAGCCCGCACCTGTCAACGAACTCCTCCCCAACACCATGGGATAGCGTCCATCGACACCACGGAGAGTTCACCTTGCCTCTCCACTCGCCACTTGCTCGACGCCTCGAGCCACGCCATGGTTGGACGGCGCGGAGTTCACCGCCTTCCGCCCCTTCTCTTCCTTGTAGTTCCCCGGCTACGAGCTTCACCTGATGAAGTTGTGGTCGCACCCGTGTCCACCAAGGCCTTGTTTCAGTTGTTGGCCTTAGCGAGCACGACATGCGCCCCTTCGTCGTCCGGTGGTGGCACCTCCACCTTCGCCTTGATTGCTTTAGGAGTTGCAAGGAACCAAGTCTTGGATCCCTCGCGTCTCCTCCTTGTCTTCATTGATCATCGCCGAGAGCTTGGAGCGCTTCGGGCACTCAAACGCCTTGTGGGGGCCTTCGCAAAGGAAACGGAGATCTTTGGTTTCTCCCCGTCTTTGGAACCATTGCAAAGTGTTTTTGGGCGAAAGTCCTTAGACGGTGGAAGGGTCCCTTCCTCCTCCGTAGTCTCCCCCGCTTCTCCTTGTGAACCTGCGCCTTGGAAGTCGATGAAGAGCTGGTGGCCTTCTCCGGCTTTTATATTCGATGAGTGTTCGGCCACCGCCATGGCCGCGCCTGTCCCGACATTCCTCCGCGCGCTCCGCTTTGCCCATTGTTGCAATCCGTCCATGAAGGAAAATAATGAATCCTTCGCGGACATATCCGGGATCTCCAATATCATCTCGGAAAATTCACGAACGTACTCCCGCACCGTGCCTTTGTGGGTAAGGCGCGGTTTCGCCGGACTCGTCTCGCGTTGGGGATAGAACCGGGCCTTGATCTCCCGCTTGAAATCGCCCATTGTCGATAATGCATAGGCCGCACTCCTTGTCGGCATATCGTCGCCTCCACCACACCTGCCGACTCGACTAAGATAGTGGAGCGGTCTTCACCTTCTTTGCCTCGTCGACAATGTCAAGGCATCGAAGATGCTCCATGGTCCGAGAGGAAGTGTCTACCCCTCGCATTCCTTGACCAAGCATAGGTCTTGGCTTTGGCACGCGATTTTGGAGCCGGAATGGCCGCCAACGCCACCTTGGGTGGCCATCTCAGAGAGACCAATCCGCCTTGATCTCTTTGTTTCCTCTTGCATCGCCATGATTTGGGACATGAGAGAACCCTTAAGCCCTCAAATCGAGGTTCATGTCGCCATGACGGAGTTGAGAAGCCCTTGCATCCCGCCTAGCTTTCCTCACCCTCGAGTCCCTTGATGCTTTCGGTGTGCTCCTCGACCACCCCTTTGGCTGCCAACCCAATTGGCTAGCCGACTCTCCAGTGGACATGTTTCCCTCGAAACGGACTTGTCTCTCCTCCGTTCCTTAGCGTGGTGCTCCTTGTCGCGGCCATCGTGGTCGCCACCACTATGACAACAGATCCTCCGTTTGTCATTTTTACACCGTCTCGGTTTTGATTGTTCCACCGAACTTTAGCACCAACCGGGCTCGATACCACTTGTCACGGGGTCCCTTTATAGCGCTTAACCCGTGCGGCACCTGTTCCCACCCGTACGAAGAACGCTAGGTCCCTAACTCGTCGCATTTGGATCGAACCCATCGATCCGTTGTAAAGCATTTGTGTAGGAAGCGCTTAGCGGAAGATCGATTTAAACGAAGGCAACAAACGATTGATTGAATGCTTGAAAGCTTACAACATCACTCCCCTACATTAGATGTTAACACGTTTTTGGCTATGTCGCCAGAGACATCATATAGATCGAAATCTAAAATCTCACACTTACTCTTAAGCTAAGTACAACACTTTACAAAGGGGAAATACCCCAAAATGGCCTAAGTATGCTAGGGTAAGCCTCGGTCCGTGACATAATGCTGTTAAGCAGCAAGCACTAAGCTAACAAGTTGTTTTTATGTCTGGACATTTGATTTTTTTGTTGGACAAATAATGTGAACGAAAAGTGATTAAATCAGAAAGTTGGCAAGCTATTGGTACAGAAATTTCAGTGATTAAGGATCTAGGGTCACAATGTTTACCACCCAATCGATTGTAATAGTCTGGTTATGGCTCTTGTTCTTGATTGATGTTCTAGTTCACGTTCATGTTGATTATCTCCTACCTATCTTACATTTGGTCCATGCTAAGATAGATTTAAGGCTTTTATCCCATTTGGTCCATCTGAATAAAAGTGATCAAGGTAGACAAACAATCTAATAGTTGCAGACTTGGTCCATCATGCAATATTAAATCTAATTCACTAGTGTTCCACCCTAGACAAGGGCTAAGATTACCTAATTATGCATAAACTAGGCATTTTCATTCAAGCAAGTGAATTAAACAAGAACTGAATTCTATTTTATTGAACAACCATAACCAAATTGACTACAATTTATTGGGGGCTAGATTGCTCCCCTAGACTAACAAGACTACTCCATAATCATGACAAAAACAATAACAATCATAGGAAAGAACATGATTACAAGTTTCAGGACAATAAAGGAAGACCCCAAGATGAACCAGGACTCCGGCCTCCAAAGACTCCAGGCGTCACTGCCCAAACTCACTCCTTGCCAAGGACAATCCGATCTTTTAGCAATGGCTATAGCTCTTTTCGAACTCAGATCAGATTCTCCCACTCAAGATGATTTACAATGCCTCCAAAGACCCCTATTTATAGGTTTTAGTGGGCCAAATTAGGGTTACAAAAGGTGTGCCCTAATTATAAATGTGGTCGCAGCCAAAACGACGTCGTTTTGGTTAGTGACACTAATCGACGTTCTAGGCGAAATAAAACTCAAACTACACCAAATTTGACCCCAGTTCTTTAGAGGAAAATGATTAAACCAACAAAATACATCATTTGGAGCGCAAAAATGCTTGCACGTGAGAATGCACGTGAGAAGACCCTTTTCACGTGCAGCTCTAATTTGACTCAAATTTGCTCCAAAGCTTCCTCTTGAGTTGTAGAAGGCATCCATGCAATAAAATCCTTGCACGTGAGAATGCACGTGAGAAGGCTTTTCACGTGCACCTTGATTTTGCCTTCATTTTGCTTCCATCTTCTTCCTATAGCTTCCATGTGAGTTGATGGAGTGATCTAGCCTAAGTGTGTGGGAAAAGGTTGCTCCAAAACCTGCCAAAAACACTCAAAAAGTACCACTATACACCAAACAGGGTCTTCCTAGGGGTTAGAGCAAATATGCCGAAAATAGCACGCAAATAGGTACAAAACATACGCTAAAACACCCTATATAAGGCATAGGATAACAGCATAAATGCACGTTATCAAATTCCCCCATACTTGAACCTTTGCTTGTCCTCAAGCAAAAAGAAATAAACACACAGTCAAACGGAAAAGAACGAATAAACTAACAAACAAGAGAGGCATGGTTTCCCAAGGCATACAATTCTATCATGATGAAGTAGATATTCCAATAGCTAAAAATGAATCATAAGTTAATCAAAACATGCCCTTACTATTAAGTCCAACAACCATGTAATATCGTTACTAACAGATCAGATAGAAGCAAACATGCCAGGATAAAATGAACTTAGCTCCCCCTGAAAGTCCTCACCAAGGTTAGAGCAGCCTCACTTAAATGTCACCTTCTTTTCTCTCCTCTCAGGCCCTATGTAAGGACCCGTACCTTGAGTTGGTCACAGTTCTGCCTTCTGAGTAGAGTTTTTCTAGATTTTGACCTAGTAAATGGACTCAAATGAATTCATGTGCAAAAGGAAAGATGCTTAGAATGATGTCCTCTATCTACCACAGAAGTTTCGGGCCAAACAGACGTGTATGTGAGGTGCACGTGAAATGGGTCCAATTCACGTGCAAGTATGGTTGTCTTCTATGATGCAAGGAGACTAGGGGTGAAGTTTGAGAGCATTTGGAGTGCATATAGAGTTGCACGTGAATTGGGGAATTCACGTGCAAATTGGCGTGCAGGATTATTTTGCATGGTTCCCTTGGTTTTGTCATTCTAATGATCTTTCTCCAAAGGACCATGTTGAAATTATGAGTATTTTGGCCTATATGGGTGCGGAAAGGTGCTAACTTGTGTGATCAAAACTACGTCGTTTTGATGCTGGGATTCACTTAATCAAAACTACGTCGTTTTGATGTTGTGTTGTCTATATAAGGAGGAGAAGCCCCTCTGTTTTAAGGTTAGGGTTTGTTGCTCCACCAGCCGTCGCAGAGAGAGAGAGAGAGAGGGGAAGGAGAGCTCCTGGTTGCTGCCGGGCGTCTTGCGTGGGTGGTCGGTGACTCGTGGGTGGACGGCGTTTGACGTGGGATCGGGACACTGCTGTGTTGTTGCGTTTTACTTGAGGTAGGGGTTCTGTTCTTCCTAAACCCTCCTCTGTCCTAGGGTTCTAGGGCAGATTATGAGTTATATCTTATATATATATATATATATATATATATATATATATATATGTAATCCATATAGGTGTGATCTCCTATATGGATGTTGGCCTTCAATGGCATTTTGGTGTGATTTTGTGGATTACATGCTATATGTTTGATGAAATGCCTGTGTGAATATAGCTGTGTGTATATGCCCATTCCGTGTTTGGTAATATGCCTGTGTGGCTGGACTTGTGATTTAGTGTATGGATGTATGCTGGGTGTTTGCTCTATTGCCTGAATGGCTGGGATTGTGCACTTGTGAACGGGTGCACACCAAGTGTTTGGTTTTATGCTTGGGTGACTGTGGTGTGTGTTGTGTGCATGACTGTGCAATCTGGCCTGAAGAGGCGGTTAAACTACTTTGCCTGAGAGGCGGTTAAACCAGTGGCCTGAAGAGGCGGTTAAACTACTTTGCCTGAGAGGCGGTTAAACCAGTGGCCTGAAGAGGCGGTTAAACTACTTGCTTGAGATGTGTTTTGTTAGTCTGTGTGGCAGTGGAAGATTGTAATTGTTGATGTGGTTGTTATTATGTCTGTTGAAATTATTGTCACACGACACTGCACTTGTACACATGGCATGTAGATGCTAGGAGCATGGGATGGGTTGGGGAGACATGATCCCTACTGAGCTGTGGTCGCTCACCCCTCCTACTGTGTTTGTTTTCCAGGGACTTACAGGCGTTAGGTGGATACACCAAGGTGGAAGACCATAATTATTTTTACTCTTTTCCATTTATGTTTTGTTTTTCTTATGGGAATTGATGTAACCCCAGTGGGGAAAGGATTTTGTTGTAATAAACTAGTTTGGATTGCTTTTAATGAACATTACTTTCTTGAATGTTATGGATGTTTAAAATGTGATATTCTTGGTTTGTATCCTAACCCTTTTGCCCTCCGTGTGGGTAAAAGGGGAGTTACGTACCGGTTTCCTTGGGTTGGAAATCCGGGGCGTGACAATATGGTATCAGAGCATGGTCTAGTTGGCCTAGGGTAGTGGGCGGACTTGGTTATCCTAAGTCTTTTGGAGGAGCCTGGAGGGACATGCCTGATCAACATGATCCTCTTTGAGCCTCCAAGGTGTACTTAGGGTAGTCCAGTCTTGTGATAGGATTTGCATGCATTGGCATTAGGGCACTAGTTGCATTTGCTATGAATGTATGCTAAACTATGGATAAGTTCACATGATTAAGTGAAATGTGCAGCTCTGATTTGTTTGGCAATGTGTACTGAACTGTGAAATGTGATTGATTCAATGTATGTGTGTAATGTCATGTGATTGATTAGTGGGGTAGAGGTAGTGACGCGATAGATTATAAATTCGTTTTGACGTTTGTGCTTCTTACTTCGTGTAGTAAGAATGCCGCCAAGGAGAGTGACACGTGCGTCCGGGGCAGTGGCTGATGAGTCATCTGCCCATGAGGGTCCGGGTGTGGGACCGTCCGTTGGAGGGCATGCGTTGTTACTGGCACAGCTATAAGAAGGTATCCGGCTGGAGGTACGAGAGCTACGGGAGGGACTCCGGCAGGACGTTCGGGAGGAAGTGCGCCGTGAGATGGCAAAGACACCAGGTGGTGCCACCACCACCACCACCAGCAGGAGAGCTGCCTCGTGAGCGTGAGAGTTCGCTGGGTGGTGTACCGACTCGTACAGAGGATGACGTGGTGACACGGTTCCAAAAGGAACAACCTCCGCGATTCAAGGGGGAAGGTGATCCTGTAGCAGCTGAGCAGTGGTTGAGGCAGATCGAGCATGTGTTCTCCTTTCTCCTGCCCCGGGAAGAGGATAAGGTGTGACTGGTAATTCGGCAGCTGGAGGGGGATGCTTTGGAGTGGTGGACGAGCGTTGCGGGGAGCCGTGCAGTGCAACTCATGTTTTGGGAGGAGTTCTTGCAACTCTTCCATGATGAGTTCTTTCCGGAATTAGTGAGATGGCAGAAGAGGGAAGAATTCGGCAGCTTGAAGCAGGGATCCAGGACGGTACCTGAGTATGAGCGGGAGTTCCGGAGCTTGAGTAGGTTTGCTCCTGAGACTGTGGCTAGGGAGGACCTGAAGGCCCACAAGTTCACTCTGGGTCGTAGGCTAGCCCTTAGGGAGAGGGTGGCGATTCTACGTTTGAGGACATATGCTGCGGCTGTGGAGACGGCCTGTATAGCTGAGAGAGAGCTGGATGATGGGAGGCAGGCCCATCAGGGGCGCCAGTTGTAGAGTGGGCCTGATCGAGATGCAGGGTCCAAGAGGCTCAAGACGGAGGAGAGGGATAGCGATTCTTTTCGCAATCGGGGTCGGACATCCGTGAACCCCGGAGGTTCACCTTTGGCGGCGGAAGACAGGGTGGTCCATCTGGGGAGTCTACCGAGCGGATGCCCTGGCTTGTGGAGAGCAGGGTCACTTCAAAGGGGAGTGCCACAAGAAGGACTGGCGATGCAACAACTGTGGACGAGAGGGTCATTTGCGCTGGGTTTGCAGGAGTGGCAACAGGGGAACAGGGGGCGCGGCATCCAGCGTGAGGAGTGATGCTAGCTTCCGTGCACCACTGAGAGACCAGCTCGTCGGTGGTGGGCTAGCCAGGCAGGATCCGGTCGGACCCGACCCCAGGGGGAGGCCGGAGCGGCAGCAGACCGAGGCCGGAGGCAACCTTAGCGGGAAGCGTCCGGTGGAGTGAGCCGACCGGTGGCACGGGCCAAGGAAGGGTGTTTGCGCTAGAGGCGACATACCAGGAGGAGGCCGAGCTACCACCCCCACCAGCGAGGGTGGAGCAGGACCATCGGTGGTTAGAGGTACCCTCTTGATCTCCCGTACATTAGCTTCTGTTCTTTTCGATACGGGTGCATCATGTTCGTTTGTTCTTGAGCTTGTAATAGACGGCTTGGGGTTAGCCTGTGTGGAGGCCGCGAGGCCCCTAGTTGTGGAGTCTCCAGGTGGGAGGCATGATTGAGGTACGGCGTGTGTGTCGTGGACCGTGTGTTAACCATAGGCGAGGTGGAGCTGAGTTTTGACTTGCATGTGATGCCTTTGCATACTTTTGACCTGATCTTGGGTATGGATTGGCTTATGGCTTTCCAAGCCAAGATAGACTGTTACCGGCGGCGTGTATCCTTTGTGACACCTGCAGGGATCTCTTGCACCCTGCAGGGGGAGTGGGACTGTGAGGCGAGTCGGGCCGGGCCGGTGATGGACCAGTGGGGTGCCATTACCCATAGGTTGGCAGCCCTGACCTTTGCTGAGGAGGGTAAGGTGGAAAAGAGGGTGTGGCCCGCTGTTGTGGACTAATTTCAGGATGTTTTTCCTGAGGAGTTGAGGAGTTTGCCACCTAAGAGGATTGTGGAGTTCACCATTGAGTTGGTGCCAGGGACGGGTCCGATTTCCCAAGTAGCATATCGTATGGGGCCAGCCGAACTGAGGGAGCTGCAGAGGCAAATCGAGGAGTTGGTGGGCCAAGGGTATATCAGACCGAGTACCTCACCTTGGGGTGCTCCTGTCACGGCCCGGATTTCCAACCCGAGGAAACCGGTACGTGACTCCCCTTTTACCCACACGGAGGGCAAAGGGGTTAGGATACAAATCAATTTAACATTTTAAACATTCACAACGCATTCAAGAAAAGTAAAGTCCATCAAAGCGGTCCACAAACCAAATCGGCTTTATTACAAAGTCCTCTTTTCAATCCATCCCCATTGGGGTTACATCTCCCATAAAATTAACAAAAACAAGAAAATAAATAAGGTCTTCCACCTTGGGGTCCCACCTAATGCCGTAGGTTCCGAAAAGAAAACAACATGGTAGGAGGGGTGAGCAACCACGGCTCGCAGGGATCATGTCTCCCCACCCATCCCATGACCTATTATCCACATGCCTTGTGTACAAGTGCGTGTCGTGATACAATTATTCCACCAGATATAGTTACAGGCTATAACAAGAAACACAATCATACATGGGCTGGTACATAAACACTCCCGGGCTTCCACACCACCGGGTTTCAAGAACAGTCCCGGGCTTCCACGGCCACCGGGTTCCACAAAACAATCCCGGGCTTCCACGGCCACCGGGTTCCACAAAACAGTCCCGGGCTTCCACGCCACCGGGTGTACAAGCAAACACGCAAGCACATAAGGCCATACGGGCATAACATCAAACACTTAACATGCACTAACCCCCAACCTCGTAAATCACACCAAAAGCCATCGAAGGCCAACATTCATATAGGAGGTCACACCATATGAATTTACATATAAATAATATAACAGATATCTCATATTCCGCCCTAGGACCCTAGGACAGAGGAGGACTTAGGAAGAACAGAATCCCTACCTCAAGTAAAACGCAACAACACAAAGAAAGTCCCGATCCCACGTCGAACGCCGTCCACCCACGAGTCACCGACCACCCACGCAAGACGCCCGGCAAAGAACCGGGAGCTCTCCTCCCTCTCTCTCTCTGCGACGGTGGTGGAGCAACAAACCCTAACCCTAAAACAGAGGGACTCCTCCTCCTTATATAGACAACACAACATCAAAACGACGTAGTTTTGATTAAGTGAATCTCAGGATCAAAACGACGTAGTTTTGATCACACAAGTTACCACCTTTCCGCACCCATATAGGCCAAAATACTCGTAATTTCAACATGGTCCTTTGGAGAAAGTTCCTTGAATGACAAAACCAAGGGAACCATGCAAAAATATGGCTGCACGCCAATTTGCACGTGAATTCCCCAATTCACGTGCACCTCCATATGGACTCCAAATGCTCTCAAACTTCACCCTAGCCTCCTTGCATCATTTAAGACAATTACACTTGCACATGAATTGGACCCATATCACGTGCACCTCACATACATGTCCTTTTGGCCTGAAACTTCTGTGGTAGATGAGGACACCATTTAAGCATCTTTCCTTTTGCACGTGAATTCATTGGAGTCCATTTCCTGGGTCAAAATCTAGAAAAACTCTACTCGGGAGGCAAAACCGACTAACTCAAGGTACGGGTCCTTACATCCTCTCCCCTTAAGACTTTTCGTCCTCAAAAGAAATGACATAAGAGGAAAACAAACACAAGCTACCCATTTTCCACATGGCGAGCCACAACACCCAAATGGGTCGTACACCACACACAAGACAACAAGACATAACAGGACTCACCATAGTCCATAACCACAATAAGCACATAACACATGTCCACATGGCACGAATACACATCTCAAGGCACATCACAAATAACACATGTCTTTAAAAGACAATACAAATACACCAAACCGTACACAACTAATACAAGAGACAATACAAATACACCAAACCGTACACAACTAATACAAGAAAACACAAAACACATCACACCCTTGGCCAACGCCAACAACCACCTCCCACGCTTAAGATTGTTCGTCCTCGAACAAGTCCAGGTGCTGCTCACGCATCACGGACTCACGTTTCCATGTCTCCCTCCTCAATGCCACGGTGCTGCCACAGACGCGAACCAAAGGAATAAGACGACCACGCAAAGCTTCTCTCGCCGATCTAGGATACGGATAGGGGCCTCAATGACGGACATGTCATCCTCAATGTCCAACGTCCCCCAATCAATCACATGAGTGGGGTCAGGGTGATACTTCCGCAATCTGGGACACGTGAAACACGTTGTGCACTCGACTCGGCCCCGGTGGTAACGCTAACCGTAGGCCACGGGCCCTATACGATCCGAGAATCGCAAAAGGACCAATAAACCGCGGAGATAGCTTGGAACCTCGCCCAAACCGTCGATGTCCACGACGTGGAGAGACACGAAGGAACACATGATCACCAACGAAAACTCCAAAGGTCGCCGTCGCCGATCCGCATAAGATTTCGCCGACTCGGCGACAACAAAGCCGACGAATCAACTTGACCTTCTCGGAGCCTCTTGAACCAACTGCGGTCCCAAGAGGGCTGTTTCCCCCACCTCGGTCCAACACAAAGGGGATCGACACGGCCGTCCATACAACGCCTCGAAAGGAGCCATCCCAATGGATGCGATAATCGTTGTTTAGGCAAACTCCACCAAAGGAAGGTGAGTTGCCCACGAACCCCCAAAGTCTAACACACAGGCTCGTAACATGTCCTCCAACGTCCTTCGTCCTCTCTGTCCGGCGTCGGTCTCGGGGTGAAAGGCTGTACTCAAATGAAGCTTGGTCCCCATAGCCTCCTCGCAAACCTGCCCAAAAAAGGGAAGTGAACCTCGAATCCCGGTCTGAGACAACCGATGATGGTACCCCATGCGCCTCACAATCTCGTTCATGTACGGCGACTCAAGGTCCCAATGAGTCCCGCTCGCGAACAGCCAGAAATGGGCCGACTTTGTGAGTCGATCCACAATTACCCAAATCATATCCTTCCTCCCGGTGGTGGGTGGAAGACCATCCCAAAATCCATGCTATATGGTCCCACTTCCCTCCGCTATGGGCAAGGGCTGTAACATGCCCGCCGGCCGCCGATGCTCGGCCTTCACCTGCCGACACGTAGGCACCGCGAAACAAAGGCAGCTACATCGCGTTTCATCCCCGGCCACCAAAAATGTCCGGGCGCATGGTACATCTTCGTACCCCCTGGATGCACAAGAACTCTAGATTGGTGAAACTCCCTCATCACCTCGTCCTTGAGGGAAGAAGCACCACCAACCGCCCTTGAAATGACAACTCAGCTCGGGACCCTCCGTCCGGTCCTCGGATAGCTCACCGCCTCAATACGGGCACGGAGAACCTCACACTCAATGTCACCCACTGTTCCTCCCGGACGCGCTGGTACAACTCGAGCACAACCACCAAAGGACTCGGGCTGTCCCATCATCACGAACAAAGAGCTGCAATGCAACATCGCCAACCGCTCCATCGCCTTCCACTCCCTCACGGCCACCTCGGCTTTCCCTTTTCCGCTCATGCATCGACCCACAACATTACCCTTGCCCGGGTATAGGCAAGAGTAAAGTCAAAGGTCTGCAAATACTCCACCCATCTTCTTTGCCTCAAATTCAAGTCCTTCCGAGTAAAGATGTCTCGAAGGCTCTTGTGATCCGAGAACACCACAAACTTTTCCCCCAAGAGGTAGTGCGCCAACTCTTCAGGGCGAAGATAACGACCGCTAACCCGGATCATGAGTAGGATAATTCGCTCATGAGGCTTCAACCGCCTCGACCCATAAGCTACCACCCCTGTGCTCCCGCATAAGCACACACCCCAAACCAACCCTGGACGCATCACGGGACACCTCATATGAAATATCCTCCCTAGGCAACCTCGACACGGGGCGGTGGTCAAACGGGTTTTGAGAGTCTCAAACGCCCGCCGACACTTGTCGGTCCAATCAAACTTCACGCCCTTCCGAGTCAACGCCGTCATAGAGCCGCCAAACGGGAGAACCCCTCTACAAAACGACGATAGTACCCCGCCAAGCCAAGAAAACTACGGATCTCAAAAACGTTGGTTGGCCTCGCCCACGATGCCATGGCCTCAATCTTGGTGGGTCCACCCTAACTCCCTCGCTGACACCACTGGACAAGAAAGTGAACCTCCCGCAGCCCAAAACTCACACTTGCTAAACTTAGCAAATAGCCGCTGGTCCCTCAAGGTTTGCAACATCTGTTGCCAAGTGCTCCACATGTTCCTTCTCGGTCTTGGAATACACCAAGATATCATCGATAAACACCACCACGAACGAGTCTAAGTATGGGGCAAAGACTTGGTTCACCAAATGCATGAACACGGCTGGCGCATTAGTAGCCCGAAAGGCATCACTACCCACTCATAATGCCCATACCCGCACCGAAAAGCCGTCTTAGGGATGCCCTCCTCCCCAACCCTGAGCTGGTGATACCCCGACCGTAAATCTATCTTGGAAAACCACTGGGCCCCACTCAACCGGTCAAACAGGTCATCTATCCGAGGCAACGGGTACTTGTTCTTCACGGTCACCGATTCGGCTTCCGTAGTCGATGCGAGACGAGCGTGCCATCGGCCTTCTTAGCAAAGAGCACCGGAGCACCCCAAGGTGAGGTACTTGGTCCGATATACCCCGACCCACCAACTCCTCGATTTGCCTCGAAGCTCCCTCAACTCAGCGGGCCCCATACGATACGCTACTTGGGAAATCGGACCCATCCCCGGCACCAACTCAATGGTGAACTCCACACTCCTCTTAGGTGGCAAACTCCTCAACACTTCAGGAAAAACATCCCGAAATTGGTCCACAACAGCGGGCCACACCTTCTTTCACCTTCCCCCTCGGCAAAGGCCAGGGCTGCCAACCCGTGGGTAATGGCACCCCACTGGTCCAACACCGGCCCGGCCCGACTCGCCTCACGGTCCCACTCCCCCGCAGGGTGCAAGAGGTCCCCGCAGGTGTCACGAAGGTCACACGCCGCCGATAACAATCTATCTTGGCCTGGAAAGCCATAAGCCAATCCATACCCAAGATCGGGTCGAACGTCCTCAAAGGCATCACATGCAAGTCAAAACTCGGCTCCACCTGCCTATGGTTAACACACTCACGACACACTCGCCGTACCTCAATCATGCCTCCCACCGGAACTCCACAACTAGGGGCTTCCCGCCTCCACACAAGCTAACCCCAAGCTATCTATCACAAGCTCAAGAACAAACGAACACGATGCACCCGTATCGAAAAGTACGAAAGCTAATGTACGGGAGATCAAGAGGGTACCTCTAACCACCGATGGTCCGCTCCACCCTCGCTGGTGGGGTGGTAGCTCGGCCTCCTCCCGGTATGTCGCCTCCAGGCGCAAACACCCTCCCTTGGCCGTGCCACTGGTCGGCTCACTCACTTGGGCGCTTCCCCGCCAAGACGCCTCCGGCTCCGTCTGCTGCCGCTCCGGCCTCCCCGAGGTCGGGTCGATTCGATCCCGCCCGACTAGCCGGCCACCGACGAGCTGGTCTCTCTGTTGGTGCACGACGGCATCACTCCTTGTCTGGATGTCGTGCCTCCAACTCCCCTGTTGCCACTCCGGCAAACCCGGCTCGAATGGCCCTCTCGTCCACATCTATGGCATTTCAGTCCCTCTTTGGACACTCCTTTCTCAAGTGGCCTTGCTCCCCACCTTGTAACAACCGCTAGTGGAATCCCCCGTGGACCGCCCTTCTGCCACCGCCAAAGCTAGACCTCCCTGGGTTCACCAATGTCCGTCCCCGCTGCGGAAGGAACCGCTATCCCTCTCCTCCGTCTTGAGCCTCTTGGACCCCGCATCTCGATCAGGCCCACTCGCAACCGGCGACCCCGATGGGCCGCCTCCCACCTCCAGCTCTCTCCGTTACGGGCCGTCTCCACGGCCTCGGATAGGTCCTCAGCGTAGAATCGCCACCCTCTCCCTAAGGGCTGGCCTAAGACCCGAGTGAACTTGTGGGCCTTCGGGTCCTCCTTTGCTCTTGTCTCGGGGGCAAACCTACTCAAGCTCCGGAACTCCCGCTCATACTCGGGCACCGTCTTTGATCCTTGCTCGGGCCAAATTCCTCCCTCTTCGCCATCTCACCGATTCCGGGAAGAACTCATCATGGAAGAGTTGCAAGATTCCTCCCGGAACATGAGTTGCCTGCACGGCCCCGCACACTCGTCCACCACTCCAAAGCGTCCCCCTCCAGTGCCGGACCGCCGGTCCGCACCTTATCCTCCTCCCTGGGCGGGAGAAAGGAGAACACATGCTCGATCTGCCTCGACCACCGCTCGCCTACCACAGGATCTCCCCCCTTAAATCGCGGAGGTTGTTCCTTTCGGAACCATGTCACCACGTCATCCTCGCACGGGTCGGTACACCACCCGGTGAACTCTCACGCTCACAAGGCGGCTCTCTCTTGGTGGTGGTGGTGGTGGCACCACCTGTTGTCGCCATCTCACGGCGCACCTCCTCCCGAACGTCCGCCGGAGTCCCTCTCGTAGCTCTCGTACCTCCAGCCGGATGCCTTCTTGTAGGCTGTGCCGTAGCAACGCATGCCCTCTAACGGATGGCCCCGCACCCGGACCCTCATGGGCAGATGACTCATCGCCCACCGCCCGGACGCACGTGTCACTCTCCTCGGTGGCATTCTTACTACATGAAGTAAGATGCACAAACGTCGAACGCGTTTGACTACTAACAAGTTGACTACCTCTACCCCATTATCAAGTCAAGCCGTACATGGCATTACACATATTTTAACCATTGCATCAATCACATTTCACAGTTCACGGTTTAGTACACATTGCCAAACAAATCGTAGTTGCACATTTCACTTAATCATGTGATCTTATCCACGGTTTAGCATACATTCACAAGAAATGCAACTAGTGCCCTAATGCCAAGCATGCAAATCCTATCACAAGACTGGACTACCCTAAGTACACCTTGGAGGCTCAAAGAGGACCATGTTGATCGGGCATGTCCCTCTAGGCTCCTCCAAAGGACTTAAGATAACCAAGTCCGCCCATACCCTAGGCCAACTAGACCATGCTCGATACCATATTGTCACGGCCCGGATTTCCAACCCAGGAAACCGGTGCGTGACTCCCTTTACCCACACGAGGGCAAAGGGGTTAGGATACAAATCAATTTAACATTTTAAACATTCACAACGCATTCAAGAAAAGTAAAGTCCATCAAAGCGGTCCACAAACCAAATCGTCTTTATTACAAAGTCCTCTTTTCAATCCATCCCCATTAGGGTTACATCAGTTCCCATAAAATTAACAAAAACAGTAAAATAAATAAGGTCTTCCACCTTAGGGTCCCACCTAACGCCTGTAGGTTCCTGAAAAGAAAACAACATGGTAGGAGGGGTGAGCAACCACAGCTCGCAGGGATCATGTCTCCCAACCCATCCCATGCACTATTATCCACATGCCTTGTGTACAAGTGTTGTGTCGTGATACAATTATTCCACCAGATATAGTTACGAGCTATAACGAAGAAACACAATCATACATGGGTGGTACATAAACACTCCCGGGCTTCCACAGCCACCGGGTTTCAAGAACAGTCCCGGGCTTCCACGGCCACCGGGTTCCACAAAACAATCCCGGGCTTCCACAGCCACCGGGTTCCACAAAACAGTCCCGGGCTTCCACAGCCACCGGGTGTACAAGCAAACACGCAGCACATAAGGCCATACAGGCATAACATCAAACACTTAACATGCACTAACCCCCAACCTCAGAAATCACACCAAAACGCCACTGAAGGCCAACATTCATATAGGAGGTCACACCTATATGAATTTACATATAAATAATATAACAGATATCTCATATTCTGTCCTAGGACCCTAGGACGAGGAGGACTTAGGAAGAACGGAATCCCTACCTCAAGTAAAACGCAACAACATAGCAAAGTCCCGATCCCACGTCGAACGCCGTCCACCCACGAGTCACCGACCACCCACGCAAGACGCCCGGCAGCAACTAGGAGCTCTCCTTCCCTCTCTCTCTCTCTGCGACGGCTGGTGGAGCAACAAACCCTAACCCTAAAACAGAGGGACTCCTCCTCCTTATATAGACAACACAACATCAAAACGACGTAGTTTTGATTAAGTGAATCTCAGGATCAAAACGACGTAGTTTTGATCACACAAGTTACCACCTTTCCGCACCCATATAGGCCAAAATACTCAGAATTTCAACATGGTCCTTTGGAGAAAGTTCCTTAGAATGACAAAACCAAGGGAACCATGCAAAAATATGGCTGCACGCCAATTTGCACGTGAATTCCCCAATTCACGTGCACCTCCATATGGACTCCAAATGCTCTCAAACTTCACCCCTAGCCTCCTTGCATCATTTAGAAGACAATTACACTTGCACATGAATTGGACCCATATCACGTGCAAAACTGACTAACTCAAGGTACGGGTCCTTACATCCTCCGGTGCTCTTTGCTAAGAAGGCTGATGGCACGCTTCGTCTCTGCATCGACTACAGGAAGCTGAATTCAGTGACTTTGAAGAACAAGTACCCGTTGCCTCGGATAGATGACCTATTTGACCAGTTGAGTGGGGCCCAGTGGTTTTCCAAGATAGATTTACGGTCGGGGTATCACCAGCTCAGGGTTAGGGAGGAGGACATCCCTAAGACGGCTTTTCGGTGCAGGTATGGGCATTATGAGTGGGTCGTGATGCCTTTCGGGCTCACTAATGTGCCAGCGGTGTTCATGCATTTGATGAACCAAGTCTTTGCCCCATACTTAGACTCGTTCGTGGTGGTGTTTATCGACGATATCTTGGTGTATTCGAAGACCGAGAAGGAGCATGTGGGGCACTTGGCAACAGTGTTGCAAACCTTGAGGGACCAGCAGCTGTTTGCTAAGTTTAGCAAGTGTGAGTTTTGGCTGCAGGAGGTTCACTTTCTTGGCCATGTGGTGTCAGCTGAGGGAGTTAGGGTGGACCCAGCCAAGATTGAGGCCGTGGCATCGTGGGCGAGGCCAACCAACGTTTTTGAGATCCGTAGTTTTCTTGGCTTGGCGGGGTACTATCGTCGTTTTGTCGAGGGGTTCTCCCGTTTGGCAGCTCCGATGACAGCGTTGACTCGGAAGGGCGTGAAGTTTGATTGGACGGACAAGTGCCAGGCGGGCGTTTGAGACTCTCAAAACCCGTTTGACCACTGCGCCGGTGTTGAGGTTACCTCGGGAGGATATTCCATATGAAGTGTACTGTGATGCGTCCAGGGTTGGTTTAGGGTGTGTGCTTATGCAAGAGCACAATGTGGTAGCTTATGGGTCAAGGCAGCTGAAGCCTCATGAGCAGAATTATCCTACTCATGGCCTTGAGTTAGCAGCTGTCATCTTCGCCCTGAAGAGTTGGCAGCACTACCTCTTGGGGGAGAAGTTTGTGGTGTTCTCAGATCACAAGAGCCTTCAGTACATCTTTACCCAGAAGGACTTGAATTTGAGGCAGAGGAGATGGGTAGAGTATTTGAAGACCTTTGACTTTACTCTTGCTTATACCCCGGGCAAGGGTAATATTGTGGCTGACGCGTTGAGCAGAAAAGGGAAAGCTGAGGTGGCCGTGAGAGAGTGGAAGCTGATGGAGTAGTTGGCAATGTTGCAGCTGCAGCCTATTGCTCATGATGGTGGGACAGTCCTGAGTCCTTTGGTGGTTGTGCCTGAGTTGTACCAGCGCGTCCGAGAGGGACAGTTGGGTGACATTGAGTGTGAGGTTCTCCGTGCCCGTATTGAGGCTGGGGAACTATCTGAGGACTGGACAGAGGGTCCTGAGCATGAGTTGTCGTTTCAGGGGCGGTTAGTAGTAGCTTCTTCCCTCAGGGACGAGGTGATGAGGGAGTTTCACCAATCTAGAGTTGATGTGCATCCAGGGGGTACGAAGATGTACCATGCGCTTCGGGGACATTTTTGGTGGCCTGGGATGAAACGCGATGTGGCTGCCTTTGTTTCGCGGTGCCTCACGTGTCAGCAGGTGAAGGCAGAACATCAGCGGCCGGCGGGCATGTTACGGCCCGTTGCCCATAGCGGAGTGGAAGTGGGACCATATCGCGATGGACTTTGTGACTGGTCTTCCACCCACCACTGGGAGGAAGGACATGATTTGGGTGATTGTGGATCGACTCACAAAGTCGGCCCATTTCCTTGCTGTTCGCGAGCGGGACTCCATTGGGACCTTGAGTCAGCTGTACATGAACGAGATTGTGAGACTGCATGGGGTACCATCATCGGTTGTCTCTGACCGAGATTCGAGGTTCACTTCCCGTTTCTGGGCAGGTTTGCAGGAGGCTATGGGGACCAAGCTTCACTTGAGTACAGCCTTTCACCCTGAGACTGACGGCCAGACAGAGAGGACGAATTAGACTTTGGAGGACATGTTACGGGCCTGTGTGTTAGATTTTGGGGGTTCGTGGGCAACTCACCTTCCTTTGGTGGAGTTTGCCTACAATAACAGTTATCAGGCATCCATTGGGATGGCTCCTTTTGAGGCGTTGTATGGGCGGCCGTGTTGATCACCTTTGTGTTGGACCGAGGTGGGGGAGACAGCTCTCTTGGGACCACAGTTGGTTCAAGAGGCTACCGAGAAAGTTAAGTTGATTCGACAGCGGTTGTTATCAGCTCAGAGTCGGCATAAATCTTATGTGGATCAGCGGCGGCGACCTTTGGAGTTTTCTGTTCGTGATCATGTGTTCCTTCGTGTCTCTCCACGTCGTGGTCATCGACGGTTTGGGCGAGGTTCCAAGCTATCTCCGCGGTTTATTGGTCCTTTTGAGATTCTAGATCGTGTGGGGCCTGTGGCCTACCGGTTAGCGTTACCACCGCGGGCTGAGTCGAGTGCACAACGTGTTTCACGTGTCCCAGTTACGGAAGTATCACCCTGACCCCACTCATGTGATCGATTGGGGGACATTGGACATTGCGGATGACATGTCCGTTGTTGAGGCCCCTATCCGTATCCTAGATCGGCGCGAGAAGCTTTTGCGTGGTCGTGCTATTCCTTTGGTTCACGTGCTGTGGCAGCACCGTGGCATTGGGGAGGAGACATGGGAACGTGAGTCCGTGATGCGTGAGCAGCACCCAGACTTGTTCGAGGACGAACAATCTTAAGCGTGGGAGGTGGTTGTTGGCCAAGGGATAGTGATGTGTTTTGTATTAGTTGTGTACGATTTGGTGTATTTGTATTGTCTTTTAAAGACATGTGTTCTTATTTGTGATGCGTTTTGAGATGTGTATTCGTGGCACGCGAACATGTGTTATATGCATTATTGTGGTTATGGATTATGGTGGTACCTTGTTATGTGCTGTTATGTGATGTGCGCGGTGTATGACCCATTTGGGTGTTGTGGCTCACCGTGTGGCAAATGGGTAGCTTGTGTTTGTTTTCCTCGTATGTCATTTCTTTTCGAGGACGAAAAGTCTTAAGGGGGAGAGGATGTAAGGACCCGTACCTTGAGTTGGTCACAGTTCTGCCTTCTGAGTAGAGTTTTTCTAGATTTTGACCTAGTAAATGGACTCAAATGAATTCACGTGCAAAAGGAAAGATGCTTAGAATGATGTCCTCTATCTACCACAGAAGTTTCGGGCCAAACAGACGTGTATGTGAGGTGCACATGAAATGGGTCCAATTCACGTGCAAGTATGGTTGTCTTCTAAATGATGCAAGGAGACTAGGGGTGAAGTTTGAGAGCATTTGGAGTGCATATGGAGTTGCACGTGAATTGGGGAATTCACGTGCAAATTGGCGTGCAGGATTATTTTGCATGGTTCCCTTGGTTTTGTCATTCTAATGATCTTTCTCCAAAGGACCATGTTGAAATTCTAAGTATTTTGGCCTATATGGGTGCGGAAAGGTGCTAACTTGTGTGATCAAAACTACGTCGTTTTGATGCTGGGATTCACTTAATCAAAACTACGTCGTTTTGATGTTGTGTTGTCTATATAAGGAGGAGAAGCCCCTCTGTTTTAGGGTTAGGGTTTGTTGCTCCACCAGCCGTCGCAGAGAGAGAGAGAGAGGGGAAGGAGAGCTCCTGGTTGCTGCCGGGCGTCTTGCGTGGGTGGTCGGTGACTCGTGGGTGGACGGCGTTCGACGTGGGATTGGGACACTGATGTGTTGTTGCGTTTTACTTGAGGTAGGGGTTCTGTTCTTCCTGAACCCTCCTCTGTCCTAGGGTTCTAGGGCAGATTATGAGTTATATCTGTTATATATATATATATATGTAATCCATATAGGTGTGATCTCCTATATGGATGTTGGCCTTCAGTGGCATTTTGGTGTGATTTTGTGGATTACATGCTATATGTTTGATGAAATGCCTGTGTGAATATAGCTGTGTGTATATGCCCATTCCGTGTTTGGTAATATGCCTGTGTGGCTGGACTTGTGATTTAGTGTATGTATGTATGCTGGGTGTTTGCTCTATTGCCTGAATGGCTGGGATTGTGCACTTGTGAACGGGTGCACACCAAGTGTTTGGTTTTATGCTTGGGTGACTGTGGTGTGTGTTGTGTGCATGACTATGCTATCTGGCCTGAAGAGGCGGTTAAACTACTTTGCCTGAGAGGCGGTTAAACCAATTTCTCGAGGGCCGGTTAAACCGGGGAAGAGGCGGTTAAACTACTTGCTTGAGATGTGTTTTGTTAGTCTGTGTGGCAGTGGAAGATTGTAATTGTTGATGTGGTTGTTATTATGTCTGTTGAAATTATTGTCACACGACACTGCACTTGTACACATGGCATGTAGATGCTAGGAGCATGGGATGGGTTGGGGAGACATGATCCCTACTGAGCTGTGGTTGCTCACCCCTCCTACTGTGTTTGTTTTCCAGGGACTTACAGGCATTAGGTGGATACACCAAGGTGGAAGACCATAATTATTTTTACTCTCTTCCATTTATGTTTTGTTTTTCTTATGGGAATTGATGTAACCCCAGTGGGGAAAGGATTTTGTTGTAATAAACTGGTTTGGATTGCTTTTAATGAACATTACTTTCTTGAATGTTGTGGATGTTTAAAATGTGATATTCTTGGTTTGTATCCTAACCCCTTTGCCCTCCGTGTGGGTAAAAGGGAGTCACGTACCGGTTTCCTCGGGTTGGAAATCCGGGGCGTGACACCCTACTATCAATGCCTAACAGCTAAGGATTTACTTTTACACCCACTACTAACTATTGATTAAGTTTTGCCACGTAAACATAAGAGATCCTCATTGTGCTCGTCAAGGAAAACACACCCTCTAGTCTACTTTTGGACCAACACTTGGAGCTAAAGATGGAAGCTCACACTTGTGAAACAAATTGCAAGACAAAACAACTTAGCCATTATGGCTGCAACACGAAAACAAAAACACATATAAACAGTAAGCCCTTGTGGCTTTTATTCTGGCAAACACTTTTTTTCTGTTTCTTTTTTTTTTCACACTTATTTTTAGTAATAACCTTACAAGGTTGCATTTTATGCTCTCCCTTGATGGATTATTCACTCTGCTATTGTCCTCACACAAGCCCCTTTTTTTGTTTTTTTGTTTTTTTTTTAAACAAGAACTGAGCGGAAATACTGGAATCACTAACATCATACACCAAACACTGAGCACAAACAGGTACTTCTTATGCCTAAGTAACTCCAACTATTAAATAGCTAGTAATGAATATTAAGAGCAAATTGATTACCCAATAACCCATAAAATACACTCAAAGGCAAGACAATGGTGCTCTCAAAAAGTATATGCCTATTCTACACTCAACTTCAGGGTTTACAAAGCTCATCCTAACATAACATGCTCAGCTTACTATTCAAACATCAGCTCCAAAATCATGGTGATATCATTCAACAAGTAAAGACATGCTCAACTAACTTATAACACACTTTAACAAGTGAAACATCTTTATCACAACAAGATACTAATGTGGTCAGTATAGGTGTTAGGGGGTTTTTCTAACACATTTTAGTGTCAAATGAAGGGGATTTTATGATAAAAGATCACATCTTTAACTTCATTTTGATGAATTTGAATGATTAATGAACTAACCCCCTAACATAGCATTAGTAGATCCTTTTGTGGTGTTTTTGTTGTCTTTGAATGGAAAACAGGCCAAGTATAAGGTCCAAAGAAAGAATGAAGGAGCAAGGGATAATCTGCACTGCGGTCATTTCAAATTTGAAATGACCAAAAAGAAATGACGGGACTGAAAATCGTTCATTCTGGGAGAGGGAGAGAAGTGTATTGGGTTCTCATAGTAAGAACAATGGTTTTCTTATTTGCTATGGTAGCTTAAACCTCCATGGGAGGAGGATGGATTTGATGTAAGTTTTTAATTCATTTCTTTTGGCTAGTTAATTTGAAATTCCCTGTCATGTTTATCAAGTCTTTTGAGTTAGCATGTGAGATTTAAGTTCGGCCACCTTAAATCTTGTAAAAGGTTAATCAATTATGGATCGAAAGAAGACATTGATAACCAGATAGTTAAGAGACTTGACTTGCTAAGATTATAATTTGCGAAAGCCAGTAATCTTGCTTGTAACCTAGTTAGGGTTGGTGTGATGCCAATCTACACTCAAACAACTTAAGCACATAATGGGTTGCCCGTTTCCCAAGCTAGGGTATACACACGGCTAGGTCACTCGAAAGAGGCTAGTACATGCAAAGGTGTTGGGTTTTAAATAAGAAGGGAAAGTTTGAATTAATATGCCTTAAGAACAAAAGATTAATTGATTACATTGATTGACATCTAAATCCCTATTTTCTTCCATAAGAACATTTACATTGCTTTGTTTATTTAAATTACAACATTCAAATTGCTAATGATACAAAACCAACTTTAAATACATCATGGATTTACAAAATGAGCTTTTTACTTGATCACTTTCCTTGTGGGTTCGACATCCGGACTTTGAGTCCACTTTATTACTTGTAACGATCCATATGCTTGCGGAATTGCTAACAAGTTTTTGGCGCCGTTGCCGGGGAAAGTAACAAAGTTGAAAGTACATTTTGTGATTGAGTGTGGAAGCATACTTATTGTAATTACCAAACTCTGTGTGCGGTATTATGCTAGGTATGTGTTCATTGTTGTTTTTACAGGTGCGAATGAATGAGCAAGCGTTCATCAACGTTTGAAGATTTGTTTGATCCTGAGCCAGAACGTACATTCTTTGCTAGATTGTGAAAGCAAAGGAGTGTACAGTCAGCAAGCATTGAAGAAGAATCAAATTCTGTTCCTGGATTTTGGAGTAATCCAGAGTTTGATTTGCAGAATTTGTTGTGGGAACAAGAAAGTGTTGAATCGTGTTCAGTTATGGAAGAACAACAACAGCAGCAACAGGAAGATAATGGGTCAGATCTCAGGCCAGTTAGGGAGCATCATACTCCTGATGTTTCTGATATCAGAAACCCAATCTATCCACCACCTCTCTTGAGAGAAAATTTTGAGTTCTCTCCACAGCTTATTAATTTAGTAGTGCAGAACAGTTTTGGGGGCACACCTTTGGAAGATCCTCACCACCATTTAGCCAGATTTGTGCAGATATGCAGAACAATGAGAAGACAAGGAGTGCCAGGAGGATTTTATCAGATTGGAATTATTCCCTTGGTCTTTAAAGGAGGATGCTTTGATCTGGTTTAATTCTTTTTCAGAGGGACATTTCACCAGATGGGCAGATTGTGCCCAAGAATTTCTTACTAAATATTTCCCAAGAGGAAGAACAGTGAAGTTGAGAAACAACATCACTGCTTTTACCCAAACCACTGGAGAAACACTTGGTGAAGCGTGGAATAGATTCAGGGAATTGCAGAGAAAATGTCCCAATCATGGCTTAAAAGATTGGTTACTTATTGAAGTGTTTTATGGAGGCCTTACAGCTGAGGAGCAATACATGGTAAATGCTGCAGCAGGAGGTGCTCTGACGACCAAGACTGCAGAAGAAGCTAAAGAGATTATAGAGGAACCGACAAAAGAGCAAGCTCAGTGGCCCTCTAGGAGAATAGCTGTGAAGAAACCTGGTTTAATTGAGGTGGATAATTCCACAATGCTAAATGCTAAGTTGGAAGCGTTGACAAAACAGGTTGAAAAGTTAAATGTTCAGAGAGTAGCAAAGGTTAACTCTGCTTGCAAAGAATGTGGGGGCATACACATTCCGAATGAGTGTCCACTAAAGGCATATGAAGAGACAGTGGAAGGATATTCAGCTAATATGAATGAGGAAGTTAATTACATAGCTAACCAAAACAGGCAGCAGAATAATCCATTTTCCAATACCTATAATCCCGGATGGAGGAATCATCCGAATTTTTCATGGGGAGGACAGAATAATCAGCAGAATCAAAGTGAAAATAATGCAACTCAAGGGCCGAATAATCAGAACAATCAGCAATTCAATAGACAGTTCCAACCTAAACCGCAAGGAGCTGGTTATGGTGAGAAGCAGAAGGCCGATTGGGAGTTTACAATTGAGAATATGGCAGCAGGAACTGAACAGAGATTGAATAAGTTTGAGACTGATATTGGTAACAGGTTTGACAGACTTGAGACTCATAACAAGAAGTTGGAGACTCAGATTGCACAAATTGCAAATGCTCTTACTACAAGGAATCCTGGTGAACTTCCAAGTAAGATTGAGTCAAACCCAAAGGAGTATGTGCAAGCTGTTATGCTAATAAGTGGAAAGGAGTTACCAGAGAGGGAAGTTCCTCAAGTGGAGGAAACAACTCATGTCAAGAAGGATGAAGGTGAACCTAAATCTGAGAAAAAAAGGGAAGAAAAGAAAGAGGAACATCCTGAAGTTCCTAAGGTGGTGAAGAATTATGCTCCACCAATACCCTTCCCTCAGAGATTGAGACAAAGAAAGAAAGATGAACAATACAGAAGATTCATTGAACATCTTAAGGAATTAAAGCTTACCATTCCATTTTTGGAAGCTTTGGCTCAAATGCCTTCCTACTCCAAGATGTTGAAAGAGATGTTGAGTAACAAAAAGAAAATTGAAGAGAATGGAACAATTGCACTCACAGAAGAATGCAGTGCAATTATTCAGAGAAAACTACCTCAGAAGATGGGAGACCCAGGAAGTTTTTCCATACCCTGCACTATAGGGAACGTTACTTTTGATTCAGCTCTTTGTGACTTGGGAGCTAGTGTAAGTTTGATTCCATCTTTAGTATGCAGCAAGCTAGGTCTTGGAAAATTGTAGCCCACGTCAGTGACCTTGCAACTTGCTGACAAATCTATTAAGTATGCAGCTGGCATTATTGAGAAAGCACCGTTACAAATTCAAAATTTTATTGTCCCAATTGATTTGATAGCTTTGGATATGGAAGAAGGTGGTTCTTTGCCACTTATTCTTGGCAGACCATTTTTAGCAACAGTAGGGGCAATCATAGATGTCAAAGGTGGGAAATTGGAATTACACATTGGTGAAGACAAAGTGGAGTTCAACTTATATAAGAGTATGAAGAATCCTCAGGAAGTTGAACATGAGCAAGGTTGTCTTGTGGAGATGTTAAATACTGCAATCGAAGATCATGCTAAGGGATTTCATGATCCCTTAGGGTTATGTTTGGAGAATGTTTCTTCAACTGTTAATGAAGACATTCTAGAGGTGAGAAATACTTTTGAGGCTGCACCAATTATTCAGTTTCAGCACAAGAAGGGATTTGAAGATATTGGAAAAAATTTTAAACCAATCTCATCATTAGAAAAAGCACCAAAGGTTGAGTTGAAGATTCTACCAGCACATCTAAAGTATGTATTCTTGGGAGAAGAAGGAGAGTGGCCAGTTATTATAGCTGCTGAGCTACAAGGAGAGCAACTAGACCACTTGTTGATGGTTTGGAGAAAAAGAAAGAAGGCCTTTCTGGAACTTGCAGGAGTCAAGGAGGTTCTTTACCTTGCTCCAATTTCAAGTTAACAAAAGGAGAATGTCAAGCTACTGACATTAACTGCAGCGCTTTCGGGAGGCAACCCGAACATGTTTTATGAATATTTGTTTTGTTTTGTTTGAATTTAATTGTGTGCGGAGAATCCATGGGTTAGTGCAAGCTATGGACCTTTTATCTGTTACAATATGACAGCTTGCATGCAAGCTCATGGAGGTATTTGGACAGCCCCAACTTCAAAACCTTATTTTGTAACTGCTCTTCATGAACGGGTTGATCAAATGATATATTTTTATAATGAGCCAGCTCCCCCTCGTCAAAGAAAAAAGGTTTGAACACTCTTCCCTCTTCTTATTGCAATTGCTTGAAAGATATGCAAAATTCCAGTGTGGAGTTGCTTGTGGCATTGCAATATGGATTAATTTCCTCATGATGTGAGAAGAGTAGAATGAATATGAAATGAAGGTACTGTGAAAACTTTGAAATGTTTATATACAGCATGTTTAAGAATGAAATACTTTTGGAACCAATGGTTACTCATTAATCCCATGCATGAAACTCATGTACTTGGAATGATATCATCATGTGTTTGAACAAAGACTTGGATCCATAATGAATTGACAACTTTTGAATAAATAACTTGATTCCTTGAATGAGTGAGAACATAACTTTATTGAGAGCTATATATTTTGATGAGTGTTCACTTCATGGAAATTAAACTTCAATAAGTTCTTCTATAGTTCTACATTGGTGATTGGATAGTTGGAATGTTGGAGTTGGAGTCATAACCCACTTTGTTTAGAATAAGTACAATGTTCCAAGTTGTATAAAGTGTTGTATAAAGTGTGTATACTTAAAAAAAAAAGAGAAGGTTATGAACTGTGGAGATATATAATCCATCAAGGAAAACTTTGTAAGGTTATATAGACTACCGTAGCATAAGCCTTGGAAAAGAAAGAAAGAAAGAGAAGGTTATGGACTGTGGAGATATATAATCCATCAAGAAAAAACTTGTAAGGTTATATAGACTATTGCAGCATAATCCTTGAAAAAAAAACAGTATTGCAGTTGTATATTTTCAGAGTGCATTGTACATAGAACTTACTTGTACATTAAAAATAGATAAAAAGTGTGTTGGGCATTGTTACTTTTACTATCATTGTGGTTTATGACAAAAACTAATTGGGTAATGGAATGATGGTTGAATCACCAAAAAGGATTAGGAAGGCATTTGTTTTAGTTTTAATTCCATGAAAGATTGAGAGAGAGTGAAGTGACATTACCCTATGAGTGAGGTTGCTTTGCTCATTGTGAGATTACAAGGAATTAGGAAATTTGTTTCAGAATGTTGGTGGTTCAATTGCTTCTTAGTCTTCTGCAAAGAGAACATATGATTGTTGGACTGAGAATACAAAACTTCATACATGATATTAAGAGTTAAACCATATGTTTTATGGATGTTTTATTCTTTCACATGCTCTTATATCAATTCATTGTCTTACTTTTGCTATGCCTCATAATTCTAATTGCCTCGGGACGAGCAAGTTCTAAGTGTGGAGTTGTTGTTAGGGGGGTTTTTCTAACACATTTTAGTGTCAAATGAAGGGGATTTTATGATAAAAGATCACATCTTTAACTTCATTTTGATGAATTTGAATGATTAATGAACTAACCCCCTAACATAGCATTAGTAGATCCTTTTGTGGTGTTTTTGTTGTCTTTGAATGGAAAACAGGCCAAGTACAAGGTCCAAAGAAAGAATGAAGGAGCAAGGGACAATCTGCACTGCGGTCATTTCAAATTTGAAATGACCAAAAAGAAATGACGGGACTGAAAATCGTTCATTCTGGGAGAGGGAGAGAAGTGTATTGGGTTCTCATAGTAAGAACAATGGTTTTCTTATTTGCTATGGTAGCTTAAACCTCCATGGGAGGAGGATGGATTTGATGTAAGTTTTTAATTCATTTCTTTTGGCTAGTTAATTTGAAATTCCCTATCATGTTTATCAAGTCTTTTGAGTTAGCATGTGAGATTTAAGTTCGGCCACCTTAAATCTTGTAAAAGGTTAATCAATTATGGATCGAAAGAAGACATTGATAACCGGATAGTTAAGAGACTTGACTTGCTAAGATTATAATTTGCGAAAGCCAGTAATCTTGCTTGTAACCTAGTTAGGGTTGGTGTGATGCCAATCTACACTCAAACAACTTAAGCACATAATGGGTTGCCCGTTTCCCAAGCTAGGGTATACACACGGCTAGGTCACTCGAAAGAGGCTAGTACATGCAAAGGTGTTGGGTTTTAAATAAGAAGGGAAAGTTTGAATTAATATGCCTTAAGAACAAGAGATTAATTGATTACATTGATTGACATCTAAATCCCTATTTTCTTCCATAAGAACATTTACATTGCTTTGTTTATTTAAATTACAACATTCAAATTGCTAATGATACAAAACCAACTTTAAATACATCATGGATTTACAAAATGAGCTTTTTACTTGATCACTTTCCTTGTGGGTTCGACATCCGGACTTTGAGTCCACTTTATTACTTGTAACGATCCGTATGCTTGCGGAATTGCTAACAATAGGCAACCAGAATTGTCATACCTTGGTAGCCATTGCACCTCACAAGCAAAACAAACATTCACAGCAAAAACATAAAATAAAATTAACGCATGCAGGCAAACAAACAAGCAACCGGTTCAAGGGAAATCCCCCCCCATACTTAAACGAAGCGATGTCCTCAGAGCATGGAAAAAATAAAAGGAAAAGGAGCGTTACCGGTTGGTGGGTACGCTATAGTAGAAGATAACATGGGCCACCATTCTTCTAAGACGTGCGACAAAGTCTGCCGAGGTTTCTCCTGTGTGTGGGACCCTCTTCAATGAATAAAACGCGTCAGTTGGATGTCTCAGAGTCCCTCCTTATAATTATTGCTAAACATAAAAACAATCCTAAAAGATGGTTTGTGTAGTCTTAAAAACATCCCCTGCATCAGTGGTTAGTGGCAGCAGCACAATCATAATAATTGCTAAACATAAAAACATAACAAAAAATAAAAATAAAAAAAAATGAAAAGAAATTGGGTTGCCTCCCAACAAGCGCTCTATTTTAAGTCTGTAGCTAGACTATTCTTAGTATGTTTAACCAACACATGGTAAGCCTTCATCCTTGCCATATACACTTGCGCAGTTTCATATTCCACGGCAATCAGATGAAAGAATTGTTGTGGCAACAACTTGGACTCCAGGAGCACGTACAAAATGAAGAGCACCCCCACAAACTTGAGGTTCTCTTTCCTCTCATGTTGGGTAGGCAACAAAAATTCGATATACTCCACAATTGGATTAGTCAATATGCTCATGTGTGTACCTTCCTCATCTAACACTTCCTCTTTAAAGATAGGATAAGTTAATCCCCAAGGAAACTCTGTAAAGCTTGACGCATGCAAATCTTCTTCATACTGAACAACTTTGATTGATGGGTCTCCAGATATCAAAATAAACTGATCATCACCCAAATTCTGGGGTTGCATATCCAGGTTCTCCACTATTTGTTGTTCTTCTTTTTCAAACAATCCAGAAATGGTCAAGCCATCCTCCTCTTCTTCAGTTGGAAGAGACCAATGTAAAGCAGGTTGTTCAGTTTGAGGCATCAAATTGATTATATGTTCTTCAGCTTTTGGGAGAAAACAAGTAGATACATTAGATGGGCAAAATAATTGAGATGGAAGAGCCACCTTGTCATGGTCAGACATTGTCCTTTGTACCACTTCAGGTTTTGTAATATTAGCAGCATCATTGTGGTGATCTAAAATGGGATCAGTATAAGAAGAATCATCATCATCCACAAAGTCCCATATGTTTGATGAAGAAGCTTAGAATGAACATCTTGAAGCAGGTACACCATCCCGATCGAATCCTATGTTGCCATTCTTATGCAGTCTGGTCATTGGAATTAGTGCTCTTTCCTCCTCTTCTTTTTCTTCAAATCTAGGAACAACAACTTCATTGTAGTAGGGATATAGGTCTGCTATCCCTGCTCGACCTTCTTTTGTAGCTTCATTGGCGAGAGCTAGCTGTTCTGATGGAAAAGTGAAAACAAACTGGTCTTGTTTTCCGTAGTAACTACTGCTACATAAAGGTTGAATGGGTTGTCGGGCATTGATGGTGTGTGTATTGTCTAATACTTGCCCAACCACCGTCTGTATTCGTGCTGCTAGGTCTGCCATCTCAGCATCTAATTCTTCAATAGTCTTTTCGATCTTCACTTCTCTTGTCTCTGGTAATAAAACATTTGGAGCAGTAGGTTGTATAAACCCCTCAACCTTTGTATCTTGGAGTTGTTTTTCAGTTTCCTTGTTGACGTTCAAAAAGAACTCCCTCATTTCTTCATGAAGATCTTGTGACGGTGGATCATGCTGCCACTCAAAGTTCTATTGTAAATCATTGCCTCCAAAGAGTGAGGATGAACAAATTAAATCATCATTATGCATCCTTGCCCATGTGTCCTCGTCACACTTCTCGAAGAATTCAGTCATGTGCTGGGGTGATGCTTCTTGTGGAGAATATTCAGCCTTAAATTGTTCTTGACTTGGCCAAACCCCATAGCCATCTCCATAAAAGTTATTAGCATTAATCTGGGGCTGCTGGTAAGTAGAATTAGTGGCAAGATGTCCTTGGTTGTAGTCCCAATTTTTAGATGTTGAACATTTTATATAACTTGGGTCAGAATAAGCTTCATATGGAGAATCCCAAAATCTCCCTCGGTCTTCTTGGGTAGGACGAAACGTTGGGCAGTACGACTACAACAAATCCTCCATTGCTTGCTTGGGATCAACTTCATAGTTCCAATCCATTGGAATGTTTGATCTGGCAACTATGTTTGGTTTTTAAACCAATAAAAACAAAAACAACCAAATACCACACATAAACCCGAACCAAAAAGCAGAAACATGAGCACTCACATATACATATTCACATCCTAAAGCAAAGTCCATTATCTGTGAGGATTGTAAGGCAATAACTCTCCTCGAGTATGTCGCATACACTGAGGAATTAAAACAAACACTTGATGTGTACCCCTAAAAGAAAACAAAACAAAACAGAGAAATACAAAGCCACACCACACTAGAAAAATAGAAAATTAAAATTCCAGATCACAAATGAACTTGATCACCTAATGTCACCTAACCCTAACAACGTTTGGCTTGCCTCCCCGGCAACGGCGCCAAAAACTTGACCGGCATAAATTATGTCTGAAGGTTTTGCAGCAAGTGCACTGGTCAAGTAATAAAATGGAGTATTAAGACTCCGGTTGTCGAACCCACAGGGAGGTAGCTAATGCTGTTAAGCAGCAAGCACTAAGCTAACAAGTTGTTTTTATGTCTGGACAATTGATTTTTTTTTTTGGACAAATAATGTGAACGAAAGGTGATTAAATCAGAAAGTTGGCAAGCTATTGGTATAGAAATTTCAGTGATTAAGGATCTAGGGTCACAATGTTTACCACCCAATCGATTGTAATAGTCTGGTTATGGCTCTTGTTCTTGATTTATGTTCTAGTTCACGTTCATGTTGATTATCTCCTACCTATCTTACATTTGGTCCATGCTAAGATAGATTTAAGGCTTTTATCCCATTTGGTCCATGTGAATAAAAGTGATCAAGGTAGATAAATAATCTAATAGTTGCAGACTTGGTCCATCATGCAATATTAAATCTAATTCACTAGTGTTCCACCCTAGACAAGGGCTAAGATTACCTAATTATGCATAAACTAGGCATTTCCATTCAAGCAAATGAATTAAACAAGAACTGAATTCTATTTTATTAAACAACCATAACCAAACTGACTACAATTTATTGGGGGCTACATTGCTCCCCTAGACTAACAAGACTACTCCATAATCATGACAAAAACAATAACAATCATAGGAAAGAACATGATTACAGATCAGGACAAGAAAGGAAGACCCCAAGATGAACCAGGACTCCGGCCTCCAAAGACTCCGGCGTCTGCTGCCCAAACTCACTCCTTGCCAAGGACAATCCGATCTTTTAGCAATGGCTATAGCTCTTTTCGAACTCAGATCAGATTCTCCCACTCAAGATGATTTACAATGCCTCCAAAGACCCCTATTTATAGGTTTTAGTGGGCCAAATTAGGGTTACAAAAGGTGTGCCCTAATTATAAATGTGGTCACAGCCAAAACGACGTCGTTTTGGTTAGTGACACTAATCGACGTTCTAGGCGAAATAAAACTCAAACTACACCAAATTTGACCCCAGTTCTTTAGAGGAAAATGATTAAACCAACAAAATACATCATTTGGAGCGCAAAAATGCTTGCACGTGAGAATGCACGTGAGAAGACCCGTTTCACGTGCAGCTCCAATTTGACTCAAATTTGCTCCAAAACTTCCTCTTAAGTTGTAGAAGGCATCCATGCAATAAAATCCTTGCACGTGAGAATGCACGTGAGAAGGCTTTTCACGTGCACCTTGATTTTGCCTTCATTTTGCTTCCATCTTCTTCCTATAGCTTCCTTGTGAGTTGATGGAGTGATCTAGCCAAAGTGTGTGGGAAAAGGTTGCTCCAAAACCTGCCAAAAACACTCAAAAAGTACCACTATACACCAAATAGGGTCTTCCTAGGGGTTAGAGCAAATATGTCGAAAATAACATGCAAATAGGTACAAAACATACGCTAAAGCACCCTATATAAGGCATAGGATAACGGCATAAATGCACGTTATCAGCTGTCCAACATTATTTGATCCCAGTTTTGCCCTTTTTCAGCTTTGTTTGGGCCAAATTGCTCCAAGTACCTATAAAACACACCAAAATACACAAAACACACCAAAACATGACGAAAATACTAAAAACACATATTAATCAAATAAAACATAACGTAAACACAATAAACACTCTAAAATCCATTAAAATAAGGGATAAACACCTATTGAAAATGCATATAAATGGGTTCATCAAAATCCCCCATACTTGCCTCTTGCTCATCCCCGAGCAAGGACTAAATTAAACACACAATCACACAAAAATGGAAAATAAGAAAATCAAAAACAGAAATGAGAATATGGGTAATTCCAAATATGCAAGCACCATACACTAGAGAATGAAATGCTAGCAATGAATGAGCAAAGGCAACCCTAAGCTTCTACATGACCTTCTCCACACTTAGTCCAACAATTACATGTTTTCCTTACTAAGGGTCTAAGGAACAACCAAATTAATCAAATAATAGAGCAAATAACTATAAATTCTTAGCATCCATCAATAGAAGCCAAAAATACCTCACCCAACACTCAAGTGGTAGTCTTACATCACTCAACACTCATAACCTCCATGGGTTTTCAGACCATAAGAAAGTAAAAGCAAGTCCCTCATTGTGGTGACACAACAATTCTTACCACAAACCAAATGCCTTTGCCAACATGCCACCATGAGAGGTAAGCTACCAATTATGATGCTCTAAACTAACAACATAAGGCTCAATCTCAATTTTTTTTTTGTTGAAATAAACATTCAAATAATTACAACTCTTTTTCTTGTCAAACTAAGTGGCATAAATATATATGTTAATAATCAAACACGGGGTTTACAAAATCAACATTCCCCTGGGCCTAAATATCAAGATTATGCCACAAGGATTACAAATAAAAGTACCCCATTTACATAAAATGCCACAACTAAGAAAAATAAAACATAAAATAGCCAAATATACATGGTTGGCCGAGTCACTTACAAATGGCAAACAAGAAAGCTCTTATTCTTTTTCTTTTTTTTTTTTTGAATTTGAGCCACACCCTAAAGAGCACCAATCTAGGCAACTAACATCAAAGCAACATGTGACTCTAACCCAACATTCAAGTACTAACGCATCACCACAACACAACTATACAAGCACTTGCGCAAGATCATCAACCAGGAGGCTAATCACACTTAAAAGAATAAAGGATGCATGGACTGTATCGCTCTTAACACACAACTCCAAGAAAATATAAGGCATTCACCCTAGAATTGAAAAACTAAAGAAAGAACCCAAGTCCTAGCTCAAACACGCAATGATCTCATCCTAAGCACAAGAAAAATAATGCATATGCTTAAAGGCATAATTACCCAAACCAAACCATACATAACACCTCAAGCATGGTAAATAGCAAAAATAAAAAATTTTCACTAAAACTAGCATATTAAGAATATTCCCATAATATCTCTAGCCTCATACAACCAATCATGCAATCACACACAAAATAAAACAAGAATAAACTATCATGCAGACTCTCCCCCACACTTGGAAGACACAATGTCCTCATTGTGAAAAGGAATAGACACCCACACAAAGCATGTAAGAACACATAGCAAACAATGAAATAAAACAAAAGAGGAAAGGCATATAGAGGGTGAAAGGATTTTATTTTAAAAATCAAACACAAAAGAAAATTTTAAAAAAAATGAAAAAGAAAACAAGGACAAGAAAAAAAGAAAAAAAAATGACCCGATCAGGAGGCCGAGGTGAGAAAGATAAATCATAAATAAAAATAATAAAAACAAATACCACGGCTTTATCAGGTGGCCGCGTTGTGTAAGAGAGATCATACCTGTGCGGAATTAGAGGAACTCCTACGAAACCTCTAATTAGACGACAGGGTTGCAGAGGAAAGTCCCGCAAGCATAGGCCCTGCAGGTGAGGGACTACACACAAGCAAGAAGAACAAAAACAAAAGCTACACCTATAACTAGAAAACGAAAAAGAAAAAGAAATAGGTAAAACAAATAAAGAACAAAGGGAGTGAGAGGAGGGTTTATAATATTCAATGACTATTACCTCCCCGAAATTAGAGCAAGATGGACTAGTTACCTTAGGACTTACCTGCCTGGGTTCTTGGACATGCAACTGGGAGTCACCAATAAGTACCTGTTCGGGGACGTCTCCCTCAACAAGGGTCTCATATAAAAGCGCAACTCCAGCTATGTTGTCAACCAGTGGTGCAGACCCGACATGGTAGCTATCAATGATATCATCATTGGCCCTCCAAGATAAATCAACATACAACGGGGACGAAGAAGAAGTACTCTGCCCATTCACACTAAAGTCATCGATCTCCCGAAAAGGATGCTCACTCTTTAATCCTATATGGTCAATATGTTCACATGGTGCATCAATGCCAAAATTAGAGGGACTACTAGAAAGGATACAAAAATCCAAAAAATTTTGTAACCCGAAAATCAAGCTCTCGGTCTCCTCTATGGACTCTAGTAAGGTATGAAGTCTATCCTCACAGGCATTCAAATTAATAAGACAATCAAAAGCAGTGCCATGAGTTTCCTTAACTAGGTCCTCAAATGTAGCCTCATCAATGGTAGAGCTCTCTAAGGCTTCTACCTCTTTATGTAATTCATGAATGGTGGAACAAAGAGATTTCATCCCATTATTATCCTCACAAGATATAGAAAGGGCAAATAAATTCAAAAAACATGTATTAGCCATATGGTCACCACTTCCACAACGAGTACAAAGCACAAGAGGTAATGAATTAACATATGCATTATAAGCACCATAAAAATTAGGATCATCATAAGTGACACCTAAATGCAGTTGGCTGAGCTTCCTAATAGTAGCGTGTGGACATCGAGAGGGCTTATGCTCGCCACCACAAAACATGTAACGAACTGGCATTTTCAAAGAAAATAAAGCACACTACCGATTAAAGAGGAGAAGAGAAGAGAAAAAAATGAAAAGATAAAACAGTAGCAAATAATAAAAAAAAATGCACCTAAAATTAACAAATAAATAAAAATAATAATAATAAAATGAAAAAAACACTAGCAAAATAATTTTTTTAAAAAAAGCAAAAACAAAAAATAAAATAAAATAAGTAAAATCATACAAGAAAACGAAAAACAAAACCAAAGACACATATATACATGCTTAGTTCAATTTTTACACGTTCGGCTAAAGTTCCCAAGAATTGCCATGTCCCCGAAAATGGCGCCAATTTGATATAGCGTTTTTGTCGCACTAACGTTCTCAAAATAATTTTTATAAACCTAACTAACCTATAGAAGGGTAAGTCAGGGTTGATCCCACAGAGACACGGTAGGAAATCTATAACTTAATTGTGCTCCTATTGTCTAAGCAAATAATGGTAGAGAAATTAAATAAATAAAGAAAAAAATAATAAATTAAAATAACACAATCCTAGAGAAAAGGGAAAATAAGATAATAAAGGTCTACGAGCTGAGGTTCACCATAATTTCCAATCCTTAATTGTATGGTTTAATTAATTATTCCTATTAATTCTCTAACATGTGAAGGTAGCTGATCCTAATGTAACCGCCAACCGCTTTCACACAAATAGCAGCGTGCCTAGCCCCAGCAGCGGCCTACTCTCGTGACTCGCTGAAATAGGATAAAACCCATTAATAGGTGATTGTAAAGACTCGTATTTGGGTAGTTTTGAGAGATAGCCATTCTATGGGAATACAACTATCTGGACAGTAGTGTAGTTGTCGATGTGAGCATTTTGACTGTACTTGGGCCCGATTCCGAGTCGGGGCCCCATTTGACTCGATTGTTGACTTTTCGGGGTTTATTGGTTGACTTTGTGTTTGGGCGATCATTTGAGTGTGATAATATCTGAACAGTGTTATGCTCGTCATTTCGAGCGTTTTGACAGTAATTGGGCTCAATTTGGAGTTCGTGACCTCGGGAGGTCAATTATTGCGTTTAGGTCAATTATTGCTGGGAGGCCAATTATTGGCAGCAGTATAAATAATTAAGAAACTGCATTATCCCTTTATTTTTGCTTGGTGCGTGCATGTTTGAGCAAGAGAGAGAAAGAGAGAAGGTGAAGAGCTTCACTTGGCGATTTTGGGGCGATTGGAGTTCGTAGATCGCAAATAATCTTTCCAGGTAGGTGTCCTTGAACTTCTTATCTCTCTCTTGTTTTGGATCTACACGAATTTATCGTGATTTATGAAATTGAGCATGAATCCTAGAATTTGGGGAAAACCAATTCTGGGTTTAGATTTAGAGTTTTGGAATTTTATACGTGTTTCTGTTGTTTCTGCGCGATTTAGAGGCATTCTGGACGCATTTTAAGGTAAATATCACAGTCTGTTGCATAGAATGCGTGTTTGTGCGTGTCTGGGGGTTGCTGGATTGATTCCAGATGAAGAACAGGCAAAAACGACGATGAACAGTACCCTGGGCGCGTTACTGGGTCGAACTGACGAAAATCCGAAGTTTTGGGTCGAAGATCCAGGGTCGTAGGGTCGTAGTTCGTAGACTCATAGTTCGTAGCCTCGTAGTTCGAAGTTCGTAGACTCGTAGTTCGTAGACCCGTAGTTCGTAGTCGAAGGGTTGAAGTTCGTAGCCTCGTAGGTCGAAGGTCGTAGCCTCGCTTCGAGTCTTCGAGGCGCACTGCAGCTCCGCATTCCGCAGCTACGAGTCGCAGGTTCTGAGCTACGAGCCGCAGCTCCTACAGTGTAACTGGACACTGTACAGCACTGGACTAGACCTATTTACATTGCAACCTATACCCATTTGCACATTTAAGTATTATGTAAATTGTCACGCCCCAATTTCCTTTCACTTGGAAACGGGTAGTGACTGCCCATGCCCGCACCCGAAGGGTCAAGGGGTTGGTGCAAGCACCTAAAAGGACTTAAGACACGGGTACTGTCCCAAACTTGTACAACCAGGCTAACATGCCACAGGCATGCTCCTGCTCCCAAACCATGCACACAAACAATAATTAAATAACAACCACAACCTAGTTCATTACATTTAAAAGAGCTCAAGGTTCAATACAACTCAATGGGGAAAGTTCTCATTTAAACCAGAAGATACTGTTTACAAATAATCTCACACATAAAATAGAAATCCATAACAAAACAATGAAAACCAACATAGTCTTCAGCCTCAGTGGCCTATCTTCCAGCCCTTTCACCTACCGCCCGCCAAACCCTGCAAAAAGAATAGTTTATGGGAAGGGTGAGCAAACCATAGCTTAGTAGGGATCCAGTCTCCCCAGACCCGTCCCACTCAACAGTATACATGACAAGTGTATGCTTGTGCTCGTGTCGTGCCTAAAGCTAAGGCAGCAAACATCACCCAGTAACACACCTTTTACCTGAGCCCACACTGGAGGGCAGAGGACACCCCGCCACCACGGCGACATGACATACCACATCCAGGTGAATGCTGCATGGACACCAATGCAACATTTTCCACCCGAGTCAGGTATGGTCAACCACCTCCTCGGGCGCCATACCTACCCTCAGGAATGGGTGTAAACTTAGCCCACCGTCGTGAGTGCTACACCGAGACTCAGGACCACGGTCCTGGCCAAATCTCAAGGGGTCTAGCTATCATGCCTGGCCCATAACTCAGCTCAATCCCATCACATTTGGGTGATCCATCTCAAACAACAATATAATCAGTTACAAAAGTACAGCTTAGTAACACATCTCAATTTAATATAAAACATCAGTGCGGCTCAACAGAGTATATCACAAACAAGGTTCACCCGGCCGACATAGTCGGCTATAAACAACATATGCCAGCCTCACAGGCTTAAAACCAAACACGCAACATACAATAGTCACACAGGAATATTATCAAGCACATAGTGA